>OY998241.1:28608203-30020866 GCA_963922005.1 Cornus suecica
GCATATTGCAAGTACTATCATGTTCCATCATAATATATGTTTTTCTCATTTGCAATATATTGTACTAAATATAACCATCATGCTTACAATTTCACACTTATAAGTAATAGTTCACAACATGCTCTATCATAATATATGTTCTTCTCATTATTCAATATATTGTACTCTGATATGTGTCAAATATTAGATATTTTGACCCCTTAACTCACTATTGTCACATTCTTTCATTCCATTATTTGGTATTTTTATTGCCTTTGCATGTTAATGCATGTTTCAGAAGCTTAATGAAGAAATGGAGCTAACTTCGGTGAATTAACTGAAGAGTATGTTTTTTCTATTTAAGAGGAGAGTCAAAGAGGTAGTCCGAGACAAAAAATGGTTCCCAGAGGGCAAAAACGGCATTCCCAGAAACCGTCATCTTCAGCAAAAAGTATTGTGGGTTCAAGATGGTCATTTTTGTGCATTCATGGAGAAAAGTGATTTTCCACAAAATACCTACATTTTTTCCTATGCTTTCAATTTCAAAAAGTGGCTTGAAATCACATTTCTACGCTTACAGGTATGCTTGGAACCTACACTTGAGGCGTAGGCCTGGTACACTTGAAGCGTAGGACCAGCTACGCTTGAAGTGTAAGTGCGGCAACTTTTGGTGGTTTTTCATGGATTTTTCCTGTTTCACCCCCGATTTAATTGGAAGACGTACTTGCGACTCCAGACCTCTATATACATGTATATATATGATAAGTTATGGTTTACATGAGTTTTAGAGTGAAAATACTAAAAAGGGCCTCTTTATACCATTGTCTATATATACACGATCATATATCAAAATGCGGAGTTTTGATTTTAGAGATATAGAATGTTGGTTTTGGTGAGATGTTCATTCAAAGAGGTTCATTCATTTAGACTTGTTGTTATTGAGATTCATATTGAAACCTAGAGATCTGGAAAAGAAGACTATGGAGAGCGTTTCTACATTAACGATGCAATCACCATCTTCCATGGCTAACTAACTCGGTATCTAGGTTTTTCTAGTAAAACCCTAGCCAAGTAATATAGTTATTTCATTGTTTTTAATTGTAAAGAGGGGAAACCATTGACCATACTGTGATGATTGTAGTAGTTAAGAGACCGTACTTAAAATAGATAATTTTGGCTTAGACCACCTAAAACAAACAATTTTCAGAAAATATAATTTAGTGTTTTTAAACTATGAAAGTGAACAATCACAGTCTCTATGGGATCGATATTCCTTACTCAAGCCATTGCTATACAATAATTGATACATGCGTTTGCGTAGGGTAAAATCTAGAGTCATTAAGGTGTCGTTTTTAACCACATATTTTTATACACCTGACATCCCATCAAGTGTTTGGCGTCGTTGTCGGGGACTGAGTATTGTTTAATAACTTTAGTATTTTATTTGGATTGCGTTATTTTATCGGTAGCTAAAGTTAATTTTTTGTGTGACTGACAGGTACTCTGAGCATTAAAGGGTAAAACGGAGCTTCTAAAGTTACATCTGGAACTTTTGTGAGTTTTAGTTACCTAGATTTTCGCATATTAATTCTTGTTTTATTTTTTGTAATTTAGAAGTAATTAATTTAATTAATTTTTATTTCATAAAAAAAAAATTTGAAAAAAAATATAGTTATTTGAGTAGCGTATGATCGATTGACTGACCTGTTCTAATTTAAGCACTGCGTTAGTCGAGTACGATCCTGAGATCGAAAAGATTCTTCGTCATTTATGTCGATCTATTGAAGAGCGTCATCGTCAGCAAGAAGAAGCAATGGCTGACCAAAGAGCCTACCAACAAAGGGCATCAGATACATCACTAAAAGGATATTACTTGCCCGATACGTACGACTCTTATACTAATTTTCTAGAGGAAGAAGGAGCGAAACACTTTGAGATTAAGACAAGCATGATCAATATGCTTCCAAAATTTTCAGGCCTTAGAATAGAGGACCCATACCAGCACATCAATTATTTCCTAGAGGTAGCCTCTACTATTAAGTTTGACAATTTGCCCAAAAATGACTTGCGAGTGAGATTATTCCCTTGGTCATTGAAAAAGAGAGCTAAAAGATGGTACATCAAATTAGCAAAAGAAATTAAAATTGATTGAGAAGCCCTTAAGAGATAATTCATAGAAAAACATTATCCCATAGGAAAGACCTCAGAAGCACAAAATGCAATCAAAAGCTTTAGGAAGTTACCTGATGAGCATTTTCATGATGCATGGGAAAAGTATAATGAAATTCTGTATAAATGTCCCCACCATTGGTTTTCTGAACAAGACATTGCTAAAAATTTCTACATGGGACTTGGAGAGGCACATAAGACTTTGATAGATGCAGCCACACAAGGTCAGATTATCTTAAAACCAACTAAAGAACTTTTGGAGATATTTGATAATATCAGTGAAAACACAATTCAATATCAATCTGAGTTGAGGTCTAGAGGTGGACAACAGGATAGGAGATCTGAGAAATCATATGTTGTAGAGCATGATGATGTGAGAGATACCATGACATTATTTGGAGAGAAATTATAAATAATTAAAAAAATTATACAGCGAAGTCATTCCCCTCCTAAAGAGACATTTGAAGTCGAAGCTGAGTATTCCCAACATGAGTGTTAGTAGATAATGGCCGCTGATGCCAACACATCGTGGAACTATTCCAATAATGCTCTTTTCACCAATTCATACACCTCTAATGCCAGAAACCACCCACTTATGTCTTACAAATATACCAATGTAAAGAATCCACCACCAAAGTTCTAACAAGGGCAATCATCCAATCAATAGCCAAGATTCATAGAAAGACAACAGTCAAATAACCCACAACCAAGGTTCATTGAGAGACAACAATCATATAACCAATAGCCAAGATTCCAACAGAGTCAACAATCATTCGACTCACAACCAACAATCATGGCTGTAAATTATCAGTCCAATTACCAACCCATAACATCCAATAATTCCCAAGCAATTTAGCCATTCAATAATTCCCAAGATATTCATCCATTCAATAACAATCAAGTTGTGCAACCATATAATTACCAAACCCAGCCTCAAAGAAGCCAAACTCCTTCACCCGGTTTCTAGACTAATAGGTTAGAACAAGTTATACTGGATATTCGTAACAAGCTAGGTATTCATACCCAATCATTGGCACAACTACATATACAGATAGGCCAAATGGCTAATGAGAGGAATGTGAGAGAGCCAGGGAGATTACCTAGTCAGTCGATCACTAACCCAAGGCCACAACAAACACTAAAGCTCGGGTCATTTATCAATGAACCTAATGAAACGGTTTAAGCAATCACGACGATGAGAAGTGGAAGGGAAGTCAAGAGTCGAGTTGAGGCAGAGCATGAAGAGAGGTTACAAAGAAGAAAGGAGGCTGAAGAAGAGTAGAGGAAAGAAGCTACAAGGAAAGGGGCTAAATGAGTGCAAAAAGACCAACCATCAGTAGGAGACAATGTCGATCGGATATTACATGAAGAGCCAGATAGGGCAAGTTAGGAGGAGGCAATGTCATTTCCTCAATGTCTTAGAGAGATGGGAAAGTACGGAAAGTTGAAAGAATCTGATATGATGGAAACATTCTGCAAATCAAGATCAATTTACCTTTCTTAGATGTAATCACCCAAATACCGCCTTACGCTAAGTTTTCAAGGATCTTTACACCCAAAAGCGAAAGAACAGAGTGAAGAATCCAACAAAAATACTCTTGACTGGGAAAATGAGTTCATTGTTTTTAAGCGATACTCCACCTAAGAGGAAAGATCCCAGTGCTCCAACTATTCCATGTGTCATCGGTGACTAGGAAATTGGTTGAGCTCTTCTTGATCTAGGTGTGAGTATTAACTTGCTTCCTTATTTAGTCTACCAATAGCTAGGGTTAGGTGAGATCAGCCCCACTGAGGTTGTACTTCAATTTGTTGTTCGATCAATCAAACAGGCAAGAGGAGTGCTTGAAGATGTCATTGTTCAAGTGGGAAAGTTTTATTTTTCGATTGATTTTGTAGTCCTGGATACAGAACCTGTCCCTGACTCAAAAAATCACATTCCAATAATACTGAGAAGACCATTATTAGCTACGACAAATGCATGCATCAATTACAGAACCGGAGCCATGGATCTGACCTTTAGAAATATAAAGGTCGGGATGCATGTGTTTGAAGAAAGCCATCAATTGCCTGAATCTGGGGAATGTTTTCTGATTAATGAGTACGATGAACTAGATGATATTATAGCAAATTTTTCAAATCAAATCTTGGAGAAGGATGAGCTAGAGTCATTTATAACTAGAGAATGGCCATATGAGGAAGTTATTGATTGGGAGACATATTGGAGGCTGTAAAATGAAGAGCCAGAGATGATGGAGACTGCTTTATATACTCAACCATGGCGGGAACCGGTTGAACCACTCCTGATAGTTTCAAATCTTCCAACAATTTTCTCCTTAACTACTCCTCTTACCTTGGAACTCAAGGAACTAGTTAAAAAATTGAAATATATTTTCTTAGGACCCAGTAAGACACTTCTAGTGATTATATCTTCAAATTTAACAAAAAATAGGAATCGAGTCTAGTCACGGTTCTGAGTGAGAACAAAGAGGCAATAGGATGAAGCGTTGCTAATTTGAAAGGCATAGACCCCTCGATTTGCATGCATCGCATGCATCTTGAGGAGGATGCAAAACCATCAAGGGAAATGCAATGAAGGCTGAATCCAAATCTGAAAGAGGTGGTGATGAAAAAAGTAGTGAAATTTCTGGATGCGGGTATCATTTACCCCATTTCTAATAGCACATGGGTAAGTCCAACTCAGGTGGTGCCGAAGAAGTCGGACATCACAGTGGTGTCAAACTCAAAAGGTGAGCTAATTTCACAACGCATGATCACAGGGTGGCGTGTGTGTATTGATTACAATTAGCTCAACCTGAACACCAGGAAGGATCATTTTCGATTACCGTTTATTGATCAAATCCTGGAAAGGTTAGCCGGGCAGTGCTACTACTGCTTTCTGGATGGATATTCCGGCTACAATCAGGTGGCGATTGATCCTGCTGATTAGGTTAAAACCACATTTACTTGTCTGTATGGTACGTTTATTTATAGACGGATGTCATTTTGTTTGTGTAATACGTTAGCAACATTCCAACGGTGTATGATGTCATTCTTCTCTGACATGGTAGAGAAATTTCTTGAAGTATTCATGGATGACTTCTCAGTTTTTGGGGAAACCTTTGAAGATTGTTTAAAACATTTAGAACTGGTACTTAATAGATGCAAGGAGACGAAATTGATCCTAAGTTAGGAAAAGAGCCATTTTATGGTTCAAGAGGAGATAGTACTGGCTCATATTGTATCTAAGCGAGGGATAGAGGTAGATAAAGCAAAAGTTGAATTAATTTTAAAACTACCTCCTCCCATATTTGTTAAGCAGATACACTCTTTTTTGGGCCACACCAGGTTTTACCGAAGGTTTATTAAAGATTTCAGCAAAATTGCCCCGCCGTTATGTAACTTATTGGCTAAGGACACTACTTTTGTCTTTAACGAAGAGTGCCTTCATGCTTTTGAGGAATTGCGTACTCAACTTTCATCAGCCCCGATTATTCGTCCACCAGATTGGTCTCTACCATTCAAGCTCATGTGTGATGCTTCTGACTATGCCATAGGAGTTGTGTTGGGTCAGAGAAAAGATAAGCTACCGTATGCTATTTATTATGCCAGTAGGACTCTGAATGAAGCTTAGATGAAATACACAACTACCGACAAAAAGTTGCTAGCAGTTGTCCTCACCTTGGATAAATTCTGATCATATCTATTGGGCACCAAGGTCGTTGTTTACTCGGATCATGCCGCTCTGAGGCATTTGCTGACAAAAAAAAACTCTAATCCCCGACTGATTCGATGGATTCTGTTGCTACAAGAATTCGACCTTGAAATTAAAGATGAAAAGGGTTGAGAGAATGTTATTGCAGATCATTTGTCAAGGATTATTGTTGAATCCACAAAGGAAATTACTCTTCTTAAGGATTATTTCCTGGATGAACATCTGTTCAATGTGGCTATGGTGGAACAAATACCGTGGTATGGTGACATTATTAATTATAAAGCCACAGGTCGAATCCCAAAAGGATGGTCTAAGAATAAGAAAGATCGATTATTCAGCCAAGTCAAATCTTATATCTAGGATAATCCGCGTTTGTACAAGTATTGCTCTGATTAGATTATCATAAAATGCGTCCCTAAGAGTGAGATGCAAAGCATACTGACATTTTATCACACGTTGGAGTGTGGAGGGCATTTCAGAGCTCAAAAGACAACCTATAAGGTGTTGCATAGTGTATTTTACTGGCCTTCCATATTCAAAGATGATTTCAAGTTTTGCGAGACATGTCTGCAATGTTAAAAGCTTGGATCCATATCTCGATAAGACATGATGCCTTTAACCCCAATTCTAATTATAGAATTGTTTGATGTGTAGGGTATTGATTTCATGGGACCATTTCTAAAAGCAGATAAGAAGGAGTATATACTTGTGGGGGTTGATTATATTCCGAAATGGGTAGAAGCGATAGCCACAAAACGTGCTGATCATGACGTGGTGGAAGAATTTGTAAAATTGAATATTTTCTCACGATTTGGTATGCCTAGAGTTTTGATCAGTGACGGTGGAAGCCATTTTGACAACCAGTTTATTCCTGCTCTGTGTAAGAAGTATGGTGTCACTCATAGAATTGGTACGCCATATCACCCCCAATCACAAGGATAAGTGGAGGTTTCTAATAGGGAGATTAAAAATATTTTGGAAAAGACTGTGCGTCCGGATTTGAAGGATTGGCCTCGAAGGCTAAATGATGCACTTTGGGCATATAGGACTGCGCTTAAAACACCAATTGGTATGTCGCCATATCTTCTTGTATATGGTAAAGCATGTCATCTCCCTGTAGAGTTGGAACACCGAGCATATTGGGCTATTCGAAGATTGAATTTCGATATGAAGAAAGTCGGTGTGCAGCGGAACTCCAACTTCAAGAGCTTGAGGAGTTGAGAAATAATGCGTATGAAAACTCTCGGATTTACAAGGCCCGAACAAAAGCGTTTAATGATAAAGATATTAGAAAGAAGTTTATAGTGAACGGACAAATATTGAAGCATTATATAGAGGTGCAACCAGCTGAGTGTGTGGTAGAAACGATCGATCTAACTGAACCACCACCCGAAATGGATAAGCTTGATCCGGAGTATTGAGAAGCAGCAACGTCATACCAACGACCCTAAATATTGGTACTAGGTGAAGAAGAGTAGATTTTACGCCTAGTTTATACTTGTAGACGGTAATTTAGTTATTTCAGTATTTAAGATCAAGTTTGTAAAAATGAGTTGCGAGGCCAACATCATTTGAGTAGGGAGTGTTAATTGAGCCTAGGAAGTATTAAGAATGCATGGAGTTGAAGACGAGATGAAAAGATGGCAAAAGACGAAAGAAAAATATTTAGGCCATAGGGGCCTGAGCTTCAAGTGTAGGTCCAGTTACGCTTGAAGCATAACTGCGGACATGTTATAAACAGTACCCGTCATCAGTTCCCCCCCCCCCCCCATTACATTCAAACTCTTATTTCTCTCTCAATTCTCCACTAATCTTTACGAGGTTTGATTCTACAATTTATTCATCCGATTCCTCATCATTCTTTGCCAACAGATCGTCAAATTAGTTGGTGATTTGTCCGGATTCACGTGAAGAACTCGAAAAGTCTCCGAAACTTAAGTTTTGGAAAATCATCGTTTCTTTCGATTCGGTGAGTTTTGTTCCATTATTTTGATTTCATATGATTTATTTAACTATTCTAAACTATTATTGACGAAAGAGTCCGATCAAAATCATGTTTTGATCCATTTTCTAAAAGTTAAAATTTTTGACTTCGCAAGGGGATTAAATATCAAATTTTTTTTTACGACGATGGCTTGTTTAATTGTCATATTGGGTATATTTAGATATCGTTGAGTTTGATTCGGTGTCCGGTTCATTATTGCTTACTTTTCAAAAATTCCCTATTGTAGGCATGGCACGGACCAAAGTATCAGTGAGACGAGTAGCTCAGGCTGTAGTTGCGGCTGATCCACCGGTGCGACAGAGGTCGAGATCGTCATCTCCTGCACCGTCCCTGATTTGATATTGGAGTACACGCGCCAGGAGACCACAGTATGTCGACTCGGCATCCTCGTCTATTGAGGCAGATATGCCAGAGAGTTCCATACTAGGACGCGAGATCCTATTGCCACATGGTCATTTAGTAGTTAAACTAGTTGTTCCACGGGCACCATCACCGCCACTTATGCCAGAGCAGCAAACTGAGGAGATGGAGGAGGATACAGAGGGTGATGATATTGAGCAAGAGGAGGACGCCGCTCAGGGCGATGATTGAGCAAATGAGAGGATATTGGAGCCACCTATGGAGGATGACCCCAAAGTTTTGACTACATATTTACCTGTGCCCCGGACAACATCGGTAGAGGATTTACTAAATCAAGCGATCCGGAAGGGCTATCAGTAGGAGCGGACATACCTGATGTGGATATTCGAGGATTTACAACCAGTACCTATCTGGAGGATCGACCGATTGAGGGCTCGACATCTACTGCCTATTCTTGCCCCGACTACTCTGCATATTTACGAGGATATGATTCGGGAGTTCTGGCTACACATGTGCCATTTTAGCAGGGGGTTGAGACTACGGACAGTGGTCCGAGGTACTGAGATTGAGATTACTCCCCAGACTATTGCTGAGGCCTGGGGTATTCCGGACGAGTGTCCACACGAGCTAGTTGTTGTGTTCCCACCTATTCCCGAGATACTCCCAGCTATTTCTGAGATTGTTGCACTTCAGACTGCGGGGTAGTGGGCTGATACACATCAAATGTACAAAGAAGGCGAACTATCACCAGATGCTTTGGTTTTGGGATGTGATACTCCCATCCCAGATTCTGCTGCACAACCATACCACTATGTGTTATGTGCCATTTTTGGCCCTCCACTATGCTTTCGAGTTCGGGCGGTGGATTTCTATCCCACTGATTTTGTGGAAGGGCCTATATACATATTACATTCATCTGCGCAAGGAGACTAAGGTTGGTAAGCGTCTATTTTTCCTTCGATTCTCGTGCTTGGTGATGAAGATTATGCTGGATGTCGGGATTAAGATAGATACAGGTGAGTGGAACATATTCAAAGAGGGTACCCCATATGCCAAAGGGATGTGGACTGGTGTTTGGACTAGGTTGTATGGAGATGCTATTATGAGGTAGAGACCAGTGTTCAATGTATTACTAACACCAGATGCACAGGCCCAGGAGCAAGCTGATGATGTTGGTTAGGCTGATATAGGTATAGCTCAGGAGGCTGAGGTTGTTGATGATGTGGAGATGCCACAGATGTCGGCTGTTGAGGAAGAGGTTATATTGATAGAGGTACCTGCGGGTGGTACTGTTACTCTGTCTCAGGCACAGTTTGATGCTCTGATTACATAGATACATGGGATAAAGCGGACTTTGGCAGAGGAGAGACAGGTTCAACAAAGATATCAGAGGCGATTATTTCATTGGTTTGACTATATGAGTCAGCATATGGGTGTGCAGATTTGACCTACACTACCGACCTCTGATGATGAGGCTTAGCTTAGTTTTAGCTAAGTTTTTGATTTATTTTTGTTCATTTTTTTTTATTACATTAAAGATTAATTGTCGAGCAGATAGTTTCATATAGGGCTTGATGTGACCGCTTGAATGATTATCTTCTAAATATTTTGATATTTTCATAGTTTATAAAGTTGCAGTTTTGATGATTCAATCAAATTATTTGATGTATCTTAGGAATTTTACACTAATTTTACATGTACGGATAGTTTGAATTCTTTCAAAATTTTATATCACACTATGCGTACATTTATGCGTTTAAGTTTGGGGGTGTATCGGTGGTGGATTGATCGGGAGACTATTCTTTGAAAAAAAAAATTATCTGGGCTAAGCCTACGCTTGAAGCGTAGGGTATAATGAGGGAGTTTTTGAAAAATTATAAATTTAACCCGTTTGTGGGGTGTTTTGGCATGGTTTGTATCTATACTGTATTAGGATTTGTTTAAGTTATTTTTAGGATCTTTTGTAGAATTTTTGTAGACGTTTTAGAGTAATCCTAACCTGATAAGGAAAAAATGAATGCAAATACAAGTGGGAGTTGGATTAGCCATTGTTTCCCCTTTCCTAGTCAGCTAAGAGTTTTAAATCATTTTTCTCTTCTGATTATACTACATCCATTTATAAATACATCCATAAAGTAGACACAATTCACAATTCATAATTCTCAAGGATTAAGCATTAGAGTAGATATTCTTCTTATGTTCTTCTTCTATTCTATCTATCTCAAGGGGGATTAGTATGGATAATGCTAATGAATATTATTCTAACCCGGAGGAATTCATAGAAGGTACAAAACCATATGTGGATATGAAGAGCTCGAATGAAGGAACTACGAGTCGAAATGGAAGCCGAACCACACCGAAATTGTTTATACAATGTAGGTTGCAATTTGAAGAGATATTTCATCCGGAGAGGATGAACTGAGTATTAATTTCACCTGAAAGGAAAATCCTTTAAGAACGAGGGTTGAAGAGTTTAGAAAAACCGGCGGGTGAAAAGGTATATCCGGGCTTGGCCAAAAATTCTATGAAAATATGACAATTTCGGGATCGACGGGATTTGAGGTTATGAAGGCTAAAGTGACTCAGTGGAGTGGTCCTATTGTGATTGGAAGAAGAAGTCTTGCCGATGCGTGGAATATACCAATCGGTACTCCGGCAAACTTACAAGGAATATTGAAGGAACATCCTCAAGTATGGCTACATACGGATGGGGAGATGGTTCAGGAATTATGTACAGTATCATATTCAAGAGAGAGGACATGTGATAATTGATGGTTGAAGTTAGATCTGCTTTATTTGGATTGTGTCATTTCGGCTCAACTTCGGCCCAATAATCGGACTAGTGCAAGGGATCACACTATGCTTAGAACTTTGTATGCCCTAACTCATGGGTATGAAGTGTGTGTTCCAATATTGATCATGGCTGAGATTTCGATTGCTCGAGCAATTATGAGTAGAGAATGGGCAGGTGCCGATAAATTTGAACATTATCTTCCGTACCCGTTTTTATTATCGAAGATCATTGCTGAGCATTTAGCTGCTAGGATAGAAGAGTTGGACGAGATTCGATGGACAATTATGAAGATATATCCGAAGGAAGATTTGAAAAAGTTGAAAAAGGCCTGCAGACTGCCGGATATGGTTGAAAAGCATCGTGTCAAGTGATGAAGAAAAGGAGAAAGATTAGGGTTTAGATTTAGGTTTAGGATTTTTGTTTATGTTTTAATTTTTTTTAGGGATAGTAGACCCTTAAGGCCACATCTTTGTTTATTTTATTTTATTTTAGGATTGTAGGCCCTTAAGGCCAAATCATTTTTTATTATTATTTTTATTTTTGTTCTAAAAAAAAAAGAATCTTTGATTCCTTCAAAACATGTGTTGATTTATGGATATTTATGATAAAAAAATTTCCCCTTGCTATGATTGGGTATTTGTGCTTTATTAATGCTATCTACATGTGATCCAAATCAAGTTTGGGGAAGGGAATTCGTGCTTTGCTTTGGAATCCAGAATTAAGCTTTAAGGGTAACTGTATATGTTCTCCTATATTATTTTTGACCATGAGGATATGGTCTGATTTAAGTTTGGGGGTGAGGGTATAGTATTACAAGGAATGAACATTTTCGAAAAAAAAATTGAAATTTTTAAAATTTTGGAACAATTCTTTGTTTTCACGCGTGAATGTTTTGCTTTACAATTTGATTGAGTTTTTGTATATGATGCATGAGTAGTATCTAATGTGATATTCCCATTCATGAGAGTAATGATTAGATCAAGTTAAGTGAAGTGATATGGTTTTACATGGGTCAGTGAATGAGTGAAATTGAAATCAAGAAGGACGACTTTGACCTATAAGCACAAACACACATTCACTATGAGAAATAGGTTGATTTTTTACTATGTAGTTGAAAAATAATTTTGTCACAATAAAAGGGGAGATGGGGAGTTGTTTTGGTTGAAATGGAAAAAATTGAAAAAATATATTCATTGAAAACAAAAATGCAAAAAGCAGTTATTTGATCTGAGTAACCGAGTCTTGGTATCATTAATATCACTATTCACGTTTAAAGCGGAGAAGACTGATGAACATAAATCCCGGGGAAGAAGCTCGGGCCCAGTTGGTTTGGACTAAAAATCCCCGCTGGAAAGTCCGGAGACTTAGAAAGATAAAAAGGGATGAAAAGTGAAAAAAAATGGAAATATATGTTTTTATTAAAATTTCAAAGTTTGATCAATGAAATAGGAGAAGAAAAACTGAAATATCATAGACGAGTGTTCACAAAATCACGGAAGGTTGTCTCGATTTAGAGTAAAAAGTAACGAAATCATTCATTATTAGTGGGAACCATTCATGACATGAAGCTTGATATAATTGTTGTTTAGTAGTGAGTGGTAGTATTTGAATCCATGTTGTATTTTGTATTATATCATTATTTAATTGAACTTATGTGTGAACTCATGACTGCGTGATTAATAGAGAACTGAGATGTTTATAGGTACCATCACTAGAAACCTTCAAGAGACTTCACTCGTCCACTAGGGGTAACCTAGGGGTTTAAAAGGCTTGTTACATGTGCTAAGTGTAATCGTTGACCCTCACAAAAAAGCAAGGGATTAAGTTAGAGTAGTTAGATTAAAACGATCATCACAAGAAAAGTTCCCTAAGTTTATTGCTAAGGGACTAGAAATATGTAAGTTTGAGGGTGTGATAGGTGTCAAATATTAGACATTTTGACCTCTTAACTCACTATTGTTACGTTCTTTCATTCCATTATTTGGTATTTTTATTGCGTTTGCATGTTAAGGTATGTTTCAAAAGCTTAATGAAGAAATGGAACTAACTTCGGTGAATTAACTGAAGAGTATGTTATTTCTATTCAAGAGGAGAGTTAAAGAGACAGTCCGAGACAAAATGGTTCCCGGAGGGGAAAAACGGTATTTCCAGAAGCAGTCATCTTCAACGAAAAGTATCGTGGGTTCAATATGTCGTTTTGGTGCATTCACAGAGAAAAATGATTTTCCACAAAATACCTAAGCTTTTGCCTACGCTTTCAGTTTCAAAAAGTGGCTGGAAATCACATTTCTACGCTTGGAGGTACGCTTAAGACCTACGCTTGAAGCGTAAGTGCGGCAACTTTTGGTGGTTTTTCGTGGATTTTTCTTGTTTCACCCCCCGCTTAATTGGAAGACGTGCATACAACTCCAGACCTTTATATATATGTCTATACACTTATATATATGAGAAGTTAGAGTTTTAGAGTGAAAAGACTGAAAATGGCCTCTTTATACCATTGCCTATATATACACGATCATATATCAAAGAGAGGAGTTCTGATTTTGGAGATAAAGAAGGTTGGTTATGGTGAGATGTCCATTCAAAGAGGTTCATTCATTCAGACTTGTTGCTGTTGAGGGCCATATTCAAACCTAGAGATCCGGATAAGAAGACTATGGAGAGCGTTTCTACATCAACGATGCAGTCACCATCTTCCATGACTAACTAACTCGGTATCTAGGGTTTTCTAGCAAAACCCTAGCCAAGTAATGTAATTATTTCATTGTTTTTAATTGTAAAGAGGGGAAACTGTTGACCATACTGTGATGATTGTAGTAGTTAAGAGACCATACTGATTTGCAATATAAAATTCTATGTTTGTTCTAAATTCTTGTCTTAGATAGAATGAATATATTATTTTGCACAACTATGATTATTCAATATGAGTAGGAACTCGGATGCTTAATTATGCTTTTCTACATAATAGTGGTAATGAAACTTGAAACCCTAGGTTAACACAGGTCGCGCCTTGGCGATTTAATATAGACATGGTTTAGTTTATTTTTATGCATTAGGAGTAGATTAGACTAGCGATTCGGTTGTTGGTACTCCTTTTTGGGGTCGTATTTAGCTATTTGCAGTACGACCTGATTCACAGTTATGGATCGTCTTCGTTAAAATGATACAGTGATGAACTATATTATGTGGTTAGTGGTGGAGTGATGAAAACCCTAGTTTTCTCTCTCATCTGAATCACAACCAATTTAATTTGCTTTTTAGATAATTTTAGTTAAAATAGATAATTTGGTCTTTGACCACCCAAAACAAACAATTTTGAGAAAATAAAATTCAGTGTTTTTAAATTATTAAAGTGAACAATCACAGTCTTTGTATGATCAATATTCCTTACTCAAGCCATTGTTATACTATAATTTATACGTGCACTTGCGTAGGGTAAAACTAAGAGTCGTTAATGTGTCATTTTTAACCACATATTTTTATACATCTGACGTCCCATCATACTCTATTTATCATAATGCTTACAATTTCATATTTATAAGAAGTAAACCACAACAAGCATTTTTATCACACAATCATGCTTTCAATGGCCTAGTTCATCGTATAAGTTGTCAAGACTCAACTCACATATATATATATATACGGCATATATACACATAGACGCACACACCCTTATACAAAAACTAAAGCAACTCATTTTTCCCCTACCTCAATCCAAGCAAGCTAACACAAGGATGCCCAAGGAGGTTCAAGTCAAACTACCAACTCAAGTGTTCAAAATGATAGCTTCCAACTAGCAACACACCATTTAATGAACAACAAGTTTACAATGGTGTCACAATTAACCAAAATCGTTCAAAAGTGGCTCCAACCACAAGAATCAAATCAAACCCTAATGATAGCTAATCTAGGGTTTCATGGAGAAATGAAATCTTATGAGTATAAGATAGTGAACTCACCACTAGCTTCTTCACAAGATGAAATCAAGAGCTACTACCAATGGAACTCACTTGGTAGTTGGAAGCAAAACTCAACCTTCTATAACATGAATAAAAGAAGGGCAAAATCAATATCAACACAAGGAATTTATGAACATGAAAGCTAGGGTTTTAGCAACAAAACCCTATAATGGAATATAAGACTTACCAAAGTAGTTCAAGAACATTATACTAAGAGATCACTACAAGAACTCATCATCCACCAAGCATGAAGAGAAAAGAGAGAGCAATAGCTTGATTTGAGAAGATGAAATTCTTGCAAAGTGAATAAGACCTAAGAGATGTAGAGATTCTCCACTCACATTTCTCACCATCTAAGGGTTGAGAATAAAGCAAGGAAAATGAATAAAGGATCCAATGGTGGAAATGAAGTCTCGCAAATGAAGGACCAAGAATAATGCATTATTGCATTTGTGTGCCATCCAAACAATGCCCTATGATCCAAAGGTTGTGAGCAAATGTGGAAGACTTGAATTAATGGTGGAGAATGACACAACACATAGAAGTGTGAAATGATCAAATTATTCCCAACTTAGGGTTAATTACAAGAGTGTCATCATGACTCTCAATTATCCTTTTACCCATTGTCATCCTCTCTATTTACCACCATGCCACTCATACACCAACACTTAGCCAAATCTGTACAATTTTCACTCAGTCATCTTAATATGAAAATACTAATTACCCTTTAGTCATTTATTTCCTGAAATCATTCTCAACAATTTTCATTATTCTCAAAATGAAAATACAATATACAACTTACAAATTTAATCTCACATAAAATATGTAAATCATGATAAACACATAATCACATTAAACACATAATCACGTATGCATTTAATCATTAATAAAAAATTTTAATTAGCACGTAAAAATACCGGATGCTACAGGGGCAATGTTCTGAGGGGCACCACCTTGACGTTCCGCCCGGGTCTGGTCTTTTGCTACATAATCAGTTAGCTCTCCCTTTGCAATCATCACCTCCACTTGTCTGTGCAGGTTTCTGCAATCATTGGTATGGTGGTCATACTCACTATTGATGGCATAATGTTTGGTCATGTCCCTCTGCTCCATGGGATGTCTCATTGGCAGAGGGGATTTGAATATTCCATTTCCTTTCTTCTCCTGGTAGAGTTTACCCTGGATGGTCTTGAGGGGGTTACCTTTTCTTCTACCCTCTACTTCTTATCGGCTGGCTTATTTGATGTGGAAGTGGGTGCTGGACGGGCTGGTTTCTGGTCATTGATGTAATCTTTCGTACGAGCCTCAATAGTTACCATGACCACCTTCTTCCGTCGGACTGCTTCCTCTTCCTTATTTTTGAGGTACCCTGGGCTCTGGAATTTAGCTCCCCAATGTTGTTGGGGGGCCTCTTTACCAAGGATGCATGAAACTTGGTGACGGGAATTAGGGTCATTCTGCATGCCTCAACCACCGACAGTTGATCGCATTGGTCAATGGAAGAAATCTCCCTTGTGAACCTGGATAAGAAGCTCCGGAGCCTTTCTTCTTTCTCTTGGGTCATTGTGAACAGGCTAGAGATAGTTTTCTTCTGCCTCTGCTTTCCACAATATTGTGCTATGAAAAGTTCGCACAACTTGCTCCAACTTCCAATTGATCTAGGCGGCTGTTTCCTGAACCACATGAGAGGTGCCTTGGTCAGGCTAGTGGGGAATACATTGCACATGAGGGTTTCGTCTTTCTTTCAGGCGGTCATCTTTGTCTGATATTGGTAAATATGGTTTGACGGGTCCTTCGTCCCATCATACAAGGTGAAAGTTGCCAGACGGAAATTCTTCAGATACTGTCTGGTCTATTTCATCCGTGAAGGGCGATTTGATCATGTCAACGATAGCGTGGGCTGCTAAGTCCTTCATGGAGGGGGTCTGGACCTTTGTGTTTTCCAACACTTGCCTCTGAATCTTGGCAGTCATGTCCTCCAAGTTTTTCATGGTTGGAGGTTGCTTAGGTGGCAGGCCCCTAGGTGCTGAAATATATACCTTTTCTTGATCATCAGCCGCTCTGTTTCCAGTCCCCTCCCGCCTATTGTTTTTGCCCTCTTCATGCCGAGGTGGATTTAGTATTATGCCTTCGTTGTAGACACCGTTAGTAGGGTTGGCGACGTTGGTTGGATTGGGAATCTGACTGAGCCTCTGGCGAAGATCGGCGTTTTGTTGCTCGAGTTCTTTGTTCTTTCTTTCCACCACCATTAATCTTTGCATGATTACTTGGATCTAAGCGGCTTGGGTTGTGCTGACCTTGGCTGCTGCTGCTGCGGAGGATCTAGTATCCACTATGGCTATTCTCCTAGAGTTTTTTTGTAAAAGAAATGAATCGAAAAAGTGAGAAATAAGATCAATAAAAACCTTCGTTTCCCACAGACGGCGCCAAAGTATAAGTGTTAATTTTTGTTTAAACACTGAAATCCCTTTATTGAGGCTCTAGGCCTTTATTTATACAACAAGTGATGGGCTTTTTTTGTCCATCATAATTACAATCAAATCTTTTTATTCTAGTGATTCGATTTTTCCCACTTTGGCCTCAGTTATTCCTTATAAATTTAGGATTTAATATTGCAGGCCATATAATTCTAGAATACTCTATTTAATTGGTCATACTTTTAGTAATCTGATTCTTGATGGCCAGTGTTGGGCCTTGGTTTTATTGGGCCTCGATTTTAGGCCCTTATAGGTAAATTATAGCTTGACCCCCTCGAAATATAATATATTACACCTGCACCCCATGTCTTTTGGTAAATTATACCCTCAAGTTTAGCGACGCTGATATAAGGTGACCGGTAATGTGAAGTTAATTCTTTACCCATGCCTATATGTTATTTAAAAAGTTGAAAAATAAAAAATTAGTCAATTACTTATTTACCCTTAGTTTCTTTTAACTTAAGATTTCCTAAGTGTATATATATAATATAAGGGAAAATTACTTTGACCTCCCCTGAGGTTTCGCATAATTACACTTAGATTAATGTTTGTACAAATTTACTCCGACTTCCCCTATCAGATTAATATTAAACTAACTTTTTGTGCATTTACTAAAATACCCATAACTTAAGTACTTTAAACTTAAGGAATTTTAATTAAGAAAAAAATAAAAATATCAAAACCCAAAAGTACCCTGTAGAGTGACAATAATATTGAAATAAACTCACTAAATTGCTTGAGAAATGATAAGAATATTCGGGGTGGTGTCAAATCAAGGGTATTTTAGTATTTTAAATAATATGATAACATTATTAGACATCTAAAGTATAAATTACTTAAGTTTAAAGTACTTAAGTTATGGGTATTTTAGTAAATGCAAAAAAAGCTAGTTTAATATTAAGTTGACAAGGGAGAATAGAGTAAATTTATAAAAACTTTAATCTGAAAGTAATTATACAAAATATTAAGGGAGGTCAGAGTAATTTACCCTATATATTAGATATGTATATGATTGTTATGTTTTATATAGAAGGAAAGATCACAACCCACCTTTTGGGTTTTACTTGAATTAGTTAGGGGAGGTGGTGATGAAGTGGTGGCGGCTAGGGGAGGGTTTGCGGGTGAAGGAGAAGGTGGTGGGGCTATGGTGGGTTGAAGGTGGAGAGAGGGCATTTTTGTCCTTTTACATGAATTTTGTATAGGCTTAAATGTCTTTACATATAATTGAGGCTATTATGTGTATTTAATCCCTGAAAAACTGATGATATTAGCTTTGATTGAGTTTGGCCATACAAAAATTCATCGAAAGAGAGTATTTATTATAATTTACAAATTTGAGGAGTTCTATTTGTAATACACTCAAGCGACTCGAGAAAATAACTAATTTCTCGTTTAATTTTGTAAAAACAAATGGATAACTACTCCTGAATCCTTTCCCCCGAGACACCAAAGTGTCGTCGTTTTATTGAGACCGCCATTTCCTTTTCTTCGTAGTATTTCTGTCCATCTCTTCACCTTCACATAACTCAAACCCTCATTTTTTTTCCTGCTGTGAATCAACAATTGTGATTCTCTGGTCTCAATCAAATTCAATCTCTATCATACACAGACGACCCAAGAGGATTCAGTACTGAATCTATCTGTGTGTCTCTCTCAACCTTCGCTTGCAATCACTTCCAGGGCAGGACTTGTTTGAAGTTGCTGCTAGATTTCTGATCCACTTACTACCATATTTGACCTGTGAGTACACTCTCTTTCTTCTTGCCTACCAAGTGTTTGATATAATGTCTCATTTACAATCCTTTATCTACTTCCATCCCAGGTGACAGTATTTACTTGATTTCTTTTCATTTTCTTTGTTTTATGATTCTCAATGAAATGCTTCAAATGGGTTGAAGTCTTTTTCGAAGTTAACAGCAATCGTTGTTGGTATTCATTAGTTTATATAACACACACACAAGGATCATATAGAGGAATTACCGTAAATAACGTTCAAATTTGTCATATTTGGTCCTCCACTAGCAGTAATATGTTTAATCTTAGATTCAAATCATGGGTCCAATTTAAGTCAGTGGGATCTTTATTTCGTTGTCGGAGGGAGATTATTGTTCAGGCAGGTCACACTCTCTACGATTTTGGATTGTTGTAGGGTTTTGGGTATCATATCTGGATTATGCTGTTTTAGTTCTTTGAAATGAAGTATTACTAGGATTACCGGAAAGGAAAGAGAAGGATGAAGAACAATAGAGGGAAAAGGGGGAAAGAGAGAAGTAAAAAGAGAAAAAGAGAAGAAGAACTTCACCATAACATCTATTGATCAGCTATTGTTATTTTCAGCCTTCAAATTTCTAGGATTGGTGTTTTTTATCACCTTCTCTCTCTTCTTTACTCAATACTCGAGTCAGGGTTTTCTTTGGAAAATGGGTTGTTTCCTTTACAAGCAAAAAGAGAAAGCACCCAGGCAGTTATTTCTTGTTTCCATATTCATTGGAGTTATTAAAGCCTTTATAATTAATTCAATTTCAAAATTTAGGAGTTTTCTTAATAACTTAGGCTTCTTAAGTAATTTTCTATTGTCCGGTCGTGTTCCAACCCCCCACCCCCCGCATTGAATGTAAGGTATGTTATATGGACCCGTCAGGAGTTAAATACCCGTTTCAGATACATATTGGTCGGACCTGGTTAGGATACGAGTCCAGCACTTTAGAGTTTTGACACGTCCGAGGCATGAATACATACACGTACCCGAGTCCATATCATACATAATGCAACACACACGAGTCCATATCATACATAATGCAACACACACGTGGAACTAATAATCAATTCAAAGTTTAGGTAGATTTCTGCTGCCTGCTCTTGTTTATTTTTTCAAATATGACATAGAGATACACACTATATTTCTCTCTTGCATGGGCTTTTGGGTCTGATGTGTTCTCCTCTAAATTTAAGTTCATGGTGGAAATTGCAATTTTCTTTTGGATTTTTTTAGAAATTTTAATTTGGATTTTCTAATCATAATATGCTACCAGATTGTTGTAAAATATGCCTTGATTCTATGACCTCTGGTCTCTGTCCTTTTCCCCTCTTGGTGCTAGTATTAGATTTCTTGGGTTTATTCTGCTTATTTTGCACCATGTTAGCTGTTTCTGATTATCTTCTTTGTTGTTTTTTGTGTATCTGTTTGGTCATTTAATGAAGGATCAATGTTTGATGTGTACTTCGAAATTAATGGTTTTGAAGTTCAGCAAAGTGTTATGGTATGAAATCTTTTGGTTGTATAACTGGCTTCTTTTTGTTGTATAAAAATTAGTTGTTCCATACATGGTATATTCAAGTGTTTGATAAATTAATAAAATTATATATGTATATATACTTGTATACATGTATATATCAAACTTTGTATTAGTATTTGGATGTGATATTGTGTGCTCCAAATAAAAACCTGCTGGCATTCTACTTCCTGTATGTAACTGTGAAAGGAATTGTAGTGTG
Source organism: Cornus suecica (assembly GCA_963922005.1). NCBI lineage: Eukaryota > Viridiplantae > Streptophyta > Magnoliopsida > Cornales > Cornaceae > Cornus > Cornus suecica. The sequence continues at coordinate 28,629,154 of OY998241.1, forward strand.
GGATACCCTTTCAGAGTGCTGATATCATTTTATTTGTTATTTTCTTGTTGTATTCTTGCCTTGTTTGTGTTATGCTTCTTGTGTTTTGTTGCATCTCTATTTTTGTATCAGGATGTACCTTAGCAAATTAGCATCACGTTCAAACTGACTGGGTTGGAGGGGGAAAGTGCAAAGAAGGAGGAACGGGATCTGATCTTGTACTAGTTTAAATTTCAGAAGGAAAAGGAAATAATTAGGAGGATGAGTTTAACCTTTTGAATTGTGTTCTGGAAAGCAACAGTATGAGAGGGGATTATTATTCCTTTCTTTTTTGAGAAAAAAAAAATTGAAAATGTACAGGCCTTCTCACTTGAGACTAAAATTATAAATTTTGTCTCCCCACTCTCTCTTCCAAACAGGGTCAAGGGTGAAAACTATCATCGTCTTGCCTTCCCTCCTTAGTTATCCAAAAATCTATAAGAGTTAGTATCATCTCCCTGCCATCTCCTTCTCACTAATGGCTAATTACCGTCCCCTCCTATTTTTCATTTTCTGTTTTTTTACATCTTAGATACCAACTGCACTGTAAGAGTGGGTGCAGCATGTAGTCCAAGCAAATTTGGTCAGTGAGAAAAATGGTGTTGCAGTTGTTGCTTGTATACTTGAGTTTCTGATTGGTGACTCCTTTCACTTCAATAAGATGGTGTTTTTCATCACCATCTTATATACTTTTGCTGAAATTATAGCAGGTGACTCCTTTCACTTCAATGACTACTACAGCCCTAGAACAACAAAAGCAACACCTACTACAACTACCAGAATAAGAACAATGTTGATGCTAATAAAGTTATATTCATTATATTTTGCTTTTCCCGAAGTTCTAGCTGGTCGTTCCTTTCACTTCAATGACTAATACAACCCAAGAACAATATAAGCAACACCTATAATAACAACAAAAAATTACTACTGCTACAAGTAGAATAACGACAACAAATAATAACGGCAATGATGATGACAAGAACAATAATAGTCTGATTATGTGACAACAATACTAAAGTTATTTTTGTTGTAGTTTGCTTTAAATTACTTTTCTTTCACGGTTCTGTACTATAGAAGGTTTTGGTGTTTTTGATCTTCTCCATTTTTAAACCACCTGTTTCAAGCAAGGTTTATTGCTGGTGTTTTGTAGTTGGGAATCGGATGATGGCAAAACATGCTCAAACCCTTTTTCTTGAAGAATGGATAAGGAGCAACAGTGGCAGTAGCACTAACATTAGCTCGAGACATTCTTCTTCCTCGTCTGCCCAAGCCATCATTCAAGCATGGGCTGACCTCAGGGACTCCCTTCAACATCAATATTTTAATCTGCATCACCTTCAGTCTCTGAAGACGCTTCTTAACTCTCAAATCTCCCTTTATGTTTCAGATCCACAGGCAAAGGTTATACTTTCCATACTATCATCGCCAAACCTCTCTCTACCTTATGAATCATATCCTCTCTTTCTTAAGCTTCTATATATATGGGTCAGAAAGTCGTCCAAACCGTCGTCTGTAGTCATTGATTCTGCACTCGAGGTCCTTTCTCACCTTTTCTCTGCAAAGTTCAATCTTAATAACAACTCTTTCCTCTCTGAGGGAGTTCTCCTTATGGGTTCTTTTTCTGTAGTTCCTTCTGCCTCGAAAAAATCAAAATCAGTTTCCTTGGAATTGCTTTGTAGGCTAGTGGAGGAAAAATACCAATCTATTGGCTCTTCTGAAGCACATATTTCCAATTTTCTTGCAGGCATTGGGTATGCTTTATCTTGTTCTGAAAGTGTTCATTTTGTTAGAATTCTGGATTCTCTGTTTGGACTCTGGGATAAGGAAGATGGGCCTTGTGGTGCTGCTTCGAATGGGCTCATGATCTTGCATTTGATTGAATGGGTTCTATCTAGTCTCATCAACTCGCATTCTTTCAATAGAATTGATGTTTTCGCAAGAGAGGTTTTAGAGACTCCGAAGTCATACTATGCTCCATTTGCCATCGTTATGGCTGCAGCTGGAGTATTGAGGTCTTCAAAGAACTCTGTATCAAGTGGAATAAGGCTAGTAAGGAATTTGGCTGAGAAACGGATCGATACTGTAGCCAGAGAATTGATTTATAAAACAGGAGGTTTCATTAATTCATATTATAATCCTAGAGATAGTCTTATTCTACAATGTATTTCGTTAGCTTTGGCTCGAAGTGGTCCTGTTGCTCCAAAAGCTCCTTTGCTTATATGCCTTGCTTTGGGATTGTTGACTGAAGTCTTTCCGTTACTATGTTTTTATACAAAGATTCTTGATTACCCACCTGGCCATTTGGCTAAATTGGTTCTTAATGAGGTCAAAGCACATTTGAACAGTATTATTTTTAAGGAAGCAGGCGTAATAACTGGTGTTTTTTGCAATCAGTATGTTTCATGCGATGAAGAGAGTAAGAGTCGGGTGGAGAATCTGATATGGGTCTATTGTCAGGATGTCTATTTGAGGCATCGACAGGTACATTTAATACTCCAAGGTGGGCATGATGAGCTACTGAGGGATCTAGAAAAGATCGCTGAATCCGCGTTCCTTATGGTTGTAGTTTTTGCGTTGGCTGTCTCAAAGCACAGATTAGAATCAAAATTCTCCGAACAAACTCAGATGGAGATTTCAGTAAAGATATTAGTTTCATTTTCTTGTATGGAGTATTTCCGGCGTGTGCGGTTGCCAGAATATATGGATACTATTAGAGGAGTTGTTGTCAATATCCAGGAGAATGAATTAGCTTGCATCTCGTTTGTAGACTCTATGCCTTCTTATGTTGACTTGACAAATCCACAAGGTATGCATAATCACTGCTTCGTGCATCTTGTGACGAAGTACTATATTGCTTTTGAGTTGTATTCAACTTTTCTCTTGTAGGTTCTTCCATCTCGCAGATAACGGAGTATACGTGGTCAAAAGATGAGGTGCAGGTTGCTCGGATCTTGTTTTATCTTCGAGTTATTCCAACATGCATTGAACGGTTACCTACCCCTATATTTAGAAAGGTGGTAGCTCCAACTATGTTCTTGTATCCTATACTGAACTACTGTTGGGAATCCCAATACATAGAGGACATGAGAAATATTTGTTCCTTATTACATACACAAATAGATATATGGGACATCCGAACGGGAAAGTAGCTCGAGCTTCACATTCGATGTTTGTGGCTTTTGTGTCTTCCGGGAAGGATTCTACTGAGGCTGAAAGAGTCGTATTAAAGGAGCAACTTGTTTTCTATTACGTAAAGAGATCTCTAGAGGTGTCTAAAGCTAAATTAAAACCATGTTGGTGTAACTTGATCCAATCGTAGAAACTTAGGTACTAATTTATTTCCGGATGTAAATGTAGGGATATCCTGGGATTACCCCTTTTGAGGGAATGGCTTCTGGAGTTGTTGCCTTGGTTCGGCATCTTCCTGCTGGAAGTCCAGCTATATTTTACAGTATCCAGTGTCTTGTTGAAAAAGCTAACAATCTTTGCAGTGAAGCAACGATTCAGGTTGCTGATCTGTGGAAGAACTGGCAAGGGGAGATAGAGCCTTGTAAGAAAGTTCTAGATTTGCTTTTACGGCTCCTCTCAGTGGTGGATATACAGGTAAAAACTGTTTTGTCTTTCGATTTATTATTGTTTCAGCTCTCTGGCTTTCCATAATTTTGTCAAAGTGGTGCGTCATTATCTATGCTCCTCTATATGTAAAAAGTTGGTTTTGCTTATATTAGTTTTGTGTTTATATTTCTTCCCACAGAATTAAATGTAATTATTGAAATCAAGGGGAGAGAGATGTATCAATGCTTGAGCAATGTGCTTAGTATTAGAGATAATTGGAATATGCAATAAATTATGGAAGTGAAAATATTAAGGATCAGTTTTTCTTTTCCAGGTCTTACCAAGTTTGATGAAGCTATTGGCACAGACCATTGTACAATTGCCGGAAGATGGCCAAAACATGGTTCTTAATGAGTTATATACACAGGTCGCAGAATCTGATGATGTTACGCGAAAACCGGCGCTTGTTTCATGGTTGCAGTCATTATCTTACCTTTGCTCTCAAGTTACTAGTACGAGTGCGCCATCTGTAAGGGCAGGAAGTGAAGTAAACGCTGCTCCTGACTTGAGTGCAGATAGGATCAGTGCAAGACTCTAGGACATTGAGCTGTGACCTTGTGGCAAGTTACCTTTGTTTTCACTGAGCTTATCGGACCTTAAATTGTTTCTAGTGGTGGTAGTTTTTCCTCTGAAACATTTCTAGGAATGTGAATGTGAGTGATGAAGAACGGCAAAATATAGCATTCTATTGCAGTTGTACCAATGTGATAAAATCTAGATAGAGATCAGGGAACTGAATAAGTGGAAAGATATATTTTTCCTTACAAGAAACCAATTATGTATATTTCTATACACACACAGTAGTGAGTATGGGTAAAAATTTTTTTTATATTTTTATATATATATATATTTGGTGATACCAGTTATGGTTAAATATGTTGTGAATCAAAGATTGTAGGAACTGACAAATGTTGTTGGGAGTAGGTAGGTTAGGGTGTGCTCATCAAGACTGTTTTGACAATATATTAACGGCTACTAGTGTATTCTTGAAGATGAAGGTTGGATTAGGCAAAATGAGATACGACACGAACCCGACATGAATTATAAGGGTTAGGGTTGGTCATAAAATGGTTGAAACTCACGAGAATATTAGTTTTGGGTTAGAGTCAAATTCAAATAATCCGTTTGACACTATTATATATATATTTATATATTTTTTAATTTTTTTTTCCTTCTTAAATTGGTCATGGTTTAAAATATATCAATAAGTTTTAATTGAGTTTTGTCAAATTCAATTTAATTTTGCTGATAAATAAGTTAAATAGTTTGTTTTGTGTTGAATTGTGTCAAATTTAATTTAATATTTATTATAAATAGGTTAAACGAGTTACATGGGTCGATACAAGTAACTTATTTAATAAATGGATTGGGTCATGGTTGAACATATTAGATACGTATATTAATCAGATTTTTTTTTGATACAATTCATTTTAACCCGATATGAACTCAAGATTTTAAACCCAACACGAATACGATCCATGTACAGACAGATTGCCGGCCTGTATGAGAAAATATTGTTCGTGATCCACTTACACACAGATTGCCGGCCCATATGAGAAAATGTTGGGGTTCTTTATTTGACCACTGCCAATATTAAGAGGACCAACCTGAAATAAGAAATAAAATATAAGTTAGGTTATTTCTTTTCATCTAATTGACATATGTAGGTTATTTCTTTTCATATAATTGATATATAGATTGTGTATTCTACTCAATGTTCATATGTATATTCTTTTATAATTGTTGCAATAATAAACCAAAAAGGTTATTTTCTTAGTGATTTTTATATTTTAATTTAATTGTGAACATATCTCTATGTTTATGGAAGTAATTTAAGGTGGACTTAAATATTTACCATTTGAAGATAAATTGGTATCAGAGTAAGTATATAACACTTCATGTTAGCTTAAGTTTTTATTAGGTAAGTCAGTTATGAATACTACAATTATGATTCTCTATATCACACTTAAAGCATTTTTTTCAAAACTTGAAGTGTTATAGCGATTGGTCCCTGGGACATACGATGTGTATGTCTTTATGACTACTGCATATTCCAAACCGTCGGCATAACCTTCTCATCTTCTATGTGAAGATCTTTTTCTTTGTGAAAAAACCTGATTAATTGTTAAACTAGCATACATTTCTTCTAAATTTTGCGGATAACAGTCCCTTGAGCGTGTTTGGCCGCATATAGGCTTGTTCGCTCTGGTTATTTTCCTCTTGATTTAGGAGAATTGTATGTCTTATTTTCAATTACTCAAACCTGAAGAGAGTTACGGTGCATGACTGATCCATAGATCATGTTTTGCCTAGACCACTTCTTGTATGATAAAATTGTATGTTCTAAATATTATGGGAATTATTTTTGTATGTATGAGTAATTGATGAACCTAGATTTCTCTCCCTTATGTCTAGATCTTCTAGTTCTAGTTCAAGCTCTCGCTCTTCCTTCTGTTTGTCCAGTTCCAGATCTTTACTTTCCCCCACTTCTTCCTCTCGTGTGGAATATTAATATGAGTATGAATACCTTGATGAGTCTAGTAAAGTTCCTGTCACTGATCTCCCTATGGTTAACCCTTATACAATATTTGCTAAACTTACCAGTACCGTTAAGAAAACAGTTAAGGAGTACCTTCAAGCCTCCAGATTTGACCAGTGTTTCATTCCTGCTACTGAACAAGAACAACTTTTTCCCTTTGAGCTACCTTCCGACCTTCCCAGTCAATGGATACAACAAGACTTCACCCATCTCCATTTTGGAGCCATCCGCCTTGTTCTCTCTTTCCATGGCCGAAAAGGTCTTCCAGTCACCTCTCGAATTGCTCTAGTTGACACCAGATTTAATCACTATTAGCATGCATGCATAACAACTGTCCAAACCACCTTGAATGCTGGCTCAGTGGTTTTCACTTTCTTCCCCAACTTCAATATGCCCTTAGCAAATCCACATATGCTCAATGCTCTGAAAGTCCATATCCAGATTGGTGGTGCCTCTACTGTCTCTACCACTTATGCTGCTACCTTGCACTATAAGATGACTTACAGACTCCAGAACCATGCCATGGATGTGTGTTTACCATCCTCTATTTCTAATGATGCTCTACTCTTAGACATCAACACCACTCACCAAGCAACTTGTTCTCACATACCTAAACAGATCTCCAGAGTTAAGCTTATGAAGCTGCTCCCAGAATCTTGGGTCACAACTTACGAGAAGTCACATCAGCAACCTAAGCTAATCCAGTGCCAAGATCCAATTTTCACCACCAAGCTAGATGGCACGGTTGAAATCTCTTTCCCAAAGCCTACTACTCCATCTCCAAATGCTCTTCCCATTTTTCCCTCAAGGCTTCCAGAGATAAACATGATGTCTCCCTCTGATTTCACAAATCAGATACCCATCAAATCTTTCCAATCCTCTCGTGTTCCAATCTACTATTTCCAAGATCCAATCACTGGGCATAAGTTCTTTGATGTTCGTGATTGCCAAGACTATCTTTATAATGAAGATGATGAGCCTAAGAGCAGGAGAAAAAGAAATTCATCCCAATAACGCCTCAAGGACCGATATGAATCTGGTGATCCTATAGTTGACCTTCTTGGAGAACTTAGTGGAAAATTTGACTACTATGTCGAATATGGAAAGCACAAACCACTTCCACCAAAACCAACTCCTACAGTTTATAAACCTCCTTATAAGCCATATGTTACTCACCTAGCACCACCACCACCTGCCAATCCAACTGTACTTTGTTATATGTTTTCACCTTAATCCTCTTGGACGAAAACAAATTTTCCTCCTTTATAGTACCATAATTCTCAGGCAAAAACCACTCATCAGTACAAGATCCCAGATCCAAATGTTATACACCCTGATGGATCTACCAAACCCATCTCTGCTGCTGAAGTTGCAATTAATTGGCAGTCTGCAAATGCCCTAGCTCAGAACAAGATTTTGCAAAGAATTTCACAATCCCAGCAAACTCTTGAGAATACTTTCTAGAGAAAACTGACTTCTTTGGAACTTCTCATCAATGATCTTTAGCAAAAGATGCAAAGTCTCCATGGAAAACTTCTTCAGATGGCCTACTCCAATCAAACTTTTACCTCCACCTTTCTCACCAAAGATGCCGAAGTGAAAAACCTGAAAGTTCAACTCCAGTCCTTGCAAGCACAACAACAATTCAGTCCCTTTGATTTGTTTGGCTTTTCCTCCGCACCTCTTTTCCCTACCTATACTTCCCAACAGATGTCAAACCTTTATATGTTTCTCCTCCTGGACAACCAAGTTTGTTTGCCTCTCCTTCTATACCTCGCCTACCTCCTAAAAGGCTTCTATCTCTATTACCACCTATCTCCACTTTTCCAACTATTCCACCACCAACACCTCTCACCTCTGTTGTACCTTCAACCTCCTCAAACCCTCAAGGAAAAGCTCCTACTCAATTCATTCTCCAGTCTGATGAACCACAACCCAAGAATCCAACTACTGATCTCTTGTTAAAACTGGCAGACCTTCCTCCATGTCACTCTGAAACCGACTTTGAATTTATTGAAATAGAAGACGCCCCATCTTCATTAATCCATATGGTTGAAGAAGTTGATGATCCTCCTCAGGATCCTCCTCCACCAAGACATCCTCAGCCAAATTTTACTTCTCAAGCACCATCTCATTCTCATGGTTTCTCCATTGTAGAAATTCCTCACTCTAAGTGGCTAGATAAATTTTATGAGATCCTTGCCTGGTGCACTGCTGAGATGTTTTCTCCTAATACTGAACTCCAATCAGTACTGACCCGATGTGTGACTAAATTCCTTGGTCGCCTTCGATAGTGGTACCTTGCTCTAGGAGAATACCGCTAGCTTCGACTTGTTCAAATGCCAACTATCTCTACTTTCATTGATGTTCTCTATAGTGAATTCCTTGGTTCATCTGAAGGATTACTCAGTGTTGTTCGTGAAGAATTCCTCAGTATGAGATGTTGTTCTTTTAAACGCAAAGACCATGAAATTCATTTCTTTCGCATGTCTCAGCGATTCTACATTCTTGGTGGAATAGATGATGTAAACCTCAAGCAGTCCTTTCTTAACTCTCTCCCAGAACCTCTGGGAAATGAAACCTTCAAGCTCTTTCAAACAAATAATTTGTCATTGAATGCCACCTCTCTTGGAACAATCTACCATCATGCTTTACAATCTCTTGAAAAGCTTTGTAACCATCAAAAATATTTCAAGACGCTTCATGAACTTTCCTTGGTCATGCTTGTGAATGCCCATATCTCCTCATCAAATGCAAAGACACCAAGTCTTGTGCCTGTCATTCCTCTCCATCCACGACAAAACATTTTGGAAAATGGAAATCTAAGAGAACTTCTTCCTATCCGAAGTTTTCCAAGAAAAAGAAATGGCAATTTTTCAGAAAGAAACCTGTCTGTGGTAGAAGAAAATCAGATCGATGATATATCTGCAGAAAACTTAAAAATTTTGCAAAGCAATGCCCGAACAAATCGGCCTGAGATAAACTTGTCCATTCTCTGTCCAAACTTTATATTCCAGATGATGATGATGCAGACATCGAATCTCTATTTTCGATTGATGACGAAGCTAATACTGATACCGTCATGGATTTCTCTATCCCGACTACCTTATCCGACTCATCTGAATCATTCTCTGATGTTTCTGATCCAGAATACGAATATCCCCATAACCTTTTCTCTTTGGATTTCTCTTTTGCCCCTTTTTACTTGTCCAACCTCTTGCCCAAATTCATGTCCTCCTTGATAAATATGCCAAGCCTCTCCCTGTCATAACCTTCTTTGATATTGGCACCTCCTCAACCATCATGAATCCATCTATCCTTCCTCTGTCTTACTGGCAGAAATGTTACTATCCTTTCACTGCTGCAAATGGTGAAACTTTTGCCATCACCCTCAAAAGCAAGCCGATCCTTATCCAATTATTTCCTAGTTACACCATCAAACACCAAGTCCTTGGGTATGATCTTCCTAACAAGGATGTCCTTATTGTTTTTGTTATTCTCTAGAAACTTTCTCACCTCTCCTGGCTGCCCAAAGGATTGAAGTTTCACAATTACTTCCTTCCCTGGACTTCAAGACCCAAATTGTTTTATGTTGACAGTCTTTCTTCCATTCATGACTTAATTATCCAAACCTCCTGTGTTGACTCCCATACTCAGTTCTTCACCAAATATGACCATCCCCTTTAGAAAAACCCAGATTTCTTCATCACCATTCCTTTTAAGAAGAATGAAGATATCAACCCAACGAAAGCCACCCATCATGGAATGAACCCTGAGCATTACCAATTAGCCATCCAAGAACTCCAGCAACTCCAAGCAGAAGGCCTTGTAGAACCCACATCCTATCAATGTGCTTGTGAAACGTTCTATATGAATAAACGAGCTGAGCAAGTTCATGGCAAACTTTGCCTAGTCATCAACTACCAACCTCTGAACCACTTTCTTCAGGACATCAAATTCCATCTTCCGAGAAGAACTGTTTTGTTCTCAAGCCTTTCTAAAGCCAAGATATTTTCCAAGTTTGATCTCAAAGCGGGTTTTTGGCAACTTGGAATCCATCAAGATGATATTCCCAAAACTGGATTTTACATTCTAGATCATCATTTTCATTGGACGGTCATGCCTTTTGGATTAAAAGCTGCACATTCCTTCTTTCAACATGCCATGGTTCAGATTTTTGCTCCTATTCTTTCCTCATCCTTGGTGTATATTGATGACATCCTGTTATTATCCAATGATCTTGAAACCCATTCCACTTTGCTTTTGACCTTCCATGATATTGTCCTGAATTTTGGCATCATGCTCTCTGAAAAGAAGATGTTGATAGGATAACCTGAAATTGATTTCCTCGGTATGAAAATTTCCCAAGGTCAATACTCTCTCCAACCTCATATTGCCACTCAACTCCACCATTTCCCTAATTCTAATCTCTCTGCTCACCAAGTCCAACAATTTATAGGTATTGTGAACTATATGTCAGAATTCATCCCTAACCTTGCTCAATACAGGACAACTCTCTCAACCCTTCTAAAAAAAATCCCCTACGTTGGTCACCACAGTGTACTGAAGCTGTTACTTACCTTAAATTTGTGTCTAAATCCCTGCCTCCATTGCAGATTCTTTCAGATGGAAAACGAGTCCTCCAGACAGATGCATCTGATTATTATTGGGGTGTTGTTCTTCTTGAAGAACATCCTGATAAATCTAGAAAGATTTGTGGATATAAAAGTGGAATTTTATCTCCTACATAAACTCATTACCATTCCACTTATAAAGATATTTTGGCCATCAAACGCAGTATTGAAAATTTTGAATTCCACTTGATTGGTCATCATTTCCTAATTGAAACTAATCTTAGCATTTTTCCTAATATGCTCAAGTTCAAGCAGAAACATCCTCTTAAGGCTCAACTCCTAGCCTAGGCAAATTGGTTTTCCCAGTGGTCCTTTGATGATGTCCATATCAAAGGAAAAACAAATGTGCTTCTGATTTTCTCTCTATATTGAAAAACGATATTCATCATGTTCGTCAAAATCTTCCATTGTGTTTTCCCCTGATTGCTTGTTTTGAACCTTTTCAGTGGCCTTTTCACCTTCAAATCCTTATGTTAGAAAAAACCCTTATTTCTCGCAGTTGTTCCATGGTCAATTCCTTTTCAGTTTTTGTATGTCCATCGTTATGGTCTTGAATATGGTCATGTTCGGAATTTGCCTTTCCACCTTTTTTATCCTTTTCTCATCAACTTTGAAATCAACCCTGTGTTTTATTTTCATTTTCCTCGTGAAGCTTTCTTTCATCTTTGGTACCTTGTTAATCTTTATCACATTGATATTATTTTTGATAAATTTCAGATGTTGCAATATCTTGCTCAGTGTTTGCTAAATTCCCTTCCTGGTTGAGTTAAGATTATGTTCATATCTATAACACTTCAAGTTTCTTAAGGATATGAATCCATTTTGTCAGACACATAGTTGTATCGGCTCTAATACCAATATACAGACACGCAGTAGGACATGATCAAAACTAAACTTAAGAAAGGAAGATAAGAAAGATATATAAGAGACTACACAAGTTTTATTTCTGGAATCTAATATCCATTACAAACATACAAGCACTCCTTTTATAGATGAAGGAGATGCTATGACAATACATAAAAGCCCATTACAAAGACAAAACAAAGACTAACATACCCTTGCATCTGATGTCAACCATGACATCATACACATAAAAGACTTAAATACCCATACCGACACTGATAATGGCACAAATTATAACTGAAATGACAAGTATACTCTTGCCAACAACTGATATTACATAAAAACCTAGCTGCATCACTTAATACATTATCATACACAAATCATTCATGACATCATTCACCAATTCACCAATCAGGGCTTTGAGAGAAGTCTTCATCATAATCATCAAAATTATAATGAGGTGGAGGACTGTAAACAGGATAAGGCTATTGATGAACTCTATAAATTGGATGGTCTTCATCATGCAAATCCCATGAATGGAGAAATTTATCTAGCCATCAGGTAAGGACTAGAGTTGAACTTTCAGGTTCTTCATTTTGGCATCTTTGGTGAGAAAGGTAAAGGTAAAAGTTTGATTGAAGTAGGCCATCTGGAAAAGTTCTCCATGGAGACTATGCATCTTTTTCTAAAGATCATTGATGAGAAGTTCCAAAGAAGTCATTTTTCTCTAGAAAGTATTCTCAAGAGTTTGCTGGGATTGTGAAATTCTTTGCAAAATCTTGTTCTGAGATAGGGCATTTGCAGTCAACCAATTAATAGCAGCTTTAGTAGCAGAGATGAGTTTGGTAGATCCATCAGGCTGTATAACATTTGGATCTGGGATCTTGTGCTGATAAGTGGTTTTTGCCTGAGAATCATGGTAGGATAAAGAGGGAAAATATGCTTTCGTCCAAGAGGATAAAGGTGAAACACATATAACAAAGTACAACTGGATTGGCAGGTGGTGGTGGTGTTGGGTGAGTAGCACATGGCTTATAATGAGGTTTACAAACTGTAGGAGTTGGTTTTGGTGGAGGTGGTTTGTGCTTTCCATATTCGACATAGTAGTCAAATTTCCCACTAGGTTCTCCAAGAAGGTCAACTATAGGATCATCGGATTCAAATCGGTCCTTGAGGCGTTGCTGGGATGACTTTTTATTTCTCCTGCTCTTAGGCTCATCATCTTCATCATAAAGATAGTCCTGGGAATCACAAGCATCAAAGAACTTATGCCCAGTGATTGGATCTTGGAAATAGTAAATTGGAACACCAGAGGATTGGAAAGATCGGATGGGTATCTGATTTGTGAAATCAGAGGGAAACATCATGTTTATCTCTGGAAGCCTTGAGAAAAAAATGGGAAGAGCATTTGGAGATGGAGTAGTAGGCTTTGGGAAAGAGATTTCAACCGTGTCATCTGGCTTGGTGGTGAAAATTAGATCTTGGCACTGGATTAACTTAGGTTGCTGATGTGTCTTCTCATAAGCTGTGACCCAAGATTCTGGGAGTAGCTTCAGAAACTCAGATATGGAGATCTGTTTAGGTATGTGAGAACAAGTTGCTTGGTGAGTGGTGTTGATGTCTAAGAGTAGAGCATAATTAGAAGTATAGGATGGTAAACACATATCCATGGCATGGTTCTGGAGTCTGTAAGCCATCTGATAGTGCAAGGTAGCAGAATAAGTGGTAGAGACAGTAGAGGCGCCACCAATCTAGATCTGGACTTTCAGAGCACTAAGCAGATGTTGATCTGCTAAGGGCATATTGAAGTTGGGGAAGAAAGTGAAAACCATTGTGCCAACATTCAAGGTGGTTTGGACAATTGTTATGCATGCATACTGATAGTGATTAAATCTGGTGTCAACCAGAGCAATTCGAGAGGTGACTGGAAGACCTTTTCGGCCATGGAAATAGAGTGCAAGGTGGATGGCTAATATATGGAGATGGGTGAAGCCTTGTTGTATCCATTGACTAGGAAGGTCAGAAGGTAGCTCAAAGGAAAAAACGGTTCTTGTTCAGTAGCATGAATGAAACACTGGTCAATTGTGGAGGCTTGAAGGTACTCCTTAATAGAAGAATGACGAGTGGTATGGAACAGAGGAGTAACTGTTTTCTTAACAGTACTGGTAGGTTTAGCAAATATTGTGTAAGGGTTAACTATAGGGAGATCAGTAACATGAACTTTACTAGACTCATCAAGGTATTCATACTCATATAAATATTCCACACGAGAGGAAGAAGAGGGGGAAAACAAATATCTGGAACTGGACAAACGGAAGGAAGAGCGAGAGCTTGAACTGGAACTAGAAGATCTAGACATAAGGGAGAGAAATATGGGTTCATCAATTACTCATACATACAAAAATAATTCCCATAATATTAAGAACAAATAATTTTATCATACAAGAAGTGGTCTAAGCAAAGCGTGATTTATGGATCAGTCATGCACCCTAACTCTCTTATGGTTTGAGTAATTGAAAATAAGACATACAATTCTCATAAATCAAGAGTAAAATAACCCGAGCAAACAAGACTATCTGCGGCCAAACACGCTCAAAGGACTGTTATCCACAAAATTCAGAAGAAATGTATGATAGTTTAACAATTAATCAGGTTTTTTCACAAAGAAAAAGATCTTCACATAGAAGATGAGAAGGTTACGCCGACGGTTTGGAATACCCAGTAGTCATAAAGACATACACATCATATGCCCCAGGGACCAATCGCTATAACACTTCAAGTTTTGAAAACAATGCTTTAAGTGTGATATAGGGAATCATAATTGCAGTATTCGTTACTGACTTACCCAGTAAGAACTTAAGCTAACATGAAGTGTTATATACTGGCTCTGATACCAAATATACAAACACACAGTAGGACATGATCAAAACTTAAGAAAGGAAGAAAATAAACAAGAAAGAACAAGTAAGAAAGAGAGAGATATAAGGAACTACACAAGTTTTATTTCTGGAATCTTATATCCATTACAGACACACAAGCACTCATTTTATAGATGAAGGAGATGTTACGAAAATATATAAAAGCCTATTACAAAGATATAATAAAGACTAACATACTCTTATATCTGATGTGAACCATGACATGATACACACAAAAGACTTAAATACCCAAGCCGACACTGATAATGGCATAAAATACAACTAAAATGACAAGTATACCCTTGCCGACAACTGATATAACATAAAAACCTAACTGCATCACTTATTACATCATCTCACATAGATCATTTTTGACATCATTCACCAATCAGGGCTTTGAGAGAACTCTTCATCATAATCATCAGAAATATAATGAGATGGAGGACTATAAATATGATAGGGCTGTTGATGAACTCTGTAAATTGGATGGTCTTAATCATGCAAATCCCATGAATATTGGTCTTCATGGCTTGAAAGCACAATGATCATTTTCTGTTCCCAGTCAAATTTTGAACATGACCATATTCAAGACCATAACGATGGACATACAAAAACTGAAAAGGAATTGACCATGGAACAACTTCAAGAAATAAGGGTTTTTTCTAACAGAAGGATTTGAAGGTGAAAAGGCAACTGAAAAAGTTTGAAACAAGCAATTAGGGGAAAACACAATGGAAGACTATGACAAACATGATGAATATCTTTTTTCAATTTGGAGAGAAAATCAAGAAGCACATTTGTTTTTCCTTTGATATGGACAACATCAAAGGACTACTGGGAAAAACAATTTTCCCAGCGTAGGAGTTGAGCCTTAGGAGGATGCTTCTGCTTGAACTTGAGCATATTAGGAAAATTGCTAAGATCAGTTTCAATCAGGAAATGATGACCAATCAAGTGGAATTCAAAATTTTCAATACTGCGTTTGATGGCCAGAATTTCTTTGTAAGTGGAATGGTAATGAGTTTCTGTAGGGGATAAAGTTCCACTTTTATATCTACAAATCTTTATGGACTTATCAGGATGTTCTTCAAGAAGAACAACACCCCAATAATAGTCAGATGCATCTGTCTAGAGGACTCGTTTTCCATCTGCAATGGAAGCAAGGATTTACACACAAATTCGAGGTAAGTAACAACTTCAGTACACTGTGGTGACCAAGGTGGGGGATTCTTTTTGAGAAGGGTTGTCCTGTATTGAGTAAGGTTGGGGATGAATTCGGATATATAGTTCACGATAACCAGAAACTGTTGGACTTGGTGAGCAGAGAGATTGGAATCAGAAAAATGGTGGAGTTGAGTAGCAATATGAAGTTGGAGAGAGTATTGGCCTTGGGAAATTTTCATACCGAGGAAATCAATCTCAGGTTATGCTAGCAACATCTTCTTTTCAGAGAGCATGATTCCAAATTTTCAGACAATGTCATGGAAGGAAAGAAGCAAAGTAGAATGGGCTTCAAGATCATTGGATAATAGGAGAATGTCATCAATATACACCAGGGCTTAGGAGATAATAGGAGCAAAATTCCAGACCATGGCTTGTTGAAACAAGGAAGGTGCGGTTTTTAATCCAAAAGGCATGATTGTCTGATGAAAATGATGATCTCGAATGCAAAAACCAGTTTTGGGATGATTATTTGCATGGAGTCCAAGTTGCCAAAAAACCGCTTTAAGATCAAACTTGGAAAATATCTTTGCTTTGGGAAGGTTTGAGAACAAAACAATTCTTCTGGGAAGATGAAATTTGATGTCCTGGAGAAAGTGGTTTAGAGGTTGGTAGTTGATGACTAGGCGAAGTTTGCCATGAACTTGCTCAGCTCGTTTATTCACATAGAATGTTTCACAAGTCCATTGAGATGATGTGGGTTCTACAAGGCCTTCTGCTTGGAGTTGCTGGAGTTCTTGGATGGCTAATTGGTAATGCTCAGGGTTCATTCCATGATGGGTGGCTTTGGTTGGGTTGATATCTTCATTCTTCTTAAAAGGAATGGTGATGAAGAAATCTGGGTTTTTCTAAAAGGGATGGTCATATTTGGTGAAGAACCGAGTATGGGAGTCAACACAGGAGGTTTGGATAATTAAGTCATGAATGGAAGAAAGATTGTCAACATAAAACAATTTGGGTCTTGAAGTCCAGGGAAGGAAGTAATTGCGAAACTTCAATCCTTTGGGCATCCAGGAGAGGTGAGAAAGTTTCTAGAGAATATCAAAACCAATAAGGACATCGTTGTTAGGAAGATCATACCCAAGGACTGGGTGTTTGATGGTGTAACTAGGAAATAATTGGATAAGGATCGGCTTGCTTTTGAGGGTGATGTCAAAATTTTCACCATTTGCAGCAGTGAAAGGATAGTAACATTTCTGCCAGTAAGACAAAGGAAGGATAGATGGATTCATGATGATTGAGGAGGCGCCAATATCAAAGAAGGCTATGACAGGGAGAGGATTGACATATTTATCAAGGAAGACATGAATCTGGGTAAGAGGTTGGACAAGTAAAGAGGGGGCAAAAGAGAAATCCAAAGAGAAAATGTTATGGGGATATTCATATTTTGTATTAGAAACATCAGAGAATGATTCAGATGAGTCGGATAAGGCAGTAGGGAAAAAGAAACCATGATGGTATCAACATTGGCTTCATCATCAATCGAAAACAGAGATTCGATGTCTGCATCATCATCATCTGGAATATGGATTTTGGATAAAGAATGGACAAGTTTATCTTAGGCCGATTTGTTCAGGCATTGCTTTGCAAAATGTTCAGGTTTTTTGTAGATATAGCATCGATCTGATTTTCTTCTACCATGGACAGGGTTCTTTCTGAAAAATCGCAATTTCTTTTTTTTGGAAAACTTCGGATAGGAAGAAGTCCTTTTAAATTTCTATTTTCCAAAATGCTTTGCCTTGGATGGAGAGGAATGACAGGCAAAAGACTTGGTGTCTTTGCATTTGATGAAGAGATCTGGGCGTTCACAAGCTTAACCAAGGATCTTGCCTTGTTCATGAAGCGTCTTGAAATATTTTTGATGGTTACAAAGCTTTTCAAGAGATTGTAAAGCATGCTGGTAGATTGTTCCAAGAGAGGTGGCATTCAATGACAAATTGTTTGTTTGAAGGAGCTTGAAGGTTTCATTTCCCAGAGGTTCTGGGAGAGAGTTAAGAAAGGACTGCTTGAGGTTTACATCATCTATTCCACCAAGAATCTAGAATCGCTGAGACATGCGAAAGAAATGAGTTTCAATGTCTTTGTGTTTGAAAGAACAACATCTCATACTGAGGAATTCTTCACGAACAACACTGAATAATACTTCAAATGAACCAAGGAATTTACTATGGAGAACATCAATGAAGGTAGAGATAGTTGGCATTTGAACAAGTTGAAGCTGACGGTATTCTCCTAGAGCAAGGTACCACTGTCGAAGGCAACCAAGGAATTTAGTTACACATTGGGTCAGTACTGATTGGAGTTCAGTATTAGGATAAAGCATCTCAGCAGTGCACCAGACATGGATCTCATAAAATTTATCTAGCCACTTGAAGTGAGGAATTTCATCAATGGAGAAACCATGAGAATAAGATGGTGTTTGAGAAGTAAAATTTGGTTGGGGATGTCTTGGTGGAGGAGGATCCTGAGGAGGATCATCAACCTCTTCAATGATAGGGTCAGTGTCTGGTAGATAATTGGGGTTGGGATCAACCATATGGATGAAAGAAGATGGGGCGTCTTCCCGTCTTCCATTTCCATAACTTCAGAGTCGGTTTCAGAGTGACCTGGAGGAAGGTCTGCTAGTTTTAACAAGAGATCAACAATTAGATTCTTGGGTTGTGGTTCATCAGACTGGAGCATGAATTGAGCAGGAGCTTTTCCTTTAGGGTTTGAGGAGGTTGAAGGTACAACAGAGGTGAGAGGTATTGGTGGTGGAATAGGTGGAAAGGTGGAGATAGGTGGTAATGGAGATGGAGGCCTTTTAGGAGGTAGGCTAGGTATAGAAGGAGAGGTAAACAAACTTGGTTTTCTGGGAGGAGAAACATATAAAGGTTGTGACATCTGTTGGGAAGTATAGGTAGGGAAAAACGATGTGGAGGAAGAGCCAAACAAATCAAAGGGACTGAATTGTTTTTGTTGGGTTTGTTGTTGTGCTTGCTAGGTCTGGAGATAAACTTTCAGGTTCTTCATTTTGGCATCTTTAGTGAGAAAGGTGGAGGTAAAAGTTTGATTGGAGTAGGCCATCTGGAGAAGTTCTCCATGGAAACTTTGCATCTTTGTTGAATATTATTGATGAGAAGTTCCAAAGAAGTAAGTTTTCTCTGGAAAGTATTCTCAAGAGTTTCCTGGGATTGTGAAATTCTTTGCAAAATCTTGTTATGAGCTAGGGCATTTGCAGACTGCCAATTAATTGCAACTTCAGCAGCAGAGATGGGTTTGGTAGATCCATCAGGGTGTATAACATTTGGATCTGGGATCTTGTACTGATGAGTGGTTTTTGCTTGAGAATTATGGTACTATAAAGGAGGAAAATCTGTTTCCGTCCAAGGGGATGAACGTGAAAACATATAACAAGGTACAGTTGGATTGGCAAGTGGTTGTGGTGCTGGGTGAGTAGCACATGGTTTATAAGGAGGTTTACAAACTGTAGGAGTTGGTTTTGGTGGAGGTGGTTTGTGCTTTCCATATTCGACATAGTAGTCAAATTTTCCACTCGGTTCTCCAAGAAGGTCAACTGTAGGATCACCGGATTCATATCAGTCCTTGAGGCGTTGTTGGGATGACTTTCTTTTTCTCCTACTCTTAGGCTCATCATCTTCATCATAAAGATAGTCCTGGCAATCACAAGCATCGAAGAACTTATACCCAGGGATTGGATCTTGGAAATAGTAGATTGGAACACCAGAGGATTGGAAAGATCTGATGGGTATCTAATTTGTGAAATCAGAGGGAGACATTATGTTTATCTCTGGAAGCCTTGAGGGAAAAATAGGAAGAGCATTTGGAGATGGAGTAGTAGGCTCTAGGAAAGAAATTTCAACCGTGCCATCTGGCTTGGTGGTGAAAATTGGAATTTGGCACTGGATTGGCTTAGGTTGCTGATGTGTCTTCTCATAAGCTGTGACCCAAGATTCTGGGAGCAGCTTCAAAAGCTTAGATCTGGAGAGCTGTTTAGGTATGTGAGAACAAGTTGTTTGGTGAGTGGTGTTGATGTCTAAGAGTAGAGCATCATTAGAAGTAGAGGATAGTAAGCACATATCCATGACATGGTTCTGGAGTCTGTAAGCCATCTGATAGTGCAAGGTGGTAACATAAGTGGTAGAGACAATAGAGGCGCCACCAATCTGGATCTGGACTTTTAAAGCACTGAGCAGATGTAGATCTGTTAAGGGCATATTGAAGTTGGGGAAGAAAGTGAAAACCACTGTGCTAGCATTCAAGGTGGTTTGGATAGTTGCTATGCAGGTATATTGATAGTGATTAAATCTAGTGTCAACTAGAGCAGTTCGAGAGGTGAGTGGAAGACCTTTTCGGCCATGGAAAGAGAGAGCAAAACGGATGGCTCCAAAATGGAGATGGGTGAAGCCGTGTTATATCCATTGAATGGGAAGGTCGAAAGGTATCTCAAGGGGAAAAAGTTGTTCTTGTTCAGTAACAGGAATGAAACACTGGTCAAATCTGGAGGCTTTAAGGTACTCCTTAATAGAAGAAGGACGAGGGTATGGAACATATTCTTGAAATAAAACTTGTGTAGTCTCTTACATATATTTCTCTTATCTTCCTTTCTTAAGTTTAGTTTTGATCATGTCCTACTATGTGTCTGTATATTGTTTTGATCATGTCCTACTGTGTGTCTATATATTGGTATCAGAGCCATGACAGCTTAAGTTCTTTCTGGGTAAGTCAGTTACGAATACTGCAATTATGATTCCCTCTATCACACTTAAAACATTTTTTCAAACTTGTAGTGTTCTAGCAATTGGTCCCTGGGCATACGATGTGTATGTCTTTTTGACTACTGCGTATTCCAAACCGTTGGCGTAACCTTCTTATCTTCTATGTGAAGATCTTTTTCTTTGTGAAAAACCTGATTAATTGTTAAACTAGCATACATTTCTTTTAAATTTTGAGGATAACAGTCCCTTCAGTGTGTTTGGCCGCAGATAGGCTTGTTAGCCCTGGTTATTTTCCTCTTGATTTTGGAGAATTATATGTCTTATTTTCAATTAATCAAACCTGAAGAGAGTTACGGTGCATGACTGATCCATAGATTACGCTATGCCTAGACCACTTCTAGTATGGTAAAATTGTCTGTTCTTAATTTTATGAGAATTATTTTTGTATGTATGAGTAATTGATGAACCTAGATCCACACTCCTAATGTCTCGCTTTTCAAGTTCCAGTTCAAGTTCTAGATGTTCTTTTAGTTCTAGATCTCTACTTTCCCCTTCTTCTTCCTCTCGTGTTGAATATTTATATGAATATGAATATCTTGATGAGTCTAGCAAAGTTCTTGTCACTGATCTCCCAATGGTTAATCCTTATACATCGTTTGCTAAACCCACTAATACAGTAAAAAAAATCGTTAATCGCTTGTTCCAAACTCCTCGACCTTCCACTGTTAAGGAATACCTTCAAGCTTCCAGATTTGACCAATGTTTCATCCCTGCTACTGAACAAGAACAATTGTTTCCCCTTGAGTTACCATCCAAACTTCCTAATCAATGGCAACAACAAGGCCTCACCCATCTCCATTTTGGAGCAATTCGCCTTGCCCTTTCCTTTCATGGTCGAAAAGGTTTTCCTGTTACCTCTCGAATCGTTCTGGTTAACACCAGATTTAACAATTATCAGCATGTCTGCATAGCAAATATTCAGACTACCTTGAATGCCTACACTGTCGTGTTCGCTTTCTTCCCCAATTTCAATATGCCTGTAGCAGATCCTCATCTCCTCAGTGCTCTCAAAGTTCAGATTCAAGTTGGCGGAGCCTCTACTGTCTCTACCACTTATTCTGCTACCTTGCACTGTCAGATGGCTTATAGACTCCAGAACCATGCCATGGATATGTGCTTACCTTCATCGACTTCTAATAATCCTCTATTACTAGACATCAACACCACTTACCAAGCAACTTGTTCTTATATACCTAAACAGCTCTCCAGATCTGAGTTGCTCAAGCTGCTCCCAGAATCTTGGGTCAAAGCTTATGAGAAGACACATCAGCAACCAAAGTCAATCCAGTGCCAAGATCCAGTTTTCACTACCAAGTCAGACGGCACGGTTGAGATTTCTTTCCGAAAGCCTACTTCTCCATCTCCAAATGCTCTTCCCATTTTTCCCTCAAGGCTTCCAGAGATAAACATGATGTCTCCCTTTGATTTCACAAATCAGATACCCATTCGATCATTTCAATCATCTGGTGTTTCCATCTACTATTTCCAAGATCCAATCATTGGGCATAAGTTCTTCGATGCTTGTGATTGCCCAGATTGTCTTTATGACGAAGATGATGAGCCTAAGAGCAGAAGAAAAAGAAAGTCATCCCAGCAACGCCTAAAGGACTGGTATGAATCCAGTGATCCCACAGTTGACCTTTTTGGAGAACCTAACAGAAAATTTGACTATTATGTCGAATATGGAAAGCATAAACCACTACCACCAAAACCATCTCCTACAGTTTGTAAACCTCCTATCAAACCATGTGCTCTTCATCCAGCACTGCCACCACCGTCCAACCCAGTTGTTCCTTGTTATATGTTTTCTCCTTCATCCACTTGGATGGAAACAAATTTTCCTCCTTTATCCTACCATGATTCTCACGCAAAAACCACTCATCAAGACAAGATCCCAGATCCAAATGTTATACATCCTGATGGATCTACCAAACCCATCTCTGCTGCTATTAATTGGCAGGTTGCTAATGCCCTAGCTCAGAACAAGATTTTACAAAGGATTTCCCAATCCCAGCAAACTCTTGAGAATACTTTCCAGAGAAAACTGACTTCTTTGGAACTTCTCATTAAAGATCTTTAACAGAAAATGCAAACTCTCCATGGAGAACTTCTCCAGATGGCCTACTCCAACCAAACCTTTACCTCCACTTTTCTCACCAAAGATGCCGAAATGAAGAACCAAAAAGTTCAACTCCAGTCCTTACAAACACAACAACAAACCTAACAACAACAATTTAATTCCTTTGATTTGTTTGGCTCTTCCCTACTTATACCTCCAAACAAATGTCACAACCTTTATATGTTTCTCCTCCGGGACAACCCAGTTTGTTTGCCTCTCCTTCTATACCTTGCCTTCCACCCAAACGGCCTCCATCTCCATTACCACCTATCTCCACTCTTGCACAATCCTCCCCTCTCATTTCTGCCGTACCTTCTACCTCCTCAGACATAAAAGGAAAAGCTCCAGCTCAATTCATGCTCCAGTCTGATGAACCACAACCCAAGAATCCAATGGCTGATCTCTTGTTAAAATTGACTGACCTTCCTCCAGGTCACATTGAAACCGACTATGAAGTTATGGAAATAGAAGACGCCCCATCTTCTTTTATCCATATGGTTGATCCCAACCCCAATTATTAACCAAAAACTGATCCCATCATTGAACAGGTTGATGATCCTCCTTAGGATCCTCCTCCACCAAGACATCCTCACAAAATTTTACTTCTCAAGCACCATCTCATTCTCATGGTTTCTCCATTGATGAAATTCCTCACTCCAAGTGGCTTGATAAATTTTATGAGATCCATGCTTGGTGCACTGTTGAGATGCTTTCTCCTAATGTTGAACTTCAATTAGTACTGATCCAATATGTGACTAAATTCCTTGGTCGCATTCAACAGTAGTACCTTGCTCTAGGAGAATATCGCCAGCTTCAACTTATTCAAATGCCAACTATCTCTACCTTCATTGATATTCTTCACAGTGAATTCTATGGATCCTCTGAAGGATTACTTAGTGCTGTTCGAGAAGAATTCCTTAGCATGCGCTGCTGTTCTTTCAAACACAAAGATCTGGAAACTCATTTCCTTTGCATGTCTCAGAGATTTTACATTCTTTGTGGAATAGATGAGTTAACCTCAAGTAGTCTTTCCTTAACTCTCTCCTAGAACCCCTGTGAAATGAAACCTTGAAGCTCCTTCAAACAAAGAATTTGGCATTGAATGCCACCTTTCTTGGAACAATCTACCAGCATGCCTTACAATCTCTTGAAAAACTTTGTAACCATAAAAACATTTTCAAGACGCTTCATGAACAAGGCAAGCTCCTTGGTCATGCTTGTGAACACCTAGACCTCCTCATCAAATGCAAAGACACCAAGTCTTATGCATGTGATTCCTCTCCATCCAAGTCAAAGCATTTCAGAAAATGGAAATCTAAGAAATATTTTTCATTTCCGAAGTTTTTCAAGAAAAAGAAATGACAATTTTTCAGAAAGAAACTTGTTTGTGGTAGAAGAAAATCAGATCTATGCTATATCTGCAGAAAACCTGGACATTTTGCAAAGTAATGCCCGAATAAATCAGCCTGAGATAAACTTGTCCATTCTCTGTCCAAACTCCATATTCCAGATGATGATGATGCATACATCAAATCTCTATTTTCGATTGATGAAGAAGCCAATACTGATACCATCATGGCTTTCTTTTTCCTTACTACCTTATCCGACTCATCTGAATCATTCTCTAATGTTTCTAATCCAGAATACGAATATCCCCATAACCTTTTCTCTTTGGATTTCTCTTTTGCCCCTCTTTACTTATCCAACCCCTTGCCCAAATTCATGTCCTCCTTGATAAATATGCCAAGCCTCTCCCTGTCATAGGCTTCTTTGATACTAGAGCCTCCTCAACCATCATGAATCCATCTATCCTTCCTCGGTCTTACTGACAGAAATGTTAGTATCCTTTCACTGCTGTAAATGGTAAAAATTTTGCCATCACCCTCAAAAGTAAGCCGATTCTTATCCAATTGTTTCCTGGATACACAATCAAACACCAAGTCCTTGGATCTGATCTTCCTAACAAGGATGTCCATATTGGTTTAGATATTCTCCAGAAACTTTCTCACCTCTCCTGGTTGCCCAAAGGATTGAAGTTTCGCAATTACTTCCTTCCCTGGAGTACAAGATCCAAGTTGTTTTTTGTTGACAGTCTCCCTTCCATTCGAGACTCCATTATCCAAACCTCCGATGCTGACTCCCATACTCAGTTCCTTACCAAATATGACAATACCCTTTGGAAAAACCCAAATTTCTTCATCACCCTTCTTTTTAAGAAGAATGAAGATATCAACCCAACCAAAGCCACCCATCATGGAATGAACCCTGAGCACTACCAGCTAGCCATCCAAGAACTTCAGCAACTCCAAGGTGAAGGCCTTGTTGAACCAACTTCCTCTCCATGGGCATGTGAAGCATTTTATATGAATAAACGAGCTAAGTAGGTTTGTGGTAAACTTCGCCTAGTCATCAACTACCAACCTTTAAACCACTTTCTTCAAGACATCAAATTCCCTCTTCCCAGAAGAACTCTTCTGTTCTCAAGCCTTCCCAAAGCTATGATATTTTCCAAGTTTGATTTCAAAGAGGGTTTTTGCAAACTTGGACACGATCCAGATGATCGTCCCAAAACTAGTTTTTGCATTCTTGAACATCATTTTCATTGGACAGTCATGCCTTTTGGATTAAAAACCGCACCTTCCTTGTTTCAACAAGTCATGGTTCGGATTTTTGCTCCTATTCTCTCCTCAGTCCTGGTGTATATTGATGACATTCTCCTATTCTCCAATGATCTTGAAGCCCATTCTACTTTGCTTTTAACCATCCATGACATTGTCCGGAAACTTTGCATCATGCTCTTTGAAAAGAAAATGTTGCTAGAACAACCTGAGATTGATTTCCTTGGTATGAAAATTTCTCAAGGCCAATGTTCTCTCTAACCTCATATTGCCACTAAACTCCACTATTTTCCTGATTCCAATCTCTCTGCTCACCAAGTCTAACAGTTTCTGGGTATTATAAACTATATGTCAGAATTCATCCCTAACCTTGCTCAATACAGGACAACCCTCTCAGCCCTTCTTAAAAGGAATCCCCCACCTAGGTCACCACAATGTACTGAAGCTGTTACTTACCTCAAATCTGTGTGTAAATCCCCGCCTCCATTGCAGATGGAAAACGAGTCCTCCAGACAGATGCATCTGACTATTATTGGGGTGTTGTTCTTCTTGAAAAACATCCTGATAAGTCCAGAAAGATTTGTGGAAATAAAAGTGGAACTTTATCAACTGCAGAAACTCATTATCATTCCACTTACAAAGAAATTCTAGCCATTAAACGCAGTATTGAAAATTTTGAATTCCACTTGATTGGTCACCATTTCCTGATTGAAACTGATCTTAGCAGTTTTTCTAATATGCTCAAGTTTAAGTAGAAACATCCTCCTAAAACTCAACTCCTATGTTGGGTAAATTGGTTTTCCCAGTAGTCCTTTGATGTTGTCCATATCAAAGGAAAGACAAATGTTCTTCCTGATTTTCTCTCTCGATTGAAAAAAGATATTCATCATGTTCGTCATAGTCTTCCTTTGTGTTTTCCCCTGATTGCTTGTTTCGAACCTTCTCAGTTTCCTTTTCACCTTCAAATCCTTCTGTTAGAAAAAACCCTTATCTCCCACAGCTGTTCCATGGTCAATTCCTTCCAGTTTTTGTATGTCCATCGTTATGGTCTTGAATATGGTCCTGTTAGGAATATGCATTTCCTCCCATCTATCCTTTTTTAACCCATTTTGAAATCAACCCTGTGTTTTATTTTCAGTTTCCTCGTGAAGTTTTCTTTCTTCTTTGGTACCTTGTTGATCTTTATCACATTGGTAATATTTTTGATAAATCTCAGATGTTGCAGTTTCTTGCTCAATGTTTGTTAAATTCCCTTCCTGCTTCTGAGTTAAGATTGTGTTCATGGCTTTCCCTTTTTAGTGATATTTCATCCTGGCAACAAAAGTTTAGTCAATGTCCATTTAAGTCCCCCATGTTTGTGTTTTGGTCTTAAAAACAGTTATATCCTACTCCTAATTCTAATGTTCATATTGAAAAAACATATCATGTCTTCTTCTTCACTAGTCACGAGAATACTATTATGTATGACATGCCTTCATTTTATAATCTTCACAGGACACAGCTCTGTCACCATAATGGCATTCCAATCCAGTCCATCTCTCCATACCTATTTCACAACGATACCTCTCACTAGAGACATTCAAATTTTTATCCAGCAGACTGGAGATAAAAAATGATTACTGTGCTCTCAGGCCATGAAGATCAGTACTCATAGGATTTGCATGATGAAGACCATCCAATTTATAGAGTTCATCTTCAGCCCTATCCTGTTTACAGTCCTCCACATCATTCTAATTCTGATGATTATGATGAAGACTTCTCTCAAAGCCCTGATTGGTG
Source organism: Cornus suecica (assembly GCA_963922005.1). Classification (NCBI taxonomy): domain Eukaryota; kingdom Viridiplantae; phylum Streptophyta; class Magnoliopsida; order Cornales; family Cornaceae; genus Cornus; species Cornus suecica. The sequence continues at coordinate 28,656,236 of OY998241.1, forward strand.
AATGATCTATGTGAGATGATGTAATAAGTGATGCAGTTAGGTTTTTCTGTAATATCAGTTGTCGACAAGGGTATACTTGTAATTTCAGTTGTATTTTATGCCATTATTAGTGTCAGCATGGGTATTTAAGTCTTTTGTGTGTATGATGTCATGGCTGACATCAGATATAAGGGTATGTTAGTCTTTATTACGTCTTTGTAATGGGTTTTTATGTATTTTCGTAGCATCTCCTTCATCTATAAAAGGAGTGCTTGTGTGTCTCTAATGGACATATGATTCTAAAAATAAAACTTGTGTAGTTCCTTATATGTCTCTCTTTCTTACTTGTTCTTTCTTATTTCTTGTCTTCCTTTCTTAAGTTTTGATCCTTTCTTACTGTGTAAATGAAGCTAATACCTATCCCATTTTTTATTTTTTACCCAAGACTCTTTTCCATCTGATGTGGTATAGAAATTTGTGACACAAATCTTAAGCCCTGTTTGACATAGTTTCTACTTACAGCTTTACGCTGAAGAAAAAGAGAAACAAAAACTGTTTTGAGAAGCAAGTACCCCCAGTTTCATAAAAATGCTCTTCCAAGGCCCGGAAGATCTTCTAAAAGTTTTGCCAAATACCGTTCAAAATAGTTTTTTCCTCCAGAAAGCCAAAAATAGCTTTTGAAAAGCAAATCCAAACATGGCCTTAATCCATTATTCCTATATGGGTCAAGTATCACTGTTTTTTTAAAAAAAATCCATAATTTTTAGTGGTAAATAAGCATTATTAAATAAAACCGAAATCTAGATCCATTAAACCCGTATAGGGTAGAATCACCGTTTTCTTTAAGAAATTAAAATTACATACCGGCTATGGAGCATGGGCACGGGACACAGACACAATGACATGACAAATTCTAAAAACCAAGACACGACACACCTGTGATACGTCTACAAAAAGACTATAAATTTTTATATACACGTATAACATTACATAAATATTTTAATTCATCACTTAAACAATGAATTCAAATATATTATAGACAAAAATAAACAAATAGTGTAAAGAAAATTTTCTAACATGATTAATGTTCTTCATTCCTTACACAAAAACTAAAAGTTCAACAACCGAAAAACTTACAACATGTTTTTGCTTCTGTTAGGGTTTTTACACCCGCCCAAGATCACTTGTTAGGATTTTCTAACTCTATTCACCAAGCCACAAACACCTGCAAATTAGAAATCACACAAACACACACCAAACATAATCGACACAAAGATATATACGTGGTTCGATCAAATCAGCCTGTGTCCACGGAGAGCACCGATAATCACTATCAATGAGAGGATTACAATATGATGATCAGCATATCAATAACTCACACAGTGTTTCACTCACACCAAGAAAAATACCACTCTATATCTCTTATTCTCTTTCTATCTTTTGTGCACTCTCTACACCCTCAGTGTTTCACTTAGACCAAAAAATACTAGCCTAACCTACTGTATTCCGCTCAATTCACTAAGGGAATGGATGCACAATTAGAATCCTCATTAACAAAATTACATTAATTTTTCCTTTAATGTCCTTGAGAAGGTTATTGAATGAACATAACTAAGTGTCTATTTGTATTTTAAAATGTTCATTACATATTTATATATAGAATTGAATGTTGTATACATTATAAGTTCTCTTTGAGTTGTCTATTTGTATTATAAAATAATGAGATGACCCCTTCTGGTCAAAATATTGCATTGGAATATATCTAGCTAACTTGGTACAGGTTGTGGTTTGGTTAATTGTGCATCCATTCTCTTAGTGACATAATTATGTTGATAAGAACTGTAGCAATAACTCCATTTTATCATCAATGTCAATTAAGTACATATGCATACGTTTCGTTGTGTTGGTTAAAATATATATGTTTCCTTCTGTCATGTGAGTGAATGTTTTAGCAATTATAGATTGCATCTCATAAGGTTGGCTTAGTCAAAATTTTCATTGCTTGTTAATGGTATTTAGGTATTACAATTGAAATATAATCTTCATCATTGTAGAAACTGTCACAAAGTTTAATGGAACAAGAGTTGTAGAGCCTCAATTGGGCATTTGCTTCTTACCTCATAAACTTTTCTCATAGGATATGTGTCAAATTGTAGAGAAATCTCTAGGTACAATCGACTCTAGTTTTGGGTTTAAATTTTCTATTTTAACATTGAAGCATTACTTAGTAGAATAATCAAATTTTAATTATTACTTCCTTGCATTACTTAGTGTACTTATGTAATTGTCTATTTGCATTATTTAGCCAAAGTGATTGAATTGTCTATGACCACTTCACTGAATATTGCCATTACTAAGTTGATGAATTAAATTGTTCAATGATAAATTGAATTGTCTGTGTGCATTAGTGTGAGTAGTCCGATTGAATTGCTTAGTAATGCTTCATTGTATTACTTATTGGACTGACTAAAGTTTAATTTGTATTCTTTGTGATAGTGAAGGCGAAAAGAGTGCAAAAGTATGCAAAAGCTCTTTATGCTTAGAAGATGAATAATGCAATGCCAAACAACCATGGAAATAAAACCCAACAACAACATAAAAAACAGAGGTAGATTTATTACATTCACCAATTCAACAGTTGCAAACAAGACATTCGCCTTTGGAAATGAACATCGGTCGTCCTCAGGGTAATCAAACTCAAGGGACTCTACATTTTTTCTTCTATAATTTTATTTTTTTATATTTTAGATGTTGGTACAAATACTTTATTATTTATATATATAAAGCAATTCACTTTATTTCAAGAGAAATGTCCTTGAATTGTTTCCATGACTACTAGCGATATATATATTTATGTGGTTATTGAATAATCAAATGACCAATTACTGAAAAAACACTAATTAAAGAGAAAAATACATGGAAAGCCAAAAATAATAATAAAAAAATAAAGGGTTTTAGCGACAGTTTTTGTGGTTTTAGGCACGGTTTTTAACTGTCCCTAATAATGCAGTTTTTAGGGATGGTCTGTACTGTCGCTAATGCCCAGATTTATAATATCGTCGCGAATAAGCATTTACGATGCTATTTTTTGCGACGGTCCAAAAAGTGTATTAGCGACGGTTTAAGGGCTTTTAGCGACAGATTGGACTGTCCCAAAAAGCCAGATTTATTGTAGTGTGTATTTCTTTTTCTTTTATGCATAGGACCTTATGCTTCACTCGCATTGCCAATGAATACAATAGGTTAGACATATATTTATAGGAGGGGATGGAGTGGAGAAGAAGTCAATTGGTTTCACAAACCAATTCCAATTAGGAATTAATCTCCTACTTAATTAAGGATTGATTGGTGACTAAGTTATACTCTCCCTTAAGAAAGGAGTCACCAAATATAACAATCTCCGGTCAAATAGAGATACTTGTTACCCAAATTTACTTTCCACGCAAAGAAATGAGTCATACTCTAACACCTTCCTCCTCCATAGCATAACCATTTTTTTATATAAAAAAACCTACAAGTTCATATTTCTTGATAACATAAAAATTACAAGTTCAAAATCAAACAAATTTCTTACTTAAAGTCTTTGTCTATTGTCGCACAATTTATGTTGGAATATGATAAAATATTAAATATATTTTAGTTTTTACTTCATAAGTCTTTAATTTAATTATTTAAATTTATATTTAAGTACCCCATTCTTTTATTTTTTAGACCTTTAATATCATTCGCATATCTCAGTTTGGCATAAATGACTCCCCAAAATCCATTAGTATTATTCTAAAATTCATACTAGATTAAACAATTGCCTACAGTAACCACATGAATAAAAATATAATTCAGGTTATGCTTTTACACAGAATAATAAAAATAAAAGTCTTAACTTTTTCAAAATGCTCTTCCAAGGCCCATAATTTGTTTAAATGTTTTTTGCCAAATATCGTTCAAAACAATTTTTTCCTTCATAAAACCAAAAACAACTTTTGAAAATCCATACATGGCCTTGGTCTTTATTGAAGGGTGTTTAATATACTTACTTTATATTTCGATCATAGATGTAACGAATTGACAAATTTTAAGCAAATTCATGAACTCAATTATAGAATTGGCAAACTAAAAGCGAATTATCTTCTTATCCGTGTTTAAGTCTAGACGTGTTCAAGTTTTGAGCAAGAGGTAATTGTAAATACTTACACCATGAACATAAAATCCATTAATGTTGAAAAACAAAAAGATATCAAAAATAAAATTAATATCTTATAATAAATAGAATTAATAATAAATAATTTCCTATAATATTAGGATTGATGATGTTTTAAATTTTCCTGTTTGACTTTTAGCTTCGATTGCAATATAGGATTGCACTCTGTGAGACAATTAATGTTTTATAAAAAAGCATAGTCATCAAATTATTCTTGGTTTCCTAGCAAAATATATTGACGATCGCATAGGATTACATTCTGTGAGATATGTAGTGCTTGCATACTCGATTATATAAAAAAAAAGTATGCAACTTAAGTCAAGTCAAACATGTAGTTACTCATTGGCAAAAACAAACACTGATTAACGCAAGTAACTAAACGCACTATCATGACAATATATATATATCTTTGCACTGGTCACAGCCATAACTCCCACATTAATTTCATTATTTTAAAGTTGCTACGTGTCCTTCCTTATGTACATACATATGTAGCAAAAAAGTTCCAAGGTATATGCAGTCCTCTATATAGGCATGGCATGTATATATATATATATGCAAATATATATATATATCAGCACAAGTACACCTTTGCATTTTAAAACACTATACTAAAACAAATAGTATACATAACAGAAAACTATAGCATGCACAGAAACAAATATACATTGGTCAACAGTCACCTAGTAATTTCCTTTGATTTTTGAAACATGGATAACCAATCCACATAAGAATGATTCAAGATAGTTATGCAAGGAGTGATATTCTTTGAACAAGTAAGCATCAACAAGTCGATATACCTTCTGCTTGCTGTTGGTAATCTCAGAGAATATGTTATTGTATGATCAAAACAAGTTATTGTCCCCCTTCAATCTACAAAAAATGTAAGTTACACGTAATGCTACCTTCGGCTAGCAATACAATTATAAAGCTAATATAATATACTCCCAAAGAAAAAAATTCGAAAATGTAAGTTACACGCAATGCTTGTTGTTGGTTGAAATGCTTGCAACACTTAACCTAAGTCATGCAGCAAATGGGCAACAAACTAGAACTATATAACATAAGGATATTAAAGGACATCTCAACTTCCAATTTGAAGGGATTTATCCTTCAAGGGCTGCTAAACAAAGGGGGCTCAACTTGTTCCAAGATGTCTTGGACCTGAAACCAAAGGCTGGAACAATCTATCAAAAGCCAAAGAGGCTTGGCACGCTACGTAAGCGGATTGAAGCCTAGCATACAAGAGGTTAATCTTTTGCATTCATTGTGGTCAGTTTCAAAAGATTATCAAAGAGCTTTTGTAAGAACATTTGTTAGTATTGTTTATTAATGATATGTTCTAGACAATAACCATGTTGAATAAATTATGAAGTAGGGTAGGTTTAGGAAAATGAATGTGATCAAGCAAAGGCATCAACAAGTTTCGTCAAATTCAAATCAAGCTTAAAGGATATGGAAAATACAAGAGAAATGAATGATTAAGGTTGAGCGAAAAATGCATTCCAGAGGGTTTAAACGATATTTTTCAGAGCCGAAACTTCAAGAATCATTCTAATGGAGTCGAGGGAGTTCAAACGGAACTATTATAAAGAAAAATGGTTTCCTTGAAAAATGCTACGCACCACCTATGAACCCAATAGCTAAACGTGGCTAGAAAATGTTTTGACGCACTATATACGGACCACCAAATTGGGCCTACGCGCCACCCGTAGGAAGGTCTACGCACAGTGTGTAGTTCCTCTACGGGCCACGCATAGTTAGGATTGCGTAATCATGTTGTGAAATTCCATTTTTGACCCTGAATTGTTCTCCTTTGAGGCAGCTGCAACTTTAAACATTGATATACGTGTTATATACATTATATACACCAGATAATAGGGTTTTTCTCGATTGGATGTGAAATTACGAGAAATGACAAACTTAGGGTTTCCCTCAGCTATGGTCTATAAATAGGAGGAGTCTCTACAGATTTGAAGAGAGCTTTTGAATAAGATAATTCTGTAATTCTTCTATAGATCATATTCTTCTGCAGAGTAAGAGATAGAAAGGGAAAATTATTGAGTGATCATCTTCTAGTTCTCTCTTGTTTAGGGTTTGTTCAATTGTGCTTCTACATCGATGATCTCATGCACAATTAAATGACCTAGATTCTGAAAAATCTAAACACCACCTATTGTACCATGGACAAATTGATCCATTTGAGGAATGGAGCCGTCTGAGTATGGAGATCAGAGTAGGAGGCTTCGTGGTTCATTGATTCGTTGAGAAGTGGAGCCGTCAGAGTACGAAGCGAAGCAAGAGCTTCGTGGAGCGCGAGTGATTCATGGTCGCCAGACGTCGAATGGAAAAAGGTAGACCTGGATGGATTTGTAAGTCTAAAACTTCATAGAGTTTGTGTACTGCTTTATTCACAGTGCATCGATACCCGAGCATATTCGTGGGTTTTACTTGGAGTCTTTCTAAAGTTTTTCACGTAAAAATTATCGTGTGTCTTTATCGCTTTATTTCTGCACTTAGATTAATCTTTGAATGATTTATCTTGTTAGAGAATTGGATTAAAAGTGACTTTTCCGCAATTAATTTTAATTTGTCAATAAATCCACAAAAGCCTATTCACCCCTCCTCTAGATTATTTTCCTTAATTGTCTAGGTAATTTTAGATTTGGTGGTAGAAAAGCAACAAAACAAGTCGTTTCTGCACTCTAACAACAATTCTGCCAGATTGCAGGCCAATTTTAAGACAGAAACAACCCCTGCTACAGTGCAAACACTGCCCAAACTGAGGGACAACAACTGCCACGTGTGGGTGGAGTTAAAGACCAGGTTGCCACTGCTGGAAATTGCAAAAATAATACAAGAACTGCAGGACAAGGTCGAGGTGCAGACTTTGTGATAAGGTATTTCAAGTGTGGGGAGCTCGGATATAGATCGGCAGAGTGTAAAAAATAAGGAAAACAACTTCTGATTGAGGAAAAGGATGCAATTCTGGAGGATGAGCCAAAATATGATAATTATCCAGATGATGAGGCCGATGGTACTTTATATGGTGATGTTGGTGAATTCTTAGTTATGCGGAAGTCACTATTTCTTCCGAAACATGAGACAGAAGAAGATTGGCTACGCACTAACATCTTTCATACTAGTTGTACTATCGCTGGGAGGGTGTGTAATATGATTATTGATAGTGGTAGTTATGAGAACGTGGTTTCCCAAAAAGCTACTGAGAAGCTGAAATTGAAAGCCGAGCAACATCCGAGGCCTTATAAACTCTTTTGGTTTTGCAAATGAAACGAGGTAATAGTGTCACAACATTGCCTAGTCTCTTTTTCGATTGGAAACAAATATTTTGATAATGTTTGATGTGATGTAATACCGATGGATGCATGCCATATATTATTGGGGAGACCATGACAATTTGATAAAAATATTTTGCATCATGGTAAAAGGAACACATACACTTTTTGGAAGGATAATGTGAAAGTTACTTTAGGCCCTATGAGTGAGAAATTTGGTCCCAAAGTAAAATCAGGGGAGGAAACAAATTTTCATAACATAAATGGCTTAATGAAAGAGGCTGAAGAAAGTGTGCAACTTTATGTCTTGGTTGCCAAATAAGATCTTGCGTCTCCATCTATTCCTATCATTGTAGAGCCATTGATGGACGCATACGCGGATGTATTTCCTATTGATCTACCATCATAATTACCTCCAATGAGAGATATCCAACACTGTATTGACCTAGTACCGGGTTCAAGTTTTCTAAACAAAACAACTTATCGAATGAGCCCAAATGAGCATGAGGAGTTGAATTGAAATGTTATGGAGTTGTTGAATAAAGGGTTCATTCGTGAGAGCATGTGCCCATGTGCTGTCCCAGCCCTTCTTACTCCAAAGAAAGATGGTTCTTGGCTAATGTGCGTTGATAGTTGAGCCATAAATAAAATTATAATGAAGTATCGTTTTCCAATTCATCGCCTTGATGACATGTTGGATATGTTTGTGGGTTCTTCCATCTTATCTAAGATTGACTTGAAGAGTGTATGTCACCAAATTCGGATTAAGCTCAGGGATGAGTGGAAAACTGCTTTCAAAACAAATAATGGATTGTACGAGTGGATGGTAATGTCATTTGGTTTATCAAATGCACCTAGCAAGTTCATGTGAGTGAGGACTCAAGTGCTGAAACCACTTCTTGGTACGTGTGTAGTCATTTATTTTGATGATATATTGGTGTATAGTTGTAACATTAATGAGCACTTAAAATACCTTCGTTCTATTTTTGATATTTTGACGAGAGAACACTTGTACGCTAAGTTGAAGAAGTGTAGTTTTGCAACGGACATATTAGGTTTTTGGGTTATGTGGTTTGTTTAGTAGGTATTATAGTAGATGATGACAATTTTAAAGCCATTCTTAAGTGGCCCACACCTACCACAGTTCGTGATGTAAGGAGTTTCCATGGATCTGCGTCATTATATAGGCGTTTTATTCGTAATTTCAGCATTATCACTACCCACTTACTGATTACATAGGAATTAAGTCTTTTCATTGGACCCAAGAGGCAGAAAAAAGCTTTCAAAAACCCAAGAGGAAGCTCGCCAAAACACCAATTCTTGCTTTACCAAATTTTAAGATGGTGTTTGAGGTAGATTGTGATGCTTCAGGTGTTGGCATTGGTGCAGTTCTCAGCCAACAAGGAAAGCCTATTACAAATTTTAGTGAGAAACTCACTGGTGGAAATCAAGTATTGAACCTATGACTCGGAGTTTTATGCCATTGTCCAAACCTTGCGACATTGGTGGCATTACATTTCTTACAAGGAGTTTATCTTGTATTCAGACCATGAGGCCCTCAAGTACATCAACAGTCAACATAACTTGAGTTCAAGACATGTTAAATGGGTGAGTTATTTGCAGCAATTTTGTCACGCCCCGAATTCCTAGGACTCCGAAACCCGAGCCTAAGAGCTAAGGGAGTGATTGCGGAAGTAAAAAGAAATGAGAACCAAAAGACATTCAATCATCGAACACCCACAAAGGGTTGCAATGAATGCCCAGATACCATGCTGTCACGTCCCTAAAGGGTGACGCAAACCAAGCGACTACTAGAGTCAATAATAACAAAGATGTACATGGAATAACAATAAGAATATACTCCATGCCAACACGAATACTAAAAACACAAGAGTATCCTCTGATACCAATAGACACGCTCTTAAATCCCTAAGACTCCCGAACTGGGACATCCAAGGAATCCAGGATGTGATCCTTAATACGAATGACCAATTAAGACATCATTAACCAAGAAAACACATGGGTTAATGATAGAAATGGTATATTCCATACCCAAATGACTAATAAAACTAAGCAGCGGAATCTAACGAAAATCCGGCAGAGTTCCGTTTGTAAATGGAACATCCGGACAACAACCACAACACAAGAACCTGCCAATAGCAATTCAATAATCACAATGGCTTCCAAGCCCCACATTCATCAATCCTACTAGGGCCGAGGTAGTGGAAAGAAACCAAAACCCCTCCAAACCCTCTAAAATCAACAGAGCCACTATTGCTCGAATAAGAATACAGAAAAGCACCTAACTGTGCGGAATAGATACAATACATCCTGAAAGAATAAGTACAGGAAATAAAAAATACATCAGTAGGGATATGCCAACAGACTGGCTCCCAAAAGAGATACATAATAATCCCATAACAATGGGTAAAGAAGCTGAAAGCGGATACCTATCGTCCCCAAACCAGTCGTACTGCAACCGTAACCGCATCACCCAACGCAACTCCAAAACCTGTAACAAGGAAACAAAAGAAAGTTGTTGTTGCACTGCATCCTGCTCATAGCCGTATATTTCCTGCAACCTGGCGTGTGAATACCAGGGGGCAAATGAAATACCCCTGTGAGCAAATAAGCTCAATAGGAAAGGATATCATAACTACCACATCCTCTGATAGTTTAGGTAAAGCTAACCCGTCTAATAAGATACAAATAACTCAACTAATCCCATCCACGCAAAACCCAAGGCACACGCTCATATACTACCGTACGTAAGTATATAACGGGGATATATATATATATATATATACACATATATATATAAGAATAACTACACAACATGAGTCTGTAATGTACAACTAAGACTCGTACTCCAAGTACCAACAACAGTAGTCTACACTACTCTTACCAACATACACTAGGTACACGATACGAGGATCCAATCTAACAATTCCTCAATTACTCACAACACAATTCAGAAAATCCAACAGAGGGAAAACACACTCACCTCTAATATCCACAAGGATCATAATCCACCACTAGTACCAATGAATACTCATAACTCACTCCTCGAGAACACAGGAGGAAAAGCACTCACGTCCTTGCGTATTAACACAACCGTCATCTCTCTCTCTATATATATATATTGTAAATGTACAATATATATATATATATAAAAACAAACCTCGTCCTATTCCTCGAGGAAATCTACCTCTCAAGGCTAGATCACCTCAATCATATCACCGTACCATAATTCAAATCGACCTCATAATACTATCATTAATAGGGTCAATCACATCACTAACACTCTCACTGTAGGCGAGGAAAACAACTCAATCAAATCACTAAGAGTACACGAACTCAACTCACAAGAACAACCACCTCAGGGTCACCAAAGCAAAGCGAAGGAAAAGACTTTCCAATGCTTAACTAACAGATAACCGAGACAACAATGTCAAGGTAAAGAACACCACAAGTGTTTAGTGAAAACACCTGGACAAGGAACCCAATCCACTCGGTATCCATGCCCCTAACATGTGGAACAACTCGAATCACCTAAGTGGTGACATCAAAAACCAAGAAGAAAGGAAAGGGCAACACTATATGTGTACCCTAAACAACACCAAGCCTCATACCCGAGACTTAGAAATGATAGGAAGCAAAGGTGAAACAATGGAACACCTTTCAAAACTCTACAGGATGAAATATTGAGAAAGAAGTCTCGAAATCTCAGAATCCCAAGAAAAGTAATAAAATAGTTTTCCTTTTAAGAAACCACATGATAAAAATGACCGTCTTGCCCCCGGTCTCCGTCAGTCGCCATCACAGGCTTTTAAAAGTTGAAAATCTTTTCAAGAAAGATCCTAAGATCATTTTATAAAGTATTAAAACTTTTCATTTCTACGGGGGTAGGCAAAAACGGGTTTTTCCTTTTAAATATAAAGAGTTTGTTTCAAGGTTTAGAAAACACCGTTTTCAAAATGACAGCCACATAAGAATGAACAACTCCACGGATTCCTATAATGCCCAAAAGGACAGTAAAGGAAGAACAACATGTTGGACTCACGGAAGACAACCATCCGTTTCCAACTCCACCAAATCAATTGACAACACATGGAAAAGGTTCGGCACCACACCGTAACCAACGAATCCCGGAATGACATACAAGTCAACGACCACGTACTAGTGTACAAAACACAGTACAAGGAATGCTCAGGGGAATGAACTAAGCATAAGAACCAACACTACAGTACCTCGAGTACTTAATAGAACTCATCTCAGCCATAACCTCTTCTCACCAATCAAAACCTCAACTACAGTTGATAACTCATTTCCTCAAAAGGTGAAAGACACCTAAAGTCCATACTACAACTCACAATCTCATCTCCTGCCTTCTCTAAGGCCCCAATTCATAACTGATACTAACATCAATCTCAGACCTCAAATCTCTAACAAGGTCACACAGCTAACCACAATCACAATTAACAGTCATCTCTAAGGCCACAAATCAAAACCAACTCCACAAACCACTACTAGCCTTAACTAGCCATATAGATCACTACGTCAATACACTTAACCTCCTCCAAGGGTACTAAGGTATACAACAACAAGTATTAATATATTCGTTTCATTTATACTTATTAATAATTACCACATTTAAAGTCTTGTTTCACATTATTCATTTTCATCTGAGCATTTATAAAATATGAATTTAATTCGCAATATTCATAACTAGCATGCTCCAACATCACAGGTAATATAACACATATATATGTCAAATGATATCACATAAACAGTGTGCAGTGTAATGTGACTCAACACCCCACGTGATACACACACAAAATCACACCCTTCCCAAGGGTAATGGATACATACTCTGTCCACTCATCATAGTGTAGAGTTACCACACCGACCCTTCCCAAGTGATTTTTCTCTCTATCACTTCAACAGGGAAGACGGTTGTACGAGAGCCCAGCTTGCAACTCCGTACGCCATGACTACCATAAAGTCAAGAACATGAGCCTCTACCTGGACTCCTAACTCACATTTGCCGGCTTTTTAGTTCCGTAGGCGTGATACCTCCTGGCCAGTTGTTGTGATGATCCGACACAAACGTCTACTCGTGCCCCACGCACAAAGGAAGTAGACCACACCAAATGAACTCTCTCTGCCAATGGTGAAACCGTGCACTACATGCACCAACACCCATGTGCTCACACGACATGGTGTACAATCAAATCATATCTCAATCAAATATGTAATACATCATATTCATAAAATACTCACATGGTAATATATGTCTCAAAATCTCTTTTCATGCTTTAAAAATACAAATAAACAATTAAATCATATGAAAACAGTTTCATATACATTTCATGTTTTCAAAATATATTTTCTTTAATTCCTTAGAAAATATTTTCAATTTCAATTAACATGCCTTTTTAAAATAATTTAAGCAGATAATCCACGTAATAAAAAGGGACCTAGAATAGCGTCTAAGTCTCTCACGTCTAACGTTTACAAATTCTTCTAGCTCATTTAATTCTCAAGGAAATTTCTAAGTCGTCTATTCCTATTCAATTCAATTAGGAATATATCTAATCTCGTAGGAAATAATTTAATTAATTTTCTTAAATTAATTCATAAGTCCAATTCCGATTCTAAACGAATTATAGATATTTAAATTAACGATTTAAAATATCTATATTAAATTAAATAAGGGTTTTACACCCCTAAACTACTTCAATAATGTGGAGTGAGAAATATAATTTCCCACCTAATTATACGTTACCGAACAGTCCGAAACAGCACAGTGCCGACGCCCGAATATGAAGCCCGCCGACCAAAATCGTCCAAAAACTATTTCGAATATATCGAAATGTCCGTCTCGACAACCTATACGATATATACGAAGCCCATTAATAATCGGTTAATTAATTGGGTTAAATCTAAAATAGCCCAAACGAAAATTCGAAACTTCAAATCGAATTTCCCGACAAACCGTTCAACGTAAAATTACGAAATTTTTAAACCTCGTACCTGACATATAGGCGAAGCTACCCTCCGAAAATTAGCCCAAGCCGAGGTCGGGAAGTCGACCGAACAAATGGTCGAAGTTTCTGGCCAGACTGCCCTGTTGCGCGAACTGCTACAGTGCGCGTCGCCTCTGCGCGACCCAGCGCCACCCTGCGCCGCCACGGCCCCCTGCGCCACCGCCTGGCCCAACCGACGACCACCATGGGTCGCCGCCACACAAGCCGACCCTTGCCGTCGCCGCCCAACCCTGCTCCAGCCGTCTCTGCTCCCGACCAGCCGACGACTCTGCATATCGCCGCCTGCTATGGCGACCACTCTCTCAGCCAACTCTCTTGCCGGCGACCATGGAGGTGGAGGAGAAGAAGGCAAGGAGCAGCTTCGGTCGTCAATGAAGAATGAGCAGAAATGTAGTCGTGGAGAAGAAGCTGTATGAGAAGTTAGGTCGTTCGTCATGCTAATATACAAATACGCATATACATATATATATGCTTTAATGCACAACCAACCCTCTAATTCTCTTGAATTGTGAAATAACCCCTACTAAAATATATATATATAATTAAATTATATATATACAAAAAATCCTAATAATTATCGGGAACGCCCAAACATAGTCTCGTAAGCCCGAAATAGTAACGGGACGCCCAATTAAATACATCGGGGTAGAAACCCAAATGTCGGAACACTTAAACAAGCCCGACAAATTAAAATGTGTCGTCATCCAATCGAAACACTAATCATTAAACGTCGAATAAACTAACGTCGAAACGAGACCGTGTAATTGACAACAAGAATTCACGTTGTCGTCAAAAAGAAACCGTAAAGTCATCCAGTCGACTTTAAAACTAAACGCGAAAAATTTACAGGTATCAAATACCAAGAATAAATAATACGTCACGAACAAGTGACGTCATTACCGAAATTAAATTATAATTAATTTCAGGAAAAAGGAAAATAAAACGGGGTGTTACAAATTTACTTTCACTTTGAAACATAAAGCTGGTATTATTAATCGGGTAGCTAATGCCTTGAGTAGACGAGCGTCTCTTCTTGTGGTAATGCATACGGAAGTTGTGGGATTTGATTCTTTTTGAGATTTGTATATAGAAGACACTTTTTTTGGGCATATTTTGGAGGGCGTCAAATCTGGACAGCGATCAGATTATTTTTTTGCAAGATGGATTTCTCTTCAAAGGCATAAAGTTGTGTATTCCAGAATGTTCTTTACGTGACAATATCATAATTGAACAACACAACTTGGGACATCTTGGAAGAGATAAAAGCTTAGCAATGATTGGAAATGAGTATTTCTAGCCTAGCTTAAGGAGGGACGTCAGAAGGCGTGTGGAGCATTATCATGTGTGCCAAAGAGCTAAAGGAACTACAACTAATGCTTGTATGTACTTGCCTTTACCAGTACCTAATCATCCATGGGTGGCCATTAACATGGATTTTATGCTTGGGTTGCCTCGTACTCAAAGGAGGTGTGACTCTGTTATGGTAGTGGTCGATAGATTCTCAAAGATGGCTTACTTTATTCCTTGCAAAAAGACTATGGATGCTTATAACATCACAAATATGTTTTTTAAAAAGGTTTATAGATTGCACGATGTTCCACATTCTATTGTTTCAAATAGAGATACAAAGTTTGTTGGCCACTTTTGGACGACTTTATGGAAAACAATTGGTACGAAGCTCAATTTTAGCACTTCTTTTCATCCCCAAACCGATGGGCAAACATAAGTTGTCAATAGAAGTTTGGGAAATTTGTTGAGATGCTTAATAGGTGACATCCACAAACAATGGGATTTAACTTTACCCCTTGCTGAATATGCTTATAATTCATCCAAGAATTGAAGTACGAATCTTTCTCCTTTCGAGGTTGTCTATGGAGCAAAACCAAATAATGTACTTTATTTAGCTGCAATTCCTATATCTAAGAACACTAGTGTTAAAGCGGAAGATATTTCTGAGCTTATGAAAGAAATTCATATGAAAGTGCAACAACAAATTGAGGCATCAAATGCGAAATACAAGGTTGTTGTTGATTGTCACAAAAAGGGTCATTTTATCAAAAGACCGTGTTCCATCAGGTTCCTACACAAAGATAAAATATAAAAATATTGGTCCATTAAAGGGGCTTAAAAACTTTAATGACAATGCCTACCAGCTTGAGTTACCAAGTCATCTTCACATATCATATGTTTTTAATGTCAAGCATTTGGTTCCTTATAAGGGTCATTCTTCAAATATGAATTCTTGCAACTCGAGGAAGAGTTCTTTTCAACATGGGAGGACTGATGCAGCTGGGATTCCTAGTTAGATTACCAACTATTATAGAAAGATTTTATTTTCCAGCAAGTTTTCTTTATTTTCAGCAACTTTCCTATTTTTTGCTTTATTTCATATTTGGTAAGTAGTTTATAGGTTAGGATTGGAGAGGAAGAAACTCTATATAATGTCTTTGATAGCTAGGGTTTAGAGCAGTTTTTTAAGATTATATTTTTCAGTAATACTATTGCTATGCACTTCTCCTTTTCTCTTGCAATTTTTACTTTTATTTCGTTACTTGGATTATTGTGAAGAAGTTTTTAATCATCTCCTCTTGGTAAGGCAACATCAACAACCCTCACCTAGCCAATATAAAAAAAATAGCCTACACAAACTATCCTAATAACCCTAGCTGACACAAACTACCCTAACCCTAGCCGATAGCAATCAAAAAAAAAAAAAAAAACATTTGTTTCCCATCAGTGACCTATTTCTAAACCCAAAAACCCTAAATCCAAAACCACAACATTGGACTGCAGATCAAGAGGTCACCGGTTTCAACTCTTTAGCAACTTCTCAAAAAGGGAGGTAACTTGAGTCTCGGAAGAGGTACTTTCTTCCTTTCAAGTTTCTGATTAATTTTGTTATTCGGTGGTAAGCTCAAATCGTTGTTAGGACCCATTTAAACCTTTTTGGATTCTAAATTTATATTTTATTGAACTATTTAAAAAAAAAAAAGATTTCATTTTTTAATTAATATATTTTTCTGAAAAAAAACAAATTTTAGAAAAAAATAGAATTTGAGAAAAAATATATATTATTTTTAATTTATTTCTTTGAGCTTCAGATAATTTGTTTTATAGAAATTTTTGTTTCCAACTTAATATTGCATGAGTTTATAATTTGATTTGTCTTGTTCAATTTTAGTCATATATCGACAAAACTTCCATAACCATTTCAAGCTTCAATCCACTTCATTTTAATAACTATGATAATTCGAGCTCTTTCTGATACCCAAAATTCCATGGAACAAAAAGTTCAAACCTTAGAAAAGAACCTTCAGACTTTAAAAGAGTCGATGTCCTAAATGCATAATGACCATGGAGCTCAATTGACTGAAATACATAAGTAATTATCCTAGTTGATAATAACGGTTGCCAAACGTTCTAGTGAGGGTCACGGTGGTAACACAATCATTTCCCCACATCTTGCACGTGTTCCTAGTGATAGTCACCACTAGTATTCAAAAACCCCACATGGGGTACTTCCCACGCCAGTAATCCCCCAACATCGCCAAGGTTAAGGCATCACTTTTAGGGAGAGTCGAGTCCCTAACAATAACATGGAATACCCACATGTTCCCCCACCTCAGGAAAATGATTGTAGGCACACACAAGAGATTCTAGAGGGCATAGATGAGACTAATTTCTTCTTAGGCTGTGATTTTCATGCCCATCAAGGACAACCCCGTCTAAATGATAGGTATCATAATAGGGATAACCGACACCATCAAGACCCTCGCCAAAACTTTCTTGATGATATCAAAAAAATGGTCAAAGTTGAAGCCCCTAGTTATGATTGAAGATTAGATCCTAATACATTCTTAGACTAGTTAGCTAATATGGATGACTATTTTGAGTGGTATGAAATGTCATATAACTGATAGGATCCAAATATCATACATTTAAGGCTCCTAATTATACATTGTTACATTCGTAGATATCATTATATTGGTGTTTTTATACAGTTTTAGTGTTTTAAGATATTTCAGGCCATGTCATGTAAAACGAGTTAAATTCGGTGAAATAACTGGATTAGTGACTCAAGATTGTTTGAGAGCCGAAACCATGGATAAAAGACCTATGAAGGACCAAACATAACTCAAGGATGTAAAAGGAATAAAGAGGAATGAACCGAGAAGAGAAACGGAGCAAAGAAGATGAAACAAGAAATACAAGGTGAATAACTATTGAGTACTCGGTAGAGCCTTCACTGAGATTGATATTCCCCTACTCAAGTAAAACTATCTACAATTGATTTGTGTGCTTGCAGAAGGGTAAAACCTAAAGTGTCGTTAAGGTGTCATTTTTAACCACATATTTTGCACACACGTGACGCCCACCAAGTTTTTGGCGCCGGTGTCGGGGACTTGGCATTGTTCAATAACTTTAGTAGTTTATTTTCATTGCTTTATTGTATTGTATCTAAAGTTGAAATTTGTGTGTTTTTGCGAGGTCCTCTAAGAAGCATAAGGGGATTTGGTGAAGTAGTGAAAGTTGATTTGTTGGACCTCTTGTGAGTTTTAGTTTATCTTAATTATCCACATAATTTTTAGCTTTATTTTTGTTAATAGTTAGAAGAGTTTAGAAGTAGTTAATTTTATTTTCTGAAAAAAATATATTTCGATTTTCGCAAACAATGTGAGGTTTTTTAGTGGAAAAGGGCCATTAAATAAGACTCACAGCATTGCAGTGAGCTCAGTCGATTTTTTTCCAAAATATGTCGTTTAGAACCTCAAAACTGCGATTTTGTGATTATTAAAAAAAAAAAACCTTTTATGAGCTTAGTGTATGACCGATAGATTGACCCGTTCTAATCCAAGTACAATGTTAGTTGTTTACGAACCTGAGATCAAAAGAACTCTAAGTCGTTTAGGTCGAGATATTGAAGAGCATCATCGTCGGATAGAAGAAAGCGCGATGGGTGACCAAAGAGTGAATCAATAGAGGGCACCAGAGATGTTGCTGAAAGGATACTACGCGCCGGAGGCGTATGATTCCTATGCAGATTTCCCAGAAGAAGAAAGTGTGAAGCACTTTGAGATCAAGTCAAACATGATCAATATGCTTCCAAAAAAGTTTGGCCTTAGGACCCATACCAGCATACGAAATAGTTTTTACATTTTCGGCAGCGATTTGCACCAAAATAACCTAATCCACGCGCATAACACTCCAAGGGATGTACATCATGTAAACTACTCGGCTAACACATTAGCCGGCAAAACATAAGTATGTAACATTTGTGTACAAGTTTACAACAAGAGTAGCATGTTTATACATGTGTATTACACTACTACTCTACAAAATAGGTACTCCGCCTCCTTATGAACAAAATGGCGAAATCCACACCGTATCTTTACCGAAAGACTACGGACCTCCCAGAAAGGGATCACCACCTGAAAAAAATATATATAAGTTGTGGGGTGAGCTCACTAGCCCAGTAGAGGAAGCGTGATTGCCTCAATCCAGTAGTCTGAGTGGTACCACCAAACCAAGGTTCATGCCACTAACCCTAGGTCGGTCTCTTGTTCCACATGGCTCTCACGCCAATCCGGAACACCATCGAACCCAACAAACAAGTTCCCCAACATGCTCACATCATAATTATTGACAATTATAGCATGCCTCAATATCAATATCATAATCACACATATATGATAGTTTAAGTGCAATATGACTCTACACACCTCATATTCAACATTTTGCCCAATACATGTTAATGAATACGCACTCTACCCATTCATAATGAGAAAGAATATCGCACCGATTCTTTCCAAGTTATTTTGACACTTCTCAATTTCAACAAGGAATGCGGTTGCACTAGACGACCCGTGACTAAAGATTTGTATATCAAATGCACGAGATGACCTGCGACTTTGAGAATGAGACGACTCGCCCTATACCCCATTCCTGAACACATTAGTTCTGTAGGTTGGGAACACCTCCTAGCCAGTTGTTGCGATGATCGGACACAAGACTACTCACACACGAGTACACAACCCGTATAAACCAACACCCATGTTTTTGACACTACATGGTGTACCCCAAAATGCATGAAGGTTCTCAATCACAATCATATGTCATCACAATACATGCTTATCTCAATTAGCATTATATTAAATCCAAATTATCACAAGGCTTACAATTTCACATTTATAAGCAATATTTCTCAACATGCTCTATCACAATACATGCTCATTTCATTAGGCAATATATTGTACTCATATTATCACAATGCTTACAATTGCACATTTATAAGCCATAGAACACAACAAACATTTATATCACAAGTTCATGCTTTCAATGGCCTAAATCATCGTCTAAGTTGTCAAGACTCAAATCCCATATATATATATATATATATATGACATATATACACATAGACGCACACACCCTCATACAAAGACGAACACAATTCGTTTTTCCCCTACCTCAATTCCAAGCAAGCTACACAATATGCCTAAAAGAGGTCCAAGTCAATCTACTCCTCAAGTGCTCAATAGGATAGCTTCCAACACTAGTAACACACCATATGGACAACATAATTACTATGGTGTCAACAATAAACCGAAAATTTACTCACAAGTGACTCCGACCACAAGAATCAATTCAAAACCCCAATAATACCTAATTTAGGGTTTCATGAAGAAATGAATCTTAAGAGTAGAAGATAGGGAACTCACCACTAGCTCTTCGCAAGAGGGAAATCAAGAGCAGTACCAAGGATACTCACTTGGTAGTTGAAGGAAACTCAACCTTCTATAACATGAACAAAGGAAGGCAAAAATCAATATCCCCACAAAGAAATTCATGAACATGAAAGCTAGGGTTCTTAGAAACTAAAACCCTAAAATGGGATAGAAGACTTACCAAGTATTCCAAGGATACTACCAAGAGTTATCCACCACAAGGAAGAAGAGGAAGAAAGAGTAAGAGTTTATGAGAGATGAAAGTCTTGCAAAGTGGTTTACCCTAAAGGTTGTAGAGATTCTCAACTCGCCACTCTCACCATCCAAGAGTTGAGAATAAAGCCATGAAATTGAATAATTGATCCAAGGGTTGACATGAAGTCTTGACAAATGAAAGACCAAGAATAATGAATTCTTGCATTTAAGTGTCAACCAAACAAAGACCCTATGATCTAAGGGTTGAAAACAAAGATGGGAGAAGAAGATCAATGACTAGAATTTAGACAATACCTCAAAGGTGTAAAATGCCAATATCTTCTCAACTTAGGCCCTGTTTGGTAGCCAGTTTTTGCTGGTTTTGTTTTGGTTTGTTTTTATTTTCAGAGACCAAACTTGTTTGGTGGGCTTTCTTTTTAAATTCAAAACCAAAACCACTTAAAACTTTGGTCTTGGATTTGGTTCAAAATGAAGTAAAACCAAGACTAAAAAAAAGTTTATCTTTCTTGGTCTTAGCCCACAATTTTTGACTTTTTTTTTCTCTCTCTCTTCTATATATATATATAGATATATATATATATATAATTCATGTACTAAAATTAAAAAATAATATATATGAAATAATATTATTAAATATATATAAAAATAATATATAAAAAATAATATATATTAATATATATAGAATAATATATATTTTTTATTTTATAATAATATATATAAAATAATATTATTAAATATATATATATAAATTCAATAATAATATATATTAAATAATATATAAATTTAAAAAATAATATATATTAATAAATATAGAATAATATTTATTTTTTATTTTATAATAATATATATAAAATAATATTATTAATTATAGATATATTAAATATATATAAAAATAATATATAAATTCAAAAATAATATATATATATATATATAATTAAAAAATAATATATATATATAATTAAAAAATAATATATATTAAGATATATAGAATAATATATAGTTTTATTTTATAATAATACCACTCCACCATAAAACACTAGGACCTACTCACTTTTTTTTGTCTTTTCAAAAGTTTCCCTTTCTTTTTCACACCCCCATTTTATCAACACACTCCACTATCTTTCCACTCACACTCCCACCGAAAAACCACACACAAATGTATATATTGATTTTACTTTTCTCTACACTTTCAAATGGATACCTCTCTCTTCTTTTATTTTGATTTTTTTTTCTATTTAAAGGCTCAAGATTGCCTTTCTCCAAGTTGTCGCCACTCTCTTTGATCTGTCTATACACCAAATAAGAACTCATCATTTGCAACTCTCTTTGCAGAAGAAAATTTCACCTTCACTCACATATTATATATATATGTATATGTAATCTGTGATGGTTGCTACACCGATGGTGGGAGACGGACAGAAGGTTGGTCCGTCTTGTTGAAATTTAGAGGTTGTCACACAAAGCGGTGGTGGAGGCGCAGCTTTCGTCGAACACTGGTGGTGTGGATGGTGGCATCACACTTCACGGAGCGGTGGTGAAAATTTATGGTGAGTAACATAACCGAACCTGGATGGTTCTGATACCATTTTGTTGGGAATTTTTAGGTTATTTACTCACATAAATAATTGCACACAAATCACACACAGAGACACCAAGAATTTTTACGTGGAAACCCTTTGGGCTAAAGGAAAAACCACGAGACATTTAGTTCAACACAACTTCCACTATATAAAAATAATGGGATTACAAGCCTTCAATTTGTGGCTACAAACTCACTCTCACAAATTAGATATCACTCATTATTTCTCTTATGCAGTTTGTTATTACAGGATCTCTCATGTTTGCTCCTCTCACTGATTTGTGTTTTTCCTTGATGGAAATACAATGCTCAACACTCCTATTTATAGGGGTGGAGAAGAGAACATGACAAACACCACTTGCCCAACTTGTAGCTGCAATTCTTGACATTGGGGTGTGATGAGCTTACAAATCTTTCACGCGTGATTTGGTGTAGCAAATCTTCACTCTGCCCATATGCATGCATGTGGTTGAGCTGGGTGTGGAACCTTCACGTGCAAGGCCACTGGCGAGATGTTTCTTTCAACAAAATTCAGTTGTTGAACAACTACCTGACGATGATCATAAGATAATCACAATTTAGATAGTAAATTTTTTGGAATATAGGACAGTAACATGTGAGATGTTAATAATTTAAAAACCTCATAGTAGGTTTGTTACATAATTTTTACAATATATGCACAACCCATTTCACATTGCTACATAAACAACTAAACCCATATGAAATCGATAACCAATAAGCTGGAAAATCACCAAATAAAATATAATAAATAAACTCTACTATTCAGAGGCTAACAATTCCTTGATTTTATCTATACACACCAGTAAAATAACAAAACCAAATAGACTTTAGCAATATCAACACACACTTATCCAGAACCACAATCAATCAACGTGGTTTCCCACCCAAATAAGAATCAAAGCAACAACATTTGGATTTCCAACATATATATATATATATATATATATAGATATACGTATGTACCAGGCGGTGTAAGTAGCGGTTTTTTTTACGGCGAGTTGAGACCAAGCGGGACCTTACCGGAGGTGAGGTGCTTGATTTGGACAGGGGTGGCGACGATGTCGATGAGTTGGACGGAGTTACAGAGCTCATTCTTCCACTGAATCTCCAAGGGTTTAGGGTATTGTGGGCCCACCGATTGGTCGTTATTGTAGTGGTTGTTGTAATCGATGGAGCATTTGAGACGCCCACTGAACCCTAATGGCGGAACTGGAAGAGACAAGAAGCAGACAAAGGATAGAGGGGCAAAATGGGAATTTGGAAGTGGGTATTTGAGGGTAGAGAAAAGGGTGGTCTTTGTTGTGGATAGTGTTACGTCCAACACCATCTTCTTCTTCTTTTTCTTCTTCTCTTTCTCTGTCACAAACACACAGTGCGATGTGTGAATATGTGTAGCGAGTGAGGGTTTTGGAGTCTGGACTGTGATTTCTTACAACTCATGCGGGTTAAATCAATCCAAACAAGGTGGGCTACGGATTGGACTTTTGAAGACGAATCGGGTTGAGTTGTTCATTTGATCCTACACTCATCTCCTTGCTGTTAACATTTTACTATAATAAATGACAAATGTTTCACTGATTCAGCTGCTATTATTTATATATATATATATATATATTACATCTATATGACATGTGGCCGTATAATACATTTATTTTAAATTGCACAAATAGTAACTTGCAATTAAAATACAAAATTAATTCATATAATTTAATTTATTACCTTTCACATAATTACTTCTTTGAATTATTTTCAAGAAAGATTCAAAATGAAAATCTGAATGAACTAAACTTTCTCTTGATTTCTTGCTATGTAGTTTATGAATTTGGAAAGTTCAATCTATATGGTGTTAATTAACTACTGCTACTGCTTTTTTTTCATTCCATATTTGTTAGCTTCATATGTAGTTCAAAATAACACAATTTGTTACTATTTCTGTCCCATATTAGTTGTTCACTATTGCAACTTAACTTGTCCCAAAATACTTGTCCAGTTCGAATTCTAATGCAATTTAACATCCTATTTTCCCCAACTACCCTTTTTCCACTAACTTTAAACAAATACTAGACCCCACCATAATACTATATCATTAAGTGAAAAATTGAAAATTGCACACTAGTCAACCTATATCAATAAAATGTTAAAAAGTCCAAATTGGACAACTATTGCTAGACGGAGGGAGTACTATTGTTGTAGTATTACTCAGAAAAAAAATTGTCATATACAATCATTAGCGAAAAAGTTAATTTCTTCGCATTGTTTTATTTATTTTAACCTAACCAAAATAAATTAACATCAGCCGAGGTAATATATATGAAATAACCTTATCTCCATCATCTCTCCCATGGAGAAAATTAACACAACAAAAACTTCATTTCTCAAACAACTTTTGACACAAGTCTGACTGTGTCCGAAAGTGTGCAGAAACGGATCTATGTATAGTTAAAGCCTATACATTGAAGATCAATGTCTAGTCTACATACAAGTATTTAAATTGTTCTGAAAATAGATATACACCACATTAAAAGAGTAAATTCAGACAACATAAAACCGCAGTATCAACCAATGATCATTAGATATTTAAACGAGTATTACTCGAACATCAAAAGCACTGAAACTTTATTTTTGCCCAATACTAACCCAGAAAGGAAAAAAAACACCCACACGCACACGTACGGACACAAAAAGGAAAGAGAAGGATAAGAATGGTGGATAGGATAAAACATAAATTACAAAGTCATTACCTCACTATTCACATTTTATTTAATTTTGGCTCTGCACAAAGAAATCCTTTGCATTACATGCCACCTCCGCCTCTAGGATTGCTTCCAACACTATGTCAGATCCCTTTGGGTCATCTGAAACCATACCCAGTGCTTATCATCCATAAAAGTAGGCAAAAATAATAATATTATTCCCAACATGCTTCATACATACATCTTTCTCGCATTATAACCAGAAGCATCATAAAAGCACGAGTTTGGCAAGGAAATAAATACCGGAAACATATTGCTTATGATGAATTGTTTTGCTTTTTTTGGAGAGGAAGGAATGGGGTTGTTGGTAATAGAGTATACTCACACAACTCACTTATGGTGGTTGTGTAATACCCACAGGTGTTTGATAGATAAATAAACACACTCAATCTTATTTTAAAGATCAAACTCACAAAACAAATACAAACTCTCTCACACTCACTTTGCCACACTTTCTTTCTACTCTTCCAAGCTCTCTTCCTTGGTGTGATCTATCTAAGTTCATTACAATGAGGCTATTTATAGCCAAATACACACATTATTTTACATATATTAGTGCACCATTATGGAAGTGGATGAACCACCATTGAAGAGTCAGTTGTAATAGCACCATCAATGGTGATTGTAGATGTGGATACCATTCTTGAAAGTGGCCATTGTACTAGATCAATCTAGTTTAATTTCCATCATTCCCCCTTAAACTTGATTCTCATAATTTATGCATTCCTTGCAACGTATTCAGTCTCGTGAACATTTCTTGGAATTTCTGCATTCCTTGCAACCTCTTCGATCTTTTAAACTTGTCTTGAAATTTCTGCATTTCTTAGAACATCTTCGATCTTATGAACTCCTCTTGAAATTTCTACATTTCTTGCAAATTCTTCATACTGTTGAACTGTTCAATAATATGACTTCACTTTTCTTTGCTTGTAGTCTTTCGCTTCTAGGGATACTTTATATCTTTGAATTTTGCCTTTCTCACTTTTCTTCGTCTTATGGACACACTTCACTCCAGTAGACTTATGGCCTTCTGGTGTAATACATTGCTTCTTCTCTATGGTGAACGTCTTTTCATCCATAGTTGTCTTCCATTTATTTTTCTTGAATGGATCCTATGAAGCTAACTAGATCACCCTCCAGATTCTGATATTTCTTCTCATCTTTGTACATGTAGTCACTGTCATCATTAGGACTATCATTGTTTGATATCCTACAACATTCTTTTCATCATCTGAATGTTTTTTCTCGGATTTCTCCCTGGTCCGATATCTTGCTCCCGGATCCACTTCTGACTTCTTCATGGTCCGATATCTTTCATTCGGATTCACTTCTGACTTCTTCCTGACAGGTACTTGTGTAACTTGTGGCATTATTGGTGTCACTAGTTCAATCTTCCTCTGTATCATTGTTAGTGGCACTTGCTCAACTTGTTCTTGTGACACTGCTTCATTCTCTTCTTCTTCAATCACGAGCTCCTTGGGTTTCGCTTCTTCTTCAAATATCCAGCTAGTAGGATTCATAAATTGAGCCATCAGTAATTGCTTTTAGCTCTCTCTTCTTTCTCTGCAAAGTTCGCTTGTCCATCATCTTCATCTGTTAGCTTTTTCCAGAATTCATTGTTGTAATGACTGTACTTGTTGCAGTTATAACATTGTACATTTCTTTTGTCATAACGTTGGCGGTTATTAAAGTTGCTTTCTCTACCTCAAGCTTTTCCTCTAAAAGACGGATTTCTTCCGCCTGGATTATAACTTCCTTCTTCATAGAAATTATTCATTTCACCACCGCCTCTAAAATCAATATCTTATTCTTGATAGCCATAATATCTACCTCGTCCTCTTCGTGAGTTTTTCCATCTCTCTTTTTTAACTAAAAGTTTTGCTTGTAGGACTTGCTCTTGCTCGAAGGAACTTGAGGTATTGTTCCTTTTGTCAATTCTCTGCTCATGGATTTCTAGCATGGCCAACATCTCATCTACTGTTATTGCACCAAGATCCTTTGATTCTTTAATCGTAACAACTACATGCTCGAACTTTGAATTGAGGGAGCGCATAATGTTCTCGAGCACACGAACTTCTTCAATTTGTTCA
Source organism: Cornus suecica (assembly GCA_963922005.1). Taxonomy (NCBI): domain Eukaryota; kingdom Viridiplantae; phylum Streptophyta; class Magnoliopsida; order Cornales; family Cornaceae; genus Cornus; species Cornus suecica. The sequence goes on from OY998241.1 coordinate 28,683,140, forward strand.
CCATATCTTCTGATTTGATTCTCAGTAATCACTATTTTGGTGAAGTACTCAAAAATTGATTATATGTCTTTCATTTGCAACAGTTCAAATTCACCCCTTAGAACTTGGAAACGAACTTTAACTGTCTTCTCAATTCCTCGATATGTTTTCTAAAGAATTTCCCAAACTTGTTTAGCGGTGTTGACAACGGAGATTTTTTCAAAACTCGCTTCATCTACACTTTGATAAAGTATATACAACACCTTCTTGTCTTTCTTTCGAGCTTCTTTGAGCATTGCCTTTTAAGCCTCACTCAATCGATCTTCGTTTTCTTTTGAAATTGGATCATCATAACTAGTTACAATTAAGTCCCACAAATCTTGTGAGCCAAGAAGAACTTTCATCTGAATACACTAAGTCTCATAATTATCTTTGCTCAATCGCGGAAGCTGGGGCTGGAAAAAATTGTTGGAGGACGCCATTGGATTTGCCTAAACACTTGAGGTACTTAGTTCTAAAAATTGATGCTGAATTTGGGCAAATGGACTGCACGGTTGCATATGAAACATTTCGTTTAGCTAAAAACGACTATTCGTTTGCGAAAATCAGAGTTAAAATGAGCCCGAAAACATGAAATCAAATTTTACCAAAAATTGAACGGATCTTGGACAAAAAACTACTCGCCGGGAAAAATGGTGATTGCCAAAAAATATGACCGGAATTAATGGACGTCACCGAAAATTTTAGTCACCGGAGAAGATGATCGAAAAAATGATCGGCGCGGGAAAAACATGAAATCGCTGGAGATGGCGCGTGAAATCGTGGCAACTCACAGGTCATGGCTTCTTGGGGTGCATCCCTTGTTGGAATGGGCTGAATTTTATATCTATGCGTTCGTCTTCGTCATAAATTTCCAATGATATGTTATAAGACTTGGTTAAATCAGCTTAGTCAGACTCTATTTTTGAATTTTTTCTTATTTTGATACCACTGTTGGTAGCAAAGTATACTCACACAACTCACTTATGGTGGTTGTGTAATACCCACAGGTGTTTGAAAGATAAATAAACACACTCAATCTTATTTCAAAGATTAAACTCACAAAAAAAATACAAACTATCTCACACTCACTCTGCCACACTTTGTTTCTACTCTTCCAAGCTCTCTTGCTTGGTGTAGTCTATCTAAGTTCATTACAATGAGACTATTTATAGCCAAATACACACATTATTTTACATATATTAGTGCACCATTATGAAAGTGGATGAACCACCATTGAAGTGTCCATTGTACTAGCATCATCAATGGTGATTGTAGATGTGGATACCACTCATGAAAGTGGCCATTGTACTAGCTCAATCAAGTTTAATTTCCATCAGGGGTTGCTGTAAACATATTGATAAAATGCCCAGCTTGTCGGAATTAGGATTTGGATTAACCATGCATGATGTGTTATAATTACTATTACATAGACCGCACGCTATTAGCATGAAGTAATAGATTATGTGTGATAAATTACAAGGCACGTGGCCACTTCATGGAAACTGACTTTTGTCAAAATAAGGATAGCGTTACTCAGAAACCAAAAAATTAAGTTTGATCATAGTAGTGACTTTCCTCACTTAATAGGATAGAAGATGGAGTTTTGAGAATCCCTCTGAACGCTTTCCACATCTAGTTTCCCCCTCTTACTGAACATGAATAATGTCACGCCCCAAATAACTAGGACTTCTAAACCCGAGCCTAAGAGCTAAGGGAGTGAATGCGGAAGTAAAAAGAAAAGAGAACAAATGACTTTCAGTCATAAAACACTCACAAAAGGGTTAAAATGTCATTTCACCCGTACGACAAATGACCTTCAGCAATCATGTTCTCATACCATCCTGTCACTCCTAAAATTCCCGAGACTCTAATCTAGAGAATCAGCGAATTTTCAAGGGATGATGTAATTCAAACAACCACTAGAGTTAACAATAACAAGGAAATACATGGAATAACAATGAAAAATATACTCCATGCCTAATCGAATACTAGAAACTCAATAGTATCCTCTAATACCAATTGAAACACCCATAAATTCCTAAGATTCCCGAACTGAGACATCCAATGAATCCAGGATGTGATCCTTAATACGAATGACCAACTAAGATATCATCAACCATGAAAACGTATGGAATAATGATGACAATGGTATATTTCATACCCAAATGAATGATAAAACAAAGTAGTGGAATCTAACGAAAATCTGGCAGAGTTTCATTTGTAAATGGAACAACCGGACACACAACCACAATAGAATAACCTGCCAATAACAATTCGATAATAACTATGGCTCACATGCCCAACATTCATCAATCCTACTAGGGCCAAGGTAGTGGAAAGAAACCACCAACCCCTACACAACCCTCTATAATCAACAGAGCCACAAATACTTAAATAAGAATACAGAAATGCACATGGCAGTGCCAAATAGATACGATGACATCCTGAAATAATAAATATAGGAAATAAAAGATACACCAATAGGGATATGCCAACAGACTGGCTCCCAAGAGAAATATATGAAAATCTCATACAAAATGGGTAAAGAAACTGACAACAGATAACTGTCATCCCCAAACCAGTCGCGTTGTATCCGTAACCGCATCACCCTGCGCAACTCCAAAACCTGTAACAAGGAAAACAAAAGGGAATTGTCATTGCACCGCATGCTACCCGTAACCGCAATATTTCCTGCAACCTGGTGTGGGAATACCAGGGGGCAAATAAAATACCCCAGAGAGCAAATAAGCTCAGTGGGAAAGGATATCCTAACTACCACATCCTCTATTAGTTTAGGTAATGCTAAACCACCCAGTAAGATACATAGCCCACAACATAACCCAGCCATGAAAACCTAAGGTACGTGCTCACATGCTACCGTAAACGAGTATATATCGGGGATATATATATATATATATGCATATATATATAACTACACAACAAGAGTTTATAAGATACAACTAAGACTCGTACCCCAACTACCAACACCAATAGTCTACACTACTCTCACCAAAATACACTAGGTACACGACACCCAGGTCCAATCTAACAAATCATCAAACGGTCACACGCTAACCAAGAAATCCAAACAGAGGGAATCACACTCACCTCTAATATCCACATGGATCAAAATCCACAACTAGTACTAAAGAATACTCATAGCTCACTCCCCGAGAACACAAGAGGAAAAACACTCACATCCTTGCGTACTAACATAATTGTCATCTATATATATATATATATATGTACAATATATATATAATAAACATCATCTCATTTCTAGAGAAAATCTATACCTCAAGGATGGAATCATCTCATCATATCACCATACAAAAATCTCAAAATACTATCTCCAACAAGGTCACTAAATCACCAATACTCTCACTATGGATAAGGAACGCTAAACGGTCAAATCCCGAAGAGTACCCGAACACTACTCTCATGACAACCACATAAGAGTCAAGGAACCAAAGCAAGGGAAAAGAAGTCCCAATGCTAAACCAACGGATAACCGAGACAACAACGTCAAGGTTAAAACACCACAAATGTTTAGGGAGAACACTCGGACTAAAGAAACCAATCCACTCGGCATCCATGCCCCTAACACATGTAACAACTCAAATCACGTAGGTGGTGACATCGATAATCGAGAAGAAGTGAAAGGCAACACCATATGTGTGTACTGAACAACACCAAGCCTCATGCCCGAGACTTAGAATCAAAGGTAATACAAGAAACCACCTTTCAAAACTCTACAGGATGAGATATTGAGAAAGAAGTCTCGAAATCGCAGAATCCCAAGAAAAGTAATAAAATAGTTTTTCTTCAAGAAATCACACAGTAAAAATGACCATCTTTCCCCCAGTCTCCGTCAATCGCCATCACCAGCTTTTAGAAGTTAAAAATATTTTTAAAGAAGATCCTAAGATCATTTTATAAAGTACTAAAACTTTTTGTTGCTACGGGGGTAGGCGAAAACGGATTTTTCCATTTAAATAACAAGAGTTTATTTTCAAGACTTAGAAAACACCGTTACCGAAAGACAGCCAAACAAAAGTGAAGACAACTCCACGGATTCCTATAATATCCAAGAGGACAATGAAGGAAGAACAGTATGTTGGACTCACGGAACACAACCATCTATTTCCAACTCCACAAATCAAATGATAACACATGAAAGATGTTCGACACCACGCCGTAACCGACGACTCAAGGAGTAACATAGAAGTCAACGATCACATACTAGTGTACAAAACACCGTACAAGAAATGCTTAGGAAAATAAACTAAGCATAAGGAACAACACTACAGTACCCCAAGTACTTGAGAAAATCACCTCAACCATAACCTCCTCTAACCCAATCAAAACCTCAAATACTTTTGATAACTTATTCCTCAAAAGGTGAAAGACACTTAAAGGCCTATACAACAACATCCACTAAGTTCATAATCTTTTCACCTACCTTCTCTAAGGCCTCAAATCTTAATTGATAATAGAATTAATCACTAACCTCAAATCTCCAAAGAGGTTACACAACTAATCACGATCACAAAACTATTAACCCGCATTCTCTAAGGCATCAACTCAAAATCAACTCTACAGTCCATCACTAACCTCGACTAACCACAGAGGTCGATACGCTAATATACTTAACCTCCCACAAGGGCACTAAAGTATACCACCACAAGTATAAAGATATACGTTTCATTTGTACTTTAATAATTTCCTCATTTAATTTATGTTTTCACATTATTCATTTCCAGTTGAGCATTTATAAAATATGAATTTAATTCACAATATTCATACATAACATGCTTCAAAATCCAACAAGCAATAATAGCACATAATAACCTGCTCCAACATCACATGTAATATAGCACATATACATGTCAAATGAGATCACATAAATGGTATGCAGTGTAATGTGACTCGACACTCCACGTGATACTCACACAAAGCACACCCTTCCCAAGGGTAACGGATACATACTCTGTCCAATCACTTTTGAGGATACAAGCTCATCAAGTAATGTAGAGTTACCACACAGACTTTTCCCAAGTGATTTTTCTCTCTATCACTTCAACAAGGAAGATAATTGCACGAGAGCCCATTTACAACTCCGTACGCCATGACTACAAAAGTCAAGAAAATGAGCCTCTACCTGGACTCCTATCTCACATTTTCCGTGTCACGCCCCAAATTTTCTAGGACTCCAAAATCCGAGCCTAAGAGTTAGGGGAGTGAATGCGGAAGAAATAAGAGATGAGAACAAATGACCTTCAATCATTAAACGCCCACAAAAGGGTAAAATGGTCATCACATGGCTAAAGTAGTGATTCCAAGGTATAAATACGAGGTTTGGGCCTAAAAGAAGTTATAGGAACAAACGGAACCGAATTTGAAGGTACGAAATGGAAACTACAACATTTTGAAATCGGTATTCCTACGTTTGGAGGCATAAATCTACTGTCAACTTCAATCGACCATTTCGCCCTCAAACATGACTCAAATGAGGCGATTCAAAATCCTAACATCAAGATCTTTAAGTCAGCTTTCTAAAAAGCTAAAGAACACCTCAATACAACACCCGTAGCTCGAGATATGAGCGAAATAGTGGATCAGGTCAGAGCAGGGCCGAACCACCCAGTCGACTGGCTAGTGACCCAGTCGACTGGCTGACCCAGTCGACTGGCTAATGACCCAGTCGACTGGATGAACCCGAGAGCTTAAAGTTTTGAAGAAAAATTTCCTCCGTTACACCCAGTCGACTGCCCGAAAGGGCCAGTCGACTGCCCGAAAGGGCCAGTCGACTGCCTAGACCAGAAAACCTCAAATTTGGCTCCCATACAACCCCAAACCCTTAGAAACTATCAAGGAAGATCTCAACTGGTCCTTGGGACTTTATAAATGAGGAAAAATCCCCCTAACTCGGAATAAGAAGAGAAATGGTTATTTTTATCAAAGACGCTTCTTAAAAATCCATAAAAATAACCGTCTTGCCCCCGGTCTCCGTTTTAACGACCACCGGGTTATAATGATCAAAATCTTCTTAAAATGAGTTTGAAATCATTCCTAAAACAAGAAATTTTACCGGGGCTATAGGGGTAGGCGAAAACGGGTTTTTCCATTCAAATCGAAAAGGGTTAGTTTGAAAACCTAGAAAAACGCCGTTTTCGGCTAAACACCTAATATTCGCAATTCATACATTCATAACTCCAAGTAATAATATTCAAAAATGACATTTAAACGCTCGGAGGCGAACATGTTATAATTTGATCATAATGCACAATCCGGCACCGAAGTGCACCAAAAGAACACAATCCCCGCGCATAGCGCTCCAAGGGATATACATAATCAATAACACCTCGGCTAACATGCTAGCCGGGTCAAAATAACATGGTTTTTACAAGTTTAGTTTACATGTGAAAAAGGAACATATTTATCGACCTAATGCCCAACAAAATAAAGTGTGGTCCGCCTCCCATGGACAAAAGGGCGGACATACATCCACACGTCCACGAATAGACTATGGAACTCTCCCAACGGGATCCTCACCTGAAAAATATAAAAGGCGTGGGGTGAGCTCACTAGCCCAGTAGAGGAAGCGTCATTGCCTCCATCTCGGTAGTCCGAGTGGTTCAACCCAACCAAGGTTCATGCCACTAACCCTAGGTCGGTCTCTTGTCCCACATGACTCTCACGCCAATCCGGAACCCCATCAAACCCAACAAATGAGTTTCCCCAACATGCTCACAACATAATTTACCACAATTATTGCATGCTTCAACATCAATAACATTATCATACATATGGGATAGTTCAAGTGTAACATAACTCAACACACCCCATAATATGCGCTTGCCCCAATTCGGGGTTAACGAATACGCACTCACTCATACTATGAGTAACGAGTACCGCACCGATTCTCCCCAAGTGATTTTGAAACTTCTCACTTCAACAAGGAAGGCGGTCGCATGAGAGCCCCACTGGAAACTCCCACACTACGAAGATCCGAGAGTGGCGCATACCACCACGATGGGGCAGCAACCAACCCTATATCCCCAATTCCCAGATTACTAGTCCGGAGGTGGGAGACACATATACCTGGCCAGTTGTTGCGACGATTCGACACAAGACTACGTACATAAGTTTACACATATCGCTTAACCCAACACCCACGTTTTGACACTAAATAGTGTAACCAAAATGCATAAAGGTTTTCGATCTCAACCCTATGTCATCACAATACATGCTTACAATTCATATTTATAAGCCATAAAGCACAACATGCATATATATCACAATATCATGTTCTCAAAGGCCTAAATCATAGGCTAAGCTATCAAGACCAACTCGCATACATATATACGGCATATATACACATAGACGCACACACCCTCGTACAAAAACAAAGACAAGTCGTTTTTCCCCTACCTCAATTCCAAGCAAGAACACCAAGAACAAACAAAGCCTCCAAGGTGAACCGAATCAACCCAACCTCCTCCAAACCCAACAATAAGCTCAATTCAACCGATAGCTAAGCTTTAATGGAGTCTTAAGCAAAAGCTATATATAGACAACTCCATAAATCAAAAATTGAAGACAAGAATTCAATAATAGAAACTAGGGTTTGATACTAGAAATTCTAGAGGAGGAAGAATCACTTACCAAGCTTTGGCTCAAAAGGAAGCTTGGAGCACCAACATCCACTTTCATGCACAAACCTTCTTCAAATTCTCATCACAAGGAAGAGAGAATTTGACAACTTGAGGAAGAAGGAGTGAAATGAGGGAGAACTTAGCAAGAACCTTATGAGAGAAGATAGATATTTGTGTGGATGAGAGAATGTCTTGCAAATGGGAGAAACTCATAAGTGTAGAGATTCTCCACTCACTCTTCTCACCATCCAAGGGTTCAAAATGAAGCTAGGAAAAAGGAAATGAATCCAAGGGCTAGAAATGAGTCTTGCCAAGTGGAAGACTTATGACACAACTCACAAAACTCATTAATTTCCCAAACGGGGCCTTATCATCCAAGGGCTTAGAATAAAGATGGAAATCAAATAACCATCCAATGGTTGAGAAAAAGTCTTGCTAAGTGGATGACCAAAAATAATGGATTATTCCATTTAAGTGCCAACCAAACAAGGCCTTATGATCTAAGGGTCCAAAACAAAGATGGGAGAATGAGATCAAGGGCTAGGAATTAGACAACACATGAAAGGTGGAAATGACCAAATTCTTCCAAAGTTGGGGTTAATTACAAAAGTGCCATCAAGACTATTAAATACTCTTTTACCCCTTGCCATCCTCTCTAATTACCAAAATGCCACTCAAGCCCTAATTCTTACCCAAAATCTCTACACTTTCTACCAATTGCTCCAAATGTGAAATTACTCATTTACCCCTCGGTCATTTCTTTCCCGAAATCATTTTCAATAATTTTTATTAATTTCAAAATAAAAATACAACATGCTACCTACAATTTTTATAACACATAAAATATGTAAGGCATGCTAAAACAATTAAACACATTAAGCATATAAGCACATAATTGTTTAAATAAAATTTTTAAATTAACCCGTAAAAATACCGGACGTTACATGCCGGCTTTTTAGTTATGTAGGCATGATACCTCCTGGCCAGTTGTTGTGATGATCCGACACAAAGACACCCTCACATGACTTCACAACCCGCATATATCAATACCGTGATTTGACACTACATGGTGTTCTCAATATGCATCTAGGACCTCAATAATAATCATATCTCAACATAAATATGTAATGCATCATATTTATGAAAATATCCACATGCTACCACATGAATCTCATAATCTCTTTCACATGCTTTTAAAACAATAAAACAATAAATCACGATAAGCAATTATATCACATAATCATGCTTGCAATTCATCAAATTGTACTTTAATTCACAAGTATACGAGTTCATTCATTTAAACATGCTTTTAAATTTCCTTAAAGCAAATAGTCCACGTATCAGAAGGGGAACCTAGCATAACGTCTAAGTTTTCACGTCTCTCACGTTCACATATCCCCTAACACATTAAAAAGGGAACTAAGTCACCTATTCTTTTTCAATTCAAATAGGAATTTATTTAATTTTACAGGAAAATAATTTAATTAATTTAGCAAATTAATTCCTAAGTCATACTTCGATTCTAACACAAATATAGATATTTAAATTCATAATTTAATATATCTATATTAAAATAATTAAGGGTTTGCACACCCAAATCACGTCAATGATATGAAAGTGAGAATAAAATTTCTCACCTTAATTTACGCTTACAGAACAGCCCAAAACGGCCCACCGTGAACAGTACCGACGCCCGTATATGAAGCCCGCTGACCAAAGTCAATCGAATAATATTTTGAATATACCGAAACATCCGCCTCGACAACCTATATGATATATACGAAGCCCATTAGTAATAGGTTAATCAATTTGGGTAAATCTAAAATAAATCAAACGAAAATTATTACCCATAAACATGATTTTCGGATAAACCGCTCAACGGAAAAATACGAAACTTTAGTATGACGTACCTAGCATCTATATGAAGCTACCCTCCGAAAATCAGCCCAAACTGAGGTCGGGAAGTCGACCAAAAAAATTGCCAAAGTCTGGATGAACCGGTTCTGTTGCCCGAACTGCTGCCGCTACACCGCGTGCAGCTCCAGCAACCGCTAGCAGCCACCACCTGTTTCGCCAATGACCTCCTCCCAGTCCGCGCCAACCCTCTCCGTCGCCGTCACTCGCCACAGCTGTTGCGACGAACTTCAGCTCTCATAAGTCGCACCTCTGCGCGCGACCACCGGCCCTCCATGCCGACTACTTCCTCTCTCACTCTCTCTCTCTCAAGCTGTGATGATGATGATGGAGAAGGAAGTCATGGTTGTAGCAGAGAAGGAGAATGATGGATGGCATGAGTTGTCGTCTAGAAGAAGCTTGGTTCATACATATATGCATATACATATATATGCTAAATTGCACAAGTGACCCTTCTAATATCCGATATTACAAAATAATCCAAAAACAATATATATAATTACAATTAATATATATATATATATACAATAAATCCCAATAAATATCGGGAGCCTCCAAACGTAATCTTCTAAACCCAAAATAATAACGGGACGCCCAATAAATAATCCCAATCAAATATACCGGGGTAGGAACCCAAACGTCGGAACACCTAACAAGCCCGATCCAATAAAACGTGTCGCCGTCCAGTTGAAGCACTAAACGTTAAATGTCGAAACGAAACTGCGTAATCGAGAATAAGAACCCACATAATGTCGTCCAGTCGACTTTAAAACTAAACGCGAAAAATTTACACATGAAATACCAGAGATAAACAATGCGTCAAGAACAAATGACGTCAAAACCGAAATTAAATCGGAAATAATTTCAGGAAAAAAGAAAATAACACGGGTGTTACAAATAAGGTTGACAAAGGAACAGTAAGCTGGGGAACTTGTGCAGCATACCTCAATTGAGACATGTAGGGATTTAGTATTTTCAAAATCAGTTAGTTCATAAATGATAACTTTTATCTCATTGTGATGTCCAAGTAATAGAACAAGGATCGCAATGGGGATTCTACGTTGGGTAATATATTTTACTCTGTAATTATGTGGCTGATTATCTGTATCATAAATGATATCTACTGTAGAGCTCACAAGTTTTAGTTCCATAAGATCTAAATGATACGAGTCTTATGTATTTATAACTACAAAAATAATCAAAGTTAAAAGTAAGAAATACAACAACAATAACAATTATAATAATTCCAATACCAATAACACTAACACTAACAACTAATTTGTATAAGTAGGCCACCTCCCAGTTCCATCTAACAATGAACAGTTTTAGGAAGCAAGGCTAAGTAATAACTAACCTCTAAAATTGTTTTGCAGAGCAATGCCTATACATTTATGTTTGATAGACTAAACTTTACCATTACACCTAGACCTGTCAATGGATCGGATTTTGATCCGAATCCGATCCGATTAGCCGGATATGGATTGAAAATAAAATCCGATAACCCGATTAGGATCCGAATCCGATAATCCGATTTCTTAACAAATTGGATTTGGATTTATGTCATCCGACCCGATAATAACCCAATTCGATATATAAATATATAAATATATATTTGATATTTTTATGTGTATATATTTAATATTGTACATGTATATAAATGTTAGTTGTTAATTATTTTATTATTTATTAATAATGATTGATCATAAATACAATTATTAAAAGTGTGAATAATTTAGTGTTTCAGTATTTATTGATTTTTGTATTATTGTATTTTTTTAATTAGATATTCTATAATGAAGAAATTCGAATATGAATTAATTAAGTGAAAATCCGTCGAATTATCGGATTCGGATCGCGGATCGGAAGTTTTTGTCATCCTTATCAATAGACCTGTCAATAATCCGATTATGATCCGAATCCGATATTAACCGGATATGGATTGAAAATAAAATCCGATAACTCGATTAGGATCCGAATCCGATAATCCGATTTCTTAACAAATTGGATTTGGATTTAACTGATCCGATCCAAATCCGATCCATTGACAGGTCTAATTACACCAACTAATGGTTCCTTTTCATATCTATACCTGGGTTGGTTGAACAAGTTGTTCACTGTCACTTCTTAGATATGTTGAATATAGGAGGTGTGGAGCAGGTTCATTGGGATAACATAGTACATATAGTAACACGCGATAGTGTAAGACACTATAAGAAATTTGTCTTTTAGCCACGGGCAAAAATTAGTTCTACCACAGTTTTGGCCCATGGTATAAACTGACGTGATGGTTTCTTACATGGGTTTTGACCACAAAGTATGCCCGTGGTAGATAGTTTGTTTTCAACCACGACCATTGTCCGTGGTAGTTATCAATATTTACACCATGGCCCGAATCTATGGTAGAATATGAAATATTCTATCACGTTTAATGCTCGTGGTAGTTATCAGTATTTACACCATAGTCCGAATTCTTGGTAAAATAAGAGATATTCTATCACGCTCAATGCTCATGGCAAAATGTACGACTTAATACCACGGACATTACTCATGGTATACTGCCTTATTTTTTGCCACACTTAAAGACCTTTTTAGAAAAGCACTCAACTACCACGATTCCTAACGGTGGTAGATTCCCTTATTTTTTATGTCACGCTTGAAAGCTGTGGCAAAAAAATATTTAGAGTTCTAATATTACTATATAACCTGATGAAACAAAAATACGACCAGAAACAAATAAAAAATAATTTGATTAAACATTAGAAGTTCATATCATTAATACCATAACATAGAAAATGCAATAGGACAAAGCAAAGTCAAAAGCTCTTACACAATTAACAAAAGATTCCTGAGGAATATAAATACACAAACCATCAAATATCTTGCTTGCCAAAAAGAGAAAAACATGAATGGAAAATCTAATAACTAGAAAAGTTAATTTTTGAGCCTCTTTGATCCTACTCTAAATAGTCGAACATTGAACTTCTTTGTCAGCACGGTAGCAACAAGGGTGGAAACAACTTCGTCGGCATGGTAACAACAAGAGTGGAGATATCCAAAAGTCAACTACACTGAAATGCAAGATACTAGCAACAACATAAACAATATTCCATTCCCTACAAAAATGTAATAATTGAAATAAAAGATATGCAAGCATAGAAAATTCTTAGTAGTTACTGAATTACTTGCAAGTAAATTAAAATATATCAATAACCATCAATCAATACTCTGACATATATATTCACTACCTGCAAAGCAAGTCAACCAATATGAGCAAAATTAAAATAATAGTCATCAACCACAATTAGGACATTGGAAGGATATATTCCTTAAACATGTAATTAATTTATCAAATAGTAAGTTTCCTACATTTACTTACAAATCTCAATAAATTTAATAGACCACGCAATCGTATAAAAGTGAATAATAAGTGATTACTTCTTCAATAATAATAAGTGATTACTTATTGCAAAAGTGATCGATAACCTAAATCAAGTTCACACAGACTTATCATAAAAATTGACACAGAAAAATTAACCAAAAAATAAAAATAAAAATAAATAGCTAACTATGATGCACATAAACGGTAGATTGCAGTTTTGGGTCAACTTTGAAGTTATGGCGTTGTTATCTGGTGATGAATTAGAAGTTGTGCCACATATGGTTGGAAATCCCTAGGAGTCTAAATTCCAGCAAAAAAATGGTGCTCAATTTCGAATTTTTTAGAAGAAGTTATAGCCATTTTGGAAAAGTGTTATTTTGTTGATCTGCATGTGGGAAAATGATGATTTTTGGGCTGCTCTCTATCATTTCGGGTCTAGCTCTCTTTTATTAGTTTTCAAGTTGGTTTTTCAGATTTTTAAAGCTTCTTTAATGATCTTTTAAGTCCCTAATTCTTTAATTAAGGCTAGTAAGTTGCAAGTCAAAGAAGTCTACGACTTTTCATTTCTTTGTTTGATTTTTGTGTATTCTCTTTTGGGAATTTGTCTTTGGCTGGAGACTTGTTCCTTGCCATCCATGTTTAAGGTTCAACAGAGGTATTTTAAAAGGCCTTCGGTTAATTATAATATTGATGAACCTTTGGCATCTTAAGAAGAAGGCTTACTTAAAGTCTTATGAAGCTCTATATTATGAGTGGAATATGTTAAATTCAAAAGTTTTATAATACATGACTTCAATCTAATGTTACCTTTTGCTTTGTTAATCTTTATCAAGAATATAGTTGTTTAGTGTCTATACTTTTTATAAAATTCAATTGCAAATTTTCAAACTTCGGCAACTAAATCTTTAATAAGATGAATTTGGCGTTATCAATATATTATTATATAGAGAATAATAATTAATAGTTTTATTCAGATTAATTATCATATTGGTTGATATTGTTGTCTATTCACTAGTTCTATAGTAACTTTTTGAAGAATTTAAAGCCGGAATGAATTTGTTCTAAAGAATAGATGAAAACTGAAGAAAAATTCTAGGAGACCAATTACACATATTCAAATGGTTTCAGCAACTTTTTGAAGAATTTAAAGCTCCAATGAAATTCTATTATCACTTAGAGTTGTAAACTATAAATAGACCATTTAAAAGCATATTTGATATTTAAATTTTGGACCAAGAGATAACTCAAATAGTTTTTAAAAATTATGAATACTGACTAGGCTTTATGTCGATTCTTTCGAGTGATATAAAGAGATTGAGTTGAAAACTAAATAAATAAATAAATCTGTTTTTTTCCATTTTTGGGGTTTGACATTAACATCACCCAAAACAACAAAGTTGGAAAACTAAAAACTCCATCTTTAACCCACCAAATTGTACGTTGCTAACCACAATCATTTTGAAAGCCAGAATATTGAAAATCAAAATGATGCGATTGTAAAAGCGGAACCCTAACCTAATCAAGTCTTTCACATGAATTTCTACAACCTATTCTAAAAATTTCATATAAAAAATCAACAAAAATGAGTCATATAATCATCATATCATATTGAATCAAATCAGGAAAAATTGTTCATATAATCACATATTATGCAATTGTTAAGCCTTGTACCTGTTTAATTTCAATTTAAGCGTTGATATTTCGGTTGGGCCTCGTCAACAAGATGAGCATGATGCTTGGGCTTGCAAATCAATGGTTGACTAGGGTTTAGAAATCAATGGTTGATTGCTGCCAAAACCCTAAACGAGTATATATGAATTAGGTGCAAGATGAGTTACATATACCAGTAGAGTTTGGAATGAGGGGAAAGATAGTTACGCGTGTTTGGGATTCTGAGATAGTTTGGAATGAGAGGGAAGCTAAACGTGTGCTAAAAAATAGCAAATATATTGGGCATACGTGTATCACCAAATAGAAAAGGGTGCAAAAGGGAAAATCTAATAGCGCCAAAAAAAAATGAAAAAGTAGAGAAAATTTTAAGAGTGGGAAAAAAATATACATGTTGATTAAAATAATAAAATAATTATATTTTAATCACAGGGAAAAACCATGGTGTAAATACATAAATTTTAATCACGGGCTAAGATCGGGGTGTAAATAAGAATATTTTAATCACGGTCTAGGCCCGTGGTGTAAGATGAACTTTTTATCACAGGCTAAGACCGTGGTGTAAACACGTATTTTCAATCACGAGCTAAGAGGGTGGTGTAAACAAGTATATTTTAATAACAAGCTAAGACCGTGGTGTAAGATAAATTTTCATCACGGACTATGTTGTACGTGGGGTAAATTAGTATTTTACCACGAGCTTTGCAAGCCCGTGGTATTAAGTTATTGTTGCCCAATAAATAACTCTAGAAGGGGAGGGGGGGGGGGGGGGGGGGGGGTTAAATAGAGTCTTAGCTTAAACAATGGAATTTAATTCGATTTTCTATTTGATAAATATAATTGCAATGCTATATGATATAATATAAAACCACAAAGCAATAGAAATCAAATAAGAGTAGGGAGAGAAATATAAATACTTGGACACGTGATTTTAGCGCGGTTCAGAATCCCCTTGATTCCTACGTCCTCAGCTCAAGGTTCTCTTAAAACTTCCCAAATCCACTATAGCTTCTCCTTACGGGTGGAGAACAAACCTTCACAAGAAGAACACCACTTCTCCTACCACTCCTCCTTACGGATGAAGAGCAAACCTTTACAAGAAGCACACTACTTCTCCTTGCTAAGAGAACACCCTCTCTTAGTCTTAATTTGGGTCATGCCTACCCTTTGATTACAATGATCTTGTACAATAAAAATATCTCTCAAATATTCTTTTGTATAATTATAGCTCTCTTGCTCACAAGACTAGAGTAAGAATTTGAATCAAGATGGAAGCTCTAGACTTTGAAAATATATGAGTGATGATGCACAAAAGTGTATATGAAAGTGTATTGTTTAGATTGCAAGAGGTGATTTGTGTAGAAAGAGTTTTAGCCTATTTATATCAAAACCAACTTTACATTTTGGCATTTGATGACACATAGAGTCGTTGGAAGAGCCAATGTAGCCGTTGGAAGTTGTACCAAATTCAATAGAGCCGTTTTATAGAAAATCAGAAGAATGGGGTGAGTTGAGTTCCAAAATGGGGTGAGCTGAGTTAGCAAATAGGGTGAGCTGAAATTGCAAATGGGGTGAGCTGAGTCTCCAAAAATTTTGTATTAATTTACAAAGCTTGTATGCTAATTCTAAAACCCAAATTGATTAATTTGGCATTTATTTATTTTAGAAAATAGTTTTGATGCATAATGATTTTAGACTTCTAGAGCTTCAAAATAATTAATTACTTTGACAATTAAAATCTAAACACTCACCAACCTATCTACCCAATCTTCAAGTAGTGGTTGATCTTCTTTGAGATGATTAACTTTAAGCTTCAACCTCTTTGCTTGTCAAGTCCCAAATTTCCTAGGACTCAGAAACCCAAGCCTAAGAGCTGAGGGAGTGAACAGAAGTAAAAAGAAATGAAAACCAATAACATTCATCCAACAAACACCCACGAAAGGGTTACAATGAATGTTCCGATACCATGTTGTCACGCCCCTAAAGGGTGACACAAGCCAAACGACCACTAGAGTCAACAATAACAAAGAAAAATCCATGGAATAACAATGAAATATACTCCATGCCTAACCAAATAATAGGAACTTAATACGAACGACCAACTAAGATATCATTAACCATGAAAACGTATGGAATAATGATAAAAGTGGTAAACTTCATTCCCAAAAGAATGATAAAACAACGCAGCGAAATCTAACGAAAATCCGGCAAAGTTCCATTTATAAATGGAACATCCGGACAACCAACCACAACACAATAACCTGCCAATAACAATTCGATAATAACAATGGCTTCCAAGCCCCACATTCATCAATCCTACTAGGGCCGAGGTAGTGGAAAGAAACCAAAACCCCTCCAAACCCTCTAAAATCAACAGAGCCACAAATGCTCAAATAAGAATACAGAACAACACATAGCAGTGCAGAATAGATACAAAAACATCCTGAAATAATAAAGACAGGAAATAGAAGATACATCAACAGGGATATGCCAACAGACTGGCTCCCAAAAGAAATACATGACTATCCCATACCAATGGGTAGAAAAACTAACGAAAGACAACTACCGTCCCCAAAACCAGTCGTGCTGCATCCGTAACCGCATCATCCAAGACCTGTAACAAGGAAAACAATAGAAAACTACCGTTGCACCGCATGCTGTCCATAGCCGCAACAATTCCTGCAAACTGGCGTGGAATACTAGGGGGCAAATGAAATTCCCCTGTGAGCAAATAAGCTCAGTGGGAAAAGATACTCTAACTACCACATCCTCTGGCAGTTTAGGTAATGCTAAACTATCTAATAAGATAAATATAGCCCAACTAATCCCATCCACGCAAAGCCCAAGCACGCGCTCATATACTACCGCACGTAAGTATATAACGGGGATTATATATATGTGTATATATATATATATAAGTATACATGTATAAGTATACAACCTGAGTCTACAAGGTACCACTACGGCTCATACTGCAAGTAACAACATCGGTAGTCTACACTACTCTCACAACGTACACTAGGTACACGACCCTAAGGTCCAATCTCACAAATCATCCGGCGCTCACAACGCTAACCAGAAAATCTAAACAGAGGGAATCACACTCACCTCTCATATCCACAGGAATCATGTCCATCACTAGTACCAAGGAATACTCATAACTCACTCCCAGATAACACAGGAGGAAAAGTACTCACGTCCTTGCGTACTAACACAATCATCGTCTATATATATATACAATATATATATAATAAACCTCATCCCATTTCTAGGGAAAATCTACTTCTCAAAGGCTAGATCACCTCTATCATATCACCACACCATAAATCATATCGACCTCATAATACTATCATCCATAGGGTCAATCAATCACCTATACTCTCACTATAGGCGAGGGAAAACCACCCAATCAAATCACTAAGAGTACACGAACTCAACTTACAAGAACGACCACCTCTGGGTCACCAAAGCAAGCGAAGGAATAGACTTCCCAATACTAAACCAACAGTTAACCGAGACAACAATGTCAAGGTTAAAACACCACAAGTGTGTAGGAAAAACACCCGGACAAAATAAACCAATCCACTTGGTATCCATGCCCCTAACATATGAAACAACTCGAATCACCTAAGTGGTGACACCAAAAACCAAGAAGAAAGGAAGGGCAACACTATATGTGTGCACCGAACAACACCAAGCCTCATAACCGAGACTTAGAAGTAATAGGAATCAAAGGTGAAACAATGGAACACCTTTCAAAACTCTACAAGTCGAGACCTTAAGAAAGAAGGCTCGAAATCTCGGAATCTCGAAGAAGTAATAAAATTGTTTTCCTTTAGGGTCCGTTTAGATACCCTATTTTTTGTTTTTGTTTTTTTACTGTTCACAAGACTAAAAAAAAAAACACGTTTGGCAAACGCGTTTACTGTTCACTGTTTTTTCCCCAAGAAAACTGTTTTCTGTGAATAGTGTGTAAAAGTGATGAAAACACCAAATACAACTTTTAGTTGTTTTTTGAGTTTTTTCACTGTTTAGGTGGTAAAAACAATGAAAACACCAAATTCATAAAATACAATTTTCACCAAATAAAATTGGTGAAAACACCTTCATCCAAACGTTTTTTTGTTTTTAATTTTTTCCTGAAAAAACAAAGACAAATACAAAAATAGTTTTTATATTTGAAGACAGAAAACAAATATAAAAAACAGGCTTTCCAAACGCACCCTTAAGAAATCATTCAATAAAAATGACCGTCTTGCCCCCGGTCTCCGTCGTTCGCCTGTCTTGGCTACGGGGGTAGGCGAAAACGGGTTTTTCCTTTTAAATATAACGAGTTTGTTTTCAAAACTTGAAAAACTCCGTTTCCGACAGACAGCCAGATAAGAGTGACTACGACTTCAAGGATTCCTATAATGTCCAAGAGGACAATAAGGAAGAACAATACGTTGGACTCACGGAACACAACCATCCGTTTCCAACTCCACATAATCAAATGACAGTACGGGGAAGAGGTTCGGCGCCACGCCGTAACCGACAACTCAATGAATGACATGTAAGTCAAAGACTACGTACTAGCGTACAAAACACAGTACAAGGAATGCTTAGGAGAATAAACTAAGCACTAGAACCAAGACTGTCAAGCTACAGTACCTCGAGTACTTAATAAAGTCACTCACTATAACCTCTTATAACCAATCAAAATCTCACACAATATCATCTTAAACCCGCAATTCAAATATCCATGAATTTACACAGCACCCTCAAAGTCACAATTCATATTATAATGAATTTACATAATACACCTCAAGGTCACAATTCATATTATAATGAATTTACATAATACACCTCAAAGTCACCCCTCAATAGGTTATTGCAACTTAAGCCCACCATCCATATTTCAAAGGATTTATGCTCACACACACCTAAATCCTTAATCCATGTCAAAATGAATTACCTCAACCACACCTTAAGTTCCTTAATCCACTTAAGTGAATCACTACAATCATACCTCAATACCACAACCCCAAACTAGGGTTCATGCCTGAGTTATACAACACTCCCACATTGGCATTAATGCCAAGCCCTAGCTCCAAAGCTACAATCATATCTCAATGATTAAATAAGAAAACATATATATATATACACAATTCATAACATTATGAATAATTACACATTAACTCAAATTCACAATTCACATATATCAATGGGATATAAAATCACATAACAATTTATAATCATGCATCAAATGCCATGAATAAATGTATGCAATGAACTAAACACCCGCACGTGACTCAACTCACGCACCCGAAACCACGGACTTTCAAACATACGGCCGAAGCCCAATATGCTTTACTGCATTCGTTCAATGGAGAGCTAGTCCAAAGGTACACGCGCAACCTCATGGCCATGTTTAGGGTCTTGCACCCTAGGGCTCCAGGCCCTTCTTGCTATTGCCGTTTAAAGTTTTATAAAAAGTTTTTAGAGTCAAACTCCACACTAAACTTCATATAAAATCAACCCATGCATGATCACATGAATGCTATAACCATGCATCAACATAAACATGTAATAATCCATATTTATGAAAAACATCCACAGGAAAATATCCACAGGAAAACATCCAACATAAATCTCGAAATCTCTTTACATGCTTTAAAATACAATAAAGACATTTAAATCGTGAGAAAACCGATTTATGTTTTAAACAATATATTTTCTTTAATTCTTTAAGAAAATATTTCAATTTCACATAAATTGTTTTTAATGCAATTAAAGCAATTAAACCACGTATTGTAAGGGGAACCTAGCATAACGTCTAAGTTTTCACGTCTCTCACGTTCACATACCCCCCCTAACACAGTCAAAAGGGAACTAGCAACGCGTTTTAAGTCCACGTCTAATTCTTACAAATTTTTACGAGCCCATTTAATTTCTCAAGGGGTTCACTAAGTCACCTATTCCTATTTAATTAAAATATGAATTTACTTAATCTCGTAGGAATATAATTTAATTAATTTCTTAAATTAATTCCTAAGTCACACTTCTCTCCTAAGCCAATTATAGATATTTAAATTAACAATTTAAAATATCTATATTAAAATAAATAGGGTTTTACACACCCCAAACTACGTCAATAATGCGGAGTGAGAAATATAATTTCTCACCTGAAATACGCTTACAGAACAGCCGTTTCGGGCCCATCGTGAACAGTACCGGCGCCCGAATATGACGTCCGCCGACCAAAGTCGTTCGAAAAATATTTTGAATATATCAAAATATCCGTCTCGACAACCTATACGATATATGCGAAGCCCATTAGCAATAGGTTAATTAATTTGGCTAAATCTAAAATAACCCAAACGAAAATTCGAAACTTCAAATCGAATTTCCCGACAAATCGTTCAACGTAAAATTATAAAATTTTTACACGTCGTACCTGACATATAGGCGAAGCTACCCTCCGAAAATCAGCCCAAACCGAGGTCGGGAAGTCTACCGAACAAATGGTCGAAGTTTCGGCCAGACTGCACTGTTGCGCGAACTGCTACAGTGGGCGTCGCCTCTGCACGACCCAGCTGCTGCGCCACCACCTGCAGCTCCGGTGACCCCTGCACGACGCCGCCATGCCGTCACCGACCACCGCGAACCGCCGCCCAGCCCTGCTCCAGCCGCGTCTTCGATGGCAACCAGCCCGAGCTCTCTCTCTCCAACCAACTCTCTCTCTCTGCAGGCAACCATGGTGGCCGCCGCCCATGGAGAAGATGAAGTCGCCGTGTGAAGGAGAGGAGCTGCTTCGTCGTGCGTCACAAAGAAGGAAGAAGATGAGGTTGGTCTGTGCATATATTCGTATACATATACACATATATGCCCTAATCGCACTAGTAACCCTCTAGTTATCCGTAATCACAAAATAACTCCACTTCAATATATATATATATAATAAATCCCAACACTATATATATATTTAATTGTAATTAAATATATATATATAAACCATAATTTCCAATAATTATTGGGAATGTCCAAATATAATCTCGTAAGCCCGAAATAATAACGGAACGCAAAATAACCAAATTAGTTCGAAAGAAATACATCGGGTTAGGAACCCAACGTCGGAACACTTAACAAGTCCGATCAATTACAACGTGTCGTCGTCCAGTCAAAACACTAATCATTAAATGTCGAACGATATCGCGTAGTCGAGAGTAAGAATTCACGTAATGTCGTCCAGTCGACTTTAAAACTAAACGCGAAAAATTTACAGGTACGAAATACCAAGAACAAACAATACGTCAAGAACAAATGACGTCATTACCGAAATTAAATCAAAAATAATTTCAGTAGAAAGGATAATAACACGGGGTGTTACATTGCTCTTGATCATCTTTGAACTTCAATTTTTTTGCATTTGATATTTTGCTCATTCCTTTTAAATGTAACGCCATAATTTTTTTGTCCGCATGATCCATATATGATTTTCCTATTTTTGCAAGCTTGGACAAATACTCATTGTACACATTAGGACAAATACATCATTAATGATTTGTTATCATCAAAATTATTAAAGTGCCCTTAGATTAAAACCTTTAGGCCAACAGTTACTATTATACAACAGGCTTATAAAGTTTGTGGTAGAAAGGTGCTTTTCAGCACGAGCAAGTTAGACCGTGGTGGTAAATGTGTGATTGAAAGGCAAATTTGTTATAGTGAGAACATTTAATTGTTCATTGTTTCAAGAGGAATGCTAATTGCAATCGTGCATGCTACTGTAATTTAACAATCGCATTTTGGATTGGCCAACATTAAATGATAGTGTTTTAAGTTGAGTGGTTGCACTAAATAATAGAGTTGGTTATTTCACAAAATCAAACTTCACCTATAAATGCATGGTAAAATTTGTCTTAAATATTATGTGAAACATACTATCGGATAATAATTTATTTTTAAGAAATATATAACGGTATTTCTCCCTATATATATATGTATATATATTATTTTAATGCATTACAATTACGATAATTTAGGTTTTTTTTATCACAAAATAAAAAAAATATATATATATATAGTAATATATAGTAGTATGTTGCCATAAAATACAAATATATATTTTATATAAAGTATAAACATGTATTTTCAATAATAATATTTATTTCATAGTAATATATGTGTAAGGTATACATTAACCAAATTTATATATAGATATATGTAGAGAGATTAATATACTATGTAAATAGACATATATACGCTATATATTTTATATAAATAAATTATTGTTTGATAATATGTTTCACATAATAGTTCACATATATTAAATTGTGTGTTTATATGAAAAGTTTGACTTTTTGATACAACCATCCAAATTACAACTTTATGGTCTAATGCAATCACTCAACTTAAAACACTATCATTTAATGTTGGTCAATCCAAACTGCGATTATTAAATAACAAATAACAGTTGCATGCGTGACTGCAATTAGCTGTCCTCTGGTTTCAATGAACAAATACAACAACATTATAGCAGTGATAATTTCACTTTATGACCTAATTACACAACACCCAAAACTAAAAAGAAAACTAAAAATATGCATTTAATTGTCAATTTCTCGCTTTTAAATTGACTTGGATAGAAGGCATCAACAAGAGTTACACATTTACTATTGTATCTTGATCAAATTCGTCAACTATTAACCTCAAATACCCTCTCTGAAGTCCAACACCACATATGTCAGACTATATTAGGATGATCTATCATGATATGAGATCCTAGTTTCCTTGCCTTAAGACGATAGAGAATCAATATCCTTTCTTAAGTCCAAAACTACAGTTATCGCCAAAGCATTAAAGCCATCTCGGTAATGGATGATCACCGCTACCCTAAATGTTAGAGGTGTATTTGTTGTCTCACATCGGATAAAGAGGGGAAAGTGAATGGGGTTTAAATGGGTGGATGTTAGTTTAACCCATTGGCTTAAATTTTTGCACTAACCTCTAAAATGCCCTTGTAAACGCCCAAAACACCATCAAAGTAGACCATCTCAATAATGGACAATCATTGCTACCCCGAGCCACATTACCACCAAACAGTCGATAATTGCCCTTATAAACACCAAAAGCACCACAACTGAACACATCAAAAACTCATGATCGAGACCCTCTAGTCAATTAATCAATCCTTACCATACACAATCTAACCCCACATCACTACTTTCCTATAAAGGATTGATTGACTGTTTTAGGTTGTTTAATTTCCATATTAGACTAGAGTATTTTGTCGTCAGTGTTTTTATTCTACTGCTGGGAGTATTTTTTGGGTTTTTATGTGTTCAGATATTCTACTGTATGTTTTATTTTATTTTTTTCTTGTTCTATTTTGTATCTATCATGTCAAAACTATACATGTGTGTACACAAGTTCTGTCATATGCCGATGAATTTATTTGGTTTTTTGTTAAACATTTGAGTTAATAAAAAAGACAATGTCATGTGAAATGGATTCCAGGTGTTGGTTGCTTGATCTAAATAATATTGACAGTGGTTGTGTAATGAGTCCAGAGACAGTGGGATTTAGATTTTATTTAACAGAGCAAAGAAGGAAAGAAAATTAAGAAATGGATAAATAGATAAAAATGTTAATAGGTGCACAATTATCCTTTACCCAAGTAACCCAACTATTCCGAAAATCACATTGTTTCTCAACTAATAGAATTAGATTGCACCTGGGGTTCGCTCATCCAAATTGTTATTCCATCAAAAGAGACTCATAGTGTGGTCCCCACCATTTTTAGGGAATACCTTTCAGCTCTCTCCCCCAAGGTCAATGTTTTTTCTAAGGTTGAGTTTCCATTTTGACGTATACAATAATTTTAGGAACTACACCAAAGCATTCAGACCCCTTACATTTCCTAATATATTTGCTAACTAGACATATCTTACATAAAAAACACATTGTAAGAACACTTTTATGTATTGTGTATTTATGACATGTTCTAAATAATAACCATATTGAGTATGTTTCAACGACATTTACAAACTACAACAAAAGGTAATTGTGAAGAATACAAGTGAAATATAAGAGAAGTGTAGTATTGAGTAAAAATGTCTCCCGAAGGGCAAAAACGACATTTCCCAAAGCCTTCAATTCAAGCAAAAAGTCTTGGGGAGTCAAGAGAGTCATTTTGGCACAGTTGCGGAGAAAAGTGGTTTTAACAAAAATGTCTACGCTTAAGCCTACACTTTTAGTTTCAAAATGTGGCTGGAAAGTGGATTTGTACGATTGAAGGTATGCTCCAAGCTACGCTTGGACCTATGCTTCAAGCGTAGGTGCGACAAGCTATTATATGTTTTTGCTACGATGGTCTATCTACCCCAATTACATTATGGCTACGACTTTATACATTGGGATACGTGTCATATATATTATATTCATCAAAATATAAGGGTTTTACTCAATTTGGTGTGAAATTACGAGAAATGGCAACATTAGGGTTTCCATCATCTTTCTCTATAAATAGGAGAAGTCTCTGCAGAATTGAGGGGGCTTTGAAGAGAGATTTTTTGCAGTATTTTATCATTCATATTCTTCTACAGAGATATTGATATAGAGAAAAAAAAATATCATTAAGTGATTCTTCTTGTTCTCTCTTGTTTTGGAGTTGATTATATCATACTTCTACATCGACGATCTTATGTACGATTGAATCATCTAGATTCTGAAAAATATACACACTGCTGATTGCAACTTGATTGCTTTCATCCGTTGAAGAACGAAGCCGTCTGAGTGTGAAGATCGGAGCAGGAGGCTTCGTGGTTGTTAGATCTGTTGAGAAGCAGAGCTATCAGAGTACGGAGATCGGAGCGAGAGCTTCGTGGAGCGCGAGTGAATCTAGACTTTCAGACGTTGAGTGAAGAACATCAAATTACAGCGGTTGTAAGTTCTGTTTTCATAGAGTCTGTACAAATTCTCTAATTCATAGTGCATTGATACCCGAACGTATCCGTGATTTTTTATTTGGAGTCTTTCTAAGGTTTTTCACGTAAAAATCTCTATGTCTTCTCATGATTTAAATTTCTACACTTATATTCATATTTGTTTGATTGATCTGTTTTGAGATTTGAATTAGGAATTAGGGTTTGTGACTGTTTAAAATTGAATTTCCGTTAAATAATTTTATTTGATCATAAAATCGAGAAAAAACCTATTCACCTCCCCCTCTAGGCTATTTTCACTATCGTCTAGGTATTTTCAATTGGTATCAGAGCGTGGTTGCCCCTTTTAGGTTAACTACCTAGGGTTAGATTTTGTACTTAGACGATGAAGATGCCTCGTGATAGAGGTTTCATATCTAGATCCCCTTTATTTGATGGGTCGAATTACACATATTGGAAAGTGAGGATGAAAGCGTTTTTGAAATCTTTAGATGATAGAGCGTGGAATGCTGTAGAAGTAGGATACTCACCTCCCACTGTGAAAGACAATGCGACTAATGAAGTGAAAACAAAACCGTCAAGCGAGTGGACTGCTGCTGAGACGAATAACGTGAATTGGAACTCAAAAGCGTTGAAGGTGTTATACAATGCTGTTACTCCGAATGAGTTCAAGAGGATTGCTACGTGCGTAATTGCCAAAGAAGCTTAGGACATTCTCCAAGTCACTCATGAAGGAACGTCGAAGGTGAAACAATTAAAGCTTCAAATTTTGAATTCTCAATTTGAACAGCTGAAGATGGAGGAGGATGAGGTTTTTGCCGACTTTGAGACTAGATTAACTGATATTGTGATAGGCTGTTACAATCTAGGTGAGCCTATTCCTAATACTATGATAGTAAATAAAATCCTTAAGTCTCTTCTTGAACGTTTTCGATCTAAGGTCACTGTTATCTCAGAGGTCATGAGTCTTAAAGAAATTAAGGTTGAAGAATTGGTTGAAAATTTAAAATCTTATGAGATGGAGATGTTCAAAAATCCCCTTAAGAAAGATAGTGGCACAAAAAAGAAGAGCATAGCTTTCAAAACAACTAGGGAGGATCATGTTGAACCTGATGAAGAAAGTTAGTTAAGTTTAAATGATATTGCCATGTTTGCTAAGAGGTTGAATAAATTTGTTAGAGCTAAAGAGAATGGCCAAGGACAAAATTTTGGGGATAAGTTGAGTGAGTCTAGAAGTAGAAATAAGACTCAAACTAGGAAGGACAAGTCTGATCTTAGAAAGAAGAAACCTTAATATTTTGAATGTCAATGATATGATCACATAGCTGCAGAGTGTGCAAATAGTTTGAAGACATTCAAAGAATTAGCTGTCAGTTGGGATGATGACTGTGACAAGAATCAGCTAGTGATACGAAATATTCGGATGTAGGTGATGATTCTGAACACTTGTAATTATGACTAACACAGTAATCACTTGTGAAAAAATGCAATCACTTATAACTGAAAGCACAAGTGATTGCATTTTCTCACTTCTTGTTATTCACGTCTAACTTCATTTTCTCTCACGTCTTCCAATTTTATGCTCATTTAGTAGGGATGTCTTTCATGACACTGTAAGAATTTACTATGGTCCACATGGTTTTCGACCTGCGCTATATTAATTCGGTGGCCCAGTACATATATTTCCAAAGTAATATGTACGTAATTTGATCAAAATTATAATATGAGTTATTATTTTAAAGACCATCATTTTCTTTATTTTTACTTCCTTAGATGAACGGTGAAAATTATGATTTTTGCGAAAAACAAGTCCTTCTCTAACGGTTTTTAACATGTGCTAAAGGCTAACAGAGAGGAATCCATTTTTGCTTGAATTATTGTTCTACATGCAGATTTCTAGATTAACAACTCAACTAGATTGTAATTTCCACTGCAAAGTTTGCAACTATTTTCCAACAAAAGAAGAAACAAGATTTTTGTATATTTATTTATGCATAGTTTGAATTTCTTTGTTTAATGCTTTAGTGATTTGTTGACGAATTTGATCAAGGATTCAAGAGTACAATACAGTAAATGTGTAACTTGTTGATACCTTCTAGCCAAGTCAATTTAAAGGGAGAATTTGATAATTAAATGCATATTTTTAGTTTTGGGTGCTATGTGTAATTGGGTCATAGAGTGAAATTATCACTGCTATAATGTTGTTGTATTGTTCATTGAAACAAGAGGACTACTAATTGCGCTACTGTTATTTAACAATTGTAGTTTGGATTGACCAACATTAAATGATAGTGTTTTAAGTTGAGTGGTTTCATTAGACGATAGAGTTATAATTTGGATAATTTTTTCAGAAAATCAAACTTTTTCATATAACTACACAACTTAATTTATCAGAACTATTATGTGAAACATATTATCAAATAAAAATTTATTTATATAAAATATATAGCGTATATCTCTTTATATACATATTATATTAATCTCCCTACATATATCTATATATATTATGTTAGTGTATTATGAAATAAAATATATTATTGATAATACATGTTTATACTTTATATAAATATATACTTATATTTTATGGCAACACACTACTATATTACTCTGATATATATATATATTACTATAGATATTATTTTGTGATAAAAAACCTAAATTATTGTATGATAACGTAATTGTAATGCATTAACATAATATATACACACACATATATATAGGGAGATATACCTCTATATATTTCTTAAAAATAAATTCTTATTTGATAATATGTTTCACATAATAGTTCAGATAAATTTTACCATGCATATATAAGAAAAGTTTGATTTTGTGAATCAACCAACCAAATTACAACTCTATTATTTAATGTGACCACTCAACTTAAAACACTATCATTTAATGTTGGCCGATCCAAACTGCAACTGTTAAATAATTTGGATAAATTGCAGTCACATGCGCGATTGCAATGAGCAGTCCTCTTGAAACGATGAACAATTAAATGTTCTTATGCTCTTCGCGTGTTACTATATTTACTATGTTATCCCAATGAACCCGCACCACACCTCCTATACCTCTCAACCTAGTCCACCTCCTATATGTCTCAACCTAATCCAAGAAGTGACAGCGAGCAACTTGTTCAACCAACCCAGGTGTAGATATGAAAAGGAACCTTTAGTTGGTGTAATGGTATAGTTTAGTCTATCAAACATAAGAATGTTAGTTTAGTCTATCAAACATAAGTCTATAGGCACTGCTCTGCAAAACAATTTCAGAGGTAGGTTATTACTTAGCCTTGCTTCCTAGAACTGTTCATTGTTGAAGACGAACTGGGAGATGGCCTTCTTATACAAATTAGTTGTTAGTGTTATTGTTATTGTTATTATTATAATTGTTATTATTGTTGTATTTATTATTTTTAACTTTGATTATTTTTGTAGTTATAAATACATAAGACATCATTGAGATCTTATGGTACTAAAACTTGTGAGCTCTGCAGTAGATATCATTTAGGATACAGATAATCAGCCTCATAATTGCAGATCAGAATATATTACCCAACGTAGAATCCCCATTGCGATCCTTGTTCTATTACTTGGACATCACAATGAGATAAAAGCTATCGTCTATGAACTAACTGATTTGAAAATACTAAATCCCTACCTGTCTCAATTGAGGTCGGCTGCACAAGTTCCCCAGCTTACCGTCCCTTTGCCAACCTTATTCATGTTCTGTAATGGGGGGAAACTAGATGTGGAAAGAGTTCAGAAGGATTCTCAAAACTCCATCTCCTATCCTGTTAAGTGAGGAAAGTCACTACTATGATCAACGACATCCTTATTCTGACAGAAATCAGTTTCCATGAAGTGGCCATGGGCCTTGTAATTTATCACACAGAATATATTACTTCATGCTAATAGCGTCATGCATGGTTAATCCAAATCCTAATTCCGACAAGCTGGGCATTTTATCAATATGTTTGCAGCAGCCCCCATTCCCTCCCCTCCAAAATAAGCAAAACAATTCATCATAAACAATATGTTTCCAGTATTTGTTTCTTTGCCAAACTCTTGCTTTTATGGGGATTCTGGTTATAACACGAGGAAGATGTATAAATGTATACGTGAAGCATGTTGGGAATAAGTATTAGTACTTCTGCGTACATTTATGGATGATAAGCACTGGGTATGGTTTCAGATGACCCAAAGGGATCTGACCTAGTGTTGGAAGCAATCTTGGAGGCGGAGGTGGCACATAATGCAAAGGATTTCTTTGTGCAGAGCCAAAATCAAATAAAATGTGAACAATGAGGTAATGACTTTGTAATTTATATTTTATCATATCCACCATTCTTATCCTTCTCTTTCCTTTTTGTGTCCGTATGTGTGTGTGTGTTTTCCTTTCTGGGTTAGTATTGGGCAAAAACAGAGTTGCAGTGCTTTTGATATTCGAGTAGATCTCGTTTAAATATCTAATCATCACAGGTCGATACTGCGGTTTTATGTTGTCTGAATTTACTCTTTTAATGTGGTGCATGTCGATTTCCATTCAGACATGTCAAGTGTCATGCGAAAACTGTTAAACTATCAGTTATGGGAAAAAGGAAAGGGGAATGATTTGCCATGAATTATGATTTACGCATTCCGCTTTCTGCTACGATTTGTTATAATATGATCATTAGTCATGCTCACATATACACTATTATTGCTGCAGTTGTTACTGGCGTCTTTTCACTTCCCGCTGCCCTAACGGCAGATGCTGTTACTTGAGGAACTTCTTTATGTGGTTTTACAAGCTTTCAATACTTGCCTTGTTTCTGGCCCTCATGTATTGGGAACTATGATTCTGCAGAGACTGAAAAATGGAGCCTCCGAAGAGTGGAAAAAATTTGAACCACATCATATCTATTTTCACAACAATTTTAAATACTTGTATGTAGAATTGACATTGATCTTCAATGTATAGTTTGCAATTATAGATAGATTCGTTTCTGCACACTTTCGGACACAGTCGACTTGTGTTAAAAGTAGTTTGAGAAATAAAGTTTTTGCTGTGTTATTTTTCTCCATGGGAGAGATGATGGAGATAAAGTTATTTCAAATATACTACCTCCGGTGATGTAAATAACATATTATTTATTTATTTTGGCTAGGTTAAAATAAAGAAATAAATGCGAAGAAACTAACTTTTTCGCTAAAGATTGTATATGACAAATTTTTTTTGTGAGTAATACTAAAACAATAGTAACAAATGTTGTTGCTTTGATTCTTATTTGGGTGGGAAACCACGTTGATTGATTGTGGTTCTGGATAAGTGTGTTGATATTGCTAAATTCTATTTGGTTTTGTTATTTTACTGGTGTGTATAGATAGAATCAAGGAATTGATAGCCTCTGAATATTAGAGCTTATTTATTATATATATATATTTTTCTCTCGTTGTATTTGCTGTTGGTTTTCTTAAAGCCAGTAACAAAATTGAAACGCAAACAAACACAGAGGATTTTTGGCGATGCTTGACTCTTGCATCATTTTCTGGTTTTCTTATTATATAAGCAAAAATACAAAATCATAACTGCATCACTAACATTACAGCCCACGTTTTCTAAAAATAAAACTAACCACATAAACTTTACTCAAATAACTGCTATCCTAATTTTAGTAACTGCTGACTCTAAATCCTAACCGCCTAAAATATGCATAAAGTGCAAACCATACATAGACAACTCCTGGAGACAACTAGATTAACTCATCAATCTCCTCCTTAAGCTTGTTGTCCTTCACTGACGATCCGCACACCAGTTTTCTCTCTCATCTCCAAGAATTTCAATCTTGCAAGTGACTTTGTCAGAATATCAGCACGCTGATCTTCTATGCAAACATGTTGGACTTCAATCATTCCTGATTCAACACAGTCTCTAATGTAGTGGAATCGGGTATCAATGTGTTTGCTCCTCTCATGGTGAACTGAATTCTTGCTCAATGCAATTGCGGACTGATTATCGATCTTTAGAAACACTTTCTTAACCTCGGTCTTTAACAACTCTGCCAACAATCGTCCCAGCCACACTCCTTGACACGCTGCTGCACAGGCAGCGATGTACTCTGCTTCACAGGAAGATAACGCAACCACTTTCTGTTTTTGTGAACACCAACTAATAGGATTTGACCCAAGGAAATATATTAAACCTGAGGTGCTTTTCCTGTCATTAGTATCACCAGCTAGATCACTATCAGAGTAACCGATCAGCTCCAAGCTTCCTTCCTTCTTTTCATAAACGCAACCGAGGTTTAAAGTTCCTTTCACGTACCGCAGTATGTGCTTCACCGCGGCCATGTGCTCCGTTGTGGGCTTCTCCATGTATATACTCACCATGCCGACAGAGAATGCCAAATCTGGGCGCGTGTGCAGTAGGTATCTTAAACTGCCAACAATACTTCGGTACAGAGTTGTGTCTACAGGTGGACTTGTGCTTTCCTTGCTCAGTTTCAGACGAGGTTCCATCGGGATTTGCGAAGGGTTGCAATCTTTCATGCCGCATTTATCTAAAACCTTTCTTGCATATGCCGACTGGTTGAGTGTAATCCTTTGAGAATTCTGACAGACTTCAATTCCCAGATAGTAACTTAGTAACCCAAGGTCACTCATGCTAAACAATCTTTTCATCTGTGATTTGAACTTGTCTATATCTTGAATACACTCTCCAGTGATGATTAAATCATCAACGTAGACTCCAACAATTAAATTCCCTTTACCTTGATTTCTCATGTACACGGCATGCTCTCTAAAGAACACCTCTCAAAACCGAGTGACCTCAATGACTTGTCCAGTTTTGAGTTCCAGGCTCTAGGTGCTTGTCGCAAACCGTACAATGCCTTGTGCAGTTTCAATACCTTGTGCTCTTCTCCTTTTATTTCAAATCCCGGCGGTTGAATAACATACACTTCTTCTTCCAAATCACCGTTGAGGAAGGCTGACTTTACATCCATATGATGCACCTCCCATCCTTCATGTGCCGCAATTGAGATCAGCAAACGTACCGTCTCTAGCCGAGCAACAGGGGCAAAAACTTCATCAAAGTCTATGCCTTGTCGCTGAACGTACCCCTTTGCCACTAATCTCGCCTTGTGCTTCACAATTCGGCCTTGAGTGTCCTTCTTTAGCTTGTAAACCCACTTTAGACCTATAGGTTTGTGGCTGTCGGGTAATGGGACGAGCTTCCAAGTTTCATTCCTTCGAATGGAAGAAATTTCCTCCTCCATTGCTTTTCTCCACATCGGGTCTGCCTTAGCTTCTTCGAGAGTTGATGGCTCCTCCTCTCCTAGCAAACACAGTCCCGAATACTCCAGTTCTATTGGGAAAGTTTCATCGTAAAGGCTTTTGATGTCACGCTTACCCCGTGGTCCTTCTAATGAACTCTCATCAGATGTTGTGGGCTGCACTACTTCTGTTGAGGCCGAACCATCAAAAGCATCAAAAGTTTCATCTGGAGTGTGTGGTGTCAATGAATCAGGGTCTGAAACAGATGTTCTGGATCTCATGTTCATCACTGGTGAAGCATGCTGGTATCGGTTACCAGTTTGTTCCTGTGTCGGCTGTGGGAAATCCATACCAGAATTGCTGATACCAATACCAGAATCGCTGACCGCCTTTTTATCTTCCTGATTTGTCGTATTAGATGCGCCTGCTATGGTAAAATAATGTGCTGTAAGAGTGTTCCCTGCTGATCATGTACCTATTACTGGAGATTTGCTCCACTCCCACTTCTTCTCCTCTTCGAACACGACATCCCGTGTCACCACTACTCGTTTTGACTTTGGATCAAACATCCGATAGCCTTTTGTATTCGAATCATAACCAATAAACACCATTGGCTTGCTTCGGTCTGCAAGTTTTGAAAGGTGAGGTGTAACATCTTTTACGTGTCCCACACATCCAAAGATGCGAAAGTGATCAACAGTTGGCTTGCGGTTGTAATATGCTTCATAGGGAGTTTTGCCGATGATGCTTTTTGTTGGTGCTCGATTTAGGAGATATACGGCAGTTGATACCGCTTCTCCCCAAAATTCGCCCGGGACTCCCATGCTTTTCAACAAGCTCCTTGCCATGCCGACCACCGTCTGATTTCTTCGTTCAACAACCCCGTTCTGCTGAGGAGAATAAGGCGCCGTGAGATAACGCTTAATTCCCAACAGCTCACAGTAAGTCTTGAACTCATTTGAGGTGAATTCGCCGCCACGATCCGTGGGCAAAGCTTTCAGCTTACTGTTTTTCTCCATTTTGGCTGCAGCTTTGACCTTCTTAAATGCCTCAAATGCTTCGTCTTTGTTTCGAATCAGCACCTGCCACATAAACCTTGTACAATCGTCAACCAACAGCAGAAAATAGCGCTTGCCTCCGTGTGTAGCAGGAGTTATTGGCCCGCACAAATCTCCATGCCACAGTTCAAGAGCTGATTCTGCTCAAAATTTCGCCACTGCTGGAAAAGGATTTCGGTGTTGCTTTCCAATCAAACAACCATCGCAGATGCGGTCCTCATGCTCGATTATGGGCAAGCCGCGCACCATCTATTTCTGATTCAGAATCTCCAAGGCATGAAAGTTCACATGCCCGTATCTTGCATGCCATCGCCACGCTTCTTCTTTGCTCCTTACCAGAAGGCATTCGGGTAGAGCTGGTGCTATGTTAAACACATATAACCGGTTGCTTGACCTGTTCACTTTTGCTAGTAGCCTTTGTGATCTGTCCAAAATAGTCATAACACCTCCTTCAACCACAACCTTGCATCCGTTCTCATCTAACTGGCCAAGGCTTATTATGTTGCTCTTCAACATCGGGATGTAGTAGACATTAGTAAGTATTCGATGTTCACCTGTGAAGCCTTCAAACAAAACTGAACCTCTTCCTTGGATTTCTACAGCCGAGCCATCCCCAAATTTGACTGACCCTTTAATGGTCGTGTCAATTTCAGCAAATTTTTCGATACAACCGGTCATGTGGTTACTTGCGCTGGTATCTAAATACCAAGCCTTTTCTCGGGTGCTTTTAATCTTTGGCACCACCTTGTCTTCGTGCAGTAACACTTGCTCGTTCTGTATTGCGTGGCTGAGAACACAAGTTTCGGCCATCAACAGTGCCGGTTCATCATCGGTTTGTGTTGTAACAAGATTGGCCCTCTCTCTTCGGTTTGGCTTGGGACAATCTTTTGCGAAGTGTCCATATTCATTACAATTGAAACACTTAACCTTGGATTTGTCGAAGTTGCGTGGCTTTCGGTCTTCGTTAGTGCGTTCACCATTTCCTCGACCTCCAACATATCCACGCCCACGACCACGTCCTCTCCCGTGACGTCCTCCTCTTTTGTTGTTGCTGAAACCTTCATCTCTCTTTGCCTTTGGGATTCTTGCCTCCCACTCGGCCTGGGTAAGGAGTAACTGTTCTCCACTGCCCTTTGAGTGCAGTCGCCCTTTAAGTCCTTCCTCGAAGGTTCTGAGACGGCCGATCGCCTCTGAAACCGACATGTTCTCAATATCACCAAACTGCTCGATCGTTCCGATAATTTGGAGAAATCTATCTGGAACTGCGCTGAACAGTTTTTCAACAACTTCGCTGTCGTCGAGCTTCGTGCCCAGCGAGCGGATCTCACCCACCAGAGTGGTAAGCTTCATGGAAAACTCGTTTATTGTTTCTGAATCCTCCATGTGTAACTTGTTCAGTTGCCGTTTCAGCACCTGTACGCGTGCCTTCTTGACGCGATCTTCACCAACTCGCATCTCCCTGAGTGCGTCCCAAGCCTCCTTTGCCGTCTGCTTCTCCGCGATTGCCATCATCACATCATCTGGCACGGCTTGAGAAATGGCCACCATGGCGCCTTGATCTTTGTCAGTGTCTGTGTCTCCACCTTCGATCACTGACCATACTCCTAGCGAACGCAAGATTATCTTCATCTTGACAGCCCATATGCCGTAGTTCGTTTCGCTTAACGTTGGATATTGGATCGGGATTGAGGCTCCTCTTGCCGTCGGTTTGACAACTGCAAGCGTCTTAGATGGATCTCCTTCGTCACCGGCCATTGCTTTGACAACTTGGCTCTGATACCAAATGTTGGTTTTCTTAAAGCCAGTAACAAAATTGAAACGCAAACAAACATAGAGGATTTTTGGCGATGCTTGACTCTTGCATCATTTTCTGGTTTTCTTATTATATAAGCAAAAATACAAAATCATAACTGCACCACTAACATTACAGCCCACGTTTTCTAAAAATAAAACTAACCACATAAACTTTACTCAAATAACTGCTACCCTAATTTTAGTAACTGCTGACTCTAAATCCTAACCGCCTAAAATATGCATAAAGTGCAAACCATACATAGACAACTCCTGGAGACAACTAGATTAACTCATCATTTGCAACATTCTTATGTCTTTGATTTCCTTCCCTTGCAGGTAGAAAGCTAAACAACTATGCTGCAAATAGTACAGGCACAACAACAGAACTATGGCTAGCCTTCTTTGCTAATCCGGTTGATTGGTGGGATAATAGGAAGAACAAGGTTGTTTTTCAGTTAATAGTTTCTAGGAATTTATGTTCTCGTAGTGCGTAGTATATAGCATATCACATAAAGTGAACTTACCTCCGTTGCGTGTTTGTGTTCTAACGTACTCGTGCCTGAGTGTCTGACTTTCACACTCTAGATTCTTGGACCCAGTAGTTGGTTATGCTGAATGAAAATAATGTCCAGCGACTTGCAAAATCAATTAAAACTGATCCGAGATGGATCTAAAAGATCAGGACTAAAGTTCTCATGCATGAGCTTTCAATACTCCTTAAATTTAGTGGCTGTTTCATTTTGATTTTCACCAGTAATCATGCTTATGCGTCAAATGCAAATTTTTTGCTGTTGATGCACTTTACAGAGAAACCTGAACTACCCGAATTTCAAGCACAAAGACACCAAGGAAGCGTTGTGGGTTGAAGGTAGGAACAATCCGCAATGGGTGAAGTCCCAATTGGCAATACTAGACACGAAAATGGAGTCTTTCCATGAGCAAAATGAGCGTGAACGATAAATTTACGGCTGATGATTATGCGTCTTTTTGACAGATATGGATGATAGCAAAATTTCAAATTTTGTATAGTTTGTAGAACTTTTTGGTAAATGAATAATTTTTGAACCATTTTTGCTGGCTTGTTCTATGTACTCTGGGAAATTTAAATGGCTTCGATGTCAAAATTTTGTCCATCCTTATTTTGCTGTAAACCCATTTACATGTTCAGGACAATACTTATGTCATGTCCCATGAGGATTGAGTTCATCCTCTCCGTTTATGTGGTCCAATACAAGTTGAACACGTGACCAAATTCTTTTTCAAAAGGAATGAACCTTTATTTGTGTATTTATGGATTTTATGTTCAATTTTCTTTTTAAAAAGATTTTAGTGTGTCCAAATCGTATTGGATTACATAATCGGGAATAATTCTCATAGGTAAATGTTGTCCTAATGAAAAATTCAATCATAAATGGAATAAATGATGAGAATGACCATTAGCTCCCTATAATTCAACAAATTCAGCTCCATGTGTAAATCCGAATAAACCAGCACTATTGTTTCAGAAATTTCTTGCATTCATGAATTTTATTGGTATGCATAGGATTGCACATACATGCAACATATTTATTTTGTTGTCAGCCTGTATATATATACATACATATATGTATCATGTTAGAGTTGCTGCTGCAGCTGGTGGAATACAGAAATGACAGGTACAATAAGGTTCGGGAGGTATCTGGTAACAATTAGCAACACCATTATAATATTGGATTAGGATAATCTCTATTCATTCTCTCACTATCAGTCACAAGTCGCTGAGGTGGCGCTGAGATAGTGCCTTGGTGGATGGTTTTGTGGGTCTCATCTAATCAACTTTCAAACTTTGTATAAAGAGAGAAAATACGTATAAATTTTGTATAACTATATATATACTCTGTGTATAACTATGTGTCATATTGTTTTCCCTCCAAAACTCCCTTCACCAAATAATTTTCCCCCCAAAATTCTCCTGCCTAATAATTTTTACCCCCAAAGCTGAAAATTGATTTATGTAAGATAAAATTGCTCAAATATTAAAAACATTTAAATTTTGAAACAAATATATAAAAATATATAAATTTCTAAACAAACATATAAAATTCTAAAACTTATATATTAAATTTTGAAAAAAATATATAAAATTCGTAAATAAATATATAAAATTTGAAAATAAATATAAAATTCAAAAAAACATAAAAAATTAAAAAATTAAAAAATAATATATAAAATTTTAAAATATATATATATAATTCGAAAAAAAATATAAATTCAAAATATCTATATAAAGTTTGAAAAAAACATATAAATTTCGAAACAAATATATATTAAATTTTGAAAAAAATTATAAAATTCGAAAATAAATATAAAATTCTAAAAAAACATATAAATTTCAAAAAATATATATATTAAATTTCAAAAAAAAATTATAAAATTCGAAACTAATTATGAAATTAAAAAAAAACATATATAATTCGTAAAAAACAAATAAAATTCAAAACTAATATATAAAAATTGAAAATATATATATAAAATTCGAAAATAATATAAATTCAAAATATATATATAAAGTTTGAAAAATAACATATAAAATTCGAAAGAAATATATATTAAATTTTGAAAAAAATTACAAAATTCGAAAATTAATATAAAATTCACAAAAAACATATAAAATTAAAAAGTTAAATATATTAAATTTTAAAAAAAATTATAAAATTCGAAAATAATTATGAAATTAAAAAAACATAAAAAAATTCGTAAAAAATATGAACAATTTGAGAAAACGTATAATAATATAAATTCAAAAAATATATATAAAATTTGAAAAATATATCATCCTAAAATGAAAAATATAGTATACTAGGCAAATAATTGTATTGTATTCCGTAGTTCAAAATGGGAAAAAAATAAGTTGGTACTAAGCAAATAGTTGTGCAAATAGAACTATAAAAAACATAAGTAACCAAAGTACAATACACCAAAACAACATTTCGGTAGAAACAAATTTGTTTTTTCAAATATATATCTTTTACGAATTTATATATTTTTTTTCAAAATTTATATATGTTTTTAGAAATTTATATATATTTTTTTAAATTTATATTTTTTTCGAGCTTTAACATATATCTTTTGAATTTTATATTTTTTCCCGAATTTTATATATAGTTTCCGAAATTTATATTTGTTTTCGAAATTTATATTTTTCTTTCAAAATTTATCGGGGGTGTGACAATTATAATAAAAACTCCCTTTTAGCAAGTACCAAATGTAATTATGAATCTTAGTTTTTAGGAAAATTCATATGAAATATATTTCCAAATAGCATCCCAAACATGTTTGAAAAAACAAAAAAAAAAAAACTTTCTCTCCTAAAAAAGTTTGTACAAAACCCTAAATGGATAAACCACAAGTTTGAAGGTAAGATAGTGTAACCCTATCAATACCCTATCTTAGCTTTTAATTTAGGGATTCAGCCCCTGCAACATTGCTTTTACCAAATGCAGCATCGTTATGTTTTAAAATACTCTGAATTAAAATATAATTGAACCCCCAAGGTGTAAGGATATTCATGGAAAATCATTATAATTAAAAAAAAAACTCTTCTAACAAGTATGAAATACTAAAATAAAATATAAAAACTTAAATGCAACAACTATACTTCTAATTGTACCATCAGTAACACCAACTAGAGCAAACAAAGAAAAATCAGTTCACTGTAATATATATATATGTAGCAAAATATATGCCAAATGAAATATCTCTACATCCAAATGTAGCACCTATACCCTATCCAAATATACTTATGAATTTTAGTTTTAACCTCTGAAATGTCATTATTACCTCTTTTAAGGATTATAAAGACTCTTTAGTCCTTTTAATGTACTTTCAAATCTTAAAAACATTTAAATTTTGAAAGAAATATATAAATTTCTAAACAAACATATAAAATTCTAAAACATATATATTAAATTTCGAAAATAAATATAAAATTCGAAAAATATATATAAAATTCGTAAATAAATATATAAAATTTGAAAATAAATATAAAATTAAAAAATACATATAAAATTCGTAAAACATATATAAAATTCAAGAATAATATATAAAAATTTAAAATATATATATATATAATTCGAAAACAATATAAATTCAAAATATCTATATAAAGTTTGAAAAAAACATATAAAATTCGAAACAAATATATATTAAATTTTGAAAATTATTACAAAATTCGAAAATAAATATAAAATTCAAAAAAAACATATAAAATTCAAAAATTATATATATTGAAGTTTTAAAAAAATTATTAAATTCGAAAATAATTCTGAAATTAAAAAAAACATATAAAATTCGTAAACAAATAAATGAAATTCAAAAATAATATCTAAAAATTGAAAATATATATATAAAATTCGAAAAAAATATAAATTCAAAATATCTAAATAAAGTTTGAAAAAAACATATAAAATTTGAAACAAATATATATTAAATTTTGAAAAACAATACAAAATTCGAAAATAAATATAAAATTCACAAAAAACATATAAAATTATAAAATTAGATATATTTAATTTTTAAAAAAATTATAAAATTAGAAAATAATTATGAAATTAAAAAAACAACATATAATATAAAATTCATAAAAAAATATATACAATTTGAGAAAACAATTAAAAATATAAATTAAAAAAATATATATTTCAAAAATATCATATTAAAATGAAACATATAGTATACTAGGCAAATAATTGTATTCTATTCCGTAGTTCAAAATGGGAAAAAAACAAGTTGGTACTAGACAAATAGTACTGCAAATAGAAGTATAAAAAACACAAGTAACCAAAGTACAATACACCAAAATAACATTTAGGCAGAAACATTTTTTTTTAATTTCATAATTATTTTTGAATTTTATAATTATTTTTAAAATTTATTATATATATTGTTTGAATTTCATATCTTTTCTTTTTAATTTTATATTTATTTTTGAATTTTATAATGTTTTTCAAAATTTAATATATATTTGTTTTGAATTTTATAGGTTTTTTTCAAACTTTATATAGATATTTTGAATTTATATTGTTTTCGAATTATATATATATATATTTTCAATTTTTATATATTATTTTTGAATTTTAAATATTTTTTACGAATTTTATATGTATTTTTTAATTTTATATTTATTTTCAAATTTTATATATTTATTTACGAATTCTATATATTTATTTTGAATTTTATATTTATTTTCGACTTTAGAATTTTTTTCAAAATTTAATATATATTTTTAGAATTTTATATGTTTGTATCAAAATTTAAATGATTTTAAGATTTGAAAATACATTAAACAGACAAAAGGGTCTTTCTAATATTTAAAAGAAGTAATAATGACATTTCAGATGTTAAAATTAAGATTCATAAGTATATTTGGATAGGGCTATAGGTGCTACATTTGGATGTAGAGATGTTTCATTTGACATATATTTTGCTACATATATATATTATAGCCAACTGTTTTTACCTCCAATTTACACATGCAAGTTTACTTTTTCAATTGTAGCATCAGTAAAACGTAAATGCAACAACTCTACTTCCAATTGTAGTATCAGTAAAACGAAATGCATAAAACAAAGTTAAACGATTAACTATTATGTATGTAACACCCCGTGTTATATTCCTTTTTCCTGAAATTAATTTTAATTTAATTTCATTAATGACGTCACTTGTTATGACGTATTGTTTATTCTTGGTATTTGGTACCTGTAAATTTTTCGCGTTTAGTTTTAAAGTCAACTGGACGACATTCCGGTTTCTCTTTGACGAGTTCGTGAATTATCGTTATCGACTACACGGTACCATTTTGATTATTTCGGTTACGGTATTAGTACTTTTACGAATCCGGTGTGAAGCGTATTAATTTACCTTCTCAGTGTTCCGATTGTTGGGTTCCTAACCCGGTGTAATTCTTTCGGACTAATTTGGTTATTGGGCGTCCCGTGGACTTACGGGTTGACGCAATATTAATTGGAGGCTTCCGATAATTGTTGGGACTTATTATATATAAATATATATATATATATATATTTAATTATATATATATATATATTGAAGTTGGGGTTATTTCGTAATTTCGGATGTTTGGGGAGTTACTTTCGCAATTTCTGCACATATATGTATATCTGTATAGTGTGAAAGACAGACGACCTGCTCTCACATTCTCTACACGCAACCGTCTGCTCCATCTTCACGCTTCCTCTCCTTCACACGCCACAACTCCTCTTCTTCACCATGGTCGACCATTTGCAGAGAGAGAGAGAGAGAGAGCAAGAGGGTCGGCTGAGAGAGAGAGTCGTGATGTCACGCCCCTAATTTCCTAGGACTCCAAAACCACAGCCTAGGAGCTAAGGGAGTAAATGCGGAAGAAATAAAAATGAAATAAAATCCATTTCAGTCATAAAATATCCATACAAGGGTAAAATAGACATAAAACATCTCAAAGATGTCAAAAAGATCACACGGGATTGAAAAGGAGGCAAACCGAAACACTCGGTACCTTGATCGAATCATTCTGACCCACCATGTTCACCCAAGGGTAAAATGGTCAAATCAGGGTAAAATAATAATTTACAACTACAAATACAAAATTTGTACCTAAAACTAGCAATACGAACAAACGGGACCTAATTTGAAGCCACGAGGAAGGAGATATGAATTTTCAAAAGTGGCGTTAGACAACACCGAC
This sequence comes from Cornus suecica, assembly GCA_963922005.1. Taxonomy (NCBI): domain Eukaryota; kingdom Viridiplantae; phylum Streptophyta; class Magnoliopsida; order Cornales; family Cornaceae; genus Cornus; species Cornus suecica. Next base: position 28,725,531 of record OY998241.1, read on the forward strand.
CTAAAACTAAAGTTGAGGTACCCCTCTTTCACCAAGGATAAATAGCCATTTCAGGGCAAAACTGATCATTTCAAATTTTATCTATAAAATTTGGACATAGGACAATCCATAGAAACAAACGGGGCTCAATTCCGACATCCGAGGAGGAAAATACGATTTTTCAAACATCGGACATTTCATGCCGTTGCAGCAGGCCATGGCATGTCATGCCGCGTGCAGCCCTGCGCGCTGCAGCACACCGCGCGCGCACACAGCAGCCACGCGCGGCCTGCTGCGGCTGGCATGTCCAAAACCAAAAAAAATGAGATTTTTTTTGGAAAATCTGAAAACTGAAAAAAATTTCTAAGTATAGAAGAGTGAAGCTACTGCCCAAATCTGCATTTGCTTAAAGTTTAAAAATGCAAAAAGCGAGATTTTGCGATATGGCTTTGTTTTTCGCGCCGTTGGTCCCGAAAAATCATAAATATTGGAAAAGTGAGTTTTTCCTTGGCGGAACCCAAAAATAGTTTCCGAGACCTCGGGAAACGCGAAAAACGTAAACTTAGCAAAAAAAAATGATTTTTGTAAGTTTTCATAAAATCTTCCGTCTTGCCCCCGGTATCCGTTTTAACTACCGCCGGTATCTAAAGTATAAAATATCTAAGAAAACGAATTTAATTAAATCCGTTTCTAAAAGCAAGGAAATTTACCGGGGCTACGGGGGTAGGCGAAAACGGGTTTTTCCATTCGAATCGAAAAGTGTTAGTTTGAAAACCTAGAAAAACGCCGTTTTCGGCCAAACACCTAATACTCACATTTCATGGAAAATCATCCAATTCACATTCATAACTCCAAGTAAAATATTCAAGAGTGACATTTAAACGCTCTAAGGCGAAACATGTTATAGTTGTTCAAATTACACAATCCGGCACCGAAGTGCACCAAAAGAATACAATCCCCGCGCATAGCGCTCCAAGGGATAAACATGGACTATACCACCTCGGCTAACATGCTAGCCGGATCAAAATAATATATTTCAACAAGTTTGGTTTACAAGGGAAAAAAGAATATATTTATCGACCTAATTCCCAACAAAATAAAGTGTGGTCCGCCTCCCACACACAAAAGGGCGGACATACATCCACACGTCCACGGAGAGACTACGGAATTCTCCCGACGGGGTCATCACCTGAAAAACATATAAGGCGTGGGGTGAGCTCACTAGCCTAGTAGAGGAAGCGTCATTGCCTCGATCTCGGTAGTCCGAGTAGTACAACCCACCCATGGTACATGCAGCTACTCTTAGGTCAGTCTTTTGTCCCACATGGCTCTCACGCCAATCCGGAACCCCTTCGAACCCCACAATTAAGTTTTCCCAACATGCTCACAACACAGTTCTCTACCATTATAGCATGCTTTCATAATAATATCATAATCACACATATATATATATATATATATGATAATCTAAATACACCATGACCCGACACACCCCACGAGACACACGGCGCCCAACTCAGGTTAATGGATACATACTCTGTCCAATTACTTTCGAGGATACAAGCTCAACAAGTAATTGTAGAATACCGCACCAACCCTTCCCAAGTGATTTTTCTCTCTATCACTTTAACAGGGAAGGCGGTTGTACGAGAGCCCAAATTGTAACTCCGTACGCCATGACTACACTGGAGTCAAGAACATGAGCCTCTACCCGGACTCCAAATTCACATTTGCCGGCTTTTTAGTTCCGTAGGCATGATACCTCCTGGCCAGTTGTTGCTTTGATCCGAACCCGACTACCAACACATCACTAAACCACCCGCTTATTCCAACACCATAAATTTGACATTACATGACGTACTCAATATGCACATACGATTTTTTTTCATCAACCGTACTCCATCATAATATATGCTTTTCTCTATAGCCAATATATCATGTCAAAATTTTCACATACTCATAATATTACAATTATGATAAATAAACCACAACATTAATTCTTATCACATTTAAAATCAATTAACAACAATATGAATTTATATCACATAATCATATTATCAAGGGCCTAAATCATGGTCTAAGTTACCAAAACCAACTCGTATATATATATACGGCATATATACACTTAGACGCACACACCCTCTTACTAAGACAAAGACAATCGTTTTCCCCTACCTCAATTCCAAGCAAGAGCAAGCAAGAACAAGTAATGCCACCAAGAGTGATTCGAATCCACCCAACCTCCTCCAAAGCCAACACTAAGCTCTACCCAACCGATAGCTAAGCTTCAATGGAGTTTCAAGCAAGAGTTATAAGTAGACAACTCCATAAATCAAAAATTGAAGACAAAAATCCAATAATAGAAGCTAGGGTTTGAAACTAGAAATTCCAAAGGAGTAAAATTTACTTACCAAGATTTGGCTCAAAAGAAAGCTTGGAGCACCAACATCCACTTTCATGCACAAACCTTATTCAAATTCTCATCCTAAGGAAGAGAGAATTTGACAAGAAGAAGAGGAAGGAGTGAAATGAGGGAGAGCAAGAGAGAAAGAACCGTGTGAGAGATAGAGAGATATTTGTGGTGTATGAGAGAAGTCTTGCAATAAGAGAAACTCATAAGTGTAGAGATTCTCCACTAACCCTACTCAAATCCAAGGGTCCAAAATGAAGCTAGGAAAGAAAAGAATGAATCCAAGGGCTAGGAATAAGTCTTGCCAAGTGGAAGACTTATTACACAAATCACAAAACTCATTATTTTGCCAAACAAGGCCTTATCATGCAAGGGCTTAGAATAAAGATGGGAATTAACAAACCATCCAATGGTTGAGAAAAAGTCTTATCAAGTGGAAGACCAAGAATAATGGATTATTCCATTTAAGTGCCAACCAAACAAGGCCTTATGATCCAAGGGTCTAAAACAAAGATGGGAGAATGAGATCAAGGGCTAGGAATGAGACAACACATGAAAGGTGGAAATGACCAAATTCATCCAAAGTTGGGGTTAATTACAAGAGTGCCATCAAGACTCTTAAATACCCTTTTACCCCTTGTCATCCTCCCTAATTACTAAAATGCCATTTTTGCCCTAATTTCTACATTTTCCACTAATTGTTCCAAATGTGAAATTACCCTTTACCCCTCGGTCATTTCTTTCCCGAAATCGTTCTCAATAATTTTCATTAATTTCAAAATGAAAATAAAACATGCTACGTACAATTTTTATAACACGTACAACATGTAAGGCATGCTAAAACAATTAAACACATTAAACACATAAGCACATAATTGTTTAAATAAAAATTTTAAATTAACCCGTAAAAATACCGGACGTTACAACCTCCACACCTTAGGAGATTTCGTCCTCGAAATCAAGACGTACCTATAGTAGAAAACAAAGCCGGGTATTTTTCCCGTACTTCACGCTCACGCTCCCAAGTCGCCTCCTCGACTTCGTGATGGTGCCACAAGACCTTAACTAAAGGAATAGTTTTGCCCCGCAAAACTTGCTCTCGAGCATCCAAGATCCTCACATGTCGCTCCTCGTAGGACACGTCCTCGGCAACATCGACATCAACCCATCTCAATACATGAAAAGGATCTGGCTCGTACTTGCGAAGCATAGAGACATGAAAAACATTATGAACCCGTGATAAATCCGGTGGTAACGCTAAACGGTACGCCACCTCGCCGACACGATCAAGGATCTCGAACGGCCCAGTAAAACGTGGAGAAAGCTTTCCGCTCTTCCCGAAACGCATCAAGCCCTTGCGAGGTGAGACCTTTAGAAACACATGATCTCCGACCTCAAAGAACAAAGGACGCCTACGCCGATCCGCATAACTCTTCTGTCGGCTCTGTGCTGTAACCAAATGCTGTCGAGCAATCCTAATCTTCTCGGTCGCCTCATGAACCATATCGGGTCCCAAAAGTGCAACATCACCAACCTCGGCCCAACAAGTCGGTGAACGACACGGTCTACCGTACAACGCCTCAAAAGGTGCCATCTGAATACTGGACTGATAACTGTTGTTGTACGCGAACTCCGCCAAATGAAGATGATCCTCCCAACTGCCTCTGAAATCAATAGCACAGGCACGAAGCATATCCTCAAGGATCTGAATGGTACGCTCTGACTGACCGTCCGTCTGAGGATGAAAAGCGGTGTTGAACCGTAATTGCGTATCCAAGACTTTCTGAAAAGTCTCTCAAAACCGTGATGTGAATCGCGGATCTCGATCAGAAACAATAGTCACTGGAACCCCGTGAAGCTTGACAATCTTCTTCACGTACAACCTACTAAGAACCTTTACATTATCCTTCTCACGGATAGGTAAAAAACATGCAGTCTTCGTCAGTCGATCAACGATCACCCACACTGCATCCTTCTGATTCCACGTCTTTGGTAACCCTGTCACGAAGTCCATGCAAATATGCTCCCATTTCCACTCAGGAATCGGTAACGGATTCAACAACCCAGCAGGTCCTCGGTGCTCAACCTTAACCTGCTGACAAGTAAGACATCGGCTCACAAAATCTGCAACTAATTTCTTCATCCCCTGACACCAATAATGACGCCGAAGATTATGATACATCTTCGTGCCACCTGGGTGAACTGCAAGCCTGGAACTATGAAACTCTCGTAAAACCTCCTCACGGCAAGTCTGTGGTACATAGAGTAAACCCCTAAAACGATAACCTCCGTCGGAGTGTAAAACCCAATCATCAACAACCTCGCCACTAGCAATACGAGTGCGAACCGAAGTAATGCTGTCATCGTGCCCCTGAGCCTCAATCACATGACTCATAAGTGAAGGTTGTGCCATCATGCTAAAAAAAGTCACCACTGAATCCCCACTATCACGGAACTGAAGATCCAACTCTGCGACTTCCTCCATCATCCGCCACTCACGAATAAAGATGCTAGCCAACGATGCATGTGACTTGCGACTCAACGCATCCGCCACCACATTAGCCTTCCCGGGGTGATACTGGAGTGCAAAGTCATAGTCCTCCATGTACTCGACCCATCGACGCTGCCGCAAGTTCAAGTCCCGCTGCGTAAAGATATACTGCAAACTCTTGTGATCGGAGAAAACCTCAAATCTTTCACCGTACAAGTAGTGTCGCCACCCCTTAAGGGCAAAAAGAACCGCTGCAAGCTCTAAGTCAGGCGTAGGATAATTACGCTCGTGAGTCTTCAACTGTCGAGACCCATAAGCCACAACTCTCTCGGACTGCATGAGTACACATCCTAGTCCCTCGTGAGAAGCATCACAATAGATCACGTACCCGACGCCACGCTCGGGAATAATCAACACTGGAGCCGTAGTCAAACGTGTCCTCAACTCAATGAATGCCTCTTCACACTTGTCATCCCACACGAACTTGACACCTTTTCGCTTGAGGCGAGTCATAGGAACCGCCAAACGGGAAAAGTCCTTCACAAATCGTCGATAGTAACCCGCCAAGCCAAGGAAACTACGAACCTCGAAAACGTTACTCGGTCTCTTCCAACTCATAACCGCCTCTATCTTCGAAGGATCAACTGAAATGCCGCCTCCGGAAACAACATGCCCCAAAAAACTAATCTCTTGAAGCCAAAACTCACATTTACTATACTTAGCATACAATCGGTGCTCTCTTAGGATTTGAAGAACAGTCCTAAGATGAACCTCATGATCACTTTCCGTAGTAGAGTACACTAGAATATCGTCAATGAACACCACTACAAATCTATCCAAGAACTCGTGGAAGATACGGTTCATGAGACCCATGAATGCCGCCGGTGCATTAGTCACCCCGAAAGGCATCACGAGAAACTCAAAGTGCCCATACCGAGTGCGAAATGCGGTCTTCGGGATGTCAATATCCCTAACCCGTAACTGATGATAACCGGACCTCAAGTTAATTTTGGAGAAGAACTTAGATCCCTTGAGTTGATCAAACAAGTCATCAATCTGTGGCAATGGATATTTGTTCTTGATCGTCACCCGATTCAACCTACGATAATCAATGCATAACCGTAGTGAACCATCCTTTTTCTTAGCAAAAAGAACTGGAGCACCCCAATCGGAAACACTAGGCCGAATAAAACCCTTCGCCTTGAGATCGTCTAGTTGCTCCTTTAATTCCTTCAACTCCGCCGGTGCCATTCGGTACGGTGCCATGGAAATAGCATCGGTACCCGGCACAAGATCAATAGCAAACTCCACCTCACGAATTGGAGGCAAAGAAGTCAAGTCATCGGGAAAAACATCCCAATACTCGCCCACGACATAAGGTACCTCGACGTGACCATGAACCTCATCGTCGGAAAAGAGACTTGCCAAAAGAAAACCGGAAATATCACGACCCCATATACAATAGGAAAAAGTAGAGGAGTCATTGCGATCACCAAAGAAGTGGAATCGCTCGCCCTTAGGCGTGCACATCGACACCCGACCTCTAAAGCAATCAATCTGTGCACGAAAGGTAGATAACCAATCCATGCCCAAAATGACGTCAAAGCCCGTCATGTCTAGAAGGATGAAGTCGAACCATAACGATCGTCCGGCAATCACAATATCACACTTGCGACACACTTCAGATAAATATGCACTACCCCCAATCGGCGTGTCTACCCATAAAGGTACCCCAAGACATGAAACAGGTATCCCCAAATTAGATGCATAAGCAGAAGCAATAAAAGAGTGTGAAGCTCCAGAATCAATAAGAACATGCGCCCAACAACCGTATACAGGAAATGTACCTCTCACGATAGAAGGTCCTGCTACACTATCTGCTGCTGTGACCGCATAAGCACGACCCTGAGGACGTGGAGGCTGCTGGATAGTCGATGCAGATGTCCTAGCTTGAGAACCCTGAGCTGATGGTGTCGGCTACTGTGGTGCTCTATACCCAGACTGACCTGATGGCTGTGTAGTCCGAGACTGTTGTCTAATCCCACCCATAGGAGTGCCACTGCTCTGTCCCTGACGAAAATCCTTGGCGATATGCCCCTGCTGTCCACACTGGAAGCAACTCCTGTTATGTACTGGACAACTACTCTGTCCCTGCTGAAGAGACGGACATCGTGGCTTTGTGTGCCCTGGCTGTTGGCAATGATAGCAAACAATCTCACGGCGAGTAGCACTCGGAGATGCCCTAAAAGAAGGTGTAGATCGTCCCTGATGCTGCTGTGGTGGCTGCTGCTGCTGTGCAACCGGAGTTGGAGTGTTATTTCGCTGCCTCTTCTTGTTCCCAAAGCCCGAAGATGAAGAACCTCCAAAGCTCTTGTCCCTAGCCTCACGAGCTAGTCGGCCCTCTCTTGCATCCTCCTCAGCAAGTAATGCCTTTGTAACGGCCTCGCGATACGTCGGCATAGTAAGCACAGAAATCTTCGACTTAAGGTTGCCCCTCACAAAACGTCGGCCTTTAACCTCATCATCCACCACCATCTCTGGTGCAAATCGAGATAAACTGGTATACTGAAGCTCATACTCGGTCACTGATAAATCACCCTGAACCAACTCATTGAACCGGTCCCTCATGCTCATCCTAGCAAGATGTGGAAAATATTGATCCAAGAAAAGCGTGCGAAAGTCCACCCATGTGATAGTCCGAATATCCCTCGTATTTATGACAGACTTCCACCAATTCTTAGCATCGCCCGTAAGTCGAAATGACGCAATCATGACCCGTACCTCGTCATCAACCACCCTGAGAGTATCAAACCCATCGGTTATTTGCTCCAACCAATCATCGGCTACAAGTGGATCCGGACCGCCCACAAAGGTAGGTATGTCTAAACGTAAGAACTCCCGGAGAGCCCTTTGAGCATGCGAGCCCTCGTCCTCAACATATTGCCTCTGAGGAATTTGTGCCATAGCTTCCACCAAAGCACGTGCAAACTGCTCACCATCCATGAAAGGTGCAGCCGGTACACGCTCCCCTACATCCGGATGTACTGGCACATTCTCGTCCACAACCGGAGGTAAATGATCCGGAGCATCACCCTCTCTAATGATACGTGGTCGACCTCTACGTGGCGGCATGCTCTCTACATGACAACAACTAAACATGTAAGGCACAAGTACAACCATAGTACGCCAAACAAAACCACAAAGCCATGCCGACACACGTATAAGCCAACGACGTACAAGAGACGGGAACTAATATGTAAACTTGTAAAATAAAAGCAAGCAAGAAGCGTAAAGCGATAACGACCCTCGCCCGTCGTCCCATAGAGAAATAACACGCTCTGATACCAAGTTGTCACGCCCCTAATTTCCTAGGACTTCAAAACCCAAGCCTAGGAGCTAAGGGAGTGAATGCGGAAGAAATAAAAATGAAATAAAATCCATTTCAGTCATAAAATACCCATACAAGGGTAAAATAGACATAAAACATCTCAAAAATGTCAAAAAGATCACACGGGATTGAAAAGGAGGCAAACCGAAACACTCGGTACATTGATCGAATCATTATGACCCACCAGGTTCACCCAAGGGTAAAATGGTCAAATCAGGGGTAAAATAATAATTTCCAACAACAAATACAAAATTTGTACCTAAAACTAGCAATACGAACAAACGGGACCTAATTTTAAGCCACGAGGAAGGAGATATGAATTTTCAAAAGTGGCGTCAGACAACATCGACCTAAAACTAAAGTTGAGGTACCCCTCTTTCACCAAGGGTAAAATAGTCATTTCAGGGCCAAACTGATTATTTCAAATTTTATCTATAAATTTTGGACATAGGACAATCCATAGAAACAAACGGGGGTCAATTCCGACATCCGAGGAAGAAAATACGATTTTTCAAACATCGGACATTTCATGCCGCTGCAGCAGGCCATGGCATGTCATGCCGCGTGCAGCCCTGCGCGCTGCAGCGCACCGCGCGCGCGCACAGCAGCCATGAGCGGCCTGCTGCGGCTGGCATGTCCAAAACCAAAAAAAATGAGATTTTTTTTGGAAAATTTGAAAACTGAAAAAATTTTCCAAGTATAGAAGAGTGAAGCTACTGCCCAAATCTGCATTTGCTTAAAGTTTAAAAATGCAAAAACGCGATATTTTGCGATATGGCTTTGTTTTTTGCGCCGTCGGTCCCGAAAAATCATAAATATTGGAAAAGTGAGTTTTTCCTTGGCGGAACCCAAAAATAGTTTCCGAGACCTCGGGAAACGCGAAAAACGTAAACTTAGCAAAAAAAAAATGATTTTTGTAAGTTTTCATAAAATCTTCCGTCTTGCCCCCGGTATCCGTTTTAACTACCGCCGGTTTCTAAAGTATAAAATATCTAAGAAAACGAATTTAATTAAATCCGTTTCTAAAAGTAAGGAAATTTACCGGGGCTACGGGGTAGGCGAAAATGGGTTTTTCCATTCGAATCGAAAAGTGTTAGTTTGAAAACCTAGAAAAACGCCGTTTTCGGCCAAACACCTAATACTCACATTTCATGGCAAATCATCCAATTCACATTCATAACTCCAAGTAAAAATATTCAAAAGTGACATTTAAACGCTCTAAGGCGAAACATGTTATAGTTGTTCAAATTACACAATCCGGCACCGAAGTGCACCAAAAGAATACAATCCCCGCGCATAGCGCTCCAAGGGATAAACATGGACTATACCACCTCGGCTAACATGCTAGCCGGATCAAAATAATATATTTCAACAAGTTTGGTTTACAAGGGAAAAAGGAATATATTTATCGACCTAATTCCCAACAAAATAAAGTGTGGTCCGCCTCCCACGCACAAAAGGGCGGACATACATCCACACGTCCACGGAGAGACTACGGAATTCTCCCGACAGGGTCATCACCTGAAAAACATATAAGGCGTGGGGTGAGCTCACTAGCCCAGTAGAGGAAGCGTCATTGCCTCGATCTCGGTAGTCCGAGTAGTACAACCCACCCATGGTACATGCAGCTACTCTTAGGTCAGTCTTTTGTCCCACATGGCTCTCACGCCAATCCGGAACCCCTTCGAACCCCACAATTAAGTTTTCCCAACATGCTCACAACACAGTTCTCTACAATTATAGCATGCTTTCATAATAACATCATAATCACACATATATATATATATATGATAATCTAAATGCACCATGACCCGACACACCCCACGAGACACATGGCGCCCAACTCAGGTTAACGGATACATACTCTGTCCAAGTACTTTCGAGGATACAAGCTCAACAAGTAATTGTAGAATACCGCACCGACCCTTCCCAAGTGATTTTTCTCTCTATCACTTTAACAGGGAAGGCGGTTGTACGAGAGCCCAAATTGTAACTCCGTACGCCATGACTACACTGGAGTCAAGAACATGAGCCTCTACCCGGACTCCAAATTCACATTTGCCGGCTTTTTAGTTCCGTAGGCGTGATACCTCCTGGCCAGTTATTGCTTTGATCCGAACCCGACTACCAACACATCACTAAACCACCCGCTTATTCCAACACCATAAATTTGACATTACATGACGTACTCAATATGCACATACGATTTTTTTCATCAACCGTACTCCATCATAATATATGATTTTCTCTATAGGCAATATATCATGTCAAAATTTTCACATACTCATAATATTACAATTATGATAAATAAACCACAACATTAATTCTTATCACATTTAAAATCAATTAACAACAATATGAATTTATATCACATAATCATATTATCAAGGGCCTAAATCATGGTCTAAGTTACCAAAACCAACTCGTATATATATATATACGGCATATATACACTTAGACACACACACCCTCTTACTAAGACAAAGACAATCGTTTTCCCCTACCTCAATTCCAAACAAGAGCAAGCAAGAACAAGTAATGCCACCAAGAGTGATTCGAATCCACCCAACCTCCTCCAAAGCCAACACTAAGCTCTACCCAACCGATAGCTAAGCTTCAATGGAGTTTCAAGCAAGAGTTATAAGTAGACAACTCCATAAATCAAAAATTGAAGACAAGAATCCAATAATAGAAGCTAGGGTTTGAAACTAGAAATTCCAAAGGAGTAAAATTTACTTACCAAGATTTGGCTCAAAAGAAAGCTTGGAGCGCCAACATCCACTTTCATGCACAAACCTTATTCAAATTCTCATCCTAAGGAAGAGAGAATTTGACAAGAAGAAGAGGAAGGAGTGAAATGAGGGAGAGTAAGAGAGAAAGAACCGTGTGAGAGATAGAGAGATATTTGTGGTGTATGAGAGAAGTCTTGCAATGAGAGAAACTCATAAGTGTAGAGATTCTCCACTAACCCTACTCAAATCCAAGGGTCCAAAATGAAGCTAGGAAAGAAAAGAATGAATCCAAGGGCTAGGAATAAGTCTTGCCAAGTGGAAGACTTATTACACAAATCACAAAACTCATTATTTTGCCAAACAAGGCCTTATCATCCAAGGGCTTAGAATAAAGATGGGAATTAACAAACCATCCAATGGTTGAGAAAAAGTCTTATCAAGTGGAAGACCAAGAATAATGGATTATTCCATTTAAGTGCCAACCAAACAAGGCCTTATGATCCAAGGGTCTAAAACAAAGATGGGAGAATGAGATCAAGGGCTAGGAATGAGACAACACATGAACGGTGGAAATGACCAAATTCATCCAAAGTTGGGGTTAATTACAAGAGTGCCATCAAGACTCTTAAATACCCTTTTACCCCTTGTCATCCTCCCTAATTACTAAAATGCCATTTTTGCCCTAATTTCTACATTTTCCACTAATTGTTCCAAATGTGAAATTACCCTTTACCCCTCGGTCATATCTTTCCCGAAATCGTTCTCAATAATTTTCATTAATTTCAAAATGAAAATAAAACATGCTACGTACAATTTTTATAACACGTACAACATGTAAGGCATGCTAAAACAATTAAACACATTAAGCACATAAGCACATAATTGTTTAAATAAAAATTTTAAATTAACCCGTAAAAATACCGGACGTTACACGTGAGCTAAGGATTTCGCCGGACTGTGGGTACGGCTGGGAGAGGTAGCGATGGCGAATCACGGTGGTCGTGATGGCGGTGACTAGGTGGTGCTGTGGTGTTTGCCGTTGAGATAGACGGCGGCGCAGGGGCGAGTAGCTGCGGCTGGTTCACGCAGCAGGGGCGGAGCAGTCGTTCGACAGGGGCGACTTCGGCTAGGCTTCGACCATTTTTTCGGCGACCTTCCGGTGATCGGTTTGAGCCGATTTTCGGTGAGTAGTTTCTTTCCTACGTAGTATTCGTCATATATTAATTTCATGAATTTACGATGAACGATTTACCCGGAAATCGCATTTATAGGTTATAGATTTCGTTTGGGTTATTTTAGATTTAACCCAATTAATTAACCGATTATTAATGGGCTTCATATATATCGTATAGGTTGTCGAGACGGACATTTCGATATATTCGAAATGGTTTTTGGTCGGCGGGCTTCATATTCGGGAGCCGGTACTGTGCTGTTTCGGACTGTTCGGTAACGTATAATTAGGTGGGAAATTATATTTCTCACTCCGCATTATTGAAGTAGTTTAGGGGTGCAAAACCATTATTTAATTTATTATAGATATATTAAATTGCTAGTTTAAATATATATAAATTGTTTAGGATCAGAATGGGACTTAGGAATTAATTTAAGAAAATTTATTAAATTATTCCTATGTGATTAAATAATATTCTTATTTAAATTAAATAAGAATAGATGGCTTAGAAAACCCTTACGAATTTAAATGGGTTAGTAGAGATTTGTAAAGCTTAGACGATGTGCTAGGTTCCTTTTGGAATATGTGAAATAATTGTTTAAATTATTTTAAAAGGGCATGTTAATTGAAAATGAAATATTTTCTAAAGAATTAATAGAAAATATATTTTTGGAGAACATGAATTATATATGAAATTGTTTTCATATAGTTTAATTGCTTTATGGTATTTTAAAAGCATGTTGAAAAGAGATTTTGAGACTTATATTACCATGTGGGTATTTTTATAAATATGATGCATGACATATTTATATTGAGATATGATTTGATTATACACCATGTCGTGTGAGCACATGGGTGTGGGTGCACGTAGTGCACGGGTTTCACCATTTGCAGAGAAAGGTCTTTTGGTGTGGTTTACCTCATTTCGTGTGGTATATGAGAGGGTTTGTGTCGGATCATCACAACAACTGGCCAGGAGGTATCACGCCTACGGAACTAAAAAGCCGGCAAATGTGAGTTAAGAGTCCGGGTGGAGGCTTATGTTCTTGACTCAAGGGTAGTCATGGAGTACGGAGTTGCAAGCTGGGCTCTCGTACAACCGCCTTCCCTGTTGAAGTGATAGAGAGAAAAATCACTTGGGAAGGGTCGGTGTGGTAACTCTACACTATGATGAGTGGACAGAGTTTGTATCCGTTGCCCTTGGGAAGGGTGTGTTGTGCGTGAGTATCACGGGGAGTGTTGAGTCACATTACACTGCATGTTATTTATGTGATCTCATTTAACATGTATATGTGTTATATTACATGTGTTGTTGGAGCATGTTATTTATGAATATTGTAAATTAAATTCACATTTTATAAATGCTCAGTTGAAAATGAATAATGTGAAACGAGACTTTAAATGAGAAAATCATTATAGTATAAATGAAACATATAATCTTTATACTTGTGTTATATGCTTTTATGCCTTTGAGGGAGGTTAAGTGTATTGACGTAGTAATCTCTGTGAGTAGTTGAGGCTAGTGGTGGATTGTGGAGTTGATTTTGATTTGTGGCCTTAGAGAGGACTGTTAATTGTTTTATGGTTATAGTTAGTTGTGTGATATCTTTAGAGATTTGAGGTCAGTGATTGACTTAGTATCAATTGTGATTGAGGCCTTGGATAAGGTGGTTGATGTGATTGTGGTCTTAGTGGATGTGGTAGTATAGACCTTTAAGTGTTTTTCATTATTTTGAGGAATGGGTAGAGGTTATGATTGAAGTGATTTCATTAAGTACTTAGGGTACTGTAGCGTGGTTTCTAGTGCTTAGTTCATTCGCCTAAGCATTTCTTGTACAGTGTTTGTACACTAGTACGTGGCCTTTGGCTTACATGTCATTCCTTGACTTGTTGGTTACGGCGTGGTACCGAACCTCTTCCATGTGTTGTCGTTTGGTTTCGTGAGGTTGGGAACGGATAGTTGTGTTCCGTGAACCCAATGTAGTACTCTTCCTTTACTGTCCTCTCGGACATTATAGGAATCCATAGAGTCGTGTTTTCTCTTATTGGCTGTCATTTCGAAAACGGTGTTTCCTAAGTTTTGAAGTAAACTCTTGTATTTAAAAGGAAAAACCCATTTTCGCCTACCCCCGTATAAATGAAAAGTTTTAATACTTATAAAATGATCTTGAGATCTTCTTTGAAATGATTTTCAACTTGTAAAAGCCAGTGATGGTAACTGACGGAGACCGGGGGCAAGACGGTCATTTCTACTGTGTGATTTTCTAAAAGAAAACTATTTTATTACTTTTCTTCGGATTCTGAGGTTACGAGACTTCTTTCTCAAAACCTCGACTTGTAGAGTTTTGAAAGGTGTTCCATTGTTTCACCTCTGCTTCCGATCATTTTTAAGTCTCGGTTTTGAGGCTTGTCGTTGTTCAGTGCACACATATAGTGTTGCCTTTCTCTTTTCTGGGTTGTTGGTTTCACCACCTAGGTGATATGAGTTCTTCTTACGTTAGGGTCATGGATACCAAAAGGATTGGTTCCAGTTTGAAAACCTTTTTCTTAAAAACTATTGAATCTCTGGGATTCATCTTTTTATTACTTCCACTCTCGGCCATTCGTTTTTGGTTTCCTTGTTCCCTCTTGGTATTCTTTCCTTGTTCACTGGTGGCATCTTAACCTTGACATCGTTGTCTTGGTTATCTGTTGGTTAGCATTGGGAACTCTTTTCCTTTGCTTCGTTTTGGTGACCCTTAGGTGGTCGTTCTTGAGAGTTGAGGTCTTGTACTCTTAATGAATTGATCGGGTGGTTTTGTAGCTTATAGTGCAAGTGTTAGTGATTGATTTATCCTGTTGGTGACTTATTGACTTGTTGGAGATAGCATTGAGGTTTTCGCATAGTGAGATGATGGGGTGATCCCATCCTTGAGGTACAGACTTACTCTAGGAGAGGGATGAGATTGGTTATATATATACATTGTATATATATATATATATACATTGTATATATATATATATATATATATATATATATTGATGATGGTTGTGTTAGTACGCAAGGACGTGGGTGTTTTCCTTCCTGTGTTACCGGAGTGTAGGATTTGAGCCTTCCTTGGTACTATTGGTGGATTTTGTTTCCTTGTGAATATTAGAGGTGAGTGTGATCTCCTCGGTTGGATCTTCTGAATTGTGTTGTGAGTAATTTGGTGATTTGTTAGACTGGACCTTAGTATCGTGTACCTAGTGTACGTTGGTGAGAGTAGTGTAGACTACTGGTGTTGGGTACTTGGAGTACGAGTTTTAGAGACTCGTGTTGTGTATTTATATATATATATATATATGTGTGTATATATATATATATATATTCCCTATATACTTATGTATACTCGTTTACGATAGTATATGAGCGTGTTGACTTGGGTTTGCGTGGATGAGACTAGTTGGGCTATATTTATATCTTATTAGACGGTTTAGCTTTACTTAAACTATCAGAGGATGTGGTAGTTAGAGTATCTTTTCCCACTGAGCTTATTTGCTCAAAGGGGAATTTCATTCGCCCCCTGGTATTCCACGTCAGGTTGCAGGAAATATACGGCTATGAGCAGGATTTAGTGCAACGACAGCTTTCTTTTGTTTCCTTGTTACAGGTTTTGGAGTTGCGTTGGGTGATGCGGTTACGGTTGTAACACGACTGGGTTTGGGGAGGATAGGTATCCACTTTCAGTTTCTCTACCCATTGTTATGGGATTGTTATGTATTTTCTTTTGGGAGCCAGTCTGTTGGCATATCCCTGTTGATGTATTCTTTAGTTCCTGTCTTTATTCTTTCTGATGGTTATTGTATCTATTCTGCACAGCTAGGTGCTTTACTGTATCTTATTCGAGCATTTGTGGCTCTGTTGATTATTAGAGGGTTTGGAGGGGTTTTGGTTTCTTTCCATTATCTCGGCCCTAGTAGGATTGATGAATGTGGGGCTTGGAAGCCATTGTGATTATTGAATTGCTATTGGCAGGTTCTTGTGTTGTGGTTGTTGTCTGGATGTTCCATTTACAAACGGAACTCTGCCGGATTTTCGTTAGATTCCACTGCTTAGTTTTATTAGTCATTTGGGTATGGAATATACCATTTCTATCATTAACCCATGTGTTTTCTTGGTTAATGATGTCTTAGTTGGTCATTCGTATTAAGGATCACATCTTGGATTCCTTGGATGTCCTAGTTCGAGAGTCTTAGGGATTTAGGAGCGTGTCTGTTGGTATCTGAGGATACTCTTGTGTTTTTAGTATTCGGGTTGACATGGAGTATATTCTTATTGTTATTCCATGTACTTCTTTGTTATTGTTGACTCTAGTAGTCGTTTGGTTTGCGTCACCCTTTAGGAGCGTGACATCATGGTATCTGGGCATTCATTGCAATCCTTTATGGGTGTTTGATGACTGAATGTCTCTTGGTTTTCGTTTCTTTTTACTTCCGCAATCACTCCCTTAACTCTTAGGCTCGGGTTTCGGAGTCCTAGGAATTTGGGGCGTGACAATGTACGTATCATAATAGATGTCGAATGCAGCAGATCTACATCCAAATGTAGCATATATACCCCGTATCCAAATATACTTATGAATCTTAGTTTTAAACTCTGAAATGTCATTATTACCTCTTTTACAAGATTAAAAAGACCCTTTTGTCCGTTTAATGTATTTTCAAATCTCAAAAACATTTAAATTTTTAAAAATATATATATAAATTTCTAAACAAACATATAAAATTCTAAAACATATATATTAAATTTTAAAAAAAATTCAAATTTCGAAAATAAAAATAAAATTTGAAAAAAATATATAAAATTCGCAAATAAATATATAAAATTAAAAAATAAATATAAAATTAAAAATACATATAAAATTCGTAAAAAATATATAAAATTCAAGAATAATATATAAAAATTGTAAATATATATATAAAATTCGAAAAAAATATAAATTCAAAATATCTATATAAAGTTTGAAAAAAACATATAAAATTCGAAACAAATATATATTAAATTTTGAAAAAATTTACAAAATTGAAAAATAAATATAAAATTCACAAAAAAACATATAAATTCAAAAATTATATATATTGAATTTTTTAAAAAATTATTAAATTCGAAAATAATTATGAAATTAAAAAAAAACAAATAAAATTCATAAAAAAAATAAATGAAATTCAAAAATAATATCTAAAAATTTAAAAATATATATAAAATTCAAAAACTATATATATTAAATTTTTTTAAATTTATAAAATAATGGTTTGAATTTATATGAACTATCTTACTAAGTAACCATAGACTATGTTATTTCGTCATAATATTACTTATAAAATTATTTATATAATATTTCTAATTTTTAACTCCAGTTTGTTGTGTGTTATATTCAAAGTTTGTATACACTTACACTTTATAGTATGCATAAATTGTATAATATATCATATACTTATTTACAATTATGAGTATATATTACGGGTGTTATGCATAACTATACATATAGAAATTTATTTTATAAAATAATCAACCGTTTATTATTATTTCTTTTTGGAAATTCGAATACCCATAAATTACTATACCCATCACAATATATTTGTTGGAAGGGTGATATCAATAATCTAAAATTCGACTGTCACGCCCTGAATTCCTAGGACTCCGAAACCCGAGCCTAAGAGCTAGGGGAGTGAATGCGAAAGTAAAAAGAAACTGGAACAAATGACATTCAGTCATCAAACACCCAAAAAAGGTAAGAATGACACACTCTGATACCTTACTATCACGCCCCTAGAATTCCCGAAACTCTAATTTAGAGAATCAGCGAATCTCCAAAGGGTGACGTAAGTCATGCGACTACTAGTGTCAAGAATGACAAGAAGATACACGGAGTAACAATGAAAAATATACTCCATGCCAAATAGAATACTAGAACTCAATAGTATCCTCAGATACCAACAGACACGCTCCTAAATTCCTAAGACTCCCGAACAGGGATATCCAAGGAATCCAGGATGTGATCCTTAACATGAATGACCAACTAAGACATCATTAACCATGAAAACATATGGGTTAATGATAGATATGGTATATTTCATACCCAAATGGATAATAAACTAAGCAGCGGAATCTAACGAAAATCCGGCAAAGTTCCGTTTGTAAATGGAACATCCGGACAACAATCACAACACAAGAACCTGCCAATAGCAATTCAATAATCACAATGGCTTCCAAGCCCTACATTAATCAATCCTACTAGAGCCGAGGTAGTGGAAAGAAACCAAAACCCCTTCAAACTCAACAGAGCCACAAATGCTCGAATAGGAATATAAGAAATGCATCTAGCTGTGCAAAATAAATACAATAACCTCCTGAAAGAATAAATACAGGAAATAAAGGATACATCAACAGGGATATGCCAACAGACTGGCTCCCAAAAGAAAATACATAACAATCCCATAACAATGGGGAGAGAAGCTAACAGTAAATACCTATCGTCCCCAAACCAGTCGTACTGCAACCGTAACCGCATCACCAGCGCAACTCCAAACCTGTAACACGGAAACAAGAGAAAATTGTCATTGCACTGCATCCTGCTCATAGCCATATATTTCCTGCAACCTGGCATGGGAATACCAGGGGGCAAATGAAATACCCATGTGAGCAAATAAGCTCAGTGGGAAAGGATACTCTAACTACCACATCCTCTAATAGTTTAGGTAATGCTAAACCACCCAGTGAGATACATAGCCCACAACATAACCCAGCCACGAAAACCCAAGGTACACGTTCATACACTACCGTACGTAAGTATATAACGGGGATATATATATATATACACACACACACATATATATATATATAAGTATAAATACACAACATGAGCCTATAAGATATAACTAAGACTCGTACGTACCCACACCGGTAGTCTACACTACTCTCACCAACGTACACTAGGTACACGATACAAGGATCCAATCTAACAATTCCTCAATTACTCACAACACAATTCAGAAAATCCAACAGAGGGAAAACACACTCACCTATAATATCCACAAGGATCATAATCCACCACTAGTACCAAGGAATACTCATAACTCACTCCCCGAGAACACATGAGGAAAAATACTCACGTCCTTGCATACTAACACAATCATCATCTATATATATATATATATATATATATATATTGTAAATGTACAATATATATATATAATACAAACCTCATCTCATTCCTAAGGAAAATCTACCTCTCAAAGGCTAGATCACCTCAATCATATCATCATACCATAAATCATATCGACCAAATAATACTATCATTGATTGATTGGAAAAACCACCAATCAAATCACTAAGAGTACACGAACTCAACTCACAAGAACGACCACCCAATGGTCACCGAAACAAAGCAAAGGAAAAGACTTCCCAATGCTAAACCAACAGATAACCGAGACAACAATGTCAAGGTTAAAACACCACAAGTGTTTAAGGAGAACACCTGGACAAGGAACCCAATCCACTCGGTATCCATGCCCATAACATGTGGAACAACTCAAATCACCTAAGTGGTGACGTCAAAAGCCAAGAAGAAAGGAAGGACAACACTATATGTGTGCACTGAACAACACCAAGCCTCATACCCGAGACATAGAAATGATAGGAAGCAAAGGTGAAACAATGGAACACCTTTCAAAACTCTACAGGATGAGATATTGAGAAAGAAGTCTCGAAATCTCATAATCTCAAGACAAGTAATAGAATAGTTTTTCCTTTTAAGAAACCACATAGTAAAAATAACCGTCTTGCCCCCGGTCTCCGTCAGTTATCATTACCGGCTTTTAGAAGTTAAAAATATTTTTAAAGAAGATCCTAAGATCATTTTATAAAGTGTTAAAGCTTTTCATTGCTACGGGGGTAGGAGAAAACGTGTATTTCCTTTTAAATATAAAGAGTTTAGAAAACACCGTTTCCGAAAGACAGTCGAATAAGGGCGAACACAACTCTACAGATTCCTATAATGCCCAAAAGGACAACAAAGGAAGAACGACACGTTGGACTCACGGAAAACAACCATCCGTTTCCAACTCCACAATGACACCACATGGAAGAGGTTCAGCACCACGCCGTAACCAACGAATCCCGGAATGACATACAAGTCAACGACCACGTACTAGTGTACAAAACGCAGTACAAGGAATGCTCAGGGGAATGAACTAAGCATAAGAACCAACACTACAGTACCTCGAGTACTTAATAGAACTCATCTCAGCCATAACCTCTTCTCACCAATCAAAACCTCAACTACAGTTGATAACTCATTTCCTCAAAAGGTGAAAGACACCTAAAGTCCATACTACAACTCAGAATCTCATCACCTGCCTTTTCTAAGGCCCCAATTCATAACTAATACTAACATCAATCTCATACCTCAAATCTCTAACAAGGTCACACAGCTAACCACAGTCACAAAACTACTAACCACAATCACAATTAACAGTCCTCTATAAGGCCACAAATCAAAACCAACTCCACAAACCACTAGTAGCCTCAACTGGCCATATAGATCACTACGTCCATACACTTAACCTCCCCCAAGGGTACTAAGGTATACAACAACAAGTATAAATATATTCGTTTCATTTATACTCATTAATAATTACCACATTTAAAGTCTTGTTTCACATTATTCATTTTCAACTGAGCATTTATAAAATATGAATTTAAATTACAATATATTCATAAATAACATGCTCCAACATCACATGTAATATAGCACATATACATGTTAAATGAGATCACATAAAGGGTATGCAGTGTAATGTGACTCGACACTCCTCGTGATACTCACACATAACACACCCTTCCCAAGGGTAACGGATATAAACTCTGTCCACTCATCATAGTGTAGAGTTACCACACCGACCCTTCCCAAGTGATTTTTCTCTCTATCACTTCAACAGGGAAGACGGTTGTACGAGAGCCCAACTTGCAACTCAGTACGTCATGACTACCCTTGAGTCAAGAACATGAGCCTCTACCTAGACTCCTAACTCACATTTGCCGGCTTTTTAGTTCCGTATGCGTGATACCTCCTGGCCAGTTGTTGTGATGATCCGACACAAAGACACCCATACTTGAGTACACAACTCATACATATCAACATCGTGATTTGACACTACACGACATTCTCAACAGGCACCCCGGGCCTCAACATAAATATGTAATACACCATATTTATGAAAATACCAACATGGTAAATATCAACATAAGTCTTAAATCTCTTTTCATGCTTTAAAATGCAATAAAGCAATTAAATCATACGAAAATAATTTCATATACCATTCATGTTCTCCAAAAATATATTTTCTCTAATTCTTTAGAAAATATTTCAATTTCCCTTATCATTCATTTAAAATAAATTATACAATTAATTCATGTATAATAAGAGGAACCTAGCATGGCATCTAAGTCTCTCACATCCAACGTTTACAAATTTCTCTAGCCCATTTAATTCTCCAGGGAACTTCTAAATCGTATATTCCTATTCAATTCAATTAGGAATATATTTAATCTCGTATGGAATAATTTAATTAATTTTCTTAAAATTAATTTCTAAATCCTACGCCGATTCTACCCAAATATAGATATTTAAATTGGCAATTTAATATATCTATATTAAATTAAATAAGGGTTTACATCCCTAAACTACTTAAATAATGTGGAGTGAGAAATATAATTTCCCACCTAATTTACGTTTACCGAATAGCCCGAAACAGCACAGTATCGGCGCCCGAACACGAAGCCCACCGACCAAAATTGTCCGAAAACTATTTCGAATATATCAAAATATCCGTCTCGACAACCTATACGATATATACGAAGCCCATTAATAATCGGTTAATTAAATTGGGTAAATTTAAAATACCCCAAACGAAAACTATAACCTATAAATGCGATTTTCGGGCAAATCGTTCAACATAAATTCACGAAATTAAAGTATAACGAATACATGGTAGATACGAAGCTACTCACCAAAAATCGGCTCAAACCGATCACCGGAAGGTTGCCGAAAAAATGGCCGAAGCCTGGCCAAATTCGCCCCTGCCTACGCGCCACTGCTCTGCCCGTCTCCTTGCGCCACCACCTGCGCGTCACCACCATGCCGCCGCCGACCACAGCCACCGCTGCTCCTGGCCGGCGCCGCCTGTCCCAACCCTGCTCCAGCCGCAGCTGCTGCTGCGGCAACCAGTCCTGGCCGTTCTTCTCTCGCCGCTCCTCTCTCTCTCTCTCTCTCTCTCTCTCTCTCTCTCTCGCCATGACCGACGACTGAAGATGGAGGTGGGGAGTAGGTTCGGCCATGCGTGAAGAGGAAGGAGAAGAGTAGTCGTGGGTAGCGTGAAGAAGAAGATGTGGATCAGCAGATATTTGTATACATATAAACATATATGCCCTAATTGCACTAGTAACCCCCTACTTATACATAATTGCAAATTAACCCCCAAAACAATATATATATAATTAAATATATATAGACAATAGATCCCGAAAAATACCGGGAACCTCCAAATAATTTTGCGCAACCCCGAAAGTCCACGGGACGCCAAATAACCAAATTAGTCCGAAAGAAATACACCGGGTTAGGAACCCAACAATCGGAACACCGAGAAAGTAAATTAATACGCTTCACACTGGATCCGTAAAAGTACTAATACCGTAACCGAAATAATCGAAACGATATCATGTAGTCGAGAATAAGAATTTGCGTAGTCGTCAAAGACAAACCGGAATGTCGTCCAGTCTACTTTAAACTAAACGCGAAAATTTTACAGGTATCAAATACCAAGAATAAATAATACGTCATGAACAAGTGACGTCATTACTGAAATTAAAATTTAAATAATTTCAGAAAAAAGGAAAATAACACGGGGTGTTACATCGACACAATCCAAAATACCTATTATATGTAATATGATTTTTATTATATAATGATTGAAATATTTATGGGTATACTAATGTCACGCCCCGAATTCCTAGGACTCCGAAACCCGAGCCTAAGAGCTAAGGGAGTGAATGCGGAAGTAAAAAGAAACTGGAACAAATGACATTCAGTCATCAAACACCCAAAAAAGATAAGAATGACACACTCTGATACCCTACTATCACGCCCCTAGAATTCCCGAAACTCTAATCTAGAGAATCAGCGAATCTCCAAAGGGTGACGTAAGTCAAGCGACTACTAGAGTCAAGAATGACAAGAAGATACATGGAATAACAATAAGAATATACTCCATGCCAACACGAATACTAAAAACACAAGAGTATCCTCAGATACCAACAGACACGCTCCTAAATCCCTAAGACTCCTGAACTGGGACATCCAAGGAATCTAAGATGTGATCCTTAATATGAATGACCAACTAAGACATCATTAACCGTGAAAACATATGGGTTAATGATAGATATGGTATATTTCATACCCAAATGGATAATAAACTAAGCAGCGGAATCTAACGAAAATCCGGCAGAATTCCGTTTGTAAATGGAACATCCGGACAACAACCACAACACAAGAACCTGCCAATAGCAATTCAATAATCACAATGGCTTCCAAGCCCCACATTCATCAATCCTAATAGGGCCGAGGTAGTGGAAAGAAACCAAAACCCCTCTGAACCATTTAATATCAACAGAGCCACAAGTACTCGAATAAAAATACAGAAAAGCACCTAGTTGTGCAGAATAGATACAATAACCATCAGAAAGAATAAATACAGGAACTAAAGGATACATCAACAGGGATATGCCAACAGACTGGCTCCCAAAAGAGAATACATAACAATCCCATAACAATGGGTAGATAAACTGAAAGCGGATACCTATCGTCCCCAAACCCAGTCGTGCTGCAACCGTAACCGCATCACCCAACGCGACTCCAAAACCTGTAACAAGGAAACAAAAGAAAGCTGTCGTTGCACTGCATCCTGCCCATAGCCGTATATTTCCTGCAACCTGGCGTGGCAATATCAGGGGGCAAATGAAATACCCCTGTGAGCAAATAAGCTCAGTGGGAAAGGATACTCTAACTACCACATCCTCTAATAGTTTAGGTAATGCTAAACCACCCAGTGAGATACATAGCCCACAACATAACCCAGCCACGAAAACCCAAGGTACGCTCTCGTAAGCTACCGTAAACGAGTATATAGGGGATATATATACATATATATATATATATATATATGAATACATAACATGAGCCTATAAGATACGACTAAGACTCGTATGTACCCACACCGGTAGTCTACACTACTTTCACCAACGCACATTAAGTACCCGACACTCGGGTCAAATCTAACCAAGTCATAAAGTGCTCACAACACAAATCAGAAAATCCAACAGAGGGAAAACACACTCACCTCTAATATCCACAAGGATCAAAATCCACCACTAGTACCAAGGAATACTCAGAACTCACTCCCCAAGAAATAGGAGGAAAAACACCCATGTCCTTGCGTACTAACACAACCGTCATCTCTATATATATATATATATATATTGTAAATGTACAATATATATATATATATAAAACAAACCTCGTCCTATTCCTAGAGGAAATCTACCTCTCAAGGCTAGATCACCTCAATCATATCACCGTACCACAATTCATATCGACCTCATAATACTATCATCAATAGGGTCAATCACATCACTAACACTCTCACTGTAGGCGAGGGAAACCACACAACCAAATCACTAAGAGTACACGAACTCAACTCACCAGAACGACCACCTAATGGTCACCGAAACAAAGCAAAGGAAAAGACTTCCCAATGCTAAACCAACAGATAACCGAGACAACAATGTCAAGGTTAAAACACCACAAGTGTTTAAGGAGAACACCTGGACAAGGAACCCAATCCAGTCTGTATCCATGCCCATAACATGTGGAACAACTCAAATCACCTAAGTGGTGACGTCAAAACCAAGAAGAAAGGAAGGGCAACACTATATGTGTGCACTGAACAACACCAAGCCTCATACCCGAGACTTAGAAATGATAGGAAGCAAAAGTGAAACAATGGAACACCTTTCAAAACTCTACAGGATGAGATATTGAGAAAGAAGTCTCGAAATCTCAGAATCCCAAGAAAATAATAAAATGGTTTTACTTTTAAGAACCACATAGTAAAAATGACCGTCTTGCCCCCGGTCTCCGTCAGTTGCCATCACCGGCTTTTAGAGTTAAAATTATTTTCAAGGAAGATCCTAAGATCAGTTTATGAGTGTTAAAACTTTTCATTTCCACGGGGGTAGGCGAAAACGGGTTTTTCCTTTTAAATATAAAGAGTTTGTTTCAAGGTTTAGAAAACACCGTTTTCGAAATGACAACCACATAAGAATGAACAACTCCACGGATTCCTATAATGCCCAAAAGGACAGTAAAGGAAGAACAACACGTTGGACTCACGAAAGACAACCATCCGTTTCCAACTCCACCAAATCAAATGACAACACATGGAAGAGGTTCGGCACCATGCCGTAACCAACGAATCCCGGAATGACATACAAGTCAACGACCACGTACTAGTGTACAAAACACAGTACAAGGAATGCTCAGGGGAATGAACTAAGCATAAGAACCAACACTACAGTACCTCGAGTACTTAATAGAACTCATCTCAGCCATAACCTCTTCTCACCAATCAAAACCTCAACTACAGTTGATAACTCATTTCCTCAAAAGGTGAAAGACACCTAAAGTCCATACTACAACTCACAATCTCATCTCCTGCCTTCTCTAAGGCCCCAATTCATAACTGATACTAACATCAATCTCAAACCTCAAATCTCTAACAAGGTCACACAGCTAACCACAATCACAATTAACAGTCCTCTCTAAGGCCACAAATCAAAACCAACTCCACAAACCACTACTAGCCTCAACTAGCCATATAGATCACTACGTCAATACACTTAACCTCCCCCAAGGGTACTAAGGTATACAACAACAAGTATTAATATATTCGTTTCATTTATACTTATTAATAATTACCACATTTAAAGTCTTGTTTCACATTATTCATTTTCATTTGAGCATTTATAAAATATGAATTTAATTTGTAATATTCATAACTAGTATGCTCCAACATCACATGTAATATAGCACATATACATGTCAAATGAGATCACATAAACAGTGTGCAGTGTAATGTGACTCAACACCCCACGTGATACACACACAAAATCACACCCTTCCCAAGGGTAACGGATACATACTTTGTCCACTCATCATAGTGTAGAGTTACCACACCGACTTTTCCCAAGTGATTTTTGTCATGCCCCAAATTCCTAGGACTCCGAAACCCGAGCCTAAGAGCTAAGGGAGTGAATGCGGAAGTAAAAAGAAACGAGAACCAAAAGACATTCAGTCATCAAACACCCATAAAGGGTTGCAATGAATGCCCAGATACCATGTTGTCACGCCCCTAAAGGGTGACGCAAACCAAGCGACTACTAGAGTCAACAATAACAAAGAAGTACATAGAATAACAATAAAAATATACTCCATGTCAAGTAGAATGCTGGAAACTCACTAACATCCTCCAATACCAACTGACACGTTCCTAAATTCCTAAGACTCCCGAACAGGGACATCCGAGGAATCCAGGATGTGATCCTTAATACAAATGACCAACTAAGACATCACTAACCATGGAAACGTATGGATTAGTGATGGAAATGGTATATTTCATACCCAAATGAATAATAACAAAGCAGCGGAATCTAACGAAAATCCGGCAGAGTTCCATTTGTAAATGGAACATCCGGACAACAACCACAACACAAGAACCTGCCAATAGAAATTCAATAATCACAATGGCTTCCAAGCCCCACATTCATCAATCCTAATAGGGCCGAG
Organism: Cornus suecica; assembly: GCA_963922005.1. Taxonomy (NCBI): domain Eukaryota; kingdom Viridiplantae; phylum Streptophyta; class Magnoliopsida; order Cornales; family Cornaceae; genus Cornus; species Cornus suecica. Next base: position 28,752,623 of record OY998241.1, read on the forward strand.
ATAATGGAAAGAAACCAAAACCCCTCCAAACCCTATAACATCAACAGAGCCACAAATGCTCGAATAAGATACAGTAAAGCACCTAGCTGTGCAGAATAGATACAACAACCATCAGAAAAAATAAATACAGGAACTAAAGAATACATCAACAGGGATATGCCAACAGACTGGCTCCCAAAAAAAAAATAATACATAACAATCCCATAACAATGGGTAGAGAAACTGAAAGCGGATACCTATCGTCCCCAAACCCAGTCGTGCTGCAACCGTAACCGCATCACCCAACGCAACTCCAAAACCTATAACAAGGAAACAAAAGAAAGCTGTCGTTGCACTGTATCCTGCTCATAGCCGTATGTTTCCTGCAACCTGGCGTGGAATACCAGGGGGCGAATGAAATTCCCCTGTGAGCAAATAAGCTCAATGGGAAAAGATACTCTAACTACCACATCCTCTGGCAGTTTAGGTAATGCTAAACTATCTAGCAAGATATATATATAGCCCAACTAATCCCATCCACGCAAAACTCAAGGCACGCTCATATACTACCGTACATAAGTATATAACGGGGATATATATATATATACACGTATATATATATATAAGTATAAATACACAACAAGATTCTACAAGGTACGACTAAGACTCGTACTCTAAGTACTCATACCGGTAGTCTACACTACTCTCACCAACGTATACTAGGTGCACAACTCCTGAGTCAAACCTCACAACTCATCGATTACTCACAACACAAATTAGAAGATCCAATAGAGGAGATCACACTCACCTCTAATATCCACAGGAAACAAAATCCACCACTAGTACCAAGGAAGGCTCAAATCCGACACCCCGATAACACAGGAAGGAAAATACCCACGTCCTTGCGTACTAGGCTCAAATGCTAAACTATCTAGCAAGATATATATATAGCCCAACTAATCTCATCCACGCAAAACCCAAGGCACACGCTCATATACTACCTTACGTAAGTATATAACGGGGATATACATACATATGCACATATATATATATATATAAGAATAAATACACAGCATGAGTCTGTAATGTACAACTAAGATTCGTACTCCAAGTACTAACACCAGTAGTTTACACTACTCTCACCAGCGTACACTAGGTACACGACACTAATGTCAAATCTAACCAATCATCCAGCACTCACAACGCTAACCAGAAACTCCAAACAGAGGGAAAACATACTCACATCTAATGTCCACGAGGATCGAAATCCACCGCTTGGCATCCATGCCCCTAACACGTGTAACAACTCAAATCACCTAGGTGGTGACATCAACAACCCAGCGAAAAGGAAAGGCAACACTATATGTGTGCACTGAACAACACTAAGCCTCATGCCCGAGACTTAGAAATGATCCGAAACAAAGGTGAAACAATGGAACACCTTTTAAAACACTACAGGTCGAGGCTTTTAAGGAAGAAGTCTCGTAACCTCAGAATTTCTATATAATCGGTTTTCTTTAAAAATCCATACAATGAAAATGACCGTCTTGCCCCCGGTCTCCGTCATTCGCCTGTACTGGCTACGGGGGTAGGCGAAAACGGGTTTTTCCTTTAAAATACAACGAGTTTGTTTTCAAAACGTGAAAAACTCCGTTTCCGACAGACAACCAGATAAGAGTGACTACAACTCCAAGGATTCCTATAATGTCCCAAGAGGACAATGAAGGAAGAACCATACGTTGGACTCACGGACCACAACCGTCAGTTTCCAACTCCACAAAATCAATGACACCACGAGGAAGAGGTTCGGCACCACGCCGTAACCAATGATTCAAGGAATGATATACAAGTCAACGACTGCGTACCAGCGTACAAAACATAGCACAAGGAATGCTTAGGGGAATGAACTAAGCACTAGGACCAAGACTGTCAAGCTACAGTACTTCGAGTACTTAATAAGGTCACTCAACCATAACCTCTTCTCACCAATCAAACTCTCAACTACAGTTGATAACTCATTCATCAAAAGGTGAAAAACACCTAAAGGTCCATACTACAACTCACAATCTCATCACCCGCCTTCTCGAAGGCCCCGATTCATAACTGATACTAAAATCAATCTCGGACCTCAAATCTCCAACAAGGTCACACAACTGACCACAATCACAAAACTACTGACCACAATCACAAGACTGTTAACCCCACCTTCTCTAAGGCATCAACTCAAAATCATCTCTGCAGTCCATCACTAACCGCAACTAGCCACAAAGGTCACTCGGCCAATATACTTAACCTCCCATACGGGCACAAAAGTATATAACACAAGTATAAGGATATACGTGTCATTTATACTTTAATAATCTTCTCATTTAAAGTCTTGTTTCACATTTCTCATTTTCAACTGAGCATTTATAAAATATGAATTAAATTCGTAATATTCATACATAACATGCTCCCAAATCCAACAGGCAATAATAACACATATTAAACCTGCTCCAACATCACATGTAATAATATTACGTATACATGTTAAATGAGATCACATAAAGCTATACAAGGCAGAGTGACTCATAAACCTCATGGCAGAAACCCCATGAAACACAATGCACAACCCAGTTGCGACTTCATTTGCACAACCCTGTTGCGACTTCATATGCACAACACGGTTGCGACTTCATTTGCACAACCCAGTTGCGACTTCATTTGCACAACCCAGTTGCGACTTCATATGCACAACACAGTTGCGACTTCCAATACGAAATCCGAAAATGGATGCACAGCCCAGTTGCGACTTATAAGCCAAAGACGGATGCACAACCCAGTTGCGACTTCTCATGCACAACATGCATCAACACAAATATGTATAACATCATATTTATGAAAATATCCACATGAATCTCAAAATCTCTGTACATGCTTTTAAAATACATTAAAGCATTTAAACTATATGAAAACAATTTCATATATAATTCATGTTCTCCAAAAATATATTTTCTATTAATTCTTTAGAAAATATTTCATTTTCAATTAACATGCCCTTTTAAAATAATTTAAACAATTATTTCACGTATTCCAAAAGGAACCTAGCACATCGTCTAAGCTTTACAAATCTCTACTAACCCATTTAAATTCGTAAGGGTTTTCTAAGCCGTTTATTCTTATTTAATTTAAATAAGAATATTATTTAATCACATAGGAATAATTTAATAAATTTTCTTAAATTAATTCCTAAGTCCCATTCTGATCCTAAATAATTTATAGATATTTAAACTAGCAATTTAATATATCTATAATAAATTAAATAAGGGTTTTGCACCCCTAAACTACTTAAATAATGCGGAGTGAGAAATATAATTTCCCACCTGAGATTACGCTTACAGAACAGCCGTTTCGGGCCCACCGTGAACAGTACCGGCGCCCGAATATGACGCCCGCCGACCAAAGTCGTTCGAAAAATATTTCGAATATATCGAAATGTCCGTCTCGACAACCTTTAGGATATATATGAAGCCTATTAGCAATAGGTTAATTAATTGGGTTAAATCTAAAATACCCCAAACGAAAACTATAACCTATAAATGCGATTTCCGGGCAAATCGTTCAACGTAAAATCACGAAATTAATATATGATGAATACTACGTATATACGGAGCTACTCACCAAAAATCGGCTCAAACCGATCACCGGAAGATCGCCGGAAAAATGGATGAAGCTTCGGCCGAACGTAGCCTGTTGTGCCACTGCTGTGCGAACCAGCTCTGCGTGTCGCCACCACCTGCGCCACCACCTGCGCGCCTCGCTGATGCCACCAGCGCCGCCGCCGTCCACAACCATCGCCGCCGTCTGCCCTAGCTCCAGCCGCTGCTGCCAATCGCCGCAAGCCAGCGACCACCACTCCTCAGCCAGTCGCGCAGCTCCTTCTCTCGCCGGCGACTCTCACTCTCCACAGCTCCTCTCTCTCTCTCTCTCTCTCTGCAAGACGATAAAGGAGGAGGAAGAATGAAGTTGTGTCAGGTGAAGATGAATGAAGGCAGGTCTGTTGTAGGTGAGGAGAAAGGTATCGTACAGCATATACATATATATGCCATATTTGCACAACAATCCCTCAAGTTATCCTTAATTGCGAAATGACCCCACTCTAATATATATATATATAATTAAATATATATATATATACAGTAAATCCAAATTTATTACGGGCCAAACCCCAAGTGTGATTACACAAACTGGTAATTACACGGGACACCAATTAATTAAAATAGTCCGAAATAAATACACCGGGTTAGGAACCCAAACGTCGGAACACCGAACGAGCCCGATAATTTACAACGTGTCGTCGTCCAGTCGAAGTACTAAACGTTTAAATGTCGAAACGATACCGTGTAGTCAACAACAAGAACTCGCGTAGTTGTCAAAGAGAAACCGTAAAGTCATCCGGTCAACTTTAAAAGTAAACGCGAAAAATTTACAGGTACCAAATACCAAGAATAAACAATACGTCATAACAAGTGACGTCATTATTGAAATTAAATTAAAATTAATTTCAAGAAAAAGGAATATAACACGGGGTGTTACAATTTTTCTCTCTATCACTTTAACAGGGAAGACGGTTGTACGAGAGCCCAACTTGCAACTCCATACGCCATGACTACCATAAAGTCAAGAACATGAGCCTCTACCTGGACTCCTAACTCACATTTGCCGGCTTTTTAGTTCCGTAGGCGTGATACCTCCTGGCCAGTTATTGTGATGATCCGACACAAACGTCTACTCGTGCCCCACGCACAAAGGAAGTAGACACACCAAATGAACTCTCACTGCCAATGGTGAAACCGTGCACTACATGCACCAACACCCATGTGCTCACACGACATGGTGTACAATCAAATCATATCTCAATCATAAATATGTAATACATCATATTTATAAAAATACCCACATGGTAATATAAGTCTCAAAATCTCTTTTCATGCTTTAAAATGCAATAAAGCAATTAAATCATATGAAAAACAATTTCATATACAACTCATGTAACGTCCGGTATTTTTACGTGCTAATTTAAAAATTTTATTTTCATTTATTTATTAAACAATTAATTGCTTATGTGCTTATGTGCCTAACATGTTGACGTCCTTATGTGATTTATACGAAATTGAAATTTTGAGTTACATATTATATGTTATATTTCATTTCGTGAATACTTGAAATAATTGAAACGTTTGGAAAATAAATAAACGACAAAAGCATAAACTAGAAAATTTCCATGTTTTGAGTTAGTGGATTTTGTAGAGAATTATTGACTAAGTGTTGGGGAGATGTAGAGTGGCAATATTGTAGTTGTGTAGAAGACTTGGACAAAATTGTAACTTTGGTTCATAATGGCAAGGGTTGTGAATAAGTGATAAAGGGGTGGGTAACTTGGACATTTCACCACTACCTTTAATGTTGTCATCATTGTGACCCTTGGATCAACCCTATCTTGCCATCTTCATTTCTAGCCCTTGGATGGGATTCTCCACACACCAACTCTATCTCTATCATTGTCTTCTTCTCTCATTTCTCACCAAGAACACACACTATCTACACACACAATTCTCTACACCCAAAAACTAATGAACTATCTAGTTCATGAGTTTCGGAAATAGTAGTAACATCCTATAAGTGCTAAGGATGGTGTAGAGACAATTTTTCCCCTTCTGCAGACTTTGTGGTTGTGTTGAGTTTAATGTAGCCGACTAAGTCTTCACATTCCATTTCAGTACATTTCTCTCTTGGCTTTGGCATGTTTTAGTCGACTCTTTCTTGTTTTAGTCGACTAGAACCCTCCTTTTAGTCGACTAGTGCTTTAGGTAGTCGACTAGAGCTTCATTTAGTCGACTAGGGCTTTGTGTAGTCGACTGAATCCTCAAACTCTCATTTCCGCAAGCTACTGACTGATCTAGTCGACTCAATACTTGTTTCAGTCGACTAGATACTCCTTCTAGTCGACTAAGGGCTGTTTCAGTCGACTAGATGATCCTTGTAGTCGACTAAAAGTTCCTTCAGTCGACTACTGCTCGCGCACTCTGCGCACACTGTTCAGTAATTCGATCATATCTCGAGCTACGCTTGTCGGATAAATGTGTTCTTTAGCTTTTTAGAAAGCTGACTTCAAGATATTGCGTTTCGGATTTTGAATCGCGTCATTTGAGTCATTTTTGAATGAGTAATGGTCGACTGAAGTTGACGGTAGATTTTCGGACCTTAAACGTGGAAATGCTGATTTCAAAACATTGTAGTTTCCACCTCACACCTTGATTTTTGCTTCCGTTTGTTCCTATGGATTGTGCTAGGTCCAAACTTTGTGTTTACAGTTGAAACTTACCATTTTACCCTCCAAATGACGATTTTATCCTTGGTTGAACTTAGGGTATTCCGACGTTCCGGTTAAGGTACCGTTTGTTTCGGTTTACCTTCTTTTGATCTCGTGTTGTTCTTTTAGTATCCTTGAGATGTTTTATTTCTATCTTACCCTTGTACGGGTATTTTACAACTTGAGGGATTTTATTTCACTTTTATTTTCTTCCGCATTCACTCCCTTAGCTCTTAGGTTCGGGTTTTGGAATACTAGGAAATTCGGGGCGTGACAACTTGGTATCAGAGCGTGTTCTTTCTCTATGGGACGATGGGCGAGGGTCGTTATCACTTTACGCTTATTGTTTTCCTTTATGTTACATGTTTACTTATTTGTTCTCATCTCTTGTACGTTGTTGACTTATGCTTGGGACGGCATGGCCTTGTGGTTTTGTTTGGCGTACTATACTTGTACTTGTGCCTCACATGTTTAGTTATTGTCATGTAGAGAGCATGCCGCCACGTAGAGGTCGACCGCGTATCGTTAGAGAGGGTGATGCTCAAGATCATGTACCTCCGGTTGTGGACGAGAATGTACCAGTGCATCCCGATGTTGGGGAGCGTGTACCATCTGCACCTTTCATGGATGGTGGGCAGTTTGTACGTGCTTTAGCAGCGGCTATGGCACAAATTCCCCAGAGACAGCATGTTGAGAATGAGGGTCCGCGTGCTCAAAGGGCTCTCCGAGAATTCTTGAGGTTGGACATACCTACATTTATGGGCGGTCCGGATCCTTTAGTGGCCGATGATTGGTTGGAGCAGATAACCAATGGATTTGACATTCTCAGGGTGGTTGAGGACGATGTACGGGTCATGATTGCGTCGTTTCGACTTACGGGCGATGCTAAAAATTGGTGGAAGTCTGTCACCAATACGAGGGACATTCGGACTATCACATGGGTGGATTTTCGCACACTTTTCTTGGATCAATATTTTCCACATCTTGCTAGGATGAGAATGAGGGACCGGTTTAATGAGTTGGTTCAGGGTGATTTGTCGGTGACCGAGTATGAGCTTCAATATACTAGCTTATCTCGATTTGCACCAGAGATGGTGGTGGATGATGAGGTTAAAGGCCGACGTTTTGTGAGGGGTTTGCGGGGCAATCTCAAGTCGAAGATTTCTGTGCTTACTATGCCGACGTATCGCGAGGCCGTTACAAAGGCTTTGCTTGCTGAGGAGGATGCAATAGAGGTCCGAAAGTATCATGAGGCTAAATCCAAGAGCTTCAGAGGTGCTTCTTCTTCGGGTTTTGGAAACAAGAAGAGACAGCGCGAGGGCACTTCAGCCCCGGTAGCACAGCAACAGCCACAACAGCAGCGTCCGGAACCGTCTGCACCTTCTTCTAGAGCATCTTCGGGTTTTGCTCGCCAGGCTGCGATTTGCTTTCACTGTAAGCAACCAGGACACATGAGGCCACAATGTCCGTTACGTCAAAATCGAGGTTGCTTTCAGTGTGGACAGTCGGGTCATTTCGCCAAGAATAGTCCTCAGTTGAGCAGTGGCACTCCTACGAGTGGGATTGGGCAGCAGTCTAGGGCTACACAGTCAGCAGGTCAGTCTGGGTACAGAGCACCACAGCAGCCAGCACCATCAGCTCCGAGTTCTCAGGCTAGGACATCTGCATCTACTATCCAGCAGCCTCCACGTCCTCAGGGCCGTGCATATGCAGTCACCGCGACAGCCGATTGTAGGGCAGGGCCATCTGTTGTACGAGGTATATTTCCTGTGTATGGTTGTTGGGCTCGTGTTCTCATTGATTCGGGAGCTTCACATTCTTTTATTGCTTCTACCTTTGCATATGTTTTGGGTATACCTATTTCCTATCTTGATGTGGCATTATGTGTTGACACTCCAGTTGGTGGTAACGTGTATTTATCCAAAGTTTGTCGTGAGTGTGAGATTGTGATTGCCGGACGATCGTTAAGATTTGATTTTATTCTCCTGGACATGACGAGCTTTGACGTCATCTTGGGCATGGATTGGTTATCTACCTTCCGTGCGCAGATTGATTGCTTTAGAGGTCGTGTGTCAGTGAGCACGCCTAAGGGCGAGCGGTTCCACTTCTTTGGTGATCGCAATGACTCCTTCATTTCTTCCTATTGTTTATGGGGTCGCAATGTATCCAATTTTCTTTTGGCAAGTTTATTGTCCGATGATGAGGTTCATGGCCACGTTGGGGTACCTCATGTGGTGGACGAGTATTGGGATGTCTTTCCCGATGACTTGACTTATTTGCCTCCGCATCGCGAAGTGGAATTTGTTATTGATCTTGCACCGGGTACCGATGTTATTTCTATGGCACCATACAGAATGGCACCAGCTGAGTTAGAGGAATTAAAGAAACAAATCGATGATCTCGGTTCGAAGGGATTTATCCGACCTAGTGTTTCGAATTGGGGTGCTCCAGTCCTTTTTGCTAAGAAAAAGGATGGTTCACTACGGTTATGCATTGATTATCGTAAGTTAAACCGGGTGACGATCAAGAACAGATATCCATTGCCACGGATTGATGACTTGTTCGACCAACTAAAAGGGTCTAAGTTTTTCTCTAAGATTGACTTGAGATCCGGTTATCATCAGTTATGGGTTAGGGAAGTAGATATTCCAAAAACAGCCTTTCGCACTCGTTACGGGCACTTTGAGTTTCTAGTTATGCCTTTTGGTTTGACTAATGCACCGGCGGCATTCATGAGTCTTATGAATCGTATCTTCCACGAGTTCTTGGATAGATTTGTCGTAGTATTTGTTGATGACATTCTAGTGTACTCTACTACGGAAAGCGAGCACGAGGTTCATCTTAGGACCGTTCTTCAAATCCTAAGAGAGCACCGATTGTATGCTAAGTATGAGAAATGTGAGTTTTGGCTTCAAGAAGTTAGATTTTTGGGGCATGTAGTTTCCGGAGGCGGCATTTCAGTTGATCCTTCGAAAATAGAAGCGGTGATGAATTGGAAGCGGCCGACTAATGTTTTTGAGGTTCGTAGTTTCCTTGGCTTAGCGGGATACTATCGGCGATTCGTGAAGGACTTTTCTCGTTTAGCGGTTCCTATGACTCGCCTCACACGAAAGGGTATCAAGTTTGTGTGGGATGACAAGTGTGAAGCGGCCTTTAGTGAATTGAAGACACGGTTGACTACGGCTCCGGTTTTGATTATTCCCGAGCGTGGTGTAGGCTATGTGATCTATTGTGATGCTTCTCACGAGGGACTAGGATGTGTACTTATGCAGTCTGAGAGAGTTGTAGCTTATGGGTCTCGACAGTTGAAGACTCACGAGCGGAATTATCCTACGCATGACTTAGAGCTCGCAGCGGTTCTCTTTGCACTTAAGGGATGGCGGCATTACTTGTATGGTGAGAGATTTGAGGTTTTCTCCGATCACAAGAGCTTACAGTATATCTTTACACAGCGGGACTTGAATTTACGACAGCGTCGATGGGTCGAGTACATGGAGGACTATGACTTTGCACTTCAGTACCACCCCGGGAAAGCTAATGTAGTGGCGGATGCATTGAGTCGCAAGTCACAGGCAACGCTATCTAGCATCTTTATTCGTGAGTGGCGGATGATGGAGGACATCGCAGAGTTGGGTCTTCAGTTCCGTGATAGTGGGGATTCAATGGTGACCTTATTTAGCATGGTGGCACAACCTTCACTTTTGAGTCGTGTGATTGAGGCTCAGGGGCACGATGACAGCATTACTTCGGTTCGCACTCGTATCGCTAGTGGCGAGGTCGTTGACGATTGGGTTTTGCACTCCGATGGAGGTTATCGTTTTAGGGGTTTACTCTATGTACCGCAGACTTGCCGTGAGGAGGTCTTACGAGAGTTTCACAGTTCCAGACTCGCAGTTCACCCAGGTGGCACAAAGATGTATCACAATCTTCGGCGTCACTATTGGTGGCAAGGAATGAAGAAATCAGTTGCATATTTTGTGAGTCGTTGTCTTACTTGTCAACAGGTTAAGGTTGAGCATCGAGGACCTGTCGGGTTGTTGAATCCGTTACCGATTCCTGAGTGGAAATGGGAGCATATTTGCATGGATTTCGTAACAGGGTTACCGAAAACGAATAATCCGAAGGATGCAGTGTGGGTAATCGTTGATCGATTGACAAAGATGGCGCATTTTCTACCCATCCGTGAAACGGATAATGTAGAGGTTCTTAGTAGGTTGTACGTGAAGGAGATTGTTAAGCTTCACGGGGTTCCGGTTACTATTGTTTCGGGTCGGGATCCCCGATTCACGTCACGATTTTGGCAAGCCTTTCAGACAGTTTTGGATACGCAACTACGATTTAGTACCGCCTTCCATCCTCAGACGGACGGGCAGTCAGAGCGTACCATTCAGATTCTCGAGGACATGCTTCGTGCTTGTGCTATAGATTTCAGAGGTAGTTGGGAGGATCATCTTCATTTAGCGGAGTTTGCATACAACAATAGTTATCAGTCCAGTATTCAGATGGCACATTTTGAGGCATTGTACGGTAGACCGTGTCGTTCGCCGACTTGCTGGGCCGAGGTTGGTGATGTTGCACTTTTGGGACCCGATATGGTTCATGAAGCAACCGAGAAGATTAGGATTGCTCGACAACACTTGGTTACATCACAAAGCCGACAGAAGAGCTATGCGGATCGACGTAGGCATCCTTTATTTTTTGAGGTCGGTGATCATGTGTTTCTGAAGGTCTCACCGCGGAAGGGCTTGATGCGATTTGGGAAGAGCGGCAAACTTTCACCACGATTTATTGGGCCTTTCGAGATTCTTGATCGTCTCGGCGAGGTAGTATACCGTTTAGCGTTGCCACCAGATTTATCGCGGGTTCATAATGTTTTTCATGTCTCTATGCTTCGCAAGTATGAGCCGGATCCATCTCATGTCTTGAGTTAGGTAGATGTCGATGTGGCCGAGGACGTGTCCTACGAGGAGCGACCTGTGAGGATCTTGGATGCTCGAGAGCAAGTTTTACGGGGCAAAACTATTCCGTTAGTTAAGGTCTTATGGCATCATCGCGGAGTCGAGGAGGCGACTTGGGAGCGTGAGCGTGAAGTTCGGGAAAAATACCCGGACTTGTTTTCTACTTAGGTACGTCTTGATTTCGAGGACGAAATCTCCTAAGGTGTGTAGGTTGTAACGTCCGGTATTTTTACGTGCTAATTTAAAATTTTTATTTTCATTTATTTATTAAACAATTGATTGCTTATGTGCTTATGTGCCTAACATGTTGACATGCTTATGTGATTTATACGAAATTGAAATTTTGAGTTACATATTATATGTTATATTTCATTTCGTGAATACTTGAAATAATTGAAACGTTTGGAAAATAAATAAACGACAAAAGCATAAACTAGAAAATTTCCATGTTTTGAGTTAGTGGATTTTGTAGAGAATTATTGACTAAGTGTTGGGGAGATGTAGAGTGGCAATATTGTAGTTGTGTAGAAGACTTGGACAAAATTGTAACTTTGGTTCATAATGGCAAGGGTTGTGAATAAGTGATAAAGGGGTGGGTAACTTGGACATTTCACCACTACCTTTAATGTTGTCATCATTGTGACCCTTGGATCAACCCTATCTTGCCATTTTCATTTCTAGCCCTTGGATGGGATTCTCCACACACCAACTCTATCTCTATCATTGTCTTCTTCTCTCATTTCTCACCAAGAACACACACTATCTACACACACAATTCTCTACACCCAAAAATTTCGGCCACCTTGTTCTCCTTGATATTTTTGGCTTCAAGTCTTGCTACTTGGGGTGGTCTCTTGGGTGGTGTTCTTGAGCTCATAGTGGTAAGTTCCTTCACCATTTTCCTTGATTTCTCCATTAAATTGAAAACCTAGCTTTTATTTCCTTGGAATGATTTCTTTTATTCCCATAAAATTTCGGAAATTCCATGGTTATAATTGTTGTTGGTCCTTTTTGTGACTCTCCCTTCCATTGAATTGTTATTAGCTTGAGAAGACTTGAAAAAGCTAATTTCGGGAATTTCATTGCTTCAAGCTTGCTTGATGTCCACATTGTGTATCTTGTGTTGAATTTACTGGTGAGTTCCTTTCCTCTTGATTCTTCTTTTTTGTTTTTTTTTTTTCTTCGAAACCCTAGTTTAGCCATTTTGAGGGTTTTTAGCTTTACTTTGAATTCTTGATTTTTAATCGGTTGTTGCTATTAAAAATCACTAGTTAAGAATCCATACTTGTTTTAATATTGCTTGAAGGCTTGGGAGACCTTTTACTCAAATTCCCGAAAATCATATTCTTGAAGCTCTCTTGGAAATTCTTGACTCGGTTGTTGTTGGCGTCTTGGACGGATTGCTTGCGCCCTATTGCTTATAAATTGCTTGGATTGAGGTAGGGGAAAAATGAGTTGCTTTCGTTTGTGTAAGAGGGTGTGTGCGTCTATGTGTATATATGCCGTAGATATATATATGCGAGTTGAGTCTCGACAACTTAGACGATGAATTAGGTCCCCTTGAAAAGCATGAGTATATGATTTTAATGTTTGTTGTGAAATTATGAGCATGATGTTAATTTAATTACAATATATTGCATAAAGAAATAAGTATGTATTGTGATGGAAATTGTGAACCTTGATTCAGTTGAGTGTGCCACGTAGTGTGAAAACGTGGGTATTGGTTCCTACATTTTGCGTAAATTTTGTGAGAGTCGTCTTGTGTTTGGATCATCGAAACAACTGGCCAAGGGGTGCTTCTTGCTCCCACATAACTAAAAAGCTGAGAAACGCAGACGATAGGGGGAAGACATATCGTCCAAGGCCCTATGTGCGCGACTAGGTCGTGGAGAACGTCTTCCTAGTAAAAGTGTAAGTGTCAAAAGCACTTGGGAATGACGGGTCGATGAGTCTACTATTCCCTAGTGAGCTTGTATCCTCAGGGGAATGGTGGAGAATGATCCGTTCATCCTTGGGAAGGGTGTGTTTTTGTGTGCGTGTAATGGGGGTGTCGGTCACCTTCCATCTTAATTATTATACATATGTGATTGTGATTTTAATAATGAAAGCATGTTATAATTGTGATAAATTATATTGTGAGCATGTTGGGGAACTTGATTGTTGGGTTTGATGGGGTTCCGGATTGGCGTGAGAGCCATGTGGAACAAGAGACCGACCTAGGAATTAGTTGCATGTACCTTGGGTGGGTTGTACCACTCGGACTACAGAGATTGAGGCAATGACGCTTCCTCTACTGGGCTAGTGAGCTCACCCCACGTTATATACATTTTTTTCAGGTGATGATTCCCATTTGGGAGGCCCGTAGTCTTTCGGTAGAGACTCGGTGTTGGTTCCGTCCTTTTTTCACATATGGAGGCGGAGTTCTTTTGTAAAGCATTGATAGACGTTGTGTACACGTGCTTATTTTGTTTAGTGCTTCATTAAGTCAAAACTATTTTATTTTAATCCGGCTAGCATGTTAGTCGAGATGTTGGTGTTGATGTATATCCCTTGGAGCGCTAGGCGCGGGGAATATATTCTTTTGGGCATTTCGGTGTCGAATCGTGGAAACATGTAATTTTGAACAACTCTACTATATTTCGCCTTAGGGCGCTATGATGAAAATATGGAACTCTTTCATTTGGAATTTGGAGTGTGGAATGAATTATTTGTCGTGAATGTGATTATTTGGTATTCGGCCGAAACGGCGTTTTTCTAAGTTTTCAAACCAATCCTTTCGTTTTGGATGGAAAAACCCGTTTTCGCCTACCCCCGTAAAATTAATAAAAACTTGTGTTTTGAACTAATTTGAAGTTGTTTGAAAGAAATTTAGATTTTTGAGTCGGTGGTTTACTCAAAGGAAACCGGGGGCAAGACGGATGATTTTTACAAAAATTCAAGTAAAATGATTTCGAGGAAAATAATTGTTTCTTTCTAGTTCATGAGTTTCGGAAATAGTAGTAACATCCTATAAGTGCTAAGGATGGTGTAGAGACAATTTTTCCCCTTCTGCAGACTTTGTGGTTGTGTTGAGTTTAATGTAGCCGACTAAGTCTTCACATTCCATTTCAGTACATTTCTCTCTTGGCTTTGGCATGTTTTAGTCGACTCTTTCTTGTTTTAGTCGACTAGAACCCTCCTTTTAGTCGACTAGTGCTTTAGGTAGTCGACTAGAGCTTCATTTAGTCGACTAGGGCTTTGTGTAGTCGACTGAATCCTCAAACTCTCATTTCCGCAAGCTACTGACTGATCTAGTCGACTCAATACTTGTTTCAGTCGACTAGATACTCCTTCTAGTCGACTAAGGGCTGTTTCAGTCGACTAGATGATCCTTGTAGTCGACTAAAAGTTCCTTCAGTCGACTACTACTCGCGCACTCTGCGCACACTGTTTAGTAATTCGATCATATCTCGAGCTACGCTTGTCGGATAAATGTGTTCTTTAGCTTTTTAGAAAGCTGACTTCAAGATATTGTGTTTAGGATTTTGAATCGCGTCATTTGAGTCATTTTTGAATGAGTAATGGTCGACTGAAGTTGACGGTAGATTTTCGGACCTTAAGCGTGGAAATGCTGATTTCAAAACATTGTAGTTTCCACCTCACACCTTGGTTTTTGCTTCCGTTTGTTCCTATGGATTGTGCTAGGTCCAAAATTTGTGTTTACAGTTGGAACTTACCATTTTACCCTCCAAATGACCATTTTATCCTTGGTTGAACTTAAGGTATTCCGACGTTCCAGTTAAGGTACCGTTTGTTTCGGTTTACCTTCTTTTGATCTCGTGTTGTTCTTTTAGTATCCTTGAGATGTTTTATTTCTATCTTACCCTTGTACGGGTATTTTACGACTTGAAGGATTTTATTTCACTTTTATTTTCTTCCGCATTCACTCCCTTAGCTCTTAGGTTCGGGTTTTGGAATACTAGGAAATTCGGGGCGTGACAACTCATGTTTTCAAATATATATTTTCTTTAATTCTTTAGAAAATATTTCAAATTCCCTTATCATGCCTTTAAAATAAATTAAAGCAATTAATTCACGTATCGCAAAAAGGGAACCTAGCACAACGTCTAAGTTTTCACGAATCTCTACTAACTCATTTAATTCTCAAGGGAATTTATAAGCCGCCTATTCCTACTCAATTCAATTAGGAATATATTTAATTACATAGGAAATAATTTAATTAATTTTCTTAAATTAATTCCTAAGTCCAATTCCGATTCTAAACGAATTATAGATATTTAAATTAACGATTTAATATACCTATATTAAATTAAATAAGGGTTTTGCACCCCTAAACTACTTCAATAATGCTGAGTGAGAAATATAATTTCCCACCTTAATACCGCTTACAGAACAGCCGTTCGGGCTCACCGTGAACAGTACCGGCGCCCGAATATGACGCCCACCAACCAAAGTCCTCCGGAAAATATTTTTAACATGTCGAAACGACTGCCTTACCGCCCTATTCAATATAATTAAAATTCATTGCCTGTTTGGTAGAGCTGTGTTTGTGTTTGTGTTTGTGTTGAAATAAACAAAAAACAGGTTTTTGGTTTTTTTGTTTATTCATCCAAAAATATCGAAACCGAAATTCATACCGAAGAATCTGAAGTTCCCGGCAAACCGCTCAACGGTTTCGCACCAATTTCGGATATAACGTACATGGTACCGAGGCCGAGCTTCCCTCAAAGTTTCGTGCCTAACAAGGCCCGACTCGGCACTGAGTCGACCCGACTCAGTCCGAGTGAACCCGGTTCTGTTCGTCACTGCCATACACGACCACGAACACCACCACGTCCGGCGACCCACGCTGCCGCGAACCACCAGTCCACCTCCATGGTCGCCGTCGTCCCCATCTCAAGCGAGCTCCTCTCTCTCTCCGGCCAACCCTAGGCCGAACTACATCAGCTCGTCCCACACGCGGCTCAGAGACGCGCCACTACAACAGCGGCTACACCACCAGGCCCCGACCGTCCTGCTCACAGCTGCACTGCCAGTCCGGCCGCCAAGACTCGGCGTCACTATCTGGGTCGCCATGTCCGGCGACCCCCAACCTCTAATCAGTTCGTGCCAGGTCGTGCGGCTCCCTCTTCGACAACCCCTCAAGAGCTTTTCTCTCTCTCTCTCTCTCACCCTCTCCCTCGCCGACGGCGAGAGTTAATGGAGACGAAGAATGCAACCGGGTGGTCATGAGGGGGAAGAAGATGTAATCGCGTAAGAGGGGATGCTGGCTCATTTACAACCACCCATACCATTATCTGTTATATACATATATATATATAAATACAATTCCATTAATTTATATATATAAATACAATTTCCATTAAACCCAAATATATATATATATATATAATTTTAATTAAATATATATATATATACAATAAATCTCAAAATACACCGGGTACCTCTAAATAAAATCACACGAGCCCGTAAGTATAAACGGGTCGCCCAATTAAATATACCGGGGTAGAAACTCAAACGTCGGGACACTTAACAAGCCCGATCAATTACAACGTGTCTTTGCCCAGTCGAAGTACTAATCATTAAACGCCGCAACGATACCGCGTAATTGAGAATAAAAACTAGCATAGTCGTCAAGGAGAAACCGTAGTGTCGTCCAGTCGACTTTAAAAGTAAACGCGAAAAATTTACAGGTATCAAATACCAAGAATAAATAATACGTCATGAACAAGTGACGTCATTATTGGAATTAAAATTATAAATAATTTCAGGAAAAAGGAAAATAACACGGGGTGTTACAACTAATTTCCAAAAATAATAAACAATAAACTGTTAATTATTTTGTAAAATAAATTTATGTGTGTATAGTTATGCATACCACTCGTAATATAGTCGTAATTTTAAAAGAAGTGCGTTATATATTATACAATCCGTGCATTCTATAAAGTGTAAGTGCACACGTTGAATAAAAACACGCAACTAAATTGTGTTAAAAATTATAAGTATTATATACGTAAATTTATAAGTAATATTATAACGAGTAACATAGTGTATGGGTACTTAGTAAGACAGTCCACAAAGATTTGAGTCAATATAGAATAAAAATCAGATTACATATAATAGGTCTTGGGAATGTGACGGGTGTAAGATAAGTGTTATGCCGGATACAAGAAAAATATTGTGATGGGTCTAGTAATTTGTGGGTATAATATATTCCAAAAAAATAAATAATAAACTATTAATTATCTTATAAAATAAAATTATATGTGTATAGTTATGCATATCACCCGTAATATATTCTTAATTTGAAAACAAGTACGTTATATATTATACAATCCGTACATTCTATAAAGTGTAAGTGCACACAAACGTTGAATATAAATACGCAACTAAGTTATGTTAAAAATTATAAGTATTATATACGTAAATTTATAAGTAATATTATAACGAGTAACATAGTTTATGGTTACTTAGTAAGACAGTCCATAAAGATTTGAATCAATATAGAATAAAAATCATATTACATATAATAGATCTTGGGATTGTGACGGGTGTAAGATTACCATTATGCCGGATACAACAAAAACATTGTGATGGGTCTAGTAATTTGTGGGTATAATAATTTTCAAAAATAATAAAAAATAAACTGTTAATTATTTTGTGAAATAAATTTATGTGTGTATAGTTATGCATACCATCCATAATATAGTCGTAATTGCAAAACAACTACGTTATATATTATACAATTCGTGCATGTTATAAAGTGTAAGTGCACACAAACGTTGAATATATACACGCAACTAAGTTGTATTAAAAAATTATAAGTATTATAAACGTAAATTTATAAGTAATATTATAACAAGTAAAATAGTGTATGGGTACTTAGTAAGACCGTCCATAAAGATTTGAATCGATATAGAATAAAAATCAGATTACATATAATAGGTCTTGGGAATGTGACGGGTGTAAGATAAGTGTTATGCCGGATACAAGAAAAGCATTGTGATTGGTCTAGTAATTTGTGGGTATAATATATTCCAAAAAAATAATAATAAACTATTAATTATCTTATAAAATAAAATTATGTGTGTATAGTTATGCATATCACCCGTAATATATTCTTAATTTTAAAACAAGTACTTTATATATTATACAATCCGTACATTCTATAAAGTGTAAGTGCACACAAACGTTGAATATAAATATGCAACTAAGTTCTGTTAAAAATTATAAGTATTATATACGTAAATTTATAATTAATATTATAACGAGTAACATAGTCAATGGTTATTTAGTAAGATAGTCCATAAAGATTTGAATCAATATAGAATAAAAATCAGATCACATAGAATAGGTCTTAGGAATGTGACGGGTGTAAGATAAGTGTTATCCCGGATACAAGCAAAACATTGTGATGGGTCTAGTAATTTGTGGGTATAATATATTCCAAAAAAATAAATAATAAACTATTAATTATCTTATAAAATAAAATTATGTGTGTATAGTTATGCATATCACCCGTAATATATTCCTAATTTTAAAACAAGTACGTTATATATTATACAATCAGTACATTCTATAAAGTGTAAGTGGACACAAACGTTGAATATAAATACGCAACTAAGTTCTGTTAAAAATTATAAGTATTATATACGTAAATTTATAATTAATATTATAACGACTAACATAGTCAATGGTTATTTAGTAAGACAGTCCATAAAGATTTGAATCAATATAGAATAAAAATCAGATTACATATAATAGGTCTTGGGAATGTGACGGGAGTAAGATAAGTGTTATGCCGGATACAAGAAAAGCATTGTGATGGGTCTAATAATTTGTGGGTATAATATATTCCAAAAAAATAAATAATAAACTATTAATTATCTTATAAAATAAAATTATGTGTGTATAGTTATGCATATTACCAGTAATATATTCTTAATTTTAAAACAAGTACTTTATATATTATACAATCCGTACATTCTATAAAGTGTAAGTGCACACAAACGTTGAATATAAATATGCAACTAAGTTCTGTTAAAAATTATAAGTATTATATACGTAAATTTATAATTAATATTATAACGACTAACATAGTCAATGGTTATTTAGTAAGATAGTCCATAAAGATTTGAATCAATATAGAATAAAAATCAGATCACATAGAATAGGTCTTAGGAATGTGACGGGTGTAAGATAAGTGTTATCCCGGATACAAGCAAAACATTGTGATGGGTCTAGTAATTTGTGGGTATAATATATTCCAAAAAAATAAATAATAAACTATTAATTATCTTATAAAATAAAATTATGTGTGTATAGTTATGCATATCACCCGTAATATATTCCTAATTTTAAAACAAGTACTTTATATATTATACAATCAGTACATTCTATAAAGTGTAAGTTGACACAAACGTTGAATATAAATACGCAACTAAGTTCTGTTAAAAATTATAAGTATTATATACGTAAATTTATAATTAATATTATAACGACTAACATAGTCAATGGTTATTTAGTAAGACAGTCCATAAAGATTTGAATCAATATAGAATAAAAATCAGATTACATATAATAGGTCTTGGGAATGTGACGGGAGTAAGATAAGTGTTATGCCGGATACAAGAAAAGCATTGTGATGGGTCTAGTAATTTGTGGGTATAATATATTCCAAAAAAATAAATAATAAACTATTAATTATCTTATAAAATAAAATTATGTGTGTATAGTTATGCATATTACCAGTAATATATTCTTAATTTTAAAACAAGTACTTTATATATTATACAATCCGTACATTCTATAAAGTGTAAGTGCACACAAACGTTGAATATAAATACGCAACTAAGTTCTGTTAAAAATTATAAGTATTATATACGTAAAGTTATAATTAATATTATAACGACTAACATAGTCAATGGTTATTTAGTAAGACAGTCCATAAAGATTTGAATAAATATAGAATAAAAATCAGATCACATATAATAGGTCTTAGGAATGTGACGGGTGTAAGATAAGTGTTATGCCGGATACAAGAAAAGCATTGTGATGGGTCTAGTAATTTGTGGGTATAATATATTCCAAAAAAATAAATAAAAACTATTAATTATCTTATAAAATAAAATTATGTGTGTATAGTTATGCATATCACCCGTAATATATTCTTAATTTTAAAACAAGTACGTTAGATATTATACAATCCGTACAGTCTATAAAGTGTAAGTACACACAAACGTTGAATATAAATACGAAACTAATTTCTGTTAAAAATTATAAGTATTATATACGTAAATTTATAATTAATATTATAACGAGTAACATAGTCAATGGTTATTTAGTAAGACAGTATAGAAAGATTTGAATCAATATAGAATAAAAATCAGATTACATATAATAGGTCTTGGAATTATGACGGGTGTAAATGGAACATCCGGACAACCAAACACAACACAATAACCTGCCCAAAGCAATTCAATAATCACAATGGCTTCCAAGCCCCACATTCATCAATCTACTAGGGCCGAGGTAGTGGAAAGAAACCAAAACCCCTCCAAACCCTCTAATATCAACAGAGCCACAAATGCTTGAATAAAAATACAGAAAAGCACCTAGCTGTGCGGAATAGATACAATACATCCTGAAAGAATAAAGACAGGAAAACAAAAGATACATCAACAGGGATATGCCAACAGACTGGCTCCCAAAAGAAAATAAATAACAATCCCATAACAATGGGTAGAGAAACTGAAAGTGGATACCTATCGTCCCCAAACCCAGTCGTGTTGCAACCGTAACCGCATCACCCAACGCAACTCCAAAACCTGTAACAAGGAAACAAAAGAAACCTGCCGTTGCACTGCATCCTGCTCATAGCCGTATATTTCCTGCAACCTGGCGTGGAATATCAGGGGGCGAATGAAATTCCCCTGTGAGCAAATAAGCTCAGTGGGAAAAGATACTCTAACTACCACATCCTCTGGCAGTTTAGGTAATGCTAAACTATCTAGCAAGATATATATATAGCCCAACTAATCTCATCCACGCAAAACTCAAGGCACGCTCATATACTATCGTAAACGAGTATACATAAGTATATAAGGAATATATATATATATATATATATATATATATAAATACACAACATGAGTCTCTAAAACTCGTACTCCAAGTACCCAACACCAGTAGTCTACACTACTCTCACCAACGTACACTAGGTACACGATACTAAGGTCCAGTCTAACAAATCACCAAATTACTCACAACACAATTCAGAAGATCCAACCGAGGAGATCACACTCACCTCTAATATCCACAAGGAAACAAAATCCACCAATAGTACCAAGGAAGGCTCAAATCCTACACCCCGATAACACATGAAGGAGAATACCCACGTCCTTGCGTACTAACACAACCATCATCAATATATATATATATAACAAACCTCATTCCATTTCTAAAGAAAATACACCTCTCAAGTACTAGGTCACTTCAATTATATCACTTCCTCAATACCATGAATCACATCACCACATTAACCTCATAACACTATCATCAATGGGTCAATCACATCACTAACACTCTCACTGTAGGTGAGGAAAACCACACAATCAAGTCACTATGAGTAGACGAACTCAACTCACGAGAACGACCACCTAAAGGTCACCAAAACAAGGCAAAGGGAAGGAATTCCCAATGCTAACCAACAGTTAACCAAGACAACAACGTCAAGGTTAAGAATACCCGAACAAGGAAGAACACCACAAGTGAACAAGGAAAGAACACCAAAAGTGAACAAGGAAACCAAGAACGAATGGCCGAAAGTGAAAGTAATGAAAAGATGAATCCCAGAGATTCAATAGTTTTTAAGAAAAAGGTTTCTAAACTCGAACCAATCCATTCGGTATCCATGCCCCTAACTTAAGAAAAACTCCTATCACCTAGGTGGTGACATCAGATAATCAAGAACAAGGGAAGGGCAACACTATATGTGTGCACTGAACAACACCAAGCCTCATAACCGAGACTTAGAACGATCCGAAGAAAAGGTGAAACAAGAAACCACCTTTCAAAATACTACAAGTCGAGATTTTGAGAAAAGAAGTCTCAAAATCTCAGAATCCCGAGACAAGTGACAAGATAGTTTTCTTTTTAGAAAATCACACAATAAAAATGACCGTCTTGCCCCCGGTCTCCGTCAATTTCCATCACCGGCTTTTAAAGTTGAAATCATTTTAAAGAAGATCCTAAGATCCTTTTATAAAGTGTCAAAACTTTTCATTTCTACGGGGGTAGGCGAAAACGGGTTTTTCCTTTTAAATACAAAGAGTTTATTTAAAAACATTAGAAAACACCGTTTTTGAAATGACAGCCAAACAAGAGGGAACATAACTCCACAGATTTCTATAATGTCCGAGAGGACAAGGAAATGACGAACAACACGTTGGACTCACGGAAGACAAATATCCGTTCCAACTCCACCAACTCAAATGACACCACAAGGAAGAGGTTCGGCACCACACCGTAACCAACGACTCAAGGAATGACGTACAAGTCAACGACTACGTACTAGCGTACAAAACACAGTAAAAGGAATGCTTAGGGGAATGAACTAAGCATAAGAACCAAGACTATCAAACTACAGTACCTCGAATACTTAATGAATCCCTTAATCATAACCTTTTCTCATCAATTAAAATCTCACACAACTCATCACTCGCCTTCTCTAAGGCCTCAATTATCAATTGACACAAAAATCATCCCTAACCTCAAATCTCCAAAAGAGTTCACACAACTAACCACGATCACCAAACTACTAATCACAATCACAAGGCTACTAACCACAATCACAAGGCTGCTAACCACAATCTCTAAGGCCTCAACTCAAAGTCAAGCCAACGATCCACCACTAGTCTCAACTAGCCACATGGATCACTATGTCAACACGCATAACCTCCCCCAAGGGTACTAAATGCATATAACAACTAGTATAAGGATTTTAATTCATTATACTTTTTAATTATGGCATATTATCATTTTCTTCCACATTAATTACTTTCAACTGAGCATTTAATAAATATGAATTTAATTTACAATATTCATAAATAATCATTCTCCAATGTATATATACATATCAATAAAATGACATGATGATATGCAACGCACCGTACTCACAGACCGTCTGTAGTACACACACAAAAAAACATACCCTACCAAAGGGTCCTGGATCATTCTCCACCATTCCCCTAAGTTTGCAGGCTCACTAGGGAATGTGGACTCATCGTACCGTTCTTCCCAAGTGCTTTTGACACTTCACACTTTTAACCAAGGAAGACGTCCTCCACGACGTGGTCGTGCGCATAGGCTTTGGACGATATGTCCTCCCCCTATCATCTGCGTTTCTCAGCTTTTTAGTTCTGTGGGAGCAAGAAGCACCCCCTGGCCAGTTGTTTCGACGATCCAAACACAAACGTCTACTCGTGCACCACACACAAAGGAAGTAGACCACGCCAAATGAATCTCTCTGCAAATGGTGAAATCATGCACTACATGCACCAACACCTATGTCTCACAATACATGGTGTACACAAATAAATCATGTCCAACATAAATATGTAATGCACCATATTTATGAAAATACCCACATGGTAATATCAACATAAATCTCAATTCTCTGTACATGCTTTTAAAAATATATTAAAGCATTTAAATCGTGAGAAAATAGATTCATTTTCTAAACAATATATTTTCTTTAATTCTTTAGAAAATATTTCAATTTCAATTAACATGTCTTTTTAAATAATTTAAACAATTATTTCACGTATACCAAAAGGATCCTAGCACATCGTCTAAGCTTTTCGAATCTCTAATAACCCATTTAAATTCGTAAGGGTTTCTAAGCCGTCCATTCTTATTTAATTTAAATTATTTAATCACATAGGAATAATTTAATAAATTTTCTTAAATTAATTCCTAAGCCCCATCCTGATCCTAAACAATTTATAGATATTTAAACTAGCAATTTAATATATCTATAATAAATTAAATAAGGGTTTTGCACCCCGAAACTACTTCAATAATGCGGAGTGAGAAATATAATTTCCCACCTAATTATACGTTACCGAACAGCCCGAAACAACACAGTACCGACGCCCGAATATGAAGCCCGCCGACCAAAATCGTCCAAAAAATATTTCGAATATATCGAAATGTCCGTCTCGACAACCTATACGATATATTTGAAGCCCATTAATAATCGGTTAATTAATTGGGTTAAATCTAAAATACCCCAAACGAAAACTATAACCTAAAAATGCGATTTCCGGGCAAATCGTTCATCCTAAAATCACGAAATTAATATATGACGAATACCATGAATATACGGAGCTACTAACCGAAAATCGGCTCAAACCGATCACCGGAAGGTCGCCGAAAAATTGGCCAAAGTCCAGCCGGGTTTGCCCCTGTCCACGCGTCCACGCACGAACCAGTGCGCCTCTCATTCCGGCGACTCACGCCGCCCGTGTCGCCGCCTCTCGCCACCAGCGCCGCCGCCGTCCACAGCCCAGCAGCCTCTCGCCGTCGCTGCTCCCGACCAGCTGCAACCGACGGTCATCCCTCAGCCAACTCTGCTCTTCCTCTCTCGCCATGACCGGCGATTCTCTCTCTCTCTCTCTCGCCTGACCGGCGACCATGGAGGATGGAGACGTGAGGGAGTTGTTGCTGCAGAGGGAAGGAGAAGAGAGGGAGAGTAGTTGGTTCGTCTGATGGCGTGTAGAGGAGGAGTAGCAGGTCTGTTGTAGCGTATACATACATATATATGTACTAATTGCACAACTAACCCCCAACCTCTCTATAATTGCAAAATGAACCCCACTTCAATATATATATATATATAATTAATTATATATATATAATAAATCCCAATTTAAATTATCAGGAACGTCCGAACATAATCTCGAAAGCCCGAATTAATAACGGGACGCCCAATTAAATACATCGGGGCAGAAACCCAAATGTCGGAACACTTAAACAAGACCGACCAATTAAAATGTGTCGTCATCCAATTGAGACACTAATCATTAAACGTCGAATGATACCGCGTAGTCGAGAATAAGAATTCGCGTAGTGTCGTCCAGCCGACTTTAAACTAAACGCGAAAAATTTACAGGTACCAAATACCAAGAATAAACAATACGTCATAACAAGTGACGTTATTATTGAAATTAAATTAAAATTAATTTCAGGAAAAAGGAATATAACACGGGGTGTTACAATATATGTGTGTGTGCGTCTGTGTGTGTGTGTGTGTGTGTGTGTGTATGTGTGTGTGAGTCTGAGAGAGAGAGAGAGAGAAAACAAATAAATTTAAATTGAATAAATGTTGGGGTTGGGGTTGGGGTTGGGGTTGGGGTTGGGGTGTTTGGTTTGAGAGTTAGATTGATTTTAAGGGGGTGTTTGGTTTAGGGTTTAAATTGATTTAGGGATTAAATTGGTTTAAGGAATGTTTGGTATAAGAGTATTTTAGACATTTCACACCATGAGGGGGTGTAAATGAAGATATGCAAACCTGAGGGGGTGTAAGTGATGATAAGACAAACCTCAAGGGGTGTAAATGAAGTTAACCCAAATTTAATATATATAATTATTGAATTTTATATGGTTTTTGTGAATTTTATATTTATTTTCGAATTCTGTAATTTTTTTCAAAATTTAATATATATTTTTTTCGAATTTTATATGTTTTTTTCAAACTTTATATAGATATTTTGAATTTATATTTTTTTCGAATTCTATATATATATTTTCAATTTATATATATTATTTTTGAATTTATTTTTTTTTTACGAACTTTATATGTTTTTTTTTAATTTCATAATTATTTTCGAATTTTATAAAAAAAATTTAATATATATATATTTTGAATTTTATATGTTTGTTTTTAATTTTATATTTATTTTCGAATTTTATAAAAAAAAATCAAATTTTAATATATTTTTGTTTCGAATTTTATATGTTTTTTTCAAACTTTATATAGATATTTTGAATTTATATTTTTTTCCAATTTTATATATATACTTCAATTTTTATATATTATTTGTTAATTTTATATATTTTGTTACGTATTTTATTTGTATTTTTTAATTTTATATTTATTTTCAAATTTTATATATTTATTTACGAATTTGATATATTTTTTCAAATTTTGATTTTTTTGTTTGTTTAGAAATTTATATATTTCTTTCAAAATTTAAATATTTTTAAGATTTGGAAATACATTAAACGGACAAAAGAGTCTTTCTAATCCTTAAAAGAGGTAATAATTACATTTCAGAGGTTAAAACTAAGATTCATAAGTATATTTGAATATGGGTATAAGTGCTACATTTGGGTATAGAGATATTGCATTTGGCATATATTTTGCTACATATATATATTACAGTCAACTGATTTTTCTTTGTTTCCTGCAGTTGGTGTTACTGATGGTACAATTGGAAGTATAGTTGTTGCATTTAAGTTTTTATATTTTATTTTAGTATTTCATACAATTGGAAAAAAAATATATAAATTCGTAAAAGATATATTTGAGAAAAAAAAATGTTTCTACCTAAATGTTGTTTTGGTGTATTGTACTTTGGTTACTTGTGTTTTTTATACTTCAATTTGCACAACTATTTGCCAAGTACCAACTTGTTTTTTTTTCCATTTTGAACTACGGAATACAATACAATTATTTGCCTAGTATACTATATTTTTCATTTTAATATGACATTTTTGAAATATAAATTTTTTTCAAAATTTATATATATTTTTTGAATTTATATTTTTATATGTTTTCTCCAATTGTTTATATTTTTTACGAATTATATATATATTTTTTAATTTCATAATTATTTTCGAATTTTATATATTTTTAAAAAATTTAATATATATAATATTTGAATTTTATATGTTTTTTGAGAATTTTATATTTATTTTTGAATTCCCCAGCTTTCTATCTCGAGGGAAGTTGATTACAATGACCCAAATGTGTAGACAATTAACACGTGCTATGTCCCTACCTATGTGCTGGCAAGTCTCAATACACGTCTTGTATATATATAAGGTCAGGTCAAAGCTTCCAAAGGAAGCTTTTCTAATTTAATTTAATTTAGCACACATATAGGCTCACTTATGTAAATGTGATTTTACAATCTGTAATCCCAATTAGAATGATTAACAATATATATAAACACATATATAGATATACATATGTATAAATATATATATATATATATATATATATATATCCTCACACAAACATTTAACTATTGTTTGCTACTTTTGTTTTTTAATTAAAATGTTTATAAACATTTAATCTCAAAATAAATAAGGATTAGTTAATAACAACAAATAACATACTTAAATAAATTCAGGATAAATTCGAAAAAACTTCAAAATTTAATATATATTTGTTTCGAATTTTATATGTTTTTTCAAACTTTATATAGATATTTTGAATTTATATTTGTTTTGAAATTTATATATTATTTTTGAATTTTGTATATTTTTTTACGAATTTATATGTATTTTTTAATTTTATATTTATTTTCAAATTTTATATATTTGTTTACGAATTTTATATATGTTTTTCGAATTTCGAATTTTTTTCGAAATTTAATATATATGTTTAGAAATTTATATATTTCTTTCAAATTTAAATGTTTTTAAGATTTGAAAATACATTAAACGGACAAAAGAATCTTTCTAATCCTTAAAAGAGGTAATAATGACACTTCAGAGGTTAAAACTAAGATTCATAAATATATTTGGATAAGGGTATAGGTTATACATTTGGATTTAGAGATGTTGCATTTGGCATATATTTTGCTACATATATATATTACAGTCAAATATTTTTACTTTGTTTGCTACAATTGGTATTACTGATGGTACAATTGGAAGTATAGTTGTTGCATTTAAGTTTTTATATTTTATTTTCGTATTTCATACTTGTTAAAAGAGTTTTTTTTTTTTTTTTTATAATTATAATGGTTTCCATGAATATCCTTACACCTTGGGGTTCAATTAGGTTTTAATTCAGGACATTTAAAAACATAACGATGCTGCATTTTGTTAAAGAAATGTTGCAGTTGGCTGTAACAATGTTGCATTTGGTAAAAACAATGTTGCAGGGGCTGAATCCCTAAATTAAAAGCTAAGATAGGATATTGATAGGGTTATATTATCTTACCTCCAAACTTGTGGTTTATCCGTTTAGGGTTTTGTACAAACATTTTTAGGTGAGAAAGTTTTTTGATTTTTGTTTTTTCAAACATGTTTGGGATGCTATTTAGAAATATATTTCATATGGATTTGCCTAAAAACTAAGATTCATAATTACATTTGGTACTTGCTAAAAGAGATTTTTTATTATAATTGTCACACCCCGATAAATTTCGAAAACTAATATAAATTTTGGAAAATATATATAAAATTCAGGAAAAAATATAAAATTCAAAAGATATATGTTAAAGATAAAAAAAATATATAAATTTCAAAATATATATATAAATTTCGAAACAAATATATAAATTTTGAAAAAATATATATAAATTCGAAAAAGATATATTTGAAAAAACAAATGTTTCTGCCTAAATATTGTTTTGGTGTATTGTACTTTGGTTACTTGTGTTTTTTATACTTCAATTTGCACAACTATTTGCAAAGTACCAACTTGTTTTTTTCCCATTTTGAACTACGGAATACAATACAATTATTTGCCTAGTATACTATATTTTTCATTTTAATATGACATTTTTGAAATATAAATTTTTTTCAAAATTTATATATATTTTTTGAATTTATATTTTTATATGTTTTCTCAAATTGTTTATATATATATATTTTTCAAAATTTATATATATTTTTTACGAATTTTATATGTTTTGTTTTTTAATTTCATAATTATTTTTGAATTTTATATATTTTTTAAAAATTTAATATATATAATATTTGAATTTTATATATTTTTTGTGAATTTTATATTTATTTTTGAATTCCCCAGCTTTCTATCTCAAGAGAAG
The DNA here is from genome assembly GCA_963922005.1 of Cornus suecica. Classification (NCBI taxonomy): domain Eukaryota; kingdom Viridiplantae; phylum Streptophyta; class Magnoliopsida; order Cornales; family Cornaceae; genus Cornus; species Cornus suecica. Next base: position 28,781,980 of record OY998241.1, read on the forward strand.
TTGATTACAATGACACAGATGTGTAGAACAATTGACACGTGCTATGTCCCTACTTATGTGCTGGCAAGTCTCAATACACGTCTTGTATATATATAAAGTCAGGTCAAACCTAAGGAAGCTTTTCTAATTTAATTTAATTTAGCACACATATAAGCTCACTTATGTAAATGTGATTTTACAATCTGTAACCCGAATTAGAATGATTAAAAATGTATTTAAACACATATATAGATATACATATGTATAAATATATATATATATATATATATATACTCACACAAACATTTAACTACTCTTTGCTACTTTTGTTTTTTAATTAATATCTTTATAAACATTTAATCTCAAAATAAATAAGGATTTGTTAATAACAACAAATAACATACTTAAATAAATTCAGGATAAATCCAACAAATTTTCAAAATTTAATATATATTTATTTCGAATTTTATATGTTTTTTTCAAACTTTATATAGAAATTTTGAATTTATATTTTTTTCGAATTATATATATATATATATATATATATATATTCAATTTTTATATATTATTTTTGAATTTTAATTATTTTTTACGAATTTTATATGTTTTTTTAACTTCATAATTATTTTCGAATTTTATAATTTTTTTCAAAATTTAATATATATTTGTTTCGAATTTTATTTGTTTTTTTCAAACTTTATATAGATATTTTGAATTTATATTTTTTTCGAATTTTATATATATATTTTTAATTTTTATATATTATTTTTTAATTTTATATATTTTTTACGAATTTTATATGTTTTTTTAATTTTATATTTATTTTCAAATTTTATATATTTATTTACGAATTTTATATATTTATTTCGAATTTTATATTTATTTTCGAATCTTGACTTTTTTTCGAAATTTAATATATATGTTTTAGAATTTTATATGTTTGTTTATAAATTTATATATTTTAATATATTTGTTTCAAAATTTAAATATTTTTAAGATTTGAAAATACATTAAACGAACAAAAGAATCTTTCTAATATTGTAAAAGAGGTAATAATGACATTTCATAGGTTAAAACTAAGATTCATAAGTATATTTGGATATGGGGTATAGGTGTTACATTTGGATGTAGATCTGCTGCATTTGGCATCTATTATGCTACGTACATAATAGTCAACCGTTTAACTTTGTTTTATGCATTTCGTTTTACTGATGCTATAATTGGAAGTAGAGTTGATGTATTTACATTTTACTGATGTTACAATTGTAAAAGTAAACTTGCAAGTGTAAGTCTCCTTCTCTAAAACTACCAAAGGTTAAGAACATTTATCCCTATTGATGAAATTTCTCACACCTCATATTAATGTCAATGGTGTATAACGGAGTGGGAACTTTGTATGATGCATATAAATAAATAATTTTTTTTGCATAGATTAAGATATATGGAGAAATAGAAAACTAAAGCAAAGGTTACTAAGATATATAGCACCACAATAATACTAATTAAAGTCACACATGTTTGAAAATCAACAAACATAATATAGGGACGAAAACCTCAATTATAAACTAAAAATTTATGCAAATGTTTTACTGACAAAGTATGGATCTAAAATCACAAGATTAATGAATAATAATTTTTTATAACTATATCAGAACTATTAGTGTCACGCCCCAAATTTCCTAGGACTCCAAACCTGAGCCTAAGAGCTAAGGGAGTGAATGCGGAAGAAAACAGAAATGAAATAAAATCCATTTAAGTCATAAAATACCCATAAACAGGTAAAATAGACCTACAACATCTCAAAGATGCCAAAAAGATCCCACGGAATCGGAAAAGAGGTAAACCGAACACTTGGTGCCTAGAACGGAACATTTCAACCCACCACGTTTACCCAAGGGTAAAATGGTCAATTCATGGGTGAAATGGGAATCTCCAACTACGCCTACAAACTTTGGACCTAACACAAGCAATGCGAACAAACGGAACTAAATTTGAAGTCACGAGCAAAGAGATATGAATTTTCGAAAGTGGTGTCAGACGACACTGACCCCAAAACTAAAGTTGAGGTACCCCTCTTTAACCAAGGGTAAAATAGTCATTACATGGTTAAACTGGTCATTTATAATTTTATCCCGATAATTTGGTCATAGGAGAGCCCATAGAAACAAATGGGACCTAAATCCAAAGTGCGAGGTGAGAGAAATGAATTTCTGAAAATGGTCGAAACAAGGCTGAATGTCCGAGAGTAGACTGCCCGTGTACGAGAGTCGACTTCCCAATGGCGAGAGTCGACTGCCCTAAGACGAAGCTAAAGGAAAAAGAAGCTGCAATGCCATATTTCCGGCAGTCGGCTGCCGGCTCTTCGGCAGTCGACTGCTTCAATACGAAGCTTCAAAAATGACCCAAAAAGTGATTGAATTCCCAACTAAAAACATTTCTCCAACCTATATTTGATTGATGCACATTTTATCTATGATTCAAGTCATCCTAACACAACATGAACTTTGAACAAAAATGCTCATTTAAAGTTCGTAAAGTTATCCGTCTTGCCCCCGGTCTCCGCTTTAAATATCACCGGTTTCTAAGATTCAAAATCTTTGAAAAATGAGTTTAAGGCCATTTCTAAAACAAGAAAATTTACCGGCTACGGGGGTAGGCGAAAACGGGTTTTTCTATTCAAATTGAAAAAGGTTAGTTTGAAAACCTAGAAAAATGTCGTTTTCGGCTAAACACCTAATACTCACATTTCATGGCAATCATCCAATTCATAACTCCAAATAAAATATTCAAGAGTGATATTTAAACGTTATAAGGCGAAACATGTTATAGTTGTTCAAAGTACACAATCCGGCACCGAAGTGCACCAAAATAATACAATCCCCGCGCATAGCGCTCCAAGGGATATACATGGACCATACCACCTCGGCTAACATGCTAGCCGGATCAAAATAATATATTTCTACAAGTTTGGTTTACAAGGGAAAAAGGAACATATTTATCGACCTAATTCCCAACAAAATAAAGTGTGGTCCGCCTCCCACGCACAAAAGGGCGGACATACATCCACACGTCCACGGAGAGACTACGGAATTCTCCCAACGGGGTCATCACCTGAAAAACATATAAGACGTGGGGTGAGCTCACTAGCCCAGTAGAGGAAGCGTCATTGCTTCCATCTCGGTAGTCCGAGTGGTTCAACCCAACCAAGGTTCATGCCACTAACCCTAGGTCGGTCTTTTGTTCCACATGGCTCTCACGCCAATCCGAAACCCCATCGAACCCAACAAATAAGTTCCCCATCATGCTCACAACATAATTTACCACAATTATAGCATGCTTCAACGTCAATATCATAATCATACATATGGGATAGTTCAAGTGCAATATGACTCAACACACCCCATAATATGCGCTTGCCCAATATAGGTTAACGAATACATACCCTACTCATTTATAACGAGAAAGAGTACTGCACCGACCCTTCCCAAGTGATTTTGAAACTTCTCACTTCAACAAGGAAGGCGGTTTGCACGAGACGACCCGTGCCCAAATATTCGTATAACGAATGCACGAGACGACCCGCGACTTCGAGAATGAGACGACTCACCCTATACCCCATTCACGGCTCATTATTCCGTAGGATGGGAACACCCCCTGGCCAGTTGTTGCGACAATTCGACACAAGACTACGTACACATACGAATACATAATCCGTATAAACCCTACACCCATGCTTTTTACACTACATGGTGTACCCCAAAATGCATAAAGGTTCTTATCATAACCATGTGCCATCACAATATAATTTTCCATCAAATAACATTATATTGCATTCAATTTCTCACAAGGCTTACAATTTAACATTTGTTAAGCAATAAATAACAACATAATTTATCTCACAAATCATGTTCTCAAAGGCCCAATTCATAGCCTAAACTATCAAGACCAACTTGCATATATATATATACGGCATATATACACATAAACGCACACACCCTCATACAAATCGTTTTTCCCCTACCTCAATTCCAAGCAAGAACAAGCAAAGCCTCCAAGGTGAACCGAATCAACCCAACCTCCTCCAAACCCAACAATAAGCTCAATTCAACCGATAGTTAAGCTTTAATGGAGTCTCAAGCAAGAGCTATAGATAGACAACTCCATAAATCAAAAATTGAAGACAAGAATTCAATAATAGAAACTAGGGTTTGATACTAGAAATTCTAGAGGAGGAAGAATCACTTACCAAGCTTTGGCTCAAAAGGAAGCTTGGAGCACCAACATCCACTTTCATGCACAAACCTTCTTCAAATTCTCATCACAAGGAAGAGAGAATTTGACCACTTGGGGAAGAGGGAGTGAAATGAGGGAGAACTTAGCAAGAACCTTATGAGAGAAGATAGATATTTGTGTGGATGAAAGAATGTCTTGCAAATGGGAGAAACTCATAAGTGTAGAGATTCTCCACTAATCCTACTCAAATCCATGGGTCCAAAATGAAGCTAGGAAAGAAAATAATGAATCCAAGGGCTTGGAATAAGTCTTGCCAAGTGGAAGACTTTTTACACAATTCACAAAACTCATTATTTTGCCAAACAAGGCCTTATCATCCAAGGGCTTAGAAAAAAGATGGAAATCAACAAACCATCCAATGGTTGAAAAAAAAGTCTTGTCAAGTGGAAGACAAAGAATAATGGATTATTCCATTTAAGGGCTAACCAAACAAGGCCTTATGATCCAAGGGTCCAAAACAAAGATGGGAGAATGAGATCAAGGGCTAGGAATTAGACAACACATGAAAGGTGGAAATGACCAAAATCTTCCAAAGTTAGGGTTAATTACAAGAGTGCCATCAAGACTCTTTATTACCCTTTTACCCCTTGTCATCCTCCCTAATTACTAAAATGCCATTCATGCCCTAATTTCTCACCCAAAATCTCTACACTTTCCACTAAGTGTTCCAAATGTGAAACTACTCATTTACCCCTCGGTCATTTCTTTCCCGAAATCGTTCTCAATAATTTTCATTAAATTCAAAATGAAAATACAACATGCTACGTACAATTTTTATAACACGTAAAACATGTAAGGCATGCTAAAACAATTAAACACATTAAGCATATAAGCACATAATTGTTTAAATAAATTTTTTAAATTAACTCGTAAAAATACCGGACGTTACAATTAGGAATATATCAAAGTAGAAAGACTTGGAGAAATCAAATGAAGGAAACTTATAGGTAAATTTTGAAAGAAAAATATAAATTTTGAAAACAAATATAAATTTTGGAAAAAATATATAAAATTCGGGAAAAATATATAAAATTCAAAAGATATATGATAAAGCTCGAAAAAAATATAAATTTCAAAAAATATATAAATTTCGAAAAACATATATAAATTTTGAGAAAAAAAATATAAATTCGAAAAATATATATATATTTTTCTCAATATATATATATTTTCGAAATTTATATATGATTTTTGAATTTATATTTTTTACGAATTTGATATATATATATTTTTAATTTCATAACTATTTTCGAATTTTATAATTTTTTTTTTAAAATTTAATGTATATATTTTTTAAATTTTATATGTTTTTTCTTTTTAATTTTATATTTATTTTCGAATTTAATAATGTTTTTCAAAATTTAATATATATTTGTTTCGAATTTTATATGTTTTTTCAAACTTTATATAGATATTTTGAATTTATATTTTTTTTCGAATTATATATATATTTTCAATTTTTATATATTATTTTTGAATTTTAAATATGTTTTACGAATTTTATATGTATTTTTTAATTTTATATTTATTTTCAAATTTTATATATTTATTTACGAATTTTATATATTTTTTTCTAATTTTATATTTATTTTCGAATTTAGAATTGTTTTCAAAATTTAATATATATGTTTGTTTAGAAATTTATATATTTGTTTCAAAATTTAAATGTTTTTAAGATTTGAAAATACATTAAACAGACAAAGGGTCTTTCTAATATTTAAAAGAGGTTATAATGATATTTCAGAGGTTAAAACTAAGATTCATAAGTATATTTGGATAGAGGTATAAGTGCTATATTTGGATGTAGAGATGTTTCATTTGACATATATTTTGCTACATATATATATATTATAATCAACTGTTTTTACCTCCAATTTACACATGCAAGTTTACTTTTTCAATTGTAGCATTAGTAAAACGTAAATGCAGCAACTCTACTTCTAATTGTAGCATCAGTAAAACGAAATGCATAAAACAAAGTTACACGGTTGACTGTTATGTACGTAGCATAATAGATGCCAAATGCAGTAGATATACATCCAAATGTATCATCTATACCCCCTATCCAAATATACTTATGAATCTTAGTTTTAACCTCAGAAATGTCATTATTACCTCTTTTACAAGATTAGAAAGACCCTTTTGTCCGTTTAATGTATTTTCAAATCTTAAAAACATTTAAATTTTTTTAAAAATATATAAATTTCTAAACAAACATATAAAATTCTAAAACATATATATTAAATTTTGAAAAAAATTCAAAATTCGAAAAAAATATATAAAATTCGTAAATAAATATATAAAATTTGAAAATAAATATAAAATTAAAAAAAACATATAAAATTCAAAAATAATATATAAAAATTGAATATATATATATATATAATTCGAAAAAAATATAAATTCAAAATATCTATATAAAGTTTGAAAAAAACATATAAAATTCGAAACAAATATATATTAAATTTTGAAATTTTTTTATAAAATTCAAAAATAAATACAAAATTAAAAACAAACATATAAAATTTAAAATATATATATATTAAATTTCAAAAAAAATTATAAAATTCAAAAATAATTATGAAATTAAAAAAAACATATAAAATTCGTAAAAAATATAAAAAAATATAAAAAATATATAAAAATATAAATTCAAAATATATATATAAATTACGAAAAAATATATAAATTTTGAAAAAAACAATTATTGAATGTGATGAGGTGAAGAAATGGGTCAAAAATTTATTGAATGTGATGGGGTAGTGCTCTAGAGCTATACAACCTGAAATGGGGCACAAATCTGCATATAGCTATACACTAGTGCTCTTGAGCTATATAACCTGAAATGGGGCACAAATATTGAATCAAAATCTCAGAAAAAATATTCAAACAGTATAATTTCAAATCAATTGTGGTCATGAAATCAATTGAATAAAATCACCCTTAACATCAAGTGTAACACCCCGTGTTATTTTTCTTTTTCCTGAAATTATTTATAATTTTAATTCCAGTAATGACGTCACTTGTTCATGACGTATTATTTATTCTTGGTATTTGATACCTATAAATTTTTCGCGTTTAGTTTAAAGTCGACTGGATAACTTTACGGTTTCTCTTTGATGACTACGCAAATTCTTATTCTCGATTACACGGTATCGTTTCGATTATTTCGGTTACGGTATTAGTACTTTTACGGAACTGGTGTGAAGCGTATTAATTTACTTTCTCGGTGTTCCGACGTTGGGTTCCTAACCCGGTATATTTCTTTCGGACTAATTTGGTTATTGGGCGTCCTGCGGACTTACGGGTTGACGCAATATTAATTGGAGGCTTCCGGTAATTGTTGGTACTTATTATATATATATATATATATATATAGAAGTGGGGTTATTTCGCAATTATTGACATTTAGAGGGTTGCTTTTGCAATTAGGTCATATATATATGTATATGTATACACAGACCTGCGTATCACTCTCCTTCTTCTCCACGACTTGCGCCTCCTTCTTCTTCTCTCTTTATGCCACAACAGCTCCTCTCCTACTCCATGGCCGGCGAGGGAAGGAGAGAGAGAGAGAGTCGGTCGTGAGAGAGGGACGGCCAGGCGACGGGTTGCCGCAGCAGCAGCTGCGGCTGGAGCAAGGAGTTGCAGACGGCGGTTCGCGGTGGTCGGCGACGGCATGGCGGCGTCGTGCAAGGTTCGCCGGAGCTGCAGGTGGTGGCGCAGCAGCTGGGCTCGCGCAGAGGCGACGCGCACTGTAGCAGTTCGCGCAACAGTGCAGTCTGGCCGAAACTTCGACCATTTGTTCGGTCGACTTCCCGACCTCGGTTCGGGCTGATTTTCGGAGGGTAGCTTCGTCTCGATGTCAGGTACGACGTGTAAAAATTTCGTAATTTTTTGTTGAACGGGTTGTCAGGAAATTCGATTTGAAGTTTCGAATTTTCGTTTGGGTTAATTTAGATTTACTCAAATTAATTAATCTATTATTAATGGGCTTCGTATATATCGTATAGGTTGTCAAGACGGACGTTTCGATATATTCAAAATATTTTTTTGACGATTTTGGTCGGCGGGCTTCATATTCGGGCGCCGGTACTGTGTTGTTTCGGACTGTTCGGTAACGTATAATTAGGTGGGAAATTATATTTCTCACTCTGCATTATTGAAGTAATTTAGGGGTGTAAAAACCTTATTTAATTTAATATAGATATTTTAAATCGTTAATTTAAATATCTATAATTCGTTTAGAATCGGAATTGGACTTAGGAATTAATTTAAGAAAATTAATTAAATTATTTCCTATGTGATTAAATATATTCCTAATTGAATTGAATAGGAATAGACGACTTAGAAATTCTCTGTAAAATTAAATGGACTAGAGAAATTTGTAAACGTTGGATGTGAGAGACTTAGACGCCATGCTAGGTTCCTCTTATTATACGTGAATTAATTGTATAATTTATTTTAAATGAATGATAAGAGAAATTGAAATATTTTCTAAAGAATTAAAGAAAATGTATTTTTGGAGAACATGAATGGTATATGAAATTATTTTTATATGATTTAATTGCTTTATTGTATTTAAAGCATGCAAGGAGATTTTTGAGATTTATGTTGACATTACCATGTGGGTAATTGCTTAAATATGATGCACTATATATTTATGCTGAGTACAGGAGTATGTATCCTGTAGGGACGGTTTTGTGTCGGATTGTATCCGTTAACCTGTGATGGGCGCCGTGTGAATTATATATGGATATTGTATATAGATATGATGCATTACATATTTATATTGAGGTATGATTATCATTTGGACCTGGATGCATGTTGAGAATATCATGTAGTGTCAAATCATGGTATTGATATATGTGGGTTGTGAAATCATGTGGGGTGTCTTTGTGTCGAATCGTCGCAACAACTGGCTAGGGGGTGTTCCCATCCTACAGAATAATGAGCTGTGAATGGGGTATAGGGTGAGTCGTCTCATTCTCGAAGTCGCGGGTCGTCTCGTGCATCCGTTATACGGATCTTTGGTCACGGGTCGTCTCGTGCAACCGTCTTCCTTGTTGAAAGTGTAGTGTCAAAAACACTTGGGAAGAATCGGTGCGGTACTCTTTCTCCTTGTAAATGGGTGGAGTGCGTATTCGTTAACCACGTGATGTGGGCAAAGGGTGTTATTGAGTCACATTGTATATGCATGGCATTTATGTGATTTCATTTGACATGTATACGTGATATGATTTCATGTGTTGTTGAAGCAGGTTTAATATGTGTTATTATTGCCTGTTGGATGTTGGAGCATGTTATTTATGAATATTGTAAATTAAATTCATATTTTATAAATGCTGTAACACCCCGTTTTATTTTCCTTTTTTCCTAAAATTATATTTATTTTAATTTCAGTAATGACGTCACTTGTTCATGACGTATTATTTATTCTTGGTATTTGATACCTGTAAATTTTTCGCGTTTAGTTTAAAGTCGACTGGATGACTTTACGGTTTCCCTTTGACGACTTCGTGAATTATTGTTATCGACTACGCGGTTTTGATTCGACGTTTAATGATTAGTGTTTCGATTGGATGACGATACATTTTAATTGGTCGGGCTTGTTTAAGTGTTCCGACATTTGGGTTTCTACCCCGATGTATTTAATTGGGCTTCCCGTTATTAATTCGGGCTTACGAAATTAAGTTTGGGCGTTCCGGTAATTGTTGGAATTTATTATATATATATATATTTAATTATATATATATATATATATTGATGTGGGGGGTTATTTCGCAATTATTGACATGTAGAGGGTTGTTTTTGCAAATAGTACATATATATGTATACATGTATACGCTACCTTTCTCCACCTGCTACACACAGACGAACCTGCTTCACTTCCTCTCTTCTCCTTCCCTCTGCAGCAACAGCACCTCCCTCACGTCTCCATCCTCCATGGTCGCCGGTCAGGCGAGAGAGAGAGAGAGAGAGAGTGAACGGCCGGCTGGAGGGAAACGCAGCTGGTGGCGGATGCAGCTGGGACAGGCGGCTACGCAGCTGGAGCGGCGGCGACCGGGCTGGGCGGCGATGCGGCGGTTACGACGTGGTGGTCCGGTGGTGGTGGTCTGGCAGTCGCGCACGGTGGCGCAAGGGCAAGGCCGCGGCTGGACAGCCGCGCGTGCGCGTGAGCAGGGGCATTCTGGCTGGGCTTCGGCCAATTTTTTGGCGACCTTCCGGTGATCGGTTTGAGCCGATTTTCGGTGAGTAGTTTCGTACCTACGTAGTATTCGTCATATATTAATTTCGTGATTTTAGGATGAACGATTTGCCCGGAAATCGCATTTTTAGGTTATAGTTTTCGTTTGGGGTATTTTAGATTTAATCCAATTAATTAACCGATTATTAATGGGCTTCATATATATCGTATAGGTTGTCGAGACGGACATTTAGATATATTCGAAATATTTTTCGAACGACTTTGGTCGGCGGACGTCATATTCGGGCGCCGGTACTGTGCTGTTTCGGGCTGTTCGATAACGTATAGTTAGGTGGGAAATTATATTTCTCACTCTGCATTATTGAAGAAGTTTAGGGGTGCAAAACCCTTATTTAATTTATTATAGATATATTAAATTGCTAGTTTAAATATCTATAAATTGTTTAGGATCAAGATGGGGCTTAGGAATTAATTTAAGAAAATTTATTAAATTATTCCTATGTGATTAAATAATATTCTTATTTAAATTAAATAAGAATGGACGGCTTAGAAATCCTTACGGATTTAAATGAGTTATTATAGATTCGAAAAGCTTAGACGATATGCTAGGATCCTTATGGTATACGTGAAATAATTGTTTAAATTATTTTAAAAAGGCATGTTAATTGAAAATGAAATATTTTCTAAAGAATTAAAGAAAATATATTTTTGGAGAACATGAATGGTATATGAAATTATTTTCATATGATTTAAATGCTTTAATATATTTTTTAAAGCATGTACAGAGATTATGAGATTTATATATTACCATGTGGGTATTTTCATAAATATGATGCATGACATATTTATGTTGGACATGATTTATTTGTGTACACCATGTATTGTGAGACATGGGTGTTGGTGCATGTATTGCATGATTTCACCATTTGCAGAGAGATTCATTTGGTGTGGTCTACTTCCTTTGTGCGTGGGGCACGAGTAGACGTTTGTGTTTGGATCGTCGAAACAACTGGCCAGGGGGTGCTTCTCGCTTCCCGCGGAACTAATCTTCTGAGAAACTGAGACGATAGGGGGATGACACATAGTCCAAGGCCCTATGTGACACGGCTGGGCCGTGGGTGGACGTCTTCCTTGGTTAAAAGTGTGAAGTGTCAAAAGCACTTGGGAAGAACGGTTCGATGAGTCCACATTCCCTAGTGAGCTGCAGACTTAGGGGAATGGTGGAGAATGATCTAGGACCCTTTGGTAGGGTGTGTTTTTGTGTGTGTGTACTACAGGCGGTCTGTGAGTACGGTGCGTTGCATATCATCATGTGATTTATTGATATGTATATATATATATATGTTGGAGCATGATTATTTATGAATATGCAAAATGAATTCATTTTATAAAATGCTCAGTTGAAAGTGATAAATGTGAAAACGGAAATTAAAAGCAGTAATTATTAAAGTATAAACGAGGCGTATATCCTTATACTTGTGTTGTATACTTTTGTGCCCGTAGGGGTGGTTAAGTATATTGGTCTGGCGACTTCTGTGGTTAGTTGAAGTTAGAGATGGATTGTAAAATTGAGGTTGAGTTGATGTGGAGTAATGCCTTAGAGAATGTGGTTAATAGTTTTGTAATTGTGGTTAGTAGCCTTGTGATTATGGTTAGTAGCCTTGTGATCGTGGTTAGCAGTCTTGTGACTGTGGTTAGTAGTCTTGTGATTGTGGTTAGTAGTTTGGTGATTTTGGTTGGCTGTGTGACTTGTTAGAGATTTGAGATCCGAGATTGATTTTAGTATCAGTTATGATTTGGGGCCTTCGAGAAGGCGGGTGATGAGATTGTGAGTTGTAGTATGGACCTTTAGGTGCCTTTCACTTTTGAGGAATATGTTATCAATTGTAACTGAGATTTTGATTGGGAGATAAAAGGTTATGGTTGAGGTGAGTTCTATTAAGTACTTAGGGTACTGTAGCGTGGTTTATAGTGTTTAGTTCATTCCCCTAAGCATTTCTTGTACTGTGTTTTGTACACTAGTACGTGGTCGTTGACTTGTATGTTATTCCTTGAGTTGTCGGTTACGGCGTGGTGCCGAACCTTTTCCTGGTGTTGTCATTTGATTCTATAGAGTTGTGTTTTCTCTTATTGACTGTCATTTCGAAAACGGTGTTTCCTAAGTTTTGAAGTAAACTCTTGTATTTAAAGGGAAAAACCCGTTTTCGCCTACCCCCGTGGAAATGAAAAGTTTTAACACTTTATAAAACGATTTTAGGATCTTCTTTGGAAAGATTTTTAACTTTTAAAAGCCGGTGATGGCAACTGACGGAGACCGGGGGCAAGACGGTCATTTCTACTGTGTGATTTTCTAAAAGAAAACTATTTTTATTACTTGTCTTGATGATTCTGAGATTTTGAGACTTCTTTCTCAAAATCTCGACCTGTAGTGTTTTGAAAGGGGATTTCCTGTTTCTCCTTTTCTTCGGATCATTCTAAGTCTCGGTTACGAGGCTTGGTGTTGTTCAGTGCACACATATAGTGTTGCCTCTCACTTCTTCTTGGTTGTTGATGTCACCACCTAGGTGATAAGAGTTTTTCTTAAGTTAGGGGCATGGGTACCGAATGGATTGATTCGAGTTTAGAAACCTTTTTCTTAAAAACTATTGAATCTCTGGGATTCATCTTTTCATTACTTTCACTTTCGGCCATTCGTTTTTGGTTTTCTTGTTCACTTTTGGTGTTCTTTCCTTGTTCACTTGTGGTGTTCTTCCTTGTTCGGGTATTCTTAACCTTGACGTTGTTGTCTTGGTTAACTGTTGGTTAGCATTGGGAATTCCTTCCCTTTGCCTTGTTTTGATGACCTTTAGGTGGTCGTTCTCGTGAGTTGAGTTCGTCTACTCATAGTGACTTGATTGTGTGGTTTTCCTCACCTACAGTGAGAGTGTTAGTGATGTGATTGACCCATTGATGATAGTGTTATGAGGTTAATGTGGTGATGTGATTCATGGTATTGAGGAAGTGATATAATTGAGGTGACCCAGTACTTGAGATGTGTATTTTCTCTAGAAATGGAATGAGGTTTGTTATATATATATATATTGATGATGGTTGTGTTAGTACGCAAGGACGTGGGTATTTTCCTTCCTGTGTTATCGGGGTGTCGGATTTGAGCCTTCCTTGGTACTAGTGGTGGATTTTGTTTCCTGTGGATATTAGAGGTGAGTGTGATCTCCTCTATTGGATCTTCTAATTTGTGTTGTGAGTAATCGATGAGTTGTGAGGTTTGACTCAGGAGTTGTGCACCTAGTATACGTTGGTGAGAGTAGTGTAGACTACCGGTATGAGTACTTAGAGTACGAGTCTTAGTCGTACCTTGTAGAATCTTGTTGTGTATTTATACTTATATATATATATACGTGTATATATATATATATCCCCGTTATATACTTATGTACGGTAGTATATGAGCGTGCCTTGAGTTTTGCGTGGATGGGATTAGTTGGGCTATATATATATCTTGCTAGATAGTTTAGCATTACCTAAACTGCCAGAGGATGTGGTAGTTAGAGTATCTTTTCCCATTGAGCTTATTTGCTCACAGGGGAATTTCATTCGCCCCCTGGTATTCCACGCCAGGTTGCAGGAAACATACGGCTATGAGCAGGATACAGTGCAACGACAGCTTTCTTTTGTTTCCTTGTTATAGGTTTTGGAGTTGCGTTGGGTGATGCGGTTACGGTTGCAGCACGACTGGGTTTGGGGACGATAGGTATCCGCTTTCAGTTTCTCTACCCATTGTTATGGGATTGTTATGTATTCTCTTTTGGGAGCCAGTCTGTTGGCATATCCCTGTTGATGTATCCTTTAGTTCCTGTATTTATTCTTTCTGATGGTTATTGTATTTATTTTGCACAGCTAGGTGCATTTCTTGTATTCTTATTCGAGCATTTGTGGCTCTGTTGATTATTAGAGGGTTTGGAGGGGTTTTGGTTTCTTTCCATTATCTCGGCCCTATTAGGATTGATGAATGTGGGGCTTGGAAGCCATTGTGATTATTGAATTGCTATTGGCAGGTTCTTGTGTTGTGGTTGTTGTCCGGATGTTCCATTTACAAACGGAATTTTGCCGGATTTTCGTTAGATTCCGCTGCTTAGTTTATTATCCATTTGGGTATGAAATATACCATATCTATCATTAACCCATATGTTTTCACGGTTAATGATGTCTTAGTTGGTCATTCATGTTAAGGATCACATTCTGGATTCCTTGGATGTCCCTGTTCGGGAGTCTTAGGGATTTAGGAGCGTGTCTGTTGGTATCTGAGGATACTCTTGTGTTTTTAGTATTCGTGTTGGCATGGAGTATATTCTTATTGTTATTCCATGTACTTCTTTGTTATTGTTGACTCTAGTAGTCGCTTGGTTTGCGTCACCCTTTAGGGGCGTGACAGCATGGTATCTGGGCATTCATTGCAACCATTTATGGGTCTTTGATGACTGAATGTCTTTTGGTTCTCGTTTATTTTTACTTCCGCAATCACTCCCTTAGCTCTTAGGCTCGGGTTTCGGAGTCCTAGGAATTCGGGGCGTGACAAATGCTCAGTTGAAAATGAATAATGTGAAACATGACTTCAAATGGGAAAATTGTTAAAGTATAAATGGAACGTAATCTTTATACTTGTTGTATACCTTGTGCCCTTGGGGGGAGGTTAAGTGTATTGATATAGTGATCTATGTGGCTAGTTGAGGCTAGTGGTGGACCGTAGACTTGATTTTGAGTTGAGGCCTTAGAGAATGTGGTTAATGGTCTTGTGATTGTGGTTAGCTGTGTGACCTTGTTAGAGATTGGAGGTTAGAGATTGATTTCAGTATCAGTTATGAATTGGGGCCTTCGAGAAGGCGGGTGATGAGATTGTGAGTTACAGTATGGACCTTTAGGTGTCTTTCACTTTTGAGGAATGAGTTATCAACTGTAGTTGGGAGTTTGATTGGTGAGAAGAGGTTACGGTTGAGTGACTTTATTTAGTACTCGAGGTACCGTAGCTTGACAGTCTCGGTTCTTGTGCTTAGTTCATTCCCCTAAGCATTCCTTGTACGGTGTTTTGTACACTAGTACGTGGTCGTTGACTTGTATGTCATTCCTAGATTCCTTGGTTACGGCGTGGTGCCGAACCTCTTCCTCGTGGTATCATTTGATTTGGTGGAGTTGGAAACGGATGGTTGTCTTCCGTGAGTCCAACGTGTTGTTCCACGCCAGGTTGCAGGAAATATACGGCTATGGGCAGGATGCGGTGCAATGGCAGTTTTCCTTGGTTTTCTTGTTATAGGTTTGGAGTTGCGTTGGGTGATGCGGTTACGGTTGCAGCACGACTGGGTTTGGGGACGATAGGTATCCGCTTCCAGTTTCTCTACCCATTGTTATGGGATTGTTATGTATTTTCTTTTGGGAGCCAGTCTGTTGGCATATCCCTGTTGATGTATCTTTCATTTTCCTGTATTTATTCTTTCTGATGGTTATTGTATTTATTTTGCACAGCTAGGTGCATTTCTTGTATTCCTATTCGAGCATTTGTGGCTCTGTTGAGTTTAGAGGGTTTGGAGGGGTTTTGGTTTCTTTCCATTATCTCGGCCCTAGTAGGATTGATGAATGTGGGGCTTGGAAGCCATTGTGATTATTGAATTGCTATTGGCAGGTTCTTGTGTTGTGGTTGTTGTCCGGATGTTCCATTTACAAACGGAATTTTGCCGGATTTTCGTTAGATTCCGCTGCTTTGTTTATTATCCATTTGGGTATTAAATATACCATTTCTACCATTAACCCATATGTTTTCTTGGTTAATGATGTCTTAGTTGGTCATTTGTATTAAGGATCACATCCTGGATTCCTCGGATGTCCCTGTTCGGGAGTCTTAGGAATTTAGGAGCGTGTCAGTTGGTATTGGAGGATGCTAGTGAGTTTCTAGCATTCTACTTGACATGGAGTATATTTTTATTGTTATTCCATGTGTCTCTTTATTGTTGTTGACTCTAGTAGTCGCTTGACTAGCGTCATCCCTTGGAGATTCGCTGATTCTCTAGATTTGAGTTTCGGGAATCTTAGGGGCGTGACAGCGTGGTATCAGATCATTTTACCCTTTCGTGGGTATTTGATGATTGAATTTCGTTGGTTCTCATTTCTTTTTACTTCCGCAATCACTCCCTTAGCTCTTAGGCTCGGGTTTCGGAGTCCTAGGAATTTGGGGCGTGACATCAAGCTTCTATTGTTTAAGTTTTGTTAATCTGTTCGTGTAAACAAAAAAATCAAGAAAATATAATTATTTTTCTACACATTATATATATATATACCTATATGTATATATGTACAGGTAGAGAAAAAGATCTGCGCACCTCTTTTTCTTCCCCAGGTTATCAGAGAAACCAGGAAGAGAAGCTTTTGAGATTGAATCAGAACCCATATCTTCTTCTTTGTCTTGTGATGGGGTGAAGAAAACTTTTAGAAGAAATACTTTTGATATGTGTTCTCTGATATATCATTTGTCTTAATTGAAATCCTAACATTGTTCCAAATTTCAATTATAATACTGTTCCATTTTTTTAAAAAAAAAACACTGTTGCAATTCATATTTGTATTTGTGTGTATAAGTGTATGTAAATGTGTGTATAAATGTGTGTAGACATCTTACGTATGAGTTTTGTATAAGATGAAAGTTGATCAGATGGGATTCACAAAATCATCCACCTAGGATGCCAAATCAGCGACTGGTGACTGGTAGTGAGAGAATGAATGGAGATTATCCGTGTCCGACAAAATCTATGAGATTCATGACTGGTGTATTACTGGAATGTTACTCCTTAATGCAGAGTTCCAGTCTGTGTTGACCAGGTGTGTTTGGTTTACCTTCCTTGATACTGAATATCTAGATATGTATCACAAATAATCAAAGTGCATTTGTCCGCGCCTTCTACGCCTGCCACAAGCACAACAATTTCAAATATATCAACTAGAGCATGTAATATATTTTATTTACCATAGTTTCCGGAATATATTTTTATATATATATATGGGTAAATGGTACAAAACACCCCTAATATTTTGATTTTGTGCAAATAACACCCCTCTGGGTTTCTAAACACCCCTGAAGTATCAAATCTGTGCGAGTTGACCCCCTCAAGCTGTTTTCCGGTGCCTGATGTGTTAAATTACTTAAATACCCTTATATTTATATTTTTAAAATTTAAAGAAAATATTGATATAAATGAAATACTATAAATGACCCTTGTCAAGCTCTCAAATATTCCAGTAGCAACATCAACTCTTTTACACTTGCAATACATGGTAATTAAAGAGTTGATAACTGAAACATTCTAGAAAAGTTCTAATTGATTCACTAAATTATGAATGCTCTGTCCCTCAACAAGATCACCATTATCAGCGCAGGCATGTAGCGCCGCCATAACAGTGACATTAGTAGATTTTAATCCTTCTTCAAACATTCTATGGAAAAGCTTCAATGCTTCCTCTGAATCTCCACTTTGGGCATATCCATCGATCATCGAATTCCAAGAAACAACGTTTCTGGATCGAATTTTATCAAATATCAGCCGAGCAGTTCCCACTGACCTACACTTGGAATACATATTGAGCAAAACAGTTGACACATTCACAAGTGATTCAAACCCCGCTCTTACAGCATAACCATGAATCGATTTTCCAATCTTCACATACCCAATATCAGCCGAAACAGGCAAAATAGTGACTATTGTGACCGAATCAGGCTGATGGCCTTCCTCATGCATCCGTAAAACCAATTCCAACGCTCTCGTCGAAAACTCATTTTGCACGTACGCACCAATGATAGTGTTCCAACATACCAAGTCCCTCTGAGGCATTCTATCAAACATCTTATACACTTCATCAACAAGTCTACACTTGGCATACAAATTAACCACACCATTCATGATGAACACATTGGACTCATACCCATTAACAATCAACTGAGAATGAATCTGCTTACCTCTCCTAAGGTCCGCTTTATCCCCACAAACTTTCAGCAAATAAGTAAAATTATACACAACATGTTGAACACCATCACACATCATTCGACAGAAGAAGGACAAAACATCATCCAAAGAACAATTCAGAGCATACCCTTTGAGCATTGTGTGATACAAAGGGTCGGGCTTGTCGTGGATGGGTTCGAAAACGCGGGAAGCTTGATGTAAGCTACCAAATTTGCAGAACAAGCTGAGGAGCTTGGTTTGGAACAAATGCTCGTTGTAGAGGCCGTGCTTGATGATGAGAGGAATGAATTGGTGGAGTTCTTTCATGGAGGTGCAGAGCTCTAGGAGGATAGCGGAGGGGTGCTTTTATACACTGGCTGGAATGTGGGTTGTTTGGGAGAGACTGTGTAGGGGAACAACTCTAGTGGTGGTGGAGATAGGTGTACGAGGCAATAGCTGGGAATTCATCAAGCTCCCTCTTTTTCTTAGCTCAGGTGTACGAGGCAATAGCTGGGAATTCATCAAGCTTCCTCTTTTTCTTAGCTCTGCTATCTGGAGAGAGAGAGAGAGAGAGAGAGAGAGAGAGGTATTTTCGTAACTGGTCAAGGGTATTTTAGGCATTTAAGTAAAATTCAATCACGTTTTTCGCACATGACCTATTTTTGGCCGTAAAAGTGATCGGAGGGGGTCAACTCGCACAGATTTGATACTTCAGGGGTGTTTAGAAACACGGAGGGGTGTTATTTGCACAAAATCGAAACATCAGGGGTGTTTTGAGCCATTTACCCATATATATATATATATATATAAGTTTTGTAGAAAATCAAAAATATTTTGCAAAAGCCTTGAGTTGAATTTTTGTTGCCTTAGCAAAGCCATTTTTGGAGAACAAAATAAATGTCATCTGATTACATATGGAGAGCATTGTATCAGCGGATTAAGTTATACGATTATATAAATTCAGGATCAGAGAATACATAACCTATTACTCATCTATATTTGAACACGTATATCAATAGTATAGGAACCTCATATCTACTAAAACTAACAGTAATTTTGTATTTTACACATATATCAGTAGTGTAAATATAATTACCGCATTCAAGGATTGGCTCAATTAATTAAGAATAATTTTTATTATTCTTGAAGTATTGGTACTCTCACGTTGAATTGTTACTGACAATAAATTTGTATTTGTCTATAACCTTCATTATATGCATGCATTATATTATACGCAAAACCAAAAAATCACACAAAACATATATGTTAATAGAGACATACATATATGATATGATATGATATAATATATATATACATACATAAACATATATATGTATATATATATAGAGAGAGAGAGCGCGCTACCCATGGTGGTTAACAAGAGCATGGCGAAGGCCATGATGAGGTAGGTGGTCGGTAGCTTTGCCATCTCAAATAATTAATCAGAATTTTACTCTTCGTTTCGTGCTGTTAATATAAGTGGGTTAGAACTATTTATAGTGTAGCCACTCAAATACTGTCAAATACTATGAACATATTGGGATGGTAAAATGGTCCGACCCGCCGGGTTTTGATCCGTTCTAACCCGATTGGGGTGAGTTTGATAAATTTATAAACGGGTTTGAGACGAGTTTGGTATCCAAAATTAAAACTCGAAGCGAGTTCGGGTCAGGTTTGGATTTTCTGGAAAACTCGTTGGTAACCCGATCCCGACCCGTTTACGATTTTAATTTTAATTATATATATATGTGTGCGTCTTTGTCTATATATAACTCATTAATCTAATTCTTGGTGTTGACATCTATATATATATATATATTTTGAAGAATTTCTGTCAATATGCGTATATATACATTTGTTTGTTTAAATATGTGGGATATTTGGTTTATAACGTAAAACAGAATATGTGCTTAGAATAAGAGAGAGATACTTGGTTTATAACTTAATTTGTCATCAAATAATTTAGTAAATCAACTGTGCTTCTAATTTATTAGAAATAATTTAGTACAACCGATGGTAACCCGTTTATACCGACGGAGTGGTAATGGTATTACCGATTACAACTCGTCGCAAATTTGTGACGGATTTGGTATTAGTAATTTTTAAATGGGGTGGTAATGGTATTAGCTAAACCCGTCCCAAATCCGACCCGTTGCCATCCCTATGAACGTTACTCATTTATGGTTATTAATGGCAAATTTCAATGAAAGAAACAACGATTAATTTCAAGAAATCCCCTATACTATTCAGTTTAATCAACTAATTCCCACTACGTCTACTTTGCCCCTTATATTATTCAATTTCATCATTATGCCCCCTTATATCACATTTCAAGTCAAAATGCCTAAACTACCCTCAATAGTATAAGGGGGTTTAGTGAAATCAACAATTTAAAAAACTATTTTTCGAAAATCAATTATATTTTTTGCAAAAATTATAAATTAAAATTATTATTATATATATATATATATATATATATATATATTTCACAAAAAAATATTTTTTGGAGGGAGTATATTATTTTCCAAAATATGAATTATTTCGGAAAATATAATGTATATATTTTGCAAAAATATTATTTTTAGGAAAACAAATCATATTTTGGAACATAATAGTATATATTTTTTGCAAAAAAATTATTTTTCGGAAAAGATCATATTTTGAATTATAATAGTATATATTTTTTGCAAAAAATTATTTTTCGAAAAACAATTCATATTTTGGAACATAATAAATATTTTTCACAAAAAATCATATTTTGGAACATAATATATATTTTTTTCAAAAAAACTATTTTTCAGAAAAAAATCATATTTTGGAACATAATATATATATTTTGCAAAAAATTTATTTTTCGGAAAAAATTCATATTTTGGAACATAATATATACTTTTTCCCAAAAAAATTATATATTACACAAAATATTTTTTTTGCAAAAAAGTATATATTATGTTCCAAAATATGAATTTTTTCCAAAAAGTATTGTTTTTGCGAAAATATATATTATGCTCCAAAATATGATTTTTTTACCGAAAAATATATATTAGTTTCCAAAATATGATTTTTTTATGAAAAATAAATTTTTTGAAAAATATATATTCTTTTCCAAAATATGATTTTTTTACGAAAAATATTTTGTTTCGCGAAAAAGTATTATTATGTTCAAAAATATGATTTTTTTTCCGAAAAATATATATAATGTTCCAAAATACGATCTTTTCCGAAAAATAATTTTTTGTGAAAAATATACACTATTATGTTTCAAAATGATCTTTTCCGAAAAATATATACTATTATGTTCCAAAATACGATTTTTTTCTGAAAAATATTTTTTTTGCAAAAAGTATATGTAAGTCACTAAAATACCCTAGAGGGGGGGGGGGGGGGGGGTGAATAGGGTTTTAAAAATAATTTCTAACTTCTTTTTATTCTTACTAGAGCGTGCAACAAGGTTCAATATTAATTTACAAGGTAAAATATGCAATGAATAATTTCACTTAAATTCAACAAGCTATTTACCATAATATAAATTAAGCATGCATGAACATAAAGTAAGGAGATGGAGATAGAGATATTGACACCGTGATTTTTACGAGGTTCGGTAACTCCTACTCCTCGGCTCAAAGAATCCCCTTCCTTGAGACTTTCCCAATCCTCACACTATGACTCTTCCTTCAATAGGTGGAATAGCAAAACCTTTACAAAAGAGCTAACTAGCTCTTCACACAATCAAGAGAACAATTCTCCCTTGATACAATGGGTTTCACTCACCCAAGATCACAAATTTATGTATGCAATCAATATATCACTCAAGAACCAAAAACACTCAAAACCCTAAGGTTTTTATGGAAGATAGATCAATATAAGCTCAAGTGTTTTTAGGTGATATTTCAAGAACTCAAGATATGTATATTCTCACAATATATTTTCAATAAGAGAATAAGCTCAAAGCTTGAGTGTAAATCTTCAAAATGATATGAGTGAAAAACGAGATTTTGATATTTCTTGCTATCAAAAGATTTTTCAGAATGTGTTTGAGAGAAAATTAGAGATGAATAATATGTGGAAAATTTCTCACACAAGAACCTTGATATTTCAATCCATATCTCTTTCTTTATATAGTGAAATACTAGGGTTTGGAGAGTGTATCTCACCCTAGACAATGTGGAGAGTAGGACCTGAAAATCAGCAAACAAAACCATTTCTTTTTGGGCAAAAATATTGTTTAGAAATACTTTTCCTTAAAATCCCGAAGAACCCAGTCGACTGCCTGACGGCACTCAGTCGACTGCCTCCATGCTTAGATTTAAAATATTTTTCCCAACGGCTAGGGTCAGTCGACTGCCTCAAGAAGGCCAGTCGACTGCCTCATGAGTCAGTCGACTGCCTTGGACAAGCCAGTCGACTGCCTCAGGCAATAAAAAATGTTCAAAACTCTCTGGTTCAGTCAGTCGGCTGGGTCCTTAACTACCAGTCGACTGGGCACAATCAGTCGACTGCCTTGGACAGGCCAGTCGACTGCCTCATGGAGTCAAAACGTTTTATAGCTCACTGGTTCATCCAGTCGGCTAGGTCCTTATTGGCCAGTCGACTGGGTCACAGTCAGTCGGTTTCCATTTCATGGCAAGTCGACTGGGTGACTCAAAGAATTATTTTCAAGGTCCGTTTTTGATCCGTTTGAGTTCGTTTGATTTATTACTCAAGCTTATAAGACCAATCAACGCATAAGATATCTTGTTTCAATATTCTCACCCGACCTATCTACCCCAGGTCTTGAGTCCAGCTTTTATTCTTTCTTTGATCTTTTTGTCCTTCTTCGAGTTTGCGCTTGAGTTTCTTTATCGCTTGTTGCTTTAGCGATCTTTTCGAATCATTTACCTGTACTTGCTGAAACACTTAGCTCAAAGTCATATTAGTACCAAACACGGTTTTGAATGTTTTGTTAATATCAAAATAAGATTTATTGTTTGAAATAAAATTTCAAAGCCAACAATCTCCCCCTTTTTGATGTTGACAAAACATTTCGTGTTTGTGCATAAAATGGCGAAGTATCAAGTGATACTCCTCCTCAATATGTGCATCTTTCATTTTTATTTGCATGCTCACCCTTAGGAAATAAATTTTACAATTTGATACTCATTTACGTAATGCATGGAAAGATAATAGAAACAACATATTTCAATTCATAATTTGCGAGTTCGGTACATGTTGTTTTACTACTACACATTACAAAATGATAAAGCATAGAAATGAAACGAAGCATAAACAACAAACATAAAACATAGGTAACGTCTTATGCTACACAAAATAGACCTATGGCCAACACAAACACCCTAATATATTCTCCCCCTTTGACGACATCAAAAAGGCGGAGGGTCACGGCGAAAGGCGTCCATGGAAGTGGCGATGCGGTCGATCTTGTCCTCAATACGCTTCATATCCTCGGCCGTCTTCCTCTGGACTTCCTCATTGCGCTTTTGGGCCTTTTCATTGCGCTTTACGATTTCCAAGATTTGGGTAAGAGTTTCGGGATTTCCCCCGAACCCAAAATCTAGAATATCGAAATCGCTACCAAGAGACGGAAAAGAAGAAGTCGGAGCTTTCGGACGAGGTGCCTCGGGACAAGGAACATCATGATGAGGAACAGATGGACCATCCTGGTCCGCAGGAGGACCAACCCTAAGTGAGACCAACACTCCATCCACATTCTTACCGATATGCATCTGCTTGAGATGCGTGTGGTCCAGAGAAATCGGATTGCTCTCCGAAGGCTCTTCATCAAGGGGAACGCCACACCGACCAAGAAGAAAAGACAAATGGGTAGGAAAGATGAGTGCGCCTTTCTTCTTGTGGCACTCGAGAATAGCGGAAATGAACAGAAAAGCAAGGTTGACCTTACGACCGGTCATGACACAATAGACTAGGAAGGCTTCCATGATCGACACAAGACTCCGGCTTTCGGACTTGGGCAAAATGGAATGTGTGATAACATTGTGCACAAGTCGAGCCTCGGGAGTAAGCGAGAAAGAAGGAAACTCAGAAGTGGCAGTGGTGGTTTTATTCACCGAAATGGCCTGAACTGCTTCGAGAGGATCGAAATCATTCGAAGAGTACCAAATAGATGGGCAGAAATACGATATACTGCCAGTAGGTAGCCGAAAAAAACAGTATTAATTACTGCTTCGGTCAACTCAACTGAAACGCCTGCAATAGTGGAGCAAAGTTTGCGAGCGGGAGGACTTGGTTGAGAAGGATTCTTCAGATTTGTATAAAATGCTTTGACGGCTCATGGAAAATTCAAAACATCAAGCGAAACGAAGAAGTCCCAACCCATAATTTGAAAAAGATTGAACGTATTAGCGCTAATCTCTTCGCACAAGGGTTGATTCACAATGGGACTCCGAGCAAACTTGCGATGAATGAAGTTAGTTTCAAAAAGACGAACACTATCTTCATCACCAAGAAGGGCAAAGAGAGACATCGGACCATATTCAGGTTCTGAATCAGTGTCCTCATGAACAGAAGACGAAGGTGGAGGAGGTGCATCCGAAGAGCTTCCACCCCTACGGGCGCGTTTCTTGAGGCACACGACATTGGGAGCCATGAGAGAGATGAGAACCAAGATGATTGAAAGCATTTTGAAAAGAAAATGAAAAGAAATCGAGAAAACAAAATGAGAGAGAAAAGAGAAACTGAAAAAGTGATGTGTATAGATATGTATATATATATATGGATATATATGACTATATATGAAGAGAAGAGTGGTGATAATGGAGGAGAGGATCGTGGTGTAGTGGGGAAGTGGTTTAAAGGTGATTAAATGGCTTGAAGGAAGGAAGAAATGGGAGAGATCGTGGAGAGAGTGGAGAGAAGACGAAGAGAAAGAAGAAAATAAAAACTGGGTTCGCGCAGAGGCAGTTGACTGGCCATATGGAGGTAGTCGACTGGCTCATGACCCAGTCGATTGGCCGAAGGAGGCAGTCGACTGGCTGAAGATGAATAAAATCAGAAAAACTCACTGGTTGATCCAGTCAACTAGCCGTATACGAGGCAGTCGACTGGCCCTCAAAAATAAATTTTTGAAAAATATTTTAAATTTTGAAAGCCGAGATCGTGGACGATATTTTGTGAAAATTTAACTGATTACTTCAAAATCCATGGCCATTCCTAATTCCCTACGAATTTTTGAAAACGGTTCGTCCGAGAGGGGTTTAGTAAAAATATCCGCCAGTTGATTTTTAGTGTCAATAAAAATCAATTCAATGTCACATTTGGCTACGTGATCCCTTAGAAAATGATGCCTAATCTCTATGTGCTTTGTGCGATAATGTTGAGTAGGATTCTTTGAGATACAAATAGCACTAGTGTCATCACATTTAATAGGTACGAGATTAAAAATAAGTCCAAAATCAAGTAATTGTTGCTTAATATAAATAGTTTGGGCGCAACAACTACCGACCGCTACGTATTCGGCTTCAGCCGTAGACAGGGCAACCGAATTTTGCTTTTTACTTGACCATGAAACAAGAGAGTGACCTAGAAAATGACATGTACCACTTGTACTTTTCCTATCCACTCTACAACCCGCAAAATCGGCATCCGAATAACTAGTGAGATCAAGTGTGGTGCCACGTGGATACCATAGTCCTAAGTTAATCGTCCCACTAAGATAGCGAAAAATACGTTTTACGGCTAGCAAGTTAGATTCTTTAGGACAAGATTGAAAACGAGCACATAAACATACACTAAACATGATATCCGGTCTACTAGCAGTTAAATAAAGTAAACTTCCAATCATGCCTTTATATTGAGTAATATCAACACTTTTTCCATTTTCATCTTTGTCGAGTTTAATAGAGGTACTCATAGGAGTAATGGCATGTTTGGCTCCCTCCATGCCAAATCGCTTTAGCAAATATTTAGTGTACTTAGATTGACTAACAAATAAGCCATCCAAGCTTTGCTTGATTTGCAACCCTAAGAAGAAATTCAACTCACCCATCATACTCATTTCAAATTCGTTTTGCATACTAGATGCGAAATCTTTGCAAAGAGAAGTATTTGTGGAACCGAATATAATGTCGTGAACATTTATTTGGATAATCAACAAATCATTCTTGATAGTTTTGGTAAAGAGAGTGTTGTCAACTTTGCCTTTAGAAAACCCTTTTTGAAGTAAAAAGTCACTAAGCCGTTCATACCAAGCTCTAGGAGCTTGCTTTAACCCGTATAAGGCTTTAGATAATTTGTAAACATGATTTGGAAAAAGTTCATTTTCAAAGCCGGGTGGTTGTTTTACAAACACTTCTTCATCTATAGTTCCATTTAGAAAAACACTTTTGACATCCATTTGATAAAGAATGAAATTTCTAGATGATGCTAATGCAAGAATCATTCTAATTGCTTCTAATCTAGCTACGGGTGCAAATGTTTCATCATAGTCAATGCCCTCTTCTTGATTGTAACCTTGAGCTACCAATCTTGCTTTATTTCGAATAATCACTCAATTTTCATCTTTTTTATTTCGAAAAACCCATTTAATGCCTATTATAGTTTGATGTGTGGGTTGAGGGACTAAATGCCAAACTTGATTGCGTTCAAATTGATTTAGTTCCTCTTGCATAGCCATGATCCAAGAATCATCACATTGAGCTTCGTGGAAGTTCTTGGGTTCAATATTAGACACAAAAGCCATGTGGTTGCAAAAGTCTCTAAGTTAAGATCTTGTGCTAACACCTTGTGAAGGGTTACCTATGACTTGGTCAAGAGGATGGTTGTGCACAATCCTCCAAAATTTTGGAATGGAGCAAGTCAAGTCATCATTAGATTGATTTCCAACTTCGCTCTTATCCATTTTCCTACTTGATGAGTTAGAGATATTGAGATTATTGAAACTATCCTCAATTCCTACAACTTCATCATCATCTAGGTGAACTTTAGGTGAGGGTAGAGGCAGTGATTCATCAAAAAAAACATGGATAGACTCTACCATGGTTAAAGTCCTTTTGTTAAATACTTTAAAAGCTCCACTAGTTGAGGAATACCCTAAGAAAATTGCTTCATCTGATTTGGAGTCAAATTTTCCCAAGTTATCTTTATCATTTAAAACGAAACATTTACAACCAAACACTTTGAAATACCCAATATTGGGTTTCCGACCATTCCACAACTCATACGGAGTCTTACCTAATTTCATTTGGATGATAACTCTATTTATGACATGACAAACGGTGTTTACCGCTTCAGCCCAAAGACTTCGGGGAATGTTGTGTTCATTTAACATAGTCCTAGCCATTTCTTGTAAAGATCTATTTTTCCTTTCAACTACCCCATTTTGTTGAGGAGATTTTGGAGCCGAGAGATCATGAGATACACCAATTCATCACATAATTTCTCTAGATCTTAATTGTCAAATTCTCTACCCCTATCACTTCTAATTTTCTTGATTTTCAAATCTTTTTCGTTTTGAATGACTCTATAAAATTTATCAAGAATGGAGTTAGTTTCATTTTTATGAGCAAGAAAGTGAACCCAAGTAAATCTAGAATAGTCATCTACTATAACAAGTACATAGAGTTTCCCGGCTAAGCTAGCCGTTCTCTCTGGACCAAAGAGGTCCATATGAAGTAACTCTAAGGGTCGAGAAGTGGTGATATCTTTCTTTCTCTTGAAAGAAGATTTCACTTGCTTACCTATTTGACATGCACTACATATTTTATCTTTTGAAAAATTAGTCTTCGGGAGGCCATTGACTAATTCATTTTTAGACAAACGTTGAATGAGGTCCATACTAGCATGTCCTAAGCGTCTATGCCATAACCAACTATTTTCACTCGATGTGACAAAGCACTTAACATCTTGTTCATTTAATTCACAGAGCAACATAGTATATAAATTTCCGTTTCTCTTTGCATTGAACAATTGCTTTCCATCTTTCTCAACTATGCATGCATTTGACCTAAAGATAACATCATAACCTTTGTCACAAAGTTGGCTAATGCTAAACAAGTTATGCTTTAAACCATCAACTAAAAGTACGTTATCTATAGCTAGAGAAGAAGATATACTAATGGATCCAATTCCAATAATTTTGCCTTGTGAGTTGTCTCCAAAAGTAACGCTTCCTCCTTCATAAGATTTTAGGGACATGAATTTTGATTTGTCCCCCGTCATGTGCCTTGAACATCCGCTATCAAGGAACCATCTTTCTTTTGAGGCGGACTTCAAGCATACCTACAACACAACGTTACGTTACTTTTATTGGTACCCAATCTATTTTGGGTCCATTATGGTTAGAAAGAGATGCAATAGTTCCTTTAGAACCCAAAATGATTTAGTTACCAAATTTTATTTTGCATGCAGAGATGTAATGGTTCCTTTAGGAACCCAAAACATTTTTGACACAATTTTTTTCTTCTTTCTTAGAAAACATGCATTTGCTTTGTGACCTCTTTTCTTACAATAATAACATGAGACATGGTTGTGATCAATAGAAGATGAGAATGAATATTGTTTTGAAAAAGTATGCTTTAATGATTTTCTTTTCTTCAATAAAAGTGCATCTTTGTTGAATGTATCATATCCTAAGCCGCATTTGTCAAGAGAGTTTCTTTGTCTTCCTAGCATGATACTCAAGTTTTCTTTTCCTTTTGTGAATTTTGCTAAGATGTTTATTTGATCATTGATAGTCTTTTTCAATAAACTAGTTTCCTCTTCTATCTTCATACTTTTGTCATTTGTAGCATTTACATTAACTATGGTGTGACAAGTAGAATTACATGAAGATTTAGATTTCTTGAGCAAACTATGTTTCTTAGCTAGTTTTTCAAACTCATCATACAAATTTTCAAATGCATCTTGTAATTCATTATGAGAAAATAAAAGCTCATCATATGACACAATGGAATTATCTAATGCATGTAAATTTAAATGTACCTCATCTTCATTTTCCATGAGGCAAAGATTTGCAATTTCTTCACCATTTTCTTCCTCATCCGAATCACAAGAGTCATAATCATCCCATGTTGCATTCATGGCCATTTTGTTTGGCCTTTTCTCATTATCCTTTTTGGGCTTGAAACACTCATTTCTATAGTGTTCCAGTTTACCACAATTGAAGCAAGTAATGGATTCCTTCTTGCTTGTCTCTCCTCTTCGTTCGTTGCTCTTTGAGAACCTCCAACCTTTAGCCTTCTTTCGTTGAAGAAATCTCTTGAATTGTTGAGTGATCAAGGCAATTTCTTCATCAACCTCTTCTTCGATTCTTTCATTTGCTTCACTTTTAGTTGAAGCTTGCAAGGCTATACCTTTTCTAGGCTTGGCGTCTTCTTCACGAGATTTTAAGGTAATTTCCCATGTAAGGAGTGACCCAAAAATCTCTTAAAGACTCATAGTGCTAAGATCGTGTGCTTCTTTAATAGCCGTCACCTTCGCATCCCATTTGACCGGAAGACTTCTAAGGACTTTGCGTGCCGCATCGGATCTAGGAACAATTCTACCAAGGTGCTTTAGTCCATTCAAAATAGTAAAACGAGACATCATAGAATTGATATTTTCATCTTCCTTCATGGTAAAAAGTTCATATTCATGCATAAGTATATCAATTTTAGATTCTCTAACTTGAGTAGTTCCTTCACAAGTAAGTTCAAGTTTATCCCACATTTCTTTGGCCGTGGAGCAAGTAGATACACGGTTAAATTCGTTTGGACTTAAGCCACAATTTAGATTAACCTTAGCTTTGGTGTTAAATGACATAAGTCTACGCTCATCATTATCCCATTCTTTGGGTAATTTGGGAATAGTTTTTCCATCAACCACTTTGGTAATAGTAAAAGGTCCATCGACAATAACTAGCCAAATTTGATAATCAATAGCTCGAAGAAAATCTATCATTCTAATCTTCCAATAGCTATAGTTTGAACCATCAAACCATGGGGGCCTGTTGTTAGGTTGTCCTTCTACATGAGTGACTATGTTTGAGGCCATGATCGTTCTCTAAGACGGTTAAGTCTAAAACAAGTAGAGATTAGGCTCTGATACCAATTGTAAGTCACTAAAATACCCTAGGGGGGGGGGGGTGAATAGGGTTTTAAAAATAATTTCTAACTTATTTTTATTCTTACTAGAGCATGTAACAAGGTTCAATATTAATTTACAAGGTAAAATATGCAATGAATAATTTCACTTAAATTCAACAAGCTATTTACCACAATATAAATTAAGCATGCATGAACATAAAGTAAGGACATAGAGATAGAGATATTGACACCGTGATTTTTACGAGGTTCGGTAACTCCTACTCCTCGGCTCAAAGAATCCCCTTCCTTGAGACTTTCCCGATCCTCACACTATGGCTCTTCCTTTAATAGGTGAAATAACAAAACCTTTACAAAAGAGCTAACTAGCTCTTCACACAATCAAGAGAACAATTCTCCCTTGATACAATGGGCTTCACTCACCCAAGATCACAAATTTATGTATGCAATCAATATATCACCCAAGAACTAAAAACACTCAAAACCCTAAGGTTTTTATGGAAGATAGATTAATATAAGCTCAAGTGTTTTTAGGTGATATTTCAAGAACTCAAGATATGTATATTCTCACAATATATTTTCAATAAGAGAATAAGCTCAAAGCTTGAGTTTAAATCTTCAAAATGATAAGAGTGAAAAAATGAGATTTTGATCTTTCTTGCTAGCAAAAGATTTTTCAGAAGATGTTTGTGAGAAAATTAGAGATGACTAATATTTGGAAAATTTCTCACATAAGAACCTTGATATTTCAATCCATATCTTTTTCTTTATATAGTGAAACACTAGGGTTTGGAGAGTGTATCTCACCCTAGACAATGTGGAGAGTAGGACCTGAAAATCAGCAAGCAAAACCATTTCTTTTTTGGGCAAAAATATTGTTTAGAAATACTTTTCCTTAAAATCCTGAAGCACCCAGTCGACTGCTTGACGACACCCAGTCGACTGCCTCCATGATTAGATTTAAAATATTTTTCACAACCGCTAGGGTCAGTCAACTGCCTCAAGAAGGCCAGTCGACTGCCTCAGGCAATCAAAAATGTTCAAAACTCTCTGGTTCAGTCAGTCGGCTGGGTCCTTAACTACCAGTCGACTAGGCACAGTCAGTCGACTTCCTTGGACAGGCCAATCGACTGCCTTATGCAGTCAAAACGTTTTATAGCTCACTGGTTCATCCAGTCGGCTGGGTCCTTATTGGCCAGTCGACTGGGTGACTCCAAGAATTATTTTCAAGGTTCGTTTTTGATCCGTTTGAGTTCGTTTGATTTATTACTTGAGCTTATAAGACCAATAACCGCATAAGATACCTTGTTACAATATTCTCACCCCGACCTATCTACCCCAGGTCTTGAGTCCAGCTTTTGTTCTTTCTTTGATCTTTTTGTCCTTCTTCGAGTTTGCGCTTGAGTTTCCTTATCGCTTGTTGCTTTAGCGATCTTTCCGAATCATTTACCTGTACTTGCTGAAACACTTAGCTCAAAGTCATATTAGTACCAAAAACGGTTTTGAATGTTTTGTTAATATAAAAATAAGATTTATTGTTTGAAATAGAATTTCAAAGCCAACAGTATATATTATTTTTTCCGAAAGAATTCATATTTTGGAAAATAATATGCTCCCTCCGAAATTTTTTTTTTTTCGAAAAATATATATATATTTTTGAATTTATAATTTTTTGCAAAAAATATAATTGATTTTTGAAATTGTTTTTTTTTTTAAATAGTTGATTTCACTAAACCCCCTTATAATATTGAGGGTATTTTAGGCATTTTGACTCAAAATGTGAGGTGAGGGGGCATAATGATGAAATTCAATAGTATAGGGGGCAAAGTGAACACTGTGGGAGTTAGTTAATTAAAGTGGATAGTATAGGGGGGTTTCTTGAAGTTAACCCAAGAAACAATAATGACAAATTTTTATATAAAAAAGTTAATTTACCCCACAGATTATCTAAATATTTGCTATTTTTGTTACCTATTTATTGTCAATAAATTTTTTAAAAATTATCTTTGTAATCTTGGTTTGAAGAATTAATGATTATCTAAATATTTGATATTATGGTTACCTATTTATTGTCACTAAATATTTTTTTAAATCATCTTGTAATCTTGCTTTGAAGAATTAATTGTCTATAAATTATGTTGATTATTATGGTAATCTTGGATGGCCAACATACTTGTTACGTACAATTTAATATACATATATATTTATATAATTTACCCTTATATATATAGCAAAAAGGTCACGTGCATACATGTGACATAAAAATCAATATTAAAAAATTTAGAGAATTATTAAAATATTAAAAAATGTATAAAATTAAAAGCCTTTAAAATATTACAGTACTATAGATGAATATAAGTATAGATAGAGATATATATTGTTTATTTTTTAGGATTTTAGTGTCCATACATCTGTTTTTTTGTAATTTTTAAAATATGAGTGTCCATCCATCTTCCTTTGTAATTTTTAGAAATACTTTAGTTATAATTATTATTATTTATCAAGAAGACATTTTAATAATAATTCTTATAATTATAATTATATTAAAGGGTACTACTTTAATACACTTTAATAGTTCTTTGAATGTAGTTGTTGGAGGCTACAAATAGAATGATATGAAACTATTCAGATTTAAGTGGTGAAATAGGGAAAATTATTGGTTACTTCTGGAATAAGGATGCATGGTATCCCAAACCAATAAAAATAAATGGTGATATACACGCGCAAGTGAAGTCAATTCTGACAAATTCTTTACTTCTTCACTCAAGACCCTAATTTGATCTTCAACATTGGGTCTTCTTTGAGTTATTTGATTCGTCCTTAATTTCAAATTTTTTTCTCTTAATTTGAAGGACATGGGTCAAATATGACATTTCATTCCGCAATGATGACATACAGGTTCAAACCTTTGAAAACCATTATTAGAATTCTTATAATACTTAGAGGTAAAGGGAGACTTACTCCCAACCGGCTTTCTGACATAAGGTTGAACATTAGGAATCTTATCAGAACTACCTTGAGGAGAACTAGATGGTACTTGGGAAGCCCTAACAAATGTAGTTTTAGGTATGATATTTGAATTACCCGTTATTCCTACGAATCCCAATCCTTTAGTATTTCCCACAGATTTACCTATACTCAACATATGATCAAGCTTAAGGGTTCCACTAGACCATTTATAAATAGTTGAGTTAGCATCCTTCAGTTCCTTTTCCAAAACCTCAATTCTCGTAGATTTCTCATTTATATCAGATTTTAGAGTGACTAATTCCTTATTGAGATCATCACACTCTTCAAAGCATCATTCCTTTCTTGTTCAGACTCAATTAATGTTTTAGATAATTGAGTTTTTTGGGTCTGCAAAAGATTTAGGGTTTGGGAACTATTGACTAATTCATCTCTTAAAGAGTGTAATTCTTTGTACATCTTTAAATATTTAGTCAATAATTGATTGTGATGATAGTTAAGTTGAGTAAGTTTATCAAGTAATTCATCGTAAGACGCTTGAGGCATGTCATCACAATCTTCATCACCCCCAGAATCTTCATCTCCAGACATCGACCATCTAGTAACAACTTCTTTAACCTCTTTGCTTTATGCAGCTAACACGATGTAATTCTCAGACTCATCACCTACTTCTGAGTTTGTCGCATCACTAGCTGATCCATTGTCAGATTCATCGTCCCAAGTGACAGATACGCCTTTTGTTCTTTTTAACATATTTGGCTATTAGCACACTCCACTGCTAAGTGACCATACCCTTTACACTCAAAACATTGAGGTTTCTTCTTCTTAAGGTTAAACTGGTCATTCTTATATTGAGATTCATTTTTATTTCTAAAATCATTTAATTTATCCCCAAAATTATGTCATTTGCCACTCTTTTTACCATTATTAGTCTTAATAAATTTGTTTAGCCTTTTAGCAAACACGGCAATATCATTTATATTCAAATCACTTTCTCCATCAGACTCAATAGGATATTCTCTAGTGGTTTTAAAAGCTATGCTCTTTTCTTTAGTGCCACTAGATCTCTTATGGGGAATTTTGAACATCTCCATCTCATAAGATTTTAGGTTTCCAGCTAATTTTTCGACTTTAATTTCTTTAAGACTCATAACTTCTGAGATGACAGTAACTTTAGACCTAAAACGTTCAGGGAGAGACATAAGAATCTTTTTTACTATAGTAGTTTCAGGAATGGGCTCTCCTAGATTGTGACTGCCCATTACTATGACAGTTAGTTTATCCTCAAAGTCAGCATAAACTTCATCATCTTCCATCTTAAGTTGTTCAAATTTAGAATTTAACATTTGGAGTTTCGATTCTTTTACTTTTGAAATCTCTTCATGAGTTACTTGAAGAATATCCCGAACTTCTTTGGCATTTACGCACGTAGCAGTTCTCTTAAATTCACTTGAGGTAACGACATTATTTAAAGCATTTAAGACTTTAGAGTTCCAAGCAGCGCTGTTTGGCTCAACAAGAGTCCACTCGTTAGGCGACTTTAATTTAGATTTATCACAATGGGAGGTGAGTACCCTATCTCTATAGCAAGCCAGACTTTTTCATCTAGAGATTTCAAGAATGTTCTCATAGCTTTCCAATACGTATAATTAGAGCCATCAAATAAAGGAGACCTGTAACTGAACCTCTTTCACGAGGTAAGTCCATCTTCTAAGTTCAAGATCTAACCCTAGGTCGTTAACCTAAATCAGGGCAAACCTTGCTTTGATACCAATTGAAATTACCTAGAAGACGGTGAACTAAGCCTACAGGGGGGGGGGGGGGGGTGAATAGACTTTTTATAAATTTAATGACCAATTAAAATTATTTGCGGAATATTTAATTTTAATCAGAATAAATAGGTTAAAAAAAAAACTTTTCTTATACTAAAAATATTTATCAGAGATAAAATAGTTTTTAATTAAAAATATATCTTTAATAAAAATAATGATTTATTAATTAAAATATTTAATTTTTATTAAAGATATTTTTTTTCTTTTAATAAAAATAATGAATTTTTATTAAAAAGAATTTTCTAGGGAAAAACAAACTATTGATGTCCTAGAATCAATATTATGATACATTGGATATGATAGTTACACAAAAATGTGGAGTTAATTTATTATAGTAAGATATAATAAAACGCACAGTTAACTCACCGATCGATCACGTATTACCATCCATCGATCGTTAGTGTGCTAGTTAGGGTTTGTGTTTATTTCTCATTTATTCCATTGATCGGTCGATCACTTGTGCCACCGATAGATCGCGTATTGTTCTGATCGATTACTAGTGGTCCGATCGATTGCTACCTAGGTTCGTGAGTGTTTGTAATTGCCACCGATCGATCGCGAAACCCTGAATCGCGAATTCTGGGAACAGTAATACATCTGCAAATTGATGATTGGATTATTATTGTTTATTACTTCACACAAATTAATTCTTTTCACAATTAATATTAATCAACCAATAATAATATTATAACATAATTTAAAGTAGTAAAATAACACAATTTTTTTACGTGGAAAACCTTGGAAAAAACTCCAAGTAAAAACCACGGATACCCTCTGGTATCAATACACTATGAATCAAAGAGTTTGTGCAGACTCTATGAAGTTAGAACTTACAATAGCTCTTATTTACCGTTGTTCACTTGTCGTCTGAAAGTCTTGATTCACTCGCTCTCCACGAAACTTCTTGCTTCGATCTCCGTACTTTGACAGCTCCGTTTCTCACGGATCAAAGCACACACAGTGCAACATATGGTGTGTAGATTTTTTAATATCTAAGTCATCCAATTGTGCATAAAAATCATAACTGTTGTAGCACAATTGGATAACCCCAAAAGCTATAGAGAACTGGAAGATGAATAATCAGTCAATATTTTTCTTTGTCTCTCTCTTTGTTTGCAGATAGATATTTTCTGCAGAAGAATTGCAAAGCTCTCTAAGCTTATCTTCTCTTCTCAATATCTCATATTTATATAGAGAGAAGTCTTCAATTATGGAATAGAAATCTTTAATTATGGAATAATATTTCTTTGTTTGCACTCCAAAAATATTTGGTGTGAGGACCAAGTAATAACTATGAATGGACCAGTCTGTACCTCAATATCCTTGTACAAGGAGCCAGAATTCTGCCAGTACAGTTTTGCACGAATTCCAATGTCAGCGTTGTCGATCAATCGGTGGTTCCATAATTTTAATAATTAATTATTCTGCAATTATATGCTCCAAAATACCTAAACTACCCAACATGGTTATTGACTAGACATGCCAATATAAAAATATTATTGCATAAACATTACTGGGTAGGTTGTGACAATTTTGGTTTTGTAAATTCTTGGTGGCTAATTTGATTGTAAACATTCCTAATTGCCTAGACAATTACATGTTTGTTGGACATGTGATAATAACGGGTTTTGGTGTTGGTTGTGTTCAATTACGATGAAGTAATTTGGTTGTGTTCAATTACATGATATGATAATAATAGTTGGATTTGTCCATTAGAAGTGAGCTTCTATAATGATGTGATAATAATCAAGCAAGTTATTACATAATACTTAAACAAGTCATTACAAACCATCTCAAAACACCCATTATGAAATTGGGTCTACTTCAAGGATAAAAATATAGCAATACATCATATAAAAACACATCCTATAACTAGTTTCTTCACCCACTTCAGTGCTAACCCAATGCAAATATACATGTTATTCAATTCAATAATATCGTCCTCCAATTCAATGTTGTGTTGTCTTTTAGAAATATGACGAGAATGAGCTATATTGCCTTGACCACTTGATAAGTATAATTGGTTCGCACCACTTCCAAAAATCACATTTTCGATTCCGGCATTTGTAGTATAGCTTACCCAATTTGCCATTGTTATCTTGAGTTGTCACCAATATCACGACTATTTTGCCACAGTCGCAAACTATGTTTTCATACCTCAAATTGAAAGAGTTGTTACATTGCCGGTTTGTAGAACTAGACATTATGATATTCAATTTTGAAAAAAAATAATTAAATAATTAAATTGATGTAGAAAAAATTAACAAAGATAGTTCATGCCAATCATTTTTCCGAATTCTGTAGAATATATAGTGAATTTGAAGATACATAAAGTAGATGAACCTTTGCTATGGAGATGAAGATATATGCATAGAAATAAAGAAATGAAGTAAAATGGGTAGGTTACCTTAATGGGATGAGCAATGGCTTCGTCCACCTCCCCCTTTTGTTGTTGGTATAAAAACCCCTAAGCTCAAATGTAAAAGAAGACTCATAAGGGTAGTTTCTGTTGGCCACATATCGACTCCTTGTGGGGGGGGGGGGGGGGGGGGGGGGGGGGGGGTGAATAAGGTCAATGACAAACTTTGAGAATTTTTCTATTTTACTTTATTTATCAAAATTACATTTCATTAGGCTCTTGTCAAATACCTAGTGAACATAATGATTTCCTAAGTGCTTACCTCAATTCATACATTGAATCATGAACAATGAGCTACACAATTATATATATAGTGGATTCAATTAGAATAAGAAATAATTCATGCACCAAGTAAATATGTTATTCAACTAACCATGTAAAACACTTTTCTTATATATATAGACTTAATGTATAAAGTGTTATTTGACATGAAAAATATCTTTGTAGAGTTTATACAAAGTAATCAAACATTAAGAGTGCATATAAACTCTCAAAGAAAAGGTTGTGTTGAATATCCATTTTGTCAAATACTTGGGGTGCATATGAAATTTTAATGTTATGGTTTGTGGAAGATATTTTCTATCAAACACTTAGTGTGCATATTAATCATGGCTAAGTAAAAGAAGTAGATAAATTATAATCTAAGCCATGTTCTATTAAGTTCATGATATAATCATATTACTATCCACTTCATGAATTCTTCAACACAAGCAATTTATAGCATTCATATGTAAAGCTTAATCATGTAAATAAAAATTTCTTGTAAAGTAAAGAGTTCAGGGATAGAGAAAATGCAAACCAAAGACACCGATATTTTACATGGTTCAACCAATTCTTTGGTCTACGTCCTTGCCTTGAGAAAACCTCTCAAGGATTTCACTATCGAGATTTTCTTACGGGTGAAAAGCAAACCCTTACATGCTCATCCTTGCGGGTGAAGAGCCAACCTTGCTTACTCTTGCGGGTGGAGACCCAACCTTGCTCACTTTTGCGGGTGGAAAGCTAACCTTCAATCACTCTTGTTTTCGGGTGAAGAGCCGACATTTGTGGGTGAAGAGCCAACCTAATCCTCTCTCTTTAAGGCAGAGAGAAACCTTTACATAGCTTCAAGAAGCTCATCCCATGCCAAGATTACCTCTTAGTCTTTTGCTCACAAATAATAAGAATTGAATTTGAGTGGTATAACAATATATCTCAATAGATAGATATAGAAATTCAAAACTCACTTCCTCACATACTTAAGAGTTATAAATGAAATACTCAAATAAAAAGCTCAACTCAATGTGTGGAAGAATGAATCACAAGAATGATATGAATGATGCTCATGGTGATTCCTATAGGAGAGTTTTCTACCTAAATATGAATTAAAAAATGAGGCACAAATGGTAGATTTCAATCATACTCCGATCTCCCTCTTCTCTAACCCTTTTTGGCTCATATATGACATATATAAAGTGGAAATCAAATATAGCCATTTAGTGGTGTTTTGGGAAGTTTTGGAACACTTTGAATTCAAAATTAGCCGTTATAATTCAAATTCCGGACGAGGCAGTCGACTGGGTAAATTTGGGCAGTTGACTGGGCCTTCAAAATTTTCATTCCGAAAATTGCTTTTAGGCTTCTGCCTATTCCATTCGACTGGGCCCTTAAGGCAGTCGACTGGGTGTTTCAGCTCAGCTTCGACCCAACTCCACTCTTTTGGTCATAACTAGAGCTACGTAACTCCGATTGAGGCGTTCTTTAGCTCATTGGAAAGAGAACTTTAAGTTCTTGAGTTTAGCCTTTTGAATCACTCCATTTAACCCATTTTTGAGTGTGATCTGGTCGTTTGAATGTGATGCTTCATTTCAAACATTTAACCCCCTTGACGGTTTTTCAAAAAATCTTTGGGAATTTTTCCGAAATGACTTATAAACAATACTAGGATGTCTTAGAGACTTATTAAGGTCCTTGACATGCCTAAAGTCAATATTGAGATCATAAAATAAAATTTTAATTTAGACAAAATTCTCAATATTTGATAAATATTTTTCATGCTTAAAAAGAATTACGTTCAAAGCCTTAACATGCATCTGGAAACCATTTCAAGTGATATGAGTTGAGTTTATGCTTCTAAGACAACATCTTTGTTAAGTTCTTCCATAGATTATGAAAGTTTGAACTAACTCAACTTTAGCAAATACTATATATGAAAGTTGTATCAATGATGTTAATAGCCTAATACTAATGGTTTAAGGACTCATGAATGATTTCAATGATATGCATGATCTTATATGCTAATTTGTCAAGAGTTGATATTTCAAATGAGTTATTTAAAAATAACTTTACATTTAATCTAACACTCACCCAAGACTATTTTTCTCAATTATTTGATTTTCAAATTCTTTAAGCTTTGGGTTGATGTCTCCATCATTGTCTTCAATGTCTTTTGAGCTCTAAACACCTTTATTTGATCTTCTCATGGATCTACTAGCTCTCTTGAGTTTATCTTTAATCAACAACCTATTAAACATAACTCAAGTAGACATTAAATTCATCACATTCAATGGTTTGTTATCATCAAAATGTCTAATGTACCCATAATGAAAAACCTTGGGTCAACAGTTTCGTTATCAAATTAGCCCCTTAAGTTGTGAGGCCCATCTGCATTCAGGTTTCAAACTTAAAAGATCAAATGACAGACACATGTCCATAAACTAATAGAGGTGATCGAAATTGGAGTAATTTGATTAAATTAAAAACTGCATGGGATTTTTAGAAATGGAGGGGGTTAGTTAATTTTTTTGAATCCACAAAAGAGTTTATTGATAATATCCCAGTAAATAAATAAAGAATATATATATATATATATATATATATATATATATATATATATATATATATATATATATATATATATATATATATGTCTGCAGATAGGAAAACAGTCAAGGTAATTTTCTGCGTAACGATTTCATAAAACCCACTCGTAAATAAATCTTTAATTTCCACTTAAATTGAAACATTATAATTACAATAGAAGAACAGAGAGCATATATTTATATATATATATATATATATATATATATATATATAATATATAAAAAAATAAACAAAGGGCATTCGAGTCCATTCCTGTAATATTAGCAGGTTTGTTATGACCACGGGTGTTGACTTGTTTATGTAGAAAGGGGGTATTTGATAATTGTAATAGTTAAAAAATTCATGGCCCAACAAAGATGGGTCATAGGACTGATGGGCCGACGACTGATGGGCCAGGGACTGATGGGCCGGAGTTGGATGGGCTGCAAACAAGTGGGCTAAATAAAAATGGGTCTATGGAAAGTTCTGGAAATTAAGTGATCCACAAGACAAGGAGTAGTCTAAGTATAGAATAAAGAATCCAAAAAAGGTTAGTGTTTATCAAATCCCCTGATTTAAGGGATTGATGAATTTGGGTACATGGGCTTGACCCATCTTCCATAATTGTGTATAAATACATGACTATGATGAATGAGAAATGATCCAATTTTTAACATAGTTATTGTTGTGTAATTTTTCTGCATTTGCACAATTGGCGCCGTCTGTGGGAAACCTCTATTATTGAAATCTTTTTCAATAAGCTTCCCACTCTTTAGAAAAAGCGAAGATTCGTATCATCAATGGCGATCACACGTTCACAACATACCGAATTACCTCCAAACGGAGGCCAGAATCCAGAAGATCTGATCAGACTAGCCCTAGAGGAGAGGACTGTCGATTTAGAAAGGCAGAACGCTGAACTAGTGGCAAAACTGGCTCAACTACAGAACCCACATGAGGTTCATAATGATGAACAGTCCGGCCAGCATGAACGATCTATAGGCCGCCAGACAGACAAGGACGATCTCCCCGTCCGATCCCATAATGATCGTGAAGAACACACGGAGTCATCACTACAGGTTCTCGAGGTACGTAACCCCGAAGAGGTCCTGACCATGAAAAAGCTGGAGGAAATCATTTCCAGATTCCAGCGGG
The DNA here is from genome assembly GCA_963922005.1 of Cornus suecica. Lineage (NCBI taxonomy): Eukaryota > Viridiplantae > Streptophyta > Magnoliopsida > Cornales > Cornaceae > Cornus > Cornus suecica. The sequence goes on from OY998241.1 coordinate 28,823,691, forward strand.
ACGAGCTTAAAGATCTGAAGCTACAGACTCCAATCGATCTAGCATCTGAGGCATCCATAGACGCCGTTCAGACACCATTCACCATCTCGATCACCAGTGTGCCCTATCCGGAGAGGTTCAGATTACCGAAGTTCACCCTTTTCGATGGTACGAAAGATCCAACATAGCACAATTACCACGTTCATACCAAGATAAATGTTTACAACGAGAACGAGGCCTTACTTTGCAAAGTATTCCCCACCAGCTTGACCGAAGCAGCCCTTCTGTGGTTCAAAAAACAATCACCCCGATCGATCAGAAGTTGGCTCAGACTCTGCGAGCTATTTATTGCCCAGTATTTCGGTAACAAAAGACAGAAGAATACTATCTCCAGTCTGTTCACCATGATTCAAGAGAAGGGCGAGTCCCTGAAAAGTTTTGTATCACGATTCAACGTGGAGATGTCTTCAATTGAAAATTGCGATCAACACTCAGCTGTTAAAGCCTTCAGAATGGCCCTGATCCCGGGAACTAAGTTCCATCAGTCCCTGGTCAAAAGACCACCTGCAGACATTGGAGAGCTCAATTCCAGGGCACAAGGGCACCTCCGAATACAAGAAGAGTTGGCCATACAACAGAGAAGGACCGCCTTTACAACAGTAGAGGCAAGTGCATCTGAACCTTCCAGGTTAAAGGATCGAGCACCACATCGGAAGCGATCGAGCATTCCTCCTGTTCCTTCCCCGGTCCCAGAGAAACGCCCAAGGTTTGAGGAGAAGATCACCCCCTTGAAAGTGACCTTGGCAAAGCTGTACCAGGAAATGAAGGGTAAGGGAATCTATCGGTCACCACCACCCATCAGACAACCGATGGATCATAGAGATACGTCAAGACATTGTGCCTTCCATGGCGAATACGGGTACCACGCCAATGAATGCAGAAGCCTCAGGAGGCAGGTGGAAGCCATGATAGCAAAAGGAGAACTGACCGAGTATGTCGCCAAGGAAAGAGCCCGATCAGATCAAGCATCGCATGCTCCTATCAAGGGAGCTATGGGGCAACCCGTATGGGTCATTCACATGGTCCATGGGGGGGCCAGTCGATCAGAAGTAGAGGAAGCCCGTAGATCACAGATGCGGCAAGCCCAGAAGTTGCGAAGGGTTGGGGAAGTCACCGAGTTCTGAAGCCCTAAAGAGGATGCCTAGATTATTTTCACCTCTGCAGATATGCGGAACATTCAGAAACCACATGAAGACCCTCTGGTTATCTCCCTCATGGTCTCCAACTTCTTGATCAAGAGGGTAATGGTTGATCCAGGAAGCAGTGCCAACATTATCACCAAGTGGGCCTTTGAGAAATTGGAAATCAGCCCCCAGGAAATAGTCCCTTCCAGAAGCCCGATAGCAGGATTCGATGGCAGAAGAGTGGAACTAGTGGGAGAAATCCAACTACCAGTAACGGCAGCAAGACGTACGCTCCGAGATACTTTTGTGGTGGTAGATGTCAAACCTTCATATAATCTCCTCATGGGAAGGGGATGGATCCATCGTATGCACGGAGTCCCTTCTACCATGCATCAAGTCATGCGATGTATTGACCCGAACGGAGTTGACGTGATCGACATCAGGGGTGATCAGGTAGCAGCAAAGGAGTGTTACGTTGTCACCATGAAAAGTCTAAAAAGAAAGGCGGAACCGGAACGAGGATTATAATCCAAGACGACAACCGATGGCAAATAACAATTACAGGAGGACGGTTCGGGATCACCAGTAGTAGTTGAACCCCTACTGGAAGTTCAAATTTGCCCCGATCATCCCAAAAGGTTTACTTATATTGGTTCAGGCCTCAGTCCACAAGAAAAAGAGGAAATGGAATCCCTTCTCCGTTCTAATGCTGACATATTTGCATGGAGTCATATGGACATGACTGGCATTGACCCATCAATAGCCCAACATTCCCTCAATGTGGATCCCAGCACAAAGCCTGTCAAACAGAAACAAAGGCGAATGGGGGGCCATCGAAACCAGATCATAGCTGAAGAGGTTGATCGACTTCTTCAAGCAGGATTCATAAAAGAGGTCCAGTATCCTTCCTGGTTGGTGAACATTGTGGTGGTCCAGAAGAAAAATGGCAAATGGAGGGTATGTGTAGACCTCACGGATTTGAATAAAGCCTGCCCGAAATATTGTTTTCCTTTACCAAAAATCGATCAGATGGTAGATGCCACCGCGGGTTTCGATCGCCTGAGTTTTCTGGATGCATATTCTGAGTATAACCAGATCAGAATGAACCCGGAGGACCAGGAAAAGACTGCCTTCATCACTGAGTCAGGTACATTTTATTACATAGTTATGCCTTTCGGACTAAAGAATGCAGGTGCTACCTATCAAAGGTTGGTCAGAAGGGTGTTCCAAGGAATGATAGGATCCACCATAGAAGCCTACATCGATGACACGGTTGTAAAAAGCAAGGCGAAAGGAGACCACTTGACCGATTTGCTGCAGGTGTTCAACACCCTCAGGAAGTATAATATGAAGCTCAACCCGTCCAAGTGTTCTTTCAGAGTGTCCTCAGGCTAGTTTTTGGGGCACATAGTTGATCGGACAGGAATACAAGCTAGCCCGGCGCAAGTCAAAGCTCTTGTAGAGTCAGCAGAGCCAAAATCCCGAAAGGAGATCTAGGTACTAACCGGGAGAGTATTGGCCCTCAGTCGTTTCATCTCTCGATTAACCGATAGGTGTAAGCCATTTTTTCAAGCAATAAAGGCGGCAAAAGGAGAAGTCTGGGGGCCAGAGCAAACGGAGGCCCTGAAACGACTCAAAAGTTACTTGGCAAAGCCCCCGATATTAGCAACCCCAGAAGCCGATGAGCCGCTACACCTGTATCTGGCCATATCCACAATGTCTACCAGCGTCGTTCTAGTCAAGGAGGGCAAAGGGTTCTAGACACCGGTCTTCTACACCAGCAAGGCCCTTGCCGATACGGAGACCTGTTACTCAAAGCAAGAAAAGCTATTATTATCACTGATCAATGCTAAACGACGCCTTGGACATTATTTTGAAGCACACCCGATCATAGTGCCTACTTTAACTCCGATCAGATCTATAATGGCAAAGCCTGAGTTATCAGGGAGAGTGTTAAAATGGGCAATAGAACTCAGGATTTTTGATATAACCTATGTCCCCCGAACGACCATCAAAGGACAAGCAGTAGCTGACTTCCTGTTAGAAACCGAAGCGGGAGACTCCGTAGAAGAATGTGATCATGGATTATGGGTCGTGTTTGTGGATGGATCATCGAACATCAACGGAGCAGGGATCGGAGTAGTACTCGTAACACCGGATGGTACTAAGATCCAACAATCCGTTCGACTGGAATTTCCAGCCTCTAACAATGAAGCCGAGTACGAGGCCCTTCTTGCGGGAATTCGGTTGGCCCGAAGCCTTCAAGTGCAGAAAGCAGAGGTTCAAAGTGATTCCCAGCTAGTCGTACGACAGTTAAAAAGGGAGTATGAAACCCGGGAGCCGAATATGGAAGCATACAAGAATTTGGTTCTAAGGGAGGCTGAGGGGTTCCAGTAAATAAACTTTGAGCAGATTCCCAGAGGAGATAATTCCGTAGCAGATCATCTAGCTAACCAAGCCTCCGCGGCAGGAGAAAGTATGACTCGTACTATACCAATAGACTTTATCGCCCGATCTAGCTTGGAACCCCCCGAAGAAGTAATGGTTATCCCATGGGAACCGAGTTGGATGGATCCGATAGTAGATTATTTAAGATTTGGTACATTGCCTAAGTCAAAATCAGAAGCTCGGAAGATAAGAATGAAGGCAGCCAGATATGCCCTCTACAACGGCCAACTATATCGGAAGTCTTTCTCCAGACCATACTTGAGATGTCTCACCCCCTCCGAAGCTTCGGCGGTCATGGAGGAGATTCATGCAGGAGCTTGTGGCAATCACTCCGGAGGAAGATCCCTAGCTCATAAAGTTCTCACTCAGGGGTACTTCTGGCCCTACCTAGTAAGGGATGCTGAGATCTACACACGACATTGCAAAAAATGTCAATTTCAAGGAGATGACATTCATCCACCGCCGGAGCTCTTGAACCCGACAATTGTTCCTCACCCCTTTGCCCAATGGGGTATGGATATTGTGGGTCCTCTCCCGCAGGCAATATGATGTACCATGCATGTTCTCTTGGCTACCGATTACTTTACGAAATGGGTGGAAGCTGAGGCATATCCCACCATAACTGGCAGCCACGTTATAAAGTTCATTTGGAGCCACATCATCTGTAGATTCGGTCTATCCCGAACCATAATGATGGACAATGGTACCAACCTGGATAACAGAAAGGTCCAAGCATTCCTGGCAAAACATGGGATCAATCAAAACACTTCTTCCATCGGCTATCCACAGGGGAATGGACAAGCCGAAAGGACAAACATAACCATTTTTAACACACTAAGGAAAAAACTTGAAGACGCAAAAGGGGAATGGTTGGAAAAATTACCTGAGGTGTTGTGGTCCTATAGGACTACTCCAAGGCAGCCTATTGGAGAAACCCCTTTTGCCATGGCCTATGGGACTGAAGCAGTTATACCGACTGAGCTAAGAGTACCTACTTTAAGGAGTCAAGCATGGGAAGAAGGTCCAAACAACCAGCACCTAGCCCATGACCTGGACCTCCTGGAAGAAAGAAGGGAAGCCGCCGGGATAAGACTAGCTGCCTATCAGCAACAAATCCGGGCACGATTCAATCAGAAAGTTAAAAGAAGAGAGTTCCAAGTGGGCGATATGGTACTTAGAAGAAAAATTGGGATAGTGGGCAAATTGCGAGAGACATGGGAAGGACCTTATACGACTTTTGAAGTTATCGGGCGCGGCACTTATCGGGTTCGAAAGAATGAGACAGGTAGCCTCGAGTCTAATTCTCAGAATGCTTATCGGTTGAAGAGGTATTATCCTTAGATAGTTATTTTTCCAATTAGGAACTGTGTCTTGCTATGGCACCTCTTTTTACAAAGCATCTGTGCCCGATGTTCGGCACCTCTGCTTCATGATTTTCAAGTTCATCTCAATAAAGATAGATTATACTTTTATACAAGTACTTCATGTTTATTAAAATTTTCCTAAGTGTTTGAGTTCAAACCTGATTTGAACAAAGCAGAGGATGAAATCAAGCCTCAGGGGCCAAATGCCCGAAGGCTTCATGTTTATTAAAATTTTCCTAAGTGTTTGAGTTCAAACCTGATTTGAACAAACAAGAGGATGAAATCAAGCCTCAAGGGCCAAATGCCCGAAGGCTTCATGTTTATTAAAATTTTCCCAAGTGTTTGAATTCAAACAGGATTTGAACTAACCAGAGGATGAAATCAAGCCTCAGGGGCCAAATGCCCGAAGGCTTCATGTTTATTAAAATTTTCCTAAGTGTTTGTGTAACACCCCGTGTTACTTTCTTTTTACTGAAATTATAATTATATTTAATTTCGGTAATGATGTCATTTAGTCATGACATATTATTTATTCTTGGTATTTGATACCTGTAAATTTTTCACGTTTGCTTTTAAAGTCGACTGAACGACATTACGGTTTCTCTTTGACGAGTTCGTGAATTATCGTTATCGACTACACGGTATCATTTCGATTATTTCGGTTACGGTATTAGTGGTTTTACGGACCCGGTGTGAAGAGTATTAAATTACTTTCTCGGTGTTCCGGTTGTTGGATTCCTAAACCGGTATATTTCTTTCGGACTAATTTGGTTAATTGATGTCCCGTGGACTTTCGGGGTTACACGATATTATTTGGAGGTTTCCGGAGATTGTTGGGATTTATTATATATATATATATATATTTAATTATATATATATATTGAAGTTGGGGTTATTTCGTAATTACGATTAACTAGAGGGTTAGTTGTGCAATATAGTACATATATACTTATACTTGTACGCAACATACCACTCTTCTTCTCCTCTCTGCACGATCCACCTGCTTCACCTCATTCCTTCTCTTCTCTTTTCTGCAGACCTGCGCCTCCTCCTGCTTCTCCATTTTTGCCGGTCATGGCGAGAGAGAGAGAGAGAGAGAGAGAGAGAGAAAGGGAGCGGCGAGAGAGGAACGACCAGGGCTGGTTCGGCCGCCGCAGCAGCAGTGGCGATTGGAGTTGCAGACGGCAGTTCGCGGTGGTTGGCGACGGCGTGGCGGTCTGGTAGTCGCGCACGGTGGCGCAAGGGCAAGGTCGCGGCTGGACAGCCGCACGTGGACTCGAGCAGGGGCGGTTCGGCCAGACCTTTGAGCGATAGTTCGGCGACCTTATAGTGATCAGTTTGAGCCTATTTTCGGTGAGTAGCTTCCTCTCAACCACGTATTCATCATACATTAATTTTGTAATTTTACGTTGAACGATTTTCCCGAAAATTATGTTTATAGGTTATAGTTTTCGTTTGGGTTAATTTAGATTTACTCAAATTAATTAACCGATTATTAATGGGCTTCATATATATCGTATAGGTTGTCGGGACGGACATTTCGATATATTCGAAATAGTTTTCGGACGATTTTGGTCGGCGGGCTTCATATTCGGGTGCCGTCACTGTGCTGATTCGGACTGTTCGGTAAACCTAAATTAGGTGGGAAATTATATTTCTCACTCCGCATTATTGAAGTAGTTTAGGGGTGCAAAACCCTTATTTAATTTAATATAGATATATTAAATCGTTAAATTAAATATCTATAATTCGTTTAGAATTGGAATTAGACTTAGAAATTAATTTAATAAAATTAATAAAATTATTTATTATGTAATTAAATAACTTCCTATATGAATTGAATAAGAATAGATGGCTTATAATTTCCCTTGTGAATTAAATGGACTAGAGAATTTTGTAAATGTTGGACGTGAGAAACTTAGACGCTATGCTAGGTTCCTCTCATTATACGAGGTTTACTTGTTTAATTATTTATAAGCATGTTAAAATGGGATTGGAATATTTCTTAAATAATTAAATAAAATGTATTGTTTAAAACATAAATTTGTTTTGTCACGATTTAAATGCTTATTTATATTTTAAATCATGTAAAAAGATTTTTGAGATTTATGTATATATTACCATGTGGGTATTTTCATAAATATGAAGCATGACATATTTATGTTGGACATGATTTTATTGCGTACACCATGTATTGTGAGACATGGGTGTTAGTACATGATTTCACCATTTGCAGAGAGATTCATTTGGTGTGGTCTACTTCCTTTGTGCGTGAGGCACGAGTAGACGTTTGTGTTTGGATCGTCGAAACAACTGGCCAGGGGGTGCTTCTTGCTCCCACAGAACTAAAAAACTGAGAAACGCAGACGATAGGGGGAGGTTGGACCCTAGTGCGCGACTAGGTCGTGGAACACGTCTTCCCGATTAAAAGTGTAAGTGTCAAAAGCACTTGGGATGTACGGTTCGATGAGTCTACCTTCCTTAGTGAGCTTGTATCCTCAGGGGAATGGTGGAGAATGATCCAGTACCCTTGGGAAGGGTGTGTTTTTGTGTGTGTGTACTACAGGCGGTCTGTGTGTACGGTGTGTTGTATATCATCATGTAATCTATTGATATGTATATATTTATGTTGGAGCATGTTAATTTATGAATATTGTAAATTTAATTCATATTTTATAAATGCTCAACCGGAAATGAATAATGTGAAACACGAAGTAAATGTGGTAATTTAAAAGGTATAATGGATTATAATCTTTATACGTGTTGTCATATACGTTTGTGCCTTTAGGGGAGGTTAGGTATATTGACGTTGTGATTTCTGTGATTGGTTGAGGCTAGTGGAGACCGTTGAGTTGATTTTAAGGTTGATGCCTTAGAGGAGGCGGTTAACAGTCTTGTGATTGTGGTTAGTAGTCTCGTGACTATGGTTAGTAGTTTTGTGATCGTGGTCAGTTATGTGACATAGTTAGAGATTTAAGATCCGAGATTGATTTTAGTATCAGTTAAGAATTGAGGCCTTCGGGAAGGCGGGTGATGAGATTGTGAGTTGTAGTAGGGACCTTTAGGTGTCTTTCGTCTTTTGAGGAAATAGGTTATCAACTGTAGTTTGAGATTTTAATTGGGTAAGAAGAGGTTATGGTTGAGGTGAGTTCTATTAAGTACTTAAGGTACTGTAGCGTGGTTTCTAGTGCTTAGTTCATTCCCCTAAGCATTTCTTGTATTGTGTTTTGTACGCTAGTAAGTAATCGTTGACTTGTATGTCAATCCTTGAGTCCTTGGTTACGGTGTGGTGCCGAACCTCTTCCTCGTGGTTTTCATTTGATTTTGTGGAGTTGGAAACGGATGGTTGTGGTCCGTGAATCCAACGTGTTGTTCTCCCTTTACTGTTCTTTTGGGCATTATAGGAATCTGTGGAGTTATGTTCACTCTTGTTTGGCTGTCATTTTGAAAACGGTGTTTTCTAAGTTTTGAAATAAACTCTTTATATTTAAAGGGAAAAACCCGTTTTCGCCTACCCCCATAACAACTAAAATTTTTAAAACCTTATAAAATGATCTTAGGATCTTCTTTGAAAAGATTTTCAACTTTTAAAAGCCGGTGATGGCAATTGACGGAGACCGGGGGCAAGACGGTCATTTTTATTGTGTGGTTTCCAAAAAGAAAACTATTTTATTACTTGTCTCGAGATTCTGAGATTTTGAGACTTCTTTCTCAAAATATCAACCTGTAGTGTTTTGAAAGGTGGTTCCTTGTTTTACCTTTTCTGCGGTTCATTCTAAGTCTCGGTTATGAGGCTTGGGGTTGTTCAGTGCACACATATAGTGTTGCATTTCCTTTCTTCTTGGTTGTTGATGTCACCACCTAGGTGATTGGAGTTTCTCGTATGTTCATGGATGCCAAATGGATTGGTTTGAGTTTTAAAAACCTTTTTCTTAAAAACTATTGAATCTCTGGGATTCATCTTTTCATTACTTTCACTTTCGGCCAATCGCTTTTGGTTTCCTTGTTCACTTGTGGTGTTCTTTCCTTGTTCGGGTATACTTAACCTTGACGTTGTTGTCTCGGTTATCTTTTGGTTTGGCATTGGGACTTATTTTCCCTTGCTTGGGTTCTTGACTCTTACGGGGTTTTTCTTATCCTTAGTGAGAGTGTTGGTGATTTATTGACATTGTTGGAGATAGCAATTGAGGTGTTTATGTGATTATATGGTTGAGATGATCTAGCCTTGAGAGGTAGACTTTCCTTAGGAATGTGATGAGGTTTGTTATATATATATATTGATGGTGGTCGTGTTAGTACGCAAGGACGTGAGTGTTTTTCCTCCCGTGTTCTCGGGGAGTGAGTTATGAGTATTCCTTGGTACTAGTGGTGGATTAATCCTTGTTGATATTAGAGGTGAGTGTGTTTCCCTCTGTTGGATTTGGTGCTTAGCATGGTGAGCATTTGATGATTGTTAGATTTGACTTGGGCGGTTGTGTACTTAGTGTGCGTCGGTGAGAGTAGTGTAGACTACCTGAGTTGGTACTTGGAGTACGAGTCTTAGTCGTACCTTATGGTTTCATTTTGTGTACTTATATATATATACACTTATATATATGTATATATATATATATCCCCGTTATATACTTACGTACGGTAGTATATGAGCGCGTACCTTGGGTTTTCGTGGCTGGGTTATGTTGTGGGCTATGTATCTCACTGGGTGGTTTAGCATTACCTAAACTATTAGATGATGTGGTAGTTGGAGTATCCTTTTCCACTGAGCTTATTTGCTCACAGGGGTATTTCATTTGCCCCTTGGTATTCCCACGCCAGGTTGCAGGAAATATACGGCAATGGGCAGGATGCGGTGCAACGACAGTTTTCCTTGGTTTTCTTGTTACAGGTTTGGAGTTGCGTTGGGTGATGCGGTTATGGTTGCAGCGCAACAGGTTTGGGATGATAGTTTTCTGCAGATAGTTTCTTTACCCATGTCTGGTGGGATTGTCATGTATTTCTTTTGGGAGCCAGTCTGTTGGCATATCCCTATTGATGTATTCTTTATTTTTCCTGTATTTATTCCTTCAGGATGTTGTTATATCTATTCTGCACAGCTAGGTGCTTTACTGTATTCTTATTCGAACATTTGTGGCTCTGTTGATTTTAGAGGGTTTGGAGGGGTTTTGGTTTCTTTCCACTATCTCGGCCCTAGTAGGATTGATGAATGTGGGGCTTGGAGGCCATTGTGATTATTGAATTGCTTTGGGCAGGTTATTGTGTTGTGGTTGGTTGTCTGGATGTTCCATTTACAAACGGAACTCTTCCGGATTTTCGTTAGATTCCGCTGCTTTGTTTATTATCCATTTGGGTATTAAATATACCATTTCTATCATCAACCAATATGCTTTCATGGTTAATGATGTCTTAGTTGGTCATTCATGTTAGAAATCACATCCTGGATTCCTTGGATGTCCCAGTTCGGGAGTCTTAGGGATTTAGGAGCGTGTCTGTTGGTATCTGAGGATACTATTGAGTTCTAGTATTCTTTTTGGTACGGAGTATATTTTTCATTGTTACTCCATGTATATTCTTGTTATTGTTGACTTTAGTGGTCGCTTGGCTTGCGTCACCTTTTCTGGGGCGTGACAGCATGGTATCTGAGCATTCATTGCAACCCTTTTGTGGGTGTTGATGATTGAATGTCATTGATTATCATTTCTTTCACTTTCGTTCACTCCCTTAGTTCTTAGGCTCGGTTTTCTGAGTTCTAGGAATTTGGGGCGTGACAGTTTGAGTTCAAACCTGATTTGAACAAACAAGAGGATGAAATCAAGCCTCAGGGGCCAAATGCCCGAAGGCTTCATGTTTATTAGAATTTTCCTAAGTGTTTGAGTTCAAACATGATTTGAACAAACCAGAGGATGAAATCAAGCCTCAGGGGCCAAATGCCCGAAGGCTTCATGTTTATTAAATTTTTCCTAAGTGTTTGAGTTCAAACCTGATTTGAACTAACCAGAGGATGAAATCAAGCCTCAGGGGCCAAATGCCCGAAGGCTTCATGTTTATTAAAATTTTCTTAAGTGTTTGAGTTCAAACCTGATTTGAACAAACCAGAGGATGAAATCAAGCCTCAGGGGCCGAAGGCTTCATGTTTATTAAAATTTTCCTAAGTGTTTGAGTTTAAACCTGATTTGAACTAACTAGAGGATGAAATCACGCCTCAGGGGCCAAATGCCCGAAGACTTCATGTTTATGAAATTGTTTCCTAAATATTGACTTCAAAACATGATTTAAATTGACCAAGAGGGCAATGGCAGAGCCTCAGAGGCCAGATACCAGAATGCTCAAATTTTTCACAAAAAGATAAAGTACAAAACACTGCAGATGTAATGATAACATAACGAATGGTGAAGATGTTGAAAATTCTTCTCATTAAATAAAAAACTTGAAATACAAGAGTACCCCTTTCAGAATAGGCAAATGTAGATAAACTTAAAAACCTATTCTACTATTCAGGAGGATGATATTTTTCTCCCTTCAAAATGGCAACAAACTTCTTTTCATTTTCAGAAGCAGAAGGGTTTTCGTAAGGCATCACCACTCCCATATGGGCATCAAACTCCTCTGCGGTCTTGAACTCCCGAGCCTCCTGAGGAATGTGTTCCATTTCATGCCTCTTTCGCCAAGCCCTAGCCGATCGGAGATCACAGATGACGCAGTATCGGTTGAACATGTCGAGACCCCCTAAACGACACACTTCCACCTTGGCCCGTTCAAGACCTAGTAGCTGTTCTGATTCTGCCAGGAGTTTATCTGATTCCGCCTTTTCGGCTGCCAACTTCCTATTAGCTGACCTTGCTTCTTCTAGCTCAGCAGCCAGGACCAACTTTTCAGCAGTCAAGGCCCCCTTCTCCGCCTCACCAGTTTCCAAAAGAGTCTTCTGCTCGGAGACGGTCTGGCGAAGGCCATCTTCCTCCTTTACTAGAGAAACCCGATGGGTATCATTCTGCTTTATTTGAGCTTTCATGCCGGCTATTTCTTTGATGTCGGCCTCTAAGAGGTTGTTGTAGGCCTGGACGCCATAGAGAAGCTGCACAGTAAGGAAAAAATTATTACACGAAAAGGGCAAGCAACAAATATATTAAGAACAAAAAAGTGAAAAAGTTCTTACCTCCATAACCATTACTGAGGTCTTCTTGGATAGATTAATTCTGGTGATTTTATTCTGGGCAGCCCTGTCGGCAGGAGTCCAGACCCCCTTGGCCATGGCCCGAAGAGCTTCTGGCTGATTAAGGGTGATTTGGTCGGCCCAGACCGGTGTCCCGTCTGGCAAAAGGAACTTCGGCTCCCAGGGAATCAAGGGTTGAGATAATTGAGGAACTATAGGGGTCTTGCTTGAAGAAGCAGTCTCAACCTGAGTTCTAGCCCTTTTATTAGTCACTCCACCCGCTGTACTAGACCGAGTCCTGATAGTTGAAGGATTTTCAGGAGACGGGGGTGGGGTTGTTGTTTTCTGTGCAGACGACGCTATCGGGTTCTGAGCAGTAGGAGGTACCGAAGCCGCCGCCGGTGCTATCGAAAGGGGTACTGCATCAACCAAGGTGACTCCTTCGGGAACCTGAGGGAATCTGGCAGAAAAAGGTTTGTCTGGCAAGTCCATCCGGTCAACAACAACGCCCAAATTAGAAATTGACTCTAGATTTTCCAAAGTCAGCAGATCAGTGGCTGATCGGGTTTTGCCCCAGATATGGGTTTTCAGGAGGCCTATACGTTGTTTTATGAAGGTAAGGGGGATGTCCTTATCCTCATAACCTAGAAATTTGAAGGCATAGTCCCCCCGATGGAGATCACAATGTTCGCAGATGCAAGAAACTTTATGAAGGGGGCGGAAGATGGGCAAAAGAATGGGGCCAAACTTATTAGGGATCGGGAATATACGGGAAAACGGGTATGACCATTTGCCACTCACGACTACCATTCTCTCTTTCCATCCCTTATCAGATTTCTCAGTATCCGTGCATATGCTCCGGCCTTGGAAGGGAAATAGATTGTATCTACCCCTACTCGCTCTGGCATTTTGGAAGAAATAACAGAGAAGAAGGTCGGCTAAACCTAGATTAAGGTCCATATCCCTATTGTATAACAGGAGCATGGACATGATCCTAAGGCTGTTCGGGTTCAGTTGAAGAGGATGCAACCCTAGCATGAAAAACACGTAGTGAAAGAAGGGGTGAAGGGGAAGCCTTAAAACCCTAAGATGAGACGCCGATAGCAGAATGCTACCGGGTGCTAGTCCATGACTCTAGGTAAAGTCTAAATAACCGGGATCGGGGGATACGTCAACATCCCCAGGAACTTGGGTTTCAGCCCGAAGATGTTTAACGTCTACTTCCGGTCGAACTCTCTTAAGTGGGGTTACAACAAACGGTTCAGAAGGCTTGGGATTCACAGGTTCGGACGTCGATGAGCCTGGGAGGTCAGTACTTTGAGGAGTTGTGCTTTTGGTTCTTTTACGGGTGGGCTTGGGACTGTCACTACTAGTAGGATTAGTGCCCGAAGTAGAAGACAAAACTACTTCCTCTACTGACCGAGTATCGTCACTGTCGGACATGATGTTAAGAAAGGTAGAAGAGACAGAAGGGGGTAAAGGTGAAAATTAAAGAAAGAAGATGGGAAGAAAACCGATCGACATACTTAGCTGGTGAATGAAGAAGTCACTGAAGCTTTGAGTAACAACAGGTTTCTAATAGATCTGAAATGACCGACGGAAAGGACGGCGACAATGGCAAAGAAATAAATCCCAAGGATGAAGAGCTAAGGAAGAGAGAGGCGAAAGCAGAAAATCGCAAAGTATGAAATGAGGTATGAAATGAAGAAGTATGGATTTTTATATAGAGAGAGAAGGAAGCCAAAAGGCTGCACGAAGTCCGAAGGGCACGCCAAAGCCGTCATGGTGCGTGAATTGAGGGAGTGATGGCATCACGTTTTGACATACCATTAAATGAATAATGATGACATGCCAATTCATTATTTTCATTCCCCATAAAAGCTATTAATGTATATATATACATATGTATTTACATTTATTAGGTTATGGGCTTTAAAAAGGATATCAAACCCATAACCTCAGGGGCCTGTGTAATAGTTAAAAAATTCATGACCCAACAGAGATGGGCCATAGGACTGATGGACCGACGACTGATGGGCCAGGGATTGATGGGCCGAAGTCGGATGGGCTGCAAACAAGTGGGCTAAAGACAAATGGGCCTATGAAAAGTTCTGGAAATTAAGTAATCCACAAGACAAGGAGTAGTCTAAGTATATAATAAAGAGTCCAAAAAAAGGTTAGTGTTTATCAAATCCCATAATTTAAGGGATTGATGAATTTGGGTACATGGGCTTGACCCATCTTCCATAATTGTGTATAACTACATGACTTTGATGAATGAGAAATGATCCAATTTTTAACCTAGTTATTGTTGTATAATTTTTCTGCATTTACAATAATAGAGGGTTTTTTTCCTTAATATTTTTTAATAGTAGAGTCGAGTTTTATAAAATTAGCCTTGAGATAAATACGTGTGAGTGAATTTAGAGATGGCTGTGTGTTTGGATGTCAAGGATTTGAGAGGGTTTCAATTTAAAATGAAATTTAGGTTGCTCGAAAGAAAAAAGGATTTTTTAAAACGTAGGATTTCATTGGACTAAAAAGAAAATTATCAAATTCAGATAAAATTGATCAGATTTGGTGGAATTTGAATGAAAGAATTTAACAACTTTACTAAAAAAATAATTAAGCTTTTATAGGTACGTACGATCAAATTATTATTTTTTATATATGTATATTGATAGTGGAAATTTGACAATGATTCAAATAGATTTGTAACATGAAGAGATAAGGGTATCAACAACAAATTATCTTTAACCAATCAACTTAATTTTGCGATAAGGATAGCAATCAAAGATTACATACATGAATGCAGAAATTACAGAAGTCTTCTTTTGACTTATTTGAGATCAAATACTTACTTGAGCATCGGGCTACCTAGGCAAATTAGTCAACCACATAAGCCCCCAATCAATAAGAAGACCCAAATTATTATGCCTTATATATGATATATATAGGGTAATTATTCCCCCCCACCCCCTAAAATATAGTATCCAGGCCCCGAATTTTCGGATGCCTTATGTAATAGGCATGGGGTAGCTTATGCAATAGGTATGGGGTAATTATTCTTTCCTAAAATATTTTAATTATTTCATTTTGCATAAAAATCAACCAATAATGAAATTAGGCTTCTAAACGGATTCTATTATTAATTATTATTATCTCATTCTATTTTAAATTATCTTTTACTTTTTAAAATTCTCTCACATTACGTCACCGTATAATTCTTCATCTTTTTTGAAACTAATATTACATACAATCTTAAATCTCACACTTCCAAATCTTTTGAATGTAACTTTGTGAGGTTGGAACAAATATACTACTAAATCAAATTTTATTGTTATTTACTCTAAATATTTTTTTTTTAGTTTATTAACTTAATTTTATTATTGTAAGGTTCTTTGTTTTATTTATAAGTTGTGATTAGTTTTATTCATATGATTAATTATATCAACTTTACAGTATGAATAGTTTTATATAAAACTTTACATTTTTCATTTCAAAAAGGAATAAAGATATTTCTAAATAAATGTTATTAAGAAATAATCTATTATATAGATTAAGCCCCTATTATTTTTTTTCACCTAAGGCCTCAAATTTGATTGAGCCAGCTTTACCATCGGAGTGTCCCCGACCGTCACCCAATCGGTCGTCATTTCTATGATTTTGCTGGAAAGACGCCCGAGTGCGAATCGTGCAGATTTTTGTATCAACATATATTTTTTTATGTATGCATATGTATTTAACTATTTTATGATTTTTTAAAACATATGACAAATTATATTAAGTATATATTATAATGGAAAATAATATACAGAAAAATAATATTTATGTTCCATGCATTATTTATTTATTTATTTTTATGTGGATTATTTAATTTTATTTATGATATGTCAAAATTTGTATTAAATAACCTTTGTACATGTTTACATATAATAATGAGGGTTAAAAAATAAAAAAATAAAAGAATTTTTTCAAATTTTGTCGGCATAAAAATACATAATTTTATTTCACTTAAATAGTATTTATTTCGATCACAAAATATAGAATTCTTTTTTATTACCAATTCAATTCCAATTCTTATTCAAAATGCAAATCTCAAATAATTTCATTCCCAAAATATAAAATTCTATTTCATTACCAATTTAATTCTATTCTTATTCCAAATCTAATCTCAAATAACTTAGTTACAAAGAGTAATATAGAATTCTATTTCATTACCAATTCTTATTCGAATCCAAATCTCAAACAATTAAATTAAAAGCCGTGTTTACTTATTTTATATGGAGAGAGAGAGAGAGAGAGAGGAGTGCACAAAACCTAACCTTCACAAAACCCATGACCATTTGGAATAGGCTGGGGAGTCGTGCATGGTGAACACGGATGATGATACGTTGTCTACATTAGCCATGGAGGTTGACTCTCCACCTCAAAGAAAACAAAAAACTAATGAATCTCCGTCACCCTCTTTTTCCCCATTTGAAAACCTAGCCCACGAACTGTTTGTAGAAATTCTCCAAAGACTGCCTCTCAAACTCATCCATCTCTGCAAGTGCGTCTCCAAAGGCTGGTATGATTTCATCTCCTCTTGTCCATCTTTGGTGCCTCCTTTTGCCCTCTTCTATCAGGAAATTAACAAACAAGTGCAATTAACATCTCATGAACCCATTTTTGAATCTCCCGGGTTTTCTCTAAACTTCCTTCCCTTGCCAAATCCATCAGCATCGTCGTCTTCATCGTCGAATCCACATGAATCAGGGCCAATTTGTTACTTAGCATCCGACAATGGCTTAGTATTGTGCTCTACAGGCTCTACTTTTCAGAGGGTTTACTATGTGTGCAACCCACTCACTATGCATTGGGTTGAGCTTCCTCCACCACCGACTTGCCAAGAAACGGTCATTTGTGGATTTGTTTGCAACCCATCTTTTTCTTTTGATAGCACAACTAGCTTCAGAGTGGTTCGAATTCACCAATTTCAAAAACCAAACTACACACCACCACGTTCGGCTAATATAAAATTGGATGTGTTCTCGTCAGACACATGGGAATGGACTGAAATTGCCTTGTCGAGCAGGGGGCGTAACTTTGTCATGTCTTATTACATTTCCAATGCAGTGGTTTGCAATGG
This sequence comes from Cornus suecica, assembly GCA_963922005.1. Lineage (NCBI taxonomy): Eukaryota > Viridiplantae > Streptophyta > Magnoliopsida > Cornales > Cornaceae > Cornus > Cornus suecica. Next base: position 28,840,944 of record OY998241.1, read on the forward strand.
AGTACTCCACTGGTTGTTTCTGTATAATGGGAGGATTTTTTTGTATGATCCGTTCAACAACACCGATGAATTTCGTATTATAAGGCACCCAAAGAGAAACTTTAAGTCGTCCTGTGGACGTGGCTTGGGGGAGTGCCGAGGACAGCTCAGGTACATTAGCCACTATTGTTCCATAGTCACCATTTGGGAACTGAAGGACATTGCTGGGCTTGAATGGTCCTTGGTGCACAATGTTCATTTGGACGAGATCGAGAGGGATCATTCCCGCTTATGTTTGCAAGTTTTAGCTCTTCATTCCGTTGATGAAGACATTATTTATCTAGGTCTACATGGTCGTATTTATATCTGGAATGTGAGGAGCAGAACTTTGAAAGGTCTACATGGTCGTGTTAAGTCTGCCTGGTGTGGGAAGGTCTTTCCCTTTGTGCTCCCATGGCGGCCTACGTCAGTTCCTCAATTCCAACACAATCCACTCTTTTTGTTTGCAACCATCCTTGAGGAAGTCACCGGAGGAGAATTTTGATGATATTAGAGTCAACTTAGTTCGGGGTAACTTTACTTTCTTGTCAGTTGTTAGTTGTTTGTTATGGATAGTGACTTTGTTTGATCAAATGAAGGAATTGATTTTCTATGCCCTGCTAATATTTTCTTGAAAACAAGCTCTTAGGTTTCTTGCAATGTTTGACACTTTACTTCTTTGTAGGTGCTTTCTAGTTTAGTATTACTCCCCACAATAAAGCACTGAAACTAACATATATTGCACCTTAAATATATATTGGGTTTACAAAGCAAAACCACTTCCAATTCATCTGGTGTTTCTTGTTGTGCTCAACTAAGATCCAATTGAATATTTTTTGAGAGGTTTTTTTTTTTCTGAAGTTGAAGAGCAATATATCTTGTTTACTTTGCTAACATTGAATTTTAGTTTTATTATCCCTTTTAATTTGTATTTTTTGATGTTGTGATACAAATTATACAATCATCCAATTTTTGTTTGAAATCCTATCATTTTCTAGTCTAGGTTAAAGGAGTTGGAACTTACTTTTATCGCTTAGCAGTGAAACCATTTCTCTGGCGAACTACCACCTCTCCCTTTTCAATTAAATTTTAGGTGTCGAAAATATGGGCTAAATAATCAATTCAAATTTTATAAGGGCATTATCGAATTTAAATAAATATAGAACAAATAAAGATGTTAAAGTTTATAACAGGGAGATCAGTATCACTGAAACCTAAATACATTGATAGATTTAGTGGTTTTTTTTTTTAAAAAAAAAAAACATGAAAGGAGGTCATTTTCGTTTGGTCTTTATTTAAGGGAGGTCAATGTAATTACTCCACATTTTGGTCATAGGTGTCACGCATCCACAATTTTCGTGCACAAATTGACAAATTGAGAGCAAATTTACAAACTGGATTTAGAACTCACAAACTAAAAGCGAATTATCTTCAAATAACAAGGATGAACATAATACCTATTTTTGAAAAGGGAGAATTAGATTTAAGTGACCCAAAAAAAAAAGAATTGTTACTAAGGGACCTTAAAATTTCTAAAAGATATATAGCTACCAATTACGGGACTTTATTGCTTTTTAGTGACCATTTAAGAGTAATTTTGTCACACACAAAAAAGACCTCTCTCTCTCTCTGCTAATCAATCAACTAAACCACCACTCTTCCTCTCCTCCTAGGCCGCCGCCTCCACTACCGTCACCACTCTCCTCACCAGTCACTCACACATATATATCTATGTCTATATCTATATCTATTCTACTATTAAATGTACGAACAACTTTTAATATTTCCAAACAATATTTTTATAAATTTTAATAAAAAATAAAAAAAAATACACGTGTGCCTTTTCACTTCTTATTTATTTAATTATTTTGAAAGAGACATTATTTCCTTTGATTCGTTCGGTTACGTAGCCAGAAGCAATTGTTAATTCAATAGTTGTGTCGTATTTTGATCCGTTATATTGAATTGATTCAACGGTCACAAGAAAGACTACAAAAGGCTAATCTATGATGGTTCTCATCATCTTTTGCACTCCAGTTTCAACCCCAACAACAGGCACTTATACTCTACATCTCTGCGATCTTTATATCCAAAACAGTCTCAAACCGCTTTCGCACTCTCCGATTTCTCTTCTTCATTGTTATATTTTCAAATGACTCAGGTAATTTTTTTTTATGCAATTTCTTTTGTCCTCTTTTCTCAATTAGGGTTAGGGTATCCTCTTTTAGTGATATATGTTGTAAAATAGTTGAATGAGAAATTATCTCAGCATATATTACTTGTCGCTAATATTACTATTTACCACAAACTAATTCCGTAGCTAATAGTTTAATTACTACGAATTTAATTTGTCGCTAATATTACTATTTACTGTGAACCAATTCCTTAGCTAATAACTATAATTACCACGAATTTAATTCGTGGCTAATATTACTATTTACCACATAAATATTTTGTAGCTAATAGTTATAATTGCTACGAAAATAGTTCGTCTCTAATAGGTGTTTTAGCTACGAAAATCTTCAGAGCTAATAAATTTATTACTTGCTACAAAAAAGGTTATTTACAGGGACCTTCCCTGAGGTTTGGCAATAAGCCAATGACTTCCCCTGTTGTTTTAGCTTTGTCAGGGACCTCCCTTGAGGTTTGCAAAGATTTGCACAGACCTCCCCTCTTACTAAATTTCCGTTAAATTATCTAACGGAAGGGTTAAAATTACTTAATTGTCCTTAGGTTTGGATGTGAGATTACCAAACTACCCCCAATACAATTTTCAGTATTAGACATCTATCTTCACTTCTGTTTTGGAGGGAAATGTGATGGACTCTTCACCTACTTCATAAATATAAACTAGGGTAAACTTGCACACAAAAATCATAACCAGAAACTTGAGAAGGGAGGCGATCATGGTTGGGATTGACAAGTGGTTGTAAATATTCTTTTTGTGTATGAAACATGTTACCAGGGCAAGTGATCATTATTTGGGATTAACATGATCTGTTATGAACACCATATTTTGATCAACCAATGTTCATTATTTTGTGGATTGACAAATGATACTCAAAGAGTTATGAGAATTGCATTCATTCATTCAAATACATTTGCATTCATTCATTCAAATAGAAGTACAAAATTATGAATTCAAACCACCTAACACAAATGCTACAAATGCAATCACAACCACAATCATTATATTTGAAAACATACTCAGAATTCCTTTTTCTTTGTGAAGCAATTCAACTTTTGCCTTCACCTCAACAATTCTAGTCTCCAACTCACCAATTTGACTCATCAACAAATCATATAATTCATTTGCTTCCCCAACTCTTGACCTTGCAGATTCAACCTCTAGTTCTCCTTCATTGATTAGAAGGCACCAATCCTAGAAATCACATTGCCTAAGTGCACAAACATAGTACAATCTCCCCTTATTATGATGCTGATCTGAACTTTTAACCTTGATAATTGTTTTTTTCCTCCCTATGCAGTTACAAAACAATTCCTCATACCGAAGCTCACCCAACCCAACATATCTTGTGTTTGAAGACATTGATAAATTTTTTTATGGAATTGAAGAACCCTGAAACCCTAGAACTTATCGAAACCTTATAAATCTTCCCTCTTCAATCATAAATAAAAAACCCTAGAAATCTTTTTCACTCTTTGATCAGAAACAAAAAACCCTAGAACCAACCTTGATTTGTTGAAATGAAGCTTTAATTTGCACCAAATACAAGAGAACCAACCTTGATTTCTTCTCTCTTCCCTCTTTGATGAGTTTCTTCCCCAATTTCTTCACACGAATGCCCCCAAATTGGATATACAGTGACAAACCAGAAAATATATAAAAAAAGTAGTGTTTGTAATGGCTATAATAAGGAAGGATGAGATGAGGGGCAATTTAGTAATTACACATTATTAACGAAGGATAGTAAAGTCATTTAACCCTTAAAAGGGTATTTTACGGATATAATATAATATTTTTCGATGACAACATGCATTTTAACGGAAAGTTAGTAAGAGGGGAGGTATGTGCTAACGGTAGCAAACCTTAGGGGAGGTCCTTGACAAAGCTGAAACAATAGGGGAGTTCCTTGGCTTATTGCCAAACCTCAGGGGAGGTCCCTGTAAATAACCCCCAAAACAATTTGTAGCAATTAACTCTATTAACTATGAAAAAGTTCGTGGCTAATACGAATATAATTTTTTTTAAAAAAAGAAAACTTTGATTATACAAAAAATTCTTATGCAAATTTTTTATATCATCACAAACACAAAAAATTCAGAAAGACTAATACAAAAAAAAAAAAAGAATATAGAACCACAAGACCCACACCCAAATGGCTTTAGTGAGGAAATTTTTTTGCCCAAATATATGAATCCAATGCTCTCCAAATTTACACTCTCCTTGGGATTTGAGATTTATTTTGGTATCTATATTATAGAAAATAATATATATATACATAATATATACTGTCACGCCCCAAATTTCCTAAGACTCCCGAACCGGGACATCCGAGGAATCTGGGTCATGATCCATAAAATGAGCGACCATTTAAGATACTAAACAACCATAAATCTAATGGAATCTTGTTATCAATAATAATTCCATACACAACAAAACGGAAGCTAAACCAAATGATACACAAGGCATGTCTAAGTGCCGAAAGAATACATCTCTACAATGATGTAACAATATTGAATACAAGGAAGGGATATGCCAACAGACTGGCTCCCAAGAGGTATAACATCTATGGTCCCAATACAGGGAACAAGAAAATGAAACAAAAGGTACAACTCTATATATATGGCGTCCCAAACCCCGCAACAACATCAGTGCCACGAGCCATCCTGCACTCCACGTTGTCCATAACCGAAACATTTCCTGCAAACTGGTGGTGTAAACCACCAGGGATACCGCTGCCGGGGTGAGCTCATTGAGCTCCGTAGGAAAAAGAAATCATAACCGTCACATCCTACGACCGTTCAAATCGAGTGAAAACCAACCCGTGTACATGTATCTACCCTAGGTACGTCAAATGTCCCACATGGCAATCACGCCATGACGAGACTCCGGAATACATCCCACTAGTCCCCTACCATGCATCCACAAATAGGCAAATAGCATATAGTGAAACTATATTGCAACAACATGAAATAACTCACACCTATATATATATGCACATATATATATATACATACAATGATATACAACCAATACCAGATACATAGTACAACCCCCGTCATAGATCACTACGACTCGTACCCGTCAGTCCCACATTGACAATCAACACAACACTATCACCTCAACACTATCACCAAATCATGGGAGTAAACCTCCTATTCATAACACTCTAGGAATGATAACACTTATAGTTCCTAGGCCACAGGCACACCGAACTCCAAAACCTCAAATTGTTATCGAATCATACTATCAATCACTTCACATGCCACTAATGACATCCATAAACCCAACACAGAGGTAAAACATTAATGTAAACCTAAGGTAATTCATAAAGGTTGCCTAACAACAAAAGGAAGTGAAATGGATTGAATAACCCATCACATCGACCACTCAAATGTCACATGTTCGCCAAAGGGTAAAATGGTCATTTCAAGGGAAAGGATGTACTTTCAAAGGTTGCCCCACCTATTTGGACATAGGTTGAACCATAGAAACAAACGGGATCAAATTCAAAGTCCTAACGCAAGAGATATGAAGTTTTGAAAACGGTATCGGACAACGCCGATAAAAAAAATGGAAAGTTGAAGTACCCCTATTTCTCCAAGGGTAAAACAGTCATTTTAAATTTAAATAAATTATTTGAAATTGTATTTACAAATTTTGTTCCTAGAACAAGCCATAGGAAGAAACGGGACCTCAATCCGAGTTACGAGGTGAGAGAAATGAATTTTCGAAAATCAGGAAAAATCCACCCAAAGCTGACCTAGTCGACTGACTAGTTTACCCAGTCGGCTGTCTGATGAACCAGTCGACTGGCTAAGGACCCAGTCGACTGGCTGGACCAGAGAGTTCCAAAATTCTTACGGGAAAAATCTTAGTTGACCCAGTCGACTGCCTAGAAGGGGCCAGTCGACTGCCTAGATTAGAAAACCTCAAATATGACTTCCAAACAGCTTCAAAGCCTTAGGAATCATGAGACAAAAGTCCTCAACTCATTTAGGAACTTTAGAAATGAGAAACTATCATTTAATCTCGGTTTAGTTTTATCAAAAATACTTTCTTGAAAATCCGCAAAAACAAACCGTCTTGCCCCCGGTATCCGTTTTGGATACCACCGACTTTCAAAAGTCAAAATCCTTTATTTCTTGACTTTTAAAACCATTTCAAAACTCAAAGTTTTTGTCGGCATCATGGGGGTAGGCGAAAACGGATTTTTCACTCAAAGACCGAATAGACTAAAACACAAGTCTTACGAAAAATCCGTTTTCGGGAACAACCGAAACCAATGGAAAAAAACCAAGTGATTTTAGAGACGCTCAAATGAGGCAAATGAATGAAGAACCGAAGTTCGAAAGCAACTTGAAGATAAGGGCAAGTGACTATACACAAGACACTAGCTCTAACCCAACCACACTTCGCTCCACATTCAAATTCACAACCCTATTACGACTTAACCGGGAATGACTACAACTCCGACGACATTCCATTCCTTAAGACCGCTAAAGGGAACCTAGTGGCCGTTGCCACGAAACCAACTAGTTTCAAATCAAGAACCCCTTTCGATTCTTTCAACCTCAATTTCATATTCGAAACCACATCACCTAGGTTTCTAACAAGATCATAAGGTCATTATACACCATCAACCAAGATCACAACCTATACCGACTTTACTTATCACAAGAAAACCCTTAAATCAACTCATATCAAACCCCCCTCTTAGGGTATAAAAGCACATAGCAATAAGCATAATTATTGATCTCACATTATACTTTAAGCAAGGAATGAAATTTACATTTTTCACATCCTTCAATTCCACTTGAGCATTTTAATAACAAATGAATTATATCACAAAATTCATATTAAACATGTTCCTCAATCACATGGAATAATATCATACTTCACATGTAAACATAAATCACATATACATGTCAATATGAAATCACATAAATGTCAAACAAATATAATGTGACTCATACACCACCCTTTGCCCACATCACGTGGTTAACGAATATGCACTCCACCCATTTACAAGGAGAAAGAGTACCGCACCGATTCTTCCCAAGTGTTTTTGACACTACACTTTCAACAAGGAAGGCGGTTGCACGAGAGCCCTGCTTGCAACTCCCATGCGAGAGCGGCACATACCACCACGATGGGGCGGTAACCAACCCTATTCTAAAGATCCGAGAGTGGCGCATACCACCACGATGGGGCAACAACCAACCCTATTCTAAAGATCCGAGAGTGGCGCATACCACCACGATGGGGCAGCAACCAACTCTATTCACCTTTTGGCTTTTTAGTTCCATAGGTGGGAGACACCTTTACCTGACCAGTTGTTGCGACAATTCGACACAAAGACACCCCCACATGATTTCACAACCCACATATACTAACACCATGATTTAACACTACATGGTATTCTCAATATGCATCTAGGTTCGAATGACAATCATGCCTCAACATAAATATGTAATGCATCATATTTATGAACAATATCCACATGCTACCACATGAATCTCATAACCTCGTTAACATGTTTTTACATCACTAAAGCAAGAATCCACGACAAGCAATTAGATCACATAATCATGCTTGGAATTTATCAAATTATACTTCAATTCACAAGGAAAACCATTCCATTCATTTAAACATGTTTTTTGTTCAATTTAGCAAGTTTTCACATATCACATCTCAACATGTCATGAAGTCCAAAAATACCTCCAAGGTACTAACCAAAGGAACTAGCCTAATCTCATTCTAAGGCTACCTCCCTAACACCCACATGCACATATGTATAACTACTTTTACACATACACACCACAATACCCACATATATATATATCCACATATACGTAGGCATACAAGCACACTTGCATATAAGAAATCTCAAGAACAACCACATAGCTAGCATGCTTCATAACCTTATTCAATACTATCAAAAATACTCTATACACAAAGGTTAAGTCACATAACATGCTCAAACCCTAACTTTATATTTCCAAGGATATACTTAGCAATTTCATTTTTAATGATAGGAATCCTATAATCAAATTTACCCTACTACACAATCACAAGATGGCTAGTTAGGAAGTTTTCCTCTTACCTTTTGAAGAGCAAACTACCATAACCACCAAGCAAAGCCCATGAAACCCTAGCTCTTCCTCAACCGAAATCCAAGGAGTAAACCGGTGGAAAGCTTCACCATGACCTCCCAACCATGAATCAAGCTCCAACACAAGAAGAGAGCAAGAAACATTTAGTGGTTATAACAAGAAACCCTAACTAGGTTTGAAATGGAAACACACAAGAGATGAAGAACACTTACCCATATTTAGCTTAAACCAAAGAGAATGACACCATGAACATCTTCTATGTTGATGGCCACACCAAACTCCCAACTTAGGGTGATGAATTCCACCCATAAGTGGAGAAGAACAAAGAGGAAGAAAATGAGATAAAATGGAGAAGAAGAAGTGAAGTCTTGCAAACTGGAAGACTTGCAATATGTAGAGATTTCCCACTCACACCACTCACCATCCAAGGGTCCATAATAAAGATGGGGAAAAGGAAATGAATCCAATGGCTAGAAATAAGTCTTGCCAAGTGGAGGACTTATTACACAAATCACAAAACCCATTAATTTGCCAAACAAGGCCTTATCATCCAAGGGCCTAGAATGAAGATGGGAAATAATTAATCATCCAATGGTTGACAAAAAGTCTTGCCAAGTGGAAGACCAACAATAATGGATTATTCCATTTAAGTGCCAACCAAACAAGGCCTTATGATCTAAGGGTCTAAAACAAAGATGGGAGAATGAGATCAAGGGCTAGGAATGAGACAACACATGAAAAGTGGAAATGACCAAATTCCTCCAAAGTTAGGGTTAATTACAAGAGTGCCATCAAGCCTCTTAATTACCCTTCTACCCCTTATCATCCTCTCTAATTACAACTATGCCATCCATACACCAACACTTAGCCAATTCTCTACAATTTTCACTAAGTGCTCCAAATATGAAATTACTCATATACCCCTAGGTCATTTCTTTCCCGAAATCGTTTCTAATAATTTTCATTAGTTACAACACGAAAATATAACAAGAATTTCATATAAGTGCTACACCGAACGTCTACACTAAATTAGGTTAGAACTTTCGAGAACGCAACACGATTGTCGAAGTCCCAACGAGAAAACATTGCACGAACCCTCGTAGTCGTTGGCGACACTCAAATCCACAAAACCGAAAACGAAATACCACGAAGTCGTCCCGCTAAGTCCAAAACTTAAACGCGAAAAATTTACTCGTACCGAGAATACATAAGACGTCATGAATAAGTGACGTCATAAAACGTTAACACTTGGAAAAGAATTCCAGAAAAGTGAAAGGAAAACGCGGGGCGTTACATATACAACCTCCGTCCCAATTTAAGTGTCCACATTCACTATTCAATCCATTCCAAAATAAGAAAAGTGAATGCCACTTTATTTGGCTAATTTACCAATTTACCTTTCAATCATTTAAATTATAAAATATCTAAATTACAAACATCATATCACTTGGTGGGACCAAGGATAAAATTGGTTTTTCATTCACTATCAGACTAATAAAAGTCATAATCTCAAAAAGTTAGATTCTCTAAAATGGACATATAATTGGGACAAACGGAGTAATATATACATGGAGGGAAAAATAGGGGGGATATTTGCGGGAGTTCCAAAATAATAGTGTCATTTTGAAATTTGAAATATTTTTACTACGGAAATTCAATTTCGTAGCAAATATATTTGAATTTTGAAACTTTAATTTTTACTACAGAAATTGAATTTCGTAGCAAATATAATTATTTATTATGAAATTTAAGTTTTGTGGTAAATAATTGTATTTTCTACGAAATTCTTTCGTAGCAAATAAAAGAAATTTATTACGAAAATCAATCTTTTACTAAAGAGAAAATGAATGAGGTTCGAGGGTGGTAAAAAAAAAGTCTTGATTGAGAATTATCAACTAAAAATATATATATTAAAACTTAAAAAAGAGAAGTTAGACAAAATTGGCAAGCTAAGAACTATAAATAAACCAAAAGCGAAGTTTGTTATAAATGGAATTATCATATTTTTACAAGTGTTTTGCCACAATGGAATTTTTATTGTTCCAAAATGGAATTTCTTGCAAAAAAAAACACGGATGATGTTTGTGGAAAAATTATTGGTTGAGGTAATAACCTGTATACACATCTGTTCAAAGTGAATGATGTTAAACAAATTTGCCAATTTTATAAACCAATGTGTGTAAAATTCTAGAGAGCAAATTCCCATACCAAAAAAAATTATAAATAATAGTATTTGCTACCGAAATCAAATTTCATAGGAAATAAAAGTATTTGCTACGAAAATCTTCAGTAGTAAAATCATTTACTATTTGCTACGAAAATAGTCCGTAGCAAATACAAGAAATTTACTATGAAAATAAATTTCGCAGCAAAAAGCTATACTTACTACGAAAGTCACATTTCGTACCAAATAATAGTATTTGCTACGGATATATTCCGCAGTAAAATATTTTATTTGCTACGAATTTAATTTTCATAGCAAATGCTACTATTTGCTACGAAAATAGTCCGTAGCAAATACAAGAAATTTACTACGAAAATAAATTTCATAGGTAAAACTATTATTTACTACGAAAGTCATATTTCGTAGCAAATACTATTATTTGCTATGGATATATTCTGTAGTAAAGTATTTTATTTGCTACGAATTTAATTTTCGCAGCAAATCTTCTGTTGTAAATGCAAAAAGGTTTACTACATTGATTTTTTCATAAATAAAGTGAAATTATTTCCTACGAAATGTAAAATCGTAGTAATTATAAGACAATTAACGACAAAATTTAAATACAATTGTAAGGATATAAATTATTTACTACGAAAATGAAGTTCGTAGTAAAAAAATTATTATTTGCTACAAAAATATTTTGGTAGCTAAATAGTAGCAAATACAAGAAATTTACTAAAAGGCAGTTTTATTGTAGTGTCTCTGTATCATTGTTGTTTCATGAAATTTTCTGCACTAAAGAGGATTTTATTCATGAAATTTTCTGCACTAAAGAGGAATTTATTAAGCAACTTTATGAAATTTATTTTGAATTTAGAATATGGAAATTTGGTGTTTTGGGGTTGTAGTTGATGTGAGTATAATTGGACAACGGTTGCCCATTGATTTTTTTGGTATATGGAATTATAAATGCTCTATGGACTGAATTTTGAGGGGAATGGTATGCTCATTGATCATATTGATGTATTAATAATAAAAATGGATAAATTTGGGTGCCGTATTTCAAATGGTGTCAATCATGCTTTGGGCAAAATTGATATGTTTTCGTTAAACATTTTGTTTTATAGATCTATTAGCAATTCTGATAGTCTAGAATGGCTCAGAGCACTGGTTCTGTTTATGTTGATTGGGCATGTTCTCATGAGTGTCACTATTAGTAATAATTGTTGTTATTAATGTAAAAATGGGTGTCATAATGCGCATGTAATTTGGATGGTAGAAAAATGTAAACAAGCTGTGAATCATTATGCATAGAATCTTCTAATCATATATGGGGGATGCCATACAGCATGGTGGGAGTATAGCCTTAAAACTATCTCTCTTAAAAGTATGAACCATCCATTTAAGCACAATTTTCTGTAGTTGTGGTACTTATTCCTGTTTTTATGTAACAATATGGAATTGGATATTTCCTTCCTCTGACAATGGTGTAATAGTCAAAATTATGTGGCCCAATAAAGGTGGGCCATAAGCAAGGACCGATGGGCTTGATTCATGATAGTTTCTAGAAAATAAGGGATCAACAAGTTATGGATTAGTCTCATACATGGGAAGATAGAGCCCAAGAAAGAAAAGAGTTTATCAAATCCCATGATTTAAGGGATTGATAAAGTTGGGTAGATGGGACTGACCCATCTACAAAATTGTGTATAAATATGTGGCCAAATTATGAATAAAGGAATTTCATTCAACCCAATTTGTTGTGTATTTTTCTGTATTTACACAATTAGCATCGTCTATGGGAAGCAGTCCTTGAAATCTTTTTCAAAAGCTTCCCACTCTTTGCTAAGAGCTCAGATTAACATCATCCATTGCGGTTATCATCCGGTCACAACAGTTTGAGCTACCCCCGAACGGAGGTCAATCCTCTCAAACCGAAGATCCGGTCAGGCGAGCCCTGGAGGATAAGACCGCCGAGTTGGAGAGACAGAACACCGAGTTGGTCGCAAAACTAGCTATGCTACAAAACCTTCAAGAAGCCCAAAATGGTGAGCAGTCCAACCGGCAGGAGCGATCCGTGGGCCACCAATCGGAAAGGGTCGACCACCACACGAAGTCCAACAACGATCGGGAGGAGCACGCAGAGTCATCCCTACAGGTTCTCGGGGCACAAAATCCCGAGGAAACCCTAACCTTGGAAGAAATTATGATCAGATTCCAAAGGGAGGTGCTCAAGGATCTGAAGGCCTAGACCCCCAATGATCTGGCCTCTGAGGCGCCCATCGACGTAGTGCAGAAACCGTTTACATTGGCGATCACCAGCGTGCGCTACCCGAAGGGGTTCAGACTACCGAAGTTTATCCTGTTCGACGGCACGGAAGATTCGACGGAACATATCTACCATGTCCATTCAAAGATGAACGTCTATAACGAAAACGAAGCCTTACTCTACAAAGTCTTCCCTACCATCCTAACCGAAGCAGCCTTGTTATAGTTCAGAAAACAACCACATCGATCCATTGGAAGCTGGCTCAGACTCTTCGAGTTATTCATTGCCCAGTACTTTGTCAATAAAAGAAAGAAAGAAGATTATCTCTAGTCTATTTACCATGATCCAGGAAAAAGGTGAATCCCTGAAGAGCTTTGTCTCGCGAGTCAATGTCGAGATGTCCTCGATCGACAATTGCGATCAACACTCAGCCGTCGAGGCCTTCAGGATGGCCTTGATTCCTGGAACCAAGTTCCACTAGTCTTTGGTCAAGAGGCCACCAGCACACATCGAAAAACTCAACTCCAAGGCACAAGGGCATCTCCGGATAGAAGAAGAACTGGCCATACGCCAAAGAATGGCAGCCTTTGCAAGCGTAAAGGCAAGGGCATCCGAACCAAAAGTCAAAGATCGGGCGCCAGATCGGAAGAGGTCAAACGCTCCTCCTACACCCTCCCAAGCCCTAGATAAACGCCAGAGGTTCGAAGACAAGATCACTCCACTGAAGGTTAGCCTGGCCAAACTGTATTAGGAAACTAAGGGTAAAGGGATCTTCCGATCACCACCCCCTATCAGGCAACCGATGGAACTAAGGGACATGTCGAGGCACTGTGCCTTCCATGGTGAATATGGGCACCATGCCAACGAGTGCAGAAGCCTCAAGAGGCAAGTAGAGGCCATGATAGAAAAGGGAGAATTATCTAAGTACGTCACCAAGGAGGGCACCTGATTCGATCAAACCTCTCAAACGCTAGCCAAGGGGACAGCGGGTCAGCCCGTAAGAGTCATTCACATGGTTCGCAGAGGGCCTACCCGATCAGAAGTAGAGGAAGCCAGTAGATCCCAGATGCGCCAAGCCCAGAGACTACGATGGGTTGGGGAGATCAGCCAGTTTTGAAGCCCGAAGGAAGATTCTCGGATAACTTTCTCTTCTGCAAATTTGCGGAACATTCAATCACCACATGATGATCCCTTGGTGGTCTCAAACAGCTTGATCAAGAGAGTAATGATCGACCCAGGGAGTAACGCCAACATAATCACTAAGTGGGCCTTTTAGAAGCTGGAGATTGACCCCCAAGAGATAGTCCCTTCCAGAAGCTTGATAGCAGGATTCAATGGTAGAAGAGTGGAACTAATGGGAGAGATCCAACTGCCAGTAACAGCAATAAGGCACATATTCAGAGAGACTTTTGTGGTGGTAGATGTCAAACCCTCGTACAATCTCCTCATGGGCAGGGGTTAGTTCCATTGGATGCATGGAGTTCCTTCCACCCTGCATCAAGTTATGCGATGCTTCGATCCGAACGGAATTGATGTGATTGATATCAGGGGAGATCAAGTGGTGGCCAAAGAATGCTACGTTGTCACCCTGAAAGGCCTTAGTAAAGGGACGGAACCAGAGCAAGCTTTAAAAGCCAGGGCAGTACCCGATGATCAATAGCAATTATAGGATGGGGGTGTGGGATCATCTATAGTAGCTAAACCTTTACTGGAAGTTCAGATTTACCCCGATCACCCCGAAAGGATGACTTACATTGGTTCTAGCCTCAGTACATTGGAGAAGGAAGAATTGGAGGCCCTTTTGCACTCCAATGTTGACGTATTCGCTTAGGGCCACATGGACATACCCGACATCAATCCTTCAGTGGCCCAGTATTCCCTCAACGTGGACCCCGACGTTAAACCCGTCAGGAAGAAATAGAGACGTATGGTGGCCCACCGAAACCAGATCATAGCTGATGAGTCAGATCGACTTCTCCAAGCTGGATTCATTAAAGAGGTGCAATACCCTTCCTGGTTGGCAAATGTAGTAGTGGTCGAGAAGAAGAATGGGAAATGGAGAGTGTGCATGGACTTCGCTGATCTGAACAAAGCATGCCCAAATGATTGTTTCCCCTTATCAAAGATCGATCAAATGGTGGATGCCACCACGGGATTCGATACGAATGAACCCAGGTGACGAGGAAGATATGGCATTCATCATTGAATCAGGTATATATTGTTATACAGTTATGCTTTTCGGACAAAAAAATACAGGTGCAACCTTTCAGAGGTTGGTTAGCAAAGTTTTTCAGGGCATGATGGGATATAGTATAGAAGCCTACATTGATGACACGATGGTCAAAAGTAAGGCAAAGAGTGACAACCTAGCTGATCCGCAACGGGTGTACGACACCCTCATGAAGTATAAAATGAAGCTCAACCCATCCAAATGTTCCTTCGGAGTGTCCTCAGGCCAGTTCTTGGGACACATTGTTGATCGAATAGGAATTCAGGTGTAACATCCCCCTCTAACACTTGGTATGATATTGTCCGCTCTGGGCCCAGCCCGCACGGTTTTGCTCTTGGGCTCCTCCCAAAAGGCCTCATACCAATTGGAGACAACACTACACATATAAGTACATCCACATACCTCTACCCGGGCGATGTGGGACATCACAATCACCCCCCTTAGGACCCAGCGTTCTTGCTGGCGACCCACGGGTGATGTGCATGCTCCCACACTTAATTCCGGCAGGGCTCTGGCTCTGATACCAATTGTAACACCCCGCTCCAACACTTGGTATGATATTATCCGCTCTGAGTCCAGCCCGCACGGTTTTGCTCTTGGGCTCCTCCCAAAAGGCCTCATACTAATTGGAGACAACACTGCACATATAAGTACATCCCCAGACCTCTACCCGGGCGATGTGGGACATCACAACAGGCGACCCCAACACAAGTTAGATCTCTCATGGAAATGGGGAGCCAAAGTCCCGGAAGAAGATCCAAGTACTAACTGGAAGAGTGGCAGCCCTCAGCTATTTCATCTCTCGCCTAACTGATCGGTGCCGACCCTTTTTCCATTCTATAAAGGCAGCAAAAGGAAAGGTCTGGGGGCCGAAGCAATCAGAAGCTCTGAAGAAGCTCAAGAGCTACAAGACAAAGCCTCCCATATTGGCAACCCCGGAAGTAGACGAACCATTTATATCTAGCCATATCCGCAACATCCACTAGTGCCGCTCTGGTTAAGGAGGGTAAAGGGTACCAGATGCTGGTCTTCTACACCAGTAAAGCCTTTGTTGATACCGAAACCCGCTATTCCAAACATGAAAAGCTAGTGTTATCACTGATCAATGCAAAATGACATCTTCGGCATTACTTTGAAGCACATCCGATCGTGGTACCAACTACAACCCCAATTAGATCCATAATGACGAAGCCCGAATTGTTAGGAAGAGTATCTAAATGGGCGTTAAAACTAGGAATCTATGACATAACCTATATCCCCTGAACAACTATCAAAGGACAAGCGGTAGCTGACTTTCTGTCAGAAACAGAACCTACAGACTAGGAATCTGTAACATCCCCCTCTAACACTTGGTATGATATTGTCCGCTCTGGGCCCAGCCCGCACGGTTTTGCTCTTGGGCTCCTCCCAAAAGGCCTCATACCAATTGGAGACAACACTACACATATAAGTACATCCACATACCTCTACCCGGGCGATGTGGGACATCACAATCACCCCCCTTAGGACCCAGCGTTCTTGCTGGCGACCCACGGGTGATGTGCATGCTCCCACACTTAATTCCGGCAGGGCTTTGGCTCTGATACCAATTGTAACACCCCGCTCCAACACTTGGTATGATATTATCCGCTCTGAGTCTAGCCCGCACGGTTTTGCTCTTGGGCTCCTCCCAAAAGGCCTCATACTAATTGGAGACAACACTGCACATATAAGTACATCCCCAGACCTCTACCCGGGCGATGTGGGACATCACAACAGGCGACCCCAACACAAGTTAGATCTCTCATGGAAATGGGGAGCCAAAGTCCCGGACGAAGATCCAAGTACTAACTGGAAGAGTGGCAGCCCTCAGCTATTTCATCTCTCGCCTAACTGATCGGTGCCGACCCTTTTTCCATTCTATAAAGGCAGCAAAAGGAAAGGTCTGGGGGCCGAAGCAATCAGAAGCTCTGAAGAAGCTCAAGAGCTACAAGACAAAGCCTCCCATATTGGCAACCCCGGAAGTAGACGAACCATTTATATCTAGCCATATCCGCAACATCCACTAGTGCCGCTCTGGTTAAGGAGGGTAGAGGGTACCAGATGCTGGTCTTCTACACCAGTAAAGCCTTTGTTGATACCGAAACCCGCTATTCCAAACATGAAAAGCTAGTGTTATCACTGATCAATGCAAAATGACATCTTCGGCATTACTTTGAAGCACATCCGATCGTGGTACCAACTACAACCCCAATTAGATCCATAATGACGAAGCCCGAATTGTTAGGAAGAGTATCTAAATGGGCGTTAAAACTAGGAATCTATGACATAACCTATATCCCCTGAACAACTATCAAAGGACAAGCGGTAGCTGACTTTCTGTCAGAAACAGAACCTACAGACTATCCCGAAAAAAATTAACCAGGCTTATGGGTAATATTCGTGGATGGCTCGTCAAATGTCAACGGAGCAGGGATCGGTATAGAGCTCATGACACCCGATGGCACTAAAATTCAGCAGTTCGTTCGATTAGAGTTTCTAGCATCCAACAATGAAGCTAAGTATGTGGCCCTTCTAGCAGGAATTCATTTGGCTTGAAGCTTGCAAATACAGAGGGCAAAAATACGAAGTGACTCCCAATTGGTCATACGACAGTTGAATGGGGAGTATTAAACCCGAGAGCCTAAAATGGAAGCATACATGGATTTGGTACTAAAGGAGGCCGAAGAATTCTAGCAATTAACCTTTGAACAGATCCCAAGAGGGGACAATGTCATGACAGGCCGTTTAGCTAATCAGGCCTTCGCAGCAGGGGAGAGTATGACTTGAATAACACTAGTGGATTTCATCATCCGATCAAGATTGGAGCCCTCTGAGTACGTGATGATCATTCCATGGGAGCCAAGTTGGATGGACCCCGTAGTAGACTATTTGAGGACAGGTGTGTTACCCAAGTCAAAACCAGAGGCTTAGAAGCTAAGAATGAAAGCTGCAAGATATGCTCTATATAATGACCAACTTTACCGCAAGTCATTCTCTAGACCATACTTAAGATGTCTTACACCTTCTGAAGCTTCTGCAGTTATGGAAGAGATACATGCCGGATCATGCGACAATCATTCCGGGGGAAGGTCTTTAGCTCATAAAGTCCTCACCCAGGGGTACTTCTAGCCTTACCTGTCAAAAGATGCTCAGGTGTACACCCGACGTTATAAAAAATGCCAATTTCATAGTTATGCCATTCATCCACCTCCTGAACTATTGAATCCAACAATTATCCCTCACCCCTTTGCCCGGTAGGGAATGGATATTATGGGTCCTCTCCTACAAGCCATATGATCTACTACACATGTCCTTCTGGCTGCGGACTACTTTACCAAATGGGTAGAAGCTGAGGCATACTCAACTATCAAAAGCAACCATGTTATCAAGTTCATCTAGAGCCACATCATTTGTAGATTCGGTTTATCCCGAACTATAATGATGGATAATGGCACCAACCTGGACAACAAGAAAGTTCAAGCATTCCTGGCAAAATATGGGATCAATCAGAACACTTCTTCCGTTGGTTACCCGTAGGGAAATGGATAGGCCGAAAGGACAAACAGAATAATTTTTGATACACTTAGGAAAAAGCTCGAACCAGCAAAAGGAGCTTGGTTGGAAAAATTACCCGAGGTCTTATGGTCCTATCAGACCACCCCAAGGGAACCGACGGGAGAGACCCCATTCGCCATGGCCTACAGGACTAAAGCCATTATCTCGACCGAATTGAAGATGCCAATGCTAAGAAGTCAGGCCTGGGAAGAGGGCCCAAACAATCAGCACCTAGCCCATGATTTGGACCTACTAGAGGAAATAAGGGAAGTTGTGGGAATAAGGCTGGTTGCCTACCAACAACAAGTTAGGGCCCGATTTGATCAGAGGTTAAAAGAAAAAAGTTCCAAGTAGGCGATATGGTGCTTAGAAGAAAGATTGGGATTGTTGGCAAGTTACAAGAGATATGAAAATGACCTTATACAATAGTTGAGGTCATCGGTCGTGGTGCCTATCAGGTACGAAAGAACAAGACATGACGCATCGAGCCCAACTCTTAGAATGCTTACCGTCTGAAGAGGTATTATCCTTAGATAGTTTTCCATTAAATAGTAATATGAGTGTCTGTGTCTTACATATGACACTTCTGATAATTACAATAAAGAATTTGTGCCTGATGTTCGGCTCCTCTACTACAAGTTTTTTAAAGTTTTGAATAAAATATCATATTTTTTTATGTATGTGTGTGTGATCATGCCTTGTGAAGAAGACCACTTTTCCTAAGTGTTGAGTTCAAACCTGATTTGAACTAACCAGAGGACATCAATGAGTCTTAGGGGTCAGATGCTCGAAGACTCCATATTCAAATTAAAAATTTCCTAACTGTTGAGTTCAACCCTAATTTGAACTAACTAGAGGACATCAACGAGTCTAAGGGGCCAGATGCCCGAAGACTCCATATTGAAATGAAAATTTTCCTAAGTGTTAAGTTCAAAAGTATTTATTTTGGGCTAATCAATAGCTAACCGAAGAACATAAAGTCATAAGAAATTGGGAAAATCCTATCATTAATATAAATAAAGATACAAAAATAACCCTTCTGAAGGGTAATACAGAGTGACGTTCAGAAACCCTTAGTCCTATTTTCCCCGAAATTCGGGGCTAAAACTAGTCTTCTCCCTTTAGAAAGGCAGTAAACCTCTTCTCATTCTCAGAGGCCGGTGGGTCCTGATAAGGAAGAGGTACCCCTATGAAGGCATCGAACTCCTTAGCAGTCTTAAACTCTCAATATGCCAGGGAAATGTGCTCCATCTCGTGTCTCTCCCAACATGCCCTGACCGATCGAACGTCACAAATAGTGACGTATCGTTGGTGCATGTCTAGCCCACCCAAGCGACACATCTCTACCTTAGATCGCTCAAGAGCATGAAGATCATCTGACTCCGCATTCTCTGCAACAATCTTTTGGTAAGCTGCATTTGCCTCTGCTAATTCAGCAGCCAAGGCCCTCTTCTCAGCTTCTCCGTTCTCCACAAGACTTTTGTGGTCGGATACACTCTAACGAAGACCATCTTCCTCCCTGGATAAAGTGATACAATGGTCATTATTCTGCTGTAGCTGAGCTTGCATCTTGACCATTTCTCGGACATCGGCCTCCTGGACATGATTGTAGGCCTAGATCCCATAAAGGAGCTACACAAATAGAAAAAAGGGTACATATTAGTACATAACGAAGTAAAAATAGACAAAGAAATAAGCAAAGTACAAAAGAAAAAAGAGATCAAAACGAGTACCTCCATGGCCATCGTGGAACCTTTCTGAAATAGCTCAATCTTGGTGATCTTCGACTGAGTAGCCCTGTCAGCAGGAGTCCAGACTCCTCTGGCCATAGCCCGAAGGAAATCTTGCTGACAGATAGTAAGATGGTCAGCACAGATAGGGGAGCCATCCGGAAGGAGAAACTTTTACTCCCAGGGAAATACAGTGCGGGGAGTGTCTTGAGCCTGGGGAGGATTGCTCGTTAAGACATCGGTAGTTTGGATCCTGGGCCTTTTAGTACCCGCTACACCACCCGTACCAGATCGTGGCTTGGTGGTTGAAGCATTTGCAAGAGGAGGCTGAGGAGGATCTGAAGGACTTTGTGCAGCCGGGCATACTAGAGGTGCCGGAGGTGCTGTTTAGAGCAGTATGACACAACTAGAGCATATCCGTTAAGGACCTGAGTACGTCTGGCAGAGAGGGGCCTGAGGGGCAAATCCATCCTGTCAACAGCAACGCCCAAATTAGAAATCATCTCCAGATTGGCTTTAGTCAGAAGCTCACTAGTAGATTTGATATTGCTCCAGATCTTGGCCTGCAGAAGGGCATAACGTTCTTTCACAAGGGATGGGCGGATCTGACTATCCTCATAACCAAGAAACCTGTATGCATAGTCCCCCCGGTGTAAATCACAAGACTCACAGAAACACGTGGCTTTGTTAAGAGGATGGAAAATGGGAAGTCGAATAGGTCCGAAGACCCTAGGGATCGAGTATGTCAGAGAGAATGGGTAGAGCCAGTTGTCACTGATAATTAACATTCTCTCCTTCCAACCCTTATCAGATTTCTCCTTATTGGAACAAATGCCCCAACCTTGAAAGGGAAAAAGGTTATACCTACCTTTGCTTCCTCTAGCATTTTGGAAAAAGTAGCAAAAAAGTAGGTCAATTAAGCCTAAATTAAGGTCTAGGTCTCTGTTGTACAGAAGAAGCATGACGAGGATCCTAAAACTGTTCGGGTTAAGCTGGAGTGGATGCAACCCCAGCATGAATAGTATATAAGTAAAAAAGAGGTGAAGAGGGAATCTTAATACTTTGAAGTGAACCACCAATAGAAGGATACTACCTGATTCAAGTCCCTCACTTTTGGTGAAGTCTAAATAATGTGGGTAAGGGGCTATAAACACATCACCGGCCATGTTAGTGTCGGCTCGAAAGCATTTGACGTCCACTTCAGGGTGAGAATTTCCCTTAAGGGGGGCAACTACGAAGGGTTTGGGTTTAGAAGGATTCGCAGGCTTTTCAGCATCAGAGAAGCCTCATTCGTCAGAGAATTCTAGGTTTACTAATGAGCTTGGGAGATCGGAGTTAAGATGAGCGTTCTTAGTTGGGGAAGTCTCTAGGTGAACAAAAGATGAACTACTGCTATTTGGGGTTTCCGGATCAGTGCCTAAAGATAAGACAACCTCATCTATGGACCTAGTGTCATCACTCACTAACATGGTTTCAAAAAGGTAGAAGATACAGATGGGGGGTAGAGATGAAAATTGAAATAAAAGTGTTATCTAACTTACACAGTTTAGAGAATTGAGGGTTAACAGTTGCTTCGGTGGAAATTCCTAAAAATCGCTGGTTTAGAATTGCAAGAATCAAGGTAGAGAAAAATCTTAAGATAAATGAGTTGTAGTTGTGAGGTATGAGGGAAATGACAAATAATGTGGCTTTTTATAAGAAGCCGGAAGAAGGCCAAGAGTCACACGCGAGAACCAAAGGGTGATTTTCGCCACTCCAGCTATCATGCGCGAGGATCAAGAGAACGTGGGCCTTCCATTTCAAATTTGAAATGATTGCCTCAACCACTACACTTAATGCTTGTGCTATGTCATCACCTAAAGCCAACTATTTAGAAGCAAACTCTATGTACAATGGTAAAAGCTACATACATATATTCGATCATGGGCCTAAAAATTACTAAGCCCATAACCTTAGGGGCATGTGTAATAGTCAAATTTATGTGGCCCAATAAAGGTGGGCCATAAGCAAGGACCGATGGGCCTGACCCATCGTAGCTTCTAGAAAATAAGTGACCAATAAGTTAGGGATTAGTCTCATATATGGGAAGATAGAGCCCAAGAAAGAAAGTAGTTTATCAAATCCCATGATTTAAGGGATTGGTAAAGTTGGGTAGATGGGCCTGACCCATCTACAACCCATCTACAAAATTGTGTATAAATATGTGGCCAAATTATGAATAAAGGCATTCCATTCAACCCAATTTGTTGTGTATTTTTCTGCATTTACAAATGGTTAATTGGAAGTTCAGCAATTCGAGTGGCAACTCAGTGGTATCAAAATCATCTTGGTGGTGCAACATTGGTCTTGTTAATCACAAATGACAGAGAAAATAAGAGGAGAGCCATTGAAGAGGGCATTTATGCTAAGACAGGTACATCACGAACACGTGTAATGCTTTCCCCATTCATGCACTTCTTTATTGGGTCCGAAACTTTTATGAAATTTTATTTATAAAAAAAATAAAATAAAAAGTGAGTCTGATGTGTAAAATTTTACCAAAGTTTGTTCTGCTGCCAGTGTTGTGGCTTTATATGAAATTAAAAGAATAATTATTTTCATTTTACAATAAAAAGGAAAATATAGGAAGAGGAGTTTACTAAATTATATTTATCTC
The DNA here is from genome assembly GCA_963922005.1 of Cornus suecica. Classification (NCBI taxonomy): domain Eukaryota; kingdom Viridiplantae; phylum Streptophyta; class Magnoliopsida; order Cornales; family Cornaceae; genus Cornus; species Cornus suecica. The sequence continues at coordinate 28,863,888 of OY998241.1, forward strand.
CATGCTATGAAAACCTTTAATATGTACTTTTTTATTTCACTTTGGGTAGTTGATCTAAATCATCTTAATATAACCATTCAGTATTTAAAAGAAAATTTCTTTAAAAGTTATACATAGATGTATTCTATCTACAAACGATTGTATTTCATTTTTTCTTTTGGTTACATTTTAGTAGTAAATATTTTAATATTTCTTGAATATTTTTCTTTCCTATTTGAAGTTACAAGTAAACATGTTTTCTATAAGTTACGAATGAAATTACAAAAACGTCTCACTCCTATTCTTGGAGTACATACCACCTCATCATGGTTTTGGGCTGAAATTGAATATCAAAACCCGCTACGATCACATCAATTTCATGTCGGATCAGCCTTCATTCCATCTGTTCGTTCCAAACCACAACGTCTCGTTGTATTATGAAACAATGTCCTCGTGGTTATCTGAAATCATCTCTTCCTTAGTGATTGACATCGACACGACCTCCATGCGCAGCCTGTTTCATGAGATTCTCTTGTTCTGTCATGACAATGTTACGTATGACAACTGTTCATATACTACTCCTGGTGTTTATCCTTTTGTTGTGGTGGATATGCTGGTTATGTTTAGGCTTGTGCAAAGTGAATCAGATCTAATATTGATGAGATATCTGAGGGAGATAAGAGGGGAAAAAGGTCTAGGGAGGATTTTCTGGTAGTCAATGGAGGAACTAAACAAAAGGTTTCAAGTGTTGAGGAGGTATCTTAAGGAGTCATGAGGGAAACGAAGTGAAATGTATCCAAGGGAGTCGAGAGCGGAACAAAGTTTGATGAGGGCTTTGAGGGAGCCACTTGAGCAATTTCGTGTGAGGACTGTACCGGCAACAAAATCTTCTATTAGAATATAGGGCGTAGGCATGTCTAGACAATCCTAGCCCATCTTGTATTTACCCTAATTTGTATTGGCTTATTCCCTACTCCAAGTTAACTTGTATATTCTCCTCGATATATAGGTGTTAGACCTATTGTAATTAAACACTTCGTCAATATACAAAATTATATTCATTCACCTCTTTATTCTCTATCTATTAACATGGTATCAGAGCTATTGTGATATGATCACCATTATTCATCCACACTCGAATCACTCTTGTTCAATCTAATTGAACTCAAATTGCAAGCTCTAAATCATTGCACTCAAGTTGCAGATTCTGGTCAATTCATTGATGTTAATCGTCCATCATCATCATCTACCTATCATTGCCATCTGTCATCCTCAACTTCAACTTTGTCGTCTCTCATCAAAATCATTGTAGTTCCGATCAGTTCGTAAACATCTCTATCTCTTTATCAACGTCTTGGCCTCGCTGGCATCAAGCCCTAAAGCTTTGTCTTCAATCCAAAGCTTCGTTTTCATCCATCACTGCAACCAATTAGAGTCAGAATTTAGGAACTACCGAGTACTCGGTAAGTTTTTCTTTGAGTACTCGGCAAATCTTTCTTAGAGTACTCGGTAACGTTTCTACCGAGTACTCGGTAACTTTTCTACCAAGAACTCAGTACTGCTCCTTCGAGAACTTGACAATTCTATCTTCAAAAGCTTGATTTTGATCGCTGTTTTTCTCTAGTTTATGCTGAAACTCATCTCCTATTTTTTCAATCAATTGTTGCATCACCATATTTTTTCAATTATTTTGGAACGTTCTGAAGTCTCTCATCCTATTTCAACCATTCTCAATGGCCCGAATTATTTTTTTTGGGCTCAAGCTATGACCAGTTTTCTTAAAGGTCATAAACTTTAGCGACTAATTACTGGTGATGTTACCACACCGGGCCGAAAAACTACTGAAACTAATGACAAGTTTGTGGAACTCTTAGATGACTGGGATATCAAGAATGGCCAAATGCTCACCTGGTTTCATAACACATTAGTTTTGTCAATTCACCAACAGTTTGGTCATTTCACTACAGCTAAAGAAGTTTGGGATTTTCTTAAGAGTCGGTACACCACCACAGATCTTGCTCATCAATATCAACTTTTGACCAATCTTCATGTTAAGAATCAACAACAAATTTGGGATCAGTCTATTAATGATTTTGTGTCAGAAGTCTATGCTATTTGGGATCAACTTGTGCTCTTTGAACCAATTTGGGACTGTTCTTCTGATGCTGGGAAATGCATTGTCTATCATGACCAACAACGTGTTGTAACACTTTTAATGGATTTTCATGATTGTTTCGAATCAGTTCGAGCTTCTCTTCTACACAGAAGCCCTTTACCCTGACTATAAAGTGCCATTATTGAGCTTCTCTCTTAAGAAATCAAACTCGACACCAAATCTCATACTACCGATGTTGTTATTGTTGTTTATCCTAAATATGGAGAATCATCTTCTCAGCAGACATATTCCTACTGCCATCAAAGCACTCATGCTCTTTTGAATTGTCTAATTCGAGTTTGCAAAGACTGTCACAAGAAAGGGCCTAGACACTATCAAAATGAGTGCTTCAAGAATCCCTACAAGCAATCTTGATCAAACTCATCTCACGAAGCTCCTGCCAAACAATTCGAGTTATCTAAGTCTATCACTGTTGCCACTGTGGACGAGTCTTGTCCTTTAGAGGGAGTCAACTCAGCTGTCTCCACAAATGACCTTATTACTTTACTCAAACATGTTTGATCTCATTCTGGTAATGCTCTGTCTGTCACCACAGGTAATTATTGGTTCTTTGATTCTGGATGTTGCAACTATATGACTATTGATTCATCAATTTTTCAGTCTAAAACTACTATTTCTCATCCATCATCAATTAACACTGCTGATGGATCTCAATTACCTATTAGTCATATAGGTTATGTATCTATATCAAATCTATCACTTCATGCTGCCTTACATATTCCAAAGTTGACTATAAATCTTATCTCTGTTGGTTAGTTATGTGATCTTGGACTAAAAATCATTTTTACTTCTCCTAGTTATCATGTGCAGGATTCGAAGACAGGACAGATCATTGGGATAGGCCGTAAGGTTGGGCGTATGTTTGAGCTCATTCATCTTCACATTCCACATCATTCCTCTAGGTCTACAGTTGATGCTGCATCTTCTTCTTGTCCTTTCAACTTATGGCATTCTAGGTTAGGACATGTGTCTGTTGATAGACTTCGTTATTTAGTATCAACTGGTCAACTTGGAAATGTCAAACCTGATACTATTACTTGTTTATCATGTCAATTAGGAAAACAACCAGCATTATCTTTCAATAAAAAAATTTCTCATTCAGTTGCTCCATTTGATCTTATACACTCTAATGTTTGGGGTCCTTCTACTCATAATACAATGGGGGGTTCCAAATATTTTATCATTTTTATAGATGATTACACTCATTTCGAGTTACCTCAGATATATTATTAATTTGCCCATATGGTTCAAACTCAGTTATCTCGCTCCATCAAAGTTTTTCGTGTTGATAATGCCATGAAATATAGGGAAACAAATTTTTTGAAATTCCTTCGTCAACAGGGCATTATGTCTCAGTATTCTTGTCCTGGAACATCTCAACAAAATGGTCATGCTGAACGTAAACATCGTCATATTTTAGATATATTTCGTACTCTTCTTATCGACAGTTCTTTTCTTGAACATTTTTGGGGGGAAGCTGCTCTCACGGTTGTTTACACTATAAACCGAATTCCTATGCCCAATATTGATAACCAAACTCCTTATGAACGGTTGTTTGGTACCCCTTGTAACTACAATCTTCTTAAGGTCTTTGGTTGTGTTTGTTTTGTCATACTTCAGCTAGATGAACATTCCTAACTTGAACCTCAGTCTCGTTTATGTTGTTTTTTGGGATAGGAATTGAACATTAAGGGTATAGGTGTTGGGATCCTATTTCTAAACTTCTTCGCATCTCTCGTCATATCATATTTTGGGAACACAAAATATTTTCTTCTCTTTCCAAGTTTAACCTCACACCATCTTATATTCCTCCATTTTTCACTGATCCTACTATTAGTCTTTTTCCATCCGAGTTCGACACTGAATCAATCACTGAACTTAATTCATCCATAGTTATTTCAGATACTACATCTTTGCCCACTTCCCCTAATGGACCAGCTCCTAAGCACTTACCTACAACTTATCCTAATGAGACTACCTCGTCTGATGATCCTGTCACTGAAGTCTCTATTCACGACATTATTGGTTTTCCTCCTCCTGTCACTACTCGTCAATCTACTCGGGTAAGAGAACTTCCACATCATCTTACTGATTATCATTGTTAGTCCATTATATTCTCTCATCATGAACCATCATCCTATAAAAAGGCAAGTTCTAATCCTCATTGGCAATAAGCTATGACTGAGGAATTGCAGGCTCTTGACAAAGCTCATACATGGGACTAAGTTACTCTTCCACTAGGGAAGACTATTCTTGGTTGTAAATGGGTCTACAAAATTAAAACTCGATCTGATGGCTCAATAGACCGATATAAAGCCAGACTGGTTGCTAAAGGCTTTACTCATGAGTATGGTATGGATTATGAAGAGACTTTTGCTCCTATCGCTCATCTTACATTAGTGTGCAACTTACTTGCCATTTCTGCTGCTCGAAAATGGGGTTTATTTCAGATGGATGTCAAGAATGCATTTCTTAATGATGATCTCAGAGAAAATTTTTAAATGAAACCTTATCCAGGCATTACTCACTCTCCATCTCAAGTCTGCAAACTTCAAAAAGCCTTATATGGTCTTAAACAAGCTCTTCATGCATGGTTTACAAAGTTTAGCTCCACTATCAAGGATTTTGGATTCATTTCTAGTGCATATGATTCGGGGCTTTTTATTCGCAAAATGGATACAGGTCTCATATTGTTACTTCTCTATGTTGATGATATGATCATTACTGGGAATGATATCACTAGTATTTCAAATCTTAAGCAATCTCTCAGTCTCCATTTTGAAATGAAAGATCTTGGGCGTCTCAGTTACTTCTTGGGTCTTGAAGTTTTATCCGATTCTGCTGGTTACTATCTCTCTCAAGCCAAATATGCCTCTGACATTCTTGCTCGAGCAGGTCTTACTCACTACAAGACGGCTTCGACTCCTTTGGAAACTAATCTTAAGCTCACTCCTCTTCGTTTCTTTCAAACTAGTAGATGGAGCACGTGTTGCTAAATTGCCAAATGAATGGGATACTGATGAAAGAAAACTTATCTCTTTAAATCCTAAGGCAATAGTCAATATGAATTGTGCTCTAAGCCCAAATTAATTTAACCGTCTCTCCACTTTCAAAATGGCCAAAGAAATGTGGGATAAGTTAGCTATCACCTATGAAGGTACTTCTCAAGTGCGTGAATCTAAAATTGATATCTTATGCATGAATATGAATTATTTGCTATGAAAAATGATGAAAATATCAATTCTATGATGTCTCGATTTACTAACATCTTAAATGGACTTAAGCATCTTGGTAGGATCATTCCAAAATCTGATGTGTCTTGAAAAGTTCTTAGAAGCCTTCCGGCTAAGTGGGATGCAAAAGTCACGGCAATTAAAGAGGCCCATGATCTAAATACCGTGGACATTGATGAAATTTTTGGGTCCCTTCTTACGTGGGAGATTACCCTACAATCCCGAGAAGAGGAATCAAAACCGAAGAAGGGCTTAGCATTAAATTCATCTATCTAAGAAGATATTCTTGAGACGGAAAATGAGGACCAAGATGAGGACATCACTGTGATCACTCAAAATTTCAAAAGGTTTCTTTAACGGAAGAAATTGAATGGTGGAAGGTTCATCAAGAGAAATGAACCAAGAAGTGATTCGAACAAGAGAGAGCCTTCAACTTCCTTCAATTGTGGGAAGCCGGGCACTATAAATCGGATTGCTTCAAGCTACAGAAGGATGATGAAAGGAACCAAAAGAAAGTGGTCATGAACTCTATATGGGATGACGATGATTCAAACGCATCGGATGAGGATGAGGATTCTGAGGAAACAACTAACTTTTGTCTCATGGAAAGGATGGTGAGGTACAATTAGATTTGTCTTCCTTAAATAGATTTAAATTATCATATAATGAATTCCTAGCATCGTTTAATGAATTTTAAGAAGCTTTTGAAGATTTACATGATGAATTTGAAAAATTAGCTCTTAAGCATGTTTCTCTCAAGAAAAATAAATCTTCTTGTGATGTATCTTCTTCCACACCTATCTCACCTAGCTTGCATGATGATACTATTAAAAAGTTAGAAAAATAAAATGAATTCTTAAAAAGAACCATTGATGATCAAATCAATGTTCTAGCCAAGTTCACTAAGGGGAAAGAAAATCTAAGTATCATTCTAGGAAGACAAAAAAGAGGATTTGATAAAAGTGGATTAGGATATGACACATTTGACAAAGATACGATTCTATTGAAAAATAGAAAATCATTAAGGCACACATTCACTAAACAATCTTGTTCACATTTTTCAAATTTTTACAAGCATGTTACTTGTTATTATTGCAAGCAAAATGGACATAAGGCAAATGTATGCAATCGTAGATTTAAAGAGACAAAAATGATTTGGGTTCCAAAAGGAACCTTTGCTCGTAATCGAAAATGTGAGAAGGCTACAACTAAGATGACTTGGGTTCCAAAGGGAACTATTACATGCATCACTAACATTAATGGACCCAAAAATACTTGGGTACCAAAAGGTGGCACTTAAACATCTTTTTGTAGGTATGCTTGAAGACAACCAACAAGCACAAATGGTTTCTTCTTAGCGGTTGCTCAAGGCATATGACGGGGGACAAATCAAAGTTCACCTATCTCTAAGCTTATGAAGAGGGAAACGTCACATTTGGTGACAATTCAAAAGGCAAGATTGTTGGAATTGACGCTATTGGTATAACCCCTTCTCTCTCTATTGATAATGTTCTACTTGTTGATGGATTGATGCACATTCTTTTTAGCATTAGTCAATTATGTGATAAAGTCTATGATGTCATATTTAGGTCAAATGCATGCATAGTTGAGAAGGATGGAACACAATTATTTAATGCCAAACGAAATGGGAATGTCTATATTATGTTGCTTTGTGAATTGCATGAACAAAATGTTAAATGTTTTATCACAACAAGCGAAAGTAGTTGGTTATGGCATATTCATTTAGGACATGCTAGTATGTACCTTCTTCACCGCTTGTCTAGAAATGACTTAGTCAAAGGCCTCCCAAAGACTAAGGGTCCGTTTGGCTCACAAGAAAACTATTTTCTTTTTTTACTGTTCATCCATTTCAAAAATAAAAACACATTTGGTAAACGCGTTTACTGTTCATTTTTTTTCCCAAGAAAACTATTTTTTGTGAATAGTGGATAAAAGTGGTGAAAACACCAAATACAACTTTTAGTTGTTTTTTGAATTTTTTCACTATTGAGGGTACCACTTCCGCCACCGCCCCCATCGCCGCCGCCACCAACCACCACCACCCCCCGCCACCGGTCACCGCCGCCGGCCCCCACCACCTCCGGTTGTCACCGAGCGCCGCTGCAGCTGGGCCCCACCACCGCTAGTCATCCACCACCACCGCCCGCCGCCGCCGCCGGCCACCACCGCCGCCAGTCACCCACCTCCACCGCTCGCCGCCAGTCACCACCAAACGCTTTTTTGTTTTTAGTTTTTTGCTGAAAAAAACAAAGACAAATACAAATACAGTTTTTATATTTGAAGACAGAAAACAAATACAAAAAACAGGCTTTCCAAACGCACCCTAAGTATTGTAAAGATAAAGTTTGTAGTGCTTGTCAAGCGGGCAAGCAAGTCAAATCTTCTTTCAAAAGAAAGAAAGATATCACCACTTCTAGACCTTTAGAACTTCTTCATATGGATCTTTTTGGTCCGGAAAGAATTGCTAACATAGGTGGAAACTTTATGTTCTCATCATAGTTGATGACTTCTCAATATTTACTTGGGTACATTTTCTTTCTCATAAAAATGAAACTCACTCCATCCTTAATAAATTTTATAGAGTAGTCCAAAATGAAAAATATTTGTCGATTAAGAAGATAAGAAGTGATAGGGGAAGAGAATTTGACAACCATGACTTAGATGAATTATGTGATGAACTTGGTTTATCTCATGATCTCTCGGCTCCTAGAACTCCTTAACAAAATGGAGTTGTTGAGAGAAAGAATAGATCACTTCAAGAAATAGCTAGGACTATGCTAAATGAACATAGTCTTCCTCGAAGTCTTTGGGCTGAAGCGGTCAACACCGCTTGCCACGTTATTAATAGAGTCATCATTCGATCTAAATTAGATAAGACACCCTATGAATTATAGAATGGTCGAAAGCCCAACATTAGGTATTTTAAATTTTTTGGTTACAAGTGCTTTGTGTTAAATGACAAGGATAACTTGGGAAAATTTGAGTCCAAATCGGATGAGAGAATTTTCTTGGGATATTCTTCTTGAAGTAGAGCTTTTAGAGTCGACAATAAAAAGACTTTAACCATGGTTGAGTCAATTCATGTTGTTTTTGATGAGTCACCACTACCATTGACTTTTAGGATTGACTTAGATGATGATGAGGTTGTTGGGATTGAGAAATGGCTAAATGATTTCAATATCTCCAACCCTTCGAATGACCACCTAGAAAAGACGGACGTCAAAGATCAATCCAATGATAATTTGACTCTATCTATTCCAAAATCATGGAGGATTGTAAATAATCATCCAATTGACCAAGTCATAGGTGATCCATCTAAAGGGGTTGACACTCGTTCTCAACTTAGAGACTTGTGTAATTTCATAGCTTTTGTGTCTCAAATTGATCCCAAGAATATTCTTGAAGCTCAATGTGACGACTCATGGATTATTAGTGTGTTTTAAAATATTACTCGCAAGTGCACGAATCAATTGTAGTTTAGGTTATGCAAGAACGAGGTCGAACCCAAGGGAATGCTTTAAAGAGAACTTAATTAAACTCAAATTAATCTAAAACTAACCTAGTTTCTCAAAGTTTGTTTGTTGAAGTGATTTTTATATTAAACATGCAATATCGAAATACAAATAATTAAAGCGAGAATAATAGGGAGAAAAAATACTAAGGTATCGGAATCTACCACCACTAATCCATAAACTTCTAATTATTCCTTTATCAATTCCAATTTTAGAGTAGTAATTTAGAAATCAATCTTATTACTTTCTCAAGATTTAACAATAACGTACTAATGAAATAGATTTTCAAGAAATAGATTTTCCTTCGCTTTAAAGTGTAAAATTCTAAGCATCCTATGTATGTAATTTAATGGATCACATAAGATCAAAGATTTTTTACTTATAAACTCATCAAATCCAAACTTGATTAATTGTGATAAGAATTCTTAACTACTATAAATACATGATATTTATAGTGAAAGGAATTTAAAACAATTAATACTATGAAGCGAAAATCATAAGCATTTAAACCATACACATGGAAATTTATAAAAGACTAAAAGGAATTTATTTCATAAATGGTGGTTTCATCCTAAACCTTAGTTGAGAATTTAGTTACACATGCTTAAAAAGAAAATAACAAAGTAAGAACAATAACACCCGGAATTGAAGATAAATTCTTCTCCTCTTTGGTGTCCTTCTTGCTCTCCTCCTTCTTCTTCTCTTCCCCTCTCTTCTTCTTCAAGATGTATCCATATTTATAGAGAAATATTGGAATCAAATTACAACTTGTAAAGAGAAATGAAATATTCTTTTCTTTTCTTTTTCTTTGAATATACCTAACTTTCCATCACATTTTGTTCTTTTCCCATGTCCATTTGAATCTTCCAACTTTCATCCATGTGCATTTGATTCATCCAACTTTCATCCATGTGCATTTGATTCATTTCTCACTTTACACCTATAAATGAAATACATAAATGTAGATGTAATTTAATGACATTGAAAATGATTTATTCAACAATTTTATTATATAAATTAAGTTTTGTGCACTTATCATTATTACACTTCTAAATTAATTAAAATAAATAGTTTTACCTACTAACAAATATACATTTGGGGATAAAATAGGTATGTAAAATGGATTTATCAAATACCCCCAAACCTATATTTTGCTAGTTCTCGAGCAAAACAAAAAGAAATAAAATTCTAACTATACCATTTTCGCTGGTTGTCTCGATTACATTTAGCATATGTAATAACCCTTTGAACTCCTAGGTTTCTCCTAGTGGACGAGTTATAGTCTCGTGAGGGTTTCCAGTGATGATACCCACAAACATCGATTCTCGTGAATATACTACCCATAATTTCTCAATTCTTTATAATCACGCATTCATGCATTCACATACTCATCAACCAAGTCATGATATAATGCACAAGATATTATGGAAGCAAATACTCCCATTCACTACCGAACAATAACTAATCTCAAGATTCGTGTCATGAATGGTTCCCACAAAAGTAAAAGATTTCGTTACTTTATACTCCCAATCCAGACAACCCTCCGTGTTTTTGTGAACATTCTACTCTGGTATTTCAATCTTTCTTTTTCTACTTCATTGATCAAATTTTGCCAAAACAATTATTACTTCCATCATTCAACTTTTCATCTCTTTTTATCTTTCTAAGCTCCGGACTTTCCAGCGAGAATTTTTAATCCCAACCAACTGGGCCCTAACATCTTTATTGGGATTTATGCTCATTAGTTTTCTCCCCTTTTTACGCGAACAATGATATTGGTGATACCAATGTGCGGTTACTCAGATCGAAGAACTACTTTTTGCATTTTATTTTTCAAAATAAATTTTCAAAATTTTCTCCATTTCATCTATATCAACTCCCCATCTCCCATTTTATTGTGGCAAAATTAATTTTTCAACTACATAGTCAAAGATCAATTGTTTTTCCCATAGTGAATGTGTGCTTGTGCTTATAGGTCAAAGTCGTCCTTTTCGGTTTCAATTTTACTAATTTATTCACCCATGTAAAACCATATCACTTCACTTAGCTCGATCTAATCATTACTCTCATGAACGGGAATATTGCATCACATACTACTCACACATCATAAATACAAACTCAATCAACTTGTAATGCAAAACATTCATGCGTGAAAACAATTTTTTTTTTCAAAATTAATGAATTACAAAACAACAAATTAGATACCATACCCCCAAACCTAAACTCAACATTGTCCCTAATGTTGGACAAACTCACATTTTGTAAACAAAAAGACAAGAGTGAAAAGGTATCACCTGACTCATGGTAGGTTGATCTGGTCAAACTTGCTATCAAATAACAATGAGTTGTTAGAATTCAAAACAAAAATTAAAAATAAAGTAAAAAATCCTAAAATAGATATGTACAACAAGACCACATAGGTCAATCCTGATAAACAGGATCACTCAGAGAGATCTCCTCCCCTTCTTGAGAAAGTAACTCTAAAAATGGTTTCAAACGCTGACCGTTAACTTTGAACACATCACCATTTTTTGGATTTTCAATCTCAATGGCTCCATATGGATGAACAATTCGAACAATGAACGGAACAGACCATCGAGATCTCAACTTTCCTGGAAACAAATGCAACCGAGAATTATAAAGCAAGACTTTTTGACCAGGTGTGAAAGTTTTCCTAAGAATACTTTTGTCATGCCTTATTTTCATTTGCTCTTTATAGATTTTTGTACTCTGGTAAGCATCATTCCTAATTTCCTCCAACTCATTCAACTGAAGCTTCCTATGGACTCCTGCTTTGTCAAGGTTAAAGTTGAGTTGTTTAATAGCCCAAAAGGTTCTATGCTCTAACTCAACTGGGAGATGACAAGTTTTACCATACACCATTCGGTAAGGAGACATTCCAATGGGGTTCTTAAATGCAGTACGGTATGCCCACAATGCATCACTAAGTCTCAAGGACCAGTCTTTGCTATTTGGGTTAACTGTTTTCTCCAAAATGTGTTTAATCTCTCTATTGGATAACTCAACTTGACCGCTAGTCTGGGGATGATAAGCGAGTGCAATTTTGTGGGTTACACAATATTTTCTCATTAATGCTTCGAAAACCCTATTGAAAAAATGTTTCCCCCCATCACTAATAATAGCACGGGGTGTACCAAAACGTGAAAAGATATTATTTTTCAAAAGCTTGACTACCACCTTGTGATCATTAGTTTTACATGCAATTGCCTCAATCCATTTAGACACATAATCAACTGCGACAAGGATGTACAAATTGCCAAATGAATTAGGAAATGGTCCTATGAAATCAATGCCCCAAACATCAAAAACTTCAATAATCAGAATTGGGTTTAAAGGCATCATATTTCGACGTGAAATACTCCCCAACTTTTAACATCGCTCACATGCTAAGCAATAAGAATGACAATCTTTAAAGATTGAAGGCCAGTAAAATCCAGATTGCAATATCTTTGCAGCGGTTCTCTTAGAACTAAAATGACCTCCACATGCATGATCATGACAAAAGGAGATTACACTAGTTTGGTCACAATTGGGGACACATCTTCGAATAATCTGATCAGGACAATACTTGAATAAGTACGGATCATCCCAAAAGAAGTGACGGACCTCAAATAACAATTTGGATTTATCTTGCTTAGTCCAATGTGAAGGCATTTGACCTGTGACAAGATAGTTCACAATGTCGGCAAACCAAGGTGACTTAGATACAACAAAGAGTTGTTCATCAGGGAAAGACTCAAGAATAGGCATGGAGTCTAAGGATGTCTCAAGAATGAGCCTAGATAAGTGATCAACTACTACATTTTCAGACCCCTTCTTATCTCGAATTTCTAGATTAAACTCTTGTAGCAATAGGATCCATCGAATTAAACGCGGCTTAGCATCTTTTTTAGAAAAGAGATACCTAAGTGCAGCATGATCTGAGAAAATGAGGACTTTAGACCCTAACAGATATGACCTAAACTTGTCTAATGCAAACACAACTGCTAACAATTCTTTTTCAGTGGTAGAGTAATTCAGTTGTGCCTCATTTAATGTCTTACTTTCATAATAGATCACATGGGGTAGCCTATTCACACGTTGCCCTAACACAGCTCCAACTGCATAATCAGATGCATCGCACATAATCTCAAAAGGCGCATCCCAACTCGGTAGCTTCATGATAGGTGTTGTGGTTAACAATGTTTTGAGCTTCTCAAAGGCTTTCAGGCATTCGTCATCAAAGACAAAAGCAACATCTTTAGGAAGTAAATTGCAAAGTGTTCTGGAAATGCTGCTAAAGTTTTTGATGAATCGACGATAAAATCCAGCATGACCTAAGAATGACCTAATCTCTTTGACCGTACGTGGTGGTGGAATATTAGAAATCAGATCAACCTTAGCTTTGTCAACCTCTATACCCTTCTTTGAAATAACATGCCCCAAGACAATTCCCTTTTTCACCATAAAATGGCATTTCTCCCAATTTAAGACCAGATTTTTCTCCTCACAACGTGTAAGCACGAGTTTCAAATGAATGAGACATTCATCAAAGGATGAGCCAAATACGGAGAAGTCATCCATAAACACCTCAAGAAAACGTTCTACCATATCAGAAAATATGCTGAGCATACACCGCTGAAAAGTAGTAGGTGCATTGCATAATCCAAATAGCATACGTCTATAGGCAAATGTTCCAAAAGGATAAGTGAATGTGGTTTAATCTTGATCCTCAGGTGCAATAGGAATTTGGTTATATCCAGAATAACCATCTAGGAAACAGTAGTACTCATGACCGGCTAATCTCTCAAGCATCTGATCGATAAAAGGAAGTGGAAAATGATCTTTCCTAGTGACAGAGTTTAACTTCCTATAATCAATGCACACTCGTCATCCAGTAGTCATTCGGGTCGGTACTAACTCATTGGAATCATTTGTAACTACCGTGATACCTGATTTCTTAGGCAAGACCTGAACATGACTTACCCAAGAACTATCGGAAATAGGATATATGATCCCCACATCTAACAACTTCAAGACTTCTGCCTTAACGACCTCTTTCATGTTAGGGTTAAGCCATCTTTGCATTTCTCGCGAAGTTTTAGCATTTTCCTCAAGATGGATATGATGCATGCACACAGATGGAGATATGCCCTTAATGTCTGCTATAGTCCACCCAATAGCCGATTTATGCTCCCTAAGGACATTTAAGAGTTTTTCCTCATGTTCTTTATTTAACTCAGAAGCAATGATGACAGGAAGACTCTCATCTGGACCTAAGTAGTCATACTTCAGTTCAGAAGGTAAAACTTTCAGATCTAATTATGGAGGTGACTCAACTGATGAGACATGTTTAGATTCAATTGATGAAAGGGGCTCTACCTTGGCTTTCCAATTCTCAATGTCCATAAAAGCGACAGAATCTAACAAGGTATTCACTTCTTCACAAGCACTATCCAGATCAAAATCATACCCAAAGTGATTTAGACACGCCTCTAAAGGATCATCAAAACTTGAATGTTCAAAAGTCTCCTGTACTAGACTCTCTATTAGATTCACATCACTCATATCCTCAGATTTTGATGGTTGTCGGCTCACATTAAAAACATTAAGCTCAACAGACATGTTTCCAAATGAAAGTTTTAGAACACCATTCCTACAATTGATTAAAGCATTTGAAGTGGCTAGGAATGGTTGACCAAGGATAACAGGAATTTGGCTATTGGGATTAGCCATAGGTTGAGTGTCTAAGACTATGAAGTCTACTGGAAAGAAGAATTTGTCAACCTGAATTAACACATCCTCAATGATACCACGAGGTACCTTGACTGAACGATTTGCCAACTGTAGCACTACCTTTGTGGGTTTCAAATCACCAAGACCAAGTTGCTCATACACAGAGTATGGCAACAGATTTACACTCGCACCCAAATCAAGCAAAGCTTGCTCAATTATCTGGTTACCTATTGTACATGAGATTGTAGGACAACCGGGATCCTTGAATTTAGGTGGTGTGCGGTGCTGGATAATTGAGCTTACTTGCTCTGTAAGGAAGGATTTTTTATACACATTCAATCATCGTTTAACCGTACACAAATCTTTCAAAAACTTAGCATAAGAGGGACCTATTGAATTGCATCGAGAAATGGAATATTGATTTTGACTTGTTTAAATATTTCCATAATCTCTTTGTAATGATGCCCCTTCTTAGGCTTTTGGATTCTTTGAGGAAATGGTGTAGTAGGAACAAAGTTCCTAACTGAAGGTTGTACTAGAGAATTGGGGACAAGATCGGGAATTTGGACTATTGGGTCAACTTGAGATTCCATTTTGTTTTCCTTTTCTGGTTCATGGTTACCTTTCACAATTTCTCTTCTTGGAATTTTGACTTGATTGTCAACTTGTTTGCCTGACCTTAGAGTTATGATTGACTGGACTTGATCAGTTGGACCAGAGGTTGACTGTTCACTCACATGCTATTGACCTTTTGGATTGGGAAAGGGATGACTAGGAAATTTTCCTTTTTCCCTCTCTCCTACAACAGTGGCTAACTGGCCAATCTGTGTTTCTAATTTAGAAATCGATTGACTAGTTTGCTGCATGAACTGTTGTAAGGTATCTTCTAGTGTTGGTTTCCTTGGTTGTTGGGGGACATATGGATGAGAATTTTGGGACATGGAAGGATATGATGCTGGTGGTTGCCCTTGGGATTGCATATGTTGCATACCCGAGTTGTTCCGAGGTTGATTTTGACTCCATGAGAAATTAGGATGATTTCTCCAATTGGGGTTGTATGTGTCAGAACAGGGTTTCTTATAGCCGTTTAGTGCATTAGCTTGTTTAGTTATACACTCATGGAATGATGCTATAGAGGGACACGTCTGAGCAGTATGAGATGGACTCTCACAAAGTTGACATGTCTCACTAATAACATGGACTGAAGAACTTTTTCCATTTTTCATCTCTATAGCCTCCACTTTTCGGGTGAGACTAGCTATCCTTGCACTCAAATCAGTTCCCTAACTAACTTCATAGACTCCTCCCTTTTTGGTATCTATAGAGATTGGTAAACTTCTTCTCTCAACCCTCCCTGAGTATTCCCAATGTTGGGAACTCTCGGCTAACGCATCTAGAAATTTCCAAGCCTCATTCTCATTCTTAGACATGAAATCTACCCTACCTCGTGACTCAATTAGTTGACAATTTTGAGCTGATAATCCATCATAAAAGAATTCAACTAAACACCATTTTTCAAAACCATGGTGGGGACACTTCAGTAGCAAATCATTGAATGTTTCCCAACACATGTAAAACTGTTCACCTTCTTTTTGAGTAAATTCCATGATATTTCGGCGAAGGGAATTAGTTCTATGTCTAGGGAAGAATTTGGTGAGGAATT
This sequence comes from Cornus suecica, assembly GCA_963922005.1. Classification (NCBI taxonomy): domain Eukaryota; kingdom Viridiplantae; phylum Streptophyta; class Magnoliopsida; order Cornales; family Cornaceae; genus Cornus; species Cornus suecica. Next base: position 28,880,208 of record OY998241.1, read on the forward strand.
TTTTACAGAGTTCATCCCAAGATTTGATTGATTCTGGTTCCAATGAATATAACCAAGACTTGGCTTTCTCTTTCAAAGAGAACTGGAATAACCTCATCTTAATTGACTCTTCGGGAATATTCTGAAAATTCAAGGTGGAACAAATCTCTAAAAATTCCTTAACATGAAGGTATGGGTCTTCAAAGTTCGAACCTCTAAAAGTCGGCAGTAAATTGATTACTGTTGCTCGTATCTCGAAATGGGCATGTTGTGTAGCAGACAAGACAATACAAGAAGGATTTGTGATATGTGCGGGAGTATAATAATCCTTAAGGGCTTTCACTTCATTATGTTCTCCCTCCATCTTGACTTCAATGATCTTTCCAACACTTGAATTCCTTACACCTTTTCTAAAAGTTCTCTCAATTTCAAGATCTAAAGGAGACAACTTTGATTTTAGATATCGACGACCTAACATGCACTAGGAAGACTCCATGACTCAACAAATACACTACCAAAACAAATATATTCTTTATCTGAAATTTAATTCAAGGGTAGTGATTTCTATTTTTTTTTCCTATATGAGAGATTATTAGGACTAATTCCAAAATAATCTTCACCTAGTTAGAGAACTCCTACTCTTTTTCAGAGAAAACTAGTGGATGACCAGTTAAGGACTATCAAACTAACAACGAAGTAGTTCCCAGGAAAATGTGGCGAGCCACTACGCCTGCTTAATGCCGCGTCAGCCACACTCCTAGATAGAACTGTCCTACCGTTTATCAATTTGATAGTGACTCACTGGAGTTACCAAAAGTTTAACAATGTCCAAGAGGATCCTATGAGCTATATGAAAACCTATTGGCCAACGTCTACTTGATTTTAAATTAAACTAACTTTAGCCAAGGGTATACAAATGCAAGGAGATTTTTAACCTAATGGGCAAGGAATTGGTGATGAAATCCAATCCTTATCTTGTTAAAGGGTTAATGCCCTTACCAAAAGATTTATGCAAAATGCTAGATTAAAAATGCACATACAAGCAAGTCAACAAAAATAAAAGTAAAAAGGAGTGAGTGTGTCAACTTTTTTTTTTTTTTACCAATAAATAAATAAAGAAATAAACGAGATAAAATAAAATAAGTAACAAAAATAAATTTGAAGAAAGTGTGTACCTAAAGGTTATTTCTAGTGTTATTATATCCTAAAGGTAGCATGTAAAATTTCACCTATATAAAAACTATTTTCACCTAATCTAAAAAAATATATATATATTATTTACTAAAGATAGGAGTACTTACCTGGATTCCGCAGTAATGCTATTGAAGATGACACAAAGAAATCCCGAGATAAGCTTACTCAAGGCGTTCTCCAAAGAAAATGAAATACTACCTACAAAATTAAAAAGTATCAATTACTTACTTAAAAAAAAACAAATAATAAAACAAACAAAAAAAAAAAGAAAAAAAACAATAAACAAACACTAATTCTAAACTTAAGCTAAGAATAAAGAAAATAAGTAAAATAAAAAAAATAAAAGAAATAAAATCTGCTATAGTAGCCGAATTGCTACAGTAATTTTCAAATTTTTTTATTTTTATTTTTATTATCACTAAAAAAAAAACAATCTCTAAATTCAAAAGTGAAGAAACACTACCTTACTACAGTACTATCATAATTAGAAAGACAAAATTTAAATTTTCTTTTTTTTCTAAACAAAACAGTAGCTTAAAAAAAAAAAAAATTTATACAGTTTTTATTTTTATTTTTGCTACAGTAGCCGAAATGCTACAGTAGTTTCGATTTTTTTTTTTTTTTTTTTTAAATTTCGAAATAGTATATTCAAGCAAAACAATAGCTTCTAAAATCTATTTTTATTTTATTATTATTTTTTTAAAAATAACTAGTAGAAGAATTAAATCAACTTAAATTTAATTAATTTCTTGTTGCGATTCCCCGGCAACGGCGCTAAAAACTTGGTGTGTTTTAAAATATTACTCGTAAGTGCACGAATCAATTGTAGTTTAGGTTATGCAAGAACGAGGTCGAACCCAAGGGAATGCTTTAAAGAGAACTTAATTAAACTCAAATTAATCTAAAACTAACCTAGTTTCTCAAAGTTTGTTTGTTGAAGTGATTTTTATATTAAACATGCAATATCGAAATACAAATAATTAAAGCGAGAATAATAGGGAGAAAAAATACTAAGGTATCGGAATCTACCACCACTAATCCATAAACTTCTAATTATTCCTTTATCAATTCCAATTTTAGAGTAGTAATTTAGAAATCAATCTTATTACTTTCTCAAGATTTAACAATAACGTACTAATGATATATATTTTCAAGAAATAGATTTTCCTTCGCTTTAAAGTGTAAAATTCTAAGCATCCTATGTATGCAATTTAATGGATCACATTAGATCAAAGATTTTTTACTTATAAACTCATCAAATCCAAACTTGATTAATTGTGATAAGAATTCTTAACTACTATAAATACATGATATTTATAGTGAAAGGAATTTAAAACAATTAATACTATGAAGCGAAAATCATAAGCATTTAAACCATACACATGGAAATTGATAAAAGACTAAAAGAAATTTATTTCATAAATGGTGGTTTCATTCTCAACCTTAGTTGAGAATTTAGTTACACATGCTTAAAAAGAAAATAACAAAGTAAGAACAATAACACCCGGAATTGAAGATAAATTATTCTCCTCTTTGGTGTCCTTCTTTCTCTCCTCATTCTCCTTCTCTTCCCCTCTCTTCTTCTTCAAGATGTGTCCATATTTATAGAGAAATATTGGAATAAAATTACAACTTGTAAAGAGAAATGAAATATTCTTTTCTTTTCTTTTTCTTTGAATATACATAACTTTCCATCACATTTTGTTCTTTTCCCATGTCCATTTGAATCTTCCAACTTTCATCCATGTGCATTTGATTCATTTCTCACTTTACACCTATAAATGAAAGACATAAATATAGATGTTATTTAATGACATTGAAAATGATTTATTCAATAATTTTATTATATAAATTAAGTTTTGTGCACTTATCATTATTACACTTCTAAATTAATTAAAATAAATAGTTTTACCTACTAACAAATATACATTTGGGGATAAAATAGGTATGTAAAATGGATTTATCAATTATCGCCATACAAGAGGAACTAAATCAATTCGAACGCAATCGAGTTTGGTATTTAGCTCCTAAACTTAATGATCAAACTATAATAGACACTAAATGGGTTTTTCGAAACAAAAAGGATGAAAATGGAGTGATTATTCGTAATAAAGCAAGACTTGTTGCCCGAGGATATAATCAAGAGGAAGGCATTGATTATGAGGATACATTTGCACCCGTGGCTAGATTAGAAACAATTAGAATGCTTCTTGCATTTGCATCATTTAGAAACTTCATACTTTATCAAATGGATGTCAAAAGTGCTTTTCTAAATGACGTCAGAGAGGAAGAAGTTTATGTCAAGCAACCACCCGGTTTTGAAAATGAACAATTTCCTAATCATGTTTTCAAATTAACTAAGGCCCTATATGGTTTAAAGAAAGCTCCTAGGGCTTGGTATGAAAGACTTAGTGGCTTTTTGCTCAAAAATGATTTTTCAAGAGATAAAGTTTACAACACACTTTTTACTAAAACCATTGAAAATAATTTATCACTTGTTCAAATATATGTTGATGACATCATATTTGGATTAACAAATGAATCACTTTACAAGGATTTTGCGGTTAGTATGCAAAAAGAGTTTGAAATGAGTATGATGGGTGGGTTGAACTTCTTCTTAGGGTTGCAAATCAAGCAAAGCTTGGATGGTATTTTCATTTGCCAATCCAAGTACACTAAAGATTTGCTACAACGATTTGGAATGGAGGATGCCAAACATGCCATAAATCCTATGAGTACCACTACCAAGCTGGACAAAGATGAAAATGGTAAATGTGTTGATATCACTAAATATAGAGGCATGATTGGTAGTTTGCTTTATCTTATCGCAAGTAGACCGAACATCATGTTTAGTGTTTGTCTATGTGCTCACTTTCAATCTTGTCCTAAGGAATCTCATCTATGTGCCGTTAAACGTATTTTCCGTTATCTTTGTGGTACAATTCACTTAGGACTTTGGTATCCACATGACACCTCTCTTGACCTAATTAGTTTTTTGGATGCCAAGTTTACCAGTTGCAAAGTAGATCGAAAGAGCACAAGTGGCACATGTCACTTTCTAGGGCACTCACTAGTTTCTTGGTCTAGTTAGAAGCAAAATTCTGTTGCATTGTCTACCGCCGAAGCCGAATATGTTGCAGCCAGTAATAGTTGCACTCAAATGCTCTATATTAAACAACAATTGCTAGATTATGGTCTTACTTTCAATCATGTGCCTATTAGATGTGACAACACAAGTGTTATTTGTATTTTCAAAAATCCCATTCAACATTCTCACACCAAGCATATAGAAATTAGACATCACTTTATACGTGATCATGTATCAAAGGGCGATGTTGAGTTAGTTTTCGTTAAAAGAAATGAGCAACTAGCGGATATTTTTACAAAACCTCTTCAAGATGACAGTTTCTCAAAAATCCGTAGAGAAAGTGGCATGGCAATGGAAAATGAAGTTGTAAAATGATCTTATTTTAATTTTCATTCTTGAAGGTTACTTGTTTATACATCTCTTACTATTTTTAATTTTTTTTTTTTGTTAGTCGACTTACACTTACTCATCAGTCGACTGACAAATACCCTATTTTCTCATATTTTCTCCCTAGTCAAGTCAGGCGATTGATAATTCCTGTCAATCGACTGAAATAGGAATTTCGGTCGACTGACACTGGACCATGAGTCGACTGAAATTTGATTTTCAGTCGACTGACACCATCCTATCAATCGACCGGTTCAGGGAATATTCCAGAATATTCCAGAATCAGTCGACTAACCGAGACTTGTCAGTCGACTGACACGTGTATTAAAGTCATTTTTAGGTCTTGTAACCACTGCAATTCATCTTCCCCAACCTCTCTTCACTTCCCTAAACCTCTCCGTACACATTGTCACCCATTTACTCCCTCTATTTCTCTATTTATTCTCACTCTCCTCCTCATTCTTCTTCACAAACCCTTTATTTCAAAAGAGCTCTCCTCTTTCTCTTCATTCTCTGCCATGGCCTTCATTCTCCCTTTCCTTCTTATCCTCTCCACCCTCATGGCACCACCTTGCTCAGACCAACCTCCTAGAAAACGTGCTCAGTCCACCACTCAGCGTCATCGTCGTCTTCCATCTCCATCTCCTTCTCCGTCTCCATCTCCTACTCCACGTCACCATGCCCCTGTTGATGACGATGAAAAAGACGCACCAATGAATCTTCATGCTTTCTTTCCTAACTCCACTCATCGTGTTGAGTTCCTCCGAAGGTTTAAGAATCAAGAACTTTGCAAAACCTGTATCGTCAAAAACTCCCTCTGCCGAGAGTTGAATATTCGACTATTTTCTCTCTTTCAAGCTATAAGTTGGAGCCACTTCGTGTCTCTTGACTATCCCGCCCACGAATGTATTATTCAAGCCTTTTACACCACTGTTACCGAGTCTGCCTCAGAAAATGCTCTTCATGCCTCTATCGCCGGTATCGACATTACCATCACCGATGAGCAATTTCGTAATTTGTTTCAAGTTCCAAGCATTGGCCAAACCATTTATGTTCAATATGAATGGTATCAAAGTTGCACTTTTGAGCCCAAAGACGCCATAGATGTTATTTGCCACTCTACCGATCCATCCACTTTGCTTGAGACTAAGCACCTCACTCTCGAAGCCCGTCTGATTCACAAAGTGGTCACTTATTCCATTTTGCCCAAATCCGACGGCCGTGATCATGTCTCGCATTTTGAAGCCTATATAGTGTTTTGCATCCTCTCAACCTTGCTCATATTTTTTGTAAGCATGTTATGGCTTGCAAGAGCTCGAAAAATAAGAAGCTTTTTTATCCTATTCCAATCACCCACATCCTTCACTTATACCAAATTCTATCAGAAAACGAAGTTATAACTAATGTGAGTCTTCCGGTGGACAGTCGTTGCCTTAGCCAAATGGGTTTGGAAGTTAATTCTCAAGGTGGTCTCTAGCCAAAGACCCATTCCACATCAACCCATCACCCTCGCCAAGCTCCTCCTCCCAGCAACAAGCCCCTGCAACTCACGGCCAAGCCTTATCGTCTTCTGTTCCTCCCGGTGATCTCGTCATAGTTCCGGCAGGCCCTTCCACCCATTTTCCTGATCCTCACACCTTTCTCCTTCGTGAGATTCTTGGAGGTGTCAAGAAAAATGAGGAAAGAATTCTTCACAATGCCGAGTCTATTTCCGGCATCGAAAGGAAGATTACTGAGCTTTCAACTGATATCAGCACTCGTTTTACCGCTTTTGATTTTACACTCGATGAGATTAAGAACTCTATCCCTCCTTTTTGATATTGACAAAGGGGGAGAAATGTTTGAGACAAAACATGTTTTATTTTTGCTTTTGTGTTTTCCTTTTTTATTTATTTATGTTGTTAGTAGAAGTATTTGTGGTATTGATCTATTTTGTTTTAGTATGTAGGCATGTTTAAATATGTTTAAATTCTCATGTGTAATTTGACAAAAATATCTAAATGAATGAGAATGTGTTTTTGTTTAGAAATGACTTAGTATTTAAAAACTTTGCTTATTTATATGCATAAATTCAGGGGGAGCGTATTTTCAACGCCACCCTCGTTTGTCAAACACACAATATTTTGTCATAATAAAAAGGGGGAGATTTTGGGCTTGAGGGTCAATCAAATAACAATTATCCATTTTGATGATAACAAAATATTAAGTACGTGTTTAGTACTAATGTGTTTACTCAGTTGAGCATTACAGACTAACAAAAATTTTATCGAAAGAAAAAAGCTTAAAGGAATGACAGAAACCTCATTTCACTTTTGAAATGCTTCAGAAGATTAAAGAATCAAGACTTGGGGTAGATAGGATGGTGAGTGACTTGTGTCAAAAGGTTTATGTGAGGTTTTCACATGTATAAGCTCATCCTAAAAATCAAAAGAAATGGAGACTGCATTATCAAGTGACTAACCGTTTAAATCAGTCGACTCACAGACCTGCCAGTCAACCGACAGTTGTTTGCTAGTCGACCGACCATGACAGAGAGTTTTTGAGTTTCATCATGGCTATTTGCCAATCGACCGACATAGTAGTGTCAATCGACGGACAACCATTCACCAGTCGACCGACATCCTAATGTCCGTCGACCGACAGATTGAAATCAGTTGACTGACAGAGCTAAAAATGGCATTTTCAGTGCATTAATGGCTCTCAACTACCCCCAGCTACCACCACTCTCAGCTCACTCTCCTAAAGTGAGTCTCACTCTCTTAACTCTTGCCCTAGCTATATATATAATGAGATAGCTTTTGTAGAAGATATCAATCTTTACTCCCTTGCACAAAAAGCTGATCTTCTTCTTCATTCTTATCCAAATATACAACAAGAAAAGCTTGAGCATTAAAAGCTAGACTCCTCTCATTCAATTCCAATCATTTGTGAGAAGCTAGTTAGAGAAGATCTTTGTTCCAACTCTTGAGTCATTTATTGCTAAGAGTGTGTAAGATTTTGAGAGAACCAAACACATCACATTAAACACTTGAGCTTATATATTGTGTATCCTTCATAAACCCTAAGGGTTTTGAGTGTTTATTAAGTGTATCCTTTCTTTATAAAAGGATAGAGATCCTTGAGTGAGTGAAGCTCATTGATCCTCAAGAGGAGTTTGTCCTCTTGTTTGCGTGACGGGCTTGTTAGCTCGTGTGTAAAGGTATGCTATTCCACCTGCAAGGAAAATCCATAGTGTGAGATTGGGAAAGCCTTAAGGGGGTATCCTTAAGACGTGGAGTAGGAGTTACCGAACCTTGTAAAAATCACGGTGTCATATATCTCACTCTCTTACTTTTTCATTTGATTACTTGCATGCTTGCCTTATCTTGACTTACATAATTTCTTGATTATTGCTTTCATAGGTGAAGAATCTATTGTTGTTCAAAAGTGTTTATTGCTCACATTTTATTTTAACTTAAACTGTTGAAATCCAATTAAGTGCAAAAAGTACCTAAGAATTTTTATAACCCTATTCACCCCCTCTAGGGCTAATTCGTGACTAACAATACCATCACTGGAAACCTTCACAAGACTTCACTCATCCACTATGGGTAACCTAGGGGTTTAAAAGGCTTGTTACACATGCTAAGTGTAATCGTTGACCTTCACGAAAGCAAGGGATTAGGTTAGAGTAGATAGGTTAGATAGAATAAGAATCATCACAGATAGTTTCTCTAAGTTAATTGCTAAGGGACTAGCAATATATAAGTTTAGGGGTGTGATAGGTGCTCAATATTGGTCATTTTTTACCCCTATCCTGTGTTTGTTATGTCTTTACATTCCGTTACTTGGTATTTTTATTCCGTTTGTATGTGTAAGCATGTTTCAGGAGCTTAATGAAGAAACATAGCTAATCTCGGTGAATTAACTGAGTTCGTGTTCGTTTCTATCTTGAGAAATGAATTCAGAGGTGTGTCAAAGCAAAAAAGAGGTACCAGAGGGAAAAATGGTCATTTCCTGACATCGTTATCTCACCGAAGGGCAAAAATGTCATTTCCAGACATTATTACTTCACCCAAAAGCATCGGGAGTCAAAGGTGACCAGTCTAGCTCAAAGATGAAAAAAACGAGTTTTTAAAGCAAAAGATGCATCTACCTTACGTTGTCAGAGGGAAAAAGAGGCAGATTGGAACTAAGCAACGCTTTGGTTTGTGAGCCAAAGGGGGACCCTACGCCCTAGACCTATGCCGAAACGTAAGTCAGGAGCGTAGGTCCCACCTTGTGGCCACATGATCCCTTTACATGCAGAAGTTGTTTTGGAGTTGTTTTGGAATTTTCAAGTTTTTTCCCTACTTCGATATTTTAAGTGATCGGTGATTCGAGACCTCTACATAAAGGCTTATACACATATTTACATCATATTTTAGAGATATTATTAATGTATTACGAAATTACAGAAAAGGGCAACCATTAGGGTTTCCCTCACTCTAGCAATCTAAAAGTATTGAATTATGTTTGAAAAATGTTTTCCTTTGTTTTGAGATTTATAACTAATTAAGTAAAAACAGTATTTAAATGAGTTTGTGATTCAAGGAAGAGAAAAAGTAGGGTTTTCATACTCCACCACTAACCACATAATATAGCTATCTAATTGCTCAATTGGAGGAGGGTGATCTATCACCATGAATCAGATCGTACCGCAAATAGTCATATACGTCCTAAAAACAAAACTATCCACCGGATTCACTACAACCCATATCCAGACAGAATGTGACTAGTACATGTCATCTACTTTACTCTAATCTATTCCTACAACATACAATTAAACTAAAACATGTCTATATTACCTCGCCAAGGCATGGTCTGTGTAAACCTAGGGTTTCAAGTGTTAAACACCATTGTGTATAAAATTACGCTATGTTTAAGAAAACATGATTGGTTGTGATAATGCATTCATTCAATCTAAGATAAGAATTAGAATAAATATAAAATTCCGTGTCACAAATAACTACGGTCACAAATCTACACAATCATCGCAGTGTGGTCACAGTTTCCCCTCGTTATAATTGAAACAAATAAATAAACTACATTACTTGGCTAGGGTTTTGCTAGAAAACCCTAGATACCGAATTAGTTGCTCATGGCTGTGGTGACTGCATTGTTGATGTAGAAACAACCTACATGATCTTTTTCTTCGGATCTCTAGGTCTTGAATGACTCTCTTCTTTGAAATATGTAAATCTTCAGAGATACAGCTCTGGAAATTATGTAAATTTCAAGCTCTTAAGATCTGTAGCAGACGTTGGTATTTATAGAGGAGGTTGAGAATAGTTCTGCTTGTATTCAACTTGTCCCAGTTGAGTAGGATTCCTCTTTGATGTGTTTCTCCTCAAATCTGAGCCAACCCTTTCAATGTGATATATAATATGTCATATACACGTGTTTAGAGATGTTAAATTCGAAGATATGTCAAAAGAGTTCAATTCAGATTGAGACTCAAATTCTGCAGCTTTCCTACGCTTGGCCCCTATGCTTAAGTGTAGCTTACTATGGGCCAAAAATGCCAAGTGTAGTTTTAGCACTTTCTAGCCACTTTTAGCTACTATAAGCGTAGCAAAATCCTTGGAAACCACTTTTCTTGATTATTGCTCTGTTACAACACCCTCGACTCCTTTGGTATGTTTCCTGAATTTATGGCTTCAAACAATATCGTTTTTGCCCTCCGGAAAATACTTTTTGCTTGAAAACTCTTCTTTTGCTCTCTTTGTGGATAGATACAAGCATGCCTTTGGTTAATTCACCAAATTTAGCTCATTTATTCATTAAGCTCCTGAAACACGCTTTAACATACATCCTGTATAAAAATACCAAATAATATAATGATAAGACGTAACAATAGTGAGTGCCTAAAATGGACAACATTTGGCACCTATCACAACCCCATGATGATTTTCTAGTCTAACTACTCTATACTAATCCCTTGATTTCATTAGGGTCGAAGATTATACTTAGCATGTGTAACAAGCCTTTTAAATCCCTTGGCAACACCGAGTGGACGAGTGAAGTCTCGTGAGGGTTAGCTACACTACCCACAACTTCTCCATTCTTCATTCTCACGCATTCATGCATTCACATACTCATTAATTAGGCCATGCTACAATGTATAATATAGCATGGATGCAAACATTCCCACTCACTACCGAGCAATAATTATCTCGAGCTAATGTTGAGAATGGTCCCCACTAAAGTAAAGAACTTTGTTACTTTCAACTTCCAATCTGAACAACCTTCCGTGTTTTTGTGAACATTCTACTATGGTAGACCAATCTTTCTTCTTCTATTTCATTGATCAAACTTTGTCATTTTATATGTGAAACTCCTTCTTTCCATCTTTTTCACTTTTATCCCTTTTTATCTTTCTAAACTCCGGACTTTCCAGCGAGGATTTTTAGTCCCAACCAACTGGGCCTAAGCTTCTTACTTGGGATTTATGCTCATTAGTTTTCTCCTATTTGTACGTGAACACTCTTACTCTGTGGTAAGAAGCCCGGTTACTCAGATCGAAAAATTAATTTTTGCATTTTTTCATTTTATATATTTTCAAAAAAAATTGATTTCCTCCATACTACTCCCCTTCTCCCCTTTTCATGGTTACAAAACTATTTTTTCAACTACATAGTCAAAGATCAACTAATCATCCCATAGTGAATATGTGCATGTGCTTATAGGTCAAGATCGTCCTTCTCGGTTTCAATTTCACAAATTCATTCACCTATGTACAACCACATCATCTCACTAACTCAATCTAATCATTACTCTCATGAGTGGGAATATCGCATCACATACTACTCATACAGTATAGACAAACTCAAGCAATTTGTAATGCAAAACACTCATGCGTGAAAGCAAAGAATTTTTCAATTTTTTCAATTTTTTCAATATTTTTTTCAATCATTCCATATAACCATGTATACCTTCCCCCCAAACTTAAATTAAACCATATCCTCATGGTTCACACTCATACTCATGAGAAAGAATATAGTTACCTTTGAAGAGCAGTTCCAGAATTTCTCTTTATGCCAGTTCTCCCCCCCAAACTTGAATTGAGTTACGTGTAAAAAATATTCAACAAAGCACACATACCCAATATCATAGCAAGGAAAGATGAAATATCATCATCGTTTTCCAATAAATATTACTCAATATAACACAACGAATGAGTTTATTTATCTCTTTATTTATTTATTTATTTTTATTATTCTTTTTTAAAGAACTTTGATTTGGCCTTAAGGGCCTACAATCCTATAAATTGAAATTGCAGATATTAAATGACATTCTATTTTACAAACCGAGTCTACACACTAACTTTCGTAGCCTATGACCAATGGTTAACGTCGTCAGTGCGACGTGGCCACTTACTCCTACCCCGTATCATACACTTGATCCATCAAACTAACATATGCCATAAATTCCGGTCCCGGATCAATATCCTCATAAATCTTCAGTCGCTGACCACGCATTTTGATCTACTTATTTTCAAAACTTACCTCTCCATAGGGGTAAACTAATTTAACTCCAAATGGTTATTACCATCTTAATCGAATTTTTCTTGGAAACAATTATAGTTTCGAATAGCACCGTCGTCCCTTCCGGCCGAGCACAATGAACTTAAGTTGAACATGCTTAGCATGATACACTTTTATCCGAGCTTTATAAATCCAAACATCCCTATATGCACAATTCCGTATCCCCTCACACTCAGTTCTTAATCGCTGATCTTCTCAGGCATACAACTTATCTACCATGTTAATGCTTAACACTCGCTCATCTGGAAAGGGATCCTTAAAAGGATATCATCCTTGGTAAGTTCTGTGATGGTTAGTGGTAAATGATCAGCTCTTACAGTCTTCATAGCCTTTTTCTCTTTCCATACGCTTTCCTCTTGATCCTCAATTAAACCATATAACACAACCTTAGGAAGCGTATTCTCAGGCACAAATTCCTGTAGAGGAATAAGTGGAAGTCTAGGCGACTTTCTTGATGCTCTCTCTTGCTGCGAATAAAACGTAGCTTCTAACGCAGCGATAACTTCCAAATTAGATCGTTGTTGATCCTCCCAGTTTTTAAACTTTGCCTCCGACCTTTTCATCACAGCCTCTAAATTATCTCTTGGAATACTCCAAGGTACATCGTTTTCAAACATCTCATCAATATTTTCTATGTTAAAACACTCGGCTGGTTCAGGTAGTTGATGGTTGATATAAAAAACATTCATTCTCATCTTTAGGTTCCCAACAGATAGATCCATAGCCCCTGTTCTGCAATTAATGCGCGCATTTGCCCTAGCTAAAAAAGGTCTTCCTAAGATAACATGGATATGTCTTCTTGATCTATGGTCAGGTTCCATGTCTAGTACCACAAAGTCTATGGGATAGTAAAACTAGCCCACTTGAACAATGACATCCTCCAAAATTCCTCTCGGTAGTTTAGTTGATTTGTCTGCCAATTGAAGCACCATCGAGATAGGATTGAGCTCTCCCAACCCTAGCTACTAATAGACTGAGTAAGGTAATAAATTAACACTTGCACTGAAGTCAAGAAGAGCTCCACCAATCGTTTGGTCACCATAGACACAAGAAATAATGGGAGCATCAGAATCTTTCCTCTTAGGTGGAGTATCACTAAATAAGAGTGAGCTCACTTGTTCAGTCAATAAAATCTTCTTTGGACCTAAGTTCTACTTTTCATTTTCTGTATACAGAGGTCCTTCAAAATTTTTGCATAGGGTGGAATTTGGGCGATAATGTCTAAGAGAGGTATATATATTGATCTTGACTTATCGGAAACTTTCCGACGTATCATTCTCCTTATGTTTGCCATACGAAGTCGACTCTTGAAGACATTGAGGGTAAGGTGATGCCTCCTCATAGCTTGCCCTATCCGGCTCTTTTGGTAATGTTTTATCAATTTTTTCTTCCTCTTGGGGTTGATCTCTTTGAACCTCTTCAATTTAATTTCGCTTGTTCGTCCTCTCCTCAAACTATTTCTCAACCCTATTCTCCAACTCCTTTCCACTTCTCAAAGTCGTAATCGTTTGGACTGTCTCATAATTATGTTCAGCAAATGAACCATGCTCCACTACTTGTGTACTCTTTGGATTGGCCACCGATTGACTAGATAATTTTCCTCTTCAAGCCCATTCACGCATTAGCTAGTTGCCCTATTTGGGTTTCTACCTTAGTAATGGATTGGGAATGAGAGTTCATCAATTGGACATGAGAGTTCAACAATTGGATGGACACCTGAAACTGATTAGATTGATTTTTAAACTCTCTCAAGGCGCTCATCATTTCGTCCTTAAAACCAGGTGGTCTAGACGGTGGATCTTGATTTTGAAACTGGGGTTGATTTTATTTGAAGGGTCAGACTGATTAGGTATTATTGGACTGAAAATTCTAAGTAGTGAATGATGGTTGTTGGCTTCTATTGAAACTTGATTGAGGATTTTTAATGTCCTAAGACTGATAGGACATGTGTGGATGATTCTGCCAACCCGAATTATATGAATTGGAAAAATGATAATTGTTTGGGCTGGTCCAGGCTGCATCAGCGATAACTATCCCATTACCTTTATATTTAAATTGGGAAGGGTTAGATCCTATTGATAAGACTTCTCTAGGGGCTGACTGACTCAAATTAATGAACTTATCGAGCTTTTTTTCCTAATGCAACTACTTGTGATCTCACGTCATCACCTCTTTCCACTTCAAAAAGACCTTTAGATGTCCTACTGACTCCTTCTCTAGCTCGCATTTCAGACTCATGTTGAAGCAAGTTATCGCCCACATTATTAAACAGCATCAAGAATTCATCTACTGGCTTCAGTGTAACTGACCTCCCACTGCTGCATGTATCAAATTTTTATGAGTCTCACCTTGTCCAAGATAGAAGTTACGCACTACATCCTACTCAACAAAGTTGTGATGGGGGAACTTCCGCAAAATCTCATTAAGTCTATCCCATGCATAATGGAATTGCTCACCGGGCAACTCTCTAAAGTAGGTAATTGCGTGTTACGCCTCATGGGTTTTCCTATCGGAAAGTATTTTTCTAAAAATTCAGCTTTTAGGTTTTCCCAATTAATTTTTATCTCCCTATCCAAGTTAATATACCATATTTTAGCTTTTTCTCTTAAGAAAAAGGGAAATAATCGCGCACGCAATGCATGAGTACTAAGATTATCGATTTTCGCAGTTGAAGCCATCTCTATCAACTTGTCAACCTATTGATATAGATCCTCATTCCTGAGTCCATAGAACTTGGGCAACATGTTTATAACACTATATTTAATCTCATAGTATTTAACTTCATCATCTTCTGGAAATTTATCATATGATTCGTGAGCGGCAGGTGCATAATATCCCTTCAAGGACGTAGCTAGTGTCTTTCGTGCATATACATTATGGTTGGCCATCTTCTCGAAATCCAACTTCCTACGAAGCTCTTCTAATCTCTTAGCCCTTTGATTTTTAAGAAAAGTTCTTTCGATCTCAGGATCAAAAGGAGTTAATTCAGTGTCGGGATCGAAAGGGAATTGCCAATCACTCATGCACAAAGCGAAAACTCTTTTTTTTTTTGGGCTATTATCATAAAACCCCCCAACACTATGACATTTGTATCAAACAACCCCCACCATTATCATATTTCCCCATGCACTATTAATTTGCCTCAAATTGCCTCTCCCTGCACTATTTTACTATGTTAAATGACTATATTAACCTTACCCTTTTAATTATTTATCTTAATTTCTCTATTTCAAGGACAATAACAAAGAAACAATAGAAAACAAAAAAAACAAATACACTAACAAATATTTTCATCACCTTCAAATTATTCAAAAATTTAATTCATAATTGTTTTCATCAAAAATATTAATAGTAATGTATATCCATTTCCTTTTAAATAAAAATTGGGATTGTGTAATTTTGGAAAAAAATTAATATTGCTTTAATACCGTGCACTAACAAAAATGGGTTTATTTAGTTTCATTATAAGCTCATATTTAGTCTCAATCCGAAATTAAAGCAATATTAATTTTTTTTTTCTAAATTATATAATCCAATTTGTTTTAAAGGAAATGGGTCTACATTACTATTAATATTTTTTATGACAAAAAAAAAATGAATTAAATTATCGAATAATTTTATGTTGAATATGATGAAAATATTTGTTAGTGCATATGTTTTTTTTTATTATTATTGTTGTTTTGTTATTGTCTTTGAAATAGATAAATTAAGATATTTAATTAAAAGGGTAAGGTTAATATAGTCATTTAACATAGTCAAATAGTGCAGGGAGGGGCAATTTGAGACAAATTAATAGTGCAGGGGGTAGTATGATAGTGGGGGGGGGGGGGGGGGGGGGGGGTGTTGTTTGATACAAATGTCATAGTGTTGGGGGTTTTATGATAATAGCCCTTGTGTTTTTTTTTTCAAAAAACAAAATTGTCTACTTCTAAACTATTCTAACTATTAACAGAAATAAAGCTAAAATTATGCGCGAAATTAAGCTAAACTAAAACACACAAGAGGTCCAACTATGCAACTTTCACTGCTCCGCTAAATCCCTTTATGCTTTTCAGAGTACCTGTCAATCACAAAAAAAATCCAACTTTAAGTACACTACAATAACATAATACTACAAAACTACTAAAGCTAAGAATAATGCCAAGTCCCCGGCAATGGCGCCAAAAACTTGATGCACGTCGATCGAGGTTAAAAATAATGATTAAGAACGGCCCCTTACGACGACAAGGTTTTACCTATCTCAAGTGTACGAATCGTTTTGTAGTACAGTTCGGTTTGAGAAAGGTTATTAATCCCACATAGACTTGGATTATTCACTCTAGCAATCTAAAAGTATTGAATTATGTTTGAAATTTGTTTTGATTTGTTTTGATATTTATAACTAATTAACTAAAAATAGTATTTAAATGAGTTTATGATTCAAGGAAGAGAAAAACTAGAGTTTTCATACTCCACCACTAACCACATAATATATCTATCTAATTGCTCAATTCCAAGATGGCGATCCATCACCATGAATCAGATCGTACCGCAAATAGTCGAATACGTCCCAAAAAGGATATTATCCACCAGATTCGCTACAATCCATCTCCGGACAGAGTGTGACTAGTACATGCCATCTACTTTACTCTAATCTATTCCTACAACATAAAATTAAACTAAAGCATGTCTATATCACCTTGCCGAGGCATGGCCTGTGTAAACCTAGGGTTTAAAGTGTTAAACACCATTGTGTATAAAATCATGTTATGTTTAAGAAAACATGATTGGTTGAGATAATGCATTCATTCAATCTCAGACAAGAATTAGAATAAATATAAAATCCTGTGTCATGAATAACTACGATCATAGATCTGCACAATCATCATAGTATGGTTAGAGTTTCCCCTCGTTACAATTGAAACAAAGAAATAAAATTCATTATTTGGCTAGAGTTTTTCTAGAAAACCCTAGATACTGAATTAGTTGCTCATGGCGGTGGGTGACTGCATCGTTGATGTAGAAACGAATTCCATGATCTTCTTCTCTGGATCTCTAGGTTTTGAATGACTCCCTTCTTTGAAAGATATAAACCTTCAGAGATAGTGCTATGGAAATTATGTAAATTTGAAGCTCTTAAGTCTGTAGCAAACCTTGGTATTTATAGAACAAGTTCAGAAGAATTCTGCTTGTATTCAACTTGTTCCACTTAATTAGAATTCCTCTTTAATGTGTTTCCCTTCAAATATGAGTCAAACCCTTCAATCTAATATATAATATGTCATATACACGTGTTTAGAGGTGTATGAGTCAAAAATATGTGAAAAGAGTTCAATTAAGATCGAGACTCAAATCCTACAGCTTTCCTCCACTTGGCCCCTACACGTAGGGGTTACTATGCTTAAATGTAGGTCCCAGCTATGCTATTGCTCTGGGCCAAAAAAGCCAAGCATAGCTTAAGCGTAGTTTTAGCACTTTCTAACCACTTTTAACTATTATAAGCGTAGCTCAAGCATATCAAAATCCTTGGAAATCACTTTTCTTGATTATTGCTCCGTTAGAACCCCCTCGTCTCTTTTGGTATGTTTCCCAAAGTTATGGCTCCGAAAAATGTCATTTTTACCCTTCGGGAGACACTTTTTGCTTGAAAACTCCTCTTTTGCTCTCTTTGTGGATAGATACAATCATGCATTTGGTTAATTCACCAAAGTTAGCTCATTTCTTCGTTAAGCTCCTAAAATACGCTTTAACACACAAACTGCATAAAAATACCAAATAATGTAATGATAAGACGTAACAATAGTGAGTTAGGGGCCTAAAATGGACAACATTTGACACTTATCATATATGACAAGTCCAAATATCTTAGCAAAGTTTTCTCAAAATTTGTGGTTAAATTTAACAGTGTTGACAAGGAGAGACAGTCCCTAAGAGATGAGTTAACCAATAGTTCTCAGACCTTAAATCTCACGCAGACCCAAAAAGCTCAATTGTTGAGATATTGTTTAAGTCTGAACAAGAAAGGAATCAGACGTTGAAGAGTGTAGATGATCTCAATAAGGAATTAAGCACTCTAAGATTGGAATTGAGTGAGAAATCTACTAGGATTGGGGGTTTGGAAAAGGAATTAGAGGATGCTATCTCAACTATCCATAAATGGTCTAGTGGAACTCTTAAGCTTGATCATATGTTGAGTATGGGAATATCTGTAGGAAATACAAAGGGGTTGGGATTAAAAGGAACATTGAGTAATTCTAACATCGTTTCCAAAATATCATTTGTTAGGGCTTCCCATGTAGCATCTAGTTCTTCTCAAGGTAATTCTGATAAGAATTATAATGCTCCATCTTATGTAATAAAACTAGTTGAGAGTAAGCATCCCTTTATCTCTAAATTCCTTAAGGCTTCAAACAACAGTTTTCAAAAATTTATTCCAATATGTCATCATTGTGGAGTGAAAGGACACATTCGATCCTTGTGTTCAAAGTTAAGAGAAAGAACTTAGAAACCGGAGAAGACACATAAAACTCAAAAATGACACAATGTTGAAGATGAAATTTGGGTGTTGAGTGAAGAGGTGAAGAATCTGTCTAGGTTGGCAAATAGAAATCTAAAAATTAGACAGGCGTGGGTTAGGAAAGGTGAACTATACTATTTGGTTGCTCATACTGCATGTAGAGGGTGTGACTCTAGTTCTGAGAAAGGTCTTGAGTATATATCCACAGATTCTCAGTCGACAGACATCTTTACAAAACCTTTAGATTTTCAAAAGCATGCAAGTCTTAGAAAATCTAGTGGCATGTTAACATTAGAATAGATGTCTTCATATGTATCATTCTAGGAATATCTTGTATTATATTTTATCCTAGTATTGATACATTATCATACATTTTTATTTTGCATTTTTTTATTTATTATTATGCATGAATCATGTTTTATTATTACTTTTAGGATTATGCATACATAAATTATGACAAAAATACCATAAAAATTATAAAATAAAAATTATTAGCATGTTGAGTTTGGCTAAGGATACAAAGGGTTGTTATATTTCACTTTATTCTTATATTTACTTCTCTTATTACGCTTATGGGAATTGGAGTTGTTAGTCTGACCTAAGGATATGAGTTATTCACTTGACATGTTTAAGTATTATTTTTAGAACTCATTAACTTTGGGTGCTTGTTTTACTTCGGAGATGAATGAATACTTGCTGAAACTTTTAGTCTCTCTCATCTAACCCAAAGTGTTATGTAGGTTCATGAGCTATGCTAAACTGATTGATGATGTTGAATACCTTTTGCATACTCATGAATGTTGGGGTAATTTTGAAAGAAGAAAGAATGAAATATATGAATGTCTTTTTAAAACCCCTTAGAGCAATGGTATGTCTGCTGAGTAACAGGGTCTCAATACCTCAACAATTATTAAGTATTCGTGTAAAAATGTTGACATGATTATCTCAAATTTTCAATCTGAGTAACCGGGCCTCTTGCCTCAGTAAACATTGAGTGTTCGCGTAAAAAGGGGAGAAAAATTAAAAAATATATATGAAGGGGTGCAAAATAAAAAATTATGAGACATAAAGAAAGAAAGAAATGTATTCCCTTTAATTAGCAATAAGGTCCGAGAATTAACTTCTAACATAGGTTTTGGACTGAAGTATCATCATGTTTAGTAAGGAGATTATTCGAATTAGTACGTATTTCCTTCATCTTAGTTGTTTGTTTGCACTTGAATATTTTTCATTTATGAAAATGTTATGTAAAGCTTGTCTTATGACTGCTTATAACTACAAGATATGTGTGTTGATTTTCTTCACTACCGTGTGTATAATAACGAAGTCAAATATGCGAATATGATGTGTTAATGATTAGCTCATTGTCTCTACAGCCTTGTTCACATGTTTCTAAAAAAAAAAGTTTTTTTTAGCATTTTGCATTAATATTAAATTCATGCATTGTAAAGATATTTGTTACTCGAGAATCTGGATATAATCTTATCGAAGTACTTTATCTTAGTATTTAATGTTTACCTTAGATTCTCTAGAGTCTCCTCTATTATCTTTTCCCTATGTTTACATTTTGAGGCTTTCCTTTTATATATCTCATATGCTTTGATTGTTATATCTCTGTTTGACATTTCAGTGACAAAAAGATGGAGAATTATTAAGTAAGGGGGAGAGATTGTTTGGTTAAGATGGAGTTATTTAGTAAAGGGAGACGATATTTGATTGAGTGGGAGTATATTCTCATGGGGAGAAGGAGTATTTTTATACTATGATGATCATTATGCATGGATTGTTCTTATGATCATTATATTAGTTTATATTAGTTTTCCACACTGATTTTTCATAGTATTGTTTATTTTTGTGGTTGCAGTATTGGAAGATCGCCATGAGGGCAAACTGATATTCTATGTCTATATTTGTCGGTATGTGTTCATCGGTATAGATATTATGCCGTTGTTTGTGAGGATACCTTTGTAAAACATGGTTTTGTCTCAGAAATGCCAAGGGGGAGATTGTAAGAACATTTGTAGAATTCTTCATTGTTGGCATGTTCCCGACAATAACCATGTTAAGTGATTTATGATGTAACACCCCGTGTTATTTTTATTTTTCCTGAAATTATTTCTAATTTAATTTTGGTTATGACGTCACTTGTTCATGACGTTCTGGTTATCCTTGGTATTTCGCATGTAAATTTTTCGCGTTTAGTTTTAAAGTCGACTGGATAACATTACGCGGGTTCTTATTCTCGACTACGCGGTTTTGTTTCGATGTTTAGCATTAGTGCTTCGACTAGGTGGCGACACGTTTTGTCATTCGACGTTATAGTGCTCCGACGTTTGGGTTCCTACCCCGGTGTATTTCTTTCGGACTATTTTAATTATTTGGCGTCCCGTGGACTTACGGGGTCACGCGATATTATTAGGAGGCTCCCGGTATTTATTAGGATTTATTGTATATATATATATATATATATTTAATTGAAATTATATATATATATTGTTTTGGGGTTATTTTATAATTTTGGATAGTAGGAGGGTCACTTTCACAATATAGGGATATATGTGTATAAGGTGTCACACTTATTTAATTTGGTCACATCATTATGTCACATGGACCTATTGAATTAAACTGTACGAAATTTGATTTAAGGATATATATATATATATATATAAAATAAATAAGATATATATATGTATATACCCATCAGACACGACCTAGCTTCCTCTTCTCCTTCCTCTTCACGCCTTTCTTCATTTTCCTCCTCTGCAGTAGCCATGACTTCTTCTCCACCTTCATCATCATCTTCATCTTGCCGCCGACAAGAAGGGAGAGATAGAGAGAGACGATCGGGGGAAAGAGAGTCGGGTAGTGAGGAGAGAATATCGCGTTTCTGGAGAGTCGACGACTGGAGCAGCGACTATGGTGGAGGGGTGCGACGGTGCCGACGAACCAGGTGGTGGCGCTGTGGTGGTGTCACACAGGTGGTGGCGCAGGGTGGCGCAGTTCACGCGACAGAGGCGCAACTGAGCCGGTTCGGCCGAACTTCGGCCATTTTTTTCAGTGACTTCCCAACCTCGATTTGGCCTAATATTCGGAGGGTAGCTTCTCCTAGATGTCAGGTACAACGTGTAAAAATTTTATATTTTTCCGTTGAGCGGTTTGTCAGGAAATCGCGTTTATAGGTTATAATTTTCATTTGGGTTTTTTAGATTTACCCAAATTGATTAATCTATTACTTATGGGCTTCGTATATATCGTATAGCTTGTCGAGGCGCACGGTTCGGTGTATTCGAAATATTATTCGGGTGACTTCGGTCGGCGGTCTTCATATACGGGCGCCGATACTGTTCACGGTGGGCCGTTTCGGGCTGTTTTGTAAACTTAAATTAAGGTGGGAAATTTTATTCTCACTTCCGTATCATTGACGTGGTTTGAGTGTGCAAACCCGTATTTATTTTAAATATAGATATATTAAATTATGAATTTAAATATCTATAATTGAATTATAATTGAGGCATGGCTTAGAAATTAATTTGATAAATTAATTAAATTAATTTTATGCAAAATTAAATAAATTCCTATTTGAATTAAAAAATAATAGGTGACTTAGTTCCCTCTTTAATGTGTTAGGGGATATGTGAACGTGAGAGACGTGAAAACTTAGACGTTATGCTAGGTTCCCCCTATGATACGTGGGCTATTTGCTTTAAGGGAATTCAAAGCATGTTTAAATGAATGAACTTGTATACTTGTGAATTAAAGTATAAGTTGATGAATTGAAAACATGATTATGTGATATAATTATTTGTCGTGGTTTATTGCTTTAGTGATGTAAAAGCATGCTAAAGAGATTATGATATTCAGTGGGTGTCTTTGTGTCGAATCGTCGCAACAACTGGCCAGGTATAGGTGACTCCCACCTCCGGCCTAGTAATCTGGGAATTGGGGATATAGGGTTGGTTGCTGCCCCATCGTGGTGGTATGCGCCGCTCTCGAAGTCGCAACTGGGTTGTGCATCCGTTATTCGGATATTTGGAATAGGGTTGGTTGTTGCCCCATCGTGGTGGTATGTGCCGCTCTCGCATGGGAGTTGCAAGTAGGGCTCTCGTGCAACCGCCTTCCTTGTTGAAAGTGTAGTGTCAAAAACACTTGGGAAGAATCGGTGCGGTACTCTTTTCTCCTTGTAAATGGGTGGAGTGCGTATTCGTTAACCATGTGATATGGGCAAAGGGTGGTGTTGAGTCACATTGCAATGTATAGTATTATGTGATTTCATTTAACCTGTATACGTGATATTATTACATGTGATGTTGGAACATGTTTATATGTGCTATTATTACATGTGGATTTTGGAGCATGTTAATTATGAATGTTGCAATATAAATTCATATTTTATGAAATGCTCAACTGAAAGTGAATAATGTGAAAACATGAATTAAATGCGATAACTGTTTAAGTATAATGAAATGTTTATTTATATACTTGTGATCATATATATACTTTTGTACCCTTGAGGGAGGTTAGTATATTGGCATAGTAACTTCTTTGAAAATTTGAGGTCAGGGATTGATTCTAGTATCAATTGAGATTTGAGGCCTTGAGAAAGCGAGTGATAGTCTTGTGGTTTTGGTTGATTGCATATTATTGACCCTTGATGTTCCTTTCCCACTTAGAAGGATGTATCCTTTATCGTACTTTTGAGGTTTTGAGTGCGGTTAGATGGGGTTGTGATTGAACCTGTCTGGTTAAGTGACAATGGTCTCTTGATTCTATTAGTAATCTAGAGAGTTAGTATCAAATGTTAAATTGAGGTTATAATGAGTTGGAAGAGGTATTGATTGAAACTAGTTAGTTATGTGGTATCGGCCACTAGTTTTCCCTTTTTATGATATTAATGGGTCTAAGTGATTTTATTAAGTACTCGAAGTACTGTATCTTGACAGTCTTGGTTCTAGTGCTTAGTTCATTTCCTTAAGCATTCTTTTACTATACTCTGTATACTAGTACATGTCTTTGACTCGTATGTCACTCCTTGAGTCGTCGGTTACGGCGTGGTGCCGAACCTCTTCCTTGTGTTGTCATTTATTTTGTGGAGTTGGAAACGGATGGTTGTGTTCCGTGAGTCCAACGTATTATTCTTCCTTCATTGTCCTCTCGGACATTATAGGAATCCTTGAAGTTGTAGTCACTCTTATCTGGCTGTCTGTCGGAAACGGAGTTTTTCAAGTTTTGAAAACAAACTCATTGTATTTAAAAGGAAAAACTCGTTTCCGCCTACCCCCGTAGCCAGGACAGGCGAGTAACGGAGACCGTGGGCAAGATGGTTATTTTTTACTGTGTGGTTTCTTAAAAGAAAACTACTTTATAACTTATCTCGAGATTCTGAGATTTCAAGACTTCTTTCTCAAGATCTCGTCCTGTAGAGTTTTGAAATGTGGTTTCTTGTTTCACCTTTGCTCCGAATCATTTCTATGTCTCGGGTATGAGGCTTGAGTTGATCAGTGCACACATATAGTGTTTCCTTTCACTTATTTTTGGTTGTTGATATCACCACTTAGGTGATTTGAGTTGTTACACATATTAGGGGCATGGAAACCGAATGGATTGGTTGCTTTCGTCTAGGTGTTCTCCCTAAACACTTGTGGTGTTTTAACCTTGACATTGTTGTCTCGGTTATCTGTTGGTTTGGTATTGGGACTCCTTTTCCCTTGCTTTGGTTTCCTTGTTCGGGTGTTTTCACTAAGCATTTGTGGTATTCTTAACCTTGACGTTGTTGTCTCGGTTATCCGTTAGTTCAACATTGGGACTTCTTTTCCCTTTCTTTGGTTTCTTGACTCTTATGTGGTTGTCATAAGAGTAGTGTTCAGGTACTCTCTGAGATTCGACCGTTTAACGTTCCTTATCTATAGTGAGAGTATTGGTGATTTATTGACCTTGTTGGAGATGGTATTTTGAGATTTTTGTATGGTGATATGATGAGGTGATCCCATCCTTGAGGTATATCTTTTCTTTAGGAATGAGATAATATTTCTTATATATTATATATATATATATAGATGATGATTGTGTTAGTACGCAAGGACGTGAGTGTTTCTCATCCTGTGTTCTCGGAGAGTGAGTTATGAGTATTCCTTGGTACTAGTTGTGGGTTTGATTCCTGTGGACATTAGAGGTGAGTGTGTTTTCCCTCTGTTTGAATCTTTTGGTTAGCATTGTGAGCGCTTGATGATTTGTTAGATTGGACCTGGGTGTCGTGTACCTAGTGTACGTTGGTGAAAGTAGTGTAGACTACCGGTGTTGGTACTTGGGGTACGAGTCTTAGTTGTATCTTATAGACTCTTGTTGTGTACTTATGTATATATATACATATCCCCGATATATATTAGTTTACGGTAGCATGTGAACACGTACCTTGGGTTTTCGTGGCTGGGTTATGTTGTGGGCTACGTATCTCACTGGGTAGTTTAGAATTACCTAAACTATTAGAGGATGTGGTAGTTAGGATCCTTTCCCACTGAGCTTATTTGCTCACAGGGGTATTTCATTTGCCCCCTGGTATTCCCACGCCAAGTTGCAGGAAATGTTATGGCTATGGGCAGCATGCGGTGCAACGGCAGTTCCCTTTTATTTTTCTTGTTACAGGTTTTGGAGTTGCGCAGGGTGATGCAGTTACGGTTGTAGCGCGACTGGTTTGGGGACGATAGTTATCTGCTGTTAGTTTCTTTACCCATTTTGTATGAGATTGTCATATATTTCTCTTGGGAGCCAGTCTGTTGGCATATCGCTATTGGTGTATCTTTATTTCCTACATTTATTATTTCAGGAGGTTATTGTATCTATTTGGCACTGTCATGTGCTTTTCTATATTCTTATTCGAGCATTTGTGGCTCTGTTGATTATAGAGGGTTGTGTAGGGGTTGGTGGTTTCTTTCCACTACCTCGGCCCTAGTAGGATTGATGAATGTTGGGCCTATGAGCCATAGTTATTATCGAACTGTTATTGGCAGGTTATTCTGTTGTGGTTGGGTGTCCGAATGTTCCATTTACAAACGGAACTCTGCCGGATTTTTGGTAGATTCCGCTGCTTCGTGTTTTCCTTCATTTAGGTATGAAATATACCATTTTTATCATTATTCCATACGTTTTCATGGTTAATGATATCTTAGTTGGTCATTCGTATTTAGGATCACATCTTAGATTCCTTAGATGTCCCTGTTCGGGAGTCTTAGGAATTTAGGGACGTGTCAGTTTGGTATATGAGGATACTATTGAGTTTCTAGTATTCGTTTTGGCATGGAGTATATTTTTCATTGTATTCCATGTATTTCCTGGTTATTGCTGACTCTAATGGTTGCTTGACTTACGTCACCCTTGGAAATTCGCTGATTCTCTAGATTAGAGTTTTGGGAATTTTAGAGGCGTGATGGCATGGTATCAGAGCATTCTTACCCTTTGGGGGGTATTTGATGACTGAAGGCCATTTGTTCTCGTTTCTTTTTACTTCCGCATTCACTCCCTTAGCTCTTAGGCTCGGGTTTCGGAGTCCTAGGAACTTGGGGCGGGACATATGAGGTCGGGTAGGTTTATAAAAATTGAATTGGTCAAGTAAAGGCATCAACAAGCTTCGTTAAATTCAAATCAAGCTTAAAGTAGTGAAGAGGAAGCAAGTTTCAACGAAAAATGCATTCCGAAGGGCATAAACGAAAATTTTCGGAGCCAAAACTTCGGGAAACATACCAACGGAGTCGAGAGGGTTCTAATGGAGCAATAATTAGCAAAAGTGGTTTCTATAAATTTTGTTATGCTTAGTAGCAAAAAGTGGCTAGAAACTTGAAATCTATGTTTAAGCTACGCATATGGATTTTAGTATTACGCATGATGTACTCTTAAGCGTAGGGGCAATGCTTAGGAGCAGTGTGTTTTTGTGACAAATTCAAGTCCTGATCCGTTTCAACTTCTATCAACTTGGGTTACACTCTAACATATCCTAGGACATGTATAAAGGATATTTACACCAATATTGGTCAAATTCACTCCCAATTAAAAGAGGATTAAATAAGGGAGGAATTATATTCTAAAAAGGATACAAGTTTATTCAAGATAGGATTCCTCTCTCTCTAAATAAGAGGAGTCTCTAAAGAATTTTGGTATGTCTTTTGTGAGATCTCTGCAACACTTTTATAGATCGGATTCGTCTGTAGAGAGAGAGAAAAAGAGATCACTTAATCATTCTATATCAAGGGTTTCTCTAGTTTTTCGTAATTCTCCAATTGTGGTTCTATACGTGATATGTTTATGCATAATTGGATGACCCGTTGCTGAAAAAATCATCACACCACCTATTGCAATGTGGTTGCATTGATCCATTGAGAAATGAAGTCATCTAAGTGTGGAGATCAAAGCAGGAGGCTTCATGGTTCATTGATCCGTTGAGAAGCGGAGCCATCAGAATACGGAGCGAAGCAAGAGCTTCATGGAACGCGAGTGATTAAATTATGTCAGACGTTGAGTGAAGAAAGGCAGATCAGGAGTGATTTGTAAGTCTAAAATTTCATAGAGTCTGTGTACTTCTTGATTCATAGTGCATCGATATCCGAGCGTATCCGGAATTTTTATTTGGAGCGTCTTCCAAGGTTTTCCACGTAAAAATATTATGTCTCTATCGCTTTATTTTCTGCACTTAAATTAATCTTTGCATGATTTATCTTGCTATAAAATTGGATTAAAATTGAATTTTCCGTAATTAAATTTTTATATGTCAATAAATCCATAAAAAGCCTATTCACCCCCCATTCAGGTTATTTTCCTTAGTCGCCTAGGTAATTTCACCTGCAAAGCCTACTTCTTTTGTATTAAATTTTATTGTGTATGTTTCTTTTAGTGGTATTTAACAAAGTTTGTGTTTATTTGTAATAGATTGTACTACTTAATTACAAATGACATACACCTCTCTAACTTGGAAGTTAACACACAATACATATGGATAAGGTAGAGTTCAATGGGACCTACATGTCAATAACGAAAACAATGAAATTTATATTTTTGATTTGAGAGCTGATTGTACTATACCTTAATCTTCTTGGTTTCAATAAGACTCCTTACGAGCATTGTTTCTATCTACTATTATTTAATATATGTATGTATATATACATATACATAATGTCAATTTTATATATAAATATGAAGTAGAAAAATTCAAGTTTCATAACACTTAATCTAACTCACATTATTGAGCAAACCAAACCTTAAATGCTTAGTTGCACTATTTTGTTAACTTTAGCTTTAGTAAAAATAGTGTGAGATAATAGCGTGAACTTAGAGATCCCAAGTGAGAGAGACTAATTTTCTTGAAGAGGTTGTGTTATCATGGATCTTGATAAAACCTTTTATATTCTCACATAATTGATTAACAATCATAGACTATAACAGTTCTAAATAAAAGTTTTGTTAGTTAAAGGATTGAAAAATAAACTACTCCTGGCATGAAAAGTAGGATTCTTTGGCAATGATGTGGCTGGCTTGTTATCACAAAATAATTATGTGGCTTTGTCTTGCACTTGATTTAATTCCTCCATAATCCATCTCAATCACACATCTTGACAACCGACAGATGCAAGGGCAATATATTCAGATTCAGCAGTAAAGAGTGCCACAACAAATTGCTTTCTTGATGACCATGACACTGCACAAAAGCCAATGTTGAAAACATATCCAGAAGTACTTTTACGATCATCAACATTACCAGCACAATCACTGTCATTAAATCCAATCAACTTTAATTCTGCTAGACGATAATAATGAAGCCCGTGATTAAGTGTTCCCTTCACATATTTGAGAATTATTTTCCCAATTTTCCAATGAACATCTCTTGGTGATTCCATGAGGCGACTAAGAGAATTTACTGCATAAGTCAAATATAGTCTAGTTTTAGTTAAATACATAACACCACCAACGAGACTTCAGAAGAGTGAGATCAGAAAATGACTCTCCTTCATTTTTGCCAAGTTTTAAACCAACTTCCATAGGAGTACCGATTAGTTTAGCATTCTCCATTCTAAACCTTTCCAACAACTCTTTTGCATATTTTATTTGGGACATAAAAATCCCATCTTCATTTTGTTTTACTTCAATTCCGAGAAAGAAATTAAGTAAACCCAAATCTGTCAACTTAAATCTTTGTATCATGGTCTTTTTAAAGTCTTCAAACATTTCATAATTACTGTCGGTGAAAACTAAATCATCCACATATAAACAAGCAATGAGAATATTACCTTGAGAGTCGCTTTTAGTATAAAGAGAGTGTTCATGCGGATACTTGTGAAACCCATTTTATTGAAAATATGCATCAATTTGGCTATAACAAGCCCTTGGTGCTTGCTTAATTCCATACAAAGTCTTCTTCAACTGACACACTTTTGTTTATTTATTCTCCTTCACATAGCCAAGAGGCAAACCTCGTTTAGTGTGCTGCTAATGCTAGTATCCCATTCCAGAAGACATATTTCATGTCCATTTGAAAAACTTTTCATTAATTTTGTGCTGCTAATGCTAACACGATACGAAGGGTGTCAAAACGAGCAACGTGAGGCAAAAGTTTAGTGTAGTCGATTCCACGCCTTTTCTTGTAGCCCTTGGCAAATAAGCGAGCTTTGTAGTTCACAATTCCGCCTTGCAAATTCAACTTAGTCTTATACACATATTTTACTCCAATAGACTTATTTCCTTTTGGAAGGTCAACAAGCTCCCAAGTATTATATTTTTTTTATATGGATTCAATTTCTTGATCCATAGCCTTGAACTACCTTTCATCCTTGGATGACTCCTCAAATGTTATAGCATTTGTATTCACGAAAAAAATAAACTATAAACCTCTGTTAGTAACCATAACATAATCATTGGCATGTTTGATCTCCTTGTTGGTTGCAAGTTTGGTTCATCAAGTTCTTCAAACTCATTAGTGTCAACAACTGCCTTATTGGATGGTGATGATGGAGAATCTTCAAGTTCTTCCTCAAGTAAAATTGGACTTTGCTTCTTATCTTCATTCCACTGCCATAATTCTTCTTCATTGAATTTCACATCTTGACTAGTAATAATTTTGTTTGTTAGAGGATTGAATAACTTGTATGCCTTAGCTTTGTCACCATATCCGATAAAAATGCATTTTTTTGACATATCATCCAACTTTCTTCTAGTTTGATCCAGAATATTAGAATAGGTTATGCTTCGAAAAATTCTTAAGTGCCTAACACAAGGTTTCCATCCCCTCCAAGCTTCATGAGGCGTCATATTTTACATAGTTTTAAATGTTTCATGGTTGAGAAGATACATATCACATGCCACCGCTTATGCACAAAATCTGTTTGGAATCTGTTTTGCTTTCAACATGCTTCTAGCCAACTCCACAATGGTTGTGTTTTTCCTCTAAAGCAACCCCATTTTGTTATAAACTATATCAAATAGTAAACTGATGTATGATACGATTTTGTTTCAAGAAAGATTCAAATTCATCATATGTGTATTCACCTCCTTAATCGAACGCAAAATTTTCACAATGTACCCACTTTGTTTTTCAACAAACGCCTTGAACATTTTGATTTATGTTTGAGAAAATATACCCATGTCTTTCTACTATAATCATCAATAAAAGTGAGAAAATATCGATTTTGTTGTATTCATAAGTCTGCATAAATCAGAATGTACTAATTCAAGGGGATAAGAAGCTCTTCTCGCCTTCCCAACTATAAATAAATTTATTTGTTTCTTTCCAATAACGCAACCTTCACATACCTCCACTTCTTTACAACCATCACTAATTTCTTCTTGCACATAGTGGACTGTGTATTAAAACTCAAGTGTCCATAACGTAGATGCCACAACCATTTTTTTACAAGTGAACTTAAGCATGTTGCTTTCTCATATTGGACATTCCCAAACATTTGCATCTTTGCAATTTAGAGATTTTTTTTTTTATCTCTAATTACACAGAGTCCATTCTTGAAATGAACATCATGTCCTTTCTGAAGAAGTTGACCAACACTTAAGAGATTGTAACTCAAGTTCAGATTAAATGTTTTCGGAAGAAAAACTATAATGATCAACTTATTTTTCTGCATGACATGACAGTCTTCAGAAGTGGTTTTTCATCATCCACTAAAGAGACCAGCAAGAAGGCCAACTGTGAACAGGAAAAGAGAAGAGGGTGAAGGGCCTAACCAAAGTAGTAACCAGAAGAAATGTGGCGAATGCGGGTTCTTTGGGCATAACACTCGCACTTGTAAGGAACCTCCGAATGAAAATATTGCTTCTTGAAGAAGAGACCTCCAAGGAATTTATTTATTTATTTGGTAGTTTCTTGGCTTGATTCTAAACAGTTAGTGTTATGATCACATTGTCGAGATTTACTAGTTTTGTTCATTCGACAAGCTAAACTATGGATCTCTTTAGTTTCAAGTTTTCAGGAATAATTCTCACACCAGTTTATAGTTTTTCAATTTGAGTTCGATAAACATTTGAAATTTAATTTATATATCTATTATTTGTTTAATTGTAACTCAATAGGATTTTAGGTGCGAATTTCTACATGGTACATGGTTTCAAAAGTGTTTATTTACACTTCAAGGAAGGATACTGTTTTGATGAGAAGAAAGGATTGAGGCCTCATGATTGACATGGTTAATGGTACATAGACTTTGTGTTGAAGCTTGCTCTTAAATAGCTACTGATATAAGCAGCAGTTGTTGTAAATTTTATTTTATGTTTAGTGTTTGAAAGCGCCAATGTCTACCATTCCATGCAGTTTTAAATTCTAAAGATAGAAAACTGATATTTTGTTTTTCCATTTTATCGTGGGTTTTGGTTGATTTAACCTTGGTTGGCATTGAAGTGTTTTCTTTTAGATGTATCTCAATTCTCTTGTCCTTAATTGCATATAATATTCCTTTAGCATGGGGTACCGTACAAATGACGACATTTCATCTTATTCCAACTTTTTTGGTAAATACAATTTTTTTTCTAAAATGGGACCAATATCAAAATATATCCAAAATATTAGGATTTAAGTAAAAACAACCTATGGTAAATTGATACAATATTATTTGGAGGAAATTGTGGCATAAAAAAATTATTATTTAGAGTTAACATTGGCCGTTAGTTGACTAACATAAAATAATTAAAATAGGACCAATGTCAAATATATTTTTAAAATGGGACAAATATCAAAATCTATAGAAAATAATAGGACTTAAAGTAAAAAATAGCCATCTTAAATCTCACATTTCCAAATCTTTTGAATTCAACTTTGTGAGGTTGGAACAAATATACTACTAAATCAAGTTTTATTATTATTTACTCTAAAATTATTTTTTAGTTTATTAACTTAATTTTATTATTGTAAGGTTCTTTGTTTTATTTATAAGTTGTGATTAGTTTGATTCATATGATTAATTATATAGACTCTAAAGTATGAATAGTTTTATATAAAGCATAAGAAGAATACATTTTGCATTTCAAAATGGAATAATGATATTTTAAATAAATGGTATTAAGAAATAATATATTTTATAGATTAGGCTCTATTATCTTTTTCGCCTAAGGCCTCATGATTGAGCCGGCTTTGCCATCAGAGTGTCCCCGGCCGACACCCAGTCGATCGTCCCTTCTATGCTTTTGCTGGAAAGACGCTCGAGTGCGGAACGTGCAGATTTTTGCATCAATATATATTTTTTTATATATGTATATGTATCTAACTATTTTATACTTTTATAAAACATGCGACAAATTATATTAAGTATCTGTTATAATCGAAAATAATAATAAAATATTATTTATGTTACATGGATTATCTTTTATTTTTGTGGATTATTTAATATTTTATTTATGATATGTCAAATTTTGTATTAAATAACCTTTTTACATGTTTATATATAGTAATAAGGGTTTAAAAATAAAAAAAATTAAAGAGTTTTTCCAAATTTTGTAGGCATAAAAACACATAATTTTATTTCACTTAAAATACTATTTATTCAAACACAAAATATAGAATTCTATTTCGTCACCAATTCAATTGCAATTCTTATTCAAAATGCAAATCTCAAATAATTTAATTACAAATAGTGTTTACCAAAATATAGAATTCTATTTCATTACCAATTTAATTCCAATTCTTATTCCAAATCTAAATCTCTAATAACTTAATTACAAACAGTGTTTACCAAATTATAGAATTTTATTCCATTACCAATTCTTATTCCGAATCCAAATGTCAAAATAATTTAATTACAAACAGTGTTTTCTTATTTTATATCAAGGGAGAAGTGCACAAAACCTAAACTTCATAAGTGCATGGTGAAGATGGATGATGATATGTTGTCAGATTCTAGGATAGTCATGGCGGTCGACTCTCCACCGACGAAAACCTAATGAATCTCCGTTACCCTCTTCCTCCTTTGCGCCAAAATCTCCATTTGAAAACCTAGCCCACGAACTGTTTGTAGAAATTCTCCAAAGACTGCCTCTCAAACTCATCCATCTCTGCAAGTGCGTCTCCAAAGGCTGGTATGATTTCATCTCCTCTTGTCCATCTTTGGTGCCTCCTTTTGCCCTCTTCTATCAGGAAATTAACAAACAAGTGCAATTAACATCTCATGAACCCATTTTTGAATCTCCCGGGTTTTCTCTAAACTTCCTTCCCTTGCCAAATCCATCAGCATCGTCGTCTTCATCGTCGAATCCACATGAATCAGGGCCAATTTGTTACTTAGCATCCGACAATGGCTTAGTATTGTGCTCTACAGGCTCTACTTTTCAGAGGGTTTACTATGTGTGCAACCCACTCACTATGCATTGGGTTGAGCTTCCTCCACCACCGACTTGCCAAGAAACGGTCATTTGTGGATTTGTTTGCAACCCATCTTATTCTACTTCCACAACTAGCTTCAGAGTGGTTGGAATTCACCAATTTCAAAAACCAACATTCCCACCATCACGTTGGTTTAAGTTAAAATTGGATGTGTTCTCTTCAGACACATGGGAATGGACTGAAGTTGCCTTCCCGAGCTAGGGGCGTAACTTTATCATGTCTTATTACATTTCCAGTGCAGTGGTTTGCAATGGAGTACTCCACTGGTTGTTTCTATATAACGGGAAGATTTTTTGTATGATCCGTTCAACAAGGCTGATGAATTTCGTATTATAAAGCACCCCAAGAGAAGATTTAAGTCGTCCTGTGGATGTCACTTAGGGGAGTGCCGAGGACAGCTCAGGTACATTGCCCACTATTGTTCCATCATCGCCATTTGGGAGCTGAAGGACATTGATGGGCTTGAATGGTCCTTGGTGCACAATGTTAATTTGGATGAGATCTCGAGGAATCATTCCGGCTTACGTTGCAAGTCATAGCTCTTCATTCCGTTGATGGGGAAATTATTTATCTAGGTATACATGGTCGTATTCTTATCTGCAATGTGAGGAGCAGAACTTTGAAAGAAACATGTTGTGTTGAGTCTTCCTGGTTTCCGAAGGTCTTTCCTTTTGTGCTCCCATGGAGGCCTACTTCAGTTCCCCAATTCCAACACAATGCACTTGAGTAATAATATTCCTCTCTTTGTTTATCCGGGCTGTGTTTTATCCAGTCAAATTGTTTTTTGAAATGCATGATCTAGTTACATTGTTTTTAAAATTATTTGCCATTGTCCATCTTCACAGTAATTCCCTCTTTGTTAGGTTGATGAATAATTTGCAATTAACATTGAACACATTAATTAGGATATGAATGATTGATTGATTTAGTTTAGTTAATACTGGTAGCTGGTAGTGATATAGCAACAGATTTTTAACTGAAAAATAATGGTAATTTTTTCATTATTTTCCCTTTGCTTTCTATATCTAGAACCGATGGACAAGGCATCCAGCTGCTGGAACCTAGAATTAATATCCAGACCCTACTCGATACCAACTTGTAAACAAGCTCGAGACGGAGGGAGTCAGACCAGACCACCTCGGTACACATTTCATCCAGTGTCTGAAAACCAATCAGTTATATGGCGAGGAATATCCTTGAGGAAGTCACCCTTTTGCATCCCGATACCATGAAGGAGAATTCTGATGCGATAAGAGACGTTGATGCGAATCAACTTGGTTCTTGGTAACTTTACTTTCTTGTCAGCTGTTTGTTATGGATAGTGTCTTTGTTTGATCAAATGAAGGAATTGATTTTCTATGCCCTGCTAATTTTTTCTTGAAAACAAGCTCTTAGGTTTCTTGCAATGTTTGACACTTTACTTCTTTGTAGGTGCTTTCTAGTTTAGTATTACTCCCCACAATAAAGCACTGAAACTAACATATATTGCACCTTATGTACATGTCCTGACTCCTGACTATTGTTTTAAGCATTTGGTTAGACCTTTGAAGTTGAAGAACGAGCAAGGTTGCACCATGAATCTACAATAATGTTGTTATAGAATTTCAATATGGTTAATTTGTCTACAATCTTGATTCCTATATATCCACTTGTGTCGTACTTCTTTTTTACAATATACAGAAGATTCATCTGCATTTATATCATCATCTACATCCAGAAAACAAATATTTTAATTAAACCCACTAGCAAATTATTTGGACGACTGAGAAATTTAAATTTTAATAGAAATTTGTTGGTATATATATATATATATATATATATATATTGGGTTTACAAAGCGAAAACACTTCCAATTCATCTGGTGTTTCTTGTTGTGCTCAACTAATGATCCAATTGAATATTTTTTTGAGAGGGTTTTTTCTGAAGTTCAAGGGCAACCTTGTTTACGTTGCTATCATTGAATGTGAGTTTTATTATCCCTTTTAATTTGTATTTTTTGATGTTGTCATACAATCATCCAATTTTTGTTCGAAATCCTATCATTTTCTGGTCTGGGTTAAAGGGGTTGGAACTTACTTTTATTGCTTAGCGGTGAATTTTTCTTGGGCAATATCGGTTAAAACCGCAATCACAAAGAAGCCTTTTGGAGAGTATTATGACAAGAGAATAAGGGAGGTGTTGGCTAATAGAGAGAAAATGCTGGAGGGAAAAAGATTTCTCTGGCGAACTACCACCTCTCCCTTTTCAATTAAATTTTAGGAGTCGAAAATTTGGGATAAATAATCAATTCATATTTTATAAGGGCATTATCGAATTTAATTAAATATACAATAAAAATGTTAAAGTTTATAACAGGGAGATCAGTGTCACTGAAACCTAAATAAATTGATAGCTATATAGTGTTCGATTTTTTTAAAAAAATAAAAAATAAAGAAAAACGTGAATGAAGGTAATTGTCATTTGGTTTTTATTGAGGGGAGGTCAATGTAATTACTCCACATTTTGGTCCTAGATGTCACTCATCCACACTTCGTGCACAAATTGACAAATTGAGAGCAAATTTACAAACTCGATTCAGAATTCGCAAACTAAAAGCGAATTATCTTCTACCTACTAATAACTAATAACAAGGATGAACATAACGGAGAATTAGATTTAAGTTACCAAAATAAATAAAAAACTGTTACTAAGGGACCTTAAAATTTCAAAAAGATATATAGGTACCAATTACGGGACTTTATTGCTTTTTAGTAACCATTTAAGAATAATTTTGTCACACAAAAAAAGACCTCTCTCTCTCTACTAATCAATCAACAGAACCACCACTCTTCCTTTCCTCCTAGGCGGCCGCCACCACTCTTCCTCTCCTCCTTCACTCTCCTCACGAGTCACACAGATATATATATATATATATATATATATATACAAACCATCAACTTTACAATTATACCCAAATAAAGAAATCTTGCAATGAATTAGTATACATATTGCTTTATGACCCTAAGATATACAATCTGTGATTTCGAGTGCATTGCAATCACTTCGTGCCTTGTATCACTCTCGTGCCAATGCAAAACTAAATCACATAGGCCCTCTTTGGTAACACTTTATTTTTGTTTTAATTTTTGAAAAAGCAAAATGAAAATTAAAAACGTGCTTGTGTTTGGTAACTATGTTTTCTTTTTGGTATATTTTTAAAAAGTCAAAATAGAGTTGCCAAAAATTGTGATTTTCTTACCAGTTTGGTGAATCAATGTGGCTACCTAATGTCACTTAAAGAAGAAACATGCCAAACATGCTTGGTGAATCAAAAGTTATTTACTATTTTTATTATTTATTCCATTTTTATTTATTTATTTATTAATCTTTATTTTTATATATTTATTTTATTACATTTATTAATTATTATTATTCATTTATTCATGTTTATATTTAGTTATTTATTTTTAACTTTTAATTAATTATTTATTATTTATTTATTTTATTTATTTATTCATTATTTTTTATAATTTTTTATTTACTCATTACTATAGTAATGTATTATTTAATTTATTTTGTTTATTATTTATTAATATATTTTTTATTTGTTCACTTTATTTTTTATTTTTTTATTATTATTTATTCATTTATTTTATTTTTATTTAATTTATAAATATATTTAATTTAATTTATTTATTATTTTATTTATTTAATCGCTTTGGGTTTTAAGTTTCATGCTTATCTAAGCCCAAAATATTGCTTTCACTAGTACAAATGTTTTATTTTATCAATATTACGTGATTTATTAATTCTTAATTTTTTTCGTTACCAAACACACTTTCAGTTTTCTGCTTTGAAAATATTTCACAACATATGTACATTATCAAACATGTTTTGCTTTTGATCCAAATGGCAGCAAAACAAATCACAAAAAAAAAAAAATCGCAGCAAAAAAGAAAAACTACAGTATTACCAAACAGGGCCATAGCGAACATTATTCTATGGGCACCAAAACTTGCTTAAGTTGTTTCACATTGATGAGGTGACCCGACTTGCATCACAACTTCCAAAACATGAAAGTGTGATGAAGCCTTTTATAGATTGGAGTAATGATTTGAGTCCAACAAAACCATGTGTGTTGACACCCCATTTTAACACCTTAGTGGTAGTGGGTCCCACGAGACAATTTCATTGGTGAAGTGGCATTCGAAGGTGAGGTGGCAAATACTTGGGTCAAAGAGGTTTACTATGTCTTACATGGTGAAGACTCGACATGATGCAAGGATTTTCCAAGATGAATTTGAAGACATGAGATAAGCTTGATAATGACGCACGTGAGCAATATTTGTGGCAGTCAGTGGTTGGGTTGTAGGAGTATTTGAAGATGAGGATAAAGAGAAGAATTTTAGGAGGAGGTTAGTCAACTTCTAAAGACTCCAAAAGTAAAGGAGATATGTTTTGGTATGAAGAAATGAACTGTTGATCAAATGACTCATGAGATGACTCGGCAATTCAACTTTGATGTTTGTTCATTTAGGTCAAATTTGCATGAAGAGATTGTCTTGGCATATTTTTAAAAAAGTAGTTGTTGCAACTTAGTACAAATAGTAGCCCTTGTGCAACACTGCAAAGGTCCCACGACCATCCAAACATAACATAGTTTTTTAGTTTAATCAAGCTTCATTAGTTTAGTTATATTTTCTTATTGTAATCAAGCTTTCATTAGTTGTAGCAAAGCTATCTTAATTATAATTCAGCTCTCAAGAAATATTTCTCAATTCCATGTCTTTATTATTTTCATTCAAACATGACCTTTGTTTGTCTTATGTGCATGTTCTTTGATGTTTCGTTCCCAACCGTTAAAAACCCTCTTTGTAGAGGCATAAAAAAGAATCCCGAAGAACGATTTCATGTTCTTCCTCCTACGTTCGCCTTAAAAGTTCATCAAAAGGAGACTATCGTTGTTTTCCATTAACCTTTTGGAATCTTAAATAAGATTCTTGGCGCGCCCACACTCAATACAATCAATCGGCTGACTTAGCCGATTTTAAGAAGGAAACAATTTTTAGTGAAGTGGGTCTCATGGGGCAATATCATTGGTGAAGTGGCATTCAAAGGTGATGAGGCAAAGACTTGAGTCAAAAGGTTGATTTGGATGACATGGTGAAAACTCCACATAATGCAAGGATTCTTTAAGATGAATTTGAAGACATAAGATAAGCTTGATAATGACGCACGTGAGCAATATTTTTGTGGCAGCCAATGGTTGAGTTGTTAGATGTATTTGAAAATGAAGATAAATAGAGGAATTTTAGGAGGAGGTTAGTCAACTTCTAAAGAGTTGAAAAAGCAAAGGAGATATGTTTAGTCCAAAAAGCAAAGAGTTGTTAATCTAACGACACAAGAGATGACTTGGTAATTCAAGTTTGATGTTTGTTCATTTAAGTCAAATCTGTATGAAGAGATTGTCCTGGCCTATATTTAGAAAAGTAATTGTTGTAACTTAGTATAAATAGTAGTCCTTATGCAACATTGCAAAGGGTCCACGACCATCTAAACATAACCTAGCTTTTTAGTTTAATCAAACTCCATTAGTTTAGTTATATTTTCTTAGTGTAATCAAATTTTCATTAGTTTTAGCCAAACTATCTTAGTTATAATTCATCTCTTAAGCAATATTTCTAAACTCTAAGTCTTTATTACTTTCATTCAAACATGGCATTTGTTTGTTTGATGTGCATGTTCTTTGATGTTTCTTCCCGACCTTTGAAAGTCCTCTTTGTTGAAGCACATAAAAGAATCCCGAAGTAGGAGTTCATGTTGTCCCTCCTATGTTTATCTGAGAAGTCCCTCAAAGGGAGACTATTGTTGCAGTCCGATTCGCTTTCGGAATCTTAAATAAGATTCATATCACGTCAGTGCTCAATTCAACCAATCATCTAACTTAGCTTATTTTAAGAAAGAAACAATTTTTGGTGAATTGGGTCCCATGGGGCAATCTCTTTGGTGAAGTGGCATTCCAAGGTAAGGTAGCAAAGACTTGGGTCAAAGAGGTTGACTACGGATGACATGGTGAAGACTCCCCATGATGCAAGGATTCTTAAAGATGAATTTGAAAACATGCGATAAGCTTGATAATGACGCACGTAAGCAATATTTGTGGCAATTAGTGGTCGGTTTCTTAGGAGTATTTTAAGATGAGGATAAAGAGAGGGATTTTAGGAGGAGGTTAGTCAACTTTTAAAGAGCACAAAAAGCAAAGGAGATATGTTTAGCTTCCTACATGAAAAAAAGGGTTGCCGATTAGACGGCGCAACAAATGACTTGACAATTCAAGTTTGATGTTTGTTCATTTAGGTCAAATCGGAATTAAGAGATTGTCCTGACTTATTTTTAGAAAAGTAGCAACTTAGTATAAATAATAGCCCTTGTGCAATATTACAAAGGGTCCACTACCATCCAAACATGAATAAGCTTCTTAGTTTAATCAAGCTCCATTAGTTTAGTTATGCTTTCTTAGTGTAATCAAGTTTTCATTAGTTGTAGTCAAGCTATCTTAGATATAATTCAGCTCTCTAGTTTTTATTGCACTATTTACTTGTATTATTTTTAATTTTGTTGGACAGGAATATGGCTGGTAACCATTCTTTCACTAGAGAACTAGAATACATGGTAGATGGCCAGGGTGATAGTGGTGAACTTTTGAATTTCTCTACCCGGATAATCGTTGTTGAAGTAGATAGCGTTTCATCACATGGGGAAAATTTACTCTGTGCCCACCAAAACCTGCTCAACCTGTATTAGATCAATAAGGCCAACCTATGTGCCCTATATGAAAGTGGGCTGACATGTAACATTCGGTAATTTCGTGTCTAAATTAAAACTTTTATTAATGATTAATTACTTATGTGATTATGTGTTTAATGTGTTTTATGTGCTTAACATGACTTACATGTTTTACTTGTTAATTAAATTCGTATGTTGTATGTTATATTTTCATTTCGTGAATAATGAAAAGTGTTGAAAATGATTTCGAAAATTAAATGATCTAGGGGTAAAATGGTATTTCCACAAGTATTGAATTAGTGGAGATTGTAGAGATTTTACTAAGTGTTGGACATATATATATGGTAAGTGGCATTGTTTTAATTATGATGGAAGACTTGTATATAATGGGTAAAACCATCTTTTAAAGCACATTTGTAAAGTAATGGGAGTAGATTAAGTCTTCCATCACTTTTGTGTTGTCACATTATCATCCATTAGATCTCATATACTTTCTCTCATATTCAATCACATCTCTTAGATCATAAGGCCTTGTTTGATTGGTGTGTGTGACCTTGACAGTGGAGAATCTCTACATTTCCATGTCTTCCATTAGCAAGACTAAATTTTGGCCCTTGGATTGTTCCATCACCTTTCCTAGCTTAAAGCTCTACCCTTTTATTTAAAATCTTAAATGGGTCTTGTGCTTATACACTTATGTGTGGTTTCTTTTCTTCTATTCTCCAAATATCAAAATACAACAGCAAGAACTTTTATTTCCCTCTCACACATTTTTTTCTTCTCCCCTTGTTCTTCTTCAAGAACTTCATCTTTGGTTTGCAATTTTAAGAACTCTTAAACATGAAAGTTGTAGAGGGTGGGCTTGTATTCCATTTGATATAGAGTTTGGCAAGTGTTCTTCACTCCTTGTGGGTTTTCCATCTTCAAACCCTAGATTTGCTTCTCTTGAAATTTTCTGTTCAATTCTAGATTTTTGGTTTCCTTCACTCTTGAATCTTGTTAAGGACCATGAATTGAACATTTTCAACGATTATTTCGGTTATTGGGGGCTTGGAGTTTATCTTGTGAAATTTGACCTCATTGAGCTAAGGTTGTGGTAAGTTTCATTATTCTCTTCAACCTTCACTTTCAAGAACTCTATTTTTCATTCTATTGGAAATTCCATTTCATTCTTGTAATTTTAATTATTTTTGTTGATTAAAGTTATTGAGTGACACCATATTAATTTTGTCTTGCATTATGGTATATTGCTAGCTTGGGAGAATTTTTATTGAATTGAGCACATTCTTGGAAGCTCTTGAAACTTGGGTGAACTATACTTGAAAGCTTTATTTGCACTCATGCTTCCCTTTGCTTGACTTGAGGTAGGGGAAAAATGAGTCATTTTGGTTTCGTGTACGAGGGTGTGTGCGTCTATGTATATATGCAATGTATGTACCCATTGAGTCATTATAACATATACGAGAACTTAGGCCCCTTTGAAAGCATGTTGTTGTGAAAATAAATGTTTGTTTGTTCAAATTGCTTATATGTGAATAAGTATGAGCATGTTGGTATCCTTGAGTATAATGCGTTGAAATATGATGTGTAGTATGTTAGGATGATGCATGGTTCAAATGAGGTTTTTTTGAATATTGAGTACACCCTGTTGTGTTATGTACATTAGTGTTGGTTTATGCCGGTCATGTAACCATGTGTGAGTTGACTTGTATCGGATCGTCGTAATAACTAGCCAGGTGGTGCTTATCGCTTCTAGCGGAACTAGTCTTCCGAGAAATAGATACGATGGGGGAAGACTTAATCCAAACTCTAACTTTCACGAACCGTGTTTCGTGTTTTCAATATTCCTTGACGAGTATGTATGTTCTCTCAAGTGAACGATTTTTGGTGACACTTTTTATCCGTTGACCCTTAGTGTTAGGGTATGTGGTTGTGTGTGTGTACCATGGGTTGGTGTTGAGTCAAATTGATTTTAAATAGCTATATATGTGATTAAAATATTTATGTTAAAGCATGTTATATCGTTAAGTGATGTTGATATGAGTATGTTGGGAAAATTGTTTGTTGGGTTTGATCGGGTTCCGGATTGGCGTGAGAGCCACGTAGGACAATAGACCGACCTAGGATTAGTGGCATATACCTTGGGTGGGTTGTACCACTCGGACTACAGAGATTGAGGAAGTGACGTTTCCTCTACTGGGCTAGTGAGCTCACTCCATTCCTTAAAATATTTTTCAGGTGATGTTCCCGTTATGGGAGGCCCGTAGTCTCTCCGTGGATGTGTGGCACATCATCTGCCCTTTTGTGCATGGGTGGCGGACCGTATTACTTTTGTAAAACATTGGTGTGATAGACCTGTATACACATGCTTTCTTTTTCTTGTGAACTTGTAACTCAAACTATGAAAACTCTATGCTTTTGCCGGTTAGCATGTTAGTCAGGACTTATTCTTTTGGTGCACTTCGGTGCCAAGTGTGTAAAACTATTTTCTTTTTGTAAGATAATGACACGTATCGCCATAGGGTGATTCAAATGATGAATTCAAAGAATTCCTTCATTTAGTATTTATAGATTTGTTTTCGTGATATTTGTCGTTATTAAGTGATTTTCCGAAAAACGGCATTTTTCTCGATTTACAAACGAATCTTTATAATTTTTAACAAAAAACCCGTTTTCGCCTACCCTCGTGATCCCGGAAGATTTTTTGTTTTATAAATGACTTTAAATTCATTTTCTTAAAGGGTTTAGCTTTTAAAAGTTGATGGTGTTATAAACGGAGACCGGTGACAAGATGGATAAATTACTAAAATTTAAAGAAGTATTTTTCTTCATTTTTCTCTAGCCTGCATTACTTCGAGTACTCAATATGATAATTCTCGAGTACTCAGTGAAGTGGGGATGACACTGGATGGCATGGGAGTGGTGCACTAAAACCTCTGTGTTGTACGCTATGTTGTGCGCCATAGCACAGGGTTCGAGTACTCGAAGTACACTTCGAGATTTAGTCTACCGAGTACTCGAACTCATCATTCTTGAGTACTCCACCTGCACTATTTTGGGTACTCTTTTCCCTCTTGTCTTCGTTCTCTTCCACGTGTTCCACTACTTCTCTCACCAAACCTTAGGCATGTTTTAGTGGTCTTTGAGGCGAGTTTTGATACATTATAAGATTGGATTGGTATTGCATTTTTGCTTCTGCATTTGTTATATTTCGTGGTTATTTCATTCTTTACGTCACTCTTGGAGTTTTTCAGCTTCGTTGACGGAGTCTTGAATTTTGGGGTGTAACAACTTAGTATCAAAGCATGTTCTTTCTCTATGGGATGACGGGCGAGGGTCGTGATCACTTTTTTTGCTTCTTGTTTTCCTTCTTTTTACTTGCATACGTGTTAGTTCTTGTTTTATTTACGTTGACGACTTGTGCGTGTGTCGGCATGGCATTATGGTTTTGTTTAGCGTACTTTGATTGTACTTGTGCCTTACTTGTTTCGTTATTGTCATATAGTGTACCATGCCGCCATGTAGAGGTCAACCGTGTATCTTTAGAAGGGAATCGAAAATTTCTAATATTGAGGAACAATCTTTTGTACCTCAATAGGGTGATGCTCCAGAACAAGTACCTCCGTTATGGTTGAGAATGTGCGCGACCCGATGTTAGGGTGCGTGTGTCGGCGGCTCCTTTTATGGATGGTGATCATTTCATCTGTGCTCTAGCGGTGACTATTGCATAAGCTTCTTGGGGAAACCGTGTAGAGGATGAAGGTTCACGTCCATAAAAGACTCCGTGATTTCTTGAGGTTGGACATACCTACTTTTGAGGGTGGTCCGGATCTGTTGGTGGCGGATGATTGGCTAGAGCATGTTACCAATGGGTTCGATATGTTGAAAGTGCATGAGGATGACGTGAGAGTCATGATTGCTTCTTATCAGCTTATCAAGGATGTCGGTGGTTGGTGGAAGTCGGTTACCAACACAAGGGACATAAAGGCAATCACTTGGGTGGACTTTCAGACTCTTTTCTTGGATCGGTTCTTTTCACCACTTACTAGGATGGGGATGAGAGACCGTTTTTGTGAGTTGGCTCAGGGCGAGATGTCTGTCATCGAGTATGAGATTCAGTTCACCATTTTATCTCGATTTGCATCTGAGATGGTGATAGATGCGGAGTTGAAGGCTCGCCGTTTTGTGAGGGATTTGAAGGGGAATCTCAAGTTAAAGATCATAGTGCTTTATATGCTGACTTACCGTGATGCCGTTACTAAGGCATTGGTTCCTGAGGAGGATGCTAGAGAGTACCGAAAATTTCGTGACTCAAGGGATAAAAGCTTTGGAGGTTCTTATTCGGGCAGTGGAAACAAAAAGAGGCAGCGTGAGGGTACTTCAGCTCCTATTGCACAGTAGCATCAGGAACATTATGCACCTTCTTCTCGTACACCTTCAGGTTCTACTCATCAGGATGTGGTTGGTTTTCAGTGCAATCAGCCAGAGCACACGAGGCCACAGTGTCTGTCTCGTCGTTAGGCAATGAGTAGTGGTACAATGCACTCTTGAGGTTGTTTCCAGTACAGACAGTAGGGTCATTATCGCAAGGATTGTCCTCAATTGAGGAGTGGCACTCCTATGAGCGGGACTGGGCAGCAACCTAAGGC
Source organism: Cornus suecica (assembly GCA_963922005.1). Classification (NCBI taxonomy): domain Eukaryota; kingdom Viridiplantae; phylum Streptophyta; class Magnoliopsida; order Cornales; family Cornaceae; genus Cornus; species Cornus suecica. The sequence continues at coordinate 28,925,188 of OY998241.1, forward strand.
TACTCAATCGGTAGTTAGTCTGGGTATAGGCACCGCAGCAGCCAGCGCAGTTAATACAGGGTCTGCATGCTAAGACTTCTGCATCGACTATCCAGCAGCCACCATAGCCTAGAGCACCCCAGCAGGGATAGAGTTCTCAAGGTCGTGTGTACAGAACCACACTTACTGCAGCAGACGATAGTGGAGCAATACCATCTGTTGCACTAGGTACCTTTCCTGTGCCCCGTTGTTAGGCATATGTCCTTATTGATTCTGGAGCTTCGCATTCCCTTATGACAGTTTAGATTAATGAACCTTAAACTTTCAATTACATGAACAATTTCTGTTACAGATTAATTCTTCCGACAAAGACAAATAGTTCATGACCGATCACTGACGCATAGCGAATTAAAGATTATGAAAGTTTATGTCATTTGTTATAGAAAACGTGTTCCGCAATGGCGCAATCCCCATGCTTGAAGATGTCAAATACTTTTGTGAACTCCTAGAGGGCCGAAAGCACAATAGGTATTTATTTATTTTTCCATTATTTAGTAATTTTTGTTTTTTGTATATAATTAAATGAAAAAGCTTCTTATAATTTCTTTTCACTTTTTTGGTAAAATGATGAGGTTTTTTTTTCTTGAAAGACATTGCTTTATCCTAACAAATGAACAAAGAATTGGACTTTTATTCAATAAAGTAATAGTCGACACACTTGGCTCGAGCAATGCCCTGACTTTCATGAATCAAGTGGAGAAGGTGAACCTTGGGTTTAAAATGAACCGATGGGGTAGTGACATACTCTTGGTTAGTGAGGCAAATGATGTTTTACTGTTATCCATGGAATTTAAACAAGAATTAGCGTCGGGCTAAATATTCTCCAACAAATTGGTCATACTTCATATTTATCTGGAATTGCATTACACATAAAACCTGACTTATGTCCAAATAGAGGCAAAATCAATCAAAAGATCTAAGTTGCAACCTATAGTTATATTTCTGTTTTCTTTTGTTGTCAATTGTGTTTACTTATCTTCTTTTTATTTGAACTTGTTAAAAAGAAAATAGATAAAGATGCTAAATATATGAATAAACCCCTTACAACGACGTTCCCACTATCTCTACCTAAGATGTAATGCTTCCTGTACCGCATGGGTGTTCTTACAAGTTTACAACTTTCATATTTGAATGATGGTAGGTTATAGGGCATGTGAGCCCATCTAAAGCACCGAGACAAAGTTTGCAAAGCCTACTTCATTTGTAGTAAATTTTATTATTTATGTTTCTTTGAATGGTATTTAACAAAGTTTGCCTTTATTTGTAATAGATTATACTACTTAATTACAAATAGTAGACACCTCTCTAACTTGGAAGTTAACACACTATACATATGGACAAGGTAGAGTTCAATGGGATATATATGTTAATAGCGACAACATAGAAATTTATAGTAAGGTAAATCTGCGACTTCAGAAATTGTGAGGGTTTAAGGCCCTCCTCTACTATCCCCCCCCCCCCCCCCCCCCCCCCCGCCCACCCCCCGCCCCCCAAAAAAAAAAGTCCATTTTACTCACTATAGATTGAATTTCGATTTTAGACATCGGTCGATCCCGATTTATTTGATATTAGATAGAATTCATTGACCCCAATAGTCCACAATATTATCTTTTTTTTTCTCCTTATTAAAACAATACCGTTGACACTATAAAAAATTGATCCTGCAATCCTTTTTTTTGTCAAAGTTGTTTTTCTTTTTGTGTAACTCATTTGATTTTTTCTTTGAGAGTTTCGGGAATATGTTCATGTTGACACCCAAAGTTTTTATGCTATGTGGTGGCCCATTATTCGGCCATGTGGCACTTAGATGGTGAGCCGGTAGTCAGCCACATGGAAGAACGTGAGAGTTGCAGTTATCGATGAGCTAGAAGAAGATGGTTACTAAAGCCATGTGGAAGAACGTGAGAGTAGCAGTTACCGATGAGCTGGAAGAAAGCGGTTCCTGAAGTCACGTGGAAGAATGTGAGAGTGGTAATTGCCGATGAGCTAAAAGAAGATGATTGCAGAAGCCATGTGAAAGATGTTAAATCATGGATTGAGGATGTGTGCAACATCTGTTTGCAAAAAAATGGGTATTCTAGTAGATGCGGGCGTGCCAGACTCTGGAAGAGTTAAGAGTACTTTCAAAAGAATGTGCAACTCTCGTTTTGGAAGTGATGGATGAAAATCAAGCGATTGTAAATGGATTCTTTTTGCCTTAGTCAAAAGGAATTAAATGTTAAAGTTTGAAAAATATAAAGGAATAAGAAATTGAGAGTGCAAGTTGGCAAAAATGTATTTAAGCTGGAAGAAAAATAAATGGAAGAAAGTAAATTGTTGCTGGAATTTAAGTGCTGAAAGATAAATTACTGGAAGAAAGTAAACTACTGGAATTTGAGTGCTGGAAGATAATTAAATGGCATAATTGAATGTGCACAAAGTAAAGTGCATGAATTTAAACTGCATGAAAGTAAAGGAACTGAAAAGAAATGACTTGTATTGAAATACAAGGAATTGAAAATATATGATAAAGTGAATGACAATTTAAGGAAATTGCATTATTGAGAGTTTGTGTTGTGCCTTAGGGGGCGGATTAAAGTTACATATAAACTTAGTGTGCATGTGTGTGTAGCCTTCAACCTTGCTCCAGAGTGTGCCAAGTGTCCATAAAACTACCCACTTCATTGCTTAATTATCTCATATTCTGCCACGTGTTGGTATAAGTTACATCTTCCATTGGCGGTTACAACTGTCATCTTCCAGTTATCCTTTTTCCATTCTGCCATGTGTTAGTAGAAATTACATGTTCCATTGGTGGTTACAACTGTCATCTCCTAGCTGTCCTTCTTCCAGACTGCCACGTGTTGGTAGAAGTTACATCTTCTATTAGCGGTTACAACTATCGTCTTCCAGCTGTTCTTCTTCCATTATGTCATGTATCGGTAGAAGTTACATCTTTCATTGGCGGTTACAACTGTCATCTTCTAGCTATCCTTCTTCCAGACTTCCATGTGTCAGAAGAAGTTATATCTTTCATTGGCGGTTACAACTGCCATCTTCCAGTTGTCTTTCTTTCAGACTACCACATGTCGGTAGAAGTTACATCTTCCATTGGCGGTTACAACTGCCATTTTCCAGCTGTCATTCTTCCATGTAACTTTAGCAGTCACCTTCTTCCATATTCCAGGTTATCAGAAACCGGTTCTTCTAAGTAACTTTAGCAGTCGTCTTCTTCCATCTTCCAGGTCATCAGGAACTGCTTTCTTCCACATAACTTCCGTAACCGCCATCTCCAGGTCATTATGAACTGATTTCTTCCACATAATTTCCGTAACCGCCATCTTCCATCTTCCAGGTTATCAACAACTGTTTTCTTCCACATAGCTAACTTTAATTCTGCCAAGTGCATGCCACGTGGTCGAATAATAGGCTACCATATGGTATGGAAATTTTGGATGTGAACAGCATCTTAGGAAAGAAGTTGAGATTTAGTTTGTAAGAGTGAACTAATGATGTCATAAATAGAATCCTTATGGTAATTTTGACCCTCTCCAGCAGCACACAAAAACAACTACTACGTTGCAATTTTTATAATTGTAATCTTTATCCTCATTTCCTTGCATTTACATTATCTTGTAATCTTCATTTCAAATAATGTCATTTCAATTCCAATTACTTTAACGCGCTTTGACTTTTTTTCAGTTCATTTCGTTGCATTTCAATTCCATTTCTTGCTACTTTCATTACTTAGTTTAATAACTTCAATTATCAACTTTGACATTTAACTCCTTTTAACTAATGCAAAAAGAACCCAATTCAGAATCGCTTGATCCATCTTCCTTCAAAAGAATATTTCTTCATTCTTTTGACATCTTTTGGCTCTCACGGGAATCTGGCATGCCTGTGCTTCTACCAAAAACTTTAGAAATATATGTAACACTTTTGAGTATTGTTTATTTATGGCATGTTCTAGTCAATAACCATGTTTTATGTTAGATAGGTCATTTTGGTTTCAACGACATCTACAAGTATCGACAAAGGAAAAATCAAGCATTGAAGTAGTGAAGAATACAAGTGAAGTGCAAAAGTGAGCGTATTGAGTAAAAAAGTCTTTCAGAGGGCAAAAATGACATTTTCCGAAGCCGTCACCAAAAGCAAAAAGTCTCGTGGAATCAAGACAGTCATTTGGGCACAATTGCGAAGAAAAGTGATTTTCACAAAATATCTACGCTCAAGCCTACGCCTACAGAACCTAAAAGTGGCTAGAAAGTGAAAAACTACGCTAAAGGGTATGCTCAGTGTTCTGCCGCATCTACGCTCAAGGGTTACGCCTAAGGTGTAGGTGTCTAGCAAGGGATTTTTTTACAGATTTCATGAATTGTCGAATTTGACCCCGACTTGACGTTTGATGATGTGGCTACAACTTATTGACCTATATACATGTTTGTATATCAATATAAGTTAGTTTCACTTCTAATTGGAAGGGTTAGACACAAGCAAAGAATCCTAATCAAAGCGGGGAACATGTTATCTCAAAACTAGGGTTTCCTACTCTAAAAATAGGAGAAGCCTCTACATAATTGAGGGGTGGTTTTTGAGAGATCTCAATAGTTTTTATATCATTCATATTCTTCTACAGAGATAGAGATAGAGAGAGAAAATCATTGAGTGAAGGTACTATTATTCTCTCTTAATTAGGGTTTGTTCAATTGTGCTTCTACATCGAAGATCTCTATGCATAATTGAATGGCCTGGTTGCTGAAAAATCAACACACCACCCTGTGCAATGTGGTTGCTTTGATCCATTTGAGAAACGAAGCCGTCTAAGTGTGGAGATCGGAGCAAGAGGCTTCGTGCTTATTTGATATGTTAAGAAACAGAGTCGTATGAGTACGGAGCAGAGCGAGAGCTTCGTGGAACATGAGTGAATCTAGACTTTGAGACATCGAGTGAAGAACATTAGATTACATCGGTTGTAAGTACTATTTTCATAGAGTCTATACAAATTCTTTGATTCATAGTGCATCGATACCCAAGCGTATCCGTGATTTTTACTTGGAGCATTTCCAAGGTTTTTCACGTAAAAATATCGCGTGTCTCTATTACTTTTTTTCAACACTTAGATTATTATTTGCATGATTTATCTTGATAGAGAATTGAATTAAAATTAACTTTTCAGCAATTATTATTAATTTGTCAATAAATCAACAAAAAACTTATTCACCCCCCTGTAGGCTATTTTCATTGATCGTCTAGGTAATTTGAATTGGTATCAAAGCGTGGTTGCACTGTTTTAGGTTAACTACCTAGAGTTAGATCTTGAACTTAGATGATGGACGTACCTCGTGAAGGAGGTTCCATATCTAGGTCCCCATTGTTTGATGGCTCTAATTACACATATTGGAAAATGAGAGTGAGAGCATTTTTTAAATTTCTAGATGAGAGAGCTTAGCTTGCCATAGAGGTAGGATACTCACCTCCCACTGTAAAAGATGTTGTTACTAATGAATCTAGGGTAAAACCGTCGAGTGAGTAGACTACTGCTGAAACAAATAGTGCTAGTGTTAGGAGTCAAATGTTACACATTCTAGGAGATTAATTCGGTATTGTTAGTCTCTATGGTTTATTACCTTGGTATTTTTATGCAATTTGTATGTTTTAGCATGTTTCAGGTTCGATACGTGTAAAGCAAGCTAAATCCAGTGAATTAACTGAAGTACTAGCTCATAACCATTCAAGAACCAAGACCGAGGTAAAATGAGGTGCAAAAATATACTAAAGGGGAGTTAAAAAGGCAAAATAAATGAATTGGAGGCTAGCGGAAGCAACCGAGACGTATGGAGCGAATTACAAACAAGAATAAAGTAGTTGTCGTTTTATGGATCGATCCACATTCTTGGGATCGATCCCACCCCTGGACATTGAAAACTGTTGTTTTAGGATCGATCCTACCTTCACGCACTAGAATTTGCGATGGAATTGGTAAGAGTTACCCTGGGATCGATCCCCAGAATATAGGATAGATCCCAGGGATGAATCAGCTTAATGTTGTGGACCCCGATTGACGTATTGCACACTCCGGAACGTGTTGAGATATATTTTAAATATATTGTAATTAATATATCAAAGAGTCCAACTACTACAAGACTCCACATCTATAACTACAAATTTCATATCAGCTTTTAGGGCTCTCTCTAGGGGGATCGCCTCTTACAAAATTAGTGTGTAAAATACATATTAGGAGAGCGATATAAGGGAGTACAATGAGAGAAAATAAGATAGAAAAGAGCACCGGAAGATCCATGGAGTCGAGTTCATCACCAATAACGCAATCATTGACACCCATGGGCAACTAAACGGTAACTAGGGTTTTCTTGCAAAACCCTAGCCCATGTAATGTACTCTATTGTTGCTTATTTTTAATGTTAAAGGGGAAGCTAAAGAGCAATCCTACAATGGTTATGTAGATAGGAGATTTTTGCTTCATGTTTAAATAAGAATTTTCATTTTATCTATCCTAGGCTGATTTTATGTTAATTCTTGCACAACTACACTTAATTGCTACGAGCTTGAACTCCAAAAGTTAGGTTGTTAGTTATCTACATAACGGTGCTTAAAACATGCGACTTTAGTTTGGACAGTTCATGCTAGGGGAATATGAAATGGATGTGTTTCTAATTTAATGCATAATAAGAGTAGTGTAGGGCAATGGCATATCCAAATCATGTTTCATCCGAAGATAAATTGTGATCGAGCTCGGTTAACTGTAACCTTTGACGGGGACTGGAAACTTTCTTACAATAGCACTAGTCTGATTTGTAGGAAATGTATCTCCCTTTCATAATAAAATAGATAGCATGTTTGCATTACGAAGCTAGTTCTGGCACTAGATACGCCCTAATATTTCTTTTGATTGAATTTTCTCAATTTATCTTAATTATTTTATTTAGTTTAGTTGTTAATTTAATTAGTTTAATATGAAAATCAAAATCAAACTAGCTTAACAATTCAAGAATATTATTTTATTAGAATTTAGAGTACGACTTAGTCTTTGTGGGATCGATAAACCCTGTCTCAAGCTATATTATACTACGAACTAACTCGTACACTTGCAATAGGCAAAACGAGGTCGTATTTAGGGTCTATTTTTAAGCATATTGTTAGCCGACCTACTGAGCCAATTAAGTTGGAATTCAAAAGCTTTGAATGCGTTGTATAATACGGTGGCTGCAAGTGAGTTTAAAAGCATAGCCATATGTGAAATTGCAAAAGAAGTTTTGGACATTCTCCAAGTAACTTATGAAGGAACTTTAAAAGTTAAGCAATCAAAATTCCAAATTCTAAATTCACAATTTGAACAACTTATGATGGAGGATGATGAAGTTTTTGGTGACTTTGAGGCTAGAATAACTGACATAGTAACAAGTTGTCACAATCTAGGAGAGCCTACTCCCGAGACTGCCATAGTGAAAAACATCCTTAGGTGTCTACCTGAACATTTTCGGTCTAAGGTTACCGTTATATCTGAAATCATGAGTTTTTAAGAAATTAAGCTTGAAGAGTTGGCTGAAAACTTAAAATCTTATGAGATGGAGATGTGTGTTCAATCCTCTAATAAGTCGAGTGGTACAAAAGAGAATAGCATAGCTTTTAGAACCACTAAAGAGGATTCTAGTCAGTCTGATGAGGAGGGTGAAAGTAGGCCAAGTTAGTTTGATATGATCATGAAGCAGTTTGATAAATTTTTAAAATCTTCTTGTGGTCAAGAATTAATTAAAAGACAAAAATTTGGAGATAAATCACATGATTTTAAAAATAAAAAGGTCCAAAATCGGAATGACAAGATTGATTCTAAAAAGAAGAAACCTCAATATTCTGAGTGTCAAGGGTTTGGTCACATAACTGTTGAGTGTGCCAATAAGAAGAAAATGACAAAAGGTCTAGTTATTACTCGGAGTGATGGATCAAATGATGTAACAACTAGTGAGTCTGTTGAGTCTGATATAGCTGATGAGTCTGAGAATTTCACCGTGTTTGTTGCACAAAGTAAGGTGGTTAGTGAAATTGCTGCAAGTTGGGCAATGTCTGAGGATGATGATTCTGAGGATAAGAAGAAAATTATAAAAGGTCTAGCTGTTACTTGGAGTGATGGATTAGATGATGGAATAACTAGTGAGTCTGAGAATTTCACCATGTTTGCTGCACAAAGTAAAGAGGTTAGTGAAATTACTGCAAGTTGGGCAATGTTTGAGGATGATGATTCTGAGGATAATGAAAATCGTGGGGACTCGTATGAAGATGCATACAATAAACTTTATTAAAAGTCTGTTCATATAAGCAAAGTCTTCTCAAAATATATTGCTCAATTAAAAAATGTTGATAAGGAGAGATAATCCTTAAGAGAAGAGTTGATCAAGCCTGAACAAGAAAGGACTCAGGATTTGAAGAGGGTTGATGGTCTAAATGAGGAATTAAACACTCTAAAATTGGGATTGAGTGAGAAATCTACAAGGATTTGAAGGATGTTAACTCAACTATTTATCGATGGTCTAGTGGAACTCTTAAGCTTGATCACATGTTGAGTGTAGGAAAATCTGCAGTAAATATAAAGGGGTTGGGGTTCAAAGGAATGAGTGATTCTAACACTGTTTCCAAAACAACCTTTGTTAAGGCTTCCCATGTAGCATCTAGTTCTTCTCAAGGTAAATATGATAGGAATCTTAATGTTCAATCTTATGTTATAAAATATGTTGAGAGTAAGCCGGTTGCCTCTAGATTCCATAAGGGTTCGAATAATGGTTTCCAAAGGTTTATCCCAGTTTGTCATCACTGTGGAGTGAAATGTCATATTCGACCCCTGTGTTCAAAGTTAAGAGGATAAACATTGAAATTAGAGTGTAAGCGTAGAACTCAAAAATGATCAATGTTGAAAATCAAATTCGGGTGTTGAGTGAAGAGGTAAAGAGGTTGTCTAGGCTGGCAAATAGAGCACCGAAAATTAAACAAGTGTGGGTTAGGAAAGATGAACTACAGTGTTTGGTTGCTCATACTACATGTAGAGCGCGTGACTCTAATTTTGAGAAAGGTCTTGAGTATATATCCACAGATTCTTAGTCGACAGACATCTATGCAAAACCATTAGATTTTCAAAAGCATGTGTATCTTAGAAAATCTAGTGGCATGTTATCATTAGGATAGATGACTTTATATGTATCATTCTAGAAATATCTTACATTATCTTTTATCCTAGAATTGATATTGTTAGTCACTAAATAACCCTAGAGGGGGGGGGGGGGGTGAATAGGGTGTTCAAAATATTTCTACTCCTTTTCGAAATTGGAACAATATATAATCAATATTCAATTTCTTCAATAGTCAAATGAATAAATTCAATTCAATTTATCTAACAACTAATCACAAGACTAATTAGCATACAAGATATTCAAGTAAATATATCATGCAAATTAATGAAATAAGGAGAGAGAGATAGAGAGATTGACACCGTGATTTTTCGAGGTTCGGTAACTCCTACTCCTCGGCTCAAGAACCCCTTCTTGAGACTTTTCCCGATCCTTTCACTATGGCCCTTCCTTCACAGGTGGAATGGCAAACCTTTACAACACAAGCCTCTCGAGCTTGTCTCTCAATCAAGAGAACAACCCTCTCTTGAACAATCGGTGGACTTCACTTGTCTGAGATTACAAATTCGTATGTAATCAATAAAATCACTCAAGAACAAAAACACTCAAAACCCAAAGGTTTTTATGGAAGATAAATCAATATAAGCTCAAGTGTTTTTGGTGATTTTATAATAGCTCTAGAAATGTATTCTCAAAGGATATAATCAATGAATGATATTTGGAGAATAAGAAGAGATACTAGAGGTTTTGATTTTCAAAGAAAGTTGGAGAAAATTAGATTTTCAAAGCTTGGTTTCAATGGCTTTTGTAGAGAAAATTTCTGCAGAATTTTTGATAGCTTTCTTTCTCTTTTGTATTTCAATCTCTTAATCTTCAATATACACATCTCATTCTATATATAGCATTGCATTAGGGTTTTGAAGAGTGATTATAGTATTTGAAAGACAAGAGCCGTTTGAACACCATTAAACACAATCCACAAAACATGGGAATTGTTTTATGAAAATCTGCAGATTTTAAGCAACTTCTAGTCGACTACTTCTCTATTGTAGTCGACTACAATGGACCATCTAGTCGACTAGATTGAGTTCTAGTCGACTACTTTGGACCATCTAGTCGACTAGAATGAGTTCTAATCGACTACAATGAGTAGTCTAGTCGACTCAAGCTTGTTTCAGTCGACTCTTTTGATGTGGATGAAAAGCCAATAGCTACTGATTGAAATAGTCGACTACTAGAAAATACACAGGGTGATTCTAGTCGACTATAACAAGAAAAACATTTAATAAAAATATTTTTCTTTCCGTTTAAGTTTGGTAAAGCGTTTTTCATTGCATTTGAGTTCGGTTTATTTTATACTTGAGCTTATACGATAAAATCGACGCATAAAATTACCTTGTTACAATGATCGCTCCCCGACCTATCTACCCCAAGTCTTGAGTCTTCAACTTTCACCTTCGCCGTTGAATTATTTGATTTTCCATTTTCGCGCTTCAATTTCTTTCACGGCTTTTCGCTTTTATTCAATCTTTCTTTCCGAGCTTGCTTTCCGAGTCGTTTTCTTTCCGTGTTTGTTTTCCGAGTCGTTCACCTGTCTTTTGCTGAAAAGATGAACTTTATAATTCATTAGTATTAAACATGCTTTAAATTTTTTGTTAATATCAAAATAGGATTTATTGTCCGAGAATAAATTTCAAGGCCAACAATCTCCCCCTTTTTGATGTTGACAAAACATTTCGTGTTTACGTGTAAATGGTGAAGTATCAAGTGATCCTCCCCCTCAATGTGTGCATTACATGCTCCCCCTTAGTAAATATATTTTGGCAATTTCATACACTAGCATGGAGGCACACATAAACATGACTTACATACACGAAAGCATGATACACGAAAACAACTTACTTCTCCCCCTTTGGCAACATAAAAAGGTGGGAAATGACGGTTGAATAAAGAATTTATCATGCTAATACATCAACGCCCAAAGCCAACCCAATTTCTCTACGAATTTTGAAAGAGAATCCTCCGGAAAAAGGCTTTGTGAAAATATCCGCTAATTTATTTTTCGTGTTAATAAAAACCAATACAACGTCTATTTTTTCAATTTGATCACGTAAGAAATGATGCCTAATCTCGATATGTTTAGTTCGTGAATGATGACAAGGATTCTTTGACATACAAATAACGCTTGTAAAAACGCATGCAAAGGGCACATGATTGAAAATAAGCACATAGTCATATGTATTAAGTTTGGTATTTCTTCCCCTATCACCAAGGAGCAAAGCTCCCCCTAAGAATGTGCATACAACATATACTCATCAACTAATTTTCTCCTTCTTTGACATCATTAAAAAGAGTAAATACAATCAAGTACAAGAAGAGAATCAAGTTGCATATATGAATTGTGATCATATAATATATCATTCGAAGTAACACAATCTCATAATGTCCACACATTTCATGAATATGCTTAAGATGATTATCAAATTACAAACATAACTTTGCATTTATGAAGGCAACGAGGACATGCTAGCACATGTCATCAATGATGACTAAACCATTTGCTTGATTTTCATAGACAAATAGGATATATGGTCAACATAGATTTTCATAAATCAAATACAAATATCAAGTTGATGACTCAAATGAAAAGTGACTTAATGTTCAAGTATGTGTGTTTGAATTAAAGCTCAAACCATAAGTATTCAACATACTATATGTAAACAAAGAGCACTCAAACACTAGATCATTTAAACTCACATAGTCATGTATGAAAATTCACTTAAAATCATATATGAGCACTTAAGAATAAGTCAACAACACCTTCATCTTAATCACGTGAAAATAAATAAACACATATGCAACATCTAATCATAACATGTAATGTGAATAGAGTAAAAATCATTATGATGACTAAGAAAAAAATATTCTAAAATAAGCAAGTGAAAAATACACAAGACAAATGCTAACACACTAATGTTCAAAGGCATTTCCATATCTTTATGAAATTTTACACAATGAGTTCTTTTGGATAAACTTTGTGAGAATATTGACGAAGAAAATTATAATCATGAAGGTGATCTCATTTCTCATAAGTGCATGTCTTTGAAAACTTTTAATGTAATGGCAAAGATATGTAATCTTCACAAGTGCTAGAAACACAAGATATATCTCTTATATATATAGTAAAAATGTTTATCTAAAATAATAAGAGATGAACCAAGATGACATATAATTTAGTCTTAATTATGTTACTAAACATCTAAGTCCAAGAGTAGTCAACCAAGGAAACCATATAATCCCAAAACCGAAGTGTCAAAAAGTATTTGAAATTATGTCATGACACTTAAATGTATTTTTCCCAAGAAGAAAATAAATTTATCTATCATGCTCATTTTGAAATAGATTGCATGTTTGTGATAAACGTCTTTACACAACACATCAAAAATTGGTAAACATAATACTCCAATGAATCTTATAACCAAATTTGTGACAAGTTATAAATGATAAACAACAAAAAGAATGTTTATCAATAGGTTCTAAAATATCCTTCATCCATAAGAAAATCACTTAAAGCCATTCAAAACACCCTCTTGGATCATTTTTCAAAATAAGTACGGCTTATGATAGTTTTAAACCCATTTTCTAGAACTAATACATTTCAAAGAATTGTGAATCACTTCATGAAAATTTTTCATATAGGAATGCATTAGATAAAAAAAATTTCATGCAAAGAGGCATGTGGCATTTTTAGAATTTTAATTCCATTTATATGTGCAAAGAAAAATCTATATCCTTCTTGGTTAAGATCTTGGAATAATAACGGTCAAAACCTTGGGTCACCATTATTAGACATAGAATGCAACATTAATATACATTATAAGATATACAAGAGTATGCATGTATGATAATGATATCAAAGTTTAAGATATAGAAAATATTATATATCATTGAGAAAATCATAATAATGCAAGAACAATAAAAACGTATGTCTTTCATGATATGTGCACATAAAACTCATGAATCATGTTTTTCAATAAACATTCAAGATAGCAACATTTGAGCACAAAATCTCCATCTTTTCAACATGCTTCCTTCAAAGAGAAACCTATAGTTCCTTTACATAATAAAGATCCAAGCATATATTAAATAGCTTCAACCAAGATTTCAATTTGAAACAACAAAGGCTAATTATCATGAAAATCATTTTTATGAAAATCTTTATGCAAATCCCTCTAGGATGATTAGCAAGAAGATATATAATAGAGGATGATGAATCATTTAATCGCATAGAATTTCATCACATATTCCTTATCCTCATTTGCATTAGATAGATCATTCAAAGAAATTATGCTCTCTTGAGGTTTACTAGTGAGGATATATTTGATTAAACATATATTCCAAGTCCGTCCAAATTTCTCTTCAAAATTAAATACCTCAAATAAATGTGCAAAATGTCATGTCAAGAGAATTTAGATAAAGCACTAAAATCATGAAGGCCCATGAACAAAAATAAGCATAGAATCAAGTGAAATAGCTTTGATGGTCTAGAGATGGTCATGACTATATTCTTTAAAAATCATGCATGATCAAGACTTTCTTTCATATATCCAAGTCAATTCAAAGCAAGCTACTATCAAGTATTCATCAAAAGCATAGTCAATTGTATGCACCAAGTAGCCAATCACTCTTATTACCAATCATCAAGTTTATTCCATGACATATCAATAACGATTCAACATACTTGAATGAGCATATGTATGTCATGTATAATCTCATTAATGAAAGCACATTAGTAATTGAGGATAGAAAATGTGTACCATGATGCTAGCTTTACCCATTTTACATAGAGTTGCTTGTAGATGATTTGTAATGTCCACTCATTTTGTGAGAAACCTTAATTTCATCTCCCCTTTTGAGTTATAGCATCACAATTGAAGAATCAATTGATCTTGAGTAAGGAATCAATCCACACCTACAAGACACACTCAAGTGGTTTTCTTTGGTACCCTTTTTGCTCTAGGGTCCATTTGTGTTAGCACATTTTTAGTCATAATTCATTATAAGCACATTAGCACAAAATGAATGATCTTCAACAACCATTATGCTTCAATTGAATTTATCATTTAAGAACATTATCATGAAGTGCATTTGTCAATTCAAATGGTAAGATATGATCATGGTTAATTATCAAGTCAATGAACCAAATATGAAATTAGTAATGGAATGAGACTCCATTTCATATATGAATCATAGTAAACAACCATATGCATTATTCATGTTCAATCATCAAGAATTGACAAGAAAACCAATATAACTTCCCTTGATTAGCAAAAATAAATTATATGCCTTTTTTCAAGATTTGTAAAGCTATAGCACATAGGAAGATTCATTTCATTTCAAAATTCTTTGAACATATGAAAGTACAATGAAAAGATATTTCCATAAGAGTCACCCTTTAGAAATAATTTAACTCTAAATCAATGTGACATTTTTCTCATGCAATTTCAAGAAACAAAAGAATGTGATACATGAATAATGATCATTTATCAATCAATGAAAACATTCATAAAGTAACATAGTATAAATTTTCGTTTCTTTTAGCATTTGACAATTGATTCCCATCTTTCTTAACTAAGCATGCATTGGTCCTAAAAATAACATCATAGTCATTGTCACACAATTTGACTAATGCTAAATAAGTTATGCTTCAAACCATCAACCAAAAACACGCTATCTATAAAGAGTGGAAGATATACCAATTGAGCCAATCCTTATAATTTTGCCTTTAGAGTTGTCTCCAAAAGTTACGTTTCCTACTTCATAAGTTTTTAGAGAAATGTATTTTGATTAGTCTCCCATCATATGCCTTGAGCATCCACTACCAATAAGCCATTTCCTTTAAGGCGGACTTCAAGCATACCTACAAAACAAATTTAAGTAACATTTGTTGGTACCCAATTTATCTTGGGTCCACTAGGGTTAGAGACAGATGCAATGGTTCCTTTTGGAACCCAAATCATTTTTGGTATAACATTTTCCTTTCTATGCAAGCATGCAATGGTTCCTTTTGGAACCCAAATCATTCTTGTTATCACTTTCTTCTTCCTAAGTAAACATGCATTTGCTTTATGTCCCTTTTTCTTGCAATAATAACATGTAACATGCTTATGATCATTTGAGGATGCATGAGATGATTGTCTTGTAAATGTATGCCTTAATGATTTCCTCTTTTTCAAGATAATTGCATCTTTGTCAAAAGCATCATACCCTAGACCATATTTATCAAATGATCCTCTTTGTCTTCCCAACATAATGCTAAGGTTTTCCTTTCCTTTTGTAAATTTAGCTAAGACATTTATTTGATCATCTATAGTATTTTTTAACCGATTGTTTTCCTTTTCTAGCTCTATGTTTTTGCCATTGCATGAAACTTCTAAGTTTGAAGTAATAGAGCTACATGAAGATTAAGCTTTCTTAAGAAGAATATATTTTCTAGCTAACTTTTCAAATCCATCATGCAATTCTTCAAATGCATCTTGTAATTCATCATAAGAAGATAGAAGTTCATCATATGACAATTTATCTTTATCTAATGAATGTGAATTTAAATGTACCTCTTCTTCATTTGCCGTGAAACAAGGGTTTGCCATTTCTTCACCATTTTCCTCCTCGTCCGAGTTACATGAGTCGTAGTCATCCCATGTGGCATTCATAGCCATCTTGCTTGGTCTTTTCTCGTTCTCCTTTTCGAGCTTGAAGCAATCACTTTTGTAGTGTCCCGGCTTTCCACAATTGAAACACGTTGGAGGTTCCCTTTTCTTAGGCTCGCCTTTTGATTCGATTCTCCTCATGAATTTTCCACCATTGGCTTTCTTTCTTTGAAGATATTTCTTGAATTCTTGAGTGAGCAAAGCAATGTCCTCATCCACTTCTTCTTCATTCGGCTCAATGGCTTCATTTTTGGTAGAGGCTTGCAAAGCTATACCTTTTCTTGGCTTGATGTCGTCTTCACGAGATTTCAATGTGATTTCCCAAGTGAGTAGAGAGCCGAAAATCTCATCAAGACTCATGTTGTTGAGATCATGAGCTTCTTTGATTGCCGTTACCTTTGCATCCCATTTAGCCGGAAGACTTCTAAGCACTTTGCGTGACGCATCGGATCTAGGAACAATTCTACCAAGATGCTTTAGTCCATTCAAAATGTTAGTGAAACGAGACATCATAGAATTAATATTTTCATCTTCCTTCATGGCAAATAATTCATATTCATGCATAAGTATATCAATTTTAGATTCTATAACTTGAGTAGTACCTTCATAAGTTACTTCAAGTTTATCTCACATTTCTTTTGCAGTGGAGCAAGTAGAGAAACGATTAAATTCGTTTGGACTTAAGGCACAATTTATATTCACCTTAGCTTTAGCATTAAATGACATAAGCCTACGTTCATCATTATCCCATTCGTTGGGCAATTTGGGGATAGTTTTTCCATTTACTATTTTTGTTATAGTGAAAGGTCCATCAACAATAACTTGCCAAATATGAAAATCAATAGCTTGAAGAAAGTCTACCATTCTAGTCTTCCAATAGCTATAGTTTGAACCATCAAACTAAGGGGGTCTAATAATAGATTGTCCTTCAACGTGAGTGACTAAATGTGAGGCCATGATCGTTCTCTAAGACGGTTAAGTCCAAAAAATAGAGATTAGGCTCTGATACCAATTGTTAGTCACTAAATAACCCTAGAGGGGGGGGGGGGTGAATAGGGTGTTCAAAATATTTCTACTCCTTTTCGAAATTGGAACAATATATAATCAATACTCAATTTCTTCAATAGTCAAATGAATAAATTCAATTCAATTTATCTAACAACTAATCACAAGACTAATTAGCATACAAGATATTCAAGTAAATATATCATGCAAATTAATGAAATAAGGAGAGAGAGATAGAGAGATTGACACCGTGATTTTTCGAGGTTCGGTAACTCCTACTCCTCGGCTCAAGAACCCCTTCTTGAGACTTTTCCCGATCCTTTCACTATGGCCCTTCCTTCACAGGTGGAATGGCAAACCTTTACAACACAAGCCTCTCAAGCTTGTCTCTCAATCAAGAGAACAACCCTCTCTTGAACAATCGGTGGACTTCACTTGTCCGAGATTACAAATTCGTATGTAATCAATAAAATCACTCAAGAACAAAAACACTCAAAACCCAAAGGTTTTTATGGAAGATAAATCAATATAAGCTCAAGTGTTTTTGGTGATTTTATAATAGCTCTAGAAATGTATTCTCAAAGGATATAATCAATGAATGATATTTGGAGAATAAGAAGAGATACTAGAGGTTTTGATTTTCAAAGAAAGTTGGAGAAAATTAGATTTTCAAAGCTTGGTTTCAATGGCTTTTGTAGAGAAAATTTCTGCAGAATTTTTGATAGCTTTCTTTCTCTTTTGTATTTCAATCTCTTAATCTTCAATATACACATCTCATTCTATATATAGCATTGCATTAGGGTTTTGAAGAGTGATTATAGTATTTGAAAGACAAGAGCCGTTTGAACACCATTAAACACAATCCACAAAACATGGGAATTGTTTTATGAAAATCTGCAGATTTTAAGCAACTTCTAGTCGACTACTTCTCTATTGTAGTCGACTACAATGGACCATCTAGTCGACTAGATTGAGTTCTAGTCGACTACTTTGGACCATCTAGTCGACTACAATGAGTAGTCTAGTCGACTCAAGCTTGTTTCAGTCGACTCTTTTGATGTGGATGAAAAACCAATAGCTACTGATTGAAATAGTCGACTACTAGAAAATACACAGGGTGATTCTAGTCGACTATAACAAGAAAAACATTTAATAAAAATATTTTTCTTTCCGTTTAAGTTTGGTAAAGCGTTTTTCATTTCATTTGAGTTCGGTTTATTTTATACTTGAGCTTATACGATAAAATCGACGCATAAAATTACCTTGTTACAATGATCGCTCCCCGACCTATCTACCCCAAGTCTTGAGTCTTCAACTTTCACCTTCGCCGTTGAATTATTTGATTTTCCATTTTCGCGCTTCAATTTCTTTCACGGCTTTTCGCTTTTATTCAATCTTTCTTTCCGAGCTTGCTTTCCGAGTCGTTTTCTTTCCGTGTTTGTTTTTCGAGTCGTTCACCTATCTTTTGCTGAAAAGATGAACTTGATAATTCATTAGTATTAAACACGCTTTAAA
The DNA here is from genome assembly GCA_963922005.1 of Cornus suecica. Lineage (NCBI taxonomy): Eukaryota > Viridiplantae > Streptophyta > Magnoliopsida > Cornales > Cornaceae > Cornus > Cornus suecica. The sequence goes on from OY998241.1 coordinate 28,943,576, forward strand.
TTTTTTGTTAATATCAAAATAGGATTTATTGTCCGAGAATAAATTTCAAGGACAACAGATACATTATCATTCATTTTTGTATTATTTTCATCTTTATTTATTTTATGTATGCATCATGCTACTATTAGGATTATACATGCATGCATCATTATGACAAAAATGATAAAAAATTTAAATAAAAATTCTTAGCATGTTGAGCTTGGCTAAGGGTACAAATGGTTGTCATATTTCATTATATTATCATATTAAATTTTCTTATTATAGTTATGAGAATTGGAGTTGTTAGTTTGACCTGAGCTTATGAGTTATTCACTTGATATGTTTAAGTATTCTTTTTGGAACTCATAAACTTTGGGTGTTTGTTTCACTTCGGAGATAACTGTAATACTTGTTAAAACTTTTAATACTTTCATTTAATCTGAAGTGATATGTAGGTTCATGAGTTATGCTAGATTGATCTATACTTTTAAATACCTTTTGCATCTTATGAATGTTGTGGTGATGTTGAAAAGAGGAAATAATGAGATGTTTAAAATATATAAATGCAAAAAGTAGTTCTTCGATCTGAGTAACCGGGCCTCTTGCCTCAGTAAGCATTGAGTGTTCGCGTAAAAAGGGGAAAAGACTAATGAGCATAAATATCATGGAAGAAGGTCGGGCCCAGTTGGTCGGGACTAAAAATCCTCGCTGGAAAGTCCAAAGCTTAGAAAGATAAAAAGGGATATGGTGAAAAGGTTGAAAAGATTAAATTGTGTTCCCTTAATTAGCAATAAGGTATGAGTTAAAGATTTGACTTCTACTTTAGGTTTTGAACTGAAGTGTCTTCACGATTAGTGAGGAGATTATCATAATTAGTATGTATTGCTTTCATCTTAGTTGTTTCCTTGCACCTGAACATTTTTCATATATGTAAATGCAATGTAAAGTTTGTCTTGTGACTGCTTATATCTACAAGGTACGTGTGCTGATTTTCTTCACTATCACGTGTATAATAGCTAAGTCAAATATGCGAATATGATATGTTAATGATTAACTTATTATCTCTACTGTCCTGCTCACATGGTTCTAAGAACAAAAAAAAAATTATTGAGCATTTTGCATTTATGCATTAGTATTAAGTTCATGCATTGTAGAAATTTATGTTACTTAAGAATCTGGATATAATCTTATAAAGTACTTTATCTTAGTATTTAGTGTTTGACTTAGATTCTCTAGAGTCTCCTCTGTGATCCTTTCCCTATATGTTCATCTTGAGTTTTTCTTTTGTTCCTCTCATGTGTTTTGTTTATTTTTATTGTTCCTTGTCATTTCAGTGACAAAAAGGGGGAGAAGTATTGAGTAAGGGGGAGTAATGGTTTTAGGGGGAGAAGTATTGAGTAAATGAGAAGGAGTGTGTGTTTTATGATCCTTTTGCTTACATGGATATTGTGTTTTTTCTTATGATCATTTTATTTATGTTTTCCACACTTGCATTTAATGGTTTATTCAGTGTTGTGGTTACACGATTGGTAGATCGTCATGAAAGCAAGGTCACAGTTTATATCTATGTTTGTCGGTGTGTGTTCATAGGTATAGATGTTATATTGTTATTTTTGAGGTTCTATTGTAAAACATGGTTTTGTCTCAGAAAAGCCAAGGGGAAGATTGTAAGAACACTTTTGAGTATTATTTATTTATGGCATGTTCCAGACAATAACCATGTTGAGTGTTAGATAGGTTATTTTGGTTTCAATGACATCTACAAGTATCGACAAAGGCAAAATCAAGCATTGAACTAGTGAAGAATACAAGTGAAGTGTAAAAGTGAGCATATTGAGTAAAAATGTCTCCCGGATGGCAAAAATGATATTTTCCGAAGCCGTTACCTAAACCAAAAAGTATCGTGGAATCAAGACTGTCATTTTGGCATAGTTGCGGAGAAAAGTGGTTTTCATAAAGTATCTACGCTCAAGCCTACGCCTATAGAACCTAAAAGTGGCTAGAAAGTGAAAAACTACACTTCAGGGTACACTCAGTGTTCTGCCGCATCTACGCTAAAGGGTTACGTCTAAGGTGTAGGTGCTTGGTGAGGGATTTTTTGCAGATTTCATGAATTGTCGAATTTGACCCCGACTTGAAGTTTGATGATTTGACTACGACTTATTGACCTATATACATGTTTGTATATCAATATAAGTTACTTTCACTCTTAATTGGAAAGGTTTAACACAAAGAAGGAATCCTAATCAAAGTGGGGAACAAGTTATCTCAAAACTAGGGTTTCCTACTCTATAAATAGGAAAAGTCTCTACAGAATTGAGGGGTGGTTTTTGAGAGATCTCTGCAATTTTTATATCATTCATATTCTTCTACAAAGATAGAGATAGAAAGAGAAAATCATTGAGTGAAGATATTCTTATTCTCTCTTAATTAGGGTTTGTTCAATTGTGCTTCTACATCGAAGATCTCTATGCACAATTGTGTGACGTGGTTGCTGAAAAATCAACACACCACCCTGTGTAACGTGGTTGCTTTGATTCATTTGAGAAAAACAACCGTCTGAGTGTGGAGATCGGAGCAAGAGGCTTCGTGGTTATTTGATCTGTTGAGAAACAGATCCGTCTGAGTATGGAGGGGAGCGAGAGCTTCGTCGAGCGTAAGTGAATCTAGACTTTCAGATGTCGAGTGAAGAACAACAAATTACATTGGTTGTAAGTACTGTTTTCATAGAGTCTGTACAAATTCTATGATTCATAGTGCATCGATACCCGAGCGTATCCTTGGTTTTAACTTGGAGTCTTTCCAAGGTTTTTCATGTAAAAATATCGTGTGTCTCTATTGCTTTATTTTCTACACTTAGATTATTCTTTGCATGATTTATCTTGATAGAGAATTGGATTAAAATTGAATTTTCCGCAATTATTATTAAATTGTCAATAAATCTTCACAAAGCCTATTCACCCCCCCCCCCCCCCCCCCTCTAGGCTATTTTCATTAATCGTCTAGATAATTTCAAGATAACATTAACTAGTATGACCGGTGGGACACCTGTTAAAGTTTGATTGATATGTTACCAAAGCTAAGGCCATGGAAGAACCCCATACCGAATAAAGAATTACTGGAAGAAGCACCACCAGTTTCTACTGGTAGTTTATATGCGACTGAACCAATATCATTGGCAGAAATGTTTAGAAGACTCAATGCAAGATTTGATGCTTTAGAATAATTTATTGGTCAACTCAAGTTATTTCCAATACAGTGTATTCAGTGTCTCAACTGATGGCATGTCCAATAGTGCAAGTTCTAGTTACATAACCACCAAGGGTTGTTTCTTCCGTAACTAGCATGGTGAACCAAAATATTCCACAAACTACTCATTATTTTTATGCTATCTGGACAAGTGTTCCAGTAAGTATACCAATTCCATGACCTGAAATACAACCACAATCGGTATACTTTCCACCAATTCAACACTTGCCTCAACCAGTTCTACCACAACCCCATCAACAATTGGTTCCTCTTAATCCTCCAGGAAGAGGCAGTCCGGACCCGTAGGGCAACAATCACCATTGGAGGCAGAATCCACCGTTTCTTCCCGGAGCACCACATCCAGTGGTAGCAGGGGGCAACAAATGTTTATTCAACCTTCCCTAATCAACCATCAGGCCCAAAAAATCATTTTGGAAGAGGGGCAGTTGGAAGATTTAATTAGATTATGGTTTGACTAGAAGAAGACTTAGCAGACTAGCATACTGGAAGCCATAACCTGAAATGGTTGATGTGTTTAAATGGTGGAAGATGAGATGGAAGGACGGATGAGCTCAAAATTAGGGTTTATTTTTCTGGATTCTGGAGTCATTGATTAATTCACAAATTTTCTAAGGCCTTGTTTGCTAAAGACCACAAGCCCATAAAAATTTGGGGGGCAAATGTTGACACCCAAATTTTTCATGCCATGTGGTGGCCCATTATTCGGCCATGTGGCACTTAGATGGTGAGTCGGTAGAATGAAAGTCAACCACATGGAAGAACGTGGGAGTGATAGTTATCGATGAGCTGGAAGAAGACTGTTACTAAAGCCACGTGGAAGAACGTGGGAGTGGCAGTCAAAGTTGGAAGAAGACAGTTGTTGAAGAACGTGGGAGTTCCAATTACCGATGAGCTGGAAGAAGGCAGTTGTTGAAGCCACGTGGAAGAACGTGGGAGTGGTAGTTAATGATGAGCTGGAAGAAGACGGTTGTGGAAGCCACGTGGAAGATGTTAAAAACATGGATTAAGGACACGTAGCAGCATCTTAGGAAGGAAGTTAAGATTTAGTTTGTAAAAGTGAACTAATGATGATATAAATAGAACACTTAAGGTAATTTTGACCCTCTTTAGCAGCACACAAAACAACTAACTAATTTCATAATCACTTGATCCATCTTCCTTTAAAAGAATATTTTATTATTCTTTTGACATCTTTTGGCTCTTCCAAGAGTATGGTACGCTTGTGCTTCTACCAAAAATGTTAGTGAGACAACACTCCCTTCTAATATTTTCGATTTGAGAGATGATTGTGCTATATACCTTAATTTTCTTGGTTTCAATACGACTTCTTACGAGCATTGTTTATTTCTACTATTATCTAATACATATATATATTCATACCCAGCTCACCACCATCACCACCACATGCATGTACCAACAGAGTCAAGATTTTCAGCTAGATGAATCACACATGAAGATTTCCAGCTCACATGCATCTACCTCTCCAAATGTCAAGATTTGCAGCTCTATGTTGTGCAAGTTGTTTTTGTCTTCTACTTTCCTCCAAACCTATAAATATGGGCGTGTTCTTGTGTTGTATATCATCAATCAAGTAAATAAAACACAGAGCAAGAGAGTGAGAAGTGTAGGCAAAGAGTTTGTGAGGTTTTCAATAGAGTTGAGTGTTGTAATCTCCTTTTCCCTACCATTTTTCATCCAAGCTAGTGAAAACTCTCTCTCGTGGACGTAGGCTCAAATTTTGGCAGAACCACGTATACATTTTGTGTCTATATTTTGATTGTGTGTGTGTGGTTTACATAGGTTTATCCTTACAAAGTGGTATCAGAGTCAGGGAAGAAGCCTGGAGATCAAACTCAGAATGATTTTCAAGCCAGAGCAAAAATTGGGCCGAAACTTTGAAAGCCTAATAGGCGCATTCCAGAGCTCAAACATAAATTTTGAGCACTGATACGGATTCCTCATTGAAGGAGGAGTGTAACCACATTGAGAACGCCGCAAGAAGACCCCCATGCGCCCACATGCGCCGCCCCTGCTCCCTGCGCCTGGCCCTCACGTGCCTGGTCATCTTCAACCTCCAGCCGCGCGTGGCCCCCACATGCCCACGCTCCCCACGCGCCCAGTAACGTCACTGCTGACATCATCACTCCTTACCACGTCATTGCTGACATCATATTGCCACGTGTCATCGCCTCATTGTGCCACGTGTCACGCCCTGTTTCTGCCACGTCATCACTATTTTGAAAATTATAGTTTTGCCTTCCAGCACTATTTTGACTATTCTGGACTTATTCTAAGTCCGATTTGAGCTCAGTGAGAGGCGATCTTAAAGTTTTCCACCATTCTGGATGCAACGGTACACTCCGTTTTACGTGATTTGGTTCCAAACATATCAAACAAGCCAGGGAAAGCTTCAAGTCGATCCGATTCGATGGAGGATTCAGGATTAAGAGCAATGATTAAATTGACGACATTGAACTACACCATATGGAGACCCAGGATGGAGGATCTCTTTAATTGCAAGGATTTGGCAGATCCGTTAGAGAACGAAGATGCAAAGCCCACTGCGATAGTAGAAAAAGATTGGACCAAGATGCACAGGAAAACTATTGGTCAAATTAGACAGTGGATAGGTCATAGTATATTCCACCATGTTGTGTAAGAGACCAATGCCTACGAGCTCTGGAAGAAGCTCGAGGATATGTATTAGGCCAAGACCACTCAAAACAAAGCTCCTCTAATGATGTGACTGGTAAATTTGAAGCTGAGGAGCGGAACCTCTATAGCCGAGCACATCAGCAAGTTTCGATACCTGGTGAACCAGCTTGCAACTGTAAAGTTGAATCTTGGTGATGAAACTCAAGCCCTACTTCTGCTCAGCTCCTTACCACCCAATTGTGAGACACTAGTGGTTTCCCTCGGCAACTCAGCACCGAACGACAAACTCACTATGGCGACAATAAAGGATGCCATATTCAGCAAGGAAGCTTGAAGAAAGAAGACCGGCATGAACCAATCACTTGACTTTCTCACAGAAGGTCAAGGAAAATCTTACAGAACTGGTAGAGGTAAAAGTAAAGGAAGGTCTCAAACCCGTGGCAGACCCAACGATGACAAAAATTAACAAAAGGGTATATATGTTTATTTTCATTGTGGCATCGCAGGACATTTAAAGAAGAATTAACGCAAATTACAAATGGAGGAAGGTCAAAGCAGCCACCAACCACAGAAGGAAGATGATGACTCCATGGTCACTGTTATAGAAGATATCGCTATATGCTCAGTCAATGAAGAGGTATGCCTCCACGTAGGAAGCAACGAAGCCGAATGGGTGGTTGACACAACAACATCTTACCACGCCACTCCCTACAGTGATTTCTTCACCTCGTACAAAGTTGGAGACTTTGGTATAGTAAGAATGGGCAATACAAGTTTCTTGAAGATCGTGGGAATCAACGATGTCCAGATCAAGACCAGTATTGGCTGCACTATGGTATTGAAAGATGTCAGATATGTGCCGGACCATCGCCTCAATCTTATTTCCAGGACAACCTTAGATCGTGAAGGCTACGACAACTACTTTAGTAATGGGCACCTGGAAGCTGACAAAGGTAACCATGGTCGTCGCTCGAGGACAAATACATGGCACACTGTACAAAACCCATGTGAAGGTAATTTCGGACAGTTTCAATACAATTGAAGATGAGACTTCACCAAATTTGTGGCATAAGAGACTCAAACACATGGAGGAGAAAGGGTTGTTTACACTGGTAAGGAAGAGACTAATTGCAGTATCGAAAGGTATTCCATTAAACCCTTGTGATCACTATTTATTTGGAAAGCACCATAGAGTCTCTTTCAAATCAACTACCAGAAGAATATCAGAGTTGTTGAGTTTAATACACACTGATGTTTGTGGTCCTATAGAAGTGGAGTCATCTGCGGTAACATATATTTTCTCAGATTTATTGACGATGCTTCACGAAAGGTGTGGGTATATTTTTTCAAAACAAAGGACCAGGTGCTCGATTACTTCAAGGCATTCCACGCCATGGTAGAGCGAGAAACAGGAAAGAAGCTAAAGTGCTTTCGATCAGACAATGGAGGCGAGTACACTTTCAACGAGTTCCAAGCATACTGTTTTGAACACGGTATCTGACATGAGAAGACGGTCCCATATACCCCACAACAAAATGGTGTAGCCGAGAGGATGAACCAGACCATTATGGAAAGAGTTAGAAGTATGATCAATATGGCTAAGTTGTCAAAGCCATTCTGGGGTGATGCGATTAGAGCCACCGTCTAGTTAATCAATATATCACCATCAGTATCGCTATAGTTTGAAGTACTAGAGAAGGTATGGACTAGAAGAGATCCCTCTTACTCTCACCTGAGAGTGTTTGGGTGCAAGACATTTGCACACGTATCCAAGGAGCAAAGACAGAAGCTCGACCTAAAGTCAACTCCATGCATCTTCATTGGCTATGGAGACGAAGAATTCGGATACAGGCTATGGGATCCAAAATCGAAGAAAGTCATCAGAAGTAGGGATGGTGTGTTCCAAGAGAGCCAGATATACAAAGACACTTCAAAAATCACAAAGCCCAGTGGTACCAGTCCCAATGTTAAAGATATCATCCCAGATCCTGTACTAGTACAGTTGACCCCAAATAATGAAAAAATATAGGATGAAATTCCAGAAGTAGAGGAGGAAGAAGAACCTGAGGGTGTTGAGCAGGGGGAGCCACAAACCCCTCCACCAGAAGCTACAAAACAAGAAGTAGCTCCTCCAGTTGAAGAACATCAGCCAATAAGATCTGAAAGAGGCCGACCATTAATTCCGTCGAGGAGATATCCAGAGTTAGACTATATTCTACTTATTGATAAGGGGGAGCCAGAATGCTTTCAGGAAGTTAAGATCCATACAGACAAAGGTATATGGGTGTAAGCTATGCAAGAAGAGATGAGTTCCTTGCAGAAGAACCAGACTTACGTGATGGTGAGACTTCCCAAAGGCAAGAACGCATTGAAAAATAAATGGGTGTTCAAGCTAAAGAAAGACGCCAACGGAAAGCCAATGAAGCACAAGGCCCGATTGGTCGTGAAAGGATTCCAACAGAAGAAAGGAATTGACTTTGACGAGATTTTCTCACCAGTGGTGAAAATGACCTCAATTCGAGCGATACTCGGATTGATAACTAGTCTGAATTTGGAGCTTGAACAGATGGATGTTAAGACAACATTCCTCCATGGAGATCTACAGAAGGAAATTTATATGGACTAACCAGAAGGTTTTAAAGTTACAGGGAAAGAGCGTATGGTCTGCAAACTGAAGAAGAGTCTCTACGGCCTCAAGCAAGCACCGAGGCAATGGTGCAATAAGTTTGACTCATTCATGGTGGGTCATGGTTACAAGAGAACTGTTGCAGATCAATGCGCCTACATTGAGAAATTCCCGGATGGTAACTTTTTTATTCAATTGTTGTATGTTGACGACATGTTGATAGTTGGACATGATGCTAGTATGATCAGCAAGCTGAAGAAAGAACTGTCCAAGTCTTTTGACATGAAAGACCTAGGCCCAGCTCAACAAATATTGGGCATGAAGATTGTTCGTGACAGGAAAGCCAAGAAATTGTTGTTGTCACATGAGAAATACGTTGAATGGGTGATAGAAAAGTTTAACATGAGAAATGCCAAGCCAGTTAATACTCCATTAGCTAACCACTTCAAGCTAAGCAAGCGATCGTGTCCCTCTTCGATGAAAGAAAAGGAAGAGATGGAAGCAATACCCTATTCTTCAGTCGTTGGTAGCTTGATGTATGTAATGGTTTGCACCAGATCAGTTATAGCTCACGATGTAGGCATTGTGAGCAAATTTCTTTCAAATCCAGGAAAAGACCATTGGGAAGCAGTCAAGTGGATTCTTAGGTACCTGAAAAGTACATCAAAACTATGTTCGTGCTATGGGGGAGCAGAACCAGTCTTGGAGGGCTATACAGATTCAGATATGGCCGGTGATTTGGATAGCAGAAAATCTACATCAGGATTCCTATTTCCTTTTGCAGGAGGAGCTGTATCATGGCAATCCAAATTGCAGAAGTGTATCGCTTTATCTATAACAAAAGCAGAGTATATTGCCACAGCGGAAGCTGGGAATGAAATGTTATGGGTAAAGTGGTTTCTCTAAGAACTGGGTGTCAAACATAAAGAATACAAAGTGCATTGTGATATTCAAAGTGCTCTGGACTTAAGCAAGAATGCAATGTACCATTACCGCATGAAGCATATCGACATTCGCTATCACTAGATACGCAAAGTGATGGAATTACAACTGTTGAAAATTGTGAAGATCCACAGAGACAAAAACCCGGCAGACATGTTAACAAATGTGGTTACTCGAGAGAAGCTAGAGTTATGCAGAGACATAGCTAGGATGGACATCAACTGAAGAGCAACAGAAGACGTTCTTCTCCGATCGGTATGGAAGGGGGATAATTGAAAGTTCCATACCCAGCTCACCACCATCACCACCACATGCATGTACCAACAGAGTCAAGATTTTCAGCTAGATGAATCACGTGTGAAGATTTCCAGCTCACCCACATGCATCTACCTCTCCAAATGTCAAGATTTGCAGCTCCATGTTGTGCAAGTTGTTTTTGTCTTCTACTCTTCTCCACACCTATAAATATGGATGTGTTCTTGTATTGTATATCATCAATCAAGTAAAGAAAACACAGAGCAAGAGAGTGAGAAGTGTATGCAGAGAGTTTATGAGGTTTTGAGTAGAGTTAAGTGTTGTAATCTCCTCCTCCCCACCATTTTTCTACAAAGCTAGTGAAAACTCTCTCCCGTGGACGTAGGCTCAAATTTTAGCCGAACCACGTATACATTTTGTGTCTATATTTTGCTTGTGTGTGTGGTTTACATAGGTTTATCCCTACACTCCTTACGAGCGTTGTTTATATCTACTATTTTATTTTTTTATTTTTTTTTGAATGGTAAGATGATGTATATAAAAAGAGAAGCCAAAAGCTTACAAGGAGCTAAGGGGCATTCCCCAGATTACAAGATGATACCCAAATTTCCACCATAAGAAAAAATAAGAGAGAGATCCCAAGTGCCTATATGAGTAACAGATACAGAAAGCACATGATAAAACCCAACAATTAAACACACTATTGCAATCAGTAGCATGCTAAACCAGCTGAAGTTTAAACAACAGGATCCAATCTGAGACGGTAAACCAACTAGGCAAAACATCTTCCATTGTCACCACCAAACCAGAAGAACATTGATTCCAACATCCACCCTTATAAATAAGCTGCCATTTTGAAGCTTGAATCACCATCAAACATAGCAAACTGACTAGCCTACATTGCTGGTAGACATTCACCAAAATAATAATTAACCCCACTAAGCTTGCAAAAACCACTGTCCTAGACCAGTTGATAAACCACTACTGCATAAGATAAGCAGATAGGGCAGCCCCAATATAACAATCATAATCTGAGATCCAAAATAACATTATATTAGAATTGAGATAGGTAGACTCCAAGCATGAACCACCTCCTGATTTCGAACAGAATTTGGAAAAAATAGAGGAAAAAGAGCATGCCTCACATTATCAACAATTCGCTTGAGCAAAAAATCAAAGGAATTGAATTCATTAGAATACAATCTTCTACCTATCTCAATCCATATTTCATACACTGTTGCCGAGAAAGCCATCTTATTTAGTAATGAAACTAGAGATTTATCAAATAGATGATCAGCCATCCATGCAATTAGACAGTCCCAATCTTCTACAGGCCAGTCCATCAATCCCCTGAGCATAACAGCTTTCCACAACCTTGAGGTGAAACTGCAATGAAAATATAGATGGTCCATGTCCTCTTGGCCAAACCCACAAAATAAACTAGTGGTTTGTTGCACAAGCCCAATAGAGAGACGAAAATAAAGTGATGGCAACCTATCAAGTTGAACAATCCAAAGTAAAAATGAATGCTTTGGAACACAATGTTTATATCTACTATTATCTAATACATATATATATACATATACATATAATGTCAAATTTTCATGTCAACATGAAGTTAGAAAAAGTCAACTTATACAACAGTTAATATAACTCACATTATTGAGCAAACCAAACCTTAAATGCTTAGCTACACTATTCTGTTAACTTTAGCTTTAGCAAAAATAGTGTTTGATAATAGCATGAACTTAGAGACCCCAGTGAGAGAGACCAATTTTCTTGAAGAGGTCATTCTGTCATGAATCTTGATAGTACCTCTGATATTCTCACACAATTGATTAACAATCATAGACTGTAACAGTTGTAAATAAAGTTTTGGTTGTACTAACAAAAACTCTCTACTTTTCTTTTAGACCTTTGGACACAGATGGTTACAAGTTTCTTCGTTACATTTCACTTTGTTTTCACGAGCTCTCATTCTTTTTCAGTCATGTGTCTATTGTTCTATTGGAGATTTATCACTGATAATAGGGTCTTAACTTCCACCACCCCTAGAAGTCCCCATGTCAACCAAGATTATTGTCAAAGCTTTCTTTACTCCATTTTCATGGAAGGAACATAAATTTTAGGTCACTGGAGTTTCTTTCATTTCGATTGAAACCAACTATAAATTTTCATTTACCGAAATGCACTTCATAACTAACTAATTTTATTCATAACCGAAGTCTCTGCTAAAGAAAATATACAAACCAATTCCATTAAACTCTTGGCAGGCAAAATCCCATTCTGCAATGTACTGCGATTATAGACAGGCAAAATCCCATTCAACTTTACAAGCAAGCAACTACTGGTGCATATTGAAGCCGATCAGAGGTTGTGCACGCATGAATTAAGAACTTGGCCCTAAGAATTCATCAAATTGACTAGCTTTCATCACATTCTTATAGAAGAAAAATGGAGAACGTATCAAGGACGATCAAAGATACCGATGAATATAACTGCAAGTGTATTGAAAAGGCAAAAGATAGAGGAGCCAAAAGTGGAAAGAGTCGTTCTTATCTCCATTTAATCTCTTTATATTATGGAGAGTATGCATATTACACAGTATTATAGGAGCAGAGAAGTCAGGACTCGGGAGGGGGAATATGTACACCTTTGAAGGCCTATTTCTACATTTGACTACCAATTAAACCAAAAAAAAAAAAAAAAAAATCCAGTTAAAAAATGTATAACCAAATCAATGGACTAAAACCTCTCATGTGAATTAAGAAGTCAAAAGAGTAGCATTGATGTGGGTGTGGGTCTTCTTGTATTCAGTAGCCTGTGAAGAGTCATTTCTGTGGGGCTTTGAGTCATGTATCATCACCAACATTTCCCTCCTTCATGACCGGCATTTCCTGGTGAGGGAAGATGTGGAGTTTCTCCCAGTGACTGCAGCATCTCAGCCACCTGTTGGTTCTTCCATATTAACGTCAATATTGCTGCCTGTTAATGTTCTTCCTTCACCCTCCTGATTAGCATCCCAATCATGGCAGCTACCTGAATTATTCATTACAGTCCGCATTGGCTGACTAGTTGGTCTAATATTGGAAGGTTGGTCGCAAGAATTGTAACGAATAGGAGGAGGTGGTTGAACAGAAGGTGGCTGAACAGTTGATCTAATATCCCAAGGTTGATGATTGATATTGTAGAACTCAACTGGAGGAGGACGTGAAACAGTAGGCGACATACCAGTTGGTCTGATAGCCCAAGGTTGCTGGTTGCAATTGTAATACTCAACTGGAGGAGGACGTGGAGCAATCAGCGGCTGAGCAATTGCTCTAAGGATTAGGATCCTCTCCATTCATTCTCTCACTACCAGTCACAAGTCGTTGAGGTGGTGGCGCCTATGTGGCAAGATAAGTGGTCCCCAGCTGTTTGACTTTCACACAGTTATACACACCAATTTATACACACAAACAGTAACTCCAAATATGCTACAGTTGCCGAATTTGAAAATTTTCGAACAGTTTGAGATCTGAAATTTGGAACAGTATTTGGGGAATTAATCGACTTTTTGATTCTATTCCTTTTATCTATATCTTCTTCTCTTCAATTTCTTTAGGGTTCTAAAGCAACGAAGGAGCAAAAGCCCCAAATTTACTTTGTGAGGAAGAATCCGGCTTTGAGGAATTATATTCCAGGAAGGGATCTATATCTTCTTCCCTTCAATCTTTTTTAGGGTTCTAAAGAAGAAAGGAGCAAAAGCCCCAAATTTTTTTAGGGTTCTAAAGAAAGAAAGGTTGTATACATTGAACTACCAGAAGTTGGGGTTGCTGTAACAAAGGGAGCCAGTTTTGCTTCGGTTGAAAGTGTTAAGGCTAGTAGTGATATCAACTCCCCTGTGTCCGGGAAAGTCGTCCAAATCAATGAAGAGCTCGACGGCTTCCCTGATCTGGTGAGTCCTCTAATGCTTCGTGTTTTTGCTTCTCAGAATAATGTAATGTGTCATTTCTCATACAAAACGATTTTTGGTTACATCAGTATCGAAATATGATCAATTTTGTTGATTTTGCATTAACTGAAATCCGTCATGTTGATGTTCTTATTCACGAACATTGCTTCTTTTTTCCCCACTTTGTTCTTGTTGTGTTTTTTTGCATTTTAAATGTACTTTCTTGATTGATTCAGGTAAATTCGAGTCCATATGAAAGTGCATGGATGATAAAGGTGGACAGGAGCAACAATGATGAAGTGAAGTCCTTAATGGACTCTGATCAGTATTCCAAGTTCTGTGAAGAAGAAGATGCAAAGCATTGAGTGAAGGACCCTACCAGTCTGCTAGTGTAGGCAATCTTTTTTTTTTTTTTCATCGAAAATCAAGGACTCTAGGAAGTATACAACTGTTATTTAGGTTTCTTTATCCAAATTGAAAAGCAATCTTCTTTCCTGACGAAGGAATTTGGAAATTCTTGTAAATAAATCAACGAGTTAGGATTTTGAATTTTTTTTCCATTTTCCTTTCCGAATGGAAGAAACTTTCAAAATTCTACTCTCTTTTTTTTCATTAGATACAAATACTCACAACTTTCTGATTGATTGTATTGATAATAACAGTTTACATCCAAGCATATTCCCTAAAATAAGTTAAGCAGTTGTATTAAAAACTTAAATGCAACAATTATACTTTCAATTGTACCATCACTAATACCAATTGCAACAAACAAAGTAAAAACAGTTTACTGTAATATATGTAGCAAAATATAATATATGTCAAATGCAACATATCTACATCCAAATGTAGCACATATACCCATATCCAAATATACTTATGAATCTTAGTTTTAACCTCTGAAATATCATTATTACCTCTTTTACAAGATTAAAAAGATTTTTTTTGTCCGTTTAATGTATTTTCAAATCTTAAAAACATTTAAATTTTGAAACAAATATATAAAAATAAATAAATTTATAAACAAACATATATATTAAATTTCGAAAAAAATTCAAAATTCGAAAATAAATATAAAATTCGAAAAACAAATATAAAATACATAAATAAATATATAAAATTTGAAAATAAATATAAAATTAAAAACAAACATATAAAATTCGTAAAAAATATATAAAATTCAAAAATAATAAATAAAAATTTAAAATATATATATAATTTGAAAAAAATATAAATTCAAAATATCTATATAAAGTTTGAAAAAAACATATAAAATTCGAAACCAATATATATTAAATTTTGAAAAAAATTATAAAATTCAAAAATAAATATAAGATTAAAAAAAGCATATAAAATTAAAAATATATATATATTAAATTTCAAAAAACATTATAAAATTCGAAAATTATTATGAAATTAAAAAAAACATATAAAATTAGTAAAAAATATAAAAAATTTGAAAAAACAAATATAAATATATATAAATTTCGAAAAAATATATAAATTTTGAAAACATATATATATATATTTCGAAAATATCATATTAAAATGAAAAATATAGTATACTAGGCAAATAATTGTTTTGTATTCCGTAATTCAAAATGAGAAAAAAACAAGTTGGTAGTAGGCAAATAGTTGTGCAAATAGAAGTACAAAAAACACAAGTGTATATTTTTTTTTGAAATTTATAATTTTTCCCGAATTTTATATATATTTTCCAAAATTTATATTTGTTTTCGAAATTTTTATTTTTCTTTCAAAATTTACCTATAAGTTTCCTTCATTTGATTTCTCCAAGTCTTTCTAATTTGATATATTCCTAATAGTTCTGATATAGTTATAAAAATTTATTATTCATTAATCTTGTAATTTTAGATACAATTAGTGCATTCGAATTTTATATGTTTTTTTCAAACTTTATATAGATATTTTGAATTTATATTTTTTTTCAAATTATATATATATATATTTTCAATTTTTATATATTATATTTGAATTTTATATGTTTTTTTTAATTTTATATTTATTTTCAGATTTTATATATTTGTTTACGAATTTGATTTATTTTTTTCGAATTTTATATTTATTTTCGAATTTGGAATTTTTTTCGAAATTTAATATATATGTTTTAGAATTTTTTATGTTTGTTTACAAATTTATATAAAAACTATATATTTGTTTCAAAGTTTGGAGGTAAGATAGTGTAACCCTATCAATACCCTATATTACTTTTTAATTTAAGGATTCAACCCTTGCAACATTGGTTTTACCAAATGCAACATTAATTTAACCAAATGCAGCACCTTTATGTACCATCAATAATACCAACTGCAGCAAAATCTATGTCCAATACAATATCTCTACATCCAAATGTAACACCTATACCACTATCCAAATATACTTATGAATCTTAACTTTAACTCTGAAATGTCATTATTACATCTTTTAATGATTAGAAATACACTTTTGTCCGTTTAATGTATTTTAAAATCTTAAAAACATTTAATTTTTGAAACAAATATATAAATTTCTAAACAAACATATAAAATTCTAAAATATTTATAATAAATTTCGAAAAAAATTCAAATTCGAAAATAAATATAAAATTGGAGAAAAAAATATGTAAAATTCGTAAATAAATATAAAATTAAAAAATATAAATAAAATTCGTAACAAATATATAAAATTCAAAAATAATATATAAAAATTGAAAATATATATATTAAATTCGAAAACAATATAAATTAAAAATATCTACATAAAGTTTGAAAACAACATATAAAATTTGAAACAAATATATATTAAATTTGGAAAAAAATTATAAAATTCGAAATTAAATATAAAATTGAAACAAAACATATAAAATACAAGAAATATTTATATTAAATTTCACAAGTAATTATAAAATTCAAAAATAATTATAAAATTCAATCAAAACATATAAAATTCAAGAAACACAATTCGTGCATTCGAATTTTATATGTTTTTTTCAAACTTTATATAGATATTTTGAATTTATATTTTTTTTATCGAATTTTATATACATATTTTCAATTTTTATAAATTATTTTTGAATTTTATATGTTTGTTTAGAAATTTATATATTTTTATATATTTTATTCAAAATTTGGAGGTAAGATAGGGTTACCCTATCAATACCATATCTTTTAACTTTTAATTTAGGGATTGAACCCCTGCAACATTGCTTTTACCAAATACAACGTTGCTACAGCCAAATGCAACATTTATTTAACTAAATACAGCACCATTATGTACCATCAGTAATTTCAAAGAATATGTATTGGATTAAAATCTAACAGTTTAACAACGATAATATATTTTTATATATTTTATTTACAAAAAAATTGGGGAGCTAGAGAGAGATTGATGCACATATGTATTGGTATTTCCCATCAATGTTCATAAATTGAGAAGTACCCTATAACTTGACCAAGAACTTCAATTTACATCCCAATAATTGGTATTGTTCGAAGAATCTATATCTATATGTATTGGTCAATCTCACTATACTCCTGTCAAACACGTTGTAGAATCCCATATTCACCTGCTTTATTTGTAATAACATCTTGAAAGACGGTCCCTAAATATTTGAATTAATATAGATCCCAATTTTATATATTTATTTAGGAATTTTATTTATTTTTTTCGAATTTTATATTTATTTTCGAATTTGGAATTTTTTTCGAAATTTAATATATATGTTTTAGAATTTTTTATGTTTGTTTACAAATTTATATAAAAACTATATATTTGTTTCAAAGTTTGGAGGTAAGATAGTGTAACCCTATCAATACCCTATCTTAACTTTTAATTTAAGGATTCAACCCTTGCAACATTGGTTTTACCAAATGCAACATTAATTTAACCAAATACAGCACCGTTATGTACCATCAATAATACCAACTGCAGCAAAATCTATGTCGAATACAATATCAATACATCCAAATGTAGCACCTATACCACTATCCAAATATACTTATGAATCTTAACTTTAACTCTGAAATGTCATTATTACATCTTTTAATGATTAGAAATACTCTTTTGTCCGTTTAATGTATTTTAAAATCTTAAAAACATTTAATTTTTGAAACAAATATATAAATTTCTAAACAAACATATAAAATTCTAAAACATTTATAATAAATTTCGAAAAAAATTCAAATTCGAAAATAAATATAAAATTGGAGAAAAATATGTAAAATTCGTAAATAAATATAAAATTAAAAAATATATATAAAATTCGTAAAAAAATATATAAACTTCAAAAATAATATATAAAAATTGAAAATATATATATTAAATTCGAAAAAAATATAAATTAAAAATATCTACATAAAGTTTGAAAACAACATATAAAATTTGAAACAAATATATATTAAATTTGGAAAAAAATTATAAAATTCGAAATTAAATATAAAATTGAAACAAAACATATAAAATTCAAGAAATATTTATATTAAATTTCACAAGTAATTATAAAATTCGAAAATAATTATAAAATTCAATCAAAACATATAAAATTCAAGAAATACAATTCGTGCATTCGAATTTTATATGTTTTTTTCAAACTTTATATAGATATTTTGAATTTATATTTTTTTATCGAGTTTTATATATATATTTTCAATTTTTATAAATTATTTTTGAATTTTATATGTTTGTTTTTTAATTTTATATTTATTTTCAAATTTTATATATTTATTTAAGAATTTTATATATTTTTTTCGAATTTTTTAATTTTTTCGAAATTCAATATATATGTTTTAGAATTTTATATGTTTGTTTAGAAATTTATATATTTTTATATATTTTATTCAAAATTTGGAAGTAAGATAGGGTTACCCTATCAATACCATATCTTTTAACTTTTAATTTAGGGATTGAACCCCTGCAACATTGCTTTTACCAAATACAACGTTGCTACAGCCAAATGCAACATTTATTTAACTAAATACAGCACCATTATGTACCATCAGTAATTTCAAAGAATATGTATTAGATTAAAATCTAACAGTTTAACAACGATAATATATTTTTATATATTTTATTTACAAAAAAATTGGGGAGCTAGAGAGAGATTGATGCACATATGTATTGGTATTTCCCATCAATGTTCATAAATTGAGAAGTACCCTATAACTTGACCAAGAACTTCAATTTACATCCCAATAATTGGTATTGTTCGAAGAATCTATATCTATATGTATTGGTCAATCTCACTCTACTCCTGTCAAACACGTTGTAGAATCCCATATTCACCTGCTTTATTTGTAATAACATCTTGAAAGACGGTCCCTAAATATTTGAATTAATATAGATCCCAATTTTATATATTTATTTAGGAATTTTATTTATTTTTTTCGAATTTTATATTTATTTTCGAATTTGGAATTTTTTTCGAAATTTAATATATATATTTTAGAATTTTTTATGTTTGTTTACAAATTTATATAAAAACTATATATTTGTTTCAAAGTTTGGAGGTAAGATAGTGTAACCCTATCAATACCCTATCATAACTTTTAATTTAAGGATTCAACCCTTGCAACATTGGTTTTACCAAATGCAACATTGCTACAGCCAAATGCAACATTAATTTAACCAAATACAGCACCGTTATGTACCATCAATAATACCAACTGCAACAAAATCTATGTCCAATACAATATCTCTACATCCAAATGTAGCACCTATACCACTATCCAAATATACTTATGAATCTTAACACTTAACTATGAAATGTCATTATTACATCTTTTAATGATTAGAAATACTCTTTTGTCCGTTTAATGTATTTTAAAATCTTAAAAACATTTATCCAAATATTCCACTCAATTGGATTGAGATTATCGTAGGTAACTTGTTTCTTCGAAATTGTACTTTGAATTGGGGATTTTGTTAATTAAACTTAATTTCATTCAATTTTAATTACTTTGAATTGGAGATTTTGTCAATTGAACTTAATTTTACTCAATTTTAATTAATTTGAATTGGAGATTTTATCAATTTCACTTAACTTAATTCAATTAAATTACTTTGAATTGAGGATTTAATCAATCGAACTCAATTTCATTACCTTGAATTGAGAATTTTATCAACTCTGCTCAATTGGATTGATATTATCGTAGGTAACTTGTTTCTTCGAAATTGTACTTTGAATTGGGGATTTTGTCAATTAAACTTAATTTCATTCAGTTTTAATTACTTTGAATTGGAGATTTTGTCAATTGAACTTAATTTTACTCAATTTTAATTAATTTGAATTGGAGATTTTATCAATTTCACTTAACTTAATTCAATTAATTTACTTTGAATTGAGGATTTAATCAATCGAACTCAATTTCATTACCTTGAATTGAGAATTTTATCAACTCTGCTCAATTGGATTGATATTATCGTAGGTAACTTGTTTCTTCGAAATTGTGCTTTGAATTAAGGATTTTGTCAATTAAACTTAATTTCATTCAATTTTAATTACTTTGAATTGGAGATTTTGTTAATTGAACTTAATTTGAATTGGAGATTTTATCAATTTCATTTAATTTAATTCAATTAAACTACTTTGAATTGATGATTTAATCAATCAAACTCAATTTCATTACCTCGAATTGAGAATTTTATCAATTCCACTCAATTGGATTGAGATTATCGTAGCTAATTTGTTTTTTTGAAGTTGTACTTTGAATTGAGATTAACTTTACTCAATTTCATTACCTTGAATTGAGAATATATATATATATATATTTAATTAATTTTATAAATCTATAATATCAATAAAGACAACATTTCAAAATTTTATAAATCCTAGGATAGTCTAAACCCTATACCCAAACACTCCTAACCCTAAAGTGGACACTCCTAACCCTATACCCAAACACTCTTAACCCTAAAGTGGACACTCCTAACCCTTTACCCAAACAAAACCCACTAACTAAACCATAACCCTAATCTGATATAGTGAATCTGATACACACATTACACATATACATCAAATTCATGCTTCGTTCTCTCCACCTCCTTCTCAAACCCTAGATCGTGCGTCGTTCACTCTCGCGTCGTTTGCAAGGTTGCCTCTCACTCCCAGTGATGTTAAAGTTCATATTCCTGCTGCACAATCCTCTAAGAAATGATACTCTTATTATCACTAGCTTCAACTATAATATTTTTCATGATCTTATATGTATCTTCCTAGAGAATAAATGTGTTGTTTTTGTAACACCCCGTGTTATTTTCCTATTTTCCTGAAATTAAGTATAATTTAATTTCAGTAATGACGTCACTTGTTCATGACGTATTATTTATTCTTGGTATTTCACCTGTAAATTTTTCGCGTTTAGTTTAAAGTCGACTGGATGACTTTACGGTTTCTCTTTGGCGACTACGCGAATTCTTGTGGTCAATTACACGATCTCGTTTCGTCGTTAGTTTATTCGATGTTTAATGATTAGTGTTTCGATTGGATGACGACACATTTTAATTGGTCGGGTTTGTTTAAGTGTTCTGACATTTGGGTTTCTACCCCGATGTATTTAATTGGGCGTCCCGTTATTAATTCGGGCTTACGAGATTATGTTCGGACGTTCCTGATAATTATTGGGGTTTACTGTATATATATATATATATATATATATTTAATTATATATATATTGAAGTGGGGTCATTTCGCAATTATGGATAAGTCGAGGGTTAGTTTTGCGATTTTGGATATTTGAAGGGGCACTTTCACAATTTAAGCATATATATGTATATGCGAATGTATAGGTCAGAGAGGAGACGTCTTCAGCTTTGCGAAAGACCAGGCCATCTCCTTCCTTTCTCCTTCTCTGCAGACGACCGCCATTTCTTCCTTCTCCATTCACCATGTTCGCCGGTCATGGCGAGAGAGAGACCGTGTGAGGCTGACCACGATTGAGAGAGAGAAGCGATGGTTTCGCCGGACTGTGGGTGTGGCTAGGACAGGTGGCGATGGTGGATCATGGTGGTTTGAGGCGGCGGCGACCGTGGCTGGCGGCGGCTTGCACGGAGGAGCGAGTAGCTGCGGTTGGTTCACGCAGCAGGGGCGGAGCAGTCGTTCGACAGGGGCGAACTCGGCTGAGCTTCGGCAAATTTTTCGGCGACCTTCCGGTGATCGGTTTGAGCCGATTTTCGGTGAGTAGTTTCGTACCTACGTAGTATTCATCATATATTAATTTCGTGAATTTACGATGAACAATTTGCCCGGAAATCGCATTGATAGGTTATAGTTTTCGTTTGGGGTATTTTAGATTTAACCCAATTAATTAACCTATTGCTAATAGGCTTCATATATATCGTATAGGTTGTTGAGGCGGACATTTCGATATATTCGAAATAGTTTTTGGACGATTTTGGTCGGCGGACTTCATATTCGGGCGCCGGTACTGTGCTATTTCGGACCGTTCGGTAACGTATAATTAGGTGGGAAATTATATTTCTCACTCCGCATTATTGAAGTAGTTTAGGGGTGCAAAACCCTTATTTAATTTAATATAGATATTTTAAATCGTTAATTTAAATATCTATAATTCGTTCAGAATCGGAATTGGACTTAGGAATTAATTTAAGAAAATTTATTAAATTATTTCCTACAAGATTATATATATTCCTAATTGAATTGAATGGGAATAGACGACTTAGAAATTCCCTCGAGAATTAAATGAGCTAGAAGATTTTGAAAACGTTGGACGTGGGAGCTTAGACGCTATTCTAGGTCCCCTTTTATTACGTGGATTATCTGTTTAAATTATTTTTAAAATGTATGTTAATTGAAATTGAAAATATTTTCTAAGGAATTAAAGAAAATATATTTGAAAACATGAAATGTATATGAAACTGTTTTCATATGATTTAATTGCTTTATTGTATTTTAAAGCATGAAAAGAGATTTTGAGACTTATATTACCATGTGGGTATTTTTATAAATATGATGCATTACATATTTATGATTGAGATATGATTTAATTGTACACCATGTCGTGTGAGCACATGGGTGTTGGTGCATGTAGTGCACGGTTTCACCATTGGCAGAGAGAGTTCATTTGGTGTGGTCTACTTCCTTTGTGCGTGGGGCACGAGTAGACGTTTGTGTCGGATCATCACAACAACTGGCCAGGAGGTATCACGCCTACGGAACTAAAAAACCGGCAAATGTGAGTTAGGAGTCCAGGTAGAGGCTCATGTTCTTGACTTTATGGTAGTCATGGCGTATGGAGTTGCAAGCTGGGCTCTCGTACAACCGCCTTCCCTGTTGAAGTGATAGAGAGAAAAATCACTTGGGAAGAGTCGGTGTGGTAACTCTACACTATGATGAGTGGACAGAGTTTGTATCCGTTACCCTTGGGAAGGGTGTGTTGTGTGTGAGTATCACGGGGAGTGTCGAGTCACATTACACTGTATACCATTTATGTGATCTCGTTTAACATGTATATGTGTTATATTACATGTGATGTTGGAGCATGTTAATTATGAATATATTGTAAATTAAATTCATATTTTATAAATGCTCAGTTGAAAATGAATAATATGAAATAAGACTTTAAATGTGGTAATTATTAATAAGTATAAATGAAACGAATATATTTATACTTGTTGTTGTATACCTTAGTACCCTTGGGGGAGGTTAAGTGTATTGACGTAGTGATCTATATGGCTAGTTGAGGCTAGTAGTGGTTTGTGGAGTTGGTTTTGATTTGTGGCCTTAGAGAGGACTGTTAATTGTGATTGTGGTTAGCTGTGTGACCTTGTTAGAGATTTGAGGTCTGAGATTGATGTTAGTATTAGTTATGAATTGGGGCCTTAGAGAAGGCAGGAGATGAGATTGTGAGTTGTAGTATGGACTTTAGGTGTCTTTCACCTTTTGAGGAAATGAGTTATCAACTGTAGTTGAGGTTTTGATTGGTGAGAAGAGGTTATGGCTGAGATGAGTTCTATTAAGTACTCGAGGTACTGTAGTGTTGGTTCTTATGCTTAGTTCATTCCCCCGAGCATTCCTTGTACTGTGTTTTGTACACTAGTACGTGGTCGTTGACTTGTATGTCATTCCAGGATTCGTTGGTTACGGCGTGGTGCCGAACCTCTTCCATGTGTTGTCATTTGATTTGGTGGAGTTGGAAACGGATGGTTGTCTTCCGTGAGTCCAACATGTTGTTCTTCATTTACTGTCCTTTTGGGCATTATAGGAATCCGTGGAGTTGTTCATTCTTATGTGGCTGTCATTTCGAAAACGGTGTTTTCTAAACCTTGAAACAAACTCTTTATATTTAAAAGGAAAAACTCGTTTTCGCCTACCCCCGTGGAAATGAAAAGTTTTAACACTTTATGAAACGATCTTAGGATCTTCTTTGGAAAGATTTTTAACTCTAAAAGCCGGTGATGGCAATTGACGGAGACCGGGGGCAAGACGGTCATTTTTACTATGTGGTTCTTAAAAGTAAAACCATTTTATTATTTTTCTTGGGATTCTGAGATTTCGAGACTTATTTCTCAATATCTCATCTTGTAGAGTTTGGAAAGGTGTTCTATTGTTTCACCTTTGTTTCCTATCATGCTTAAGTCTCGGATTGAGGCTTGTTGTTGTTCAGTGCACACATATAGTGTTGCTTTTCCCTTTTCTGGGTTGTTGGTATCACCACCTAGGTGATATGAGTTTTTTCTTACGTTAGGGGCATGGATACCAAAAGGATTGGTTCGAGTTTGAAAACATTTTTCTTAAAAACTATTGAATCTCTGGGATTCATCTTTTTATTACTTCCACTCTCGGCCATTCGTTTTTGGTTTCCTTGTTCCCTATTGGTGTTC
The DNA here is from genome assembly GCA_963922005.1 of Cornus suecica. Lineage (NCBI taxonomy): Eukaryota > Viridiplantae > Streptophyta > Magnoliopsida > Cornales > Cornaceae > Cornus > Cornus suecica. The sequence continues at coordinate 28,968,070 of OY998241.1, forward strand.
TTTCCTTGTTCACTTGTGGTGTTTTAACCTTGACATTGTTGTCTCAGTTATCTGTTGGTTAGCATTGGTATTTCTTTTCCTTTGATTGGGTTGTTGACTCTTACGGGGTTTTTCTTATCCTTAGTGAGAGTGTTGGTGATTTATTGATATTGTTGGAGATAACAATTGAGGTGTTTATGTGGAGATATGATCTAGGTGATCTAGCCCTTGAGAGGTAGACTTTCTCTAGGACTGGGATGAGGTTTGTTGTATATATATATTGTAACGTCCGGTATTTTTACGAGTTAATTTAAAAATTTTATTTAAACAATTATGTGCTTAAATGCTTAATGTGTTTAATTGTTTTAGCATTCCTTACATGTTGTACGTGTTATAAAAATTGTACGTAGCATGTTGTATTTTCATTTTTAAATTAATGAAAATTATTGAGAACGATTTCGGGAAAGAAATGACCGAGGGGTAAAGGAGTAATTTCACATTTGGAACAATTAGTGGAAAATGTAGAAATTAGGGCAAAAATGACATTTTAGTAATTAGGGAGGATGACAAGGGGTAAAAGGGTATTTAAGAGTCTTGATGACACTCTTGTAATTAACCCCAACTTTGGATGAATTTGGTCATTTCCACCTTTCATGTGTTGTCTCATTCCTAGCCCTTGATCTCATTCTCCCATCTTTGTTTTAGACCCTTGGATCATAAGGCCTTGTTTGGTTGGCACTTAAATGGAATAATCCATTATTCTTGGTCTTCCACTTGACAAGACTTTTTCTCAACCATTGGATGGTTTGTTAATTCCCATTTTTATTCTAAGCCCTTGGATGATAAGGCCTTGTTTGGCAAAATAATGAGTTTTGTGATTTGTGTAATAAGTCTTCCACTTGGCAATACTTATTCCTAGCCCTTGGATTCATTCTTTTCTTTCCTAGCTTCATTTTGGACCCTTGGATTTGAGTAGGGTTAGTGGAGAATCTCTACACTTATGAGTTTCTCTCATTTGCAAGACTTCTCTCATACACCACAAATATCTCTCGATCTCTCACACGGTTCTTTCTCTCTTGCTCTCCCTCATTTCACTCCTTCTTCTTCTTCTTGTCAAATTCTCTCTTCCTTAGGATGAGAATTTGAATAATTTTTGTGCATGAAAGTGGATGTTGGTGCTCCAAGCTTTCTTTTGAGCCAAATCTTGGTAAGTAAATTCTACTCCTTTGGAATTTCTAGTTTCAAACCCTAGCTTCTATTATTGGATTCTTGTCTTCAATTTTTGATTTATGGAGTTGTCTACTTATAACTCTTGCTTGAAACTCCATTGAAGCTTAGCTATCGGTTGGGTAGAGCTTAGTGTTGGCTTTGGAGGAGGTTGGGTGGATTCGAATCACTCTTGGTGGCATTACTTGTTCTTGCTTGCTCTTGCCTGGAATTGAGGTAGGGGAAAACGATTGTCTTTGTCTTAGTAAGAGGGTGTGTGCGTCTAAGTGTGTATATGTCGTATATATATATAAGAGTTGGTTTTGGTAACTTGGACCATGATTTAGGCCCTTGATAATATGATTATGTGATATAAATTCATATTGTTGTTAATTGATTTTAAATGTGATAAGAATTAATGTTGTGGTTTATTTATCATAATTGTAATATTATGAGTATGTAAAAAGTTTGACATGATATATTGCTTATAGAGAAAAGCATATATTATGATGGAGTACGGTTGATGAAAAAGAAATCGTATGTGCATATTGAGTACGTCATGTAATGTCAAATTTATGGTGTTGGAATAAGCGGGTGGTTTAGTGATGTGTTGGTAGTCGGGTTCGGATCAAAGCAACAACTGGCCAGGAGGTATCACGCCTACGGAACTAAAAAGCCGGCAAATGTGAATTTGGAGTCCGGGTAGAGGCTCATGTTCTTGACTCCAGTGTAGTAATGGTGTACGGAGTTACAATTTGGGCTCTCGTACAACCGCCTTCCCTGTTAAAGTGATAGAGAAAAAAATCACTTGGGAAGGGTCGGTGCGGTATTCTACAATTACTTGTTGAGCTTGTATCCTCGAAAGTAATTGGACAGAGTATGTATCCGTTAACCTGAGTTGGGCGTCGTGTGTCTCGTGGGGTGTGTCGGGTCATGGTGCATTTAGATTATCATAGAGATATATGTGATTATGATGTTATTATGAAAGCATGCTATAATTATAGAGAACTGTGTTGTGAGCATGTTGGGGAAACTTAATTGTGGGGTTCGAAGGGGTTCCAGATTGGCGTGAGAGCCATGTGGAACAAAAGACTGACCTAGGAGTAGTGGCATGTACCATGGGTGGGTTGAACTACTCGGACTACCGAGATCGAGGCAATGACGCTTCCTCTACTGGGCTAGTGAGCTCACCCCACGCTTTATATGTTTTTCAGGTGATGACCCCGTTGGGAGAATTCCGTAGTCTCTTCGTGGACGTGTGGATGTATGTCTGCCCTTTTGTGCGTGGGAGGCGGACCACACTTTATTTTGTTGGGAATTAGGTCGATAAATATGTTCCTTTTTCCCTTGTAAACCAAGCTTGTAGAAATATATTATTTTGATTCGGCTAGCATGTTAGCCGAGGTGGTATGGTCCATGTATATCCCTTGGAGCGCTATGCGCGGGGATTGTATTATTTTGGTGCACTTCGGTGTCGGATTGTGTACTTTGAACAACTATAACATGTTTCGCCTTAGAGCGTTTAAATATCACTCTTGAATATTTTACTTGGAGTTATGAATTGGATGATTGCCATGAAATGTGAGTATTAGGTGTTTGGCCGAAAACGGCGTTTTTCTAGGTTTTCAAACTAACACTTTTCGATTCGAATGGAAAAACCCATTTTCGCCTACCCCCGTAGCCCCGGTAAATTTCCTTGCTTTTAGAAACGGATTTAATTAAATTCGTTTTCTTAGATATTTTAAACTTTAGAAACCGGCGGTAGTTAAAACGGATACCGGGGGCAAGACGGAAGATTTTATGAAAACTTACAAAAATCATTTTTTTTTTGCTAAGTTTATGTTTTTCGCGTTTCCCGAGGTCTCGGAAACTATTTTTGGGTTCCGCCAAGGAAAAACTCACTTTTCCAATATTTATGATTTTTCGGGACCGACGGTGCGAAAAACAAAGCCATATCGCAAAATCTCGCGTTTTTGCATATTCAAACTTTAAGGAAAGTGCAGATTTGGGCAGTAGCTTCACTCTTCTATACTTAGAAATTTTTTTCAGTTTTCAGATTTTCCAAAAAAAATCTCATTTTTTTGGTTTTGGACATGCCATCCGCAGCAAGCCGCACATGGCTGCTGTGCGCGCGCGGTGCGCTGCAGCGCGCAGGGCTGCACGCGGCATGGCATGCCATGGCCTGCTGCAGCGGCATGAAATGTCCGATGTTCGAAAAATTGTATTTTCCTCCTCGCATCTCGGAATGGACCCCCGTTTGTTTCTATGGGTTGTCCTACGTCCAAATTATCGGGATAAAATTTGAAAGGACCAGTTTAACCCTGAAATTACTGTTTTACCCTTAGTGAAAGAGGGGTACTTCAACTTTAGTTTTAAGTCGGTGTTGTCTGATGCCACTTTTGAAAATTCATATCTCCTTCCTCGTGGTTTCAAATTAGGTCCCGTTTGTTCGTATTGCTAGTTTTAGGTACAAATTTTGTAGTTGTAGTTGGAAGTTATTATTTTACCCCTGATTTGACCATTTTACCCTTGGGTGAACATGGTGGGTCAGAATGATTCGATCAAGGTACCGAGTGTTTCGGTTTGCCTCCTTTTCGATCCCGTGTGATCTTTTTGACATATTTGAGATGTTTTATGTCTATTTTACCCTTTAATGGGTATTTTATGACTGAAATGGATTTTATTTCATTTTTTATTTCTTCCACATTCACTCCCTTAGCTCTTAGGCTTGGGTTTTGGAGTCCTAGGAAATTAGGGGCGTGACAAATATAGAATAAAAATCATATTACATATAATAAGTCTTGGGATTGTGACGGGTGTAAGATTACCATTATGCCGTATACAACAAAAATATTGTGATGGGTCTAGTAATTTGTGGGTATACAAATTTTGAAAAATAATAAATAATAAACTATTAATTATCTTGTAAAATAAATTAACGCGTGTATAGTTATCCATACCACCCGTAAATTAATCATAATCTCAAAACAAGTACGTTATATATTATACAATCCATGCATTCTATAAAGTGTAAGTGCACACAAACGTTGAATATAAACACGCAACTAATTTGTGTTAATAATTATAACTATTATATACGTAAATTTATTATTAATATTATAACGAGTAACATAATCTATGGTTACTCAGTAAGACAGTTCAAAAATATTTGAATCAATATAGAATAAAAATCATATTACATATAATAGGTCTTGGGATTGTGACGGGTGTAAGATTACCATTATGCCGTATACAATAATAATATTGTGATGGGTCTAGTAATTTGTGGGTATACAATTTTCAAAAAATAATAAATAATAAACTATTAATTATCTTGTAAAATAAATTGATGTGTGTATAGTTATGCATACCACCCGTAAATTAGTCATAATCTCAAAACAAATACGTTATATATTATACAATCCGTGCATTCTATAAAGTGTAAGTGCACACAAACGTTGAATATAAACACGCAACTAAGTTGTGTTAAAAATTATAAGTATTATATACGTAAATTTATAATTAATATTATAACGAGTAACATAGTGTATGGTTACTCAGTAAGACAGTTCATAAAGATTTGAATCAATATTGAATAAAAATCAGATTACATATAATAGGTCTTGGGATTGTGACGGGTGTAAGATTACCATTATGCCGTATACAACAAAAATATTGTGATGGGTCTAGTAATTTGTGGGTATACAAATTTCGAAAAATAATAAATAATAAATTATTAATTATCTTCTAAAATAAATTGATGTGTGTATAGTTATGCATACCACCCGTAAATTTGTCATAATCGCAAAACAAGTACGTTATATATTATACAATCCGTGCATTCTATAAAGTGTAAGTGCACATAAACGTTGAATATAAAGACGCAACTAAGTTGCGTTAAAAATTATAAGTATTATATACGTAAATTTATAATTAATATTGTAACGAGTAACATAGTGTATGGTTACTCAGTAAGACAGTTCATAAAGATTTGAATCAATATTGAATAAAAATCAGATTACATATAATAGGTCTTGTGATTGTGACGGGTGTAAGATAAATGTAATCCGGATACAACAAAAGCATTGTGATGGTTCTAGTAATTAGTGGGTATAATATATTCAAAAAAATAAATAATAAACTGTTAATTATCTTATAAAATAAATTTATGTGTGTATAGTTATGCATATCACCTGTAATATAGTCCTAATTTTAAAACAAGTACATTATAAATTATACAATCCGTACATTCTATAAACTGTAAGTGCACACAAACGTTGAATATAAACACACAACTAAGTTGTGTTAAAAATTATAAGTATTATATATATATGTTGATTTGGTGTATTTTACTTTGGTTAGTTGTGTTTTTTATACTTCTATTTGCACAACTATTTGCCTAGCACCAACTTGTTCTTTTTCAATTTTGAACTACGGAATACAATACAATTATTTGCCTAGTATACTATATTTTTCATTTTAATATGATATTTTCAAAATATATATGTTTTTCAAAATTTATATATATGTTTTGAATTTATATTTTTATATCTTTTCTCAAATTGTTTATATTTTTTACGAATTTTATATGTTTTTTTTTTAATTTCATAATTATTTTCGAATTTTATAATTTTTTTTAAAATTTAATATATATAATATTTGAATTTTATATTTATTTTTGAATTCCCCAGCTTTCTATCTCAAGGAAAGTTGATTACAATGACCCAGATGTGTAGAACAATTGACACGTGTTATGTCCCTTGTCACGCCCCAAATTCCTAGGACTCCGAATCCCAAGCCTAAGAGCTAAGGGAGTGATTGCGGAAATAAAAAGAAACGAAAACCATAAGACATTCAGTCATCAAACACCCACAAAGGGTTGCAATGAATGCCCAGATACCATGTTGTCACGCCCCTAAAGGGTGACGCAAACCAAGCAATTACTAGAGTCAACAATAACAAAGAAGTACATGGAATAACAATAAGAATATACTCCATGCCAACACGAATACTAAAAACACAAGAGTATCCTCAGATACCAACAGACACGCTCCTAAATCCCTAAGACTCCCGAACTGGGACATCCAAGGAATCCAAGATGTGATCCTTAATACGAATGATCAACTAAGACATCATTAACCAAGAAAACACATGGGTTAATGATAGAATTGGTATATTCCATACCCAAATGACTAATAAAACTAAGCAGCGGAATCTAACGAAAATCCGGCAAAATTCCGTTTGTAAATGGAACATCCGGACAACCAAACATAACACAATAACCTGCCCAAAACAATTCAATAATCCTACTAGGGCCGAGGTAGTGGAAAGAAACCAAAACCCCTCCAAACCCTCTAACATCAACAGAGCCACAAATGCTCGAATAAGAATACAGAAAAACGTCTAGCTGTACAGAATAGATACAATACATCCTGAAAGAATAAATACATGAAATAAAGATACATCAACAGGAATAGGCCAATAGACTGGCTCCCAAAAGAAATACATGGCAAACCCATAACAAATGGGTAAGGAAAACTGAAAGCAGATACCTATCGTCCCCAAACTCAGTCGTGCCGCAACCGTAACCGCATCACCCAACGCAACTCCAAAACCTGTAACAAGGAAACAAAAGAAAGTTGTCGTTGCAATGCATCCTGCTCATAGCCGTATATTTCCTGCAACCTGGCGTGGAAATACCAGGGGGCAAATGAAATACCCCTGTGAGCAAATAAGCTCAGTGGGAAAAGATACTCTAACTACCACATCCTCTAATAGTTTAGGTAATGCTAAACCACCCAGTGAGATACATAGCCCACAACATAACCCTGCCACGAAACCCCAAGGTACGTGCTCATATACTACCGTACGTAAGTATATAGGGGATATATATATATATATTTATAAATACCCAACATGAGCCTATAAGATACAACTAAGACTCATACTCCTAGTACCAACACCAGTAGTCTACACTACTCTCACCAACGTACACTAGGTACACGATACTAAGGCCCAATCTAACAAATCATCCAGCGTTCACGACGCTAACAAGGAACTCCAAACAGAGGGAATCACACTCACCTCTAATATCCATAAGGATCGAAATCCACCACTAGTACCAAGGAATACTCATAACTCACTCCCCTAGAACACAGGAGGAAAAGCACTCACGTCCTTGCGTACTAACACAACTGTCATCTATATATATATATATATTGTAAATGTACAATACATATATATATAAAACAAACCTCATCTTATTCCTAGAGGAAATCTACCTCTCTAGGCTAGATCACCTCAATCATATTGTTAGTCACTAATTAACCCTAGAGGGGGGGGGGGGGGGGGGGTGAATAGGGTGTTCAAAAATAATTCTAATTCTTTTCGAAATTTGAATACACTTTAAACAAAAATCAATTTCTCAAAAATCAAGTGGATGATTCAATTTAAACTTTTCTAACTATTAATTTCAAGACTAGATAGCATACAAGATATTTAAGCAATTATAGCATGCAAATAAATCAAGTAAAGAGAAAGAGATAGAGAGATTGACACCGTGATTTTTTCGAGGTTCGGTAACTCCTACTCCTCGGCTCAAGAACCCCTTCTTGAGACTTTTCCCGATCCTTTCACTATGGCCCTTTCTTCACATGTGGAATGACAAACCTTTACAATACAAGCCTCTCGAGCTTGTCTCTCAATCAAGAGAACAACCCTCTCTTGAACAATCGGTGGACTTCACTTGTCCGAGATTACAAATTCGTATGTAATCAATAAAATCACTCAAGAACAAAAACACTCAAAATCCAAAGGTTTTTATGGAAGATAAATCAATATAAGCTCAAGTGTTTTTGGTGATTTTACAATAGCTTTAGAAATGTATTCTCAAAGGATATAATCAATGAATGATATTTGGAGAATAAGAAGAGATACTAGAGGTTTTGATTTTCAAAGAAACTTGAAGAAAATCAGATTTTCAAAGCTTGGTTTCAATGGCTTTTGTAGAGAAAATTTCTGCAGAATTTTTGCTAGCTTTCTTTCTCTTTGTATTTCAATCTCTTAGTCTTCACAATACACATCTCATTCTATATATAGCATTGTATTAGGGTTTTGAAGAGTGAATATTGTAATTGAAAGACAAGAGCCGTTTGAACACCATTACAAACAATCCACAAAACAGGGGAAATGTTTTCTGAAAAATCTGCAGATTTTAAGGATGAACTAGTCGACTCCTTTGCATTTGAGTTGACTACATTGCTTCATCTAGTCGACTAGATTGAGTTCTAGTCGACTACAATGGTTAATCTAGTCGACTAGAATGAGTTCTAGTCGACTACTTCTTGTAGTCTAGTCGACTCAATGGTCATTCAGTCGACTCTTTTGATGTGGATGAAAAACCAATAGCTACTGATTGTTCTAGTCGACTACTAGAAAATACACAGGTCTATTCTAGTCGACTACAACATGAAAAATATTTAATAAAAATATTTTTCTTTCCATTTAAGTTTGGTAAAGCGTTTTTCATTCCATTTGAGTTCGGTTCATTTTATACTTGAGCTTATACGATAAAATCGACAGATAAAATTACCTTGTTACAGTGATCGCTCCCCGACCTATCTACCCCGAGTCTTGAGTCTTCGACTTTCGCTTATGCCGTTGAATAAATTGATTTTCCATTTGCGCTTCAATTTCTTTCACAGCTTTTTGCTTTAAATCAAGCTTTCTTTCCGAGCTTGTTTTTCGAGTAGTTTCCTTTTCGAGTTTGATTTCTGAGTCGTTCACCTGTCTTTTGCTGAAAATATAAACTCGATAATTCATTAGTATCAAACACTCTTCAATGGTTTGTTATCATCAATTTTGGAATTGTTTGCCGAAAGTAAATTTCAAAGCCAACACATATCACCGTACCATAAGTCGTATCGACCTCATAATACTATCATCGATAGGGTCAACCACATCACTAACACTATCCCTGTAGGCGAGGGAAACCACTCAACCAAATCACTAAGAGTACACGAACTCAACTCACTAGAACGATCACCTCCGGGTCACCAAAGCAAAGCGAAGGAAAATACTTCTCAATGCTGAACCAACAGATAACCGAGACAACAATGTCAAGGTTAAAACCCACAAGTGTTTGAGGAGAACACCCGGACAAAAGAAACCAATCCACTCGGTATCCATGCCCCTAACACGTGTGACAACTCAAATCACCTAAGTGGTGACGTCAAAATCCAAGAAGAAAGGAAGGGCAACACTATATGTGTGCACTGAACAACACCAAACCTCATACCCGAGACTTAGAAATGATAGGAAACAAAGGTGAAACAATGGAACACCTTTCAAAACTCTACAGGATGAGATATTAAGAAAGAAGTCTCGAAATCTCATAATCCCAAGAAAAGGAATAAAAATAGTTTTCCTTTTAAGAAACCACATAGTAAAAATGACCGTCTTGCCCCCGGTCTCCGTCAGTTGCCATCACCGGCTTTTAAAAGTTAAAAATCTTTTTAAAGAAGATCCTAAGATCATTTTACAAAGTACTAAAACTTTTAGTTGCTACGGGGGTAGGCGAAAACGGGTTTTTCCTTTTAAATACAAAGAGTTTAGAAAACACCGTTTCCGAAGGACAGCCAAATAAGGGTAAACACAACTCCACGGATTCCTATAATGTCCAAGGGAACAAGGAAGGAAGAGTACTACGTTGGGTTCACGGAACACAACTATCCGTTCCCAACCTCATGAAACCAAATGACAACACCTGGAAAAGGTTCGGCACCACGCCGTAACCGACAACTCAAGGAATGACATAGAAGTCAACGACTATGTACAAAACACAGTACAAGGAATGCTTAGGGAATGAACTAAGCACTAGAACCAAGTCTGTCAAACTACAGTACCTCGAGTACTTAATAAAGTCACTCAACCATAACCTCTTCTCACCAATCAAAATCTCAACTACAGTTAATAGCCTATTCCTCAAAAGTGAAAGACACCTAAAGGTCCATACTACAACTCATAATCTCATCACTCGCCTTCTCGAAGGCCCCAATTCATAACTGATACTAAAATCAATCTCTAACCTCCAATCTCTAACAAGGTCACACAGTCAACCACAATCACCAAACTATTAACCCCGCCTTATCTAAGGCATCAACTCTAAATCATCTCTGCAGTTCATCACTAACTGCAACTAACCACAAATGTCACTATGTCAATATACTTAACCTCCCCCAAGGGTACGAAAACATATATATACTCACAAGTATAAAATAAGCATTTCATTATACTTGATCTATTACCACATGTAATCATTTTCTTTCACGTTAATCATTATCAACTGAGCATTTTACAAAGATATAAATTTAAATTCGCAATATTCATACATAACATGCTCCAAAATCCAACAGGTAATAATAACACATATTAAACCTATTCCAACAACACATGTAATAATCTCACGTATACATGTCAAATGAAATCACATAAATGCCATGCAAATATAATGTGACTCAACACCACACTTTGCCCTATCATAGGTTAACGAATACGCACTCTACCCATAAATATGAGCTAACAGAGGGTCGCACCGGTACTTCCCAAGTGATTTTGAAACTTCTCACTTCAACAAGGAAGACGGTTTGCACGAGACGACCCGTGACCAAAGATTCGTCAACACGAATGCACGAGATGACCCGCGACTTCGAGAATGAGACGACTCACCCTATACCCCATTCACAGCTCATTATTCTGTAGGATGGGAACACCCCCTGGCCAGTTGTTGCGACTATTCGACACAAAGACACCCCACATGATTTCACAACCCACATATACCAATACCATGATTTGACACTACATGATATTCTCAATATGCATCCAGGTCCAAATGACAATCATGCCTCAATATAAATATGTAATGCATCATATTTATATACAATATCCACATATAATTCACACGGCGCCCATCACAGGTTAACGGATACAATCCGACACAAAACCGTCCCTACAGGATACATACCCCTGTACTCAGCATAAATATATAGTGCATCATATTTAAGCAATTACCCACATGGTAATGTCAACATAAATCTCAAAAATCTCCTTGCATTCTTTAAAATACAATAAAACAGTTAAATCAAATGAAAACAAATTCATATACAATTCATGTTTTCACAAATATATTTTCCTTAATTATTTAGAAAATATTTCAATTTCTCTTATCATGCCTTTAAAATAAATTAAAGCAATTAATTCACGTATCGTAGGGGAACCTAGCATAACGTCTAAGTATTCGTGCCCCTTACGTCCACATATACACTAGTCCATTTAATTATCAAGGAAAATTCTAAGCCGTCTATTCCTATTCAATTTAAATAGGAATTAATATAATCTCGTAGGGAATAATTTAATTAATTTTCTTAAATTAATTCCTAAGTCCCATTTCAATTCTAAGCAATTTATAGATATTTAAATTAACGATTTAATATATCTATATTAAATTAAATAAGGGTTTGCACCCCTAAACTGCTTCAATAATGCGGAGTGAGAAATATAATTTCCTACCTGAAATACGCTTACAGAACAGCCGTTTCGGGCCCACCGTGAACAGTACCGGCGCCCGAATATGACGCCCGCCGACCAAAGTCGTTCGAAAAATATTTCGAATATATCCAAATGTCCGTCTCGACAACCTATACTATATATGCGAAGCCCATTAGCAATAGGTTAATTAATTTGGTTAAATCTAAAATAGCCCAAACGAAAATTTCGAAACTTAAAATCGAATTTCCCGATAAACCGTTCAACGTCAAATTACGAAACTTTTACACGTCGTACCTGACATATAGGTGAAGCTACCCTCCAAAAATCAGCCCAAACCGAGGTCGGGAAGTCGACCGAACAAATGGTCGAAGTTTCTCGCCAGACTGCACTGTTGCGCGAACTGCTACAGTGCGTGTCACCTCTGCACAACCCAGCTGCTGCGCCACCACCTACAGCTCCAGCGACCCCTGCACGATGCCGCCATGCCGTCGCCGACCACCGCGAACCGCCGCCCAGCCCTGCTCCAGCCGCGTCTTCCATGGCAACCAGCCCGAGCTCTCTCTCTCCAGCCGACTCTCTCTCTCTCTCTCTCTCTGCCGGCAACCTTGGTGGCCGCCGCCCATGGAGAAGATGAAGTCGCTGTGTGAAGGAGAGGAGTCGCTTCGTCGTGCGTCACAGAGAAGGAAGAAGATGAGGCTGGTCTGTGCATATATTCGTATACATATACACATATATGCCCCAATCGCACTAGTAACCCTCTAGTTATCCGTAATCGCAAAATAACCCCACTTCATTATATATATATAATTAAATATATATATATAATAAATCCCGACACTATATATATATTTAATTGTAATTAAATATATATATACAAACCATAATTTCCAATAATTATCGGGAATGTCCAAACATAATCTCGTAAGCCCGAAATAATAACGGAACGCCAAATAACCAAATTAGTCCGAAAGAAATACACCGGGTTAGGAACCCAACGTCGAAACACTTAACAAGTCCGATCAATTACAACGTGTCGTCGTCCAGTCAAAACACTAATCATTAAATGTTGAACGATATCGCGTAGTCGAGAATAAGAATTCACGTAGTGTCGTCCAGTCGACTTTAAAACTAAACGCGAAAAATTTACAGGTACGAAATACCAAGAACAAACAATACGTCAAGAACAAGTGACGTCATTACCGAAATTAAATCAAAAATAATTTCAGTAAAAAGAATAATAACACGGGGTGTTACATCCCTACCTATGTACTGGCAAGTCTCAATACACGTCTTGTATATATATAAGGTCAGGTCAAAACTTCCAAAGGAAGCTTTTTTAATTTAATTTAGCTTACATATAGGCTCACTTATGTAAATGTGATTTTACAATCTGTAACCCCAATTAGAATGATTAACAATGTATTTAAACATATAAACATATGTATAAATATATATATATATATATATATATATATATATATCACATATGTATAAATATATAACTATATATATATACTAACACAAACATTTAACTACTGTTTGCTACTTTTGTTTTTTAATTAAAATCTTTAGAAACATTTAATCTCAAAATAAATAAGGATTAGTTAATAACAACAAATAACATACTTATATAAATTATGGATAAATTCAATAATATTTCAAAATTTTATATATATTCGTGCATTCGAATTTTATATGTGTTTTTCAAGCTTTATATTGATATTTTGAATTTATATTTTTTTCGAATTTTATATATATTTTTTCAATTTTTATAGATTATTTTCGAATTTTATATGTATTTTTTAATTTTATATTTATTTTCAGATTTTATATATTTTTTTCGAATTTTATATTTTTTTTCGAAATTGGAATTTTTTTCGAAATTTAATATATATGTTTTAGAATTTTATATGTTTGTTTACAAATTTATATATTTCTATATATTTGTTTCAAAGTTTGAAGGTAAGATAGTGTAACACTATTAATACCCTATCTCAACTTTTAATTTAGGGATTCAACCCCTGCAACATTGTTTTTACCAAATGCAATATTGCTCCAGCCAAATGCAACATTTATTTAAACAAATGCAACACTGTTATGTAACATCAGTAATACCAACTGCAGCAAAACATATGCCAAATGCACTTATACCACTATCCAAATGTAACGCCTATACCACTATCCAAATGTAGCAATGAATCTTAGTTTTAACTCTGAAATGTCATTATTCCCTCTTTTAATGATTAGAAAGACTCTTTTGTGCGTTTAATGTATTTTCAAATCTTAAAAATATTTAAGTTTTGTAACAAATATATAAATTTCTAAACAAACATATCAAATTCTAAAACATATATAATAAATTTCGAAACAAATTCAAATTCGAAAATAAATATATAAATTGGAGAAAAATATGTAAAATTCGTAAATAAATATATAAAATTGGAGAAAAATATAAAATTAAAAAATATATATATATTTCGTAAAAAATATATAAAATTCAAAAATAATATACAAAAATTAAAAATATATATAGAAAATTCGAAAAAATATAAATTCAAAATATCTATATAAAGTTTGAAAAAAACATATAAAACTCGAAACAAATATTTATTAAATTTTTAAAAAAATTATAAAATTCGAAATTAAATATAAAATTCAAGAAATATATATATTAAAATTCGAAAATAATTATAAAATTCAATCAAAACATATAAAATTCAAGAAATACAATCCGTGCATTCGAATTTTATATGTTTTTTTCAAGCTTTATATAGATATTTTGAATTTATATTTTTTCGAATTTTATATATATATTTTCAATTTTTATATATTATTTTCGAATTTTATATGTATTTTTTAATTTTATATTTATTTTCAAATTTTATATATTTTTTTTGAATTTTATATTTATTTTCGAATTTTTAATTTTTTTCAAAATTTAATATATTTGTTTTAGAATTTTATATATTTATTTCAAAGTTTGGAGGTAAGATAGGTAACTCATTCGATTCTGGTTCAGCCTTAAAAGCATCCCTGATCTATTTCACTCCAACTCTTACAAGGAAAGCAACAAACATGTCTATTTCAATTTTCTTTCTAGTAAAGACATTAAGAAGATAAGGTCCATTGTAACACCCCGTGTTATTATCTTTTTTACTGAAATTATTTTTGATTTAATTTCGGTAATGACGTCACTTGTTCATGACATATTATTTATTCTTGGTATTTGATACCTGTAAATTTTTCGCGTTTAGTTTTAAAGTCGACTGGATGACTTTACGGTTTTTCTTTGACGATTACGTGAATTCTTGTTGTCAATTACACGGTCTCGTTTCGACGTTAGTTTATTCGACGTTTAATGATTAGTGTTTCGATTGGATGACGACACATTTTAATTGGTCGGGCTTGTTTAAGTGTTCCGACATTTGAGTTTCTACCCCGATGTATTTAATTGGACGTCCCGTTATTAATTCGGGCTTACGAGATTATGTTTGGGCGTTCTCGATAATTATTGGGGTTTACTATATATATATATATATTTAATTATATATATATTGTAGTGGGGGTTATTTCGTGATTTTGGAGAAATGAAGGGTTAGTTTTGCAATTAGGTCATATATATATGTATATGTATATACACGTTCGCAGTCTTCTCCTACACGATACAACTTCCTCTTCTCCTTATCTCTGCAGCCAACCGAAACAGCTCCTCTCATTCACCATCTTCGTCGTCGGCAAGAGAGAGAGAGAGAGAGGGGAGGCTGGTTCGGGGAGAGAGGTGCAGGCGATGGGTTGCCGGAGCAGCAGTTGCGGCTGTAGCAGGGAGTCGACGAACTGGGCTGGCAGCGGTGTGCACGGAGTAGCAGGTAGCTGCGGCTGGTGGCGCAGTCGTGCAGGGGCGCAGCAGTCCGCACGACAGGGGTGGTTCGGCTAGGCTTCGGCCATTTTTTCGGCGACCTTCCGGTGATCGGTTTGAGCCGATTTTTGGTGAGTAGCTCCGTATCCATGTAGTATTCGTCATACATTAATTTTGTGAATTTACGATGAACGGTTTGCCCGGAAATCGCATTGATAGGTTATAGTTTTCGTTTGGGTTAATTTAGATTTAACCAAATTAATTAACCTATTGTTAACGGGCTTCGTATATATCATATAGGTTATCGAGACGGGCGTTTTGATATATGTGAAATATTTTTCGGACGACATTTCTCAGTGGGCGTCATATTCGGGCACCGATATTGTTCATGGTGGACCCGAAACGGTTGTTCTGTAAGCGTATTTCTGGTGGGAAATTATATTTCTCACTCCGTATTATTGAAGCAGTTTAGGGGTGCAAACCCTTATTTAATTTAATATAGATATATTAAATCGTTAATTTAATTATCTGTAATTTGCTTAGAATCGGAATTGGACTTAGAGATTAATTTAAGAAAATTGATTATATTAATTCCTATTTAAATTGAATAGGAATAGACGACCTAGAATTTTCCTTAAGAATTAAATGGACTAGTGTATATGTGGACGTAAGGGGCGCGAATACTTAGACGCTATGCTAGGTTCCCCTACGATACGTGAATCAATTGCTTTAATTTATTTTAAAGGCATGTTAAGGGAAATTGAAATATTTTCTAAAGAATTAAGGAAAATATATTTGTGAAAACATGAATTGTATATGAATTTGTTTTCATATGATTTAAATGCTTTATTGTGTTTTAAAGCATGTAAGGAGATTATGAGATTTATGTTGATAGTACCATGTGGGTAATTGCTTAAATATGATGCACTATATATTTATGTTGAGTACAGGGGTATGTATCCTGTAGGGATAGTTTTGTGTCGGATTGTATCCGTTAACCTGTGATGGGCACCGTGTGAATTATATGTGAATATTGTATATAAATATGATGCATTACATATTTATATTGAGGCATGATTGTCATTTGGACCTGGATGCATATTGAGAATATCATGTAGTGTTAAATAATGGTATTGGTATATGTGGGTTGTGAAATCATGTGGGGTGTCTTTGTGTCGAATTGTCGCAACAACTGGCCAAGGGGTGTTCCCATCCTACGGAATAATGAGCCGTGAATGGGGTATAGGGTGAGTCGTCTCATTCTCGAAGTCGCATGTTGTCTCGTGCATCCGTTATACGGATCTTTGGTCACGGGTCGTCTCGTGCAACCGTCTTCCTTGTTGAAAGTGTAGTGTCAAAAACACTTGGGAAGAATCGGTGCGGTACTCTTTCTCCTTGTAAATGGGTGGAGTGCGTATTCGTTAACCACGTGATGTGGGCAAAGGGCGGTGTATGAGTCACATGGTATATGCATGACATTTATGTGATTTCATTTGACATGTATACGTGATATTATTACATGTGATGTTGGAGCAGGTTTAATATGTGTTATTATTGCCTGTTGGATTTTAGAGCATGTTATGTATGAATATTGTGAAATTAAATTCATATATTTATAAAATGTTCAGTTGAAAATGATAAATGCGAAAGCATGAATTAAATGAGAAAATTGTAAAAAGTATAAATGAAAAGTGTATCTTTATACTTGTGATTATTTACCTTGTGCCCTTGGGGGAGGTTAGGTATATTGGCATAGTGACCTTTATGGTTAGTTATGTGTTATCTGTAGAGATTTGAGGTTAGGGATTGATTGAGTATCAATTGTGATTTGAGGCCTTAGAGAAGGCGGTGATAGTTTTGTGGTTTCTGTTGGTTGCATGTTACTGATCCTGGATGTTTCTTTCCCACTTAGGGGGAGGTATCCTTCATCGTGTTTTTGAGGTTTGAGTGCGGTTAGAAGTGGTTGTGATTGAACCTGTCTAGTTGAGTGAAAATAACTTCTTGATTATGTCAATTATCAATTGTGAAATTGGAGTCATAATGAATTGGAAGAGGTATTGATTGAGACTAGTTATTCCCGTGGTATCGGCCACTAGTTCTCCTTTTTCATGATATTAAGGGGTAAGTGATTTTATTAAGTACTCGAGGTACTGTAGTTTGGCAATCTTGCTTCTAGTGCTTAGTTAATTCCTCTAAGCATTTCTTTTATTGTACTCTGTATACTATTACATGTCTTTGACTTACATGTCATTCCTTGAGTTGTCGGTTACGGCGTGGTGCCGAACCTTTTCCAGGTGTTGTGATTTGATCTCGTGAGGTTGGGAACGGATAGTTGTGTTCCGTGAACCCAATGCAGTACTCTTCCTTCCTTGTCCTCTTGGACATTATAGGAATCCGTGGAGTTGTGTTTACCCTTACTTGGTTGTCCTTCGAAAATGGTGTTTTCTAAACTCTTGTATTTAAAAGGAAAAACCCGTTTTCGCCTACCCCCGAAGAATGAAAACTTTTAACACTTTATAAAATGATCTTAGGATCTTCTTTAAAAAGATTTTAACTTCTAAAAGCCGGTGAAGGCAACTGACGGAGACCGGGGGCAAGACGGTCATTTTTACTATGTGGTTTCTAAAAAGGAAAACTATTTTATTACTTTTCTTGGGATTATGAGATTTCGAGACTTGTTTCTCAATATCTCATCCTGTAGAGTTTTGAAAGGTGTTCCATTGTTTCACCTTTGCTTCCTATCATTTCTATGTCTCGGGTATGAGGCTTGGTGTTGTTCAGTGCACACATATAGTGTTGTCCTTCCTTTCTTCTTGGCTTTTGACGTCACCACTTAGGTGATTCGAGTTGTTCCACATGTTATGGGCATGGATACCAAGTGGATTGGGTTCTTTGTCCAGGTGTTCTCCTTAAACACTTGTGGTGTCTTAACCTTGACATTGTTGTCTCCGTTATCTGTTGGTTTAGCATTGGGAAGTCTTTTCCTTTGCTTTGTTTCGGTGACCATTGGGTGGTCGTTCTTGTGAATTAAGTTCGTGTACTCTTAGTGATTTGATTGGTGGTTTTTCCTCGCCTACAGTGAGAGCGTTAGTGATGTGATTGACCCTATCGATGATAGTATTATGAGGTCGATATGATTTATGGTATGGTGATATGATTGAGGTGATCTAGCTTTTGAGAGGTAGATTTTCCTTAAGGAATGGGATGAGGTTTGTATTATATATATAAATATTGTACATTTACAATATATATATATATATATATATATATATATATATATATATATATATATATATATATATATATATATATATATATATACGATGATTGTGTTAGTACGCAAGGACGTGAGTGCTTTTCCTCCCGTGTTCTCGGGGAGTGAGTTATGAGTATTCCTCGGTACTAGTGGTGGATTAATCCTTGTTGATATTAGAGGTGAGTGTGTTTCCCTCTGTTGGATTTGGTGGTTAGCGTGGTGAGCATTTGATGATTGTTAGATTTGACTTGGGCGGTTGTGTACTTAGTGTACGTCGGTGAGAGTAGTGTAGACTACCTGAGTTGGTACTTGGAGTACGAGTCTTAGTCATATCCTATAGGCTCATGTTGTGTATTTATATATAAAAATATATGTATATATATATATATGTCCCCTATATACTTACGTACGATAGTATATGAGCGCGTACCTTGGGTTTTCGTGGCTGGGTTATGTTGCGGCCTATGTATCTCACTGGGTGGTTTAGCATTACCTAAACTATTAGAGGATGTGGTAGCTAGAGTATCCTTTCCCACTGAGCTTATTTGCTCACAGGGGTATTTCATTTGCCCCCTGGTATTCCCACGCCAGGTTGCAGGAAATATACGGCTATGAGCAGGATGAAGTGCAACGACAACTTTCTTTTGTTTCCTTGTTACAGGTTTTGGAGTTGCGTTGGGTGATGCGGTTACGGTTGCCGCACGACTGGGTTTGGGGACGATAGGTATCTGCTTTCAGTTTTCCTTACCCATTTGTTATGGGTTTTCCATGTATTTCTTTTGGGAGCCAGTCTGTTGGCATATCCCTGTTGATGTATCTTTTGTTTCCTGTATTTATTCTTTCAGGATGTATTGTATCTATTCCGCACAGTTAGGTGCTTTTCTGTATTCTTATTCGAGCATTTGTGGCTCTGTTGATGTTAGAGGGTTTGGAGGGGTTTTGGTTTCTTTCCACTACCTCGGCCCTAGTAGGATTGATGAATGTGGGGCTTGGAAGCCATTGTGATTATGAAATTGCTTTGGGCAGGTTATTGTGTTATGTTTGGTTGTCCGGATGTTCCATTTACAAACGGAACTCTGCTGGATTTTTGTTAGATTCCGCTGCTTTGTTTATTATTCATTTAGGTATGAAATATACCACTAATCCATACGTTTCCATGGTTAGTGATGTCTTAGTTGGTCATTTGTATTAAGGATCACATCCTGGATTCCTCGGATGTCCCTGTTCGGGAGTCTTAGGAATTTAGGAGCGTGTTAGTTGGTATTGGTGGACGCTAGTGAGTTTCTAGCATTCTACTTGACATGGAGTATATTTTTATTGTTATTCCATGTGTCTCTTTGTTGTTGTTGACTCTAGTAGTCGCTTGACTAGCGTCATCCCTTGCAGATTCGCTGATTCTCTAGATTTGAGTTTCGGGAATCTTAAGGGCGTGACAACGTGGTATCAGATCATTTTACCCTTTCATGGGTATTTGATGATTGAATTTCGTTGGTTCTCATTTCTTTTTCCTTCCGCAATCACTCCCTTAGCTCTTAGACTCGGGTTTCGGAGTCCTAGGAATTTGGGGCGTGACATCCATGGAGAACTAAGTTTCTAATGGAAGGCAAAGCCACATCAGCCTGCTCCAAATATTTCTGTTTTTAAACCTCTTCCATCCCGTGCAACATTGCATTTACCAGATGCAATATTGCTCCAGCCGAATGCAACATTTATTTAACCAAATGCAGCACAGTTATGTGTCATCAGTAATACCAACTGCAGCAAAACATATGCCAAATGCACCTATACCACTATCCAAATGTAGCACCTATACCACTATCCAAATGTAGCAATGAATCTTAGCTTTATCTCTGAAATTTCATTATTCCCTCTTTTAATTATTAGAAAGACTCTTTTGTGCGTTTAATGTATTTTCAAATCTTAAAAATATTTAAGTTTTGAAACAAATATTTAAATTTCTAAACAAACATATCAAATTCTAAAACATATATAATAAATTTCAAAAAAAATAAAATTCGAAAATAAATATATAAAATTGGAGAAAAATATGTAAAATTCGTAAATAAATATAAAATTCGTAAAAATATATATAAAATTCAAAAATAATATACAAAAATTGAAAATATATATATAATTCCAAAAAAATATAAATTCAAAATATCTATATAAAGTTTGAAAAAAAGATATAAAATTCGAAACAAATATATATTAAATTTTGAAAAACATTATAAAATTCGAAATTAAATATAAAATTCAAACTAAACATATAAAATTCAAGAAATATATATTAAATTTCAAATTTTTTTATAAAATTCGAAAATAATTATAAAATTCAATCAAAACATATAAAATTCAAGAAATACAATTCGTGCATTCGAATTTTATATGTTTTTTTCAAGCTTTATATAAATATTTTGAATTTATATTTTTTCGAATTATATAT
This sequence comes from Cornus suecica, assembly GCA_963922005.1. Taxonomy (NCBI): domain Eukaryota; kingdom Viridiplantae; phylum Streptophyta; class Magnoliopsida; order Cornales; family Cornaceae; genus Cornus; species Cornus suecica. Next base: position 28,989,355 of record OY998241.1, read on the forward strand.
ATATTTTCAATTTTTATATATTATTTTCGAATTTTATATGTATTTTTTAATTTTATATTTATTTTTAAATTTTATATATTTATTTTCGAATTTTATATATGTTCTTCGAATTTTATATTTGTTTTAGAAATTTAATATATATGTTTTAGAATTTTATATGTTTGTTTAGAAATTTATATATTTGTTTCAAAGTTTGGAGGTAAGATAGGTTAACCCTATCAATACCCTATCTTAACTTTTAATTTAGGAATTCAACCCCTGCAACATTTCTTTTACCAAATGCAATATTGCTCCAGCCAAATGCAACATTTATTTAACCAAATGCAACAACGTTATGTATCATCAGTTTTACCAACTGCAGCAAAATATATGCCAAATGCACCTATACCACTATCCAAATGTAGCACCTTTACTACTATCTAAATGTAGCAATGAATCTTAGCTTTAACTCTGAAATGCCATTATTCCATCTTTTAATGATTAGAAAGACTCTTTTGTGCGTTTAATATATTTTCAAATCTTAAAAATATTTAAGTTTTGAAACAAATATATAAATTTCTAAACAAACATATCAAATTCTAAAACATATATAATAAATTTCGAAAAAAAATCAAATTCGAAAATAAATATATAAAACTGGAGAAAATATGTAAAATTCGTAAATAAATATATAAAATTCGAAAATAAATATAAAATTAAAAACTATATATATATTTTGTAAAAAATATATAAAATTCAAAAATAATATACAAAAATTGAAAATATATATAGAAAATTCGAAAAAAATATAAATTCAAAATATCTATATAAAGTTTTAAAAAAACATATAAAATTCGAAACAAATATATATTAAATTTTGAAAAAAATTATAAAATTCGAAATTAAATATAAAATTCAAACAAAACATATAAAATTCAAGAAATATATATTAAATTTCAAACAAATTTATAAAATTCGAAAATAATTATAAAATTCCATCAAAACATATAAAATTCAAGAAATACAATTCGTGCATTCGAATTTTATATGTTTTTTTCAAGCTTTATATAAATATTTTGAATTTATATTTTTTCGAATTATATATATATATTTTCAATTTTTATATATTATTTTCGAATTTTATATGTATTTTTTAATTTTATATTTATTTTCAAATTTTATATATTTATTTTTGAATTTTATATATGTTTTTCGAATTTTATATTTATTTTAGAAATTTAATATATATGTTTTAGAATTTTATATGTTTGTTTAGAAATTTATATATTTCTATATATTTGTTTCAAAGTTTGGAGGTAAGATGGCTAACCTTATCAATACCCAATCTTAACTTTTAATTTAGGAATTCAACCCCTGCAACATTTCTTTTACCAAATGCAATATTGCTCCAGCCAAATGCAACATTTATTTAACCAAATGCAGCAACGTTATATACCATCAGTTATACCAACTGCAGCAAAATATATGCCAAATGCACTTATACCACTATATAAATGTAACAATGAATCTTAGTTTTAACTCTGAAATGTCATTATTCCCTCTTTTAATGATTAGAAAGACTCTTTTGTGCGTTTAATGTATTTTCAAATCTTAAAAATATTTAAGTTTTGAAACAAATATATAAATTTCTAAACAAACATATCAAATTCTAAAACATATATAATAAATTTCGAAAAAAAATCAAATTCGAAAATAAATATATAAAATTCGAAAATAAATATAAAATTAAAAAATATATATAAAATTCGTAAAAAATATATAAAATTCAAAAATAATATACAAAAATTGAAAATATATATATATAATTTGAAAAAAATATAAATTCAAAATATCTATATAAAGTTTGAAAAAAACATATAAAATTCGAAACAAATATATATTAAAGTTTGAAAAAAAATATAAATTTCGAAAAAAAATATAAATTTCGAAAAACATATATAAATTTTGAAAAAATATATATAAATTCGAAAAACATATATAAATTTCGAAAAAAAATATAAATTCAACAAAGATATATATTTCAAAAAATATATATGATTCCGTTGAGGCAAATGTAACAAATATATTCACACAACCGAACATTCAAGCTAGGGTAACAAGGTGCAAGAAATATGAGTGAGGAAAAGGGGAAAAAAATACACTAATAAGGACAACCCAAAAATATACATACTTCCTATAACCATGGAGTTTACAAATTAATTATATGAGGCAAAGGTGAAACAAACTATACTAAAATATATAACCAAACCATGAATAGATAATCTATATATGCTTCATACCTGAGAGAAAGGTGTGAGAGATTGAGGTACGATTTGGAGGTTTTTCAAGGGTTTGGGCTCTCTCTGCGTGTTCAATAATGAAACTCCTATACAAAAATTGAATTATACTGATTATTAAGTTTGACTTATTGTGTATTTACCAATCTATCCATTGATCTCTTTTGGCGGGAGTTTTTTGGGGGAATATATGTACAGTGTAAATGAAAAGAGGAAACATTGTATATCACTGTTGTATATATATACATGTTTGTTTTTTGTTTTTTTTTGTGGTCAAACTACCGGGGCCCATATAAGCTGCCACATATGCGACTTGTGACTGGTAGTGAGAGAACGAATGGAGAGGATCCGTGTCTTGGTGTAATAGCCCGAGTTTGCTGGTTGCAGTTGTAATACTCAACTGGACGAGGACATGAAAAAATCAGTGGCTGAGCAGTTGGTCTACTAGCCCGAGGATGCTGGTTGCAATTGTAATACTCAACAGGAGGAGGAGATGGAGCAATCAGCGGCTGAGCAGTTGGTCTGCTAGCCCGAGGTTGCTGGTTGCAATCGTAGTACTCAACTGGAGGAGGACGTGGAGCAATCAGCGACTGAGCAGTTGGTATAATAACCCGAGCTTGCTGATTGCAATTGTAATACTCAACTGGACGAGGACGTTGAACAATAGGCGGTTCATTAGTTGGTGTAACATCCCAAGGCGGCTGGTGGCAATTGTAATACTCGAGTGGAGGAGGACGGGGAACAACAGGTGGCACACGAGTTGGTCTGATATCCCAAGGTGGCTGCTTGCAATTGTAGTACTCAACTGAAGGAGGACGTGGAAAAACAGGCGGCTCATTAGTTGGTCTAATATCCGAAGTTTGCTGGTGGCAATTCTCATACTCAACTGGAAGAGGACGTGGAGCAATAGACGGCTGAGCAGTTGGTGTCATATCTGGAGGTTGCTGGTTAGTAGGGTAAAAAGGAGGAGGACGTGGAACAATAGGCGGCTGAGCAGTTGGTCTAATAGCTCGAGGTTGCTGGTTGCAATTGTAATACTCTACTGGAGGAGGATGTGCAGCAATATCCCAAAATGGCTTGTTGCAATTGTAATACTCGATTAGAGAAGGGCGTGGGAGAATAGGCAGCTCACCGGTTGCTCTAATATTCCATGGTGGCTTGTTGCAATTGTAATTCTCCATTTTAGGAGGGTGTGGAACGATAGACTGCTCAACAGTTGCTCTAATATCCCAAGGTGGCTTGCTGCAATTGTAATACGCAATTCGGGGAGGGCGTGGAACAATAGGCGGCTCACCGGTTGGTGTAATATTCCATGGTGGCTGGTTGTAATTGTAAATCTCAATTAGAGGCGGGCGTGTATCAGTAGGCCGCTCACCAGTTGGTCTAATATTCCATGGTGGCTGGTTGCAATTATAAACCTCAATTAGAGGACGCCATGGAACAAGAGGTGGCTGACTAGATGCATTTGCTGCTCCATATCCATATCCATGATCAGATGGTGGTTGGTAAGGATCAACCGGAATAGTATGGCCATGGCGTAGAGCGCTTTGCGGAACAGCATCCCTATGGCCTGCAGTTTCACTAGAACCCGAATACCCAAACGGATGAGAATTAGGAGTATGCAGCCTGTTCGATTGGGCTGCAGCCACAGAGGAGGTGCTCAATGTTGGCATGTTGAGTTGTCCAAAAGTCCCCCGAGCAGAGAACCCTGCTTGTTCTGCTCCTGAAAAAGCTCTTGTAACACCCACCTGCAGAAAACATATGCGCACACGCATAGCCAAGAGCATACACCCAAATATAAAATTTCAGAAATGAGAGATATCAAGCACCATTAATTAACAAGAAAGCAACTATCAAAATCAGCTTGCATATACAGACAAGAAACAGCTTTATCTACAGTAGAAGGGTTTTAGAAACAATTTCAAATTAAGAAAACCCCATCAATATCAAGAACAACAAAAGCAAAATAAACAAAAATATGCTGGATTAAGCATGCAATACTAAAGAGTTCGTGAAGAAATTAAGAACAGGTGAAGAACAACCATTATTCAAACATTCAAATGAAATTAAACAGAACTCAAGAAACACCAATATTGATTATGCCATGAAAAAGTGTATATTAAAGAAGATTAATGATCATCACTACATGCATATATATAGTACTCGATCAAAAGTAAATACCCAAATAGCAAGAACTTAAAGTAAGTGAAAATGAGGATTGAGGGTAATTGATCTGACTCACGGATCGGCCATTAATGGTGTGGTGGCGGTTTTCAAGAACAGCATCGACGATCCCAGGATACGGAAACGTGAGGAAGCGAAAGCCGCCATGGTAATGGCTGTCCACTTGTACGACCTCTCCGTATTGGGAAAAGTGGGCACGAACCATCTCCTCTGTCATGTCCGCTGTTATTCGATATACGTATATCTTCCTCACAGCTATACCCATTTGGTCAGCCATTTTAATTTCTCTCTTTGTGTGTGTATAAAAATTGTTCTCTCTGTGGGTAAATCTTGTTCTCTGAAGAAGAACAAGAAAAGAAGAAATGCAAATACCCCAAAGGTGTGATATATATGTGTGTGTATAGACATATCACTATGTATATATATATATATATGTATTGATTGTGCCAACTATAGAGGCAAACATGATTTCGCGCCTTATGCCGTTTTGATTTACAGATAACGATCTCATCCACAAAACGACATCGTTTTCCCCCTTTACAGTTTGGGAGTAGAAAGAAATGTGACACATTCCAATCAAATTTAAAAATAAAAAAACAAAAACAAAAATTGCACTAAACCCTAAAATTCATCCCTCTATTCCAAAACCCTAAAAATTTCATCCTCCATTCCCAAACCCTAAACTTCATCCTCTATTCCCAAACCCTGAAAATTTCATCCTCCATTCCCAAACCCTAATTGCTGATTGATAAGAAAGTGAGCAATTTTTCCTTCTCCAAACGGTAGAAGAGGAAATTGATGGTGATAGTGATAGTGATAGTGATAGTGATAGATAAATGGACATCGTGAAGATTAGGGTTTAAGGGTAGAAGAAGAGGGACGGAGACTACAGGAAGTGGAGGAAGATTGTATGAATTGGAATGTCAACGTTGGTTTAATTTCAGACCACATTTAAACCGGGTTTAATCTATTTCTTACCTCTTTCGGACAGATATCAATATCATAATATTTATTCCGCAAAGTTACACAATTGATTGGGAAAATTAAACTCTGTGCAACTCTGTTACTCAAAGTTATTGCAAAGAATAATAATAATAATCTATATCTATATCTATACTATTTTTATAAAAAGTACAAAGGCCTCATATTATTTCTAAACATTTTTTATTTAACATTACCTTTTCAATTATATTTGTTTGATTATTTTGCAACTTTTTATTTCTAAAGGCATCTTGTAAAAGAAACACATTGTTTCCTTGTCATAGCACTTCGGTATATATAAATAAATACGTTTTACAATTCGCAACGTTCTATTTCTAGATGATTAGATACACATCATTTCCTTGTGTCTTTTTCAATTATGTTACGTAGCACTTCGATCTATATCTATATCTATTTATCTATTTATACTACTATTAAATGTATGAAGAATTTCTTTTATTTCTAACATTTTTTTAGTTTAAATTTTATTATTAAATACACGTGGCTTATCCTCTTTCAGACACCTTTAATAATTTTGGAATTGCCTCATACACAACTTTTACTTCTTCCTGCCGTTTCGCTTCAATGCGAACAATTTCTTCTTCAACGGTTATGAAAATTATAAAATTCGTGGACGTCGAACTTATTGTTTCTTCTCATCATTTCTTAATTCTCATCTTTTTCTCTTTCTCATCACCTTCTTCTTCATTCTCATCAATATCCATTTCTCTCACCATCTTCTTCATCCTCGTCAATTTCCAGTATTTCTTATTTAGAGGAGGTTTGGTTTAACATTTCTAAGACATTACAGATTCCTTAAAGCCTCACGGAGGCAAAGGAAAAGTGTTGGACGTCTTTTCCCTAATTCGTATGATCTTACTTATAATCTAATTTCTATCAATTGTCAATTGGTACTTGTTAATTTAAGCCTTTTTGTCATTTATTTTTATTACTATTGTTGTTATTTACCTTTTCAGGTTTTTTTATTGGAAGGATAGATCACACAAACCTTGTGAATTTCATTTATGTCTACATGAGCAAAAGTACGATTTTTATGTAACACTCACTCTATGTAAAGGTTCTTTTTTTTTTTTACTCATTTTCAGTGAGACTTATGCCTTTAAGTGTTATCGATTCTGATATAGTTATGAACTGTAACAACCCGCTCCAACACTTGGTATAATATTGTCCGCTTTGGGCCCAGCCCGCACGGTTTTGCTCTTGGGTTTCTCCCAAAAGGCCTCATACCAATTGGAGACAACACTGCACATATAAGCACATCCCAAGACCTCTACCCGGTCGATGTGGGACATCACAATCATCCCCCCTTGGGACCCAACGTCCTCGCTGGCGACCCACGGGTGATGTGCATGCTCCCACACTTAATTCCGACAAGGTTCTAGCTCTGATACGAATTGTAACACTCCGCTCCAACACTTGGTATAATATTGTCCGCTTTGGGCCCAACCCACACGGTTTTACTATTATATTTGGATGGGTTAGATGATCATGCACATCACCCGTGGGTCGCCAACGAGGATGCTGGGTCTCAAGGGGGTGTGATTGTGATGTCCCACATTGCCCGGGTAGAGGTCTGAGGATGTGCTTATATGTGCAGTGTTGTCTCCAATTGGTATGAGGCCTTTTGGGAGGAGCTCAAGAGCAAAACCGTGCGGGCTGGGCCCAGAACGGACAATATTATACCAAGTGTTGGAGCGGGGTGTTACAATTGGTATCAGAGCCAGAACCCGGCCGGAATTAAGTGTCCGTGGGTCGCCAGCGAGGACGCTGGGTCTCAATGAGGGGTGATTGTGATGTCCCACATCGCCCGGGTATATGTCTGGGGATGTGCTTATATGTGCAGTGTTGTCTCCAATTGGTATGAGGCCTTTTGGGAGGAACCCAAGAGCAACGGGGTGTTACATGAACTGTGTTATCAAATTGCATTACTCACTATAATGCTCATAACCATACGATGCTTCGTAAGCCAAGTGCAACTATTTCTTTGCATATGTCTTCTCTTCTCAGAACTCCTTAGGTTCTTAAATGGTACGTAGTAAGAGGATCTCAGGAAAGTTCCTATCATATCAAATTCTGTAATGAAATCCAAGAACACGCTCTGAGAAATTATATATAGATAAACATGAGACTTAGAAGTCTCCCTCCTCAAATACACTTGTATACATTGAAAGAGACTAGGGGAGATATATCCAAATAAATTATGTATTTTATATATTTATTTCATCTATATAAATATGTTATTTTGATGAGGACTGCTAATTGCATATGTTGTGATTTTCATCGTCGCATTTTTTATTGGTCAACACAGATACCCAAACTTAAGACAAAGCTTTATTGATACAGTTGAGACAATATTTATTGATACACTTAAGACCACATTTATTCATACATTGGTTATATGATGTTTTGTTTTAAAAAAACTAAACTTCCTTATAAAAATAATAAAAGATATTATTAATAAATATTTATATAAAATATATATTCATGACATAACAATATACATATACTATTCTATATATATGGGATAAAATATTCTAAATTATCATGTGACAGTCATACCAAAAAAGTTTGAATACTTTTTCCAAGATAAAGATTAAAGTGTTTAAATTAAATCTGAACTTTTAATAGTAAACCATCAACAAAAGAGGACTCTTAAATATATATATTTTGTATAAATATGTATTATTAATAATATATTCTACTACTTTTATAAGAAAATTTAATTTTTATATACAACTACTGATATTACATCTGTATACATAAATGTTGTCTCAATCAGAACTGCCATTTCCATGCTCCTGCAATTAACAGTCCTCTATTTTGATATGTATAATTGTGTCTCTATAATCATGAATCATTGGGACTCGTAAGAATTAGTGGCACTTAGATCCCTCTTTTAACACAAAGGAAGTTGGGCCTTATTTATTACCATGTTTTTTGACATTTTGTACCTTATAAGTGCAACTTGGAACTGTGCTGGCTAGACATTTTCTCATATTAATTAATAAGAATATGTATATAGATACATGTTTGTATATTAGTTTCAATGAATTACTCATCATTTATTATATAGATACATGTTTGTATATTAGTTTCAATGAATTACTCATCATTTAAGTACTCTTGTATGTAAATTTTTTGTGGTTAACCTTTTTGTATTCGCTTTTTTTTAGAGTCAATAAATACATTATAGGCTTTATTTTATTTTATTTCTCTTATAATTTCAATAAAAACCTCACGATATATACAATATTAAATATAGGTTTCTCTTTCAATTGATTTTTTGTCTTAATTTTTGGTTGTCATTATAATTTTATTTACTTTAATTCCCTTTTAAGTTTCAATAATTACGTGTAATTTTATTATTTTTCTATTACTTTTCACATATATTTTTTCCTTTTAGTTTTGCTTTTCATTAAAATGTATGAATTTTTTTCACTTTAATTCCCTTCAAGTCCTTTTGCTTCCTCATAAGGATAATTAAACAACTGAAAATTTGATTTGATCACCAATTATTTTATAGCTGAGGTAGTGATAGATGCTTCTTATGAAGACGTTTTTTATGAGAAGCGGAATGTCAAAATGATTAAAATTTGAGACTTTGATTGGTATAATGGATCATGTTAGGTGTTTCCTTTTTTTGGTTAACCAGACATGTTCCATGGTAATGATGCAACTTTTGTCCAATCCCTTCCCATGCAGACTCACAATTTTGATGAAAAACAAGCACGTATGTCTTTCTCTTTATAATATACATGGTGTATATTCTGATTGGATTGTAAGGGTTCTTTCTTTAGGGTTAGGTAATCAAACAAAGGAGAGGTACTAATCACTTTATTAAAGAGAAGGCTCACCAAACCAAATTACAACTCACACCAAACTTGTTAAGACCTCTGATTATTTCTCCACGTGCGTCCACACGTGCCCTATACTAGTATAAAGATAAATACTACCATGGTAATGATGCGACTTTTGTCCGATCCCTCCCTGTACAGACTCACAATTTTGATGAAAACAAACACGTATGTCTTTCTCTCTATAATATACATGGTGTATATTCTGATTGGATAGTAAGGGTTCTTTCTTTAGGGTTAAGTAATCAAACAAAGGAGAGGTATTAATCAATTTATTAAAGAGAAGGCTCACCAAATGATTGGTGTGGAGAGGGAGAGAGTGAAACTAAGTGGGAGTAAAGGTAGGAAAATGATTAGTCTTTAAGGCGTATAGACGAGGCTATTTATAGGCTTTATCGACACACCTCTTTACCCATCGTGTAAGCTCAAGCTCCATACCCTTGGCTAATTAAAGGCTTTTAACCAGTCTGAAGCGATTACTGCTTCATGGGATAGTGAGCTTGTCATTGTCGCGTGGGTGAGTATGTGCCTACTGTCGGCAGCGATAGGTGGCCTTGATTAGAGGGATCTGACCAGATAATAAATGCCTATCTTGTTTTCATTAAATGCCTTAGTCGATCATTACCTTCCCACTTAGACCTCGAGGAGACTAGATTTCAAACTTGATCCTCCAATCCAATCACTCGTGAGGCTTCCATTATCGAGTTGTTGCATCAAGAGAGCTCTTTCTACTTAAGCTTCTTGAGAGAGAGATTTTTAAATGATATACGATGACTCATGTTTCAAGCGTGTGCCTCGTTGGAAGCGCCTTATTGAAAAGTGTTTTCGAGGAGGCTTTTCCTAAATAAAATTTCTGAGTCATAAACATGTTTAAGTTGAAATGAGGTGACACGTGTACAAGAGACTCCTACATTTAGCCCCACTGTATGAGTGTTTTGCACTGGATCTTTGCAAAAAGAGAGAGAAGTGAAATAAATCATGCATTAAGTCAAAGAAAATAAAGGGGGCACGCCTGGGAACGTCGTCATTTTGCTAATTTTGTCTTTATGTTTATTGGGAACTACAATTTAAGAGATGGCTTGTACATGGATAGATGTTTGGTGGTGTTTTGACGGATGTAATGATGGCATCGCCGATTTTCAAGGTGACCATTTATTATGGCGGTGTCGTAGGTATACTGAAGCGACATTTGGCTTCGTATGACAGCTGTTTACTGTAGTGTCTTTTCACTACATACGGAAGCATGTGCGTATATAGGTATATGTGTATAAGCTATAAGTAGTTGGGGTTGGTGTTGCTCTTCAAATGTTTGTGAATTTGTTTGAGTGAAAAAGAACTCCTTGGAATGAGGAAGAAAGTAACGAGGGTGAAAATCTATGATGTTTTGTGTGGCTTTCTATGTTCTTCAAATCTTTGGGAGTAAAACATTAATTAGTTTAGTTAGTTGATGCGACATCAGGTGTGTGAAAATATGTGGTTAAAAATAATACATTAACGACTTTAGGTTATACCCTCTGCAAGCGCACACATCAATTATAGAATAACAAATAGCTTGAGTAAGGGATATCGATCCCACAGAGACTGAGATTGTTCACTTTAACAATTCAAAAACACTGAATTATATTTCTGAAAATTGTTTGCTTTGGGTGGTCAAAGACCAAATTATCTATTTTAACTAATAATTATCTAAAAAGCAAGTAAATTGGTTGTGATTTAGATGAGAGAGAAAACTAGGGTTTTCGTCACTCCACCACTAACCGCATAATAAAGTTCATTACTGTTTCAACTGTAAGAGGGCGATCCATAACTGTGAATCAGGTCGTATTGCAGATAACTAAATACGACTGCAAATAGGAGTACCATCAACTAGATCGCGACAACCCGACTCTTGACTGACCTAACTAGTACATGCCTATTATGCTACTCTAATCTACTCCTAATACATAAAAATAAACTAAAGAATGTCTATATTAAATCGCCAAGGCACGACCTGTGTCAACCTAGGGTTTCAAGTTTCACTACCACCATTGTGTAGAAAACCATGATTAAACATCCGAGTTCCAGCCCATATTGAATAATCATAATTGTGCAAAATAATATATTTATTCCATCTAAGACAAGAATTTAGAACAAACATAGAATTTTATATTACAAATCAGTACGGTCTCTTAACTACTACAATCATCACAGTATGGTCACAGTTTCCCCTCGTTACAGTTAAAAATAATAAAAGAACTACATTACTTGGCTAAGGTTTTGGTAGAAAATCCTAGATACCGAGTTAGTTGGCTATGGTAGAAGGTGACTGCATCGTTGATATAGAAATGCTCTCCATAGTCTTCTTATTCGGATCTCTAGGTTTGAATATGGCATTCAACAACATTAAATCTGAATGAATGAACCTCTTGGATGAACGTCTCACCGAACTCTCCAACTCAACAAACCTAACTTTGATATATGGTCTTGTATATATCGGCAATGGAATTGAAAGGCCCTTTTTAGTCTTTTCACTCTCAAAACTCATCAAAACCCTAAATATAAGTATATATACACGACAAGCTTGCAATTCTAGCCACTTTTTGGTACTGGAAGCGCAGGCACAAGAGTAGGGTTTTTATGGAAAACCACTTTTCTCCGTGAATGCGCCAAAACGTTCATCTCGAACCCATAGTACTTTTTATTGCAGATGATGTCTTCTGAAAATGTCGTTTTTGCCCTCCGGGAGCCATTTTTGTCTCGTACTGTCTCTTTGACTCTCCTCTTGGATAGAAAGAACACACTCTTCAGTTAATTCACCTAAGTTAGCTCTATTTCTTCATTAAGCTCCTGAAACATGCTTTAACACGCAGATATCATAAAAATATCAAATAATGGAATGAAAGAACGTAACAATAGTGACTTAAGGGGTTAAAGTGACTAATATTTGACACCTATCAATAGTAAACCATGGGAAAGAATGAATTAATGAAAGATAAGGCCGTCATTCCAAGGCCACCCAAGTCAGAATGGTTTAAGGCGCCCTATTTTGGGAAAAAAGATTTATTCTGGGTTAGGGCAGATCAGTACAGTGATATGCCAAGTGTAGATGATGACCGTTTCTATGCAAAACAGATGGCGATGGAGGAAGATAGCAGGTGTCTTAGGTGCCCTCGATTTCGGCCGGAGAGACCATTCATTTTAACATTGAACAAGGGGTCCTACCCTTGTTCATTTATGGATTTCAAAAGTAATGTGGGATGAGTGGACATCGTACATTCTATCAGTGCCAGCATTTAAGGGATGCAAGAATTTATAATGCGATTAGATTTTTTCCGAAGTTCGATGTAGTTCGTGACGAAAGCGACCTAGAGTTGTTGATTTCATGGTGGAATGCTTCCACTCATACTTTTGTGTGTTCATGGGGTGAGTTTGTTCCTACGATTAAAGATGTGGTACTTTTATATGGGTTGCCAATGCAAGGAGAATAAAATCCTGCAAATTTGGGTTTTTCTGAGGATTAGGAGGCTCTAATCAACGAGCTGAAAGTCGCTCGTGCTGCCTCGAAGACTTATGGTTCAATTTATGGGGCTGGAGGAGTTTTGAAGCCTAAATGTTCAAATGGTGGTAAGAAGTGCATCTTTGGATCTTGGAGTTGATACAACTTTAAGGATATCCAGAAGCCAGAGAAATGTATTGTAGAGCGTCTGGAGAATAAGGGTCCATTTTTTGGGCGAGATTCCAATTTAGCTGCTTATATATTATACTGGTTAGCGAAATTTATTTTTGAGAGTTCGCCAGAAGATACAGTGTATCATCGATTGTCAGGAATCGCTGTTAAACTATCTCAAGGTAAAGCTTTGCCTCTGGCAGCACCTTTTCTAGGAACTCTTTCTTATCGCTTGGATATGTTTTTGGAAGATTACGGAGTAATGTTGGTCGATATATGATTAATACCCATGTAGCAGCTTAGTTTTTACAACTCTTTTTGTTTGAGCATTTTAAAGGTTATCATCATATGCCTAAATTATTATAGAAAGATGATAAGGTGCGCCAATCAAGTCGCTGTTTTAGTCTTCCATCGTCCTCGACGTTGTAGACGCATATCGATAATGGCCTTGCTTTTGTGGCACACCCCTATGTTTCGCTTCTGCATAGTGTTTAATGGCGTTATGTATCTCGACAATGATACTGTGGTTCCTCATTGGTAGAGGACATATACCGATCCAATGTTATTGACACTAATTGTTATTACTCTGACTTTGTTGCCTGTGATTAAAGAGGGTGAAGATTTTTCCAAGACCTATAATCCTCGAAGGTTAACACGACAATTTAGGTATGACCAGTATGTTCCTCGAGATTTCAACTTTGTGGAGACTACCACTTCCTTGGTAGATAGTTATAATCAATTTTTGGAAGCTTATGCTCGCTTTTTGACCAACTGGTTAGGGGAATTTAGCTTCCTCAAGCGTTGTCATGTTGGGCGTCTTTCCCCTCGATATAAGAAGTATTGGAAGACACAAATCGTTGGTGTTAAAAGCTTTGTTAGGAAATCTCTGAGCAAGCAGTCAAATGTGATTGTTGAGAACAAGAAAGATGAAACACTTCGATTGCTTCTTAAAACTTGTATTTTTAGGGTGCTTAAAAATACCATGGCAAAACAAGTGGTGGGTGTGCCAATAATAAGTAACTCGGTGCAATCAACGGATGTTGTGGTCGAAGCAGTTGAGATAAACGATGAGGATACACCTATCGTTATCGCCCCTCAGACCCATAAAAAACAAAGGTATGAATGAGGCGCTAGGAAGCTATTTTTAGGTACCTGTAGAGATGTTCCAAGCATTCGAACATCAAAGCATTTGAGGCAATTGACACTTCAACAATCTGTTGTTCAAGAGGGATATCGAGAAGGTGAGAGTGGTGGACCCAATATTCGTGATGCTGCTATTTCAATCGATGATGAGGCTCAAGTTGATGGAGAGGTTCGCGAGCCAGGGGTTCGTGATGATGCTACTCAAGGAGAAGAGACACTCATAATAGTAGTGCATGATGGGGTTGTTCAAAGAAGAGAAACTTCAGGAGAAGAAAATGGTGATGATGCGGTTGGAGGAGGAGAAACATTACTACCGTTGATTGGGGAATATGCTTCGATGACCAATGTTTTAGGTGATGCTAATAAAGAACAAGGTGTGTTTTTCTCACAATTCTCATCCATTACTATATCTTCTTTATTCTACTCGCTGAATTTCACACATGAAATGGAGACTGATTTATCATGTATGGATTATTTCCTTCCAGCTGAAAATAATGTATATGTGCTTTCAAACAAGGAAATTTTGGACTTATCCCCAGGGTTGCCTGTCAATGAGACAAGTAAAGTTGATGAAGTCTTACATCCAACCAGCATAGGTAAAGTTCGTGAAGGCAAGGTTGTCGATACCATCACTCAGAATGAGAAGCCAGAGTAAGAGAGTGTTGTGAATCGTGTGATGGATTTTAGTGATGTTTGACTACTAGCACTAGGCCCACTGATTTGTCAAAGGGTGGAAGTGACGAAGGCTCTGGAAGCGACGATGATGATGTCGTGCAGACACAGACTGGGAATCAGGTCAAGAGAGAAGCGACAACGATGGTTGCTCAAGGTATTGGGACTCAGATAGACCCTGTAATCTCGATGCCTGAGAACGAATTAGAAAATAAAGATGTGTTGTTTGTGGAGTAGATGGGCACTCGCGTTCCGAAATCGTATATGCCGTTTCTCGAGGAGGCTCTGCTCCATCATCCTTTAATAATTCAGTATTTAGAGTCTAAACATGCAATCGTTTGAAGCGGAGCTTATGAAGCTTTGGGTTATTTGCTTTTCATAGTTCGCTCTTTCATTACTGGGAAACGATATCGTGATTGTTTGAAGGAAGCCCATGGATTATTGGAGTACTTGAATGCTATGGGGATTGATGTCAGTTGGTTGTTTGATTGAGTACAGATTATGGGCCACTATTTTTAAAAGGAAGATCTTGTTGTACAAATTGCAACTATTGACGCAGAGATTACTGGGAAAAAGAGAAACTTTATGTGCTAAAGTACAAGAAACAAGAGTTGACTCATCTTTCATATATGTCTGACGCAGAGATGAAGCGTTTATGCTCGTTTGAAGATGGACTGTCACGCCCCGTTATTCCTGAGACTCTCATCCGGAGAATTAGCGAATCCCGACATATGACGTCACTGAAAATGACTACCAAAGTCAACAATAACACTGAAATACATGGAATAGGAATGAAAATGAAGTATTCCATGTCACCTGAGTGATAGAAACTCAACGAAGTATTCTAACAAAAATCCGGTAGAGTTCCGTTTGTAAATGAAACATCCGGACAACCCAAAATCAACACAATAGAAATACCTGCCCATCATAACATAAATAGAATAAATGGCACACAACCTAACATTTCAGAAACCTACTAGGGCCGAGGTAGTGGAAAAGAACACCAATACCTTTACACAACCCCTCTAAAATCAATAGAGCCCCAAATGCTCAAATAAGAATACAGAAAATCATATGGTAGTGCCGAAATGATACAAAGGCACCCCGAAAATAATAAATACACAGACTGAAGATACAACACAAGGGGATCTGCCAACAACCTGGCTCCCAAGGGAATAAAATAATACACAAGTATGACTACGGAAGGAGGAATAAAACTACCGTCCTAAATCACCCGTATCGTCGCCGCCAAGCATGTCGTGCTGCATCCACCTGCAAACCTGCAATCTGTTGTGGGGGTGAGAAAAACCACACACTCACCATAATATCAAAACATCACACTCATTGCCGTCTAGAAAATGCTAACCATCCCGTGTGCATGCATCTATCCTAGGTCGGTCAGTTGTCTCATGTGGCACCTACGCCAAACAGAGACCCCAAAACAACCCCACAGATAATCCAAGTCATATCAAGATAACATAGAGCAATAAAAATATCACCAACCTATATACACATGTTAAAACAACATAAATATAAACGTGTACACAAGTAAAATCTTATAGATAACTAATCATACCCGCATAGGCGTACACAAATAGTCTAATACGCACTCTCGTCTAGAGATACTACAATAACTAACTATCTATCACACCGTGCACCGAGCACACCGCCTAAGGTTCCTAGGAGGTAAATAGGTCACTCCTTAGCACTACCGAAAGGGAATAACCATAATCACTTCCATAACTAAACCACAACGCCTACACAACACCGCTATTAAATCATTCTTAGAGAGTCTCACTCTCATAATCCTAACCTCAAACTTGTCCTCTTATCCACAATAGCCAGTGCAATAATCCGTTCACTTGAAGGATCTTTTCTCTAAAACCCCCTATAGTAAAGAGAATTTATAAAATCAACTAGTGGTCATATAGTAGGTTCACACTACTATCATCTATTCCTCGAAAGTAACATAAGTGGAATAACTCTGTCATTAGATAAGATTCGACAATCTCAAGTAAATCTCCAATTCATACGGCCTACTGAGGCACAAGAAAGGGGTACCGGAGTCATTTAGTCTCAAACATATGCCGGGGCCCTCGGGTTTTTAAAGAAAAAGGCTAAACCCAGAAGGATTCAACTGGTTTTTAAGAAAAAGTTTAGGACCCAGTCAAATCTATTTAGTTCCAATGTCTCCAAACCCACCCAAGGTACTACGAATCGCAATACATGTGCAAAAATCAGTATCACGTTTCTTACCCGAGACTAAGACAAGGAAACTATAAAAACAAAGTGTGCCTTATGTATGCACTAAAAGGTAATCAATTCTATACCCACCAATATCACCATAAGATCTCCATAAAACTCTAAGATCTCAATATCACTATACCACAAATAAAGGATCAATACCATCCTCAAACATTGCCAGTCTATCTTAAAATTACTATCAAATGTCCACTCGGGAGTATGACAACTCAAGCCATTATGGGTACCTCAATATAAATTTAGTGGATCCTTAAGACACAGGATAGTCCAACATTTAACTACGGATGTGATGCTGAATAATATGTAGAGTTAAAACAACTCTATTCCAGAGAAAAGGAAGAATGCTAACCTATCATACCCGGTTAGACCTCAAATCAACCATTCTTATATATCAACTAGAGTAGTATACCGACCACTCAATAACCTCATATACAGACCAATGCTCAAGGGCCTACCTGACCAAACATTACAAACTCAACTAAGTCCCTGTAAAGCGTTAATCAACGCAACTAGACACCCAACTCGGGGGAGGGGCAGTTAATTACCAAAACCTATTTTTATTTATATCCACACTCAACTCAATGAAGTCTCAGTACATCACTAGCCAACTCAACTAGAGCCCAACTCAAAGGGAACAGTTTCACCCCAAAGCCTATTTCCACTGATATTCAAGTAACCACCTGGAACACATGTCAATCATGGCTCCACTAATCGAGGTTTTAACATTATTAAATTTCCTTTCTTTTAAATTTTAAAATCATTAACTTTTATTCACATTTAGTTAATATCCATCATTTTTAATGAATTTACAAATCTCATTCCGATCACAGCCACTCAGCCGTAGCTCCTAAGGAAAAACATAAATTTTATTACAATACAGATACCACCTGCTCAATAACAGCAAATATAAATAATATAAAAGATCAATAAATGATCATATAAATAAATGAAAGCTCAATGTGAATGTTATGCAATGCCAATGCCAATGCCAACAACACCCTATCTAACATGGAACAATCGGGTATAATGCTGTCAAAGTAACACAACCACGAGGATTATATCGACTCGTGAAAAACATACCGTGTTCGGATCACATCCTCCCACGCCTCCCTGATTCCCGGATTACTAGTCCGCCGGTAGCGAGAAACACCGCCTAGCCAGTTGTTGCGACTACCCGAAAGACTCACTTAAACCAATGGTAAATGAATGAGACATGAAACCACACTCAATGCAATATCAATGCTCATAGTGTATGAAATATGTATATCATGCCTCAACAATGAATCAATAATCGAAATATAACATCATCAATTGACAAATATATGTATCACAATCCGTTTTTATACAATCAATCCACAATATATATATATAATCATTTTCATTTTTAAAAGCATGATTTATAATTCAATTATAGCAACAAATCACGTCAATTTATCTCAAGATCATCCGGGTTCTCAATTTTCCGATACTAATAAATTTTTATAAGCTATCCCCTAACTTATTTTTAACTTCAATAAAATATAAATAATAGGAGAAAATCAATTAACCGGATCTACGTCCACATACACCTTCTATAAACCTATTTCGAACCCAAGGGGTATTAAACCGCCTATCTCGATTTAATTTAAATAGGTTTATAATTATTGTAAATTTTCCGAGAAATAATTTATTTAACTTCTCCAAAGGAATTTCCAACTCCAACATCATTTAATCCATTTATGGGTATTTTATAAATTTTATAAAATTCCTAGATTTTCGTTTATCACTAGGAATTTAATTAAACGTTGTTATTTACCCATAAACATACAACAGAGATTTATTAACGTTTTCTATGCACTATTAGTGAGTGTTAGATATGAATATATATATATTTAAATTCCCACCTATTTTATTCGCTTACAAACAGCCCCGAACTGTCCCGCCGCGAACAGTGTTTGCGCCCGAATATAGAGCTCGCCGACCAAAGTTGCCCAAAAATTATTTCAAATATACCAAAACGTCCGTCTCGATGACCTATACGATATATACGAAGCCGATTAGCAATTGATAAATAAATTTGAACAAATCTAAGAAAAACCAAACCGAAAAATCGTACCTATAATCTGAAATTCCCGGCAAACCGCTCAACGGTTTTGCACCAAATTTGGATATATCGTGTACGACATCGGAAGCAAGCTATCCTCAAAGTTTCACACCAAACGAAGCCCGAATCGGCACTGAGTCTACCCAACTCGATCTGGCCGAACTCACCACTAATCGTCACGCGCATCACGACGCGAACCAGCGTCGCCACCACTAGCAACCTCCATGTTGCCGCCGTCACTCCACCGTCGTTGCCTGTTAAAGCAGGCGAACACCAGCCCTAGCTGTCGCCGTCGTTGCCTCTGTCAATGACGAACTGGAACCCTAGTTCCAGATCGCCAAGCCTCAACCACCACGCTGCCAAACGACGCGCCACCAAGACCCACTATCATCACCATGTCCGACGACCTTGACCCTAGGCCTAGGTTGCGAACCACCAGACCCCATGAAGCCTCACCAAATTGCCTCTCTCTCTAACATGATGCTCCCTCTGTTAACGACCACCATCATGCCACCGCGCGACACCAGAATCACCACCGTCGTCGTCATCTCCGGCGAACCAGCAACCAGGTCGCGCCTCTAGCTGCGCAAACTTCTCTCCTCCTTCCTAACTGCGATCAACTAATCTCTCTCTCAATCGTCTACAAGACGATGCTGCTGATGATGATGGTGAAGAAGAGGGTGGTCGGCTTGCTGGAGAGAAGGAGGAGATGGAGGTTGAGCCGCGTGAAGAGATGAAGAAGTAGGGAGTGGTGTGTGCGTGAGGGGTTAGAGCAGGTGGAGAAAGATGGAGAAGCTTCGTGAATAATCTCCAATAGACCAATAAAACATATTCCTATATATAATCGCATTTAAATACATTTATTAAATACTCACATATATATATTCCCAATTAATAATATATACATACGAACAATAAATCCTGAAATGTACCAAGAACCCCCAAATAAAATCATACTAGCCCGAAAAATAAACGGGACGCCTAATAATTACTACAATTCTAAATATTTAGTCTGGGGTGTGAAACCCAACCACCGGAACACCGAAAACATACAGAGCCCGTCAAAATTAATAAAACCAGGTAATACCAAAAGTCAACCCAATAAATCTAAAAATACACATCACATAAGTACAGATACGGGGAATACAAACAATCTATCGCAAATACCCTAAGTACACAAGTCAAACAATATATAGGGGCACACACTTACAACACAGAGTACGTCAGTCAGATAAAGCACGTACTAAACCAAATACAAAATAAAATTACAACTCCTTACATCACCTAGTGTATCCTAAGCCTAACAAGATGCTAAGTGCTAACGTCCCCACACTATCGCATAAATACAAACACAGAAAATGAGAAAGGAGAATACAAATACTCCTGAGCACGCCAACTAAACAAGGCACGTCAATCAAATGAAACACATACTAAACCCATTATAAGGGAAAAAACAAAACGTCGAACCCCTAATGCACTAAATGCTGAACTCGCACAGCTGAGTCATAACCTTCAATGTCGGTCAACAAAACGTACCGCCACCCAGTCAAAGCACTGAAAGTCGAGCGTCAAAACGAAATCACGTAATCGGCACTAAAACCCTCGTAAACCTCTAGCCACATTCGAAGCACAAAACATCACTTCAAGTAGCGTAATCACCAAAGAAACCCCACGAAGTCACCAAAGAGACAATTACAAAGTCGTGCTATCGAATTCAAAACTCACGTTAATGTTTCACCAAGTCAGAAACAATACTGTCACGTTAAGTCATGTAATAGCCAAAGAAAATCCATGAAGTCATCAAGAAGAAATCGCAACGTCGTCCAGTCAAGTGCAGACGTAAACGCGAAATATTTATACTTGAAACACCAAGAAAAACCATGATGTCATGTACAAGTGACGTCATAACCGAAATTAAATAGAAAAAATAATTCCAGGAAATTGGGAAAATAACATGGGGTGTTACATGGATCATCACGCTAATGTTTGTGTGGAGGTTTTTTTTTTTTAACTGGAGGGTTGTTTATTTTGACGTTTTGGCTATCGTTTCTATTATGCGATGGTTTGTAATATTGACACAAGTATGTTTGTGAATTTGTTTTCACAGTAATTGGGAAAATTCACTGTTGAATGTTTTCACAGTGAATTTGTTTCTAATGATGAGGTTGTTGAGTAGTTTATGCTTTTATTATGCTTGTTCTTTTCAAAACTTGAGTTAGGACTTCGAGAGTCTGCTTTATTCAAAACCCGACTTAGGCTTTCGACAATTTTTGTTTTGCAACTCGAGTTAGGACTTCGAGAGTTTTTGTTTTGCAAATCGAGGAATAGGGAAAGTCAGAGGTGCTTCGATAGTTTGCCCTCGAGCTCTTCATCCTTGATCATCTTTCCTGCGTTTCGCCTTATCATCCCTCGAGAATGTACTCCTCGAAGATGTGACCTGTGGTGACGTAACCCATGGCGTTAAAAGATTCCAATCGAAGATTGATCAGATGGATTATGTAGCATTGCTGTAGACCTTGGATGCAAATCTCGACCCGATCTCGTTTGCTGCAACTTTCGAAACATTCTTTAGCCTTGGCCTGAAATCTGGCCACGAATTTAGTGGCTTCCTCATTTTCCTACTATCTTTACTTAATGAGCGAGAGCGTCGTAACTCTCTCCTCTGCCTCAACAAAATTTTTAAGAAAAAGCTCTGCGAGTTGCTCCCAAGTTGTGACTGAGTTGGGCTCAATGTTTTTGTACCACTTGTAGGCCAAGCCGGTGAGAGATTTCGAGAATTCACGCAGTCGCAGGAGCTCATCTCTAGCGAAACCTCCCAAGGACTCGATGTAGCGGCTGATGTGCTCCTTCGGGTCCCCCTCGAGACCATCATACTTCTAAAATTTTGGCACCGAGTAACCCATAAGGTAAGACGATTGTATGACAGCTTCTGGGAAATGTGGTTCTTATTTGAAAGATAATGCTCAAGGAAACTACGGTGAATGTTTGACAAAGGAATCTCGTAACCAAGATTTGGTCACGAAAAGTGGTGAGGAGGTGGGAAGAGGGTTCGGTTTCAACAGGTTAGTTTGTGCGTCGATTTGTGCTTTAGTAATGGGAGTGAGAGGATACATCGATATGGGATTAGGCCTGGCCAGAAGGGTCGCAATAGAGGAACTCGCTTGCTATGCTCGAGCCCTCTTCTATGCTTTAGCTTCGAGCTCCTTGGCCATCAGTGCTTCGAGGCAGGCTAGTCTACTATCCAAGGTTTGCTGGTCAGTTGTTGTCTATCGCGAAGTGGCCGGTGTCTGCTGTTCATCCGGTTTTTGATTCTCTGGCAACTGGTTCTTAGGCAGAAACCTTCCTAGCCCTATTGAACCATCAGAATGTGGGCTATGATCACCACTAGCCTCCATTATTCAAAGCTAAATACTTCCCCAGTGGAGTCGCCAAAATGTAAGGGTTCTTTCTTCAGGGTTAGGTAATCAAACAAAGGAGAGGTATTAATCACTTTATTAAAGAGAAGGCTCACCAAATCATTGGTGTGGAGAGGGAGATAATGAAACTAAGTGGGAGTAAAGGCAGGAAAATGATTAGTCTTTAAGGCATCCAAACGAGGCTATTTATAGGCTTTATCGATGCACCTCTTTACCCATCGTGTAAGCTCGAGCTCCATACAATTGGCTAATTAAAGGCTTTTAACCAGTCTGAAGCGATTACTACTTCATGGGATAGTGAGCTTGTCGCTGTCGCGTGGGTGAGTATGTGCCTACTTTAGGCGACGATAGGAGGCCTTGATCAGAGGGATCTGACCAGATAATAAATGTCTGTCTTGTCTTCATTAAATGCCTTAGTCGATCTTTACCTTCCCACTTAGGCCTCGAGGAGACTAGATTTCAAACTCGATCCTCCAATCCAATCACTCGCGAGGCTTCCCTTATCGAGCTGTTGCGTCGACAGAGCTCTTCCTACTTAAGCTTCTCGAGAGAGAGATATTTAAATGATCTACGATGACTCGTGTTTCAAGTGCATGCCTCATTGGAAACGCTATATCGAAAAGTGTTTTCGAGGAGGATTTTCCTAAATAAACTTTCTGAGTCATAAACATGTTTAAGTTGAAATGAGGTGACACGTGTACAAGAGACTTCTACATGGATTACATCTCTAAAATCTATCACTCTTATCTAACCCATAACCATCTTCGTGTGACTATATATATTGCCATTTTTTAACTCTTATTAAGGACTTAATTATTACTTTAGAACTATTATGTTTAAAGACTCCTAAATTATTAGACTCCATTGTCTACTTACATGTGTTAACTATATCAACGATTATTTTCTTTTAATTTCTTTTATAAAATTTATATTCTTAAGAGTTTCATATTATCCATACTACTTAACAATCATTATTGCAAAAAAAAATAAAAAAATCATTATCTGTAAAATTAAAACTATAGATAACATAGTGTTTCTAAATATTTTGTCATTATAATTTTTTTGTTTCACAGACTTTTTTTGTGTTACAAGTTTTAACAACAAAAGGAAGTATTGTATTATAATTGTAAAAGGTAGTTTGTTTTATTTCTTCAAACCAAATTCTTTAATGCTTAAGCAAAATGAATAATTCATTTATTAAATACTAAATTTTACAAGTCTAATTTCCTTTATTGTGATTATACTATCTTTCTACCTTTATAAACTTCTATTTAAATTATACTCATCCAACTAGATTAATAAGCTTTTATTTTTGTTGTACACTTATTAAGGTACTAATTTACTCTCTATATTTAAAAATAAACTATTATTATTTTTATATCCATAATATACGTATATTAATATACGTATGAATTTTACGTATAAATGTATTAAGTATTCATATTTTGAGTTTATTCTCTCTTTTTTGGTATTGTGTTATGGTTAAATCTAATTTTTCTATTATTATTTATTTAAGTGTATTTGTAAATTTGTTTTAAAGTAAAATTTAGGGTAATTTGCAGCCAGACCCCCTGAACTTTGGGTCAATGGCAGTCAGTGGCTGGTCAATGATTTTTCGGTCCCATAGCCCCCTGAACTTTCAATTTCGTTACAATGACACCCCAAGGGCTGGTGAAATGACTATAATGCCCCTTTAATTGTTTCACTTATTACATTAGGGTAATATATAAAGTGTGAAATTATCCATATGCCCAAACACTTCACCCCTCTAAAATTACTAATTACACTTCCACCCCTTATTACAAATAATATATATATATATATATTACGAAAATTACAACTTAATTTTTTTTCTTTATAATATTATTTGTATATATAATTAAAAATATATATATATATATAATTTGTAAAAAATATATAAAATTTGAAAAAACATATAAAATTCAAAAATATATATATAATTTGAAACAATATATAAAATTCAAAAAATATATATATAAAATTCGAAACAAATATATAAAATTCATAAAAATTCAAATATATATATATATATATATATATATATAAAGTGTGACTGAAGTTTAAGTGGACAAGCCTCGGAGTCATTAGCCAAGGTAATGGATCTTCTCCAACTCTTTGCAGAGTTATTTCAATGGCCACGATGACGACACATACCCCACGATGGTGATCGAAATCGGAATCGAATCGATACTTTATTAAAATATTTTAATCAAAATGAAATATATTAATATTTGGATCAAAATTAACAGTTCGGTTCCGGTTCTCATTTTTAAAGAACAGAAAGTAAATTTTTATTTGGATAAAAATTAACTGTTCGGTTCCGATACTTTCGGTTCTTTAAAAATGAGAACCGGAACCGAATCGTTAATTTTGATTTAAATATTAATATATTCACGATGCGGTTCGCTTTTGATTCCAACCGAACCGGAATCGAACCAATACTTTCGGTTCTTTAAAAATGAAAATCGGAACCGAATCGTTAATTTTGATCCAAATATTAATATATTTAATTTTGATTAAAATATTTTAAGAAAGTATCGGTTCGATTCCGATTTCGGTCACCATCGTGGGCATGTGTCGCCATCATGGCCATTGAAGTAGCTCTGCAGAGAGCTGGAGAGGATCCGTTATCTTGGTTAATGACTCCGATGCTTGTCTACTTAAACTTCAGTCACACTTTATATATATATATATATATATATTTGAATTTTATATATTTTTTAGAATTTTATATGTTTTTCGAATTTTATATATTG
Source organism: Cornus suecica (assembly GCA_963922005.1). Taxonomy (NCBI): domain Eukaryota; kingdom Viridiplantae; phylum Streptophyta; class Magnoliopsida; order Cornales; family Cornaceae; genus Cornus; species Cornus suecica. The sequence continues at coordinate 29,014,670 of OY998241.1, forward strand.
TTTACGAATTTTATATATTTGTTTCGAATTTTATATATTGTTTCAAATTTTATATATATTTTTGAATTTCATATGTTTTTTCAAATTTTATATATTTTTTACAAATTATATATATATTTTCGTAATTATATATACAAATAATATTATAAAGAAAAAAAATTAAATTATAATTTTCGTAATATATATATATATATATATATATATATATATATATATATATTTTGTAATAAGGGGTGGAAGTGTAATTAGTAATTTTAGAGGGGTGAAGTGTTTGGGCATATGGATAATTTCACACTTTATATATTACCCTAATGTAATAAGTGAAATAATTAAAGGGGCATTATAGTCATTTTACCAGTCCAGGGGGTGTCATTGCAACGAAATTGAAAGTTCAGGGGGCTATGGGACCGAAAAATCGTTGACCAACCACTAACTGTCATTGACCCAAAGTTCAGGGGGTGTGGCTGCAAATTACCCTAAAATTTACCTACATATGCAGCGCACGTATTATTTAATAGTAATGAATAAATATATAATTAAAATGTCTCTCTTTATAGTAAACAATTATTGAAATGTTATTTACACCAAATTGAGAAAGTGAATAGTTATATAAATATAAATATATTTGAGTCCCAGAATTAGGATTTGACAATCATTCAGCTTACCAAATCACTCTTTCAATTTGGTGCAACTTTCATTGTTCAAAACTTATTATTGACTTTTCTTTAAATATTTTTTTGCCTAAGTCAAAACATGTTCAAAGTTATTAAAATACCTTACTATGCAAATAATTTAAAATCGCAAAATGTTCACATTAACCTTTTAATATATTTGAAGAAAGTATAATCTGATGATTTTAACCTTCTTTAAGTTTGAAAAAAGGTAGGTAATTCAAATTTATTAGAAGTTCATATTGGCCTTTATTGTATATTTGAAGATATTATATTTTTAGGCAAGGTTGTTAGGATCGGGAATCTAGGTAGGATCATTGGGGGTTCGGTAATATCAAGATCGTAGCACATTATTATAAAAATAGTTTACTTTAACTCATTAATCAATGATATTTCTATAATACAACAAAAATATACTCAAAACATCAAATATAAATAAAAACATCATCCTAAAGTCGAATAAAAATGCGAATTATTGAATTCTCTCACATTATTGCTACTTAAAAACTAATTAACAAAATAAAGATAAAATTAAAACATAATTTTCAAAACATCTGAAAAAATATCATATAACAAAACTTAATATCAAGTTCCATCATTATATCATGCTAACCCAAAATAATAAACAAACACCAATTTGAAAACTAAAAGTTACTAGTAACATCAACTTTCATAATCATCTTATGAAAACTAGTTTCATAATAATTATACCATTTTTTGCAAAATCAATGTTGAAGTGACTTCTTATTTCTTATGATAGGCTCGTCATGCGGGCTTATACAAATCCAATGCATTGCATATGAGCTTTACCATTACTCATTCTCTATGGCCTTATAATTTTTTTTTTTTGCCCCTTTTGTATGACCAGTCTAATTCAAAACTAATTATTCACTTAAAAAGCCCCAAAACGCATACAAACAGTAAAATCGTTATAGGATCGTACTATTCTACGGTTCTATGGCAATCCTATCCCATGAATGATTTTGTTACGATTCGGATCGTTGGGGGTCATAAAATCGTAGAATCATATGATCTTACGATCTAAAATCGCGATCCTAACAATCATGTTTGATTTTAAGGGAGGTTAGTGATTTTTCTAAAACTCGAAGAGAGTTATTTCAAACTTTTAACTAACTAGAAGAAAGATGATTCTAATATACTTAATAAAATATTATTTATTTGACATAAAGGTTTCAAGCTAAGGGATTTTAGTAATTTGATGATAAGAAACAATGAATAGTGGCATTGAAGTCAGGGCCGTCTCAATAGTAAGGCAATTTAGGAAACTGTCTAAGGCCCCTCCTAATAGGAAGGCCCTAAAACTTTGGGTGCCTTATGTGTGTGTATATATATATAAATAATTATTTTTCTTAATATATTGTATATATATATTTTTTTATAAGATTTCACCCAATAACAAAATTAATGTTTAAAAACGATTTCTATCATAATTCGATATTATTACTTTATATTTGTAATTATCTTTTACTTTTTTCAAAGGTACCTCTTATATATCATATTTATTATCTTATTCTTGGTTTACAATCTCTCTTTTTCATTGAAAACAATTATCAAGTTCACTCTATCCAACTCTATTGAATGCAATTTAGGAGGGTTTTAGACATTGTACTACGAAATTAGGTTTTATTGTTTTATATTTTAATTTATTTTTTAGTTTGTTAATTTTTTTATTCTAGAGTTTTATGTTTTATTTTTAATTTGTGATTAATTTCATGCATATGCTTGACTATATCGATTAGGAATTATGAATCTGAATATGAAAAACTTAAAAAAGAAAAGAAGAACAAATAAATTAGTTAAATCTCAAAAAGGTGTTATTCATAAATTTGTTACAAGTAATAATCAAAATATAACAAAAAACTTAAGCGAAAATTCAACAAATGAACAAAAAAGTCATTTAATAAAAAGTAGAAGATAATATAATAGAAAAATAAAAAGATATTAGTGGTTTAATTCAAAATGATAATCAAATGAACGATAATAAAAATCTATTTGAAGAACAACAACAAAAATTAGAAAAAAGTGAAATTAAAAAAAAATTTGAAGAACTTAATAAAAAAATGTATTATAGTAGTCCTCTGAGGATGCCATTGAGACTCTTAGCAGTCCCTCCTCTGTTCATCTTCATACCCCCATCCCTCTAAGTACTTCAGCGAACCCAGATCTGCCTAGCTCATCTATCAATCTTGATTTGCCAGTTGAGGGTATCTCATTTGATGATGAGTGTTCGGAGATCCCAACCGTTCATGTTCCTTTTATTATTGCCCCTCTCCCAGAAAATCAAGGACCATAGTTGATGTCAAAAGCCTTAGGATTGATGCCGACATGCCCAAACACGTGCACTTGGCCCTATATCCCAAACATCTAAACTTTTCCCAAAGTGAGGGGGTTGAATTGGGTAGCTTCCTTCTATCTGTTGTCCATCTCAAGGTTATGAAATTCCCTCTTCACCCACTATTTCACTATACCTTATTCATGTTGGGGCTGAGTCCATTTCAGCTCAATACCAACTTCTTCAGGGTTCTGTCAATGCTGATCCTATATAATAGGGATCTTGACCTTGACTTAGGCTTAGCAAATCTCCTCATTTGTTACTATTTTTAGAATGCTAAAGAGTCAAAGGATCGGTACAACCTCTTCCCTTTTCAGGGTAGAGATATATGTTTTGACAAAGGTTGAAAATAGAGAATGGCGATAGTTAGTGGCAACTAGTTCTACCCCTTTTCTCTAACCTATCTAATCCCTAAAGACTTAGGCCCCATTCACCTTTATGTCTTCCGCCTCCTTCATAAGTCAACATGTTTTTGTAAATTTTATGATATGCACAGGGGATAGTATGTTTTAAGATTATTTGGTTACCAAGAGAGGGAAATGGCCCTTGGTCCTATAAGGGAGTGGTTTGAACTCTTAAAGAATAAGATCTGGAACAGTGCCAAGTCAGCCTCTGAGATTTTAACTCCAGATAACCTAGAGATGATTTTTAACTTAGGCGCTGTTGTTGATAGGATAGAGATTCCTCTGAGATCGCTGACCCTCCGACACACCCTACCATCAAGTGGGTCTACTCCAACAACTATTACTCCAATATCAGGGGCATCACCGGCACCACCCATTGAACCGCAGTCCTCAACACCAAATCCCCCTCCACCTCGTGTACCTCTTTCAAGTGTTAACGCTTCAGTCACCCGTCCCTGCACTGCTACCGGGGGTGGAGGAGCTAAAAAAAGGGCCAAGATTAATAACACTGATGGAGCCTCCATAACTGAACCTCCATCAGGCCAGGATACTTCTGCATCCGTTATTCCTTGAGAGCTGAAGTTCATACTCCCGGATGGATCCCCTGTATGCGTCGAGCATTTACCATTTGGTCAGTTTGATTCCCTTCAGGTGATTGCGAAAGGCGTTTGGACCCCTGCTGACAGGGCAACTCAGTCCAAAATCACAAGGACAAAGTTACTTCAGAAAGGCTCTAAAATGACCATGGAGGTCTTCTCTCAATCCCCACACTTGTCATTTTTGCTCCTACTGCTTCTTCCTTTTTGGTATTTACTTATGTGTTTCTTGCAGCTCCTTTATGCCATCTAGTCCTACAACCATATTTTAGAGGCCGATGTCTAGGAGATGGCCAAGATGCAGAACCTTCAGTAGCAGGCAAATGAACATCGGATCACTCTGGCGAAGGAGACATATAGCCTTCTTCAAAGTTTGTCTGAGCATAAGACTTTGCTGGAAACTAGGGAGGTTGAAAGGATAGCCTTGGCTGCTGAGTTGGAGGAGCTGAAAGTGGCACATCAGAAGCTTGTTGCTGAGAAAGCAGAGGTGGATAATATTCTGGCTTTGGAGCAATCCAAGTTTAAGATGTGTCGTTTGGGGGCTTGGATATGCACAAGCGCTTTGTGGCCATAGGGGACGTTCGGACGACCTATGGATGGCGGAAACGGGATAAACAAGAGGACACCCCGATGTCTGAACGATCTTTCAAGTCCTTAGCTGAAATAGATGCCCATCTGGGGTCTCCTTTCTGTATAAGGATCCGACACCTTCAGAGAATGAGGCCTGCTTCGCAGTTTTTCTGAAGGGAGAAGACCCTATGCCCCTAGTCCCCCAGCCACCTCCTCGCATCGAGATAGTGGATGACCTTGGCCCTGAGTTCAAGGGTAAAGGTCATTGGACTTGGATATTTTTGTATTTTTCCCTTTTTTTATTATAATGCCTTTGTCAGGTCCATTCCTGTACTCTCTCTTTTAACTTAATGAAAGTCTTAATTTTTAGTTTTTCATTTAGCTTCTGCTATTTGATTTTTGAATGCATTATCTAACTAGCTATGAGTGAATCAGATTTCTAGGCAAATTTTGAATATCATCTTTTATTTGGTTAATCTAAGGTGTATAAACCACTTTACTTTAACTCTTAGGGAAATGTTTGCTTGGTTTGGGACTTCAGGCATCTAGTCCCTCTTGTCCAATGCTATCCTTTGGCCAATCTAGGATATATATTCCTCTTTGGATTGACACTTAGAAAAATTTTCATTTTATGAGACTTTGGGCATTTGGCCCCTAGTCTTATTGATGTCATCTGGTTAATCCAAGGTGTATGAACCATATTGAATCAACACTTAGGAAAACTTTTATTTTGTGAGACTTCGGGCATCTGCCCCCTAGTCTTATTGATGTTCTCTAGTTAATCCAAGGTGTATGAATCATATTGAATCAACACTTAGGAAAACATTCACTTTATGAGACTTCAGGCATCTGGCCCCTAGTCTTATTGATGTCCTATGGTTAATCCAAGGTGTATGAACCATATAGAATCAACACTTAGGAATTTATTTTTTATAAATCAAGTTCACACAGATTGTTTGAAGAGACATATCATGAGAAAAAAAAGGAATACTTTTATTTAAAAGAAAAAGACATATAGCAGAGGTGCCATGTAACGGGCACACATGTTTTGGCTATCAGCAGTGGTGCCATATATTGGACACATATGCTTTTATTTGGACATTACTACTATCTGAATCTATCTAAGGATAATAACTCTTTAGGCGATAGGCATTTTGGGAGTTAGGCTCGATACGATATGTTTCGTTCTTTCATACTCGGTATGCCCCGCGCCTGATGACCTTAGTGATTGTCTACGGCCCTTCCCATGTTTCTCGTAGCTTTCCAACACTCCTAATCTTTCTTCTGAGCACCATGTCGCCAACCTGGAATTCCCTTCTTTTGATTTTTTGATTGAAATAGTTGATCGGTTCCCAAACCTCGATTGGTTTAGGACACTAGGCTAGGAACACAAATAATAATAATGTTATGTGCAAATAAGCCCTTAAATTGGACCTAGTTTTCCCTATCGCAAGTGCACGAATCAATTATAGTATAGTATGTATGAGATAGGGTATATCGTATCCACGGAGACTAATGAATTCACAACTTCTTCTATAATTATTGTAACTAAATTATGAAAGATAATTTGTTTGTTTGGTTTTGTATGACTAATTTGACAAGAAATAAAATAACATAAAAGTAAAGATAGATTTTTTTTTGGTCTTTGAAAATAGTGGAGATAAAGATATAGGGTATTTCTAACTCCACCACCAACCGCATAATATATCCTCTTAATCATTTAAATGTAAATGGCGGTCCATCATATGTTAATCATATATAGGGTAACAAGCATTGGCAAACCTAATCCCAAAAAAGGAACAATTAATCTATCATTGGTACAATCCATCTTTGAACGAGTATAACTAGTACATGTATCTACTCTAAAGTATTCCTACTAACAGAAATTAAAAACATGTCACTCGTTATCCCTTCTGAGCATGGTTTGTCTAAATCAAGATTGCATGTTAATTACCACTGTTGTGTAGAAAATCATGAGTTAAGCATCCGAGTTATAGCCCATATTGAATAACCATGATTGTGCAAGATAAAATATTTATTCAAGCTAAGACAAGACTTAGAATAAATGAAGAATCTTATATAAAATCAAATGTAATCACTCATCTATGCAATCATCACATACGTGTCCTTCAGTTTCCCCTTATATAATTAAAATAAGAAATAGTCTACATTACTTGCCTAAGGTTTTGTTAAAAACCCTAAATACCGGTTTAGTTGTTCATGGTAGTGGCTGTTTGCATTGTTGATGAAGATATGCCCTCCATGGTTTATATTCTTGCACAAATATCCAAGAGAACTCCTCCAATTCAATGTATCAAGACTCCAATATAACACAAATAATTGTAAGGGAGACCCCTCTCTTTTATAGAAAAAGAGGCGTATTTGTTTGGTAATCTGATTGCTTCATGGTTAAGTCAGGAATGTGTATCGTGATATTCCTTGAAGAATGGTATAAAATCCCATCACATATGGTCAATATTGCATCCAAAATAGCCTAGAGATAATTCCATGTTGAGTCTAGGTGAAACAGGTCCCACAGGTGCATATACAAGTTGTTAATGTGTACTGGTCGTATCTGGTCTTATCGAGTACTCGGTGAGAATTCTGCCGAGTACTCAGTGGTTGCCCAATGACGCAAGAACGCGCGTATGTCTCTGGAATTTTTCTCACTTTTGTACTACCGAGTACTCGGTGAAGGCACTACCGAGTACTCGGTAGTTATTCACCTTGTATTCTTATATTTCATTTTTTTTTGCTATGTTTATCTTCTCGGCTTCATTCTTCTTCATTCCTTTTGCATCATTGACTTATTTTCGGTCTTTCATAGGTATTTTGTCCATGATTTCGGCTATCGAACGATCTTGAGTCACAAATCCAATTATTTCACCGAATTTAACTTGTTTTACATAACATGACCTGAAACGTCTTAAAACACGAAACCGTATAAAAGCACCAATATAATGATAAACATGAACATAACAATGTATAATTAGGAGCCTTAAATGTATGATATTTGACTCCTATCAAGCCCCAAAACTTAAACATTGCTAGTCCCTAAGCAATCAATTTAATAGAATTTTTTTAAAATTCGTGATGATTGTGTTTTTAGTACAATAACTTAAACTATCTATTTAACTAAACTATCTAACTAATCCTTTTCTTTCGTGAAGGTGTACGATTACACTTAACATGTGTAACAAGCCTTTTAAACCCCTCGACAATACCGAGTGGACGAGTGAAGTCTTGTGAGGATTAAATATACTACCCACAAATTCTTTCATTCTTCATTTTTGTATGCTCATGAAATCAAATAATCATTAATCATGCAAATGTTATAATTTTGTCATAATAAAATGCATACAAGTTATCCCCACTCACTCATACACAATAATTATAATGAATTAAATTTAAAAGAATGGTCCCCACAGTGGTGAAATTAACTTGTTAATCTCTACAGCCCATCCACATAGATCTCCGTATTTTTGTGAACATTCTCTATGGTAGACTAATCTTCCTTATTCTACTTCATTGATCAATTTTTTCCATGACATAACTTCAATATAATTTTTATCACCTTTTGTCTTTCTAAGTCTTCGAACTTTCCAGCGAGGATTTTTAGTCCCAACCAACTGGGTCCGAGCTTCTTCCATGGGATTTATGTTCATTAGTTTTCTCTCCTTTTTGTGCGAACAATGATATTAGTGATACCAAGGCCCGATTACTTAGATCGAAGAACTACTTTTTGCATTTTTATTTTTTTTTCATATTTTTCTTTTCCATACTACTTCTTCATATATATTTTTTCTTTTATTCTTTACTACCCCCCCTTCTCCCCTTGTCATTGAAACAAAACTATTTTTTCACCTACATAGTCAAAGGTCAACTAATTGTCCCATAAAGAATGTGTGTGTGTGCTTTATAGGCCAAAACTATCTTTTTCGGTTCAATTTCACTCATTTATTCACTCACGGGGACCACGTCTTAAAACTAAATTTAATCAAACTATTATATACTCATGAGTGGGGTAGTTATATACATAATATCATTCTAGTCACAACATGTACACAAATCAACTCCTATCAAATCTCAAACACATATTTCGAATGAAGAACTTAATAAAAAAATTCAATATTTTTATTTTTCTCATTCCCTTAAAGCATATAATAACTAATTACTCTCCCCCAAACTTAAAGTGGATTATGTCCTCATGGTCTAAAAATAAAAAATAAAGTAGGGAAGAAATTGTTACCGCCCTTGAAGTGTAATTTCGGTTGTTTCGTTATATTGATCATATCTCCCCTAAACTTGCTTTGGATGATCTATTCAAAAATAAAACACTATACAATACCCAAGATCATATTCAATATAGAGATAATAATTAAATAAACCAAAATATAAAACATGAAGAACTTTTTCAAGGGAATGAAATTTTATTAATAAAAGCACACATGATTTAGCCTTAAGGGCCTACAATCTTATAAAAATAAAAATAAAATGCAAAAAAATAAAATTAATACAAAGATAAAAAAAATCCTAAATGGATTTGGTGGGAAAGAACAATAAAACAAGAATAATTGAAAAGAAAATACTTAGAAAAAGAATTCTACATCCATTCCCTATTCCTACGAAGTATTCCTATTCCACTCTTAGCCACATTCAGTAAAGTCATCGTTCCATGTGTTGAATCCCTTTGCCTACCACTTTCTTAGCTCATATATGGATGATCTCCCAAAGAATTGATTATGATCAATTTTATTAGGACCCGTATGCATTGGTTCATTAGTCGCATCGAAAAATTCACCCAATTGATCTTCGATTAACGCCGTAGTGAGGAAAGGAAAAATCAACTCCTCATTCGTATGTATTGAAGTACATGAATTTTGCTCAAGAGTGTGCCAACACTCCATCATCTTATCATAGATCAATTCTGGGATAGAAACCTAAAATCCCTTCTTAAAGTAATAGAGCGTATACACCATCTCTCGGTATAAATATCTATTTTTATACTCGGGACATTCTTGTTTATAGAAAATCCCATCAATATACCAAAGCTCCGGTTCTAACTCCGTCTTTTTTATCCAAAATTGAGTTGATGGGTTTCCAAGCCCATCGCAAATCTCTCAAACCATATCATGAAAGGATGGAATTGGATGTGGAATAAGGTGAAACTTACCATCAAGATCGATAGGAAATTCATGGGGAAGTCCCCATGCTTTTGCAATAGCCTCGGGAGTTGCGTTAATAAACCTTGAATTGTATTGTATAGTTGTACGAGCGATCAAACCTCTTTCACCTTGAACATCATACCTCATGTTGTAGTAAACATCACGCACAATATTAGGAAAAACTTGTAAATTTGCCGACTTGTAGAGCTTCTCCAATCGCCGTTCCTTGAAAGCTCGATCTGTCATGATCTCCAATGGATCGTACGTGATATGTTTATAGAACACACGCCCATATTTGATCTTATAATCTGCAAGAGGATCACCCTTAGGGGTAACATCCTTGATCTCCTCCTCCGTCAAACTTCCAATGGCCATACCAGCTTTAATTGTCTAATACTTTTGAAGAAGATGTGAAAGAAAGACTAGGGGAGTCCATGTATTTCTATATCTCAACTCAAGTCCTTACTAGGAGAAGAATAATTCAATTTACTACAGATCTGGAATGGGAATTGTAAGAATGGAAAGTATTAAAATGGTAGTTAGATTTAATGCCTATTTTCCATGGTTAAACAAGATTTCATATTTATGGAAATTTTCATAAAATTCTCTTTTCTTTATTAGAAGCTACTAAAACTATATATTATACTATTATATTACAATCAAGGTCCTAATTTCAAAGGAAAAATAAAAATACATAGTTATATAAATTAATTTTCAAAAATTAGAAAAAAATATAATTTCAAGGATCCACCGAGTACTCGGTGGGGAAACTACCGAGTACTCGGTAGTCCCTGTACCAAAAACATTTTCAAAAAATTATTTTCTTTAATAAATATTTATATAAAGTTATACATAGAATATATATAAGAATTTAGTAAATAAATTTAAATAAAATATTTGAAATGAAATAAAATAAATATATATAATACATAAATAATTATATAAAATTAATTAAAATAGAAGTATATATATTTATATAAGGTAGAATTTTATATATAATTGTTTTTTGAAAAATCGTACCCTCCCCCCAAACTTATATCGTTATATCCTTATAATTGAAAAATAGATAAAATCAAAGTAATTTGCTCAACAAATACCAAAATATCTATTTTCATTACTTTTCTAATATTTTTCGTTGGAGTTAGAGTACAAAAATGTAAATAAAACATAAATAAAGAAAAAGTATGAAATGACGATTCATGGCTCGGCCTAAAACAATATCTAGAGCATAAATCTATGCTGGCTCATGATCGGCTACTCTCAAAATCCTAAGACTCGAACGAAGGTGGTGGTGGATGAGAAATGGAGCTCGAGCCTAATCACTCTAAGATCACCTGAAATCCACAAGCCATCTCTGCTCGAATCTCGGCCTGATCCCGAAGAATCTATTCCTGACGGGCCACCATATTAGCATACTGCTCCCTAGACAGAGTCACTGTCTCCCTTTGCCTAGGTGACTGAGGCATCTCCTCATCTGTAGCCTCGTCATCATCATCACCTCCATCTGCTACACCCTTCTCAGCCTCAGAATTATCCCCCTCCTCAATGTCTCCAGTGACCACCCCCTTAAAACCTCGACTCATCTTTTCGTAAGAATGGCTAAAGACGTTATATGCCATCGGTGAATTAATGACACACTCATCCTCCCCCTCAACAGGATGAATATCGAGATATTGTAGAATGCCGATGATCAGAGAAGAAAATGGAAATAACAACTTCTTCATCTTCACCACTGCCAGGTCAGAGAGGTCCTGCCACATGGTTCAAATAATGTGAACTATAATGCGCGGAATCAAGACCCAGTGGCAGGCATGGAAGCAATACATAGTCTCTAAAAATATACCCCTCATCTTCTTGTCGTGGCCGCGGGGATAAACTTGGTCATGGAACACGGTATCAATAAAGCAAAATCTCTAGGGAAAGTACCTTTTCCCCGCACATGTCGCGTTCTTCGGCTCCCTGTAGCGCCCCTGGCACATCTGCTCCATGATAGTCTGAACGTCGGGGAACGGCTCTGAAAGAGATGAAAATTCAGCTTGTAAATCCTCCGGACACTCATTCGGAATGCCCCACACCACTGCAATGAGGGCGGTATCGATCGTGAAACTCCGATCCCTCACCCTTGTCGATAATCCGGTCACCACATAATAGACAAGGTTGTAGTAAAACTCGCGAACCATCTCCGGGTAGTACACGGGCGACACCGGTGTCAACAAATGTGCCAACCTCCGCTTCTCTAACCGCTTAAAACTTGTTTTGGACTTTCCTCCCTGTCGGAAATTGGCGTAGTTGAAGGTACGCTCTAGAAGAAAATCCTTGCTAAAATTACTTAGACGATCAAAGATATTAGCCTAGAGGGGGGTGAAAAGTCAATTTTAATCCAATTCTCTATCAAGAGAAATCATGCCACGAATAATCTAAGTGCAGAAAATAAAGCAATAAAGACACGATATTTTTACCTGGAAAATCTTGGAAAGGCTCCAAGTAAAAACCATGGATACGCTCGGGTATCGATGCACTATGAATCAAAGATTACACAAACTCTATAAAGCTTTAGAGTTACAAATCCCTCCAGGTTTGCCTTTCTCCACTTGACGTTTAATGAACTTGAATCACTCGCGCTCAATAAAGATTCTTGCTCCGCTCCAAACTCTAACGGCTCCACTTCTCAACGGATCAAATCACCATGAAGCCTCCGGTTCTGATCTCCGTACTCAGACGACTTTGTTTCTTAAACAGATCTAAGCAACCACGTTGCAATTAGCGATGTGTAGATTTTTCAAAATCTAGGTCATTCAATTGTGCATAAGATCGTCGATGTAGAAGCACAATTGAACAAACCTTAAACAAGAGAGAATTAGAAGATATAGAATCACTCAATTTTTATCTCTCTCTATCTCTATCTCTGTACAATGATATGAATCTGTAGAAGACTCGCAAAGATCTTTCAATGGCTCCAAAAGCTAGCTCACATCTGTAGAAGAGCTTGGTATTTTTAGACCATAGCTGAAAGAAACCCTAAGTTTTCCCTTTCTCGAAATTTCACATCCAACTCATCAAAACCCTAATCTCTGATGTATATTATGTGTATTGCACGTATACCAAAGTGTAGGAGTCATAGATGCATCATAAAATCAAACACAGGGACAGATCGGGCATTGGAACATGAATTAGAAAATTCTTGCCGCACCTACGCCTTAGGCATAGGTCAAATGTAGGTAAAGGTGTAGCTCAGGAGTAAATCTTCACTTTCTAAGCCCTTTTTGCTTCTGTAGGCGTAGGTAATTTCATGAAAACCACTTTTCTATGCAACTGTACCAAAATGACCATCTTGATTCCCCAAGACTTTTTGGTTTAGGTGATGGTTTCGGAAAATGTTATTTTTGCCCTTTAGGAGACATTTTTACTCAATGCGCCCACTTATGCACTTCACTTGTATTCTTCACTACTTCAATGCTTGATTTCGCCTTTGTCAAAGCTTGTAGATGTCGTTGAAACCAAACTTACATAGTTATTGTCTAGAACATGCCATAAATAAACAATACTCAAAAGTGTTCTTACAATCTCCCCTTGTCATTTCTGAGATAAAACAATGTTTTACAATATAGCCTCACAAATAATAACATAACATCTATACCTATGAACACACACCGACAAACATAGATATAAACTGTCACCTTCCTATCATGACGAACTACCAATCCTATAACCACAACACTGAATAAACCATAGATAAAATGATCATAAGAAAAACACAATATCCATGTAAGCATAATGATCATAAAACATACACTCCTTCTCTCCCTTACTCAATATTTCTCCCCTAAAATCATTACTCACCCTTACTCAATACTTCTCCCCCTAAAACCATTACTCCCTTTACTCAATATTTCTCCCCCTTTCTGTCACTGAAATGACAAGGAACAATAAAAACAATCAAAACTCATGAGAGAAACAAATGATAGTCTCAATATGAAAAATAATTGAAAGTATCACAGAGGAGACTCATGAGAATCTAAACCAAGCACTAAATACTAAGATAAAGTACTCCATAAGATTATCTCCAGATTCTCGAGTAACATAAATCTCTACAATGCATAAACATACAACTAATGCATGAATGCAAAACAACCAAAAATATTTTTGTTCTTAGAACCATGTGAGCAGGGCAGTAGAGACAATTAACTAATCATTTACACATCATATTCGCATATTTGACTTAGCTATTATACACATGATAGTGAAGAAAAATAGCACACACACCTTATAGATATAAGCACTCACAAGTCAAGCTTTACATAATATTTGCATATATGAAAAATATTCAGGTGCAAGCAAACAACTAAGATGAAAGCAATACGTGCTAATTCTGATAATCTCCTCACTAACCGTGATGATACTTCAGTCCAAAACCTAAGCTAGAAGTCAAACCCTTACATTGGACCTTATTGCTTGTTTAAAAAAAAAACCAATACCCAATTGTCACACAATTTATTCTTTTCACCTATTCAACTTTATCACCATATCCCTTCTTGTCTTTCTAAGCTTTGGATTTTCCAGAGAGGATTTCTAGTCCCAACCAACTGGGCCCGAGCTTCTTCCATGGGATTTATGCTCATTAGTTTTCTCCCCTTTTTACACGAACACTCAATGATTACTGAGGCAAGAGACCCGATTACTCAGGTCGAAGAACTACTTTTTGCATTTCTATATTTTAAACATCTCATTCTTTCCTCTTTTCAACATCACCACAACATTCACAAGCATGCAAAAGGTATTTAAAAATATATATTAATCTAGCATAGCTCATGAACCTACATATCACTTCGGATTAGATGAAAAAGACTAAAAGTTTCAACAAGTATTAAAGTCATCTCCGAAGTAAGTAAGCACCCAAAGTTCATGAGTTCCAAAAATAATACTTAAACATGTGAAGTGAATAACTCATAACCTTAGGTCAGACTAACACCTCCAATTCCCATAAGTATAATGAGAAAAATAAATATGAGAATATAGTGAAATATGACAACCATTTTTACCTTTAGCCAAGCTCAACATGCTAAGAAATTTTATTTTAAAATTTTTATTTTTGTCATAATGATGCATGTATGAATAATCCTAAAAGTAATAAAACATGATGCATGCAAAAAAAATAAACATGCATACATAACAAAAATGCAGGATAATGTATTAATTATAGGATAAAAAATAATGCAATGTATTCCTAGAATGATACATATGAAGACATCTAATTTAATGAGAACATGCCACTAGATTTTCGAAGATGCACATATTTTTGAAAATCTAATTGTTTTTGTATAGATGTCTATTGACTGAGAAGCTGTGGATATAAACTCAAGACCTTTCTCAGTACAAAATTTAGGAAATATGCGATACCAATTATCATATGTACGTACACCTTCCATAAGATAATTCCAAAAAAATTCATTAATAATGAATTTATCACGATGAAAATTAACATATTGATAATCATTGCATATCTGGCTAATGCTAAACAAATTAGCCTTTTTGGCCCTTATCACAATCAACATATTCTAGTCTAGGTAGACCAGAAGCAACAATGGTGCATTTTCCTAAATCTTTAGACTTTTTGTTTTCATTAAAAGAATCATTCTTACCATATCTATCCTTGAGATTATCAACCACTGAATTATCACTTGTCATGTTCCTAAAGGACTCACTATATAACACTCCATGTTATTTTCCTTTTTACTGAAATTATATTTCAATTAAATTTCGGTAATGACGTCACTTGTTCATGACGTTCATGTTATCCTTGGTATTTTGCGTGTAAAGTTTTCACGTTCAGTTCTAAAGTCGACTGGACGACATTACGGTTTCTCTTTGACGACTACGCGAGTTCTTGTTATCCACTACGCGGTATTGTTTCGACATTTAATGTTTAGTACTTCGACTGGGCGACGACACGTTTTAATTGATCGAACTTGTTTAGTGTTCCAACGTTTGAGTTCCTACCCCGGTATATTTAATTGGGCGTCCCGTTATTATTTCGGGTTTGCGAGATTATGTTTTGGTGTTTTCGGTATTTATTGAGATTTATTGTATATATATATATTTAATTATATATATTGTTATGGGGTTAGTTTGAAATTATGGATAATTGGAGGGTTGCTTTTGCAATTTAGTTATATATGTATATACACGTGTACCTGTATCTAGATCCACCGACAGTCTTCTCCTTCACGCACGACCACCCTCACGCCATTCTCTTTTCTTCACGACCATATGTAGCTCCACCTTCATTCTCTCCAGCGACCGACCACCCTCATCTCCACCATCATCATCATCTTTGACGAGACAGAGAGAGATGAAGGACTCTGCATGGAGGGTTGCGCGGAGGCGCGACCTGTGGGAGCTGAGGTTCATCGCAATAACTACGGTAAGGGGCGGCGACGGCAAGGGTGGCGCGACCTGGGAGGAGGTCGTCGGCAGTACAGGCGGCGGTGTTAACCGCAGAGAAGGTGGCGTGTTGTGGAGCAGTTTGCACAAAAGTGCATTTCGGCCAGGACTTCGGGCATTTCTTTGGTCAACTTCCCAACCTCTATTTGGGCTCATTTTCAGAGGGTAGCTTCGTATCGATACTAGGTACATCATACTAAAATTTCGTATTTTTCCGTTGAACGGTTTGTCGGGAAATCGCGTTTATAGGTTATAATTTTTGTTTGGGTTATTTTAGATTTACCCAAATTGATTAACCTATTGCTAATGTGCTTCGTATATATTGTATAGGTTGTCGAGACGGACATTTTGATATATTCAAAATATTTTTCGGACGACTTTGGTCGACGGACTCCCTATTCGGGCACCGATACTGTTCACGGTGGGCTGTAAGCGTATATTAGGTGGAAAATTTTATTCTCACTCCGTATCGTTGACGTAGTTTGGGGTATGCAAACCCTTATTTATTTTAATATAGATATATTAAATGTGAATTTTAAATATCTATATTTGGGTTAGAATCGGCGTAGGACTTAGGAATTAATTTGAGAAAATTAATTAAATTATTTCATACGAAATTAAATATTTCCTATTTGAATTGAATAGGAATAGGTGACTTAGAAATTCCCTTGAGAATTAAATGGGTTAGTGGATATGTGGACGTAAGGGACGTGAATACTTCGACATTATGCTAGGTTTCCCTTATTATACGTGGATTGATTGATTTGAATTGTTTAAAGGCATGTTAAGGGAAATTGAACATTTCCTTAAAGAATTAAAGAAAATATATAGTTTAAAACATGAATCTGTTTTCTCACGATTTCAATGTCTTTATTGTATTTTAAAGCATGTAAAGAGATTTCGAGATTTATGTTGGTATTATCATGTGGGTATTTTCATAAATATGATACATGACATATTTATGTTGAGACATGATTTTATTGCGTACATCATGTATTGTGAGACATGGGTGTTGGTGCATGTACTGCATGGTTTCACCATTTGCAGAGAAAAGTCTTTTGGCGTGGTCTACTTCCGTTTGCGTGCGGGTAGACGTTTGTGTTTGGATCGTCGAAACAACTGGCCAGTGGGTGCTTCTTGCTCCCACGGAACTAAAAAGCCGAGAAACGCAGACGATAGGGGGAGGACATATCGTCTAAGGCCCTATCTCCACGACCGCGTCGTGGAGATACGTTTTCCTGATTAAAAGTGTGAAGTGTCACAAGCACTTGATATTGACGGTTCGATGAGTCCACATTCCTTAGTGAGCCTGCAGTCTCAGGGGAATGGTGGAGAATGATTCGTTTACCCTTTGGGAGGGTGTGTTTTTGTGTGTGTATCACAGGCGGTCTGTGAGTACATTGCATTGCATATCATTATGTGATTTCATTGATATGTATATATATGATGTTAGAGCATGTTATTTATGAATATTGTAAAATAAATTCATATTTTATAAAATGCTGAGTTGAAAGTGATTAATGTGGAACATGACTTTAAATGCGAAATTATTAAAGTATAAATGAAACGTATATCTTTATACTTGTGGTTGTATACTTAATACCCTTGAGGGAGGTTAATTATATTGGTATAGTGACCTATGTGGTTAGTTGAGGTTAGTGGTGGACTGTAGAGTTGACTTTGATTTGAGGCCTTAGAGAGGACGGTTAATAGTTTTATGACTGTCGTTAGTTGTGTGACCTCTTTAGAGATTTGAGGCTAGGGATTGATTTTAGTATCAATTAGGATTTGAGGTCTTAGAGAAGGCGGGTGAAGAGATTGTGAACTTAGTGGAGGTTGTGGTATGGACCATTAGGTGTCTTTCACCTTTTGAGGAATAGGTTATCAATCGTAACTAAGCTTTTGATTGGGAGAGAAGAGGTTATGGTTGAGTGACTTTACTAAGTACTTGAGGTACTGTAGCTTGAAAGTCTTGGTTCTAGTGCTTAGTTCATTCCCCTAAGCATTTCTTTTACAGTACTCTGTATACTAGTACATGTCCTTGACTCATAGGTCACTCCTTGAGTAGTCGGTTAAGGCGTGGTGCCGAACCTCTTCCTCGTGGTGTCATTGATTTCGTGAGGTTGGAAATGGATAGTTGTGTCCCGTAAGTCCAACGTATTGTTCTTCCTTCATTGTCCTTTCGGGACATTATAGGAATCCGTGTAGTTGTGTTCACTCTTATTCGGTTGTCTTTCGAAAACAGTGTTTTCTAAGTTTTGAAATAAACTCTTTGTATTTAAAAGGGAAAACCCGTTTCGCCTACCCGCGTAGAAATGAAAAGTTTTAGTACTTTATAAAATGATCTTAGGATCTTCTTTAAAAAAAATTCAACTTTTAAAAGCCGGTGATGGCAACTGACGGAGACCGAGGGCAAGACGGTAATTTTACTGTGTGGTTTCTTAAAAAGAAAACTATTTTATTACTTTTCTCGAGATTCTGAGATTTTGAGACTTCTTTCTCAAGATCTCGTCTTGTAGAGTTTTGAAAGGTGTTTCCTTGTTCACCTTGCTTCGTATCATTTTTAAGTCTCGAGCTTGAGGCTTGGTGTTGTTCAGTGCACACATATAGTGTCGCCTTTCACTTTTCTTGGTTGTTGGTGTCACCACTTAGGTGATTTGAGTTTTCTTACGTTAGGGGCATGGATGCCGAATGGATTGGTTCGAGTTTTAAAACATTTTTGTTAAAAACTATTGAATCCTTGGGATTCATCTTTTTATAACTTCCACACTCGGCCATTCGCTTTTGGTTTCCTTGTTCGGGTGTTTTTACTAAACACTTGTGGTGTCTTAACCTTGACGTTGTTGTCTTGTTTATCTATTGGTTAGCATTGGGAATTCTTTTTCTTTGCTTTGTTTTGGTGACCCTTAGATGGTCGTTCTTATGAGTTGGGTTCGTGTACTCTTAGTGATTGATTGAGTGGTTTTCCTCGCCTACAGTGAGAGTGTTAGTGATGTGATTGACCCTATTGATGATAGTATTATGAGGTCAATGTGATTTATGGTATGGTGATATGATGAGGTGATTCCATCCTTGATGTATAGATTTTCTCTAGGAATGGGATGATGTTTCTTATATATATATATATTGTACATATATATATATTGATGATGATTGTGTTAGTAGGCAACGACGTGAGTACTTTTCCTCCTGTGTTCTCGGGGAGTGAGTTATGAGTATTCCTTGGTACTAGTGGTGGATTTTGATTCCTGTGGATATTAGAGGTGAGTGTGTTTCCCTCTGTTGGATTTTGTGGTTAGCGTCGTGAGCGCTTAATGATTTGTTAGATTGGACCTGGGTGTCGTGTACCTAGTGTACGTTGGTAAGAGTAGTGTAGACTACCGGTGTTGGTACTTGGAGTACGAGTTTTAGTAGTATCGTATAGACTCTTGTTGTGTATTTATATATATATTTATATTTATATATATTCCCGATATATATATATACTCGTTTACGGTAGCATATGAGCGCGTGCCTTGGGTTTGCGTGGATGGGATTTGTTGGGCTATATATATCTTGCTAGATAGTTTAGCATTACCAAAACTGCCAGAGGATGTGGTTGTTAGAGTATCTTTTCCCACTGAGCTTATTTGCTCACAGGGGAATTTCATTTGCCCCCTGGTATTCCACGTCAGGTTGCAGGAAACGTTATGGATACAGCAGGATGCAGTGCAACGACAGTTTTCTTTTGTTTTCTTGTTACAGGTTTTGGAGTCACGCAGGATGATGCGGTTACGGTTGCAGCAGGACTGGTTTAGGAACGATAGTCTTCTGTTGTTAGTTTATCTACCCATTTGTATGGGATTGTCATGTGTTTCTTTGGGGAGTCAGTCTATTGTAATATCCCTATTGGTGTATCATTTATTTCTTGTCCTTATTATTTCAGGATGTTATTGTATTTATTCTGCACAGTTAGGTGCATTTCTGTATTCTTATTCGAGCATTTGTGGCTCTGTTGATTATAGAGGGTTTGGAGGGGTTTTGGTTTCTTTCCACTACCTCGGCCCTAGTTGTATTGATGAATGTGGGGCTTGGAAGCCATTGTTATTATCGAACTGTTATTAGCAGGTTAAATTGTTGTTGTGGTATGTCCGGATGTTCCATTTACAAACGGAACTCTGTCGGATTTTTGTTAGATTCTGCTGCTTTGTTTAATCATTCATTTGGGTATGAAATATACCATTTCTATCATTAATCCATACGTTTTCATGGTTAATGATATCTTAGTTGGTCACTCATATTTGCTGATTCTCTATATTAGAGTTTTGGGGATTTTAGGGGCGTGACTGCATGGTATCAGGGTATTTTTACCCTTTTGTGGGTGTTTGATGACTAAATGTCATTGGTTCTCATTTATTTTTACTTCTGTATTTACTCCTTTAGCTCTTAGGCTCGGGTTTCTGAGTCCTAGGAATTTGGGGCGTGACACACTATCTAAACAAATGGAACTAGAGTCACATGCTCTAAGTTCAGTATGAGCCTTACAAAAATGTAGCTCACTTTTTCTAACCCATGTATGAGTATCACAATAATGTAGCTCACCTATTCTAACTCATGATTGTCTAATCTTAGGTGTTTTACTTGCATGGTTAGAAAAATTATTTATATCTTTACTCAAAACCCTAATTTGATATGCAACATTGGGTCTTTTTTGAGTTCTAGATTTCCTCTTAGATTTCAAAGTCCTTTCTTTTAACTTTGAACACAAAGGTCGAATGTGACCTTTCACTCCACAATGATGGCATATCGGGACAAACCTTTTAAAACCATTATTCGAACCTTTATTGAATCTAGAGGTAAAGGGAGGCTTAATCTCAATAGGTTTTTTGACATAAAATTGAACATTCAGATTCCTATCAGACTTACCTTAAGAAAAACTCGATTCTACATGAGATCCCTTAACAAAAATAGTTTTGGGAATGACATTATGATTACTCGGTATTCCTACAAACCCCAAACCTTTACTGTTTCCTACAGATTTACCTACACTCAACATATGATCAAGCTTATTAGATCCACTAGACCATCTATGAATAGTTAAGCTAACATCTTCCAAATTCTTCTCCAAATCTCCAATCTTCACAGATTTCTCAATCAAATCATATCTTACAACTATTAGTTCCTTATTGAGATATTCCACACTCTTTAAAACCTTCTTCCTTTCTTTTTCAGCCTTTCTCAACCTTTCAATCCATCAAGACTTATCAGTCATGTGTTGATTAAAGTCATGGGTAATGTTGGTTAATTCTTCTATTAAGAATTCTTTTTCCTTGTCAACACTTTTAAATCTATCAATAGATTTTGATAAAACTTTGCTAAGATGAGTGTACTTATCATGCAATTTATTGTACTTAGCTTGAAACGAATCATCACAATCACCATCACCCTTATTAGTTAACCTATCAACTATAGAGGGTCTATCAATGAAACCTCATTCATGAAGAAATTCCATCGTCTAAGTTCAAGATCTAACCCTAGGTAGTTAACTTAAATTGGGGCAACCACGCTCTGATATCAATTGAAATTACTTAGTCGATCAAAGGAAATAGCCTAGAGGGGGATGAAAAGTCAATTTTAATCCAATTATCTATCAAGATAAATCATGCAACGAATAATCTAAGTGTATAAAATAAACAAATAGAGACACACGATAGTTTTACGTGGAAAACTTTGGAAACAATCTAAGTAAAAACCATGGATACACTCGGGTATCGGTGCACTATGAATCAAAGATTACACAGACTCAATGAAGCTTTAGAGTTACAAATCCCTTTAGATATGCCTTTCTCCAATCGACGTCTGATGAACTTGAATCACTCATGCTCCACTCCATACTCTAATGGCTCCGTTTCTCAACGGATCAAACCACCACGAAGCCTTCTGTTCCGATATCCATACTCAAACGGCTCTGTTTCTTAAACAGATCTAAGCAACCACGTTGCAATTAGCGATGTGTAAATTTTTCAGAATCTAGGTCATTCAATTGTGCATAAGATCATCGATGTAGAAGCACAATTCAACAAACCCTAAACAAGAGAAAACTAGAAGATATAGAATCACTCAAAGTTTTTCTCTCTCTATCTCTATCTCTGTACAATGATATGAATCTGTAGAAGACTCACAAAGATCTCTCAATGGCTCTAAAAGCTAGTTCACATCTGTAGAAGACCTTAGTATTTATATACCATAGTTGAGAAAAATCCTAAGTTTTCCCTTTCTCGTAATTTCACATCCAACTTAGCAAAACCCTAATCTCTAATGTATATTATGTATATTGCATGTATACCAAGGTGTAGGAATCGTAGATGCATCATAAAATAAAAAACAGGGACATATCGGACATTGCAACAGGAATTAGAAAATTTTTGCCGCAGCTACGCCTTAGGCGTAGGTCAGGAGTAGGATAAGGCGTAGCTCAGGCGTAAATCTTCACTTTCTAAGCACTTTTTGGTTCTGTAGGCGTAGGTCAGGCGTAGGTAATTTCATGAAAACCATTTTTCTCTGTAATTGTGCCAAAATGGCTGTCTTGATTCCCCGAGACCTTTTTCTTTAGGCGACGGCTTCAGAAAATGCCGTTTTTGCCCTTCGGGAGACATTTTTACTCAATACGCCCACTTTTGCACTTCACTTGTATTCTTCACTACTTCAATGCTTGATTTCACCTTTGTCGAAGCTTGTAGATGTCGTTGAAATCAAACTAACCTATCTAATACTCAACATGGCTATTGTCTAGAACATGCCATAAATAAACAAGAACAATACTCAAAAGTGTTCTTAAACTTGCGTAGCCTAACCTCCCTCACCCTTTGTCGCGCCTCGGCCTCCCGATTAGCTGCTTATGCAAGAATCTCATCACTCACTGCTGATGATTCTTCATCCTCTGTCTTTCTATTCCTCTTCTTAGGTGCCATTTGGATGATTTTGAATAGATTTAAATGAGTTTATAAGTGTATATCGACGCCTATATATATAGCTTCAAAAAGAGGAGTAAGAGAGGGAATTTTAGGACATTTTAGAATGAAATAATCGGTGGGTTTAGGTCGGATTAGGGCAAGAAGGAAGATTTGAAGCTTGAATTGAGCAAAAATGATCAAAAATTGAGGATTTTAGGGCAAAACAAAGGTATATATATGCGTATATATATATGGAGTGATATATGCGATTTGGGAGGATTTTGAAGCTTATTTCTTGTTGGGTCGAGAGCAATGAAGGTATAAGATGGTTAGGGTGTAAGTCTTTGGAAAGAATATTAATTTGAGTGATTTGGGAGCGAAAGATATGAGCCCTAATAAGAACTAGCGAGTTGCCCGGTTCAATTCGAATTTCAAGTCACCAAGTACTCAGTGAATACTCTACCGAGTACTAGGTAGTTCATAATTGCTGAAAAACTTCTTTCAAAATCCTTTTTAATTTTTGATTCATTCATTCACTCCAATACTTACTCCTCTCGTTATACCTCATCTAAACTTAATAAAAACATAAATTAACTAAAATTAACTAAGATTAATTAAACAAAAAGTAAGATAATTAAAATCCTATTATTATATAGTTTTCTAAGAGAACATAAACTCTCTTAGTCAGTATCATTGTTTAACGTCGTTGGCTCAACGTTCATAGATATTTTAACTGTTATCATACGTGGGATCTACCAAGTCGATAGATTCCACACATCCTAACTCAGGGTTGAATTCTACGTATCTTTTGAGTCATTGACCATTTACTTTAAATCGTTTACCTTTCTTTGGATCCTCTAGTTCCAACGCTTCGTAAGGAACTACAATAATTACATTATATAGTCCATCCCATCTTGAACAGAGTTTACCATGGAATAATTTTAACCGAGTATTGAATACCCAGGCATTAAGGATTTTCTCTGAATATTTTTATCATGGAATGATTTCGTCCTTGCTTTATATATTTGTGCATTCTCATATGCATCATTACGAATCTCCTCTAGTTCATTGAGTTGAAGTTTTCGTTTAGAACCTGCTTCTTTTAAATCAAATTCAGTCTTTTAATGGCCCAGTTTGCTTTATGTTCTAATTCAACAGGAAGATGACAGGCTTTACCATAGACTAATCTATATGGTGTAGTTCCTATTGGTGTTTTGTAAGCCGTCCTATATGCCCACAATGCATCGTTTTATCTGGTTGACCATTCTTTTTTATCAATTCGCACCGTTTTTTCTAAGATTCGCTTGATTTCCCTATTTGAAACTTCTGCTTGTCCACTTGTTTGGGGATGATACGACATACCTACTTTGTGTATAATATTTTATTTAAGACATAGGTTATTCATGTACCGATTACAGAAATGTTTTCCATTATCATTGATTACTGCACGTGGTATACCAAATCTAGATAAAATATTAGATTGTAAAAACTCAACTATGGTTTCATGATCAACTTTTGCCGAAGCTACCGCTTCTATCCATTTTGAGACATAATCTACCCCAACAAGTATATATAAATTATTATTTAACATTGGAAACAGTCCCATAAAATCTATCCACCATACATCAAATACATCAATTATTAAAATTGGGGATAATGACATCATATCTCTCCAAGAAATTGAACCTAATCGTTGGCATTTGTCACATGTTTTACAATAATTATATGAATCTTTAAACAGGGTAGGCAAATAAAATCCACTTTGCAATACTTTAGTTGCCGTCTTTTTAGCTCCAAAGTGACCTCCACATGCTAATCTGTGACAAAATTTTAAGATACTTTGTGTTTCATTCTTAGGGACACATCTTTTAATGATTTGGTCAGAACAATATTTAAATAACTCAGTCCCAAATATAGTATTTAATTTGACTAAAGAATCGATCCTTCTCCTGTTTGGACCATCCTATTAGTATTTTACGTGTAGCTAAATAATTGACTATATCAGCATACCATGGGAAACTGTTGACTCTGTTCACATTACATATCACATCCAAGTTGTCTGTTTTAGTCTGTTCAAATGGTTCTTCAAGTTCTAGGATTGCTACTTCTATTGGTATACAATCGGGTGGTTTATTCGAAGTGATAAATAATGACTCTATTGGTTCTTTCCATGATTCTCCATATAGTGTTTTTTCTATAGCTGCGATGCCATCAAGATTAGATTGCAATTGTTTATCCCAATCAATATTTGTGAAATCTTCTTTTTTAACTTCTACTTGTTCTACTTTTTTCATCATTTGGTCGATACTAAAACAGTCATCTATTATTAAACAATGGTCGTCATTCGAAAACACATTCAATCTTAGTTTCATATTCCAAAATGATATATCCATTACTCATGTTCTACAATTAATGCAAGCGTTAGCTGTTGTTAAGAATGGTCATCCTAAGATTACAGGTATATATTTCTTTGGACTATGAACAGGTTTTGTGTCTAAAATTATGAAATCAACAGGGAAATAGAATTTTTCTATTTGAACTATCACATCTTCAACTATCCCTCTTGGTTGTTTCATTGATCTATCTGTTAATTGAAGTACAACTGTCACACCCCAAATTTCTAAAGACTCCCGAACCAAGACATCCAAGGAATCCGGGATATGATCCATACAAAGAGCGACCAAGTAAGATCCTACATAACCATAAAATGAATGGAATATTATTAATAGCAATAATTCCATACAAAACCAAGCAGAAGCTAAACCAAATGATACACAAGGCACATTGAGGCGCCGAAAGAATATATCTCTATAAAGATGCAATGATACCAAATACAAGGAAAGAATATACCAACAAACTAGCTCCCAAGAAGTACAACAACAGTCCCAATATAGGGGACAAGTAAAGGAAACTAAATGGAATAACTCTACGTACAAACATCCCAAATCCCACAACAACATCAGTGCCACGAGCCATCCTACACTCCAAGTTATCCGTAGTTGAAACATTACCTGCAAACTGGTGTAGACCAGTAGGGCAAACCAACGTCGGGGTGAGCTGATTGAGCCTCGTAGGAGAAAGGAATCGTAATTGTCACATCCTTCGACCGTCTAAGTCGAGTTCGAACCAACTCGTGTACATGCATCTACTATAGGTCAGTCAAATGTCCCTCATGGCAGTCACTCCAATACGAGATCCTGGAAACACATCCCTTTAGTCCCCTACTATGCATCAACAAATAGGTCAACTCACACGTAGTGAAACTATATCACAACAACATATAATAACTCACACCTATATATATATACACGTATATATACATATAGAGATATACAACCAATACAAGACATGTAGTATAGACCCCCTCATAGATCACTACGACTCGTACCCGCCAGTCCCACACTGATAATCAACACAACACTATCACCAAATCACGTGAATAACACTCATATACATAACAGTCGAGGAAGATAACAATTAAATTTCCTAGATAACGAGCATACCGAGCTCCAAAATCTCAAATCAGTATCAACGCATACTATCAATCACCTCACATGTCACTACCCGACATCCATAAACCCAACACAAGGTTAAAACAGTCACTTCAACCTAAGGGAAGTCACAAAGGTTGCCGAAAACCAAAAGGGAAGTGAAAGGAATGAAAACAAATGACATATAGTCACCAAACACCAAAACAAGGGTAAAAATGTCATTTCACTCCTAAAAGATGTCAACAAAATCACTCGAGATTGAAATAGAATTGGAACGAATCAAATGGCACCTTAATCGGACCATTTAAACACCCATGTTCACTCAAGGGTAAAATGGTTATTTTAGGGGTAAAATAATAATTTTAAAGTATAAAGACAACGTTTGGCTATGTGACCCAATCGACTGGCTCAATGACCTAGTGAAATGGCTCAATGATCCAGTCGACTGAGTGAGGCAGAGACTTAAAAATATGTATGGAAAAATCCTCTGTTTCACCCAGTCGACTGCCCTAAAGGAGCTAATCGATTGCCTCGACTAGAAAACCTCAAAAATGACTTCCAAACAGCTTCAAAGCCTTAGGTTTCTAACAATATCATAGGCCTACCAATACCACAATTGACGACACGTTGCTACACCAACGCTAACTATCCCACAAATCCATCACTTGCCTTCTCAAGGCTTCAACTCACATTCAACTCAATAGTCACAACCGACTTTAGTTATCACAAGAAATTCCTTAAAGCAACTCATATCACCCCCCTAAGGTATATAAGCACATAACAACAAGTATAATTGTTTGTCTCACTTTATACTTTAAACTAGGCATGCAAAGCATATTTTCACATAAATCACATATTAGAAGCTTAAATGCAATGTGACTCACACACCTCATGGAACACACCTCATGAAACACACTTTGCCCAACACAGGTTAACGAATACACACTCTACCCATTTACACTGAGAAAGAGTATCGGACCGATTCTTCCTAAGTGATTTTGACACTTCTCACTTTCAATAAGGAAGACGGTTACACGAGACAACCCGTGACGAAAGATCCGGAGATCGGATGCACGAGACGACCCGCGACTTTGAGGATGGGACGACCCAAACCTATATCAACAATTTTTGGCTTTTTTAGTTCCGTAGGTGGGGGACACCTCCTGGCCAGTTGTTGTGATGATTCGATACAAGACTACTCACCCCTGGTTACACGACCGGGCACCCAACACCAATTGAGTTCTCAATACAAAAGGTGAACACCATATGCACTATGTCTCAATGCATCATATACCAACACAAATATGTATCACATCATATTTATGATCAATATTCCCAAAATGTCAACACGAATGATTTTCATCATTCTACATGCTTTTTAAATCTCATTTAAAGTAATAATCAACAAGCATGCTTTCTCATGCACCATTCATGATCCAAATCATCAATTATCATATACCAACACAAATATCATTCATAAAAGGGAAACAAGATAGCCACTCCAAGTTGAGATGCCTAGTTACACCACTCACATAGTATACCTCAAAGGTACTACCCAAAAGAGCTAGCCTAATCTCGTTCCAAGGCTACATTCCTAACACCCACATACACATATGTATAACTACACTTAGACATATACATTACAATAACCACATACACATCCACATATATATAGGCATACAAGCATACTTCACTATGGGAATTCTCAAGAATAACCACTCAATTAACTAGCATGCATCATATTCCTAGCAATCTCATTAGCAATTACTCCATGCAGAAGGGTTAATCCACATAAACATGTTCAAACCCTAATTTCACAATTTCAAGGATACGCTTAGCAATTTCATCTAAGGCTAGGAATCCTATAATCAACTTCTCATACACACACAATCATAAGATGAGGTAGTTAAGAAGTTTTCCCCTACCTCTTAAAGAGCAAAGCACAACCACTAGGCAAAGCCTATGAAATCCTAGCTCTTCCCCAACACCGAAATCAAAAGAGCAATCCGGTGAAAATCTTCACCATAGCTTCCTAATAATGAATCAAGCTCCAACACAAAATGAGATCAAGAGTCATTAAGTGGTTTTATCAAGAAACCTTAACTAGGGGTTAAGAGGAAAACACATAAGGAAGGAAGAACACTTACCCATACTTGGCTCAAACCAAAGAAAAGAACACCATGAACATCTTCCATGTTGATGGCCACATCAAACTCCCAACTTAGGGTGATCAAATCCACCTCTAAGTGAAGAAGACCAAGAGGGAGAAAATGGAGAGGAAACAATGAAGTCTTGTAATGGAAGACCAAGTGATGTGTAGAGATTCTCCACTCACACCTCTCACCATCCAAGGGTTTAAAACAAATATGGGGAAAAAGAAATGAATCCAAGGGCTAGTAATAAGTCTTGCCATGAAAGACTTATTACACCACACACAAAACCCATTAACTTGCCAAACAAGGCCTTAACATCCAAGGGTTGAGAATAAGGCAATAGAAATGAATTAACCATCCAAGGGTTGACAAGAAGTCTTACCAAGTGAAACTCCAACAATAATGCATTATTGCATTTAAGTGTCAACCAAACAAGGCCCTATGATCCAAGGGTTTAGAACAAAGATGGGAGAATGCGATCAATGGCTAGGAATGAGACACCACTTGAAAATGGGAAATGACCAATTTATTCCCAACTTAAGGTTAATTACAAAAGTGTCATCATGCCACTTAATTACCCTTCTACCCCTTGTCATCCTCTTTAATTACCACTATGCCATCCGTACCCCAACACTTAGCAAATTCTCTACATTTTCCACTAAGTGCTCTAAATATGAAAATTTTATTTACCCTTCAGTCATTTCTTTCCCGAAATCATTTTTAATTATTTGCATTACTTACAACATGAAAATTTAACAAGAAATTCACATAAGTGCTACACCGAAACGTCTATAATAAACTAGGTTAACACGTTCGAAAATGCAATAAGATTGCCGAAACTCCAATGAGAAAATGTTGCACGAACCCACGTAGTCGCCAACAAACAATAAATCACAAAGCCTAAAATGAAAGTTCACGAAGTCGTCCCGCTAAGTCCAAACATAAACGTAAACAATTTACACGTACCGAAAATACACAAGACGTCATGAATAAGTGACGTCACAAAATGTTAACACTTGGAAAAGAATTCCAGAAAGGAGAAAAGAAACATGGGGCATTACAACAACCATTTTAGGGTTTAATTCTCCTAATCCCAATTGTTGGTAAACTGAATATGGTAATAAATTGACACTAGCACCTAAATTAAGGAGAGTCCGTCTTACTTCTTGATCACAAATTATGCATGATATTGTAGGCGCTCCTGGATTTTTATATTTGGGTAGTGTATTATTTAATAATAAAAAACTTACTTGTTCAGTCAACACTATCTTTTTAGGTACCTTAGCTCTTCTTCTACACTTTTGCGTACATAAATCTTTCAAGAATTTAGCATAAGGTGGGATTTGAGATATGACATATAATAAAGGCAAGTTGATTTTTACTTGTTTAAACACTTCTAAGATTTTATTATTTTTATCGCCTTGTTTGCCATAATAGTTTGATTCTCGGAGACATTGAGGAAATGGTGTTTTTGCCTCATATTTCTTCTCCGTTAGTTTTTTAGGTATTTTTTAATTGGTTCATCTTCTGTTGGATCTGATATTTTCCAAGACTTGTTCTTGTGCTAATCTTTCTTCAAACTTTTTCTCAACACTATTGTCCACTATCCTACCACTCCTTAAGGCTGTGATTGATTGAACAGTTTCATGCGTAGGTTCTTGTAAAGTTCCTAACTCAATGATATGTTTCCCTTTAGGATTAATAACTAGTTGACTCGGTAATTTATCCTCTTCTCTTTTATTAAGTGTGTTAGTTATTTGTCATATCTGTACTTCTAATTTCGAAATAGCTTGTGAATGTGTATGTAATAGTTGGGTATTAGCTTCTAAATTATCAAGGGCTGGTAAGACTTTATCCACGAATCCAGATGATCTTTGGGGTAGATTAGGGTTTTGAATTTGATTCCTAAATTGAGGTTGGTTTGATGGAAAAGATCGAATTCCTTGTATATTATTTTGAAATTTTTGATTCCTATTGAATGGTCTTGGATTTTGATTAAAATTCTGAGTATTATTGAATGGTCTTGGATTTTGATTGAAATTTTGCATTTGGACAACTCTACGTTTTGAGAACGATAAGATAATTATGGATGGTTCCATCAATCTTGATTGAAATAATTTGAATATGAATTATTATCGGTAGTTGTAAAGGCTACGTTAACATCATATGGTAGTATATTTTCTTGACATGTCATTGGACATCTGTTAGCCAAATAGGAAGGATCAGAATAGATCGAACAGACTTCTCAAGGAGTATTTTATGTGAAATTTAGAAAGTTATCTAATTTTCTATTTATCTCAGCTACTTGAGCCATAACATTGGTAGTTCTTTCTATTTCTTTAACAGTTTCCATTCTCCTAGGGTTATTAAGTATTTATCTATCTTAAGCTTCTGACGCGTTTTGTTGTGAAATTTAACTCAATCTTTCGAATATTTTCCATATGTCTTCGACTGGTCCTAATGAAAATGATCCTCCGCATGCCGCATCTATAAGATGTTGTTGTATCTCGCCTAGGCCATGATAGAAATTACGTGTAGGGTCCGGTATTTTTACGTGTTAATTTAAAATTTTATTAACACTTAAGTGCTTATGTGATTATGTGTTTAATGTGTTTATGTGCTTAGCATAACTTACATGTTTAATATGATATTAAAATTATAAGTTGCATGTTGTATTTTCATTTTGAGAATAATAAAAATTGTTGTAAACAATATCGGGAAAGAAATGACCGAAGGGTAAATGAGTATTTTCATATTTTAAGCACTTAGTGGAAAGAGTAGGAATTTAGCTAAGTATTGGGGCATGAATGGCATGTTGGTAATTAGAGAGGATGACAATGGGTAAAAGGGTATTTAAGAATCATGATGGCACTCTGTTGAATATCCCTAAGTTGAGAAGATATTGGTCATTTCCCACTTTTTGGGTGTTGTCTAAATTCTACCCATTGATCTTCTTCTCCCATCTTTGTTCTCAACACTTGGATCATATGGACTTGTTTGGTTGGCACTTAAATGCAAGAATCCATTATTCTTGGTCTTTAATTTGTCAAGACTTCATGACAACCCTTGGATGGTTTATTCATTTTCATGGCTTTATTCTCAATCATTGGATGGTGAGAATGGTGAGTGGAGAATCTCTACAACCTTTAGGCTTAGCCACTTTGCAAGACTTTCATCTCTCACAAACTCTTACTCTCTTTTTCTCTTCATGCTTGTGGTGGATAGCTCTTGGTAGTATCCTTGAAATACTCAGTAAGTCTTTTATCCCATTTTGGGATTTTGGTTGCTAAGAACCCTAGCTTTCATGTTCATGAATTTCTTTGTGGGGATTTTGATTTTCCCTTCTTTTGTTCATGTTATGGAAGGTAGAGATTTTTTTAAACTTCCAAGTGAGTTCCTTTGGTAGTACCTTTTGAAATCATCTTGTGAAAAGCTAGTGGTGAGTTCACTAACTTGTACTCTTAAAGATTTCATTTCTCCAATAAACCTTAAATAAGTTATCATTAGGGTTTGAATTAATTCTCGTGGTTGGAGCCACTTGTGAGTAAATTTTTGGCTATTGTGACACCATAGTAATTGTGTTGTTCATATGGTGTGTTTCTAGTGTTGGAAGCTATCCTATTGAGCACTTGAGGGGTAGAGTGGCTTGGACCTCTTTTGGGCATATTGTGTAGCTTGCTTGGAATTGAGGTAGGGGAAAAATGAATTGTTTTCTTCTTTGTACGAGGGAGTGTGCGTCTATGTGTATATATGATGTGTATATATGTGTAAGTTATGTCTTGACAACTTAGACAATGAATTAAGCCCTTGAAAGCATGATCTTGTGTTGTATGGCTTAGAAATTTGCAATTGTAAGCATTGTGATAATATGAGTACAATATATTGCCTAGTGAAATGAGAATGTATTGTGATAGACAATGTCGAGAAATATTGCTCATAAATGTGAAATTATAAGCATTCTGTTGAGTTGGATCCAATATAATGCAAATTGAAATAAGCATATATTGTGATGGCATATGGTTGTGATTGAGAACCTTCATGCATTTTGGTTACACCATCTAGTGTCAAAACATGGTTATTGGTTTATATGTGGTGTAAACATGTGTGAGTAGTCTTGTGTCGGATTATCGCAACAACTGGCCAGGGGGTGTTCCCAGCCTACGGAACTAATGTGTCCAGGAATCGGGTACAGGGTGAGTCGTGTTATTCCCAAAGTCGCGGGTCGTCTTGTACAACCGCATTCCTAGTTAAAAGTGAGAAGTGTCAAAATTACTTGGAAAGAATCGGTGTGGTACTCTTTCTCATTGTAAATGGGTAGAGTGTGTATTCATTAACCTTTATTGGGCAAAGATTGTAATATGAGGTATGTTGAGTCATATTGAATTTGAACTATCATATATGTGTGATTATGATCTTTATATTGAAGCATGCTATAATTGTCAATAATTGTGATGTGAGCATGTTGGGGAACTTGTTTGTTGGGTTCGATGGGGTTCTGGATTGACGTGAGAGCCATGTGGAACAAGAGACCGACCTAGGGTCAGTGGCATGAACCTTGGTTGGGTTGAACCACTCGAACTACCAATATTGAGGCGATGACGCTTCCTCTACTGGGCTAGTTATCTCTCCCCACGACATATATATTTTTCAAGTGGTGATTCCTTTTCGGGAGGTCCGTAGTCTTTCGGTAAAGATACGGTGTGGATTTCGCCCTTTTATGCATATGAAGGCGGTGTACCTATTTTGTATAGTAGTAGTGTAATCCACATGTATAAACATGTTACTTTTGTTGTAAACTTGTAAACAAATACTAGTGCTTATCTTTTGTCGCCTAGCGTCTTAGCCGAGTAGCTTACATGATGTACATCCTTTGGAGTGCTATACGCGAGGATTATATTCTTTTGGGTGAACTCCGGTGCTGGAAATGTAAAAATGTGACATGTTTGTTTTGCCTTAGGGCACTTGGAATGATAATCCATGAATCATTCTATTAGTGTTTTATATTGGATTTCTGCATGTGATGATTATTAAGTTGGCCGAAAACGGTATTTTTCTAGTTTTTCAATCAAACCCTTTTATTTTGATTGGAAAAACCCGTTTCTCCCACCCCCGTAGCCCCGGGAAATAATATTGTTTTAAACATGATTTTAAACATATTTTCACATGGATTTCGACTTTTAGAAACCGGCAGTACTAAAACGGAAACCGGGGGCGAGACGGATAATTTTAATAAACCTTATAGGAAGGTTTTTGGTTTAAACATTTATGTTTGATGAACATAATTTGGATTATGGACATAACTATGGGCATATACATGCATAGGAATGTATCCGTAGTTGTTACGGTGATTTTCGGGCCAATTGGAGCATTTTTTCGGGTCTGTGAGTTGAATTACGTCAGTCAACTAGCAAATAGCTAAAAAATTTCTATTTTGGTTAGTCGACTGATGGTTATTGGTCATTCAACTGACGGTCCATGTCGGTCGACTGATTTTTCCCAGGGTAACCCAATACAGTCCCGTTTCGATGTTGCTTCACAATTTTGGCTCTATCTCAAGGTACGGGTGTCGGATGGAGGTGTTCTTTAGCTTTTTGGAAATTGGACTTAAATATCTTGATTTTAGGATTTTGAATCACTTCATTCGAGTCATTTTTTATGCCTAAATGGTTGTTTTAATGTGATGGTATGTTTTGAACTTTCGCACATCGCGACGGTTGATTTTCAAAATGTTGTAGTTTCCTCCTTGCACCTTTAAATTTGGTTAGGTTTGTTCCTATAGCTTATTTTTGGTCCAAAAATTGTCTTTATATGTTGAAATTACTATTTTAACTCTGAAATGACCAATTTACCCTTGAGTGATCACGGGTGTTTAAATGGTTCATTTAAGGTGTCGTTTGATTCGTTCCACTTCTATTTCGATCTTGAGGGATCTTGTTCTCATATTTTAGGTGTGAATATCTATTTTACCCTTGTATGGGTATTTGATGACTTAGTGATCAAATTTTTGTTTCTTTTCACTTTCGCATTCACTGCCTTAACTCTTATGCTCGGGTTCCGAAGTCCTAGAAAATTTGGGGCGTGACAACATGGCATCAAAGAGTGTTCTTTATTTATGGGACGAAGGGCGAGATTGGTTATTAGTTTTCTCTTATTGATTTTTCCTATTTGTTATTGGCTTATGAGTTGGTTTTCGTCTCTTGTATGTAGTGACTTATATGTGTGTCGGTATAGCTTTATGGTTTTGTTTGTCCTACTATGATTGTACTGTTGCCTTACATGTTTGTTGATGTAATATAGATAGCATGTTTGTTGATGTAATATAGATATCTTGAGTTTGGTGGATGTCAATGTTGCCGAGGATGGGTCCTACGAGGAATGGCCTGTTATGATCTTGGATGCAAGAGAGTGGGTTTTGCGAGGGAAAACCATTCCGTTAGTTAAGGTCTTATGGCACCATTGCGGAGTTAAGGAGGCGACTTGGGAGCGTGAGCGTGAAGTTTGGGAAAAAAACCTTGATTTATTTTCAATATATAGGTACATCTTGATTTCGAGGACGAAATCTCCTAAGGTGTGGAGGTTGTAGCGTCCGGTATTTTTACGTGCTAATTTAAAATTTTATTAACACTTAAGTGCTTATGTGATTATGTGCTTAATGTGTTTATGTGTTTAGCATGACTAACGTTTAATGTGATATTAAAATTATAAGTTGCATGTTGTATTTTCATTTTGAGAATAATGAAAATTGTGAAAAACAATTTCGAGAAAAAAATGACCGAAGGGTAAATGAGTATTTTTCATATTTTGAGTACTTAGTGGAAAGTGTAGGAATTTGGATAAGTTTTGAGGCATGGGTGGCATGTTGGTAATTAGAGAGGATAACAACGGGTAAAAGGGTATTTAAGAATCATGATGGTACTCTTGTGAATAACCCTAAGTTGAGAAGATATTGGTCATTTCCCACTTTTGGGGTGTTGTCTAAATTCTAGCCATTGATCTTCTTCTCCCATCTTTGTTCTCAGCCCTTGGATCATAGGGCATTTTTTGGTTGGCACTTAAATGCAATAATCCATTATTCTTGGTGTTTCATTTGCCAAGACTTCATGTCAACCCTTGGATGGTTTATTCATTTTCATGGCTTTATTCTCAACCATTGGATGGTGAGAATGGTGAGTGGAGAATCTCTATAACCTTTAAGGTTAGCCACTTTGCAAGACTTTCATCTCTCAAAAACTCTTGCTCTCTTTTTCTCTTATTGCTTGTGGTGGATAGTTCTTGGTAGTATCCTTGAAATACTTGGTAAGTTTTCTATCCCATTTTAGGGTTTTGGTTGCTAAGAACCCTAGCTTTCATGTTCATGAATTTCTTTGTGGGGATATTGAATTTTACCTTCTTTTGTTCATGTTATGGAAGGTAGAGTTTCTTTCAAACTACCAAGTGAGTACCTTTCATAATACCTTTTGAAATCATCTTGTGAAAAGCTAGTGGTGAGTTCACTAACTTGTACTCTTAAAGATTTCATTTCTCCAATAAACCCTAAATTAGTTATCATTAGGGTTTGAATTGATTCTTGTTGTTGGAGCCACTTGTGAGTAAATTTTTGGCTATTGTGACACCATAGTAATTGTGTTGTTCAAATGGTGTGTTGCTAGTGTTGGAAGCTATCCTATTGAGCACTTGAGGGGTAGAGTGGCTAGGACCTCTTTTGGGCATATTGTGTAGCTTGCTTGGAATTGAGGTAGGGGAAAAATGAATTGTTTTGTCTTTGTATGAGGGTGTGTGCGTCTATGTGTATATATGATGTATATATATATATATATATACGAGTTGTGTCTTGACAACTTAGATGATGAATTAGGCTCTTGAAAGCATGATCTTGTGATATAAATGCTTGTTGTGTTTTATGGCTTATAAATGTGCAATTGTAAGCATTCTGATAATATGAGTACAATATATTGTCTAATGAAATGAACATGTATTGTGATAGAGCATGTTGATAAATATTACTCATAAATGTGAACTTGCTTATAAATGTGAAATTGTAAGCATTGTGTTGAGTTGATCCAATGTAATGCAAATTGAAATAAACATGTATTGTGATGGCATATAGTTGTGATTGAGAACCTTCATGCATTTTGGTTACACCATGTAGTGTCAAAACATGGGTGTTGGTTTATACGGCTTGTGTAAACATGTGTGAGTAGTCTTGTGTTGGATCGTCGCAATAACTGGCCTGGGGGTGTTCCCAACCTACGGAACTAATGTGTCCAAGAATCAGGTATAGGGTGAGTCGTATCATTCTCAAAGTCGCGGGTTGTTTCGTGCATTCGATATATGAATATTTAGTCACGGTTCGTGTGGTGCAACCGCCTTCCTTGTTGAAAGTGAGAAGTGTTAAAATCACTTGGAAAGAATCGGTGCGGTAATCTTTCTCATTGTAAATGGGTAGAGTGCGTATTCATTAACCTTTATTGGGTGAAATGTGTATTATGAGGTGTGTTAATTCATATTGAATTTGAACTATCATATATGTGTGATTATGATCTTTATATTGAAGCATGCTATAATTGTCAATAATTGTGATGTGAGCATGTTGAGGAACTTGTTTTTTGGGTTCGATGGGGTTCCAGATTGGCGTGAGAGGCATGTGGAACAAGAGACCGACCTAGGGTTAATGGCATGAACCTTGGTTGGGTTGAACCACTCGAACTACTGAGATTGAGGCGATGACGCTTCCTCTACTGGGCTAGTGAGCTCACCCCACGACATATATATTTTTCAGGTGGTGATCCTTTTCCGGGAGGTCCGTAGTCTTTCGGTAAAGATACGGTGTGGATTTTCCCTTTTGTGCATATGAATACGGATTACCTATTTTGTAGAGTAGTAGTGTAATCCACATGTATTAACGTGCTACTCTTGTTGTAAACTTGTAAACAAATGTTTTGCTTTAGAGCACTTTGAATGATAATCTATGAATTCTTCTATTAGTGTTGTATAGTGGATTTCTACATTGAATGTGGTTATTAGGAAGTTGGCCGAAAACGGCGTTTTTCTAGTTTTTCAAACAAACCCTTTTATTTTGAATGGAAAAACCCGTTTTCGCCCACCCCCATAGCCTCGGGAAATCATCTTGTTTTAAACATGGTTTTAAACTCATTTTCACAAGAATTTCAACTTTTAGAAACCAGCGGTACTAAAACGGAGACCGGGGGCAAGACGGATAATTTTAATTAACCTTGTAGGAAGGTTTTTGGTTTAAAACTTTAAGTTTGATGAACATAATTTGGATTATGGACCTCTCTATGGGCATACACATGCATTGGAATGTATACGTAGTTGTTACGGTGATTTTCAGGCCAATTGGAGCATTTTTCGGGTTCGTGAGTCGACTGACGGAATTGCATTAGTCAACTGGTAAATAGCTAAAATTTTCTGTTCTGGTCAGTCGACTGATGGGTATTGGTCAGTCAACTGATGGCCCCTATCATTCAATGGATGGTCCATGTCAGTTGACTGATTGTCCATGTCGGTTGATTGATTTTTCCTAGGGTGTCCCAATGCACTCCCGTTTCGATGCTTCTTCGCTATTTCGGCTTTATCTCGAGTTACGGGTGTCAGATGGAAGTTTTCTTTAGATTTTTAGAAATCTGACTTAAAGCTATTTATTTTAGGCTTTTAAATCACTTCATTAGAGTCATTTTTTTAGGGTGAAATGGTTGTTTAAATGTGACGGTATGTTTTGAACTTTCGCACATTGCGACGGCCGATTTTCAAAATGTCGTAGTTTCCTCCTCGCACCTTCAAATTTGGTTATGTTTGTTCCTACAGCTTATTTTAGGTCCAAACATTGTCTTTATACATTGAAATTACTATTTTAAACCTAAATTGACCATTATACCCTTGTGTGAGCACGGGTGTTTAAATGATCTGTTTAAGGTGTCGTTTGATTCGTTCCACTTCTATTTCAATCCCGAGGATCTTGTTGGCATCTTTTAGGTGTAAATTTCTATTGTACCCTTGTACAGGTATTTGACGACTCAGTGATCAAATTTTCATTTCTTTTCACTTCCACATTGACTCCCTTAGCTCTTACGCTCGGGTTTCGGAGTCCTAAGAAATTTGGGGCGTGACATTACGCACCAAATCGTATATTGTGAATTTATGATGGGGACATTTAGCCAATATCTCTTTAAAACGTTCTCAAATTTCATGGAATTGTTTACCCGGAATTTGGGCAAAGTTCATTATAGCGGCTTGGGCTTTGTGTGTTTTTCCCATTAGGTAATATTTATGTAAAAATTCTTTTTTAAGGTTCTCCCAATTAGTTCTCACTTGTTCTTCTAAACTATTATACCATTTTTTAACTTTTTCTTTGAGTGAAAAGGGAAATAACAGCACACGTAAGGCATCAATAGGCATCCCATTCATTTTACTTGTCGAACAAATTTCTATACACTCAATAATATGCTGATAAGGATCTTCATGTTTATGTCCATAGAATTTAGGTAACATATTCAAAATACTAGCTTTAATTTTATAATGAGATGTTGTTTCGCCTGGTATAATAATGTCCGCTGGTGATTCAAAATTAGAAGGTGTGTAATAATCTTTTAAGGAACCTAGTGGTTGTACTTGAGGATCACCCATATCGTTAAATTTTAATATATCTTATACAATCCTTTGTTTATTAATTCTTAAGTTTTTATGATAAGTTCTATCAACTTCAGGATCAAAAGGAGCAAGTTCTTTAGATATGGAATACAAACTACTCATACAATGATGAAACAATTTTTACAAAAGTAAACTAATCTAAATAATAAACTAAAAATAAATAAATAAATTGAAATAGAAATTAAATAAGAAATTTTAAGATAAGATTGAAACAATAATTTAATATACAACTAAAGTCACAAATGGTCCAGCAAAGCAATCATCGCCACTTTTCTAGTTCCTTTTGCTAATCTTAATGCACCTGTCAAAAATCACTCAATCTTGTCTTTAAAAAGAAGAAAATAAAAATAAAATAAATAAATAATCTAGTTATAATAACTATTTAAAAGTATAGAAAATCGTTAATCCCCGGCAACAACGCCAAAAACTTGATCGGTTCCCAAATCATGATTGGTTTAGGACACTAGGCTAGGATAATAAATAATAATAATAATAATAATGTTGTGTACAAATTAGGCCTTAAATTTGACCTAGTTTTCCCTATCGCAAGTGCACGAATCAATTATAGTATAGTATATATGAGATAGGGTATATCGTATCCACAAAGGTTAATGAATTCACAACTTCTTCTATAATTATTGTAACTAAATTATGAAAGATAATTTGTTTGCTTGGTTTTCTATGATTAATTTGACAAGAAATAAAATAACATAAAAGTAAAGATAGATTTTGATTTTGTTACTTGAAAAGAGTGGAGATAAAGATCTAGGGTATTTCTAACTCCACCACCAACCGCATAATATATCCTCCTACTCATTTAATTATAAATGGTGGTCCATCATATGTGAATCAGATATAGGGTCGCAAGCATTGGTAAACCTTAATCCTAAAAAAGGAACAATTAATATATCATTGACACAATCCATCATTGAACGAGTATAACTAGTACATGCATCTACTCTAAAATACTCCTACTAACATAAATTAAAAACATGTCTCTCGTTATCCATTCTAAGCATGGTTTGTCTAAATTAATATTGCATGTTAATCACCACTGTTGTGTAGAAAATCATGAGTTAAGTATCCGAGTTCTAGCCCATATTGAATAACCATGATTGTGCAAGATAAAACATTCATTCAAGCTAAGACAAAACATAGAATAAATGAAGAATCTTATATAAAATCAAATGTAATCACTCATCTACACAATCATCACATACGTGTCCTTCAGTTTCCCCTTATACAATTAAAATAAGAAATAGTCTACATTACTTGGCTAGGGTTTTGTTAAAAACCCTAGATACCGGTTTAGTTGTTCATAGGAGTGGTTGTCTGCATTGTTGATGAAGATACGCCCTCCATAGTTTATATTCTTACACAAATATCCAAGAGCAGTCCTCCAATTCAACGTATCAAGACTCCAATATAACACACATAAATGTAAGGGAGACCCCTCTCTTTTATAAAAAAAGAGGCATCTTTGTTTGGTAATCTGATTGCTTCAGGGTTAAGTCAGGAATGTGTATCATGATATTCCTTGAAGAATGGTATAAAATCTCATCACATATGGTCAATATTGCATCCAAAATAGCCTAGAGATCATTCCATTCTAAGTCTGGCTGAAACAGGTCCCACAGGTATATATACGAGTTATTGATGTGTACTGGCCGTTTCTAGCCTTACCGAGTACTCAGTGAGAATTCCATCGAGTACTCGGTGGCTGCGTAATGGCGTGAGAACGCACGTATGTCTCTGGAATTTTTCTCACTTTTGTACTACCGAGTACTCAGTGAAGGCTCTACCGAGTACTCGGTAGTTCTTCACCTTATATTCTTATATTTTATTTTCTTTGATCCATTTCTCTTCTCGGCTTCATTCTTCTTCATTCATTTTGCATCCTTGACTTATCTTTGGTCCTTCATAGGTCTTTTATCCATGATTTCGGCTCTCGAACGATCTTGAGTCACAAATCCAGTTATTTCACCGAATTTAATTTGTTTTACATAACATGGCCTGAAATGTCTTGAAACACGAAAATCGTATAAAAGTACCAATATAATGATAAACATGAACATAACAATGTATAATTATGAGCCTTAAATGTATGATGTTTGGCTCCTATCAATGGCTTTTGACCTACTGCTGGTAGGCGGCTAGTCTTATGCCAACTGCATATCTCCTTTCTTCCAATAAGTCCAGATCATGGGCTAAATATTGATTATTTTTCCCTTCTTCCCATGCTTGGCTTTATAGCATTGGTACTCTTACCTCGGTTGGTATAACCGCTTCGGCCCCATAGGCCATGGCGAATGGACTATCCTCCATTGGCTGTCTTGGGGGTGGTTCGGTAGGACCAGAATACCTCCGGTAATATTTCAAGCCATAATCCCTTAGCCTTATTAAGTTTCTTTCTGAGAGTGTCAAAAATTGTTTTGTTCGTCCTTTTTGCCGGCCCATTTCCTTGTGGATAGCCGACGGAAGAAGTATTTTGATTTATCCCATGCTCCCTCAGAAATGCCTAAACCTTTTTGTTATCCAGATTGGTGCCATTGTCCATCATTATTGTTTAAGGCAGACCAAACCTGTAAATTATATGGCTACAGATGAACTTGATGACATATTTACTTTTGATGGTCGGGTACGCCTCAACCGCTACCCATTTAGTGAAGTAATCCATGGTTAAAAGGACATGAGTTGTGGATCGGATGGTTTGCGGGAGAGGACCGATGATGTCCATTCCCCACCGGGCAAATGGGTGAGGGACAATCGTTGGGTTGAGTAGCTCTGGAGGCAGATGAATGGAATATCTATCGAACTGGAACTTATTGCACCTTCAAACATATACCTCAGCATCCCTCGATAGATAAAGCCATAAATACCCTTGAGTGAGGACCTTATGGGCCAGAGATCTTCCACTGGAGTGATTCCCACAAGATCTGGCATGTATCTCCTCCATGACCGCATACGCTTCTGATGGCGTGAGACACTTCAAAAAAGGTCCGGAAAAATACTTTCAATACAGTTGGCCATTATAGAGTGCGTATCTCGCAGCTTTTATTATGATCTTCCTAGTTTTTGGATTTGACTCGAGTAAGGCACCTATCCTCAGATAATCTACTATGGGGTCCATCCAACTGGGCTCCCAAAGGATGATCATCACTTTCTCAAGGGGCTCAAGGCTTGACCTGGCGATGAATTTGATCAGCACCACATGGGTCATACTTTCCCCTGCAGTAGAGGCTTGATAAGCTAGGCGATCTGCATTTTTATAATCACCCATTGGGATATGTTCGAAGATCAACTGCTGGAATCCTTTAGCCTCTTTTGGCACCAACTCCTTGTATGCTTCAATTTTTGGTTCTCGGGTTTCATATTCACCATTTATTTGCCGTATGACTAGTTGAGAATCACTTCTTACTTCCGCTCTCTGTACTTGTAAACTCCGAGCAAAATGAATATCGGTCAACAAAGCTTCATACTCATCCTCATTATTGGAGGTTGGGAACTCCAAACGAATGGATTATTGAAGTCTGGTGCCATCAAACGTTAAGAACTCTATACCGGCTCCTGCGCCTGCTCCAGCTCCACTAACGTTTGATGATCCGTCCACAAAAAATATATATAGGCCAGGTTCTCCTTCTTCGATATAGTCCGCAGGTTCGGTTTCCAATAAAAAATCAACTATTGGTTGACCCTTGATAGTAGTTCGAAGGACATAGATTATGTCGTAAATCCCCAACTCGATCGCCCATTTGGTTATTCTTCCTGATAGTTTAGGCTTCGCCATTATTGATCTGATTGGTGGTAGTAGGCACTACGATCGGGTGTGCTTCGAAGTGATGCCAAAAACGGTGTTTCGCATTGATTAATGATAGCACCAAATTTTCATATCTACTATAGCGGGTTTTTGCTTCGGCCAATGGTTTGCTGGTGTAGAAAATTGACATCTTACACTAGTA
The DNA here is from genome assembly GCA_963922005.1 of Cornus suecica. Taxonomy (NCBI): domain Eukaryota; kingdom Viridiplantae; phylum Streptophyta; class Magnoliopsida; order Cornales; family Cornaceae; genus Cornus; species Cornus suecica. Next base: position 29,058,073 of record OY998241.1, read on the forward strand.
TATGGGGTAGAGACTGCTAAGTACAGATGTAGTGGCTCGTTTTCTTCTGGGTTGCCAATATGGGAGGTTTTGTCATGAAATATTTCAGCTTTAGTAAGGCTTCTAACTGTTTGGGCCCCTAAACTTCCCCTTTCCCTACTTTTATAGACTGGAAGAAGGGTTGGCATCAGGTAGTCAGGCGGGAAATAAAGTGGTTGAGAGCTGCCACCCTTCCTGTCAGTATCTGAACCTCCTTTCGGGACTTGGGTTCCTTCATTTTGATGAGGGTTCTGACCTACGCCGGACTCGCCTGGATGCCCGTCCGGTGCACTATGTGCCCTAGGAACTGTCCTGAAGATACGTCGAACAAGCACTTGGACGAGTTAAGCTTCATCCTGTACTTTCTAAGGATGTCAAACACCTGCTGTAAGTCCGCCAAGTGGTTGCCCTTTGTCTTGATTTTCACTACGGTATCGTCGATATATGCCTCTATAGTAGATCCCAACATGCCTTGGAAAACTCTGCTAACTAACCTCTGAAAGGTTGCACCTGTAGTCTTTAATCCGAAAGGCATAACTTTGTAACAATAGGTACCTGACTCAGTGATGAACGACATCTTCTCTTCGTCCGAATGATCCATGCGTATCTTATTGTAATTGGAGTATGTGTCAAGGAAACTTAGGCATTCAAACCCTACCGTAACATCTACCATTTAATCAATATTTTGCAACGGGAAATAGTCATTCGGGCACGCTTTATTCAGATTAGTAAAATCCACGCACACTCTCCATTTCTCGTTCTTCTTCTGGACCACCACCATGTTGGCTAACCAAGAAGGGTACTGTACTTCTCTTATGAACCCAACTTGAAGAATTCGATCGACCTCTTCAGCTATGATTTTATTTTGGTGAATTCCCATGCGTCGCTGCTTCTGTCTGATGGGTTTCATGCTGGGATCCACATTGAAGGATTCTTGGGCTATAGAAAGGTCAATGCCAGGCATATCCAAGTGGCTCCATGCGAAGACATCCGCGTTGGCCTGTAAGAGGGCTTCCAGTTCATTCTTTTCCTGGTTTGTTAGGCCTGATTTGATGTAGGTTATTTCCTTAGGTTGTTCGAGAATGACTGATACCTCTTCTAGTGGTTCTATTGCTATGGGGGACCCCACTCCCCCATCCTGTAATTGCTATTAGTTGTTGGGGGTCAAGGCGACTAGCGAAGCTCGTTCGGACTCCGCTGATTTCCTTAGCCCTTTCAAGGTAACAGCATAGCATTATTTGGTCGCCACCTGATTTCCCCTAATATCAATTATATCCATGCCATTCGGGTCCACATATCTCATGACTTGATGGATGGTGGAAGGAACTCCATGCATCCAATGAATCCAACCCCTGCCCATGAGAAGATTGTATGAAGGTTTGACCTCTACAACTACGAAAGTTTCTGTGTACGCCTTGCTGCTGAGATGGGCAGCTGGACCTTTCCCACTGGCTCTACTTTCCTACCATCGAAAACCGTTATCGGACTCCTTGAGGGTACTATCTCGTGTGGATCAATCTCCAATTTATCGAACGCCCATTTTGTGATGATGTTGGCACTGCTCCCTGGATTAACCATCACTCTCTTGATCAAGAAGTTTAACACCATAAGGGAAATCACCAGAAGGTCATTGTGAGGTGATTGACTTTATTCAGATTTACTGAGGAAAAGGTGATCCGACCATCCTCCCTCGGGCTTTAAATCTCACTGATCTCCCCGACCCGTCGTAGCTTCTTGGCTTGACGCATCTAGGATCTGCGGGCCTCTTCGACTTCTAACTTATTAGGTCCCCCGTGAACCATATGGATGACTCTGACAGGTTGGTTAGCTAACCCCTTCACTAGAGTGAGCGAGGGCTACTCTAATCAGATCTTTTCTTTGGCCACATAATTGGCTAATTCTCCTTTTGCAATCATCGCTTCTAACAGTCTTCTAAGGCTCCTGCATTCATTGGTCTGGTGTCCATACTCACTGTGGAAAGTGTAGTGTTTTGACATGTCCTTCCGGTCTATCAGTTTTCTGATGAGCGGTGGTGTCCAGAAGATTCCTTTGGTCTTGTTCTCTTGGTATATTTTTCCTAGGGTAACTCTTAGGGGAATGACCTTATCCTCGAACCTCTGGTGCTTCTCAAGGACTTGGGATGGTGCTTCTCAAGGACCTAGGATGGCGCTACAACTACACTTGGGCACTTTCGGTCGGATGCCCGATCCTTAACCTTTGGTTCAGATGCCTTTGATTCAATACTTGCGAAGGCTGCCCTTTTTTGGTGTATGGCTAGCTCTTCTTCTATTCGCAGGTGTCCTTGTGCACTAGAATTAAGAAGTTCTCCGATATCTGTCGGTGGTCTTTTGACTAGATACTGATAAAACTTGGTTCCTAGGACGAGCATCATCCTGAAGGCCTCAACAGCTGAGTGTTGATCGTAGTTGTCGATTGAGGACAACTCGACATTAAATAGTGGAACGAAGCCTTATAGGGGTTCACCTTTCTCCTAGATCATGGTGAATAGACTGGGGATCATCTTCTTCTGTCTTTTTTTGCTAAAGCACTAGGTGATGAACAACTCGTAGAGTTTGAGCCAGCTTCCAATGGATCAGGGCGGCTGCTTTCGGAACCAAAGTAAGGATGCATCAGTTAGGCTGGTCAGAAAGACATTGCAGAACAGAGCTTTATATTCGTTGTAGATGTCCATCTTCGTGTGGACATGGTAGATGTGCTATGTTGGGTCTTTCGTGCCATCGAATAGGATGAACTTCGATAGTCTGAACCTCTTCGGGTAGGGCACAATGGTTATCGTCAGTATGAATGTTGATTGTACCGCATCCAAGGATGCTTCAGTGGCCAGATCGTTGGGGGTTTGTGCCTTCAAATCTTTGAGTACCTCCCTCTGAAATCTGACCATTATCTTCTCCAATTTCTTCATGGTAAGCATATTGTTTGGGTTGTGCACTCCGATCACTTGCAAGGATAACTCCGCCTGATCCTCCAAGGTGCGATTAGACATCGTCGGATGACCATGGTTCTCCATCTGGTGCCCTACTAATTGGTCCTAAGGGTTTCGCTGACCCGCGGGAGGGATCGGGAGTGGTGTCGTGGGCGGCAGTAATATTAAGTGCATGTTTGGCAACATGGAGTGGAGCCAAAATTTTGGGTTTGGTTTGAAAATTTTGCTCCACTCCATGTTTGGCAAATGGTGTGGAAATTTGGAGTAGACACTGTAGCAATTCCATGGTGCAACTTTTGTGAAGGAATGAGCCAAAATTTGGAACCATCATTTTTTATGGTTCATGGTTTTGGTTTTGGTTTTGGTACCAACACTGTAGCAAATTCATTTTTGATATTAATAAATTTCAAAAAATTAAATATTCTGAAAAATTAAATATTTATGAAAAATTAAATATTTCAAAAAATTAAATATATTAATATATTAAAAAATATTAATATTAATATATTTTAATATTATAATATTAATATATTTTAATATATTAATATTAAAATATTAATATTAATATTTATTAATAAATAAAATGTGAAACCCATATATTAATATTAATATATATAAATATTTATTAATAAATAAAATTAATATATATTAATATTTATTAATAAATAAAATGTGAAACTCATATATTAATATATTTTAATATATTAATATTATAATATTAATATATTTTAAAATATATTAATATATTAATATTAATATTTATTAATATATTAATATTCAGAATTTCAACCCATACCAACTCTACCAAACATGATATGGTTTTTCAGCATCACTTTTTCTCACACCAAAACCATCTGCACCAAACATGGTTTGGAACCAAAATAAAACCACACCAACTCCAACCAACCCAACTCCAACCAAACCAAAACCAAAAACCAACTCCACACCGTCTACCAAAGAAGCACTAATTTTGCCAATAGTTTGGCATTCTGCCTCTCAAGTTTGGCGTTTCTCTCCTCCATGGCTCGTCGAGTCTGATCGTTGATTTGATAGGTTTCGCCTCCTCGGGGTAAGTCGGACTGGTGGGATTGGGTGATCGTCATCGATATCTTGAGCCTTAACTCGGCAGAGATTGGGAAGCTTTGAAGATGAAAAAACTCCAAAAAGGCTTCCCACAGACGGCACCATTTGTGTAAATTCCAAAAAATACACAACACAACTAATATTATTCTCTTTATTCAATCACATATATATCCATGTATGGATGGGCCTCGGCCCATCAAGAGTGCCAATCAAAATCCCCTTTTAAAGGGATTTAACATTATCTCCTTCCATTCTAGTCTCAATATATTTATCTATGCGATTGGATGTTGATTTGTTTCTTATAGCCCACTCCTTTACTAGAAGGTTCCACGGGCTGGGCCCATTACTCAAACCCTAATTTGTTCCATATCTACTACTTAAGCCCATTTATATAGGGTCAAAATCTACCTATTACAGCTATATTATATATTGAAAAAAAATTATCAACACTATACAAGAATTTGATTAGTAATTTTGCATCTCAAAAAATGAGAAGGATGATTTTTAAATAAGTGTTACTAAAAAATAATATATTATATATAAAAGGCCCATTTTATACTTTTTGCCTAAGACCTCCAATTTCATTGAGACCGTACTAATTCACGGTTACATTGAGTGTTGGTTTTTAAACTATCATGGCAAATGATAAGTCAAAATTTAGAAAACTCAAGATAATGGCAATATCAATGAAAGAGTATGGACAGAAAATCAACTCAAAGTTGGACGACTCAATGATCAAAATTAACATGTACGTGAAACTCAAGTCTTTTAAAGATTTTTTCTTTCAGCAATAGTAAGGTTGGTCTCACATGATGATTTGGGCGATTTGGGAGACCTAACCTTCCATGAACCAATTTTCCATCTTTTTGATGATTTGCTCTAGGCCCCTCATCCAAAGCGTGATATCGAAGACAAGGAAAAGCTTCTTTCAAGCTTGATATTGGTGGTTGGGTAAAGTTCATTACAAAGCAAGGTTTTCTAAAAGTTGTACACTAGGTTTTTGACAAATTGCCCATAAGACGGCCTTGGGTTTGATCTTTATGACTTATTAAGCTGATGATGTGCATCAGTTACGGGAAGAATTACCGACTTTGAAAGAGATGTTCGAGGAAATCAAAGCTCAAAAATGGGCTGGTACAATCCAAGTTACCAATATAATCAAGAACACAATATAATCAAAACAGGTTCTTATCAACCATCTGTAGAATCTCAACCAATTGCTGGTACAACCCAAGTTACTGGTGCAAATCAAGAGCACAATATAATCAAGCCAGGTTCTTCTCAACCAATTGTTGTGCCAGGGAATAGAGGTGTTGTTCATCAAACTTGGGCTCAAAAACTTCATAGTAGCGTGGAGGCTAGCAAAATGAAGCTGAGATATATTGCTCCTAATAGTAGCACCCCAGGTGTAGTTATAATGTCGCTAGCAATAACCCAATGTGCAGGTTGGGACCAATGCCTGGTCGGCTACTTTATTGATAAAAGGCTTCCTTTCTTAATAGTGGAATCTATTGCAAAAAAGCTATGGAGTAAAGATGGTCTTTGTGTTGTACACAGTCTTGATAGTATTTTCTTTTTATTCAAGTTTGATTCTGTAGATCAGAGAGATGTTATCATTTAAGGCAATTCCTGGAATTTTGCCAACCATCTCTTAATTCTTTAAAAGTGGAAGCCTGGTTTATCTATTAGTAAAGATATTATCACAAGTGTACCAGTTTGGATAAAAATGTTTGGGATTCGTATGGAATACTGGAATGGGGAAGCTTTCAGTGAGATAGCTAGTGTTCTTGGGACTTTTTTGTATGTGGATAATGATAAGTGCATAATTCATACACGATTAACTTCCAAAAATATAGTTTTTAGTCATTTATTTTAAATTATTTTAATTAATATTTGTGTTTTTATATTTTTATAGGTTATTGGTGATTTCTGGTACAAATGGGTTAAATTCATCTAAACAAGCCCAAAATCTGTTTAAACCATGTCTTAGTTTTGGGCCATATATTTCAGCTCGTTTTTCAGATTTGTGTGAGCCTAGTGTTCCTAGAAAGCTGATTCAATTTAAAGATTGGTATTTCACATAGAAACCCTAATGCTGAAGTTTAGAGGGCGAAAAAGACATTTTAAATCTGGCATACTATTTTGTACGAAAATCAGCATCAGCTTGGTAATATAATCACAGATTGAAGGAACGATCAGAATGGAGTGAAATCAAGGGTTGTGGGAAGAGGACTTGATTAACAAGAAAAGAGTATCTCACCAATATCTTCCAAATTTACTCTCCAAATTAGTCAAAAGTGGGCTGCAAGATATCACCAATTACGAAAAGAAATATGGGAATATTTTATTCTCTTATTTACTTTCCTAGATGAAACCTTGAGGACCCCTATAAATAGGGCATATGTGGATGCACAAAGGATCATCAAGAGACAAAGGAATAGAAGAGAAGATTGGTACAATTCACGGAGAAAGCAAAGACGTTCTTCCATCTTCAATTTTGGTTTGGTTGTTGTTTTATTATTTTATCCTTTATGTCTAGCTAATTCTCTCAACCAAGGCTGAGAGGAAGCCTTTTTCATGTACAATTCCATGATTTTTAATTGAATAATTGAATATTTCATTTAATAAATTCTTCTTCTAGTATTTTGATGTTTTCTTATACTTTTGATTTTATGTGTTTTAATCAAGACCCTAATCGAATGTATTAGAATTCTAGAATATAGGTTACTTGTGTCTAACCATGAACTAGTAATCTTATTTGGCAATTTAAGAAGAAGAAATTAATGAATAACTGTTTATGCCTGACCACGGATAGATAGTTAGGATTTGCATTTTCTTTCAATTAGGTGTTTATTATTCATGACCAAAATAATAAATATTTGATTGAATCTATGCCTTAACACGGATTGGTCATCCATATATTTGAGTCTACTTATTTTTATTGGATGTGTGAATATTATTTGGATATTTAAGAATTTCAATTGAAAATCGGAATTGTCTTGATTGGTTGTGGAATCGAAGCTTTGGTATTTTCTTTATCATTGTTCTTTCATCTCTTTTGCAATTATTCTTTTTTTTTTTTCATTATCATCAATAATTTGTTGAATTAGTTAGATAGTAGTTTTTAGATTTAATTTGTCTTAATCAATCCTCATGGGAATGACCTCGCAATACTTGTACTCTTTACTACTATGATTCGTATACTTGCGAGTAAAATTTGGGTTGGGTTAATCTATCTTTTGGGTTACTCTAAATTTCACATCAGATAACATGACTGAAACCAAGAAGAGGTTGGGGTTTGCTAGGATTTGTGTTGAAATGGGAATTGATTCTGAGTTTTTGAAGTCAGTTACTTTAAACTTACCAAATGGTTCTTCTGTCAATGTTAGAATTGAGTATCAATGGCTTCCACAAAAGTGTATACATTGCAAATTTTTTGGTTATACCAATAGCAAGTGTCCTAAAACTACAACAGTTGTTGTTCCTCCTATGCTAGAAAAGCCTAAGCAGGAGCAGTGGAGGGTAGTGAGCAAGAAAGGGAAAGATGGGGGTGATCCATTTGCTAATACAGAAGTGGATATTGGGCATGTTGATGCAGATATTCCTGAAAGGGTTTCCACTATTCCTGAAAGGGTTGCTAATACTGAAGTGGGTATTGAAGAGGTCGTTGCAACAGATGCATCTGTTCATCCTATAGATCACCCTTTAGGAAATGCCTTTATTTCTAACAAATTCGGGGCCTTGCAAGATGAGGGTTTGGAAGATATCACTGTTGCAGCTGAGGATGATACTTCAATGATTGAGACTTCAGCTCAGGTGTTGAAGGATCCTGTCAATATAGAGGTGATGGGGGTAGAAGATGTTGATGTTGTTCGGAATTCTCCTGTGAATGCTATTGTTCCTATTCAGAAAGTTATTGTTGTTAATCCTGTCAGTTTTTCTATTCATGTTTCTCTTGTTACAGATCAACTAATTAAAGGGGGTGATGGTAAGATGTTGCAGACGACTAAAGGTGGGAAGAATGCCAAGTCTTCTAGGGTCAGAATTGGAAGAGGAAGGGGTTGAGGTTCTTTGTGTTTGCTCTATATATTTTTCAAGTTTAATGAATTTTTCTATTTGGAATGTTAGGGGATTAAATTCTCCAGATAAGCAGTTTGAAGTTAATAAGGTGGTTAAGAAATCTCAAGCTTCTCTTTTGTGTATGGTTGAGACTAAGGTGAAGGAGGATAAAGCCTATAGAATTCTAAATACAGTCGCTAAGGGTTCGAATTTACTTGCAAATTAAGCTCATGTTGATAACGGTAGGATCTGGCTTTGTTGGGATCCCACTAAATTTGTTGTTTCTGAGTTGTACTCTTCTAATCAATTGATTTTATGTTCCATTAAATTCTTAGATGGATCTATTCATTGTACTGAAGAGTTTTGTTTATGGGTTGAATGACAGTATTGGAAAAAGAAGTCTTTGGAGGGATATTATTCAGTTGTCTGATACTTATTCTAGTTCCCCATCATTTTTAGTTGGTGAATTCAATGTTCTCAAGTGTCCTGATGATAGGTTTGGTGGCTCTACTATTTTGGAAGATAGCATGAGGGAGTTTGGAGAGTGTCTTGGGGCTACCTCTTTATATGATCTCAAGTATTCTGGCTCAAGGTACATGTGGACTAATGGTACTATTTTTAAAAAAATTGACAGAGTTATTGTTAATGAATCCTGGAACATTATATTTCCTTCTATAAAGGCTATGTTTGATCCTAGCAGATGTTCAAATCATGCTCTAATTCTTATTAAATTTCAGACTGAGTTACATAGGAGTGGGGCTCCTTTTAGGTTTAACAACCATCTTGTTCATCATCCAAATTTCCTGAATATTGTTCAACAAGTGTGGAGTATTGATATTCCAGGTTCCTTAATGTTAAAAATTTCTCAGAAGCTAAACCTTTTGAAGAAGGAATTAAAGAGTTTAAATGCCAGTTGTTATAATGATTTGAGCTCAAAAGTTAAGGATATTGGTGGGAAGCTTCATGATTTACAAATTCAGCTTGATGACGATCCAGGTAATGCTACTCTCAAAGCTCAAGAACATGCATGCTTAGCTGATTATTTACATTTATCAAAAGTTGAGGAATCCTAATATAGACAAAGATCTAGAATTCAGTGGTTGCAACTTGGGGATAAAAACACTTCCTTCTTTCATAAAGTTGTTAATTACAGGAAAAAGATGAATTATATCTTCACTATTACTTCTCTTGAAGGGGTGGGGCTTGATTCTCCTTCCTTAATCTCCGATGAAATTATCCACTTTTATCAAAAGTTGTTACAGGATAGAGATAATGAGGTGGTTCCTGATCTTTGTTCTTTTGTCAAGCCTTTGTCTTTGGATTGTATTAGGAATTTGTCTACTACAGTTTCTGATGAACAGGTTAGAAGTGCTATGTTTTCTATTAAGGATGGGAAAGCTCCTGGTAGTGATGGTTACAATGCCCTATTTTATAAACATGCTTGGAGTATTATGGGTGGGGATGTTACTAAAGCTATACAAGCATTTTTTTCATTCTGTATATCTTTTAAGGGAGATAAATTCCACTATTATTACTTTGATGCCTAAGACTGAAAACCCCACTATGATTTCAGATTATAGGCCTATCTCTTTGTGTAATACTCTTTACAAATGCATCACAAATATCATTGCTAATAGGGTCAAGTCTTGTTTAAAGGAGTGTGTGAGTTTCAACCAAGGAGCCTTCATCCCAGGTAAGAGCATTTCTGATAATATCATTTTGGCTAAAGAATTGTTAAGGGGTTATCATAAAGATGATGGTGATCCTAGAATTACTTTGAAAGTACACTTGACTAAAGCTTTTGATACTTTATCTTGGAAGTTCTTGGAGGCTACTCTTGTTGCTTTTCAGTTTCCTACTCACTTGATCAGATTAATCATGACTTGCATTTCCTCTCTCATGTTCTCTGTGAACATTAATGGTACTTATAAAGAATATTTCAAGAGTTCAAGAGGAATTATACAAGGTGACCCTCTTTCTCCATATCTATTTGTGCTTTGTATGGAAGTGCTTAATGGAGTGCTTGCAAGCAAGGTTGAAGCTTCAGCTAACTTCACCTACCATTGGAAATGCCAGCCTCAAAAGATCACTAACCTTTTATTTGCAGATGATTTACTTCTTTCCTCATGTGGTGATATGTCTTCTATTGACTGTATCTTATCAGTTCTTGATTGCTTTGGAGCTTACTCTATATTAGTTCCCAACTCTGCTAAAAGCTCCATGTTTCATGGTGGAATTGATGTTGCATCTTTTGCCCAAATTAAGTGTAGGCTCAATTTTCAAGAAGGGCATTTGCCAGTGAGATATCTAAGAGTTCCTTTACTGTCTGCCAAGCTTGGGAAATCTGATTGTGATGTTCTAGTTGCAAAAATTGCCACAAAAATCTCTAGTTGGTTTAGGAAGTTTCTCTCTTTTGGTGGGAGGCTTCAATTAATTAAAGCTGTGTTATTTTCTACTCAAGTTTATTGGGCATCCACATTTATCTTGCCAAAATCAATCATTCATAATCTTAATGTTTTGCTTAGGAAATGTTTGTGGACAGGTTCTAAAATGACTCAAGGAGGGTGTAAGGTTGCTTGGCGGAAAGTTTGTGCTCCATTTGAAGAGGGTGGCCTTGGTGTTTAAGATCTTGAAAAATGGAATAAAGCTGCTATGGTCAAGCACATTTGGAATCTCTTGAATGTTAATCATACTTCCTTATGGAAAGATTGGGTTAAGACTTATCTTTTTAAAAATAAAAAATTTTGGGATTTGAATGTGCCTCATCCATCTTCTTGGACCTGGAAGAAGTTGTTACAGATTAGGCATGTTGTTAGGCTTGGTTTTAAGTCTTTACTTGGAGATGGGAGGACTACTTCTTTATGGTTTGATAATTGGCATCCTCTTGGCCCTCTAAGTGAATTCTTTCCTCAAGCTCTTATCAGATCATCTGGCTTTGGTAGTAATGTTACTGTTAGTAGATTGATTAGCTCCTCTGGCTGGCATTTTCCTTCATTAAACTCTCAATTTTGGCTTGATTTTAAGCATGCATTTCTAGCTGATTTTCTGCCAAACACTTCTATGCCTGACAAGCTTATTTGGGATTTTGTTGGGGGCAAATTCTCTATTAATCTAGCTTGGCATTTCTTGAGGCAAAAGTTTGATGTTATTTCTTCGAAGAAGGCTGTGTGGTTCAAACATTGTGTCCTAAGGCACTCTTTTCTGGTTTGGATTGTGCAGCTTGACAGATTGCCTTCTCTACATTACCTTCTCTCCATTTGTGTGGTGCAGCAAGCCACTTGCATTTTTTGTGGCCTCAATCAAGAAGATAGAGACCACCTCTTTTTTCATTATAGCTTCACATCTAGATTGTGGAATATGTTGTTGTAGAAGGGGTTAAAGGATTGGCTGAATGACTCTTGGGAATAATTTTGTCCATGGATTATTGATACTCTAAGGGGTAAGAGCTTGGTTTCTACTCTTAATAAACTAGCATTCAGTGTTGCAGTATATGAAGTTTGGATTGAGAGAAGCAAAAGAATCTTCCAGCAGAAGTTCACTACCATTAAAGGTCTCTTCAAAAAGATTACCTCCTCGGTGAGATACTCTATTTTCCCTTTGACCAAGTTTCCTAGTTCAACTTAAAATTTAACTTTGATTGAACAGTGGGATTTACCATCTTCTCTTCTGATATCGTAACCTGTTTGATTAGTATGAGTTTGGTTCGTGAGCTTTCTAGGTGGAACTGTAGTGATTGCTATTCTTCAGCATGTGTTGGGTTACTGCTTTTAATTAGTTGTTATTGTTGGTTGTTCTATCAGTTTATGCTTAGGTCTAGTTTGTAAGGTGTTCTCATGTTTTGGTGCATATTTCTACTCCCCTTTGGATAGTTCTGTTGGCTAATCTTTCTGTTCCTGGTATAGACCTTATAGCTTTGGAATCTTTTCAAATTTTAGGTTTGCTTTGGTTCTCTATCAATCTTTGTGATCAAGATTTTCATTGGTCCTGTTTATTTCTTTTCTTTTGGTGGATCTCTGGCTTCCACTTAGTTATTAGGGGTATGCCCCTTTGATCTTTGTATAGGCTTTTAGGACCTTCTTTTTTAATACTAATCTTACCATTCAAAAAGAAAAATATCTTTTAAATGATCATGCATACACTTAATTAATTATGTGTGGCATAATCACAAATAGTTTAAGAGCTAGATCCAGTTCTATCATACTTAACCTTATGCATCAAGGCCCATTGCAAGTTTAAGAGATTGACCAAAAACACCTAAAGGGCAAACTAGGTAGCTTTTGGTTTACACGATGTACTTCTAAAACACAGTTTTTCAAATGACCTAACCTATAATATTTCTGAATATTTATATGATGTTTTATCTGCTATTATAATTTGTTAATGCTAGTTAAGTGTTAATTTTTTCATATTTAGTTTAGTTGGTAAAACAAAAAGACTAATTTAAAAATATTTAATTTCATCTATTAAATTTTACAAAATGCTCTGGCCACTGCATATGGGTACTTATAAACTTCCTATGCTAATCAAACATTCACGACGTCTTTCATGTGTCTATGCTTCGTGAGTATCACCATGATCCATAACATATCATAGATTCGCAAGATAAGTGGGTTAAGGCTGATATTTCCAATGAAGAGAGGTGAATTCAGATTTTGGAGAGAAGAGAACAAGTGTTAATTAAGAAATAAGACTATACCTTTAGTTATAGTTTGATGCCAGCACTAGTGTTAAAGAAGTAATATGGAAACTGCAATTAGAAATGAAAGAAAAGTATCGGATATATTCACTTCATAAGATATGTGCTCAAATTTCGAGGACGGGATTTATTTTAAGGGAGGTAGAATGTAACATCTTGAATATCTATATAATTGTTTATTTGCTATTATAATTTATTAATGCTCGTTTAGAGCTAAATTTTTATATTCAGCTTAATTAGTTGGTAAAATAGAAAAACTATCATAGATATTGTGCATTTCCCTCAAACAAATAGGAAGTAAGGGTTAGCCATCGTTGACATGTAGCACACTCAAGATCTTCTTCACTTGTCTTAGCCATCAATCAACTTCATTGGAATATGGATTTTACCAATAAAAGTTTGTGGATTCAACTTTTGAAAGTGTTTCAACAGAACTACCATCTCCCCTTAAACCTGGTTTAATATGCGAATTATTATTAACTTGTTGTTGGTTAACATTTGTTATGCCTCGAAGATCTCTAAACACATTTGATAAGTATTTTATTTTATTTTTTATTTTTTCTAAGTTAAGAATCTACACTCACACCCACATTATCTCCTAGGAGACTCGAACCCCTCACCTTCCCAATTGGAAAGAGAGGTTATACCATTAGACCACTTGGTCCGTTGGTCACATTTGATAAGTATTGCATGATGATGTTGTGCAGTAGAAGAATTAGAAGCTATTGTCCTACCTGTTCCTATCATACCTCGAATTTTCCTCTAGAAGGCATAGATAACTAAGACAAATACTGAGCAACAACAATCTTCTCTATTAGACAGAGTTCCACTATCAGGTTACAAATACGCGTATCAAGTTAATCACGCCAGATACCACATAGATCTACAAATCAGTGTTTCAATCATAGCAAACAATTATGTCACGAAGGTTCCCAATTTTTTGATAAATTTGAAACCTACCAAAACTGTCATGCCCCAAATTAAATTCTAACTCAGTTCTCACTCTAGTCTTGTGAGCAACAGTATTTTGATTAATCTTTGAGAGATATACACTTGTACGAACTTTAATAATTTCGTCTTAGTGTGACCCAGCCTAAGCCTAAAGAAGGGTGTTCTCTTAAGAAGGAGAATGGTGTACTTCTTGTTATGGTTTGCTGAGGAGACTTGGTGGATTTGGAAAGCCTCAAAAGGGATCTTGAGTCTAGAGTGGGAATTCTGAATCTTGCGAAAATCCTCTTATCAAAGAGTCATGCCCTGAAATCTCAAGGTTCCCGATGGTGACGTGAGATGATAGAGAAAGAATAAAAATGCCCATCTCTCACTAGAAATACCAAAATAACCTTAGAATGCGACAACGTGAACCCAACAAAACACGAGATGCCACAAAATACAAATAAACAACACCGATCATGCAACCCAAACTATGGGCCCGTAAAAAATGCCCCTGGGTCCACATATGGCCCAAAAATAAAAAATCAATAAAAGGAACAAACCCCCAAACTCAGCTCATGACCTCTTACATGCATGAAACCCCATGCAATGCCAGAAAATGCAACGAAATGTCACATGTGAAATGAAAAAGAGAAGCTAAACATTACAACATCCACTCCTTAAGGATATTTTGTCCCCGAACTCATGACGAACCTTGGTTTGTGAACAAATCTAGATACTTAGTCCTGATCTCTAGCTCACTCTCCCAGTTAGCCTCCTCAATACCATGATGCCACTACAAAACCTTAACTAATGGAGTGGTCTTACCCCTCAAAATCTGGTCTCATGAATCCAAGATGTCAATAGGGCACTCCTTATAAGGCATTTCCTCGCAACATCAACATTAACTCAGTCCTAAATACAATGTGAACACTAGCCAAACATGACAGTAATGCCAAAAGGTAAGTAACCTCACCAATGCACTCCAAGATCTCGAAAGGACTAATGGAACATGGTGACTATATCTGAACCACATCAAACCCTTCACGGAGAAACCTCGAGAAATACATAGCCACCTCTTGCGAGAGACAAGGGACGCCTCCTCTGATTGGCATAACTCTTCTATTGACTCTGAGTTGTAGGGCCCATTTAGAAACCCATGTTTTTGTTCTTGTTCTTGTTTTTTTCACTAAAACCTTGTTTGGGTGCAATTTTAGGAAAAACATTTTTGTGAACAGTGCTAAGAACAAAAACAAATTTGGGTCAAAATCAAATAACACCAATTTGGTGTTTTGTTTTGTTCTTTGTTCTAACCCTTCTCTCAATTCAACCAAATACACACACATACATATATATATATACACACCCACCACCACCACCACCACCACTGCAAATACACACATACACACACACTCGTATATATATACACACACACCACCGCAACCACCCACCACCACCGGAAGGTCGAATTAGGGTTTATGTGGGAAAAGATGAAGAAATCCCCTACAAATTCAAAGTGGAAGCGAATTACCTGAACCATCCTCTATTCAAAAAGCTACTCCAATTATTGGAGAAAGATTTTGGGTATTCCTACGGTGGAGCTCTCAGAATCGCATGTGACATCCATCTCTTCTAGTACCTTCTTCATCTACTCAACAATCGAAACCCTTCCGCACATTACATGGATCTTCACGATCTCATTTCCAAGTTCCATTCCAATTTCGACCCTAATTCCCAATTTTGCTCTTTATATATGTGTGTGTGCAGGCACGGACCTGGAACTTTTGGTGAGTGGGGGCAGAATTTCGATATCCTTGATTTTAGGGGAGGTAATGTAAGAAAAAAAAATTTCAATTGGGGCTTTAGGCTATTTTAAGAAAAATTCAGTGGGGGTTGAATGCTAAATATTCTAAATTTTAAGGTAAATTATGTAGAAAAAAAACGTTTTAGTGGGGGCCACCGCCCCCACTCGTCCTCACACAGGTCCGTGGATGTGTATGTGTGTGAAAGAACCAAATATAATTTTTTCCCCAAAACACATATTTGTTTTTGTTTTTTGGGAAAAAATACAAAGACAAATACAAAAATAATTTTTGTTCTTTCATCCAAAAAACAAATACAAAAAAAGTAAGTTTCCAAACGGAGCCGTAGAGTTATCGTATAGTCTTGTTCTTAGTAGTCTCAGGAACAATATCTTGCCCCACGACTGTTATCTCTCCGACATCGGTCCGACAGACTGGTAAACGATATGGTTTGTCACACGCCTCAAAAGGTGTCATCTCAATACTGGCTTGATAATTGTTGATGTAGGCAAACTCCACCAATGGTAGATGATCCTCACAACTACCCACAAAGTTTAGAGCATATCCTCTAAATTTTGAATGATTCACTTGGACTGGCCATCAGTCCGAGGAATAAATGTTGTGTTAATTTAGTTTCATGTTGAGAGGTGTTTGAATTAGGGCTGCAACTTGGGCGGGCTAGCCCAACCCAACCCGGACCCAACCCATAAAAATTAGCAATTCGGGCTCATCGAGCTGGGTGTTTTAAAAGTCGGGTTGGGTTCGGGCCAACCCAAGTTTATTGTGGGCGGGTTCGAGTGGGTCGGGCTTAACCCGAATCTGACCTCTATTATATCTCCTCTCACAGTTGCAAACCTTCACACCTCTCTCTCTCTCTCTAACACACAATTGCAAACCCTCACAGTTGCAAACACTCATGCTTCTCTCTCTCTTCATTCTTGTCGTCGATGCCGCTATAAACTTGTTCCCCTCTCTCTACATCATCTCTCTCTCTGTACATCTTGTGTGTTTTTGTTTCATATATATATATATATATGTATATGTATATGTGTAGATGAGGAAAAGAATCTCGATTTTATTAATACATATAGGAAAACAGATCTTTATTCAGATATGTGTTTATTGTTGTATAAGAAAATAAATCTGAAATTATTCCTAAATATATATGTATACATATACATATATATATGAAACATATCTGAATATAGATATGTGTTTATTGTTGTATATGAAATAGATCTATAAAGAGAGTAATATGAAGGATATTTTTTTTTATTTTGTAATTATTTTTATCATCTACAAATAAAATACAATATTTGCAAAAAAAAAAATTGTATTTTTGCCTACATATTACAACAACATGCTCTAATTTAATTAGTAAGCATATCAATTGTTTAATTTCATCGTTTAAATTTATTTGTGAAAAATGGTAACATCAAACAAAACAAATCAGATCGCCTGAAGGAGATTTTTTTTTCTTTTGTAATTATTTTTATCATCTACAAATAAAAAACAATATTCTCAAAAAAAAATGTCTTTTTTTTTTTCTGTTTTCCTTTCATTTTTTAAATCAGAATGACATACCATATAAGACCTCTTAATTTTTTAATTTTTTTTTGTAAAAAAAAAAAAAAAAACTAACCCGGGTGATCCGCCCAACCCACCCGGGTCGGGCTTGGATCAACCCAACTTAGAATTGGGCGTGTTGGGCCAAGTTGCTGCCAACCCTGGGTTGACCTCCGGTTCGGGTTGGGCTGGCCCAAGTTGCACCCTAGTTTGAATCTCTGCCAAAACCCTTATGTGAATCTCGGATCCCTAGCAAGACAATAGAAACTGGTACACCGTCTAACCTAAAACTTTGGTCAAGATATTGCATACTAAGTACCTATGCACCATTTGTCTCCCGTATTACCAGAAAATGAACTATCTTAGTCCAGTCAACTTGTCACTAGTCCACACGGCATCATGTCCTCTTTGTGTCCTCAGTAATCTTCTCGCAATGTTTATAATAATGTGCTATCATTTCCACTCTGCCACTGGTATGGTTGCAACAAACCTGCTGACCTCTAACTTTTGTACCACATTCCGCTATATGGCTCCACTAATACTAGCGTTGCCAATTGTGATACATTATATTACCGCAGAGATGAACTGCAATTCTAGAACAATGAAACTCGCAAAGATGAACTGCAATTCTAGAACAATGAAACTCTCGAATGACGTTTCTAACAAGCCAATGGCACACATAAGTCAAACCCTTGAAATGTATGTAGACTCCCTCGGAATGTAAGGTTCACCCCTCCATTTTCTCACCGCTTGAAATACGAGCACGGATGTACTCTATCTCTGTAAAATATTTTTTGCGTTGTCATTCGGATCTTATTCCTTTTATATTTGCCTTATCTTTTTCAAATCCAAGTCTTGTGCTTCTTAAGCAATTCTCACCTCTCCTTTGAAAGGGGGTTATGCCAACTGGACTAACGGTACACTAAACATGTAGAGATCTCACACTTGCTATTCTTTGTTTGGACATGAAGAACCATTAAATAATGGAACAAAAAATGTGTGAAAAACTTCAAGATTCTCTTTCATGCATCTTTCATCTTAAATTTAACAACAATGTCAATCAAAAGAGAACTCATAAACTATTATAAGTTGGGAAAGAACATTTCCAAAGCAAGGCATGTTCGTCTCATGCATTAACCAGTAAATTCAATTAGGGATCAAGGTTGATGAGATGGATTTCTAGACTATCTTGCAGTAAAAACAGGTTCTGAATCCTGGGTTGGTTGTGTTCTTCGAGTGTATTTGAGAAGCAACCCTTCCGAAGAAAGACCTGGAACACTTAGATCCCTACAAGGTCAATACCAACAGAAAATTTTGAATTAGTTTTAAATCAAACCAAGTCAAAAGTAAGATAAAAGATACTCTGTATAATTTTAATACATGTAAGCCTGTCTCTTTCAATCTGTTTTACACCAAAACACTGTTTTTATCTTATATCTTTTGACCAACGTCTCGTGGAAAAACATCAGTTTCACAAATTACCCACAGATTATAAGTAAAAACTTTGTATTCGTATAGCAGTCATGTAAAATCTAGAAGATAAATACATACAAGATCATGTACAAGGACATAAATATAAGCATTTCATATTTGTGCATATTAAAAAAATGAATAGATAAATTGAGCTCCTTTTTGAAAGACAACTGACATTTCACTTACTAAACCAAGTGAAGAGCACAACTGGAGTCTGAATATCATAATTCATTTCCATTTGTGCACTTGCATATGCACAGACATAGATTCCTATACATACGTCTATAAACACATGAATACACTTGCATATGCACAGACATAAATTCATATACATACGTCTATAAACACATGAATACACTTGCATATGCACAGACATAAATTCATATACATACGTCTATAAACACATGAATACACTTGCATGGGGGTGAATCCAAAGGTGTCTTCTTTAGTTGGTAGTAATGGGTGGCAACTTCCTAGTGCACCTCCCTTGAGTTAATGCAGCTAAGAACGGATTGAGGATGTTCAACTTCCCTTACTATCTCCTCCCCTGATAAACTGCTATGGGCTCCCTCGACGGACAATTTCTCTATTAATTCTGCCTGGGATCACTTCAGATCTAGGAAACTTAAGGTGGATTGGTCTCAACTGGTCTGGTTCAGGGGGTCAGTGCCTAGACATGCCTTTATAATTTGGTTAGTGATTCAAAATAGAGTTCTAACCCAAGAGAGGATGATTCTCATGGGACTTCTCCATTCTGAAGAATGCACTTTCTGCTCTCTCCCTACTGAAACTACGAACCATTTATTCTTTGAGTGTGCCATGTTCAGAGATTTGACGAATGCTGTTAAGAGTAAAGGAAAGATTCTCTGGCCTGCTCATTCTTGGGAGGAGTTGATTAACTGGGGCATCCAAAATCTCAAAGGGTCCGTTTGGGAGCATGGAATTGGAGCCTTGGAATTGAAATTGGAGACTCCAATTCCAAATTCATTGTTTGGATGTAATAAAATACTTTGGAATTGGAATTGAAATGCAATTCCAAATACTCCAATTCCACAACTTGAATTCCACGAGGAGGAATTGTGATTTCCAATTCCACATATTCTCCAAACCTTGACTCACTAAATATTCTCTCTCTAAGAACAATTTTTTTACAACCACAAACATACACACACACATATATATACATAAATACCTATATATACACGCCTATATTTACACACACCTATATATATATACGAATATATATACACACGCTTATATATAAAAAAATATATACATATATATATATACGTATGCATATATTTATATATACTCATAGAGGGCATATATGTACAAATATGAATACACATACACACATACATCTATATTCAAAACTCACACATATATACACAACCACATATTACATGTATATACACACACATACACATGCATATACACACATACATACACACACATATATATTCATACATATACTTGTATACTTATACATATATATATATATATATATATATTGTCTAATTTGATTTTTTAAGTTATGATCTTTTACATTCAAATTGGGTTTGTGATTGAAATTCAATTACACTTGAATTCCAAGACACATCCAAACAATGTATTTGGAATTACATTTATGGATTGGAAATACCATGACATTCCAATTCAATTCCAAATCCGCACAACCAAACGGACCCAAAGGGAATTTGCTTAGCTCTACTTTGTCCAAGTGGTGCCTTGCTACCACTATCTATGTGCAGTGGAGTGAAAGGAATAGGAGAATGTACTCTGAGGAATATGGGGATCTTGCTCAGCTCCAAAAGGAAGTGGTTGACACTGTCAAGTTTAGAGCCTTCTCTCTTCAAAGGATTCAGAAATCTAACCTTATTCCATCTTTTCTGGGTATGTCTTGCTCAGGCCATATGTGGATGGGTTTTTGTTGGTGGCTGGCTGGTGTTATGTATCTCTGGTGCTGTCAAGGGTGTGCTTCTTCCGTCAACATTAGCTGGTTTTCTCAGCTAGTTATTGGTGCTGGTGTCTTATTTTCCAAAAGGTCTTGTTGCTGGAGAAGTTTTCTAATCAGGTTCTGGCCTACGCTTGTGTGGCTCTTGCTGGGTTGCTGGTTCTATGAGGCACTGGTGCGGTCAGGAGTGGTCCCTCTTTCCCATAATTTGCTGGTGCTATAGGCTGGGCTTTACTGCTGCTCTGATCACTTCTAGGAGGACTTGGGGATGGAGGACATCCTTTGCTAAAAGGCTGTGTAATCTTTTTTGATGCCATCTCTTGGGACACGTCTGCTCTGAGCAACATCAGCTTTTTTCTTTTTTTCTTCTTTTCAAAAAAAATAACATCAGCTTTTTCTTTCTGATGTTTAGCTTTGATTACCCCAATTGTATTTTTTTTTATTTTCTTAGGGTATGCCCTAAATACTTGTATGGCCTTGTTCCTTATTCTATTATTAATACATGCTTGCTTTCCCACGAAAAAAAAAAAAAAAAAAAAAAGAAGATAAATACACACTATCCACATGTTCATGCAATGGATATAAGTTTAACTATACGAGTATATATATGCACACACCCACACATACATATAATGCATGTTTGTGCTATCATTTGAATTATCAGTGTTGGTATGATTTCTAATACTGTCAGTTTTCCAAATACCTGTATGAAACAATTTGTGTGCAATCAAAAACTCGAAAAAAGCTGAAAGCAACTTTCTAGTTCCACAACAAACAAAACGATTGCAAGTAATAAACACAACCAAACCTGATATATGGCTGAAGATCCTTCCACTCCCATTTTGGCCGCTCCCGAAAGAGCATGGAAAAACGTTCAGCTGGGGTAGAGGGCAGTGAAGAAACGCTGAAGCTACGAACCCAAGTCTCAATCCCAAGCTTCTCAGTCAAAACTTCCCCTTCTAACATGTCAAAATCAGCCAGCATACCTTCTGGTATTTTCTGAATCCACTCCACCATGAAATTGTCCATCTTCATCTTCCCTCCTCTCAAGATTCCTCTGGCAATATGCACACAAACCCGCTTCTCATCCAGCCTCCGCACACAACTCCTACCCATGCCCTCATCCACCCTACTACAAAAAACTTGCAAAAAGTGTAGCACAATTTTCCGCGGGAACCCATCTGATGTCATCACACCCACAACTCCATCTTCATTAAGTGCATTCAAGGACCAGTCATTCAAAACAGAATTATGCAAAAAGATCTTTAAAATTCTGTCCATGTAAAACTGGTCCAATATTCTCCAATATCCATCAATCTCCATGGCTGAAAAAGATTGTAATCCAGACAGCAATTCTTCATCGCTTGCTTGTACCCTGTTAATTAGATCATTCCATGTGTACAAACCTTTACTATCCGTGTCCATTTCCTCCAATTCATCCATTTCTGAAATCTCATCAAATCTATAAGGATTCTCGGAGAGAAGCAATTTGAGCTTGTCAATTTTGGGAGCAACCTCTACAAGTTCCATGTAACCTGGTGCTGCTTTGATGACAGCTGCAACTACTTTCTCGTCATGATCTTTGTCATGAATCTCATCGCAATCTTGTGAATTCTTAAACAATGCTGACTGATCTGAAGGAGGTATAAGTAAGACAGAGTTAGATGTTCCAACAAACTTGACGGCATAAGTTTTTGACTGCGTGCAAAGAACTGCCTCTTCATCTGGCTGTCCTCTCAAGGAAACCCTGGAAAAGAAAGAAATGAATAAACTTGGGTAATAAGAAACTGGAGAAAAAAAGTAGCACCATAAAAATGGGATTTAGATTGTCAACAACCTTTGGTGGAGGACATCTGGTAGGAGCTTCTCATCAAGCTCAAGGAGAATCAGGTCACTATGAGGACCAAAGACGGGGTGATATGCAACAGATATTGATGAGTTGGGTTGCAAGTTTAGTACTGCTTCTGCTGCTCCTCCTCCAGAACTTAGATGTGATTCCTTCATCTCCCTCGCACACCCGCACACACTAACAAACAGGCCTTTTTACACTATTGACATTAAGAATTCCCTAATGTGAACAAATTCGGGAAACAAAAAGAGAACAACTAAAATATTAGGTCCGACTCCCCCCAAAAGCAAGCTCAAGGAACAGACTCCTAATTCAGTGTGGAAATTTCTCGCTTTCTGATGCCAGATTCACTGTATGAAATTTCTTGCTTTCTGGTGTTATCTGAAATATATATAGACACATGGGTAAAAGAAAAAAGACAAGCAATAAGTATACTCCAGGAAACAATCTATGAACAATCCATCACAATTATGACATATATAACCAAACTAAACAAAGAAGCATTTCAAACAACAATGCAACTTAGAATTAAAAAGGACATCAAAACTCCAATTTTCTTTATCCAACAACTCCTTCAAAACAATAATTGCCTTAACTCGTTGGAGCAGTGTATCTCTACATGCCAAGAACACACAATTACACAAAACCCGCCCCTCTGACATACATAAAAATAATAAGGAAGTAAGTAGCCATGATCACAATGTTATAAATGATAAATTCAAAAGATTACAACTGTTAGGATACAGAAATTTAAGTTTCATGCAAAGATTTTCATCCGCTATCGAGTATCATCATTCACAATGTTATAATTTTGGAACAGACAACAGGAAAACGAAAAGAAAAAAAAGCATACCATCAGCCATGGATTACTGACAGCCAACAGTCTAGGCCTATCAAGAGATTCAAGACAAATGGAAGAGATAACAGCCTTTCCAAATAAACCGAAAACGAGGTGTGTGGATTGTGCTATCAACCCCATGAAATTATAAATACTGTGAATAATAGCAGGCTGGTCCCAGTCCAAAATCAAGACAAAATGGTTGAAAGCATTGCTCTGCAATAGGATTGTAATCTTCAATCCACATAATTGATCACTTGCGGCTACCAAATGTTGAATGTATCACAGGGTAGATACACATTGAATAAGTCTGCTTATGCCTGTGTTCCAATCAAATCTACATATATCAATACAAAAATAGAGGCGTGCAGGTTGTAGTCCAAAATCAATACCAAATTTAGGTTCATGTCTAGAACTCCTTTAGGACAGCTAGCTTCAGATTGCTCACAGTTCGGAAACTAGAGCAAAGGAATCCAATATGTTAACAAGATGCTGCTAAAGAATACATATACTTGTACCCATAACATGTTCCAAGTGTTCTATACAAAGTGTCTTAGCACTCTTAAATACTTTCTTATCCTTAGATTGTATTCCTAATATCATTGACAGATATATACTATCACCATTCATCCCCATCATTTAAATACACATGCTCTGTAGTTATCTCAATTAAAGTCTTCAATTGTCAACATTCTACTGATCCATTAACTAAATTCACCAGTTCGCCATATCTATAGACTAGTCATGTAGAAAGAGCTAATTTAAGTATTATCTTTGGTGAGGTATCATTCTACAGAAGAGTGTAGTATCCTGATGTGGTTCTAAAAAAAACATATACTTCAAGAATGATTGGGATCAACTTAGGAGGACTAGAGCTAAGATAAACTGGGCTGCTTGTGTCTGGTTTCCTGGATGCATACCTAGACATGCCTTTATTTTATGGCTTATTATTCTGGACAGAGCTCTAACTCAAGAGAGAATGGTCCGAATGGGTTTGTTACAACATCAGAAGTGTTACTTTTGCTCTATGCCTGAGGAGTCTAGAGATCATTTATATTTTAAATGCCAATTCACTACCTCAGTGTGGGATGCTGTCAAACAGGAGGGTAATTTCACTTGGCCTTTTGAATCTTGGCAGAGCATTCTTCAATGGGGCATTGATAAAACTAGTGGAAAGTCCTTGGTAGCTAAACTGAGTAAATGGTGCCTGCCTGCAACTGTCTATGTGCTATGGAATGAGAGGAACATAAGGCTATTTAGTAATGAAGCTAGAACTGAGATGCAACTTCAGAAAGAGGTCATTGACACTGTTAAATATAGACTTTATCTATGGAAAAGGTCAAGTTTTCTGGAAAAAACCATGATATTGCTATCAGGTGGCCCTTGCCTAACTCTATTTTTGGGGCTAAGTAATCTGTGGTGGTTGTGTTTTGGAGGGCTGTGCTATCTAAGTATTGTGTTTTTGCTGTGTGGCCTATTATCATGTTTTTCCTTTCTCTGATTTGGTGGCATGTTGAAGGGTGGATTCTATGAGGGTGGTGGTTTGAGTGTAACCCCGCTCCAACACATGGGTATGATATTGTCCGCTTTAGGCCCAGCCCGCACGGTTTTGTTCTTGAGCTTTCCCCCAAAGGCCTCATACCAATTGGAGACTCGCATGCACATATAAGCACATCACCAGACCTATACCCAAGCAATGTGGGACGTCACAACCATCCCCCCTTGGGACCCAGCGTCCTCGCTGGCATAACCCACGGGCTTGTGCATGCTCCCACACTTAATTTCGCTCGGGCTCTGGCTCTGATACCAATTATAACACTCCGCTCCAACACATGGTATGATATTGTCCGCTTTGGGCTCAACCCGCACGGTTTTGTTCTTGGGCTTCCCCCAAAAGGCTTCATACCAATTAGAGACACACATGCACATATAAGCACATCACCAGACCAATACTCAGGCGATGAGGGATGTCACACTGAGGTCTATTCCTGGCATGCTAAGATTTCCAACAATATTGCTGATTTTGTGGGGATTAGATGTCTGAAGGTTCCTACTTCTTGCTTTTGTAGGTATGCTACCCTTCTTGTGTATAAAGGGTATATAGATGGCATGCTAAATTACATTGTAAATTGGGATAGTAGCTTAGTATACTTTTTGTTGGGTTGGGATAGCTTTTTCTGGTTTTCAGATTGGATGCTTAGCATGTGGTGGGTGTGGGGATTTCATGTTTTCTCTAAGGTATGCCTCAACTATTTTGTAGGATTTACCCGTTGTTGAATGAATATTAAATGTTTGCTTCTAAATATATATAGAGAGAAAGAAAAAGATCAACATCTGATAAAGATGCGGAGTTAATAAATACTTTTTACTTATGTGGTTCCATTTGTGATAGACTCTCATTCACTCATTTTATTATTTTTTCTATATGATAAATCTTTTGAACGGAACTCAAGTAAATCAAACTTTTCAACTCTAATTGATCAGCAGGCATCTATTGTATCCTTTCCTTGATAAAATCAAGTAGAGTTTCCAATGAGTGGAAAGCAATTTGTGTTATAACTTAGGGGAAAGGGGGCACCGATTAAAGTTCCGAGATTCATAGCAAGCACAATTCAAAATCTTAAAAAAGCTTAATTACGTAATAGAACTACCACCAAGACCGTTTTCCACTACTGAGGGCCATCCGCACTGTTGAGTGTTGACTAATAAATAAAAAAAATGAATCTTTTATGGGCTTGCTTGAATACTTGGCTTGTTTGTTAACATGTTTCAAAAAGAGATCTAAAAGTTCTTAATACCAAGCAACAAAAAGCTTCAAGATGCAATTTTTTGGTGGGTTTTTTCCTTCTTATTTTTGTATTATTACCATAAACAAATTATGAAAAATGAACACTAAAAAACTACTAATGTCTATAAGATGGACTACGCAAAAGTAACTTCCGTAAGAGTAATTCTGTGATGAGAGTGCCTCAGTGAGCTCATGCCCTTGTCCCTATTAGATCAAGTGGCCAACGGTGACGAAGAGGATGCAAACTCACTGAGTGATCCCTCATCACAAATTTTCATTTGTTAATAATAGTTTTGGGAAAACCACAGCGAAATCTGTATACTGGGTAAACTTTTTTATTTTATTTGTTGTTATTTTTATTTTAACTTACAAGCGAAAACTTCTTCTTTTTTTTTTTTTTTTTGCTGTCAAAAATAAAAAAGCAGCGTCAATAAATGATATACCAGAATTTTTCTCCGGGAAAATCACAAAATAATTTCCCAAATAGTTTTGAGTTCCAGAAACTGTAGATAAATTCTCTAAATCTTGCAAGACTATCGCCAAAAAAGGAAACAAAATTGACAAGAAATTCAAAATTAAAGAACAAAATAACAAACAACAGAAAATACTGGCCAGTACCCATTTCATTACACAATAAACCCAGTTGAGAAATCAAGCTGAATGGAATGATTAAAAAAAAGCTTACCCAGTTGAGAAATCAAATCTGAATGATAGAAAAGAAAAGGCTTGAACAAACCCTACAATCAAAGAATTAAACACCAGTGACCAAAGGTTATCTTCATTACCGCAATATTGACGTTGTTCTCATGGAGGATCTGGATTGGCTAGGGTTAAGGGGGAACAAGGAGATGGAATTAGTTTTGGGGGCTCGGAGGGGGCTTTTTTCTCTGCTTGGAAACTAGGATTTGGAGGGAAAGTAAAGTACAGTAGTGGCCCCAGTCGGTAAAACTATCTAGTGGTAAACTACAATTACACCCCTAAAGATATGATATATTATACCCGTACCCCCTGTTGTTTGGATAGTTGACCCCTCAAGTTTGTAAGTTGTAACAAATACGCCCCTTAGTTGAACTTTCGGCTTGGTCAAACTTAGTCAACGCTTACATCATCACTTTTTCAGATGTGAAATGTCTAGAATACCCTCAACTATATGCAAATATATGAAAAATAATCATAGGTAGATAAGTCATTTCATAGTTCCGGTTAGTTAAATTTCACGCAGATGAACTAGTGGGGTGAAACTATAATTATCCAAATGACAGGGAATGCGGTGTGATATATCACATCTCGATAGGGGGTAAAAATATAATTTATCCTTATATCTACACGTTCATACTCCCTCCGTCCCAAATTAGTAGGGTTGCACAAAGTACAGTTCGATTCCAATCCCAGCCAAAACCAAACCATTTTTATTGATTCCTTAAAAATAGGAATCGGAACCGAACCGGAACTTAAATTTCATATTGGTTCCAGTTCCTACTATCCCATTTCAAAAAATTAAAAAATATCGAATATCAAAAATAATAATAATTATAAACTAAATTATAATTATAACAAAAACCGGTAAGGTTTTCTTCTCAGTTCTTTTGTGCATCCTATACATGAATTGTCACATATTCTCTTTGTCTCATTTTAAGTGTCCATTTTGGGAAATCAAACTTTTTAAGTGAATGACTTTTAATATTTTTTATTGTATGGATAGTATATGAATTGTCAACTTTACCCGTAGTGGGGTCCATGACGATGTGATGGTAGACTTTTATTATTTTAATACATGAAGGTTAAATTGGTAAATTGACAAAATAAAGTACTTTGACTTTTCAAAGTTGGTCACTTATTTTGGGAAGGGGAAAAACATTAAAGTGAATACTTAAATTAGGACGGAGGAAGTATATCACATGAACTGAATCATTTAAGACTACATTTTGTCCATTTGATTTGAACTATTGCGCTTCAATGAAAAAGTTGAGATTAGTTTTGGGCTAAGATTTACTTGTTGGAAGGGTTTGATGGGCTATTAACATTTTTTTATTAAGCTAGCCTATATGTGATCTACCAAAATGGGTCAAACTAATTTCACAAATACTGTATATTTAATCGTAATGGGCCAAACTAATTTCACAAAAACTGTATATTTAATCATAATGGACCTGATTCTTTTCATGTATACACATATATGACACATCTATACACACATTGACATGCAATGTATTATATAGTATATATATATATAACCGAACCGGTTATAATATATTATAACAAAAGCTGGTTCGGTTCAATTCCAAAGAAGAAAGAACCAGAACCGAACTGAAAATTTCGGTTCTTTGATATTAGGAACCGGAACCGAAACCAATGCACTTTGGAACCAAACTGAATCGCCGGTTCCGTTTCGGTTCCCGGTTCCTTTGTGCAGCCTTACAAATTAGTTGTCCACTTTGCTTACTTTACTTGTCCCAAATTAATTGTCCGGTTTCGTCATTTGACACCGAAAGAAATCACGTTCTTTCTGACACTTGGGACATAAAACACATATGTCAAAGTCCTCGTCAATCCATTTGTGGTCTTAATATTAGTTGTTCAAATTTCTACAACTTTCTAAGAAGAATTATTCATTGTACAGACTTTACTAACTAATGACTTGTAAGAGGTAAACCATTTTTTACAAGGACATGTATAAGGGGAACAAACCATTTTTTACAAGGACACGTATGAGGGGAACAAGCATCCACTCTTCAACTTCTTTTTTCTTATCGATGATTTACAGGAGTTTAAAAAAATCGTCATTTGCATTACTTGCCTCAGCAACCATAACAATATTGGACCCACTTTATTTCCTTTAAAGGCAATCCTGTATGAAATGTCCTTTTTTATTTGAAAGGTAAAAAACTCAAACACGCTACCTCCAGTGAGGCTCGAACCCTTGACCTTCCATTTAGGAGTAAGGGCTAGGTACCGCTAGGCCATTAGAACTTTGGTAATGAAATGTCTTTTTTCCTGACAAAAGTAGCATGATAACTCCATAATTAGCTTCTTATTTCATGAAACACCACCTCACCATCTGTTATGTCTTCATTGTCTTCTTTAAATGTTTTTTCTTCTCACTTATAAAGGCTTATAACCGATTGTCGAAGTTATTATTATTTTTTCATTTATCTTCTCACTAAAACACAGAACACTCTTCACTTACAACATTGTCATGGTATCTCTCTCATAAAGAAAAGTTTATAAGTAAAGTAAACCGATGTTAATAAGATAACTGCACCTCATTTAAACCTTGTTGGACTAAAAAGTCTCGCATCCGAACTTGTCACTGAATTTCTTTTTTCCATCAAATTTTTCCTTTGGGAACTTAACATCGAGAGTTGTCGCCACTTCACAAATTTCTCTCTCTTTTTTTCATTCTTCTCTTTCTCTATTTTCTTTTCTTCATCTGTTCATCTTCCTTTGGATTCATAAAATGGGAATAGCAATGAGGAAAGGAAAGCCACCCATCAGTTAGACAATCTACCGTTCAAACCAAACTTCATATCAACCATTTTAAGCAACTTTCTAACAAATAAGCAGGTAATGGGAACAACATTAAATATATATATATATATATATATAAATATAAATATTTATATTTTTGTCTATTTTATAAACAAAAAATTTTGTTCAACTTTTTTCTTTTGTATATATTTTTTAATATGGCCATAATTTAAATATTACTTTTTTATAAATAAAAAAAAATTGTTTTGTGAATAAAAAATTGACGGAAAAAAGAGAGTATTTTTGGCGTGAATTATTGTTTTGTATATCTAATGTTTTGCAGTTCTATCTGCATTTTCCATAACTATTGTGACACTTTCCGGATGCTTCTATAGCATTCTAAATATTCCTAATAAAATACTTTCTTCGTTCCAAAATAAATGTCCACTTTTTCTCTTTTCACCGTTCCAAAATAAGTGTCCACTTTAGAAAAGTCAAAGTACTTTATCTTGTCAATTTACCAATTTAACCTTCAAGAATTAAAGTTATAAAATATAAACACTATAAACCATTACATTAATATGGTGGAGGCATGGGTAAAGTCGATATTTCATTCGATAACAATACAATAAAAATCATCCTCTTAAAAATTGATTCCCAAGAGTAACTTATACTTTCGGACGAGGGAATATGTTGTATACAAATAAGTGTGTCCTCGAGTGAGTTTTGAAATTTTGAATATGAAATTCAATTTCTTGTTTTGCATATACTGCAAGTAGGCTTCTATAGCATTTTCAAAATTCTTAAGCAAAACCCTCCATAGGAGGTAAAT
Source organism: Cornus suecica (assembly GCA_963922005.1). NCBI lineage: Eukaryota > Viridiplantae > Streptophyta > Magnoliopsida > Cornales > Cornaceae > Cornus > Cornus suecica. Next base: position 29,088,373 of record OY998241.1, read on the forward strand.
ATTTGTGTTCTGAGATTCATATATATATATATAGACAGTGATACATGTGTACATATATATGGCGGCAAAAAGGAGTGTTGGGGAACTGAAGGAGGCCGATTGGAAGGGAAAAAGGGTATTGGTTCGGGTTGATTTCAATGTGCCTTTGGATGACAACTTGAACATCACAGATGATACTAGGATTAGGGCTTTTGTTTCCACCATCAAGTACTTAATGGGTCATGGTGCCAAAGTTATTCTTTGTAGTCACCTGGTATATTCATAACCAAATTAATCACTATATTTTTATTTGGTTTATATTCTTTTCATTCATAGCAATCACTGATTATTTGATTCTTCTTCATCTGGTGCTTCATTATATTCTAATGGGTTTCTAATTTTGTTTATTGATTTGTAATTGTTTGAATTTGTCACTTTTATTTTGTGTTTAGTGTAGGTAAATGGGTTTTTTATTGTTTAATTATTTGAGTCAATTCTGATTCTATGGAACCCAATTATGTCATTTGGTTATTTAATGATTCTGTTCCATACTGAACTGAATAATGTTGTATTTTCCATTGTTTTAACAACTAATTTAGAACATGGGAAAAGGAGAGAGAGAGAGAGATTGTACAATGGGGGATTCAAATTGGTGTTGATTGTGACTTGGAGGAGGCTAGTCCTCCCAACCATATTTGGTGGGATGCATCCTCAGGGTTTGCCCCACAGATGCCGAAAATTACAACACACTATTTAATGTTGCTCAATAACCCTTAGGTATGTTGGCGTATTGATCAGATTGACAGGGCTCAATTTGAAGGTAAATTTGTGGTTTCAATTGCATTCTTGGAGACTATGATTTAATTAATCTGATTAACTGAATTAGAAATGAAGCAACCACTATGGTTACTACCCAAATCACATTCAATGGAGAAATTGAATAGAATATGAAGGACGTGTGGTGGAGGAGTGTTAGGGACTACAACTTTGATCAATGTTATTTTTTTATTTTCAAGGTTGTAAAACTGACTAACTATGATCAAAATTCCATGGTACCTTCAAAACAACCCATTCCTCCGCCTTGATGCTCATTTCTTGGTCCCACAAAAAATTGAAAATAGAAAGTTGAGAAAATGAGATAAGAAACTTTTTGGGCCATCTATTCTTCATGTGATGGATGATAGATTCATAGAACCTATAACCTGTTTAATATAGTTTTGTTAAAGACGCATGCCTAGTCTCCGCTCATAGAGGCGCATGACTTGCGCTTCTTGTGCGCGATTCTTCTTTGATAACATTTGCGCCTTTATTATGAGGACATGGGTCCTCTAAGTTAATTTTCTATTCGCTTATGTTCGCTCCTCCATCTAACAGTGCACAACACACCACGTGAGGACCTTGGGATCTGTGCACTGTTAGATGGAGGAGCGGACAAAAGCGGATGGAAAAATCAACTTAGAGGATCCGCGTCCTTATTATGGTATTCGAATATTTTAATTCCTCCATCCATCCCAATTTAAGTGTCCACATTTTCTCTTTTAGCCGTCCCAAAATAAATATCCCATTTGAAAAGTCAATACACTTTTTTTGTCAATTTACCAATTTAACCTTCAAACATTGAACTTATAAAACATCTAAATTATAACCATCACACCATTATGGTGGGACCATGGATAAATTTGATTTTTCAATCACTATCACTACAATAACAGTTAACATCTTAAAAAGTTGGATTCCCCAAAAGAGATTTATAATTCGGGACACTTAGTATAATTTTATTCGTCCATTAAATTTTTCATTGCGTGCCTCACTTCACTCATTTGCGCGCCTTGCCTTGCATCTAAGCTCTAGAGCATCTCCAATGCCTTAGTGCGCCTTGAACCTAACACTTCTTTAATATCATTAACAGAGTCTTCTTAGCCTAAGGCTAAAATTACACATTAGTTACTTTCTTTATCGAGGATTTAAGTTCTTTTCGACCGGAGTGAGTGAGTCTTCATTTCTATGTTTTGAGATGTGGTCTGGCCATTGAAACAAAAGGAAGGCCTATTGGATTGGACAACCCCACGGGAGACTGTTCTAAAAAGCATTTTTGCATCAGTAGGGCAATGTCAAATTTGAGTTTTACACATATCAACTATAGTCTCAAATAAGTTTCCATTGGGCTAATTTCTGTTTTCCATGGTCCATGTGTTGGAGTTTATATCAATCCCTTATGTAGCAATATAATGTTTGGAATATAAGGTTCTGTCAACTTTATTATACAACATTCAGTAATACTACATGCATCTGTGTTCTGTTCGACATCTTATTTTTTTGATTGGATACATCCTAGCCAAATTAATTTGATTCAATTTCTTTGCCCCATAGTTCCTTAACTTATTTTTCATGTTAGAAAGTTTCAACAAGTATTTGAATACCAGCATGCCCATCAAAAAAGAAATAATTATATTTTGCTCTTATTCTTTAACACACGGTCAACAGGTATTTGAATACCTACATGCCAAAAATTGCAATTGCATTGCACAAGGAAGAGCAACAGAGAGATATGGTTCTTCTTTGAGGTTCTTGCATTGCGTATCCAAGTTTTTGTTTCTATAAGATGGCCAATGGTAATACAAATTCTCTGAAAGCTGCTCCCAACAAAGGACTTCTTCCTTTACCTAGTCAAATTGTTTTGGTTGTTCCACCTAAACCTCTTTATAGCACACAGAGTAAACAACGAAGTAGAGTTGGGTTCGATGAGTGTAGCTTTTGTAGATAAAAGGGTCATCAGAAAGCTCAGTGTCCCAAATTGGTGAATAAGGGAATTTATGGACAACAATAGTCTTCAAATAATAAAGACCATCATACTGCCACGGTTGCACCATCTGGGAATGAGTCTTCTTCTTTTACATTGTCACTAATTGCAGAGCAGTTGCAAAAACTTCTTTCCACCCCTCAGTCAAATGCTCTTTCAGTTTCTCCCTCTATAGGTTTGTCTGTTTCAGCTTCCTTAGGTATTTCTCAGACCACTTGGGTTTTTAATTCAGGTGCTACACACCATATTATTGGAAATTGTGCCTTGAATTCCAATTGTAATTAAGACTCTATTTTATAGTTGTATTATGTCAGACAATTTCTTGTTAGAGAGATATCTTATTCTACAAGGAGTTGTAATCCTTGTCCAACAAGGAGTTATAATCCTTGTCCAATAAGGAATTGAGTTTTAACTCTATAAATAGATACCTAGGTTTTGGGTAGAGACTTATGAGATTGATAGAGATGTAGTCTCATGAAGGAGATCATGGGTAGAGATAGATTTACATGTTAGGGAGAGTGAACATCGATGGTGCAAGGGAGTCTCGTGGGATACACGGAAGAAAACTCTAGGGGAGTTTTGTGTTTGTTTTCCAGTGTTGAAAATTCTCTACTATTGTAATTTCTCTACATGATTATAGTGAAATCTCTTTCTCATCCATGGACGTAGCCCGAATTATGGTGAATCATGTAAATCTTGTGTTTATGTATGATTGTTTTGTTGGCTTTCATTGGATCTCAGTTTCTCGGTACTTCCGTTGGCTGGTATTGGGATAATTTTCTCTTCTAATTTGTCTCTTTCTGATGTTTACTACATTCCCCAACTTAACTTGAATCTAATATCGGTTAGTCAGTTGTTTGATTCTGGATATTCAGTTCACTTATCTTCTTCTAGTTGGTTGTGTTGTTAAGAATTGTCGTTGAGTCAACAAAGGATGATACTCCTCTTAAGGATGAGTTCCCGAATGAACATCTGTTCAGTGTGGCTATTATGGAACAAATATCGTGGTATGCAGATATTGTCAAATATAAAGTCACTGGTAGAATTCCTAATGGATGATCTAAGCATGAGAAAGATCATTTCTTTAGCCAAGTAAAATTTTATATCTAGGACAATCCGCGATTGTACAAATATTGCCCGGATCAGATAATTCGTAAATGTGTTCTAGAAAGTGAAGTTTAAGGCATACTAACATTATGTCATACGCTAGAGTGTAAAGGGCATTTTGGTGCTCAGAAGACAACTCACAAAGTCCTACAGAGTGGTTTTTATTAGCCCACCATTTTCAAGGATGCGTTCGAGTTTTGCAAATCTTGTCTGAGATGTCAGAAGTTGGGATCCATATCTCGACGAGACATGATGCCTCTGAATCCTATATTGGTGGTTTAGTTGTTTGACGTCTGTGGCATTGACTTCATGGGACCGTTTCCAAAAGCTGGCGATAAGTAGTACATATTAGTAGGAGTTGATTACGTTTCTAAATGGGTAGAGGTTGTTGCCATGTCGCATGCGAATCACATTGTGGTTGAGGAGTTTATTAAATCCAATATATTTTCTAGATTTAGTATGCCATGAATGTTGATCAGTGACAGCGGCAGCCACTTCGACAACCAGTTTCTTTCGGTCTTGTGCAAGAAGTATGGTGTCACTCATTGAATTGGAATGCCATATCACCCACAGAAGAGTGGTCAAGTGGAGGTTTTGAACAAGGAGATCAAGAACATTATTGAAAAGACGGTGGATCCTGACTTGAAGAATTGGCCGAGAAGGTTAAATGATGCACTATGGGCATACAAGATCGTTTATAAGACACCGATTGGTATGTCACCATACAGATTGGTCTACGGTAAGGTGTGTCATCTCCCTGTGGAACTCGAGCACAGAGCATATTGGGCGATTAAAAGATTGAATTTTGATATCAAAAGATTGGGTGCTCTGAGGAAACTCCAACTCGCAGAGCCTAAGGAGTTGAGGAACAACACATATGAGAATTCTAGAGTATATAAAGCCCAAACCAAAGCATTCCAAGACAGACATATCAGATAGAAAAACATTGAGGTCAGCCAGAAAGTGTGGTTGTTCAATTCAAGACTCAAATTGTTTCCCGGTAAGCTCCAATCAAGATGAGACTGGTCGTACATAATTACTAAGGTTTACCCCCATGGAGCGGTGGAACTTGACGACCCTGACAAATGAAATCGATTTGTTGTGAATGGTCAGCGTTTGAAGCATTATATCGAAGTTGAGCTGGCAGAAAGTGTTGTTGAGACAGTTGATTTAACAGAACTGGCACTGGAGCCAGATGATTTTGATCTTGAGTACTGAGAGGCGGCAACGTCGAGCCAATGACATTAAATATTGGTACTAAGTGATAAAGAGTAGTTTTTGATCTTAGTTTGTAGTTGTAAAATAGTAGTTTAATTCGGTTTCTGTAAATTTTAAGATAGAGTCCGAAATAGTTGTCATCATCCGGAGGGGTATTTTCGTCCACGAAGCACAAAGTTTCGATGAATCCAAGTCAATCAAGTCACTAGGTGTGCATAGGGGAGGTTCGAGTGTTCGGGAATCGAGAACTAGGAAAAGAATGGCTCAAGCCAATAATTCAGCCTTGGGACCTACGCCCAAGCGTAGGTCATGGGATTGTATATATACAGTCCCGCGACTTTTCATTTCAAAATTTCACTTTTCTCCATCTCCTCTCCACCAAATCGATCCCCGTTCATTCCTAAAGCCGAATATCAATATTTCTTATCATTCCCGAGTGGTGTATCGTCAGATTAGTGAGCGGTGTGTTCGGATTCACGTGAAGAACTTGAAAAGTCTGTGGAATCCAATTTTGGGGAATTTGTTGTTTCTCACGATTCAGTAAGTTTTGATCCATTCTTTTGGTTTTGATTACTTAATATAACTATTCTAAACTAGTATTAACTAACGAGACCGATAGAAATCATGTTTTAATCTATTATCAAAAAGTTGGGTTTCCGGTTTAAAAATCGGGTTGAATATCAAAATTTTGAGATGAGGTCTTGTTTAATCATCATATTAGAATACTTTAGATATTGTTTCGAGTTTGATTCGGTGTCTGGACAGTTTTCACTAATTTTTGTAGCAATCTGAATTCTGTAGGCATGGCTCTCGTGAAAGGAGCGAGGAAGGCTGCCGCAAAAGTATCTACGTCGGGGACGGCAGTACGGAGAGACAAATCATGGTCACTACCCCTGGAGAGTACGCGGCTTGTACGCCATAGTACTCGGGCACCGAGACCGGTGTATGTTGAGTCAGATTTGTCAGATGAGGAGGAGGTTGAGAGGTCGAGTGCATCGACAGAGGGCATAGAGCTAGATTTAAGATATGGCCGAATGACAATTCCACCTGCTGCATCGAGGGAATCATCACAATCCCGGGCACAGTCTCCAGTCCCCGAGCCATCACCACCGCCACATGAGTCAAAGACATCCGATGAGTAGACTGCCGAGAATGGTGATAATGAGGATGGGCAGGCAGAGCAGGAGGATGTTGAGTGCGGCGAGGTGTTGTATCCTTAGTCGACAGTTGATGGTGACGAGGGTGACCTCGTTTCTTACATATGGAAACACTCCACGGTCTCCAAGGAAACACTGATGACCCGGGCTTTGAAGAGGGGGTTCCGACAGGAGCACATTTATGCTATTGTGCCACTTGACCAGATAGAGGTAGTTCCACAGTGGACCATAGGTATACTTAGGGAACGCAAAATATTGCCGATCCTAGCCCCAGCTACACCACACATTTGCGCTGACATGATTAGCGAGTTCTGGCTTCATATAAGGCATTACAGTAGAGGGACTCGGCTAGTGATAGTGGTAGAGGGGCGGGAGTTTGAGATTAATCCCGAGAGTATTGCTGTTGCGTGGGGTATTCCACACGTGTGCCCTGCAGAGCTATAGGAGAAGTTCTCACCTATGCTAGACCCACTTCTGCCACTTTATGATATAGTGAGACTGCAGACCGAGGGGAAGTGGGCATATAATAGGTGTAATGGGACCAAGAAGTCTAACTATCATCCGCTGTTTTGGCTCTGGGATGTGATAGTCCGGTCCAATGTGCTACCACATAGCCATCAGACCATGTGTTACCCGCCATTTCTGGCTCTACACTATGCTTTCGAGTTTGGTCAATAGTATTCTATTCCACACACCCTTTGGCAGACTTTGTTCAGACATTATGTTCACTTGCACCGGGAAAACTAGGTCAGGACTGCCAAGTTTCAGATGGTTCTTCCCTACCTTGTGATGAAGTTGATGTTCGATCAGGGATTATAGATGGATACTAAGGATAAGTATGCGCCACTGATTACGTATGGCAAGGGAACGTGGAACAAGGGGTGGACCAAGATGGGTCCAGGGACATATGCTCGCCGACGCAGATTCAGATGAGTTTTACTGCCAGGTGCACAGGAGGATGATGCAGAGCAGGCTATGCCGGATGAGATACATGAGGTAGAGGTGCCACAAGCTGAAGAGGCTGCTATAGGAGGTGATGCGCCATAGGCCTCGACTAGGGGTGCTATTATGATGACTCAGGCTCAGTACGACCAGTTGATTGGACGTATTGAGGGATTGGAGCGCTCATTTGCAGAGGATAGGCAGGCTCGACAACGTGAGCACCATGAGATGATGGATCGGTGGGATATTATGATGCGACATATGGGAGTGACAGTTCCACCACCATAGCCACCTTCGGATGATGCTATGTAGTTATAGTTTAGTTTAGTTTATTTTTATTTTGTTTTTAGGATTTCTTGTTTTACCTGTCCACAGTAGAGATCAATCGTAGAGCGAAGAGTCCGTGTTCGATCTTTTGTGACCACTTTAATGATCGTCTCTAACTGTTTATGATATTTTTGCGTTTGTATAAAATGACAATTTTTGACCGCTTTTACTGATATGTGTGCCTTAATATATTTATTACATTAAGTATGTGTGATTTTATTTTTTCATTATGAGGACATGTGTGCGTTTAAGTTTGGGGGTGCATCGGTTATCATGAAAATGTATGGGAAAACGTGTCATGAAAAAAAAATCAATAATAAGCTCTACCCTACGTCCAAGCGTAGGGTAGTACGTGGGCGGGCCATAAAAATTGAAAAATTTGTCCGTTTTTGGGATGTTTTGCCCTTACTGTTTTTAAGGGATTTTTAGGATTTAGATAGGAGGCTGTAAAAGTGTCCTAGTCCAAGCGGAAAAGTGGGGTAGAAATACAAATTTAAGTTGGAGAAGGATTGTTTTACTTTCCCGTTCAAACAAGGATTCCAAATCCTTATTCTCTGCAATTCTTTGCTATCCATTTATAAATACAATCCTTGAGAGTTCGTAATTCATACTTCAATACTTTTTGAGAGCTTTTGAGAAGAAAAGAGCAAATATGTCTATGTCCAACTTCTCTATTGATTCTGATACCGATTCTTATGCTTCTTCTGTTCATAATGAGGGGGTTCATGATGAAGGGAATTCCGAGGTTGATTTTGATCCGAAGAAAATTTTTGATGATGATGAGGAGGACTATGATGACATGCATGAGGTTGTGAAGAAAGAAAAGCAGTATATGCGGGTGGTGCGGAAAATCAATCAGCGTGCAATAACCTGGTTAGACGGGTGGATCATATTGCACTTATTCATGGAGTGTCAGTTACAGATGGAGGTGGAATTCTTCCCACATAGGATACATAGTCCATGGATAGAACCAGGAAGAGGAATCCTGATGGCTCGAGGATTAAGACACTTGGAAAAGCTGGCACATCACATAGTTTATCCTAGATTGGTTCGAATGTTCTATGATAGGATGACCATAGTACGGCAAGATGGCGTAGTATCGATTCATTCCCGAGTTAATGATTTTCAAAGTGATCCCGTTGTGGTGAATCCCGTAATAATTGCTCGTGTATGGCAGTTGCCCCTTACTTGTCCACAATATTTGCCATTTAAAACTGCACTGGTACCATGGACGATTTTGGTGGAAGAGATGATTGCGGAAATATGCTTAGATGTTCCCGGAGGAACCACAGTTGTGACTAATTATTGGTTGAAACCGGAATTGCTTAATGTGGATAGTGTATTAGCTTCCCAAGTTTGCCAGAACAACAAGATGTGTTGGAGGGGATACTCGTTTATCAAGATTTTGTACTGCATGCTAAAAGGATATTGGGTATCGTTTCTTGAGGTGATATTGGGTAATATGCTGGTAATGGATAAGATTGTCCGGAGAAGAGTAAAGATTGGTGATGAGGTTAACTATTTCCTCCCTTACCCACATTTACTCTCCCGAATCATAGAGGAACAATTGAGGTATATAATACTTCAACTAAAGCCGATATACGCACAATTTCTCAAGCAATATAAAGAGAAAAATTTTCTTGATTTGGAGTTGAAAGCACAAATGCATGTTATACTGGGTGCTATGGACAAGACTTGAAGTGATGAAAGAATTCGTGATAGGATTAGGGTTTTAGATTTTTATTTTATTTTAGAGACGGTAGACCATACGGCCACGTCTATTTCTTTTTATTCTTATTTTATTTTATGATTTTTGTCTTAAAAAATAATAATAATAAAATCCAAAAAGAGGAAGTTTAAACTTCCGATGAAAATTGTGTGTGTCAATTCCTGAATATTCATTTTGTAGTTTCTTTTCCCTTGTTATGATGTTGGTATGTGTTTGTTGTCAATCTTTACAGATAATCTAAATCAAGTTTAGGGGAGGGAATTGAGCACTTCGTAGATCTAGAACTGCACTTCAAGGGTAACTGTATCTGTTCTCATTCTTTATTTTTGACTATGGAGACATGGTCTCATTTAAGTTTAGGGGTGAGGGTATAGTGATAATTTTTTTTTTGATAATTTTGAAGAAATTCTTTGTTTTTACGCATGAGTGTTTCGCCTGATGAGCTCATTAAGTTTATGTTTATGATACATAAATAGTATGAGATGTGATGTTCTCGCTCATGAAAGTAATGATTAGATCAAGTTAGTGAAGTGATGTGATTTACATAAGTGAGTAATTAGTGAAATTGAAATTAAGAAGGACGACTTTGACATATAAACACAAGCACACATTCACTATGAGAAATATGTTGATTTTTTACTATGTAGTTAAAAAATCATTTTGCCGTAATAAAAGGGGAGAAGGGGAGTTGTTTTGGTTGAAATGGAGAAAATTGAATTTTTTTTTGAGAAAAAAAAATGCAAAAAGCAGTTCTTTGATATGAGTAACCGGGCCATGGTATCACTGTTTGTGTTTAAAAGGGAGAAGATTGATGAGCATAAATCTCATGGAAGAAGCTCGGACCCAGTTGGTCGGGACTAAAAATCTTCGCTAGAAAGTCCGGAGACATAGAAAGATAAAAAGAGATGAAAAGTGGAAAGATGGAAATAGTATGTTTTTACTAAAAATGACAAAGTTTGATCAAGTAGGAGAAAAGAAACTGAAATATTGTAGTTGAATGTTCACAAAATCATGGAAGGTTGTCTGGATTTTAAGTAGAAAGTAGCAAAATCATTCACTTAAATGGGGACCATTCATGACACGAAGCTTGAGATAGTTATTGTTCGGTAGTGAGTGGGAGTATTTGCATTCATATTATCTTGTGTATTGTATCATAGCTTATTTGACTTGTGTGTGAACTCATGAATGTGTAATTATAAAAGAATTGAGATGTTTGTAGGTACCATCACTGGAAACCTTCACGAGACTTCACTCGTCCACTAGGGGTTTAAAAGGTTTGTTACACGTTTTAAGTGTAATCGTTGACCCTCACGAAAGCAAGGGATTAGGTTAGAGTCAATAGGTTAGATAAAATAAGAATCATCACAAATAGTTTTTCTGAGTTTATTGCTAAGGGACTAACAACATGTAAGTTAGGGGTGTGATAGGTGCTCAATATTGGTAATTTTTTGCCCCTATTTTGCGTTTGTTATGTATTTACATTCCGTTACTGGTATTTTTATCCCGTTTGTGTGTGTAAGTATGTTTTAGGAGCTTAATGAAGAAATAAAGCTAATCTCGGTGAATTAACTGAGTTCGTGTTCGTTTATATCTCGAGAAATGAATCAAGAGGTGTGCCAGAGCAAAGAAGAGCTACCGGAGGGAAAAATGGTCATTTCCTGACATTGTTATCTTACCAAAGGGCTAAAATGTCATTTCCAGACATTATTACTTCAACCAAAAGCATCGGAAGTCAAAGGCGACTAGTCGTCAGAGGGAAAAAAAGGCAGACTGGACCTGAGCTATGCTTTGGTTTATGAGCCAAAGGGGGACCCTAAGCATAGGTCAGGAGCTTAGGTCCTATCTTGTGGCCCTCGTGATCCTTTTACGTGCTGAAGTTGTTTCGGAGTTGTTTCAGAATTTTCCAATTTTGTCCCTGCTTCGATATTTTAAGTGATCGGTGATTCCACACCTCTACATATAGGCTTATACACATATTTACATCATATTTTAGAGACATTATTCATGTATTATGAAATTACAGAAAAGGGCAACCATTAGGGTTTCCCTCACTTGTCTATAAATATGAGAGGGTTAGGTTTAATTGGGAGAGTTCTAATTCTGGTTTTGATTTTCACACACGTTCATAGAGTTGGTGGCTGATTTCATTGCTTCCATAGAAGAGAATCACCATTGAAGACCTAGAGATCCGGAAAAGAAGATTATGGAGAGTGTTTCTACACTGATAATGCAGTCTCTCTCCGCCATAATCAACTAATTCGGTATCTCGGGTTTTGTCGCAAAATCGTAGCCAAGTAATGTAGTTCTAATTTTATATTCACTTGTAGAGAGGGAAAACTGTGACTATATTGTGATGATTATGTTAGATGAGAGACCGTTTTTATTCGTGATACAAGTTTATATATTCGAATTGATTCTTGTCTTAGACTTTTCGAATATATTTATCTTACATAATCACAATTATTCAGTATGGGTAGGAAGTCGGATGCTTAATCTGTGATTTTTTACACAATGGTAGTCATAAAACTCGAAATCTTAGGTTGACACAGGTCATGCCCTAACAAACTGATATAGACATGCTTTAGTTTATTTTCATGCTTTAATTTACTTTCTGGTAGTAGTTGGCATGCATTAATCAATAAACCAAAGAAAATGAATAAATGATCCAAGGGTGGAAAAAAAGGCTTGCAAATGAAAGACCAAGAATAATGCATTTATGCATTTGTGTATCATCCAAACAAGGCCTTATGATCCAAGGGTTGTGAGCAAAGGTGGAAGATTTGAAATTAATGGTGGAGAATTAGACAACACATTAAAGTGTGCAAAAACCAAATCCATCTCAACTTAGGGTTAATTACAAGAGTGTCATCAAGGCTCTCAATTTCCCTTTTACCCCATGTCTTCCTCTCTATTTATCACCATGCCACTCACACACTAACACTTAGTCATTTCTCTACAATTTCCACTAAGTCATCCAAATATGAAAATATCAATTTACCCCTTGGTCATTTATTTTCCGAAATCATTTTCATTATTTACAAAATGAAAATACCACATGCAAGTTACAAATTTAATCACAAATAAATCATGCAAGTCATGCTAAGCACATAAACATATTAAGCATATAATCACATAAACACTTAATTGTTAACAAAAAATTTAAATTAGGACGTAAAAATACCGGACGTTACAGTTCCAGCCCCTAGTGATAAAACATAGTTGTTCAAGATTAATTATTAATTCAATCTAAGACAAGTAGAGAATCAACAAAGATCTTATTTAGGTAATATGTCTGTTCTCTCACTATATAATCATCATATAAGTGTTCTTTAGCTTCCACTCTTTGCAATAAAAATAATTAAAGTTCTACATTACTTGGCTAGGGTTTCGTTGGAAACCCTAGATACTGACTTAGCCTCTCATGAAAGGAGAAGATTGCATCATTGATGTAGAAATCATCTCCATGATTGGTTCTTGAGTTCTTCAAAGGAGTATTCTCTCTTAGATAGATAATTTATATATTTTCAAGATGACTTGAATATTCTGAATGATCAGACTCCCCCTTCTTCATGAAATCTTCACATATTTATAGATAAAAGTTGGTGTAATTATGGCATGTCTTTGCTTACACTCCAAGGTAACTTGGTGTGGGGACCAAGTAATAGTTGTGATTTAACCAATCTGTCCTTCATTATACTTGCACAAGGAGCCAAAATACAGCAGTCCGTCTTTGCACGAATCCCAATATCGACGATTCTAATCGATCTAGAAATTCACCGATCGATTGGTGGCTCCTGAATTTTAATATTTTGTATTTCTGCGAATTTATGCTTTGATCGTTTGTACTCTGTTTAGTTGACTTGTACCTTGCTCTGAATTGAGTGCTTTTATTCTTCTAAGTGTCATTCCGGATCAGGCATTTTTGCTAAAATCCTGGAATTAACTCATATTTGCATTAAAACCCCTGTAACATGCTTAAACACATAACTTGGATAAAACTATCAAATTAATAAAATAAAGAGACTAACAATGGGTTAATTAATGCCCAGAATAACAAATATTCTGGTCTCATCAACCCCCAAACTTAAGTATTGCTAGTCCCTTAACAATAAATAACTTAAAGAACTACATTAAAAAGAAATACTTTTAATTTAACTAAGTACTTTTAAACTAATCCCTTCATTTCGTGAGGATAAAAACGATTACACTTAACACATGCAAGAAGCCTTTTAAACCCCTAAAAAAAATCCTAGTGGACGAGTGAAGTCTCGTGAGAGTTATATAGACTACCCACAACTTTTTATTATCTTTATTTTCACATATTCATGAGTATTCTTATTCATTAATCAGGAAATGATATAATCCATAGAATAAATGCATGCAAATAAATCATACTTATGCATAAACAATAATTATTTCAGATTAATGTTAAGAGTGGTCTCCACTAATGTTTATACTTATTTAATTTCTACTTCCAAAGCCGATAACCTTCCGTGTTTTTGTGAACTTTCTCTATAGCACATTTACTCTCATTTTATAGTATATCCCTCTCTATATATATTTTTCTTGGTGAAGACTTTTTTCTATCTTTTTGCTTTTTCCGCTCATATATATATATATATATATATATTTAATTTTCTTTTCTTGGAGAAGGCTTTCTTCTCCTATTTGATTTTTCCACTCATTTTTTTATATGCCATTCTTCACCCTTTTATATGCGAATATTCTTTACTGGTAAGATATCCAGTTATCCAGGGGGAGAATGTTTACATATTCTTCCTTTCTTTTTTTTTAGAGATAATACTTTTTATGATCATAAATGAAACTATAGAGATCATTTGCATGTGCTTATAGGTCAAGATTATCTTTTCTGGTTTCAATTTCACCAGTCTACTTGCTTATAGAGAACTACATCTCTTCACTGCTTTAATTTATTTAGATAAACAGAAAATATCACATAAATCTAATTTATAGACTAGTCTCATTTTCCTAATTAACTCACAAGTTTAACCATAAATATGCTTAAATAAATATTTGTAAAATTAATTTATTTTAATAGTATAGTATATTTATTTATTTACACATACATATAAATTATACTATATATATATCAATATTATGTTAATATTTATACTTAAATATATATTATATTTATTATGTATATTATATATATATTTAAAAACTCTGCAGTTTGTTCTTTTTTTTCCGAGTGAACCGATCGATTGACTAGTTGTCCGATTGATCGACAACTGCAATTTTTGAAAAATAACAATAGCAAACAGTAGTAGTTTTGTATATATATAACAAATTCTTTTTTAAACATTCCCCCACTGTTTGTATATCTAGCATTATTCCACCCCCCAAACTTGAATTTAAACCATGTCCTCATGGTAATAACAATCATTAAATCATGGGGATAGAACAATGTTACCACTTTATGGAGCACGATTTTTGAATGTGACAGAAACCTCCCCCAAACTTGGTGTATTCTATAATCCGCAGTCTAACAAAAGACCAAGACCAAGATCATAGTATAATAATATTTAAAGAATAGGGAACAAAATATTATTAATAATCAACAAAAGAAAACTTGGCCATAGGCGTACAACTTTAAAACTTAAACAAACTTGCATGAAGGAATATTATCTAATCTTAGGAACTGAAATAGTAAATACAGAATTTAAGTAGACTTGAAATAAAAATTAATTATTTCATCCCCTACTATGAATTAATTCTTCTCAACTCTAGCCACTTTCTTCTTTATAAAGAGACCAACTATACTCTCCCCACTTTGCTATGTCATCAGTTTCCACCTTATCAAAGAATTTGAAAGAATCATATTCTTTAGGATGCCACATGCTTGGTTTCATGCGAGAAGCAGTTTTTCCTAATTGATCTCTAACCAAAGCATGAATAAAAAATGGATATGGTAATTTCATATTCTAGCACCCTATCAATCCATTAGTAAAAATAGTCAAATTTGCCACAATACTCTCAAGAATAGTGTACCACCCCATGTTATTTTCCTTTTTCTGAAATTATTTGTGATTTACTTTCGGCTGTGACGTCACTTGTTCATGACGTCCTAGTTATTCTTGATGTTTCGTACGCGTAAATTTTTCACGTTTATGTTTTGATTCGACTGGACAACTTTACGATTTCTCCTTAACGACTTCATGGACTTTCTTGTTACCGACTACACGGTTTCGTTTTGACATTTAACGTTAGTACTATAACTGGTTGGCGACACGTTTTGTTTGCCTGACGTTTAAGGGTTCCGATATTTCGGTTCATACCCCGATATATTTATTTCATATTGTTTAGTTATTTAGCGTCCCGTAGGTTTTCGGGTTCGCGTGATTACGTTTGGCTGTTCCCGGTATATTTTTTGGAATTTATTGTATATATATATATTTATATATGGGTAATTGTAATTATAATATATATATATATATATTTATTTATTTATTTATTTATTATCGGTTTGGAGAGTGGATGAAGACACGACCACCCCCTTTCTTTTCCTTCTTCACCATAATGAACAACCATGCTTCTTATCCTTTCCACCATCGACATGCTAGAGAGAGAGAGAATTCGGGTTGAAGCGCGACCTGGTGGATCTGGTGGTTCGTCAATGATGGCAGGGGCGGCGGATGGTGGTGCTGACGGTGTGGTGGAGGCGAGGCAAAGATATGGTGGTTCGCGTAGGTGGCGCGTGGTGACTGGGCCGTGCGTGACAACGAATAGTGGCGAGCTTCGCGCCACTAGTTTAGCGACTTTCGATGCTCCGCTTAGGACAATTTTGGAAGATAGCTAGCTCTCGATTTTGTGTACGACATACTTAAATTTGGTGCGAAACTGTTAAGCGGTTTGTCAGCAAATCGAGAAAATGGGTACAAAAATTATTTCGGTATTTCTTAGATTTATTCAATTTTGTTAGGCTATTGCTAATGGGCTTCGACTATGTTGAATAGGGCGTCAGGCGGACGTTTCGGTTAAAACGGATATTCATTCGGACAACTTTGGTCAGTGGGCCCCACTTTTGGACGCTAACACTATTCATGGTGGTCCCCACTTCAGGAATGATTATTTTGGAACAGGATCGAGAGTGAGTCTTGGACAACATGTCGGTATATCCGGCTCAATCATGGGCGTGATGGTTAGTCCGTAGGCACGCGTCGTGAGGTGGGGGAATCACTATCTGTTTCAGATGACTCTAGACTTATACGTGTATTATGTGCATGTTATAGTTTGATTTGGATATACATTGTTGTTTATATTATATCGGTAATTTACTTGAATGATTATGTGTGGGATAGATGAACTTTCATTGTTCGTGAATATTGAAAGTAAGGACTTGATTTTATATATATATACATGAGAAATATATATTAGTATAGGAGTCGGTGTAGTAGCCTTAGAGACGTAAAAGGCTAGCTCCTAGGATGGGTATAAATTCATGGACACTAGATGTGTCTAGGTATATTTATGTAATAGGTGTGTATGGTTAATTATCTTATGCCCCTTTGACATCAAGATTTTGTTTGCTATTAAAACTTGAATTGGAAATGAAATTGAGTAGGTATTAATGTGATTTTCATGAACTTAGACGTTGCTCTAGTTCCCTTTTATTTTTCTCGTAAATTATAAAGAATTGAGAAATTTAGAACATGAATTGTGCATAAGATTATATCCTTGTGAATTATTGTTTTATTATGATTTAAAAGCATGTTAAAGGATATGTGGCATTCATGTTGGCATTCTTGAGAATGTTGTTCATAAATATGATAAAATACATATTCGTGTTGATGCATGGTTCATTTGAGACATAGTTGCATATTGAGTACACATTTTGCGTTGTCATTCAATTAGTGTCGGTTTATGCCCGATCGTGTAACCATGTGTGAGTAGACTTATGTCGGATAGTCGCAACAACTGGCCATAGGATGGTTCCAACATACAGAACTAGTATGTCTGAGAATTGTGGTATAGGGTTGGTTGCGCCACTCTCGAAGTCGCGAGCAGGGCTTGTGTATTTAATCTTCTGATCACATGGTCAGGGGGTGTTCCCAACCTACGTAACTAATGGATAAGGCAACTTCATGCTTGTACGACCTAACCCTCCATTCTTAAGCTTGTTTCAAGTAGCCACAATATTATCAAAAACAATTTCAGGCAAAGAAATCCAATATCCATTCTTCAAGCAATAAACTATCTTTACAAGTGTGTAATCACACACATCTTTGGGTACATCCGGACAAATTTGTCGACCCAACAAATCCATGGTCATCCAATAGCAAGGATCGAATTTAACTCGTGGAATAGTTTGACTCCTAGGTCCTACCATAAATCCATCACAAATATCTTGAACCATAATTGGAAAAAAAGGGTAAGGTCTAGGGAGATACTTCTCACCACCTATTGGTTCAAGAGAAAGATTCCATACCGTAGAAATTGTAGAGGCTGACACTTCAATAATTTGATTTATCTTGATTGTAGTGAATAATTCCTCAGGCACACGCCTATCTATATAATCTAAGTTGCGGTAAAAACCATGAACTGATGAAGGGTTTGTGCTTCGCGAGGCAGGAACGAAAATGGAAGCAAGGTTCCTTTCAATAAATATTTTCTTAGTATTTTCTTTAGTGGCTTCACTATAGTCATCTTGAAAGAACATGCACATATAGTTGAGTTTCTTGGAGGTAGAGGAAGAAGGCAAATAATTCACCACCATGATGTATATGATAAATGTTACTAGGGTTACTTAAGAGATGAAAAATCAAAGTATTCCTAAGGCTAGAAAATAATTTTAAAGTTAGATTATTACTTGATTATAAAGTCACTATACATTATGGAATAATATTATAATTATGTAAAAAGTAAAGCAGGAAACCAACAATCCTTTCTAGACCTGTAATATGAAGAATTTTCGAAACTGGGACCATAATTTTAACCATATTGGTTTGAAAAGGACATAAATCAGTATATTCCCAAAAATAATAAAATTATTAATATAGCAGCCTACTGATCAATCTTTGGGATACTGATCATCCTGGAGATCGATCGGTGGCTGAAGTATATTTATTTTAATCTATTTATTATTATATTTTATTTATATATAATTTCTATTTTTAAATATATATATATATATATATTATTATATTTTATTTATATATATATATATATATATTTGTAGTATAAAATTAAAAATTTAGAAAAGAAATTAGTAAAATATTAAAAATATATTTTCTTTCCCCCAAACTTATTTATAAGAATGTTAAAATTATGTTTTATTGAAAATAAATTAAATTATATGTAAATAATTATTTATTAATTATATATACATATGTATTTATCTATATAATATATTTTATAAAATTAAAATAAAATGTCAAAAATTTCATTTCCCTTTTTTTCAGATTTTTGTGTACAAGATATTACCAGAATGTAAATCATTTCTAGCAACAAAAAGATAAGAAAACACGAGTAGATGATAGAAGATGTTTACAATAATCGCTCATACTCGCGCTCTCTGCACCTATCTAATGTGCGGGTGGATCATGAGGATGGGAAGACTCACCTTGGGGAGGACTAGGTTGTATGCCTCGCAGCAAATGTACCTCATCCCTAAGTGTGGCCATACTCACTTAGAGAGCGGCCATGTCTGCCCTAAACCCCTCCCACTCAGCCCTGGTAAGAACAAATACCTCCGGTTGAGCGGGTAGATCCACCGCAGGATCTACTGCTACTGGTGTTGAATCTACTGTTGTAGGTGCTGGTGGTTAAACGATGGCCAATGCAGCAACCTAAGCAGTGATGCGCTTTGCTCGGTGGGGAAGAAGATGGAAGTAGGATTGCCTCTACTTCGATCGCGCAAAGAATTTTCCCACTGCTATGCTAGAGTCACCCAAGGCGGGTCTAATACCCTCCTAGAAGATAAGACTCATATAAAGGCCAGGAAACGAGACGTCGAACTTGAAAATGTCCACCTCCTTGGGGCTCGTCATCCGCCCCATCGCCCAACACAGCTGCTTGAAAATAATATGGGGTAGAGAGATCCAATACCCCCTATCAAAAGCATAGAGGGCGGTCTGCAACATCCCGCGCCTCTCTGTCTTATGCCCCTGTGGGTGCACTTGTGCTTTCAGCACCTCGTCTATAAACCACATCTCCTCCCGGTAGTCTACCTTGGTGGTGCAGGTATGGGTAACGTCCCTATACCACCCACCACAACATGTCTCTGCCACCACCCTCGTGGCTGGAGAAACTTTAGGTAACTCCGGGTATATCTTCCTCATCGCCAGAGGGCACTCAATCGGCAACCCCCATGCTATAGAGATAGTCGCTGGAGAGATCTCGAACTAACGGCCCAAAATCCGTGTATGTAGACGTATCTGGTCCCTCATCCATCGAGACCTCCATCTCCGACCAGAACTGGCGGAACATTTCTCCATAAATGGTGGGTGCGAGTCGTGACAGTAATGGTCGAAACCCATGAGTAGTCAGCTCGCCCACTACCCACATAGTGGTGGGCTCCATCAAAAAGTTCTCGAAATCATAGTTACGCTCGTGGTGTAGGGATTTCCAATAGCTTGCACCACTGTCAATCGAGCCTCCTCTAAGGTCTCGATTCGTCCTCTCTTACGGCATGGGCCTGCATTGGTAGCCTGCTTACGGTGTGGGGCCATAGCAGGTAAGAATGTAATAAATAATGAGAAAGAGAAATTGTGAGGGATACAACTGAAAATCCGATCGATTGCTGATATGGTCGATCGATCACCAAAGAGGTAGAACGATCGCTGAGATAGCTTGAACGAGCGCTTGACTTAGCTAATGATCGCTTGGACTAATGAATGAACGTGGGTAATGCTTTGAACGATCTTCAATCGATCGCTAGGGTTTCACTCGAATGAACACTCGATCGATCACACCAAAATCCAAAATATAGCCAAAATGGTAAATAATTGAGCGGTAAATATTCGAATCTATGAACGGCTAGGATTGCTCACAAATATTCAAATCTCAGGTTTATCTGCTAATTTTGAAATGGAGCTTGTTTTCCATATATGGTAATTTTGAGAAATTATATAAAATACTATGGGTTCTACTTCATTATCTCACCTACCCCGATCATCACAATACCACCGATCGATCGCTACTATGAAAATATTTCAATTTTATTAATTTTTTAATATATATATATATATATATTTATAAAATAATATTCTAGAATATGTAAATACTATATATATATTTATTTTTATAGACCCTTTTATATATGATAATATACTTGTAATTATAAATATTGTTAAAGTAATTTACATAAAATAAAATATAATAAACTCTTAATTACTACACTCGACTGAAACATTAGGTAATTTTCAGACCGAGGCCATTATTTAATGTTGATGGCACGACATCTCTTTTGCGCTTATCCATGATCTTTTGTGAAATCCATCAAATTGATAGATTAATCCTTGTAAATTCTTTTTTATTCTCCTTCATACAATTTCTATTTTGTTTAATTAATCGCAACAGAAACTCCCACCAATGTCCCATTTCTTTGTAGCTTAATGTATCAAAGAATTTCCAATGATCATATTCTTTGATAATGAAAATTCCAGTTTCAGATGGAATTTCGAACTAAAATCCTAACTGATTTTTTATCAGGGCTTGTATTAAGAATAGGAATGGAATTTTTCATTTCTGGTCGAAAGGAATTTCACAGTATATCACGGCCTCCCAAAATGTTTCTATTTGATCGTAAATAATATCTGGGATCGAAACCCAATAACCTTGATCAAAATAATAAAGCATTTTAATAAATGACGGCCCTCGTATATTACCAAACTTAAGACCGACTTGTATTATAATGATACTGTCTAGGAACCATATGTCACACCTCTAAAATCCTAAGACTCCCGAACCGGGACATCCGAGGACTTCGTGGTGTGATCCATACATAGAGCGACCAACTAAGATCATCAACATCAAGAAAATTAATAGAATCATGCCAACAATATGATTCCATACAATCGAGAGGAAGCTAAAACTAATTGATACATAAGGCGCCAAAAGAATACATCTCTACAACGATTCGATGATACCAAATATAAGGAACGGATACGGCAACAGACTGGCTCCCAAGAAATACAATAACAATCCCCACATAAGGGCTAGTAAAGGAAAAAACTAATAGGAACAACAATACGTGAAGACGTCCTAATCCCACAACGTCATCCATATCACTCTATGCAAATCCAGAACCTACAACGATAAAACAAAAGAAAGGTGTCGTTGCACCCCATGTTGTCCATAGCCGAAACATTTCCTACAACTGGTGTGGAACACCAGGGTATAAAACGCCGGGGTGAGCTCATCAAAGCCCCGTAGGAAAAAAAGGAATCATAACCGTCACATCCTCCGGCCATCTTAGTCTAGTGTTCACCAACCCGTGTATATGCATCTATCCTAGGTTGGTTAAACATCCCACATGACACTCATGCCAATACAATAACCCAGAAACACATCCCTCTAGTCATCTACCATGCCTCAACAAACAAGGCGACTAACACGTAGTGAAACCATAACATACCAACACATGAGCAACGCACACCTATATATATATATGTATATACGTATATATATAGAGAGGGACAAACAACCAATACAAGCCATGTAGCACAGACCACCTCAGAGATCACTATGACTCGTACCTACCAGTCCAACCCTGATAATCAACAAAACACTTATCACCAAATCATGGGATAAACACTCCTATTCATAACACCCCATGAGGGATAACAATCATACTTCATGGATCACGACCATACCGAGCTCTAAAACCTCCAATCACTATCAAAGCATACTACTAATCACCTCACATGTCACTACCCACCATTTGTAGACCCAACAAAGGGGTAAAAATAGTCATTTTAACCTAATGGAAGTCACAAAGGTTGCCGGAAGATGAAAGGGAAGTGAAATGGATCAAACAACTCATCAAACCGACCACTTCAAGGCTACATGTTCGCCCAAGGGTAAAATAGTTATTTCAAAGGCAAAAAATATAATTTCAAATTTTATCCCATATATTTGGACATAGGTCAAACCATAGAAATAAACGGAACATAAATCAAAGCCACGACACGAGAGATATGAATTTTGGAAAATGGTATTGGACAACACCGACTAAAACAGAAAGTTAAAGTACCCCTCTTGCACCAATGGTAAAACAGTCATTTAGGGGTTAAAAATGACAATTCAAATTATCTATCAACAATTTGGACATAGGAAAGGCCACAGAAACAAACGGGGCCTAAATCGAAGCAACGAGGTGAGAGAGATGAATTTTTGAAAATGGTGTCGGACAACTCCGACCAAAATAGAGAGCTGAAGTACCCCACTTTAACTAAGGGTAAAATAGTATTTCAAGTGCAAATAAATTATTTCAAATTTTGTATCAAATATTTGGACATAAGAAAAGCCATAGAAACAAACGGGACCTAATTCGAAGTTGAGAGGCGGAAACTACGCATTTTTGAAACCGCGCACATGACTCGGCTATTGCAACCCCTAATGTAGTCGACTACAAAGATCAGCCCCTTAACCTCAAAAATGTGAAATTTTGGAAAAAAATGGAAATATGCCGATTTTGCATACGGACTCTGTTCTTCGCGTTGTCGGTCCCGAAAAATCACAATTATTTGAAAAGTGAGTTTTTCATTTGCGGATTTCAAAAATAGTTACTGAAACCTCGAGAAACGTGAAAAATGAAAACTTTGAATAAAAATGATTCTCTTGAATCTCATCAAACTATCTGTCTTGCCCCTGGTCTCCGTTTTGTACACCGCCGACTTTTAAATGTCTAAATATTTTACAAAATGAATTTAAAACCATTTCAAAACTCAAGATTTTTGTCAGGGTTATGGGGGTGAGCAAAAACATATTTTTCACTTCAAAATCGAATAAATTCAAATTCATGTTTTGTGAAAAATCCGTTTTTGGAGAAGCAAACCGAAAAACCAACGAAAATACCAAAGCGAATTTATGGACACTCAAATGGAGTAGAAAATGAAGAACCAAAAGTAAATGGCACCTCTAAGGGAAAGGTAAATGACTTTACACAAGGACACTGACTCCAACCCAACCACACTTGGCTCAACATCTTGTTCCATGAAATCTATAACGATTGAATCAAGAGTGACCACAACTCCAAGGACACTCCAATCCTTAAAATCGGTAAAGGGAACCTAGTGGTCGTTGTCACGGGACCAACTAGTTTTAAATCAATACCTCATCCGATTATTTCAAACCTCCATTTCACATTTGAAATCACATCACTTAGGTTTCTAACAAGATCAAATGACCATCAATACACAATCGACTAGGTTCACTCATAACTTTGTCTATCATAACCAAGACCTCAATATCACGATTGATGCCACGTTCCTACACCAACGCTAACTAAGACCACAAAACTATCACCCGCCTTCTCAAAGGCTTCAACTCATAATCAACTTTGTGATCCATCACCGACTTTAACTTATCACAAGAAAGCTATTAAACTAACTTATACCACCACCTAAGGGCATATAAGTACATATCAATAAGTATAAGCATTCATCTCACATTATACTTTAAAACAAGGCATGCAAATCATATTCTCACATTATCCAATTTCACTTGAGCATTTTAATAACATATGAATTAAATTGTCAAAATCCACATTAAATATGCTCCACAATCACATTTAATAATATCACGATTCACATATAGAGCTAATCACATAATAGCAACCCAAATGTAATGTGACTCATACACCTCATGGTACACACACACGACCACACACCCTAACTCTAAGGGTCAACGGATACTGCCCTAACCGTTCCCCTGAGG
This sequence comes from Cornus suecica, assembly GCA_963922005.1. Lineage (NCBI taxonomy): Eukaryota > Viridiplantae > Streptophyta > Magnoliopsida > Cornales > Cornaceae > Cornus > Cornus suecica. The sequence goes on from OY998241.1 coordinate 29,112,530, forward strand.
TTACCTGGCTCATGAAGGAAGGTAGATAACCTGAGGTTACCGGCTCAAGAGGGAAGGTAGATAACACTCTTCTAACCATTCCCCTGAGGTTACCGACTCAATAGGGAAGGTAGAAAACAAACACAAATATCTATCTCACCATATTTATGAAAACATTCGACAATCCGACACAAGTCAAACTCACACACGATTACACGACCGGGCGTAGACCACAACAATTGAATTTCAATACAAAAGGTGAACTCCATATGCACTATGTCTCAAAAGACCCCTGTCTCAACACAAATATGTATCTCATCATATTTATGAAAAACATTCCTTATAATGCCAACATGAATGCCATCAATTCCTTAACATGCTCTTAAATCACAATTAAAGCCATAATCAACAAGGATACTTTCTCATGCACAATTCATATCCCAAATCATCAAGTTGTCCTTTAATTCATAAAGATAACATTTCCATTCATTTAAACAAGCTTTTTATTCAATTAAAGCTATGATTCACATTATCTCATTTTCATACACAAGTTTAACTTTCAAGATAATAACTTCAAAATTCACAAGAGTGGGGGAACTAAAATAACGCTCGAAGTTCATAATCCCACACCCTACCAATCATCTACATTCACATCCCAACTCACTAGCCAAGGTAGCTAGTCTATTTACGCTATCAAGGCTACACTACTAATACCTATACTCATATATGTATACTTACACTTATACATATATACCTCAATACTCATATACATATATATATATAGGCATACAAACATACTTCTATCTCAAAAGTCCAAGAATCATAACCCATCTAGCATACATCATATACCTATCTCAAGTACACCATAAACATGGATTATAGCACATAAATACATACAAACCCCAAATTCATATTTTCAAGTATACAACCTAGCAAATATATCTAGGGTTAGAAAGCCTTATAACGAAATCGCACACTCACGAAACCAAAGGATGAGAGAGAATAGAAGTTTTCCCCTACTTCAAGTGAAGAACAAAGCAACACCACAAAGTGAGCTCCATGAAACCCTAGCTTCCACCCAACATCAAATTCAAATAAGCCAATTGGTGGGAAGCTTCACCATAGTCTCCTAACAATGAGTTAAGACTCAAAACAATATGAAACCAAGAATCAAATGTGATTCATCATGAAAAACCAAAACTAGGATTTGAAGTATAAACTCATAAAAAGTGAAGAACACTTACCAATCTTCGGCTTAAATTAAAGAGGAGAACACCATGAACAACTTTCGTGTTGAAGACAACATCAAACTCCAAGCTTAAGGTGATTAAATCAAACCAAAAAGTGGAGGAGAAGCAAGAGGGAAAAGGAGATAAATGTAGATAGCTCATGTGTGGTGAAGTCTTGATGTGAAAGACTTAAGGAAAATGTAGAGATTCCCCACTAACCCCAAAACCAATCCAAGGGTCCAAAACAAATGTGGATAAAAGATAAATGAATCCAAAGGTTCACATTAAGTTTTGCAATTGGAAGACTTAAATTAATACGCACAACCCTTATACACTTGCTAAACAAGGCCTTAACATCCAAGGGTTGAGATAAATATGGGAGAGAAGATCTAATGGCCAAGAATGTGACAACATATTAAAGTGGTCAAAGACCAAAAACACTACAACTTATGACCAATTACAAGATTGCCATTAAAATTATATTTCCTATGGTATATACTCTCTTTGCTTGACATTTTAGTGACAAAAAGGGGGAGAGATTGTTTGGTTAAGGTTGTTTGATTAAGAGGGAAAAGTATTTAGCAAGGGGGAGAATGATGATCATTATGTGTGCATTGTTATTATGATTTTATGATGATCATTATGTTGGTTTATATCTATTTTCCACACTTGCGTTTAATGGTTTGTTCAGTGTTATGGTTACAAGATTGGTCGTCATGAAAATAAGGTGACAGTTTATATCTATGTTTGTTGGTGTGTGTTCATAGGTATAGATGTTATGTTGTTATTTGTGAAGTTATATTGTAAAACATGGTTATGTCTCAGAAATGCCAAGGGGGAGATTGTAAGAATACTTTTGTGTATTATTTATTTATGTTCTAGACAATAACCATGTTGAGTGTTAGATATGTTGGTTTGGTTTCAATGATATCGATAAGCTTCGTCAAAGGCAGAATCAAGCGTTGAAGTAATGAAGAATACAAGTGAAGCACGAAAGTGAGTATATTGAGGTAAAATGTCTCCTAGAGGGCGAAAACGACAGTTTTCGAAGTCGTCACTTTAAGCAAAAAGTATCGTGGGTTCAAGAGAGTCATTTTGGCGCAATTACGAAGAAAAGTGGTTTTAACAAAAATGTCTACGCTTTTAGTTTCAAAACGTGGCTAGAAAACACATTTTTACGGTTGGAGGTACGCTTGGACCTACAGTTGAAGCGTAGTTGCGACAAGTTTTTGGCTATTTTTTGTTACGATGTCCAAATTGTTCGTGGGTTGGTTCTATGTTTTATACACGACTTATATACATCAAAGTGTGTGGTATATACATTATATTCATCATAATATAGGGTTTGAATGTGAAATTACGAGAAATGACAAACTTAGGGTTTGATTCATCATCGCCTATAAATACTCAAGTCTTCAATAAGAGGAGACACGTCTTTAAGAATTCTCTATAAGTTTTCTACAGCTTCATCTTCTTTTACAGAGATATACATATGGTGAGAGGATATTATTGAGTGATTAAAGATACACAAGTTCTCTCTTATTATTGGACATCTTTAATCGTGTTTCTACATCGGTGATTTCTATGCACTATTGAATGGTATAGATGCTAAAAAATTCATACACCATTTATTGCAACGTGGTTGCGTTGATCCGTTGAAGAACGGAGCCGTCTGTGTGCGGAGATCGAAGCAGGAGGTTTCATGGTGATTTTGATATGTTGAGAAGTAAAGTCGTCAGAGTACGGAGATCGGAGTGAGAGCTTCGTGGATCGCGAGTGAATCTAGACTTTCAGACATCGAGTGAATAACAAAAAATTACAGCGGTTGTAAGTTCTGTTTTCATAGAGTCTGTACAAATTCTCTGATTCATAGTGCATTGATACCCGAGCGTATCCATGGTTTTTACTTTGAGTATTTCCAAGATTTTCCACGTAAAATATTTTGTGTCTTCTCATGATTTAATTTTCTGTACTTATATTCATATTTGCTTGATTGATCTGTTTTTGATAATTGAATTGAGAATTAGGGTTTGTGACTAATTAAAATTCAATTTCCGTTAAATAATTTTAATTGATCATAAAATTGACAAAAAGCCTATTCACCCCCCTCTAGGTTGTTTTCACTATCTTCTAGGTAATTTCAATTACGCAAGCCAAGCTTAAACCTGAACTATGGTGTAATGCCCCGCGTTTCCTTTCTCCTTTCTGAAATTCTTTTCCAAGTGTTAACGTTTTGTGATGTCACTTATTCATGAGGTTTTGTGTAATCTTGGTACGTGTAAATTTTTTGCGTTTAAGTTTCGGATTTAGCGGAACGACTTCGTGAACTTTTGTTTCCAACTTCATGATTTATTGTTCGTTGGCGACTGCGTGGGTTCGTTGCAACGTTTTCTCATTGGAGCTTAGGTGATCGTGTTGCGTTCTCGAACACATTACCTTATTTTATTATCGACGTTCGATGAAGCACTTATGTGATTATATGGTTGTTGTGCTTGACATATTTAACGGGTGCGTTTCGATATGTGTAATTACGTTAATTATTTGTTGTATTTTCATTTTCGTAAATAATAAAAATAGTTAATAATGATTTCGAGAGCATAATGACCTAGGGGTATAATGGTGTTTTCACTAGTGTAGATATGGTGGAAAATCCTAGAAATTTGGCTAAGTGTTGAAATAAAACTTGAGTGGCATATAGGTAAATAGAGTGGAGGACTATGGTCAATGTAGAGAGATGCAATGAAGTACTCAAGGAAAAACACCAAGTTACAAAACTCTTATTAGATTATATCTAAATTATCAACGTAACAGAAACCTCTACTATGTATGACCCTACTACTAATGCATGAATGCAAAATGTCATGAATAAAAATAAAATAAAATCTTTTTGTTTTTAGAAATCTGTGAGCAAGGCAGTAGAGACACAAAGTCAATCTTAACACATCATATTCTTAGATTTAACTTGACCATTATACACACGGTATAGAAAAAAATTAGCACACATACCTTGTAAACTCAAGAATGCACAAGTCAAGTTTTACAAATAAATATATATATATGAAGATTCTCATGTGCAAGCATTAAGGCAAGATGAAAACAATACATACTAAAGCTGATAATCTCCCCACTAACTGTGATGATAATTCAATCCAAGATCCAAACTAGAAGGCGAAAATAAAAAATACTTTATATTTGTCACACAATTTCCTCCTTTTCATCTTTCTAACTTTTTCACCATATCCCTTTTCGTCTTTCTAAGCTCCGGACTTTTCAGCGAAGATTTTTAGTCCCGACCAACGGTTCCCGAGCTTCTTCCATGGGATTTATGTTCATTAGTCTTCTCCCCTTTTTACTCGAACACTCAATGCTTACTGAGGCAAGAGGCTGGATTACTCAGACTGAAGAACTACTTTTTGCATTTTTATATTTTAAACATCTCATTTTTTCCTTTTTTCAATATCACCACAACATTCATACACATGCAAAAAATATTTCATGCATAGACCAATCTAGCATAGCTCATGAACCTTCATATCACTTCGGATTAAATAAAAAAAATTAACAGATTCAACATGCATTATAATCATCACCGAAGCAACTAGCACCTAAGATTAAAGTTTTGTAACATAAAATAATTATGTCAAGTGATCATCCAAAAATCTTAGGTCAGACCGATACCTCTACTTCATATATACATAATGAGACAAGTAATTGTGAAAATAGAGTAAAATATGACAACTTTTGTACTCTAACCAAGCTCAACAGTCTCAAAAATTTTATTGTCATTTATTTCAAAATAAAATACATGCATGAATAAAAATAATACAAATGCATGATTACTAATCAATCCTAGAAAAATATGGTTAGATATATTACCCACAACTTCTCCATTCTCTGTAATCGTGCAATCATGAGTTCACAGATGCATTAATCAAGTCATAATACAATGCATAAGATAATATAGATGCAAATATTCCCACTCACTACCGAACAACAACTATCTCGAGCTTTGTGTCGTGAATGGTTCCCACTAAATTGAATGACTTCGTTACTTTCTACTCCCAATCCAGACAACATTCCCGTGTTTTTGTGAACATTCTACCATGGTACTTCAATTCCTCTTCTCTTACTTCATTGATTAAATTTTGCCTCTTTTTTTTATAAAAACTCATCGTTTCATCTTTCCTTGTTTTCATCCCTTTTTTTCTTTCTAAACTCTAGACTTTCCAGCGATGATTTTTAATCCCAACCAACTGGGCCCGAGTTTCTTTATGGGATTTATGCTCATTAATCTTCTCCCTTTTTTACGCGAACAATGATATTGGTGATACCAATGCCCGATTACTCAGATTGAAGAACTACTTTTTGCATTTTAATTTTCACAATATATTTTCAACTTTCTCCATTTCAACCATAACATCTCTCCTTATCCCCTTTTATTGTAGCAAAATTATTATTTCAACTACATAGTTAAAGATTCATTGTTTTTCCCATAGTGAATATGTGCTTGTGTTTTTAGGTCAGGGTCGTCATTCTCAGTTTCAATTTTATTAATTCACTCACCCATGTAAAATCACATCAATTTCACTCAGCTCGATCTAATTATTACTATCATGAACGGGAATATCACAACATATAATTCTCATGCATCGTAAATACAAACTCAGTTAACTCGTAATGCAAAGAAATCATGCATGAAAACAAAGAATTTTATTCCAAAAAAAATTAAATTTTTCAAAAAATAAAAAATTCAGTCATTCCTAAACTATACCCTCACCGCCAAACTTAAAACAAACAATTTCCCCATGGTTCATAAAACAAAGGAAATAGTACATTTACCCTTGAAGTGCAGTTTCGAAACTTCCTCTCTTCATGTCCGTTCTCCCCCCACCCCCCGAAACTTGAATTAAGCTACTTGTAGAAATATTCAACAAAATACGAATACCCAATATCATAGCAAGGGAAGAAGAAATATAATCATTGCTTTCCATAAATCATTACTCAATATAGCACAAGGAATGATCTCTTTTTTTTTTAATAAAACAATCATGATTTGGACTTAAGGGCCTACAATCCTATGAATTTAAATTGCAAAGATGTGGCCTTAAGGGACTACTCTCTCTAAGAATTAAAATTACATAAATTAAATGATATCCTATTCTACAAACCAAGGCTAGAAACTAACTTTCACGGCCTAAGACCAATGTTTAACGTCGTCGGCACGACATGGCCACTCAAAGGGTTATCCAACACCCTTCCTCTCTGCAATACTTCCCCTAATCATAGGACAAATTATAGGAGGCGAATCTCTCAGTGCTCTCACCTGTAGACAATTAGTACTATCCATGACATCAAATATAGAACAATAATCACCTTATAATGTACCTCCTCTGTCATATTCTAACTGCATCCCATGTATGGGCAATGTGTCAAACATATCTTCCTTCAACACCTTATGTAATATTCCCTCCACCAATTCATCACTCCCCATTAAACTGACAGATGCCATAAATTCAAGTCCCGAATCAATCTCCTCATAAATCTTTAGCCACTGACTACGCCTCTTTAACCTCTTATTTCCAAAACCTACCTTTCCGTTGGGGTAAACTGATTTAACTCTAAATGGTCCATCCCTTCTTAACTAGATCTTACCTAGAAACAATTTCAGTTTCGAATTACACCGACTTCCCTTCTGGACGAGTTCAAGAAAATTAAGACGAACATCCTTAGCACGATGTACTCTTATCCGAGCTATGTAAATTCGAACATCTTCATACGCACAATTTTGTATCCCTTCACACTCATTTCTTAATCGTGGATCTTCTCAGGTATACAACTTGTCTACCATCTTTATACTCAACACTCGCTCATTTGGAAAGGGATCCTTAAGAGGGATGTCATCCTTGGTAGGCTCTGTGATAGTTCGTGGTAAATGATCAGCTATCACCATCTTCACACCATTTTTATCTTTCAATACGTCGTCCTCTTGATCCTCAATTAACCCACACAACACCATTTCCTGAAGTGAACTCTCAGGCATCAACTCTTATGGAATAATAAGTTGAGGTCCAGCCGACTCTCTTGTTGCTCTCTCTTGTTGTGAGTACAAAACAACTTCCAATGCCGCGATAACTTCCAAATTTGATTGTTGTTGATCCTCCTAGATTTCAAACGTCGCCTCCATATCTTGTTTAATCGTCACTAAGAACTTCTCTCGACCTTTAGTGCCATTATATAACCCAATCTTATAAAGTGAGTTATCGGACACCAATGCTGCTGGTGACACAAATGGAGATTCAGGTGAATCTCCCATGTGTCGAACTTTGCATTTGACCTTTCAATCACAGAATCCAGGTCATTTCTTGCTCAACTCTAAGGTACCGGTTCTTTATAAGTCTTAATGACTTCTTCTACATTAAAGCACTCCACTGGTGTATTGATTTAATGATCTGTATAAAAAACATTCATCCTCGCCTTCATATTCCTGAAAGATAGATCCATCGCCCCTATCCTGCAATCAATATGGGCATTGGCTGTAGCTAAGAACGGTCTTCCTAATATCACTGGGATATATTTCTTCAAGTCTTGAACATGTTCCATATCTAACACCACAAAGTCTACAGGATAGTAGAACTTACCCACTTGAATAATTACATCCTCAAGAATTCCTCTCGGTTGTCTAGTTTATCTATCTGCCAATTGAAGCACCATCGAGGCATGATTGAGCTCTCCCAACCCTAGTTGTTTATAGACTGAGTAAGGTAATAAATTAACACTCGTACCGAGGTCAAGAAGAGCTCTACCAATCTTTTGGTCACCAATGACACAAGAAATAATGGGAGCACCTGGATCTTTCCTCTTAGGTGGAGTATCACTCAGTAAGATCGAACCTACTTGTTCAGTCAAGAAAATCTTCTTTGGGACCTTAGTTCTGCTTTTATGCTTTTGGGTACAGAGGTCCTTCAAAAACTTAGCACAGGGTGGTATTTGATCTATGATATCTAAGAGAGGCAGATTAATCTCGACTTGTCGGAATGTCTCTAACATGTCTGACTCTTTATCCTTACCAATTTTGGTTGGCTCTCTAAGACATTAAGGGAATGGTATTTCCTCCTCATATGATTCCCTTTCTAGCTCTTCATCTTCCACTACAAGAAAATGGGGTTTTTGGGACAGTCAAAAGCGTCACTAAAAGTCTGAAAACCGTCACTAAAGCCCAAAATGGACCATCCCTAAAACTAGCGTCACTAATGCTCTTTAGTGACGGTATGTTATGACCGTCGCACCAAACTAGGTTATTAGTGACGGTATGACCGTCACTATTGACTGCATTATTAGAGACGGTCTTGGAACGTCACTAATACCCAAGTGTCACTAATACCTACCTTTTTGTGACCATTTGGTGTGCATTATTTGTTTTTATATCATTTTTTTTTGCTTTATTCATATATTAACAATTTTCCTAAAATTCAAAGGAATGAATGACAAAATGTAATAATTTAAAAACTCAAAGTAATGGAAATCAAAATTGCTATTGATATAGAAACAAATAGATTACATACCGTCTTCCAACAAAGGTTTTTAATTTTAAACAAAAATACAAGGAACCAAAGAGAATTAAATTGGGACATTCATCATTGTACTATAACCTAGATTACAAAATTTAAAAAGAAAATTTTAAAACCAAGCTTAACATAAACTTCAACATCAGTGACTGCACCAAACACCACCATAACAAAGGTCACCTCAACAGATTATATTTGAACTGGTAGCGCCACGGTTGAGAGAAACATGCAAATCCTTCTCCATCATTTCATTCTGCAAATTAATTTTGAGCCTTTAGATGGTGCACCAAAATTTTGAGAAACTTTATATCTAAATTTAGTGGAATAAATAGCTAGTTAGAAGTGATTAAGTACTGGAACACTTTAATAAGAGTAACTAATATGTATATGCAAACATAGTTAAATGGGAGAGATAGAACATGCAATGTAGTTGTATAAATCTATAAATAGTATTTAAACAAGTGGTAGATTCTATGATTGTGTATCACAAACATGCAGTAGCAAAAATCACAAGAGACAAAAAAAATTACAAAATGCAACTCTTGACTAAACTCATGGGGATCTTTAACCACATTTCAAATAACAAAGCTAGGAAACAGAGGTATACATGGTGAATTTGACATATTAAGTAAATAAATAAGAGAGATGATGATCATAGCCTATAAAGCACATATATTCAAAACAACAAAAAAAATTACATGTACAAGGAGAACTATTAATGTACCTATAGCATACCATCATAAGTTTTAAAAACTTCATAAAATGTTAGACATATTCTAGTGGTTAGATGCATGGATAATTTTTTGTGAGCCTCAATGTAGTAGTATTTTACCAATAACAAAAGACATCCTAATTATTCACGCACCTATTCACTACAACGGCAACCTTTTCTTCATTTAACCAATACCTTATAAACCTCATAAAATTTTCACCCAAGCAGCAAAATTTGTTCTTTTACTCAAATTCCCTTGAAAATACCCAATAACAAAAGTAAGCATATAGCTGAAATTGAAGAGATGGATGATTTCTATGTACAAATCTTCATTAATTAGAGGTCGAGAACACTTTCATTAATTAAAGGTATTAGTGAATGATTTTCCTACTTTGCTAATCTATTGTCATTATACTTTATACGTTGCAACAAAGTAATCATATATATACCTGCAATTTAATACCTTTATACGTCGCGACCAAGTGAGCATATAGCTCAAATCGAAGAGTTTAGTTGATTTTTATCTACAAAATTTAACTAATATTAAGCCTTTTACTTCTTCAGCCTCTCCTTATGCTGCTCCTTAGCCTTACTATCTACTTCTCTTCCACTTCTCAAAATTGTGACTGCTTGGACTATCTCATGATGAGTCTCCACAAAGGATCCAACCTCCAGTGTTTGTTGCGGCTTTGGGTTAGCCATCGGCTAACTAGGCAATATTTTGTATATCCTATCTATAACATTCGCTAGTTGTGCCATTTGGGCTCCTATTTGAGCAATGAATTTGGAATGAGAATTCAATGTTTGGATGGTCGCCTGAGAATCATTAGATTGATTTTGGAACTCCCTTAGGGCACTCATTACCTTTTCTTCAAAGCCAGTTAGTCTTGGTGGTGGATTTTGAGTTGGATTTTAATGTTGGAGATGGTTTTGAGGATATGAAGGGTAAGCTTGATTTGGATTGAATCATTGGGTTCGGTTTCCTTGAGGCTGAGTTTGATAATTAAATGGTTGGACAGCCTGATTGTTATTGAATGGTTGGAGAGCCTAATTATTTTTGAATGGTTGGAGAGCCTGAGAATTATTGGATGGTTGTTTGGGTTGGTAATTTGACTGAGGATTTCGAGTCATGATTGTTGGTTGGGAGTCGAATGATTGTTGACTCTGTTGGAACCTTTGTTGTGGATTATATGACTGTTGTGTCTCAGTGAACCTTGGTTGTGGATTGGATGATTGTCCTTGTGGGAACCTTGATTATGGGTTATCCACATTTGTAGAGTTATAGGACAGAAGTGGGTGATTTATGGCATTTGAGGTATATGAATTAGTGAAAGGAGCATTATTTGAGTAGTTCCACGACGCATTGGCATCGACAACCATTATGTCCTGACACTTAGTTTGAGAATACTCAACTTCTACATCTAACAGTTCCTTCGAAGGGGAATGGCTTTGTTGAAGAAACTTGTCAATTCTTTCTATTTTCTCTCATATCAATGCTATTGAATCTCTCACATTATCATGATTCACGACATAAGCTTTCTCATATTTTCTATCTTGTTCACCTCTAGACCTTAACTCAGATTCATATTGAATCGTATTCTCGCTAATATTGTCAAACAACTCTAAAAGTTCTTTTGCCATTGACATTGTGTTGACGCATTTATCAAAGTCTTATGTGCATCTCCAAGTCCCATGTAAAAATTCTTAGCTATATCCTTCTCAGATAACCTTTGGTGGGGACACCTGTACAAGATTTTATTATATCTTTCCCACGCATCATGAAATTGCTCACTAGGCAACTCTCTAAAGCTTTTGATTGCATCTTGTGCTTCTGAGCTCTTTCCTATGCGATAATGTTTTTCTATGAATTCTTTTTTAAGGACCTCCCAATCAATTTTAGTTGTTTTAGCCAATTTGATATACCATATTTTGGCTATTTCCCTCAGCGGCCAAGGATATAATCTCACTCGCAAGTCATTCTTGAATAAATTATCATACCTAATAGTAGAAGCTACCTCTAGGAAATCATTTATGTGCTGGTATGGGTCCTCAATTCTAAGTCCAAAGTACATCGGAAGCATATTAATGACACTAGATTTGATCTCATAATGTTTGACTCCATCTTCTTCTGGAAATTCAACATATGATTCATACGCAGAGGACGCATAATATACCTTCAAAGATGTGGCTAGTGTTTTCCTTGTAAAGAGAGTGAAAAGAGAGAAAAGAGAAGGTGGAGAAGAGTAAAGAGTGTAGCCTCATCACAGCTAAAGAGTGGGTAGTGAGGATTGATAAATCTATCCCAAAATCCCCAAAGATGAAATACCCCCAAAGTAACTAAAGACCAAGAGAAAGGGGAAGAAAAGCTTAATAGAGAAGAAGGGTGAGATATGGTAAAGGCAAAATCAAGCTTCCATGGCCGAAGCACAAAGGAAGAAGAGAGAAAAGGAAGGTAGCCGTCTTGAAGGAGTAGCCTCCAAGGAAGGAAAAGAATGGGAATGAGTTGGGATCCGGTCCCTAAGCAATGCACTAGTGCCTTCTATTTATAGGTGATTTTGCTCAAAATGTTGCCCTAATTGAAGTGGTCCCCAAGTCATATCAATGCTCCATATATCTCTAATAAGTGATGAGGGCTATAATGTGGGTCTATAAGGAGAGTTTCTTCCACATTAAAAATAATGAGTGGAATTCACATTATTAGCCTTTATTATGACTAAACTACACCCCTAACCTACATGCCACATGTTATTTCCAATCCCTTCAAAATGTGAGGATGGTATCGCGCTATCCACGAGTCACGGCTACGTAGCATCTGTGGCCACAACTGGATCAATCGTGCAATGGATCACTCCCCAATATCCTTCGTAGTACATGCATATACCGTTAGAGCTATGCAAAAATGGTGGTAGACGCTCTTGAGAGACTGCTATGTCATCAGGACTCGTAGACCATGGAGGTACTACTCCCGTGTACGCTCTTCAGCTCCACAGGTGCGCTACCACAAAAGGACCACCTTTAGAAGGCTTTAAGTTGCCACGAGTAATCCGCCCCGATGTCGGACACAATGGGTCAACCCGTATACCAACTTTGGTGGGGCGGGTCCAAGGCTCTACCTGGTAGTCCAATACCCTAAAAGAGACCCCTCTACGAGTCGAGTGCACTCTAAAATAATACATGTGCCTACAATTTGCCCCATGTGCATGTAAGGCACCACGAGTCGAGTGTACCCTAAAATAATACACATTGGGGGTTTGCATATTTGACCATAGTTTAGGGGGGTTTATTGCATTTTACCCTAAAAGAAAAGGTAAACTCAATAATTTTACAGTAGATAAATATCAAACCATAGTTCAGAGGGGTTTATTGCATTTTACCTTAAAAGAAAAGGTAAACTCAATAATTTTACACTAGAAATCAAATAGGAATTAAAATGAAAAACAGTTATCTCTACAAAACATAAAATAAGTAATCCCTAAGAATCAATTAATGTATTGAATACGAAAATATATATCATTTCTTGGTAAAATTTCTTTAAAAATAGTTCAATCAAGAGGCGCCATCGTTTTACTATCAAAGAAGTTTTGTAAACTAACTCTCTGGTGTGTCACGTGTCATTTGTGCAGTTGTGCACATCACGCTCCTCCAATGCGCGTATAATTTATATTAGTATTCCATCCTTTAAAACGGAGACCAGACCCCACCCTTCTCTACACACACTTTCTCTCTCTAAAACCCACAAAACTCTCTCTCAATAGTGAGTGCCCAGAGAATCTTCAAAAAAAAAAAAAAATCCACCTCTTCTTCGAGTCTTCCACTAATTTAACCGTGGTAAGCATGAAAACCTTGGCTTCCTTAGAGCAGGCACAAACCTATATTTGTGTATATTTATATAGTAACATATATAGAAATAAGTTTATAATATAGATTAGATATATATACGTATATATATTATTTCCTTTTTAAGTTTGCGTTTTGTGTATCATTAACTTGTTAATCTGCACATTACTGTGCAGACCCATTTCATCAGGGTCGCTTCTTCACGTGGCCTTTAACGTTTTCGTGCTTCCATGGAGGTTAGTTAATTTCATTTAGTCATATATATATATATATATATGTTTGTGTATATGTGTGTGTGTGTGTTTTTGATTTGTATATATTATTGCTTTGCTTGGGAGTTGTGACGCGATTTATTGTAGTTATAGTGCTTTGGTGTTTATGTGAGTTGAGTTTGTAGGGATCACATTGGAATTCTAACTGTGAAAGCTAGTTTATTTTTATTTCTTTAGCATTTGTATTTCTGGGTCCAATCTGAAACTTCGAATGTTGTTTATTTGGTCTAAATTTTATTTATTTAGGTATTTTCATTTTTTATTTGTTGTAATTTGTATTAATGTTCTGTTTGTTACTCTGTTGTTATGTTAAACATGTAGATTTTCTTTCTAAATTTTATTTCCAGAAAATAGATTTGGGGTTGAGTATATGGTGGTGGGTTCACCGACGGAGTTTTATCTGTTTCTTGTGGTCGTTATCAATTTTTTATATTTTTGATGGGTATTATGTTTGAATATCTTTCGATTTGCTGTTTCTATTTTGATCATTGATCTGCTTTGTTATTTTCTATAGGACTCTGCATTTTATCTATTTCGTTATTTTTACTTATATTTTGGTGGAATTTCTTGAGAAATTTTTGTTTGTTGGTTCAAAATCACTTTCGATGAATAAATGTTTCACATATATTTGCCTTTGTGCTTGTTTTTCGAAGTGTTTGTTACAGTAAGCGTTTTTCCTTTTTCCCTTGTTCCCCCGTGATCATCGGTTAGCCAATTGCATGATTTTCATTTATTTAATCCGTATTTTCTGCTGAAACATCAATCTATCTGATTTAAGCTTGATTCACTACGTTTTTGCTCCTTCTGTGGTAACCTGTTCCATAAAAATGCTATCTATACGTCTTTTAATTTGGACGTTCAACAATGGAATCAAAGCTAATCCTTAGGCAGATTTCCGCAAGTTAAAGTTTGATTGTTTCCCTCTGAGAGTGAATTGATCTTATTTGTGTTGTTTTGTGTATATTAACAAAATTTCTGTTTGATTTATTTACCAGATAGACTTGCTTCAACCGAATGACAATGAGGATTATGATGATGACACATCCACTGAGCAGTTACTTTCTCCAGTCGGATCTGGTGCATACGATATCTTTGGAGATCCACAGGTGCTTCCTCGAGTTGGAGATGAATATCAGGTTGAAATCCCACAACTACTTACACAATCTGATTACCTTTCTTATACAAAGGACCCAACTGATGAAGAAATTGTTGATGTTCCTGGCGACTTTCAAATGGGATTACCGATCCCAATTATGTGGATCAACAAGGAGGATGGAAACATGAAAAATGACGGAGTAGGATTGTTTGAGGATTTGAATGTTGAATCCAACATGACTGGGCACTTGGAATCTGAAAGCATGATAGAGGCCCAGATTAAGTTAATAGATGAAGATTTAAAAGTTGAGTCTTTGGATATAGCAATGGATTTTGGGACTCAATCTGGAGTATCACCAAATTCAGCTTTGTCGGGAGAAATGAAAAATCAGGTGCATCAGGATTATGAAGGCCTAGGCTACTTAGTTCCTGGATCCTTTGGCAACTCATGGAGTGGTAATGAAGAGGAAGGGTTCCTCCTTGGTCTGTTTATCTTTGGGAAGAACCTTGAACAAGTGAAGAAATTTATTGAGAGTAAAAATATGGGAGATATACTGTCATTCTACTACGGAAAATTTTACAGGTCGGGTGGCTACAATAGATGGTTAAAATGCAGGAAGAGGAGAGGCAGAAGGCGCGCTTGCGGGCAAAAGATTTTTACTGGATTGAGGCAACAGGAGCTGTTATCTCGATTGCTTCCCCATGCGTCAGAGGATGGCCAAAATACTTTATTGGAGGTATATCATGAAGTACTTCTGCATACAATTTTTTATACTCTTTTGAAGAGCTTCTGAATTGAGGAATTGGATTGGTAACGAATGAAACTCATGCACCTATGTGCTCTCACACAACTCATTTCACAGGATGTCTTATGTTCAACTATTAATTTCCTTTTCTTAATATGCAACTGAATCTAATTAAAAAAAACCTTGTCTCAACCCTTCAAATTTTGATTATCATTATCATTATCTATGTAACATGGACTCTTCAAAAGTAGGTGAAGTACCTCTGTCGGACACATATTAGTCAGACATGGATATGAGATATGTGTCCGACACTTTTGAAAGGACATTTACCTTAATTTATCTTCCAATAATTCAGTTTTGCCATATTTTTTGTTTCCTATATAAAAAAAAAATTAAATAAAAAGCATTATACTAGTATTAAGAATAAAATAAAAACATTAAAAATAAATAACATTTACCGCATTCCGAGCAATTTGACAACCAAGCAAGTGGAGGAAATAGCAGATCTATCTCAGCCGGATTCATGTGTCCTATCTCATATTCGACACGTCCAACACCTAAATACATACTCGTGTCTGACCCACATACCAGAGTTTTATATTTAGCTCATTATGTTAAACCACTATAGCATATATTTTATGAATATCTTAAACCATGTTTGTTTAGGTCATCATATCACTGTTCTCTATCGGTAGTTAGTGGTCCTTTCTGTCAATGGCGAAACCATCTTAGTCACCTCTCTCTCTCTCCTCCCAACTGGTTTAAATCACTTAACCAATTAATTTGTTTCAGGTTTTGTGTTGTCTTAATACTCACTCATCCCAGTAGAGTCTCTGAAGATTATGTTTCTTAGCTAAAAATTATGTATCAGTTAGCATGACTTGTCAAGTAGTTATTTTGAAAGATGTTTCCTTGAATTTAGAGGTATATGCCGATTGCAGAATATACTAGAATTAACCGCTCAAGTCAGCTTAATTTTCTACCATGATTTACTTTATCTTCAATTTTCCTAAATGAGCCTGGACAAGTTAAAAGTTTGATTTTTGGTCTCTCCTGTATTCGATCTTCACTATGTTGCTTCTTATATTCCAAGTTTTTCTTCCTTTTTATTCCAGTTTATCTTAATCATTCTTGAGTTTGATTCTCCTCTTGAAGCTACTTCTTGGATCTTTTTCCTACCTTTATTTTCAGCAACCTGAAACCATATTGCTAGCAGATAGATGACCATAAATGATACTTGTCTTATCAGTACATGCATAACTAACAGATGGTGTATGCTATGCTAATTGAAACACACTTATTTTCACTCATATCTCCATAACACATTTCCCCCCCCTGAAACCCACCATATGATACCTCTTGAGACTTCATAGAGATTTTTCTTAGTCACCAGACATCTTTTACTAAAGCTTTCCCTGGCACCCATCGAAAACCTACTGTCTTCCCATGTTGACTACGTACACTTGAATGCAAATTAGTTTCTGATACCATTATTCGGAGTCTTATGTCACTGATGAGCAATTCCTCTCAAATAGTATGGCTTCCTTTTTTATTAATTTATTATTATTGTTTTGACAAGTCCTACCGCCTCTCTTTCTCCCCCCACACGGAGAAAATAGCAAATTTGTAAACTTTGAACCACCCCCCTTGTTGTTATATAGGTAGTATATTATTTTCTTATACTACTTACTGGGGCGATACTTGTAGTTATGTTTTTCTCAAACAAGACAAGACACATTTTTTAATTTATTTTTTGAAAAGAGACAAGACACATTTTATTTCCTTCAATTCAGGTTTTATCCTAAATATATATGTTACACGGGCTCGGATTTGAGTGTCCAGTGTATGTGCTACCAGATTTATTAAAGTATCAAACTCTAGGACATTAGGAGAACTAAATATTTGTATTAGTTGATGCTAGTGCTTTTGTTACTTTTATAGTCCTGGCATTTTGAGTCTAATGTGGTTACTTCATGCATTCTGAAGGCTCCATGTGGCGAATACCTTGATAAGGGGTTAGCCTAGTGCGCGAGGTTCTTGCCATTGCATGGTTTAGAGAGGGTCACATTATGCCTTGGTCTAAGGAAAAAAAATATTACTTTTCTTAATCTCAGCAACCATTGATAAATTTAAGCTTCATATACGGTTTCTCATTGAACAACTTCTCGAATTAATTTTTGCCCATTTATCTAGTTTCATCCTCTTTCATCTAGACTCCTATGTTTCACTCTTGATGAAGCTCACTAATTTCTTGAAAGTTTTAAGTTGGATATATCCTTCTCCCCGTTCTTTATGACTAATTCGGCTATAGATCTTTATAGCTCTGTATTTTGAGGCTCTTTATTTATTTGTTGATTTATTTTCTTTATCTCCTGCATATTTAAATCCTTCAAATTTTCTGTATTGTCAAATCGTTATTGTTGTTTTCAAGTTTTACTAATCCTTTGCTTGTGTCTTAAAAATTCAGACGTCCTTGTTTCATTATCATGCTTATGAATTGATTACCTTTTCATATAATTTCTTTATGGCTTGCATTTCACATAAATTTGAAATTGCGTGTTTTAGTACTATGTTCCTGAAATGTTATACTTTCTTCTCTTTTAAAAATTACACCATGAAGTCTTGTTTTTATTTTCTTTTTAAATTTTGATCCTATTATTATTTTTCTCTCTTTTTTACAATATATTCATGTGCATGATGTCAACTCAAATCATAGTTAAGCTTAGAACTTCTACATATTAGTCAATCTACTATTCTGTGTTTACTATCATAAAAAACAAATGTGACTCTGGAGTTAAGACAGCCTGCTTCTCTATTGTGTCAGTTTTGTATCTACCATGCACCATCTTTTTCTAATTTAACTCTCAAATAAGTAGTTTTGCTACTTTGAATATTTCTTACATTACTTTCCTTTAGGTTTCCTAACTGTACTGTAATATGTTCATCTAGGCCTACGTGGGTGTCTAAGTGCCAAATATCATTACAAGTTTCAAATGAGATGTGGAAAAAAAAATCAGTTCTTAATGAGGATAAGCTATTTGGTTTCACATCTCAAACATAGTAATACATTCTAGATTATGTGGATTAGGAGAAAGTGTAATGCCATCTTTAGAAGACATTGCAAGAATGGATACTACCATCAACTAAATTAGAAAGCACATAATTACACATACTGTAGTTGTTAAATAAGCAAAAGAAAGCATATTATCCTATGCTGTTGCAAGTTATTGGAACAAATACATTGCTTGGTAATACTTTCAAATGAATCTGTACATTAGTGAGGGGTAACAAAATGCTCATTTCTGAAGATTTTTCACTTGCTGCTGCCATTCTTTTTGTTGAAGGATATAAAACATGTTAAGTTACACCCTCTCTAACAACTTAAGCTTTTAGAGTAATTGGTAGTTAACATGGTATCAGAGCAGGAAGTCCTATGTTCAAACCTCACCGCCATCCTTTGTTGAAAAATTATTGTTTCACGTGTTGGACTTGAATACCACACGTGAGGGGGCGTGTTGAAGTATATAAATACTTAAGTTACACCCTCTCTAACAGCTTAAACTTTTATAACAGTTGGTTATTAACATGGTATCAGAGCCAAAGGTCTCGTGTTCAAACCTCAACGCCACCCTTGGTTGAAACTGTTGTTCCACGTGTTGGACTTGAAGGCCACACATGAGGGGGCGTGTTGAAAGATATAAAATATTTTAAGTTACACCCTCTCTAACAGCTTAAGGTTTTAGAGTAGTTAGTAGTTAACACTTTTTAGGTAGAGCAACTTTGCTTAACTCAGCGCAGCATTTTTAATGGTTTTGGAAAGCATTAGCTCTTCCTTTTCGCTCGATGGTCTCTTAGACCAGTCTTTGCCAAAAAGTTCAAATTTGAAATCTTTTTTTTTTTTAATTGCCAATATTCAGTATTCCTTCAACTGATTTAGGTTTAAGCTGCTGCAAATCATTGACTTTGATAATTTGTTGGAATTTCACTCTAAATGACGGCTATAAATTTTGTCTTATGCAATGGTGAAAATCTGTACTCACAAGTGTAAGGACAGTATTTTGAATCTTAGAGCAGCCACTTTGTGCAAAATAGTACCAAGGGTCAGGTTTTTCTTGGCTCTTCCCCTCCCATTACCTGCTGGGTAGTGCACTTCCTTTTAGTCTTTCAATTTAATATATTTTATTATTGTTATTATTATTATTATTATGATTGTCATCATAGTTTTTATCATTATTATTTGTGCATGCCACTATTCAAGAAACATAATGCTGTGCTCATCAATACATTTTGGTCAAATGGCAGCTCTGTCGGACATTTGGAGAGGACAAGATGTCATTTGAAGAATATGTCTTTAATTTGAAAGCTATTATTGGGCTGAAAAGACTTGTGGAAGCGGTGGGAATTGGTAAAGGGAAGCAAGACATCACAAGGATTGTATTGGAGCCTCCAAAGTCCAATCATGTCATTCCTGGGCGTCCAGAGCTACCAATTGGCAAAGCATGCTCATCTCTTACACTCAGGGAAATTATGAAGTATCTAACTGGAGATTTTCGGTTAAGCAAAGCTCGATCAAATGATTTATTTTGGGAAGCCATTTGGCCTCGTTTGCTTGCAAGAGGATGGCATTCGGAGCAACCTAAGAACAAGAGTTATGTCTCTAATTCCAAGCATTGCTTGGTCTTTCTTGTGCCTGGTGTCAAGAAGTTCTCAAGAAGGAGACTAGAGAAGGGAAACCACTATTTCGATTCTGTTAGTGATGTCTTGAGTAAAGTTGCTTTGGAACCCGGCCTCCTTGAGCTTGACACTGACGCAGATGACTGCAGCAGAAGAAAGGATGAATATGCATGGACCAGTGAAACAAAATCGGAACAAGATGAGATGTCTGAGAGGCAACGTCATTGTTATCTCCAGCCTCGAACTCCAAATGGCACTGTAGATCTGATGGATTTTACTGTTGTAGACACGAGTCTGGCTGCAGGAAAAACATTCAAGGTTAGAGAATTGAGAACTTTACCAGTTGGTCTTTCTAAACGCACCGTATCTGAAGTTCATTGTGAAGAAAGTGATGGGGAAACTTCAGTGGTGTCAACTGATGAATCAGACTCTGCTAAGACCATGTCGTGTGATGTAAAAGAGACTAATATTTCCAAACAAACAAATTGTGAATCGGATACGGGATTGATTCCTGATGGGAAAGATCTTGAAATTCTTGCTTTGAAACAGGTTATTCCAATTAATTGTTTAGAGTCTAAAAGTTCACCTTTGAAGATTGCCAGGGACTGCGAAAAATTGTGTGAAGAGAAGCAACCAAGAAATGCTCTGAAGGACAACTTAAACTGGAGGCTGAAACAAGAGAACTTCAAATATTTATCACCCATCACAAAACGTCGTCGGAGATTAGCTTCTTGTAGTCATGCAGAGAGAAACCATGGAATGATCAGTTCAAGTGCTAGATTGGAACAAGAGAAGCATAATTGCTGCTCAGATACTCGGAATTCAAGTGATAACATCATTTTGCCAGCAGATTCATCTCAGAATTCGGTGTCACCCTTCAGTTCATGTAAAGGCAGCGCGACGGAGAGCAGTGGAGGCAGTTTTCGTGACACTGTTTTTGGGTCAGAACATCCTCATCAGAAACCTCAACCAAGGGCATTGATTGACTTGAATGTACCTCAAGTCCCCCCAGATTTTGGAACTGATCAAGTCTCCGTGATGGAGCCGAGAGAAGGGCAAAATGGTCAAATGAACAAGCGGCCAGATGATCACGATGAACTAAGAACTTCTAAAGATATGGCTAGTTCTGAGCAGCAGCCTAACATGAACTCCCGGAGGCAGAGCACGAGAATCAGGCCACCGACTGCAAGAGCATTGGAAGCTCTTGCTAATGGGTTCTTGACCACAAATAGGAAGCGAAAAAGTACAGAAGTCTCTCCACGAGAGAAGTTGCCATCAAGACCACCTCGTCGTGCCCGTTTTGGGGTTGGCATTACTGAAAATTTTGGTACCTGTATTGTGGCTTCCAATGTAGAAGAGGTTGGAAATGATGTCTATAACGGCAGCAGCGACATCTTCAGCAAATCTCCGCCTCTATCCAAGGGAAACATGACTCAAGTTTCAGGCTCATAAACTGGTTAGATATCAAATTTCCAACTTCACATGTGAGATTATGACTTGAAGCACTGTTGTTTGTTCTCATCCAATGTTGCATGATGATGCTTCCTCTATTAATCAATGAGAAGGTTCATGCTGCAATTTCTGTTTGGCTGTTGTGACAACCTGTTGTACTAAGAGACACTGCTATGTCTTTCAGTTTCCGATTGGTGGTCACCGAAATATGAAACTTGAATGGGTTATCATAACTGTGATAATTTTTAGATACTAAATTCATCCAATGCCCCTCTCAAACTTCAGCTAAGATCATTCGACAAAATCGTCCACTCCTGCAAAGTCACTCTTCATTGGCTGATCTGTGTGTAACTGAGGCTGGACCGAAAAAGGCTGCCGTGCCAAAATTCAAGTGGTTACTATGCTGCTATATCACACCAGTGAGTCCATGATAGTCCAGAACAGTTCTGCATCTAGTTTCTTCTGATTATTCTCACCATCCGTAATAAATTTAAGATGATTTGTTGGCTTCAGAGTAATAGGAAAATAAGAGGAACCTTGGATTTCTATGGTCTTGGCAATAAAATTGCTGACTTTAGTTTTTCTTGATTCATTTGGATATATACTCTTTTCAGATTTTGGATCATCAACTTGATGTATGCAATATGTGTTTGTAAATTGTAATCAGCGTGTCTCTAGTTTGTATCTTTGTTCTCAATGCCTGTAAGGGTCTCTTCTGCATTGCGAGCCTTCAATTCCAAATCCAGTGATTGGATACAATAAAGGCCCTGTTTGGTAACATGGGTTGATACCATTTTTTTGGTTTTGGTGTGAAAAGATGGTACCAACCCATATTTGGTAAGATTGGTGTTGGTACAACATACAACAGTACCAAACCAATGGTACCAAATTGGGTTATTTTTGGAACCATCAACTTTGATGGTTTTTGGTGGTGCGGCATTGTAGCACCCCATACCAACTCTACCTGGTTGCACCATCTCACCCACACCAAACCAAATCCCATTTTTCTGTTCTTTAATATATTACGCACAATTCCAAACGAATTATAATATTATAATATTAATATTAATATATTTTAATATTATTAATTTTAGTATTAATATATTTTAATATTACAAATTTTTAATATTTATAAATAAAATGTGAAACCATCTCAAGTTACCAAACATGGTTTGGTTTCAGAATTTCAACCCATACCAACTCTACCAAACATGGTTTGATTTTTCAGCATCATTTTTTCTCACATCAAAACTATCTGCACCAAGCATGGTTTGGAACCATAATAAAATCATACCAAACCAAATCCATCCAACCCAAACCAAAACCAAAAATTAACACCGCACCGCACCGTTACCAAACGCACCCTAAGGGTCTGCTTGATATGGAACTATGAAAACAGTTTTCTGTACTTTGAGTTGCAAAAAATAAAAAACAACTAAAATTTCCTTCTTGACAAGTTGTTTTGTAAAACAGTGTTTGGAAACTCAAATTTAATAATATCAATTTTTGGAGAACATCTCAGAAACAATAAAACAAGGGTGTGTTCACTAACATGGAACGTTTCATGTTTAAATGTATAATTTATTATATATAATAATAATAATATTAAATATATAACATATTATATTAAATAATAAAATAATTTTAAATAACATAAAATAACTTTTAATACATAAAATTTTATATATTAGTTCGAATTTATGAGACAAAAATATATAATTTATTATATATAATACTATTATTAGATATATAATATATTATATTAAATAATAAAACATTATTTAATATTAAAATATTTTTAATTAATATAAAGTTTTATATATTATTTTGAATTTATGATACAAATATATAATTTATTATATATATTTTTATTAATATATTAATTGATATTAATAATATATTATATTAAATAATAAAATTTTATGAGTTTAATTTTATGAGACAAAAATATATAATTTATTATATATAATTTTATTAATATATTACTTGATATTATTAATATATTATTTTCAATAATAAAATATTTTTAATTAATATGAGATCAATTTTAATATATAAAATTTTATATATTAGTTTAAATATATGAGAAAAAAAATTATAATTTATTATAGGAAACTTGTGAAACAAATATTATATTAAACGTATGTTATTTGTTTCTTGTTCTCAATATTATGAGAATACTATAATATCATATAATTTGAGAATCTTTGATATTTTCTAACTTATTATATTGTACTTTAGAATTATTTTATTTATATAATAAATGCAACCAATCATATTTTTGAATTTTATTTTTTTAAAATTGTTTTGTAATTTTACTAGCTAAGTGAAATTTTAAACTGAAAAAATTGTTCTATGTTTTTTATTCTCGTTCTCAAAAAACTGTTTCCCGGAATAATTTTCAAAGTTCTATACCAAGTGGTGCCTCAATATTTATAATTTAGAATTGCATTCCAATTCCAAACAACAATTCTAATTTCATTCTACGATTTGAATTTTACAGGATAAGTTATGATTTTCAATATCAAATTTTCAATTCAAAAAATATTTTCTATAACAATTAACTTTTCATAACCACAAACATACATACTAGGACGAACCTACATGAGGCCCAGTGGGGTGGTGACCTTTATTGTATTTTTTTATTTCTACTATTTACCTTTAAATATAGAATAATAACGCTTATACCCCCATTGAAATATTTTAAAAAGCCCCTAAAGGCTCCACTGAATTTGAAATAATACGACTCTGCCCCCACTCACCTAAATCTCTAGGTATGTACTTGTATACATACTTATATATACATAAACAACTATATATACATACGCCTATATATATACATATGCATATTGTTAGTCACTAATTAACCCTAAAGGGGGGTGAATAACATTTTTGAAAAATCTTTATCTATTTTCAAAGAATATTTAAGCAATGTTAAATATACTACATACTATTGATGCACTTTGCTAGATAATAATGAAATAAAATTATCTAACAAGTTAACTATCACAAGAACAATATAATATGCAATAAACCAAGGTAAAGAGATAGAGATAGAGAGATGACATCGCGATTTATCAAGGTTCGGTAACTCCTACTCCTCTACTCAAGATCGCCCTTGAAACCTTCTCAAACCTTTCACTATGGCTTCTCCTTGAAAGGTGGAAAAGCAAACTTTTACACACAAACTCACAAGCTTGTCACACAACAAGAGGACAATCCCTTCTTGAAGATCAAGGGCTTCACTCACCCAAGATCAGAAATCTTTGATAAAAAAGAGTATCACTTAAGAAACACTTAAGACCCTAAGGTTTTATGGATAATAAACAAAGTTTAAGCTTAAGTATTTTTAGTGATGTGTTTGGTTCACTCAAGACCTAGATTCTCTTCACAATAACTCAGTTATTTTAATAGAATGAACACAAGATTGACAATACGCTTCAGTCGGCTAACTGGTGCATATCAGTCGGTTGACATTACTTTGTCAGTCGGTTGACTGAACCCTATCAGTTGGCTGACCACCTTCATCAATTAGCTAAAACCTTGACCATCAGTCGGCTGACAAATACGCTTAATAAAAGCTCAAGCTCTCTGAAGCCCTCAGTTAGCTGACCAAAAGCCATCAGTCGACTGGCTAATGCCGCCAGTCGGCTGACAAATAGAAGATAAAATTTTGTAAAAATTTCTGGAGCCCTTAATCGGCTGACCAGTGATGTCAGTCGGTTGACTGACCTTTATCAGTCGACTAATGTAGTTAACTTACAACCTTTTTTCCATTTTTATTTTTTGGTTCCGTTTTTAACCCTTGAGATTATAAGTTATGAATTCAAAGCATAAATTACGTACCTTTTATAAATTTCACTCACCAACCTATCTACCCCAAATCTTGGTTCTTCAATTTCAAGTTTTTCCATCATTGAATAACCATTTCGCCCTTCCTTGATTCGTGTTTGCGTTCATTTTCGAGTTTGTTTCCTGTTAGCCGAAACACTAAACTTGATTTGATATTAGTATTAAACACATCTTAATGGTTTGTCATCATCAAAACGGATATTTTTGTCCTAGGATAAATCCTTAGGCTAAAACCTATATATACTTATGCACAATGACAAACCTAGGGATTGAATTGAGTGGGGATGGAATTGCAATATTTAAAATTCAGGGGTAGATAAAGGAAAAAAAGAAAACATTCAATGGGGGCCTTAGGGATTATTTTACAAAAGATTCAGTGGAGCATATGCATAAATTATCTAAAATCCAAGGGTAAAAAAAAATCACTAGGGTTCATTGCCTCCACTAGGCTCTATGTAGTTTTGTACTTGCATATGCATATATATATATATACCCATAAACGCATATATATATAAATATGAATACACACAAATATATTTGCCACACATATACACACTCACTATGAAGCACGAACACGGATACGTCGGCACGACAAATTTCAAAAAAATAGGGTACGACACTCCTCCGACACGTTTATAAAAAAGTATATTTTTTTTTATATATACATATTATATTGCACAAATACTTCACTTATCACTTAAACAATGCGAACCAAATAAATTTATAAACAAAAATAAATAAATAGGTTAAATGAAATGTCTGACATGTTCAAAATTATTCATTTCACTACCATCTAAGTAATCAAAAAATTTCCCGCAACATCCGACATATTTGTCTCTCTCTCGTTATATTGTAGAATTTATTTGATGGAAGACAAATATTGGAATGTAAAATTACCAAATCTTCAGCTCTTTATGGTGTTATGTTGTTTTTGTTCATATAGTAGATAAATGAATAGGTGCTCCAATTCCTCTCAAAAGATGAGAAGGAACAAAGATGTTCAAATATCTTCAAAACAAAAGATTGGATTAGGGGTGTTGAAGTTCCATAAATGATTCACAAAATTACCGGCTTCATAAGTCTTCTATCTTTCATGGAATTGACCGACCCACCGCGTGTCCGACATGCGGACACACGCGTGTCCACCATGTGTCCAATATAAAAAAAGTTCGGGACACATATTTTACGTGTCAGACACAGACATGAGTACGACAACCCTAAATGAAGTGTCCGTACTTTATAGCAGACTCACATACACACACACACACACGCTAAACACATAAGTATAAATTCACATATATACGCATCCACATACACAAACACACATTTATACACACGAATATATATTCATACCTCTACTCACATGCTTATATATATATATATATATATATCAATATTGTGTAATTTAACTTCAATTTGTGATCTTTTATATTTAAACTGACTTTCGAATTGAAATTCAATTACATTCGAATTTTAAGTCATATTTAAACAATATTTTTTAGATTACATTTGTGTAATTGAAATACCATGAAATACGCTTAGGGTCCATTTGGTTGTGCGGATTTGGAATTGAATTAGAATTACATTAGAATTGGAATGTCATGATATTTCAATTCCACAAATGCAATTCCAAATACATTCTTTGGATGTATATTAGAATTCAACTGTAATTGGAATTCAATCCCAAACCCAACCCAATTAGAATGTTTAAAATTAAATTCGACAATATATATAAATATGTATATAGGTATAAGTATAGTTATGAATATATGATGCACGTCGAACGGGGTTAAAAATAATGGTCAAGAACGTTCCCTTACGACGACAAGGTTTTACCTATCGCAAGTGCACAAATCGTTTTGTAGTACAGTTTGACTTGAGAAAGGTTATCGAACCCGATGGACAAAGTTGTATTCTGAACTCTCGTAAAGTAATACTCTCGAATTGCTAGAAAAGTATGGTTTGTTGTTTGTGATTTCTGAACTAGTTAACTAATAAAACAAGTAAAGATAGATTAAGACAAGAACAATAGAGATAAAAACTAGGATTTTCATATTCCATCACTAACCAGATAATATATTTATCTACTTGCTCAATTGCAAGAGGGCGATCCATCACCATGAATCAGATCGTACCACAAATAGTCGAATACGTCCCAAAAAGGATACTATCCACCGGATTCGCTACAACTCATTTCCGGATAGAGTGTGACTAGTACATGCCATCTACCTTACTCTAATCTACTCCTACAACATGAAATTAAACTAAAGCATGTCTATATCACCTCGTCGAGGCATGACTTGTGTAAACCTAGGGTTTCAAGTGTTAAACACCATTGTGTAGAAATTCATGATATGTTTAAGATAACATGATTGGTTGAGATAATGCATTCATTCAATCTAAGACAAGAATTAGAATAAATATAAAATCCCATGTTAGGAATAACTACGGTCACAAATCTACACAAGCATCACAGTGTGGTTACAGTTTCCCCTCGTTACAATTGAAAAAAATAAATAAAATACATTACTTAGCTAAGATTTTTCGAGAAAACCCTAGATACCGAATTAGTTGTTCATGGTGGCGGGTGACTGCATAGTTTATATATAAACGGGCTCCATGATCTTCTTTTCCGGATCTCTAGGTCTTAAATGACTCTCTTCTTTGAAAGATATAAAGCTCTATAGATAGTGCTCTAGAAATTATGTAATTAGAATCTCCTTGGGTCTGGTCCAGACCTTGGTATTTATAGAAGTGATTGAGAAAAGTCCTGCTTTGGATTAGACTTGTCCCGCTTGGAGTGGATTCCTCTTTAATGAGTTTCTCCTCAATTCTGAGTCAAACCCTTTGTAAATACACTTTATACACATGTTTGAAAGTGTTGGAGTCGAACACAAAGTCATCCCAAGTCAAAATGATCAATTCGGGTCAAACTAGGATTTTTTGTCGAATCTGCAGTTTTCAGCTTTTTCCAGCAGACACGTCTCACTCTTTTTATCATAATTGGAGCTACACATCTTGAATTGAGGTGTGATTTAGCTTGTTTGAAATATGGCTTCAAGCTCTTGTGTTTAGGCTCAAGAATCACTCCATTTGGACTTGTTTTGACCGATGTATGGCAGTTTGAAGTTGGCTGAAATTCTAAACCTACGATTAGTCCCTACGCTTAAGCATAGCTCTAAGCGTATGCCAAATTCCATATGCATAGCTTGAGTGTAATTTTTTATGTTTCTAGGCATATTAGCTACTGTAAGCGTAGCAAAATACTTGGAAACCACTTTTATTGATTGTTGCTCCGTTAGAACCCCCTTGACTCCTTTGGTATGTTTCCCAAAGTTACGACTCTGAATGATGTCGGTTTTGCCCTCCGAGAGAAAATTTTTGCTTGAAAACTCCTCTTTTGCTCTCTTCTTAGATAGACACAAGCACATCATTGGTTAATTCACCAAAGTTAACTCCTTTCTTCATTAAGCTCCTGAAACACACTTTAACACGCAAACCGTATAAAAGTACCAAGTAATGGAATGATAAGATTTAACAATACCAAGTTAGGGGCCTAAAATGGACAATATTTGGCATCTATTACACTCCCAAACTTAAATATTGCTAGTCCCTTAGCAATGAACAAAGGAGAACTTTGAAACTAACTCGCGATGATTATTTTTATTCTAACTACTCTACATTAATCCCTTGATTTCATGAGGGTTGACGATTACACTTAGCATGTGTAAAAAGCCTTTTAAACCCTTCGGCAATGCTGAGTGGACGAGTTAAGTCTCGTGAGGGTTAGCTATACTACTCACAACTTCTCCATTCTTCATTCGCACGTATTCATGCATTTACATACTCATTAACCAAGTCATACTACAATGTATAAGATAACATGGATGCAAACATTCTGACTTACTACTAAACAATAACTATCTCGAGTTAATGTTGTGAATGATCCCCACTAAAGTAAATAACTTCGTTAATCACTACTTCTAATACGAACAAACTTTTGTGTTTTTGTGAACATTCTCCTATGGTAGATCAATCTTTCTTCTTCTACTTCATTGATCAAACTTTGCCATTTTATATGTGAAACTCCTTCTTTCCATCTTTTTCACTTTTATCCCTTTTTATCTTTCTATACTCCGAACTTTTCAGTGAGGATTTTTAGTCTCAATCAACTGGGCCCGAGATTTTTTCATGAGATTTATGCTCATTAGTTTTCTCCCTTTTTTACCTGAACACTCTGCTTCTTTGTGGTAGGAGGCCCAATTACTCAGATCAAAGAATTACTTTTTGCATTTTATTTTTATATTTTCAAAAATTTCTGATTTTCTCTATTTCAACTCCCCTTCTCCCCTTTTTTATAGCAGCAAAGATAATTTTTTAACTACATATTTAAAGATCAATTAATTATCCCATAGTGAATATGTGCATGTGTCTATAGGTCAAGATTGTCTTTCTTGATTTCAATTTCACTAATTTATTCACCTATGTACAACCACATCACCTCACCAACTCAATCTAATCATTACTCTCATGAATAGGAGTATCACATCACATATTATTCATAAATCATAAACATAAACTTAATCAACTTGTAATACAAAATACTCATACATAAAAACAAAGAATTTTTCAAAAAAAAATCAATTTTTTTCCCAATCATTCCTTATAGCCTACCAACTATACTTCCCCCAAACTTAAATTAAACCATGTCCTCATGGTTCACAATCATACTCATGAGAAAGAATATAGTTACACTTGATGTGCAGTTCTGGAATTTCCTCTCTTCATGCACGTTCTCCCCCCCAAACTTGAATCGAGCTACCTGTAGAAATACTCAACAAAGCACATATACCCAATATCATAGCAAGGGAAGAATAAATTCAATCATATTTTTCCGAAAATTATTACTCAATATAGCACAAGGAATGAGTTTTTTTTTTTTGTTTAAATTTAAACAATGATTTGGCCTTAAGGGCCTACAATCCTACGAAATTGAAATTGCAGAATTTAAATGACATTTTATTCTACAAACCGAGGCTAGAAACTAATTTTCACAGCCTAGGACCAATGTTTAATGTCTTTGGCACGATGCTCCACAAAGGGCTACCCTTCCTCTCTTTGACTCTTGCACCACATGGCGGAACAAGTGTGGGAAGTAAATCATTCCATGGTGTCCACCGTGAACATTCAGTAATGAGCAAGACATCAAACAAATAATAATCATCATATACTTTCTCTCATTTGTCATGCTCTACATTCATCCCATGCTTAGTACTTATGTCCAACGATTCTTCTATCAACGAATAAGGTAATGGGTCCTTTATCACCTTATAAATCCCTTCCATTATGTAGTACTCATCCCCTCCTTATTTATCTTCAAAACGCAGCTCATCGAGACATTGAGTAAATATTGTTTTAGGTTCATATGGTGACTCTTTTGGCTCTTCTGGTAAAAGAATGATTTGTGCACACTTATCCTGTGAAACGTCACTCTCAGTTTAAAATTTTTCCTCTGTTTTACTGTACCCATCCTTCCCATCTTTAAAATTATCTACAACTTGATTTGGCAATTCCTCCCTTCTTAAAGTATCATCTAGTTGCCCTAGTTGGGTTTCTAACTTAGATAAGGCTTGAGAATTCCATTGGACAATTGCTTTAAACTCCCTCAAGACACTCATCAGTTCATCCTCAACACCAATTGGTCTAGACGATAAATTTTGATTTTGAAACTGGGGTGGATTTTGGTTGGAGGGTTTGAATGATTGGGTATTATT
Organism: Cornus suecica; assembly: GCA_963922005.1. Lineage (NCBI taxonomy): Eukaryota > Viridiplantae > Streptophyta > Magnoliopsida > Cornales > Cornaceae > Cornus > Cornus suecica. The sequence goes on from OY998241.1 coordinate 29,143,717, forward strand.
GGACTGAAAATCCTGAGTACTGAATGGTTGTTAACTTCTATTGAAACTTGGTTAAGGATTTTTAGTGTTAGGAAAGTATGAATTGTCTCCATTGTATGTGATCTCCTCACAATTTCGAGGGGTTGCTTCGATCTTGCTCAAAGATGCTAATAATATTTCTTCATAAGACAATAATTCCGGACGAATGGTTGCTATAATTTCACTCAATTTTGCTAAGAAATTCTTTTCAAAAGATAATGGCTCTGGACAAGAATATGCGTTTAGCTCTTCAAATTGGAATTGATTAGATGGTTGAGGATAATAATCTTGACTATACGGTTGAAAACTTAATTCATGATCAAAATATCGTGGATCCTCATTGAAGCTTTGATATGAATTTCCTATACCTGATTGTTGGTATTAGAAATTGGGATGATTGCTCCAATCCGGGTTGTATGAATTATAATATGGAACATTCGCCGAATTAGTATAGGAATTATACATTTTTTTTTCTTCCTAACAATCACAAAATCGTGGTTTTGAAGTCCTAAACGACGTGTTTCGGCCTAAAATCAACTGGGCTCACTATATAGTGAGTTTTGTTTATTGGCACTTTTCCACGCAAAAACCTATCCTCTTTCACTAAATTCGGATTTTCTGTCAATTTACACGAAATTTGCATAATTTTTTTTTATTATTATTATTTTTATTTATTTATTTAATAAAAACTAACTACTTCTAAACTACTCTAGCTATGGACAGAAATTAAGCTACACTAGAACTCACAAGTGGTCCAACGACGCAATCGTCACTGCTCCGTTGATTCCTTTCGCGCTTTTCAATGTACATCGCAAAAACAAACAATCCAACTTTAGATACAATACAATGAATTCAAGTATACAAACAATGGTCACAGTTTCCCCTCGTTAAAATTGAAACAAATAAATAAACTACATTACATGGCTAGGGTTTTGCTAGAAAATCCTAGATACCGAATTAGTTGCTCATGGCAATGGGTGACTGCATAGTTGATGTAGAAACAACCTCCATGATCTTCTTCTCCGGATCTCTAGGTCTTGAATGACTCCCTTATTTGAAAGATGTAAATCTCCAAAGATAGTGCTCTGTAAATTATGTAATTAGAAGTGTTTTAGGTCTGGTCCAGACCTTGGTATTAAGAGAAGTGATTGAGAAGAGTACTGCTTGGATTAGACTTGTCCCGCTTGGAGTAAGATTCCTCTTTGATGTGTTTCTCCTCAATTATAAGCCAAACCCTTTGAATCTGATGTAAATACACCTTATACACGTGCTTGCAAGTGTTAGATTCGAACATAGAGTCATCCCAAGTCAAACTAGGATTTTTGGCCGAATTTGTAGTTTTTAGTTTTTTCCTGCAGACACGTCTCACTCTTTTGATCATAATTGGAGCTACACAACTTGGATTGAGGTGTGATTTAACTATTTGGAAAGATGACTTCAAGCTCTTGTGTTTAGGCTCAAGAATCACTCCATGAGGACTTGTTTTGACCAAGCTATGACCGTCTGAAGTTGGCTGAAATTCTGGACCTACGATTGCCCCATTCGCTTAAGGGTAGGCCAAATTCCATATGTGTAGCTTGAGCGTAGTTTTTTTTTTTATGTTTCTAGGCACTTTTAGCTACTGTAAGTGTAGCTCAAGCGTAGCAAAATACTTGAAAATCACTTTTCTTGATTATTGCTCCGTTAGAACCCCCTCGACTCCTTTGGTATGTTTCCCAAAGTTACGGCTTCAAATAATGTCATTTTTGTCCTTCGGGAGACACGTTTTGCTTGAAAAATTCTTTTTTCCTCTCTTCTTGGATAGACATAAGCACATCCTTCGTTAATTCACCAAAGTTAGCTCATTTTTTCATTAAGCTCCTGAAACACGCTTTAACACGTCTGAACCAAGTAATTGAACGATAAGATTTAACAATACCAAGTTAGGGGCCTAAAATTGACAACATTTGATACCTATCAATATATATTACTGTTATGTATGTGTGTATATACATGCATGTATGTGGATGTGTATATATGTGTGAATTTATATGTATGTGTTTATGTATATATATGTGTGTGTGCTTATATATTTGTGTGTATCTATATTCATATTTTTATATATATGCATTTATGAGTACATATATATGCATATATATGTGTGTGTGTATGTTTTTATATATAAGTGTGTGTGTATAAATGCGTATATATAGGTGTGTATATATAAGCGTATGTATGCATATATATATATATACATGTATGTTTGTTGTTGTGAAAACATTATTGTTAGAGAGAGAGTATTTAGTGGGTCAAAGTTTGGAGAAGATGTGGAATTGGAAATCAAAATCTCTCCTTGTGGAATTAGTGTCATTGGAATTGCATTTCAATTCCAATTTCAAAGTATTTCGTTATATCCAAACAATGAATTTGAAATTGGAGCCCCCAATTCCAATTCCAAGACTCCAATTCTATGATCCCAAACGGACCCTTATGGTCATCGCACCAGTTAGATTTGGCCTCATCTGGTAAGTTTGTTACAAGAAGACTACTAAACAATAACAAAATGGGAAGGAGATATTTCTTGCTTTTGTGTTTTTTGAAAGAGTTAATTTCAGTAAACCCCTCTATGGTTTCAAAAAAGATCACTTTGCCCCCTTTTATACAGAAAACTCCTATGCATTTATCAAATTGTATCAGCTTGCCCCATTTCCTATAATTTTGGACCAAAATACTCCTGAGATTTAATGCAAAATGATTTAAAAATTTAAAAAACATATAAAATTCATAAAAAATAATTAAAAATTTGAAAAACATATATAAAATTAAAAAAATATATATTAAAAAAAATATATATAAAATTTGAAAAACATATATAAAATTAAAATATATATATTAAAAAAATATATATAAAATTAGTAAAATATATATAAAATTCGAAAAAAATATATAAAATTCAAAAAAATATATAAAATTCGAAAAAATATATAAAATTCGAAAACAATATATAAAATTCGAAAAAAACATATAAAATTTGAAAAAATATATAAAATTCAAAAAAATATATAAAATTCGAAAAAAACATATAAAATTCATAAACTATATATAATTCGTAAAAATACATATAATTCTAAAAAGTATATAATATTCATAAAAAAATATATAAAATTCGAAAAAACATATAAAATTTCAAAAAACAAGTAAGAAGATGTAAAAAGAAGATAATATATTAAGGTTACAAGAGAATACAAGTAAGAATATATAAATTTTGAATTTTATATATTTTTTACGAATTTTATATATATTTTTATGAATTTTATATGTTTTTTCAAATTTTATATATTGTTTTATGAATTTTATATATTTTTACGAATTATATATATATATATATATATATGAATTTTATATATTTGTTTCTAATTTTATATGTTTTTTTTTACTTTTATATGTTTTTTTCGAATTTTATATATTATTTTTGAATTTTATATATTTTTATCGAATTTTATATTTTTTCGAATTTTTAATATTTTTTACGAATTTATATATATATTTCAAATTTTATATGTTTTTTTGAATTTTAATCATTTTTCATTAAATCCCAGGGGTATTTTGGTCCAAAATTATAGGAAATGTGGCAAACTGATACAATTTGATAAGTGTAGGAGAATTCTCTATATAGGAGAGGGTCAAAGTGATCTTTTTTTAAACCATAGGGGGTTACTGAAATTAACTCTAATTGAAAAACAAAATTATGATTTTAATTTATATAGAAAAAATAGAAAGTAAAATAATATTTAGTAATTATTAATTATATATATTTTTTAAAAATATGTTTAACAAAACAAACCGCAAAAGAGGTATTAGTTTTTGGTTTTGAAAAATATTAAAATTCTTTTTAGAAAAATTTAAGTTAGGTTTTTTTTTTTTTAAATTATTTTATTTATTTATTCAATGCTCATTTTATTTTATTTATTTTGTATATTTATTTATTTAACTTATTGTTTTTATATATTGTTAATAATTCGGTTTGAATGTTAGGAAACAAAAAGAGAAACTCTTCTTCGTTAGTCCTTTAAATTAAAAAATAAAAATAAGTAATAAACGTAAATTAGTAAACGTAATTATACAGCTTCTCAAGAAGTAAAAATACAAAACACGGAAATATATATATCCTGTTAATCACCGTAATAAAGCATTTTAAAAAAATCCTAAATTATACATAACCTTCGGTCATTCCCATCTCTTACACAGCAACTGAACTCGTGGTGGAATATTATGAAAAACCGACATGAGAAAGACATATTTTATGAAACCTAACAATATATATATATATATATTTATCATGGATCTGTATCAACTGCATGAGATGATGAGAAGTAATGTTTCAGTGGGTCCAAGTTTGTAACTATGCATTCAAAAGGCAGGCCATTGCTATTGGGCTTCGTTTTCTTTTAGCCGTTGGATGAGTATACCAGGGCAGGACCTCCACGATCTAACCCCGGAGCTCTTTCCACGTATTACACAACTGTGATAAAATTTCCTGCCTGGCCTGAAAGCAAACACGCAGAATGTAGACGTGGTAGGCAGCAGAGTCATCCACGTGGACATTCCTCCTTGAGTCCTTGACTATGTTCAAAGGCTTCGTTTGTTTTGGTGTAAATAAGAGAAAATTAACATAACGATTTGGATATTTTGATTATTCATTTATTTCTTTTACGTCAAAACTTGTAAGATGAGTAGAAATGAAAATAGATTTAAATGGTAATTTTGGAAATTTTGATATATAAATGAGTAGATCCAGATTCAAGAGTACCAAAAAAAAAGTGAATGTCTTATCTCTTTATGATGTATTAATGAAGAGAGAAAAAAAGTAGAATAAATTGGAATTAGTTTGAAAGAGAAATAAATTTAACATATTGCACTATGTGCCTATTTTATTTTATTTTTTTTTGACAAAGAACAAGTATTAATAAAACAATTAGTAAAACACTATGAGACACGTTTTAATTTTGACTTTTTATTGTTAACAAAATTAAATCGTAGGGTGTTATTGAAAAAAATTGCATGTTTGGTGATATAAATTTAAATTTATTTTAAATTTGGGAAAAAATTATTTTAATTATAGTGTTAAAGTAAACGGTATAAAAATACGAAAAAAAAACTAATTTGCTATTTTTATTTTTTTTATATTTTTTTATTAATTTATAATTATATTAAACAAAATTCATCACACCAAACATGCTTGAGTAAAAAACATTCATTAATTTTCCACCCAACATAAAAATATAAAAAAGATAAACACATGTTCCAACATGAATTAAATAGTGGAAAAACCGTGTTGCCTAAAAAAAAGTGTTGAGAGATGAAATAATTGGATGGGAGAATAGAGGCTCATATATTATTCTTTAACCGTCCAAAATGAATATAACAAATTTTTTATTAATGATTATGTGATTTGCTCATGTTTCTTATAGTCAACAAATCTCAATTTTCATCAACTCACAAACGAGAATAATTAATAACTATGTGTTACAAACAGAATTAAAATTTTTTTTCATATTTCTTTTCTTGATTAACAAAAACAATATTCTTTCCTTCCTTTGCTTCAAAAACAATATTCTCTTTTTTATTTTCTTTTTCACTAACACACACGGCTATAGTATTATGCAGAGAGAATTGACAAGAGAGTGAGATGGGTCAGGCATTTCGTCGAGCATCTGGAAGGATCCAAAGTTCCACTGTCGAAACGTCGTCGCAGCTGAAGAAAGCCGTTGAGCGTCGACCACCGCCACCGCCCGTCACCGTCGACAAGGTCACCGCCGATCAAGTAGGACCTTCTTCCGGTGAGTCTATTTCGCTCTTCTTTCCAATAAACATATAAGAGAAATTCACAATTGTTGCAGTAATTTTCGTCAAATTCGCTCTTGTGGAGCATACAGCATATATATATATATATGTATATATTCACACTCTTGTGCATCCATGATCAATATACGCGTTGTTTCTTGTGTGGAATTAGATTATGTATGTATGTATATATATATATATATATATATATGTATATTATTTATCTATGTATGTTTGTTGGATGATAGTCTAAGACGAGAGGAATATTATGGCATTTGGTAAGGGGATAAATCAATTGAGCTTGTTATAATGGGAGGAGTATAAGCCGCAACAGGTGAAAATTCAGTTGGAGAATGTAGGTGGCGTGTCTGGTGCTTTAATTTAACTTATAAATAAATAAAATAAAATGGTGGGTTGATTTTATTTCTCCTTTGTTGAATTTTCTGAAAAGGGTGAAACATGAAATAGTTGTGTTTGCTATATATATAATGTGTGTGATTTTGGACAGAGTTGTGATTACTAATATTTTGTTGGTGGATGATAATTGATAGACTAAGGGAACAGTGATGATATTGGTAGAGGAGAAATTGATTTAGCTGTTAGAATTGTAGGAGTGTATGAGACTATGATAAATATTATTGTACTTCCGGTAACGACTATGTATTATAATCTTTACTACCTCTGTCCCATATTAGTTGTCCCAAATTGCAACTTTACTTGTCTCAAAATACTTGTCTAGTTCGAATTCCAATGCAATTTAACCTCCCAATTACCCTTCTTCCACTAACTTTAAACAAATACCGGACCCCACCATAATACTATATCATTAAGGGTAAAATTAAAAATTGCACACTAATTAACCTAAATCAATAAAATGTTAAAAAGTCCAAATTGAACAACTATTGCGGGACGAAGGGAGTAAATGATTTGATTTTGTTTCCCCTTTTGTTGAATTTCTTGACGAGTGTGAATTAAGAACCAATTAATATATTAAGCATCTATTGTTCCATCTACATACACATGTGTGTCAGTGTGTGTGATTTTGAATAGAGTTATGATTACCTCGATTCCTGCTTGGTGCACTTGGCTCATGGATTTTATTCATATAGCTCACCCTTATAGGTTATAGGGCACTTCACTCGCTCAACACTCGTTCAAAACATCCACGCATTCTCTTCAATCAAAGAAAAGGAAGACTGAAAATCCCGCTTACAGATCACAACTATAGTCAGAGTAGGAGTTCCCATCCATCATCTCCATCGAGGCCTCGTTTACCTGTCAATTACTGTTGATCCGCTCCATTAGATTCGGCAACTAAGGACAAGATTACCATCGCATGGGCTTTGATCTCCTGAATGTTCTGTTTAATATGGTCGCCTTGACCGGGCTCTTCAGTGTAGAACTTTTACCTGTTCAACTGGAGCACAACTACACTTTCATCGCTTTCACTAGAACCAAGTCATAGGGGTACTTTGATTTTTCTTCCTTAAGTCCAGGCGCAATTCCCTATGTTTTTTTTTTTTTTTTTTTTTCGCGGAGCACAAAATCTACCTTAATCGGTGAGAGCAACTAAGCATATACTTGGTGGATGATAGATTAAGAAGATAAGAATACGTATGGCATTTGTAAGAGGAGAAATTGTAGTAACAATATTCTAACAAGTAACCACAATATATATATATATATATTTTTTTTTTTTGAAATTGGATATGTGAGTGGCTTGTGATTGAAATGGTGGTTTGATTTTATTTCTCCTTTGTTGAATTTCTTGAAGAGGTTGAATCGGGAATAAATGCCGACAACATTCCACTCGAAGAACGGGATCCGCAGTATGATGCTATGCTCAGTCAGATGGCGGGTAGGATTAAATCTAAGTCTGGCGGGAAACTTGAGATGGGTGAGGTGAGTTTTTCTATGAAACTTTCATCTATGATTGAACTTGCATTAATGGCTCATTGCTGTTCGCTTTTGATTAATGTTAAATTAAACTCAACATCTTTGTTCATTCTTTCTTTATGCTGTTGGGAAAAAAGGACTTCTGATTCTCACCTGATTAATTAATATAAGCATGTTTAGTACAATCTTTCCGGTTTACGACTGCCTAAAGAGTATCAATGATGGTCTGGGTAGAGCATTTATTAAGGGCTTGGTTGTTGTCTATTTTTTTCTACTAAAGCATTACACGCGATTATCATTGTTTCCTTTACTTCATATTTGTTAGTAACTTGATGCTGAATTTTAAGAAGCTGGTTACAGATACTTAGGGGTGGCAGTTGGGCGGGTTTGGGTCGGGTCGCTAACGGGCGGGTCATTAACGGGCAGTGACCTAATCTTCTATGACGGTTTGTAAGCGGGTCGGGTCTACCCGCGGGTCAACCCAACCCGTATTTTTCCCCCAAAATGTGTATATAATTATATTAAAAATTTGTCAAAGAATTTCAGCTTCTTTATTTTTGTCTGAAACCGTTAGTAAAAACAGTATATATATACATATATTATCCCTTTACTATAGAAATATGATGTTGGAGTGTTTGGAGCCCACTACAGTGGTGTATACATGGGCTGGGGCTTTCAAAAACTGTAAATTTATAGTATAGTTACAAATTATATAATTCAATCATATAACTACATGTAAGTAAACATTTGTATAAAATAAGAGGAGTCAAAAAATTAAATAAAAGAATATCGAACATGATAAAATAATAAAAATAAAATTTAGTTAATATATGGACTAATAATATTCCAAGACAATAAGTTGAAAAATAAAATTATAGTCATGGAATATTGATTTCAAACCGTATATTTAAGTACATACAGTTTGCAAAATATAAAACTAGGAACATGCTCATAAATTATAGCAATAATATTGAAAAGAGAAATGTGTATAGCACATATAATACATGAGTGAAAGAAAAGGATGCCTAAATATTCTAGAAAAAAGAAGGGAAAAGTGTCACGTGCCCTACTTTGTCTTGGTATATAAAAAAAAAATATATATATATATATATATATAAAAGTTTATACTCAGGGTTACTACGGTATTGTGTGGGAAGAAGTGAAAAAAGGAGGTGCATTTATCAAATTGGTACTATTCTAATAATCACTTGCTAACAAACTTGGAAAAGTTGTAAAAATGTACCATTCCTCAACCCTTTAATAATCTTAAACTAAGGTTTAACAAAATAGCTCTGAGTTATATATACATATATGTATATATATATATATACATCTGTTGATATAGAGAGAGAAAGTGAGGTGAGAGATGGAGAAGAATAGAGCAGGTGGAAGGAAGAAGGAATGTAGGCGGTCGGAGGAATAAGGTGATCGGTTGGCTGATCTTGGGTCTGTAAATCTCAATTGACGGGTTGATACGGGTAACCCGCACCCAACCTGTTGTTTTCACTCTCCCCTTGAACCCAACCTGTTATCAACCCGCAACTTAAACCACTCACCCATTAACTCAAATTTAGTGGCCGGGTATGGGCGGGTTGGTGGGTTTGGGTAAATATTGCCAGTTCTACAGATACTGTAAGAGTTGTTTGCTTGATTTTCGAAATTCCAATAAGTTCACAGGACAAATGCATTTGGAAGTAGATGGGGTAGAAATGGATTTGTGATTGAAAATTGGCATAAGGAAAATATGCATATTGGTGTGAATGTTTTTGTTTCCATTGCGTATTGGTATAATGCGCACTTTATTATATGTGCTCCATTTTTTTTATTTTCCATGAATGCCTTGTGCAGCAGTATGCTCAAATTTCTAGAATGTTGGTGTCCATAAAATGAGAGGTTTCTCAGAATCATGAATTATAAGCAGCCTTTAGCTCAAATGGTGATCAACCATTTAAGGCCAACAACCCGGTGACACACTAACTCTTTAAGAATCACCTCCTCTAGTTAATTGGAAGGTTGGTGGTCAAGTGTCCTTCGGGGCAATTGTGGATGTGTGTTTGGAATAAGGATTATAGAAAAGCTAATAAGGTAGAAACTAGAATGATGTGTTGTCGGCATGAAGACTGTGCCACCTGTCAAGTTGTCATGGCGCAGATGTTCTATCAAGTTGAATAGTTGAAGTCGCCTTTCCAGATGCACGTGTTCTAAAACTACCCGTTACTCCAAGGAATTCTGAATCTTGCGCTAAAACTTTGTTCCACAACGTGTCTAGAACTTCTTTTATGTAGGTAGTACTCATCACCTGCTAATGAAGTCATGTAGGAGTTATATGTAACATCACTAGGATTGATTGTACCTATTTGCTTCCAAAATTGTCCATATATTGGAAGTTCCTATACATTTTTGTGTGTGCTTATGTTCCTTTTGGTGGCGGTGATGGTGGTTGGGGAGAGGATTACCTGGTTAGATATTTAGCCTACTTGCATAAATAGGGTCGGCCACACGAATGCTCTCTTTCCTTTTTTTTTTCTTGTAAGTTCAGTATTTAGTTTTTGAAAATTATTTTTAATTACTTCATCCAATGCAAGTTTCGGCCATTCTCTGTCACTTACCTTCCAGGCAGAGGACCCTTCCTCACTTAACCTGTATGTCTTCTGCTTTACGTTGTACATGACCAGGGGTAAGGTTATTTTACTCCACTAAATACTTAATCCACGAAGACTGAACTCCAGTATCCAACAACGGCATCCCTTTGTACACCTCAGGTCTCAGTCAAAGTCTTCATACCGTTCACTGAGTTCATGGCTCTGCAGTTCAACTTATAGGACTGTAAAGCATAACTGAGTGCTGACTAATAATTAAAAACCACCAATAAAGGAGGAGGAGGAGGAGGAAGAGCTGCTATTGCTGGCTTAGGTTGCTTCACATTTCTGAGATTACTATCAATTTAGCAGGTTAGGGTTGCTTCAAGGTCCTGAGTTAAATGAGTGACAACTTTGGGTTGCTTCAAATTCGAGTCAGGATCTGTTTTAGCCTTTTAGGTTCTTGAAAGAGTGCCTTCTTTCAAGTTGAAGAAGATGGACTCCTTTCTTCATTCCTTCCAGTTTGGGCATCCTATCTATCCACCTTCGCAGAATCATTGTGCATCTGCAGAACCAGGTGCTCTAGAAGGGACGATTGCTTTCTTCGGTGACTAGTCCTAATGAATAGTACATGCTTGAAAACAAACTTCACCTTATAGGACTGTAAAACATGAGTGCTGACTGATATTAAAAACCACCAATAAAGGAGGAGGTGGAGGAAGAGCTGCTATTGCTGGCTTAGGTTGCTTGAAATTTCTGAGTTTACTATGAAATTAGCAGGTTAGGTTTCCTTCAAGTTCCTGTGTTAAATGAGTAACAACTTTGGGTTGCTTCAAATCCGAGTCGGGATCTGTTTTAGGTACTTGAAAGAGTGTTTTCTTCCAAGTTGAAGAAGAGTAACTCCTTCCCTCATTCCTTCCAAGTTCGGGCACCCTATCTATTCACCTTTGCAGAATCATTGTGCATGTGCAGAGTGACTTGTTTATAATGGAGAGTGATCATCGCGTTCTAACTAGTCTGCTTCGTATTTCACATTGTTTATATCACTTTGGTCAATTTCTGAGTTCAAGTACTCTCTCGCAGGCATTTGTGGTTCAAAAGTACAAGAGGCCATTGCCAAAATTGAGAAATACAACACAGGATTCTGGTAGATACGAGGAAAGACCTGTTCCTGCTGGAACACTGAATGTGGCACAACTACGCCACATTATCCTCTTGTACCAAGGCAAGGCTGATGATCATAATGGTCCTATGAACATCGACCAGATATCTCAGAAGTTCCGAGTTGATCCTGAGCAAGTTCAGAGGATCGTGCAACATGTTTCTCTGCCTCCCGAGGACAGTACTAAACAGAAAAAATGATCGATAATGGCTGTTTCTAGACTAACATGGTTCACCATGCTACAGAAACGGCAAGATGATGAATTTCACCGGAAGGACTTGATGCTCAATACATTCATCATACTATTTTGTGTTGGAAATTTTGTATATTTTTCATTTGTTTGTTGGCCAGAGTTGATGAGGTTACTTTACTCTGATGGGTGTTGTTATTGGGATCAATAATTGGAAATTCCTTGTTTTTGTGGAATATGGAGCTATGCTTCTCAGCATTTGTAGCATCAACCATGATATATGAAATTACATTCCACTGACTAAATGCTCAGCATATTTTTTTGAGTGATATTTCAGTAAAACCATTTTAGTCTTTGATGAGGAATTCTCTCATATTCTTGCGGATTCATCAGGGCATATTTATAGATATAGTAACTCCATGTTATGTTTTATAGAAAGGGAAAATTACATCTCCAACTTATGAACTTAGCCGATACAAAGTTATATGATAGATAGCACCCAATTTTTCCGAAGACATGGTATTAGTAAGGGTGCGTTTGGAAAGCCTGTTTTTTGTATTTGTTTTCTGTCTTCAAATATAAAAACTGTATTTGTATTTGTCTTTGTTTTTTCAGGAAAAAACTAAAAACAAAAAAGCGTTTGGATGAAGGTGTTTTCACCATTTTTATTTGGTGAAAATTGTATTTTATGAATTTGGTGTTTTCATTATTTTTACCACCTAAACAGTGAAAAAACTCAAAAAACAACTAAAAGTTGTATTTGGTGTTTTCATCACTTTTACACACTATTCACAGAAAACAGTTTTCTTGGGGAAAAAACAGTGAACAGTAAACGCGTTTGCCAAACGTGTTTTTTTTTTTAGTCTTGTGAACAGTAAAAAAACAAAAACAAAAAACAGGGTATCCAAACGGACCCTAAGATAGATAGTGTTTTGAACACTTTTTTATTACGGATTTATTTGTAATGTTATTTCTCTAATACTATTTATTTGTAATTTTGTCTAAAAAAAAACAACTGATGAGAATACCTAGAGGGTGTTTTTTTAGAAAATAATAATAAAAGATTACAAATACAGCGTATTAATACATCTATATTAAAAAATATTTACAAGAAAGAACTAAATCAAAAATTTATTCACAAAATAGACAAAAGAAGATATTTTGATCATAATATAGAAAAAGGAAGAAGTTGATAAAAGTAGTACAAAGGGCAATATGTCAAAAAGAAATATAGCGTTTAGAGGGTATTCATGTCATTAGCATATATATTTGCTAAATTTGTAACTAATTATATTAATAGTTACTTATGTTATAAATAAACTGTTTATTGTTTAGCTCTTTCTTGCAAAAACTTTTTATAGGGCTGCATTTGAAATACTACCTCAAATAACTGTCTTTGTAATTTTCCCTACCTACTTGCCTAGAAACTTATTTTCCATAACAAAAATGCATCAAAATTTTCCATGACTTGTTGAGCCTTCAACTATTAAAATTTATTGGGCTCGTGGGCTCCTTTTCATTTGGGCCGTTGTGCAGTTCCAGAGAGAAATAGAAAAATCTGATTTGAATAATTTGATGAACAATAAAAAAAAATACATATATACATCTTTCAAACAAAAAGAAAGTGTTACCTGGTAGTTGTCCTGAATATTTAGTTGAAAAATTTTGATTCTAAAAATTGTGTTGGAAAAAGTTTGATTTCGAAAATATTTTATAATTTTAATTTGGGCCGTTGTGCAATTCCAGAGAGAAATAGAAAAATCTGATTTGAATAATTTGATGAACAATAAAAAAAAAAATACGTATATACATCTTTCAAACAAAAAGAAAGTGTTACCTGGTAGTTTTCCTGAATATTTAGTTGAAAAATTTTGATTCTAAAAATTGTGTTGGAAAAGGTTTGATTTCGAAAATATTTTATAATTTTAAGACCTAATTTGTCTAGTGGGGAATGTCAATATTGTCCTTTCACGGAAAAGATTTTGTTTTGTCATCTTTCAATTTTGTTAAGAAACTACACAGGTTCTTAAGAAAAGAAAGAAGAAGAAAGAAAATTAATATCTATTTATACAAAATACACATATATATATATATATATATATATTATCTTATGATTAGTTGAATAAGATGGATTGGGTCATGTCATTACTAAAGGCTTGTAGAATATATCACTAAAAGTTGTTATAAATTTTGTTTGTTGAAAGGCATCTATCCTTCACTCTTTATTATAACTGGTTCTCGGTCCATCGTTTATAGTGTAGTTGGGCATAAACTTTTGTAGTATTACATAAGCTAATCATTCTCTTTTAACTTTAATACTATCCTTAAAATTTTGTACCGACCATAATAACCATGAATATTCCTAAATATATTTGATAAACTTATGAATAATGTTTGGGTCCGCACCCCTTATTTGGACCAATAGAATTAAGACACTTGACATATATTAATTAAAAATTAGAAATGGGTATTACCCATTATTTATGGGATTCAACCCGGATTTGAATTTTTATTTTTTCTCTTATTCACTTTAAAAAATAAAAATTTAATGGGCAATTTAACGTCATATATATATACATGTACACTTTCCTTAAACACAAATAAGAAAAAAGTCACAATCCACGAATATTATTCGATATTGTGATGGGTACTTCTCCATATTTCGTAAAATCGAAAGATATATAAATGAATTGGATACAAAAAATTATGAACACAAATAAGAAAAAATAAAAATAAAGTGATTGAAGTATAGAAATTTGGAGAAAAAAGTCAAAAATCTCGTGTGTAAAGTGTCGCTCACCACACCAAATTGATGATATTACAGAAATAACACAAAATATTTTATTATCATTTGGATTCAATTGCAATATACATAGCATATATATATATGTGTATCAATCTATATATAAATAAAAGTGTACACGCATATATTAATCTATCTATACAAATAAGTGTACACGCATATGTAGACGTTAAACTGCCCATGAATTTTTTTTTTTTAAGTGAATAAGAGAAAAAAGAATAATTCAAATCCGGGTTGAATTCTATAAATAATGAGTAATACCCATTTATATTTTTTAATTAATATATACTATATATTTTAATTATATTGGTCTAAATAAAAGATAAGGAATAAATTGATCCTCCCTGGTGGTGAGGACGAAGTATTGTCCTAAACTTATTTAAGGATCGGACGACATTAGCAGCTTAGGCGGTGTTGTCACCCAAAATTCGCAGCCACGTCACGCCCTACCATATATGTGTTGATGAATACGGCACTGCAAAGATCACTATTGAGCTGACACGTGGCACAATTGAAACTCCCGCTACATAGTCTGCACAAATCTGATTGGAACATTCGACAGTGAGTCAATATATGGCAAGAGACCAAGTTCGACTCAACCAGCCAACCATGCACTGTGTTATAAAATAGGGGTTGATGTCATATATAGGGACCTAGGTATGCTATGTTTTTCAATGGATGAATGGCAGCATAGCTTTGTATCAGCTCCTCCAAAAAAAAATTCATTTTCCTTCCCAACACTCCAATATGTGGGTCCTATATGTGTTATATTTTGTATTACTTTATTTATTAATTTTATAAACATACATAATTTTTTATTTTCTCTTTTATTTTCGTAATTATTAAATCACTATTAATAATTAATAATTTATCTTTAATAGGTATTAAATAATTTTTAATAATAATATGACTTCCCAAAAATATCTTTATCATGAAAGTTGACAAAATGAGACATGACACGGTAATATGACACGAATATGTTGTGAATTAAAAGGGTTAGAGTTCACCAGATATGGATTCAAATTGTATAAGGATTGACTCGAACACGATACGAAAATATTAGTATCGTATTTGGGTTAAACTCGAACAACCAGTTTGACCCGATTATATTTATATTTATATCTTTTAATAATTTTTATCTTCCCTAATTGGTAATGGTTTGAAATAATAAAATAATTGTAATTGGATTGTGTTAATTTCAATTTTTTTTTTCTGATAAACAAATTAAACGATTCGTTTTGTATTGGATTATGTTAAATTTTAATTTAATATTTCTGATAATATGTAAAATAAACTATTAAATTTAAAAAATCTGATGCCACATTAGTAAATATATAATATGTGAAACAAACTTAATCTTCTAAGCTTATTTTTTTTTATATTTGATAAACACTACCCACATTTACAACTTATTTATATCTATTCTACGATTATAAACCTGATTAATTATAGATGATAAACTTATAATCTGTAAAATAAACTGATAAATTTAGAAAATTTGTTGTCACATTAGAAATTATATAATATGTGAAATAAAATTAATCTTCTAAACTTATCTTTTTATATTTGACAAACAGTACCCCCATTTATAACATTTATATCTACAATACTATTATAAACCTGATTAATTATAGATGATAAACTTATAATATGTGAAATAAAAGTAATATTCTACCCTTATCTATTTAAATTTGCTTAAATAGTAATTCCTACCAAACCTGATTAGTTTTCGATATAAGGTAAAATTACTTTGACATTAAAAAAAGGTTCTTAACTATTTATCTTAATTATTTGACACTGTATTTTATATTTTATTTATTTATTTTAGTTATTTACAATTTATTATTTATTTATTATATTTTTTAATTAATAATTAATTTCGTGTCATAGTCTGGTAAACCCTTATACAACTTGAACT
Source organism: Cornus suecica (assembly GCA_963922005.1). Taxonomy (NCBI): domain Eukaryota; kingdom Viridiplantae; phylum Streptophyta; class Magnoliopsida; order Cornales; family Cornaceae; genus Cornus; species Cornus suecica. The sequence goes on from OY998241.1 coordinate 29,160,106, forward strand.
CATTTCTGGTGAACCCTAACCCTTTTAATTCACACCATATCTGTGTTGTGTTACCGTGTCATGTCTCATTTTGTCAACTTCATATCGCACTTTTCTTTAGTAGTAAATCAACTACCTTTACAACTTATTATTTATTTATTATATTTTTATAATTAATAAATAATATTTTTAAATTTCTTTATTTTTTTATCAATTATTAATTAATAATAAGTTATCCAATTCTCCTTCTCTTCCCGCCCAATCACATGAACCTGAATTTAAAAATTCCATTTCCCGCACAAACATCACACATAGACTTTTGTTGCCACTGATAATAATAGTGTTGCTTATTGTAGTAAGTTTACTATCGTTGGTACTAAATTTGCTAACACATTATAATTATTAATTAATTTGTGTCAAAATTTAACTTAACTATATAATATGACTTCACTAATGCCCCTTAACACTTGGGGTTCAACTCCATCCAATTTTTAAAAAATTCAAATAACTTAATTGCTACTTTTAGTAATAATTTTGCTACATTTGGTACTTTTCATGCTATCTTTAGTACAAAATATGCTATGATATTTGAATAAGTTTGTTTTTTAGTTGATTTAGGGTATCAGGAAGGTTACCCTATCATATCCCAAAACTTGTGATTTCTTCATTTGTGACTTTTATAACATTTTGAAATTTATAGTTGTAATATTTTATTTTTTGGACACCTTTATGATGCTATTTGGACTGATATTTCAATAAATTTGGCTAAAATACTCAAATTCATAGGATACTTTTCTTTAATAGTAAATGTGTTGCATTTGATACTATAAATATTACATTGGTTAAAAAAACTGCATTTTATATCCTAATTTTTTTCAGTCGACTGATATAATTTTTCAATCGACTAATATATAACTTTTTTCACAAAACTTATTTCAATTATTTTATTTTATTTATTTGACATTGCATTTTATATTGTTTTTATTTATTAGATTCCTTTATAATTTATTATTTCTTTATTATATTTTTTAATTAATAATTGATTTCTATAATTTTTTTAATTATTTTATTAATTATTAAAAAAATGAAAATAAATTTTGTAAACAAATTTGTAATATTCGACTAAAAAAATCTAGGACATATGCAACAACTTTTATACCAAATGCAGCATTTATAGTATCAAATGCAAAACATTTACTACTAAAAAAAAGGTACCTTATGAATTTGAGTATTTTGGCCAAATTTATTAAAATACATTTCTAAATAGTATTAAAAATGTATTCATAAAATAAAATACTACAAATATAAAATTTGAAAAATTGTAAAAGTCAGATTTGAAAAAATCACAAGTTTGGAAATAATATTGGGTAACCCTCTCAAATACCCTAAACCTACTACAAAAAAATATTACTTAAATATTGTAGCACATTTTGTACTAAATGCAACATCAATTGTACAAAATATAGCAAATTTCCAACTAAAAACAACAATCAATTTATTTATTTTTTAAAAAAATTGGATGGAGTTGAACACCAAATTGTAAGGAACATCTTGTGTAGTCATATTATGTAATTAACTTTAAATTTTAAATAAATTAATTAATAATTACAAGTGGTTAGCAAGTTTGGTACCAACTGCACCAAACTTACTACAATAAGCATAACTATTATTACTAATAGTAGAAAACTCTATGTGTGGTGTGATTGGGCGAGAAAAGAAATTTTTTAAGTTCAAGTTAATGTGATTGGACCGGAAGAAAGGAATATGAGATATTCTAGTTGATTTGATTGGGCGAGAAAAAAAAGGAGAATTGTATAACATATTTATTTAATAAATAAATTAATTAAATACTTAAATTGATTTAATAATTATTAAACATTTATTAATAATTGATGAAATAAATAGAAAAAACCTAAACTCAATGACTAATTAAAAATTACTATAAATAAATAATAAATTATAAAATAAACAAATACAATATAAAATGAAAGTTCAGATAAATAAAATAAAATAATTAAAAATAAATATGCAAGGTGGAATATCAAAGTAGTCGATTGAGAAAATTTAGGTATAAAAAAACAACAGTGTTTGTACATGATGCAATACTAATAGCACCAAAGGCAACACATTTACTAGTAATGAAAGTATCATATGAAGAAATCACAAATGAAAAAATCACAAGTTTGGAGATAAGATAGGATAACCCTCTCAATATCCTAAATCAACTAAAACACGAACTTATTCAAATGTTGTAGCACATTTTGTACTAAATGCAGCATGAATAATACCAAATGCAACAAATTGACTACTAAAAGCAATAATTATATTATTGAGTTTTTTTTAAAAAAAATTAGATAGAGTTGAACCCCAAGGCCCCGTTTGGATACGGAAAAACAGTTTTTGTTTTTTTACTGTTCAACGATTTAAAAACAAAACACGTTTGGCAAACGCGTTTACTGTTCACTTTTTTTTCCCCAAGAAAATTGTTTTATGTGAATAGTGTGTAAAAGTGGTAAAAACACCAAATACAACTTTTAATTGTTTTTTGAGTTTTTTCACTGTTTAGGGTACCACCTCCGCCACCGCCCCCACCACCGCCGCCACCAACCACCACCGCCCCCGCCATCAGTCGCCGTCGCCGGCCCCCACCACCTCCGGTCGCCGCCGGCCACCGCAGCCGCCTCCGGCTGCCGCCACCGCCCCTTGTCGCCACCGGTCACCGCCGCCCACCACCGCCGCCCACCAATACCATTTTATTTTTCAATACAAATTTTTATCCAAAGGTTTTTTTGTTTTTAATTTTTTGCTAAAAAGAACAAAGACAAATACAAAAACAATTTTTATATTTGAAGACATAAAACAAATACAAAAAACAGGCTATCCAAACGCACCCCAAGTGTTAAGGTGTAATTACTGAAGTCATATTATGTAATCAAGTTGAAACTTTAAACAAATTTAATCAATACTATTATTACTAGTGACAACAAAACTCTATGTGTGTTTGGACGGGAAATGAATTTTTTTAAATTCAAGTTGATGTGATTGAGTGATAAGAGAAGAAGAATTGGATATTATATTCATTTGATAAAATGAATTAAGACTTGGGGTTTTGAAACCACAAGGTTTTTTTTGTTTAGCAATTTGGAAATCGGGGGTTTATGATAATTACCATTTTTTAACATTTGTGTGTAGTATTTTATTTTGTGGATACTTTTTTAATGTTATTTGGACATGTATTATAATAAATTCGGCCAAATACTAAATGTGTTGCATTTGGTATTATTATAACTATTAGATTTGGTAGAAAAATCAGTCAACAAAGAAATTTGATGGTATAAAAGGCAGTAGTGTTTGTACAGGATGAACCATTTATAGTACCAAAAAAAATACATTAACTACTAAAAAAAAGTACCGTATAACGTAATTACATAATATGACTTCACAAGATGTACCTTACAACTTGGGGTTCAACTCCATCTAATTTTTTTTAAAAATTAAATAATTCAATTGTTGTTTTTAGTAGGAAATTTGTTGCATTTGGTACAATTGATGTTGCATTTGTACAAAATGTGCTACAATATTTAAGTAATTTTTTTTCCTAATAGGTTTAGGGTATTTGAGAGGGTTACTCAATCTTATTTCCAAACTTGTGATTTTTCATTTTTGACTTTTACATATTTTTGAATTTTATATTTGTAGTATTTTCTTTTATATTTCGAAATGTGATTTTTCAACCCTTTTTACCCCTTGACCCTTTTATGCTCAATCCTAACCATTTTAAATGGGGTTGTGTTATCGTATTGTGCCTAATTCGGCCAGATCTACTTGCAATACCCTAAACCAACTAAAAAACAAACTTATTCAAATGTAGCAGTTGTAACGCCCCGCGTTTTCCTTTCTCTTTTCTGAAATTCTTTTCCAAGTGTTAATGTTTTGTGACGTCACTTATTCATGATATCTTGTGTATTCTTGGTACGTGAAATTTTTTCGCATTTACGTTTTGGACTTAGCGAGACGACTTCGTGGTTTGTGTGTCGCCAATGACTACGTGGGTTTGTTGCGACATTTTCTTGTTGATGCTTCGACAATCGTGTTCCATGCTCGAACATGTTACTTAGTTTATCGTAGACGTTTCGGTGTAGCACTTATGTGATTATGTGTTTAATTGTTTATTATTGGAACTTTTGGGAGTGAGGAGTATTCCCGGTATTTCAGTTGCATGTGGGAGTTGGTGAGGAAGTATGAGAGTCTTCCTATGTGGTTTGGAGTGTTTGGATGTGTCCCAGATTATTTCGGAGTTTTTCGGTGTCATCTTGGGGCCTTGGAGCCTTTTCTTGCACTTTGCAGTTTTAGGGTTACCGAGTACTCGGTAACTGTTCATACCAAGTACTCGGCTACTATTTATACCGAGTAATCGGTTTACAACTCGACAGATTTCACAGATTGCCTATATATGGAAGTCTTGACCTAAAATATTTCAACTTTTCTCATTTCTTCTCCAAACTCAGCCTACTTTCTATCACTTGGTTTTTCCTTCTATCTTTGCCTATATCATATATTTGGGCTTGGATTTTGGCTACGGTTTCAACACGGAAGTTGGTCGTGGTAGTCTAGCCTTCGGTTTCAGCCGTGGATTGGTAAAGATTTTCTCCTCTTTGTGAGTTATTTTTCCCAAACCCTAGTTTTGAGTTTTATTGTCAAACCATGTATTGATTCATGTTTTCTTTGTGGTTTGAGTCTCGATTCATTCTTAAGAAGCTATGACAAAGCTTTTCACCGATTGGTTTCGTCAGTTTCGATTTTGGGTGAAAGCTAGGGTTTTCATAGGCCTTGTTTGGAGGTTGGCTTGCTCTTCATTTGAGATAGGGCAAAACATCTCTACTCTCTCGTTCTTTGATTTGTGTGTGTGCGATTTGTTGGCCTTGAAATTTATTCTCGGACAATAAATCCTATTTTGATATTAACAAAACATTTAAAGCGTGTTTAATACTAATGAATTATCAAGTTCATCTTTTCAGCAAAAGACAGGTGAACGACTCGGAAAACAAACACGGAAAGAAAACGACTCGGAAAGCAAGCTCGGAAAGAAAGATTGAATAAAAGCGAAAAGCCGTGAAAGAAATTGAAGCGCGAAAATGGAAAATCAAATAATTCAACGGCGAAGGTGAAAGTTGAAAACTCAAGACTTGGGGTAGATAGGTCGGGGAGCGATCATTGTAACAAGGTAATTTTATGTGTCGATTTTATCGTATAAGCTCAAGTATAAAATGAACCGAACTCAAATGGAATGGAAAACGCTTTACCAAACTTAAATGGAAAGAAAAATATTTTTATTAAATATTTTTCATGTTGTAGTCGACTAGAATAGACCTGTGTATTTTCTAGTAGTCGACTAGAACAATCAGTAGCTATTGGTTTTTCATCCACATCAAAAGAGTCGACTGAATGACCATTGAGTCGACTAGACTACAAGAAGTAGTCGACTAGAACTCATTCTAGTCGACTAGATTAACCATTGTAGTCGACTAGAACTCAATCTAGTCGACTAGATGAAGCAATGTAGTCGACTCAAATGCAAAGGAGTCGACTAGTTCATCCTTAAAATCTGCAGATTTTTCAGAAAACATTTCCCCTGTTTTGTGGATTGTTTGTAATGGTGTTCAAACGGCTCTTGTCTTTCAATTACAATATTCACTCTTCAAAACCCTAATACAATGCTATATATAGAATGAGATGTGTATTGTGAAGACTAAGAGATTGAAATACAAAGAGAAAGAAAGCTAGCAAAAATTCTGCAGAAATTTTCTCTACAAAAGCCATTGAAACCAAGCTTTGAAAATCTGATTTTCTTCAAGTTTCTTTGAAAATCAAAACCTCTAGTATCTCTTCTTATTCTCCAAATATCATTCATTGATTATATCCTTTGAGAATACATTTCTAGAGCTATTATAAAATCACCAAAAACACTTGAGCTTATATTGATTTATCTTCCATAAAAACCTTTGGGTTTTGAGTGTTTTTGTTCTTGAGTGATTTTTTTGATTACATACGAATTTGTAATCTCGGACAAGTGAAGTCCACCGATTGTTCAAGAGAGGGTTGTTCTCTTGATTGAGAGACAAGCTCGAGAGGCTTGTGTTGTAAAGGTTTGCCATTCCACCTGTGAAGGAAGGGCCATAGTGAAAGGATCGGGAAAAGTCTCAAGAAGGGGTTCTTGAGCCGAGGAGTAGGAGTTACCGAACCTCGAAAAATCACGGTGTCAATCTCTCTATCTCTCTCTCCTTATTTCATTCATTTGCATGATATATTTACTTGAATATCTTGTATGCTAATTAGTCTTGTGATTAGTTGTTAGATAAATTGAATTGAATTTATTCATTTGACTATTGAAGAAATTGAGTATTGATTATATATTGTTCCAATTTCGAAAAGGAGTAGAAATATTTTGAACACCCTATTCACCCCCCCTCTAGGGTTATTTAGTGACTAACACGATTTTATTTTCGGACTATATAACCCTAGATGTATTTTTGCTAAGTATAAACTTGAGAAATATGAATTTAGGGTTTATTGGTGTTTATGTGCTACATGTTTATATCATCCTTAAAATAGGTATATGATACGTGCTAGATGGATTATGAGTTGTAGATTTTTGAGATGAAAATATACTTGTATACATATATATGTGAATATGAGTATTGAGGTGTATATGTATAAGTGTAAGTATACATATAGGATTTTTTGTCTTAGTAGTGTAGCCGTAATGGCATAAGTAGTCTAGCTACCTTGGTTAGTGAATTGAGATGTGAAACTTAGAGTGTTATTCTAGTTTCCTCATTCTTGTAAATTTTGAGGGTTCTATATTGAACATTAAACTTGTGCCTAAAAATGAATTAATGTGTTGATTAAATGCTTAAATTAAGATAAAAGTATGTTAAATGAAATGCAAAGTTATCTCTGTGAATTTAAGGATAACTTGATGATTTTGAACATTATTATGCATAATAATGTATCCGTGTGAGATAAATGTTTTAATTGAGATAAAAGCATGCTAAGTGAATGAAAAAATTATCTTTGTGTATAAAAGGATAACTTGATGATTTGGGATCATGAATGTGCATAAGAACGCATACTTGTTGATTATTTCTTTAAATGAAATTTAAAAGCATGTCGAATGATGAAAAGCATTTGTGTTGACATTTTGGGAATGTTGGTTATAAATATGATGTGATACATATTTATGTTGATGCATGGGTCATTGAGGACATAGTGCATGGGTTCACCTTTTGTATTAAGAATTAAATTATTGTTGGTCTACGTCCGTTTATGAAATTTTGCATGAGTAGACTTGTTCGGGATCATCGTAACAACTAGTTAGGGGGTGCTTCTTGCTCATACGGAACTAATCTTCCGAGAAACGCAGACGGTAGGGGGAGGACTTATCCAAATCCTATTTGCACGACCGCGTCGTGTTTGACGTCTTCCTTGTTAAAAGTGTAAGTGTAAAAAAATACTTGGGAAGAACGGTACGATAAATCTACCTTCATTCATGAGAAATAAAAATGAAGTGTTAGAGAATGATCCGTTGACCCTTGGAATTAGGGTGTGTGTGTGGTCACGTGTGTACCACGAGGTGTGTGAGTCATATTGCATTGAGTTGTTGTTATGTGATTTATGTTGGCATGTGAAACATGTTTAAATGTGGATTTTGTGATATATAATTCACATGTTATTTAAATGCTAAAGTGAAATGGAAGGATGTGATAATATGATTTGCATGCCTTGTTAAAGTATAATGTGCGATGAATAATTATATTTGTTGTTCTGTGCTTATATGTCCTTAGGTGGGGTTATGAGTTGGTTTTCTATGGCTTTATTGTGATAAGTAAAGTTGATAGTGGATTAGGGGGTCGATTATGAAATGTGACCTTTGAGAATAGGGTTATAGTTGAGCAACCTTGATTGATAGTTGGGATTTTGGTTGGCTATGTAGTGCAGGCCATTTGATACTTCTTTGGCATTTGAGGAAGGTATCGTTGATTATACTTTGAGGTTTTGAGTTGATTAGGTGAAGTGAGGATTGATCCTAGTCACTTGTGTGGTAACGGTTGTTGATTCCATTAGAATTCTAAGAGAGAAGATATTACATGGGAATCGAGGTTTGAATGGATTGGAAGTGGTTTTGAGTGAACCTAGTTAGTATTCAAGTTTTTACTACTAGGTTTTCCTCTTCAAATCCTAAGAATAGGAGTGTTCTTGAGGTGGTTTCCTTAACCACTTGGGGTGGTTGAGATGAGTTGTTGATTTGAGAGTTGGATTGAGTTCCCAGTTGAGAATAGGGTTATGGGATTATTCTTTCCCATTTTTTGTTGAAGTGTTGTCATGCTTGGAATTCCTTCTTCATTCGTTCTCCGTGGTTCATGTCGGATGTTGAGTGACTCCGTATGGGGTTATAGGTGTTTTGGTTGGTTCGGGTTTGGCCCGGAGTTGTCCGGTTTCGTTTCGGGGCTTTTCGGGTTCATTCTTGACTTGTTGTTCTGGGGGCCACCGAGTCCTCGGTGTTGATTTTACCGAATACTCGGTGAGTGCGTAAGTGCGCGCACTTGCGCGCGAGCCTCATTTTTCACCCAAGAGTTTTGGGCATTTTAAGGCTATTGAGTACTCGGCTACTGTTCATACTGAGTACTCGAAGCTTCCACTTGGTTAGGTACTTCTTGCAACTTCCTTTTGTTCTCTCCCTTGTGCTTCACCACTTCTCCTACTATGCTTGAGTCATTGATTAGTGGTCTTTAAGTATGAGTTTTGTTGAGTTGAAGGATCGGCTTAGGTCCATCTTTCTTGAGTGTTGGTTGCGTCGTGAAGCCGAACCACTTCTTTGTATCATCATTTGATCCTTAGGGTTGGAAATGGACAGTGGGTTCCGTGGTTCCAGCGTGTTACTTGTTCCTTCTTTGTCCTCATGGGACGTCATAGGAATCCTAGAGTTGGGATTGTTCGGTTGACTTGAGAGTGTTTTTCTCTCGGTATGTGTATCTCATACTTTCTTTCATTCATAGTCTCTGTTATGATGTGTGTGGCTTATTGCACATACGTAGTGATGTTTTCTCATCATGGGTGGATGTCCCTCCATGTTGACGAGATGTTCCGGTTATTCTTTTGGTTAGCATTGGAGTTTCATCCCCTTCTTGATGTCATGGTCTTGTGTGGACATTCTTGAGGGTAGTGTTCACGTACCCTTCATGGTTGAGTAGTTATCTTTCCTTGTTCATAGTGAGCACTTTAGTGATTGAATTGATCCCCTTGTGGATGGTATCATGAGATTGATGTTGTGGCATCAGTAGTGATATTGAAGTGAGTGTGGTTTGCTTTTGTGAAGAGATTGAGGTGTCGTATGTGTATTGTGTATATATGCATTGACGATGGTTATGTGGGTACGTAAGGACTTGAGAGTTTCCTTAGTACTAGTTATGGATGTTTATGGACATTTTAGTGATCTTAGTTCATTTTGGATCCTATGGTTATTGTTGTGGCCAGTAGAGTGATTGGGTATATTACTCTAGGGTATTGTGTACCTGGAGTACGGTTTTGTGAGTAGTGTAGACTATTAGTGTTGGATTGGTGGGTACTAGTCATAGTGTTCTCTTGTGAGGTTAGGACAACGTGACTTATACTTATTTGTTGTATCTATATATAGATATATATACGTATAGATATATATATAGGTGTGCGTTTGCCATATGATGTGATATTATGGATTCCTTATGTGCTAATTGCCTTGATGATGCATGGTAGGGACTAAAGGGATTTGTTTGAGGGGTCTTGTATTTGTGTGATTGCCATGTGGGACGATTAACCGACCTATGGTAGATGCATGTACACGGGTTGGTTCACACTAGGTTTGGACGGACGGAGGATGTGATGATTTCGATTTTTTTTCTCCTACGGGGCTCAATGAGCTCACCCCGAGTTTGGTTTGCCCTGGTGGTTTACACCAGTTTACAGGTGATATTTCAGCTAGGTATTAGGTTTTCTTGCAAGATGGCTCGTGGCACGGATGCTGTTGCGGATTTTGGGACGTTTGTTTTTAGTGTTGTTCCAGTTTAGTTTCCTTTACTTGTTCCCTGTATTGGAACCGTTGTTGTTTTATTATTGGGAGCCAGTCTGTTGGTGCATCCCTTCCCCGTATTTGGTATCGTTGCATCGTTGTAGAGATTTATTCTTTCGACACCTAGATGGGCCTTGTGTATCATTTGGTTAACTTCCGTTTTGTTTGTGTATGGAATTATTATTGATAATAATATTCCATTCGTTTTATTGGTATTGATATTCTTAGTTTGTCGCTCATTTTATGGATCACGACCTCAGATTCCTCGGATGTCCTGGTTCAGGAGTTATTGTAAATTTGGGGCGTGACAGTTTGGTATCAGAGCACTAGGTTTCACTGTCTTAGGGACGACGGGTGAGGTTCGGTGGTACGTTCGACGTTAGATGTTATCTACGATTTCCATCTGCGTTTTCTTTATGTGTTTCCGGGTTTCTGTGTTTTCCTTGTGTGGCGTCGAGGAAGTGTCTTGCTAGATATATCCTGCTGTGATTAAATTCCAACGGAGTGGGACCATTCTTCAGTCACCTTTTCTTTTCGTGCTCGTATCATGGTATAACTATCGAGGAATGTGAGTAGATCGTTTGGTCTGATCAACCGGATGAGTCTCGCGGACTAAAGTACTCCCTGATTTCGAGGACGAAATCTCCTAAGGTAGGAAGGTTGTAACGCCCCGCATTTTCCTTTCTCTTTTATGGAATTATTTTCCCAGTGTTAACATTTTGTGATGTCTTACTTATTCATGATGTCTTGTGTATTCTTGGTACATGGAAAATTTTCGCATTTACGTTTTTTACTTAGTGAGACGACTTCGTGGTATTTCGTTTCCGGCTTTGTGGTTTGTGGTTTGTGTGTCATCAACGACTACGTGGGTTCGTTGCGTAGTTTTCTTGTTGATGCTTCGGCGATTGTGTACCGTGCTCGGACATGTTACTTGGTTTGTCGTAGACGTTTCGGTGTAGCATTTATGTGATTATGTGTTTAATTATTTATTTTTGGAACTTTTGGAAGTGAGGGGTATTCCTGGTATTTCACTTGTGTGTGGGAGTCGGTAAGGAAGTAGGAGAGTCTTCCTATGTGGTTTGGAGTGTTTGGATGTGTCCCGGATTGGCTTTTCCTTCTATCTTTGCCTATATCATATATTTGGGTTTGGATTTTGGCTACAGTTTCAACACGAAAGTTGATCGTGGTAGTCTTGCATTCGGTTTAAGCCGTGGATTGGTAAGAATTTTCTCCTCTTTGTGAGTTATTTTTCCCAAACCCTAGTTTTGGGTTTTATTGTCAAACCATGTATTGATTCATGTTTTCTTTGTGGCTTGAGTCTTGATTCATTTTTAGGAGGCTATGGCAAAGCTTTTCACCGATTGATTTCGTCGGTTTTGATTTCGGGTGAAAGCTAGGGTTTTCATAGGCTTGTTTGGAGGTTGGCTTGTTCTTCATTTGAGGTAAGGGAAAACATCTATAATCTCTCGTTCTTTGATTCGTAAGTGTGTGATTTCATTTCAGGACTTTATAACCCAAGATGTATTTTTGCCAAGTGTAAACTTGAGAAATATGAATTTAAGGTTTATTGGTGTTTATGTGCTATAATCCATGTTTATATCATCCTTGAAATAAATATATGATGCATGCTAGATGGATTATGAGTTGTGAATTTTTAAGATGGAAATATACTTGTATACATTTATATGTGAATATGAGTATTGAGGTGTATATGTATAAGTGTAAGTAAACATATAGGATTTTTTGTCTTAGTAGTGTAGCCGTGATGACATAAGTAGGCTAGCTACCTTGGTTAGTGAATTGAGATGTGGAACTTAGAGTTTTATTCTAGTTTCCCCATTCTTGTAAATTTTGAGGTTTCTATATTGAACATTAAACTTATGCTTGAAAATGAGTTAATGTGTTGATTAAATGCTTTAATTAAGATAAAAGTATGTTAAATGAAATGCAAAGTTATCTCTGTGAATTAAAAGATAACTTGATGATTTGGAACATTATTGTGCATAATAATGTATCCATGTGAGATAAATGCTTTAATTTAGATAGAAGAATGTTAAGTGAATGAAAAAATTATCTTTGTGTATAAAATGATAACTTGATGATTTAGGATCATGAATGTGCATAAGAACGCATACTTGTTGATTATTTCTTTAAATGAAATTTAAAAACATGTCGAATGATGAAAAACATTCGTGTTGATATTTTGGGAATGTTGGTTATAAATATGATGTGATACATATTATTATGTTGATGCATGGGTCATTGAGGACATGTTGCATGGGTTCACCTTTTGTATTGAGAATTCAATTGTTGTTGGTTTACGCCTATTAACGAAATTTTCCATGAGTAGACTTGTTCGGGATCGTCGTAACAACTGGCTTGGGTGTGCTTCTTGCTCCTATGGAACTAATCTTCAGAGAAACGCAGAGGGTGGGGGGAGGACTTATCCAAATCCTATTTGCACGACCGCATCATGTTTGACGTCTTCCTTGTTAAAAGTGTAAGTGTAAAAAAACACTTGGGAAGAATGGTACGATAAATCTACCTTCATTCATGAGAAATAAAAATGAAGTGTTAGAGAATGATCTATTGACCCTTGGAGTTATGGTGTGTGTGTGGTCGCGTGTGTACCACGAGGTGTGTGAGTCATATTGCATTAAGTTGCCGTTATGTGATTTATGTTGGCATGTGGAGCGTGTTTAAATGTGGATTTTGCGATATATAATTCACATGTTATTTAAATGGTAAAGTGAAATGGAAAGATGTGATAATATAATTTTCATGCCTTGTTAAAGTATAAAGTGTGATGAATAATTATATTTGTTTTTATGTGCTTATATGCTCTTCGGTGGGGTTATGAGTTGGTTTTCTACGGCTTTATTGTGATAATTAAAGTTGATAGTGGATTAGGGGGTCGATTATGAAATGTGACCTTTGAGAATGGGGTGATAATTGAGCAACCTTGATTGATAGTGGGGTCTTGACCACTTGATGTTTTGCACATTTTAGGGGTGTACGATCCTTAATAGGTTGGGATTTTGGTTGATTATGTAGTGGTGGTCATTTGATACTTCTTTGGCATTTGAGGAAGGTATCGTTGATTATACTTTGAGGTTTTGAGTTGATTAGGTGAAGTGGGGATTGATCCTAGTCACTTGTGTGGTACCGGTTCTTGATTTTATTAGAATTCTAATTGAGAAGATATTACATGGGAATCGAGGTTTGAATGGATTGGAGGTGGTTTTGAGTAAACCTAGTTAGTATCCGAGTTTTGATTACTAGGTGTTCCTCTTCATATCCTAAGAATATGAGTGTTCTTGAGGTTGTTTCCTTAACCACTTGGGGTGGTTGAAATGAGTTGTTGATTTGAGAGTTGGATTGAGTTCCCGGTTAAGAATAGGGTTATGGGATTGTTCTTTCCTGGTTTTTGTTAAAGTGTTGTCATGCTTGGAATTCCTTCTTCATTCTTCGTGGTTCATATCGGATGTTGAGTCACTCCGCATGGGGTTATAGGTGTTTCGGTGGGTTCGGGTTTGACTCGGAGTTGTCCGGTTTCGTTTTGGGGCTTTTCGGGTTCATTCTTGACTTGTTGTTCTAGGGGCCACCAAGTACTCGGTGATGATTTTACCGAGTACTCGGTGAGTGCGTAAGTGTGCGCACTTGCGCGCGAACCTCATTTTTCAATCGAGCGTTTTAGGCATTTTAAGGCTATCGAGTACTCGGCTACAGTTTATACCGAGTACTTGAAGCTTCCACCACCAAGTACTCGATGTATAACTTGGTGGCACCTGATTAGGTACTTCTTGGAGCTTATTTTCGTTCTCTCCCTTGTGCTTCACCACTTCTCTTACTATGCTTGAGGCATTGATTAGTTGTCTTTAGGGATGAATTTTGTTGAGTTGAAGGATCGGCTTAGGTCCATCTTTCTTGAGTGTTGGCCGCGGCATGAAGCCAAGCCACTTCTTTGTATCATCATTTGATATGTCGGGTTGGAAACGGACGTTGGGTTCCGTGGTTCAAGCGTGTTACTTGTTCCTTCTTCGTCCTCATGGGACGTCATAGGAATCCTAGAGTTGGGATTGTTCGGTTGACTTGAAAGTGTTTTTCTCTCGGTATGTGTATCTCATACTTTTTTTCATTCCCAGTCTATGTTATGATGTGTGTGGCTTATTACACATACATAGTGATGTTTCCTTATCACGGGTGGATGTCCCTCCATGTCGACAAGATGTTTCGGTTATTCTTTTGGTTAGTATTGGAGTTTCATCCCCTGCTTGATGTCATGGTCTTGTGTGGCCATTCTTGAGGGTAGTGTTCAGGAACCCTTCGTGGTTGAGTAGTTATCCTTCCTTGTTCATGGTGAGGATGTTAGTGATTGAATTGATCCCTTTATGGATGGTATTGTGAGATTGATTCAGTAGTGATATTGAGGTGAGTGTGGTTCGCTTTTGTGAAGAGATTGAGGTGTCATATGTGTATTATGTATATATGCATTGACGATGGTTATGTGGGTACGTAAGGACTTGAGAGTTTCCTTAGTACTAGTTATGGATGTTTATGGACATCGTGGTGATCTTAGTTCATTTGGATCCTATAGTTATTGTTGTGGCCACTAGAGTGATTGGCTATGTTACTCTAGGGTATTGTGTACTTGGAGTACGGTTATATGAGTAGTGTAGACTACTAGTGTTGGATTGGTGGGTACTAGTCATAGTGTTCTCTCGTGAGGTTAGGACATCGTGACTTGTACTTATTTGTTGTATCTTTGTATATATATATACGTATGTATATATAGGTGTACGTTTTCATATGATGTGATATTATGGATTCCTTATGTGTTAGTTGCCTTGATGATGCATGGTAGGGGACTAGAGGGATTTGTTTGAGGGGTCTTGTATTTGTGTGATTGCCATGTGGGACGATTGACCGGTCTAGGGTAAATGCTTGTACATGGGTTGGTTTACACTAGGTTTGGACGATCGGAGGATGTGATGATTTTGATTTCCTTTCTCTTACAAGGCTCAATGATCTCACCCCGACCGTTGGTTTGCCCTGGTGGTTTACATTAGTTTGCAGGTGATGTTTCAGCTAGATATCAGGTTTTCTTACAGGATGGCCCATGGCAGAGATGCTGTAACGTCTCGTTAATTTTTTCGAAATTACAAGTAAATTTTTCGCGATTATTTTTATTATTTTATTTAATTATAAAAATAGTGTTAGATGATTTCATATATGCCGTATGTGTTAGATTTA
Source organism: Cornus suecica (assembly GCA_963922005.1). Taxonomy (NCBI): domain Eukaryota; kingdom Viridiplantae; phylum Streptophyta; class Magnoliopsida; order Cornales; family Cornaceae; genus Cornus; species Cornus suecica. The sequence goes on from OY998241.1 coordinate 29,175,443, forward strand.
GAGTTTGGGATTTTTTTCGAGATCGACTTCTATTTTATTTTTACGTTTTCGCTATCTGATAACCCAGGAACTTAGAAAAAAAAACGTGTAGTGGAAGTAGGTCAACGGAGTGTTGGATTTTGAAACTGAAAGTTGCGTTCACTTCGTTATACCAAATAAGGAATTTAGAAAATAGTCTTGTGATTTTTAAGGCTACGATTATTGTTTTGGGCTAAATTAAAGAGTTTGTAGTGTGTAAACACTTATAAATTTCCTCTAAGTGTCTTTCCTACTAATTATCTACACCATGACATAGTTAGTAAATAAAGTGATCTTAGGAGGGTAACTTTGACCAAGAAATAGAGTGAAAGTCCATAATACCCTCCTCACATCTTCTTTGCTTATAAAGGTCAAAGGATAAAAGTGGTCCTTTTACTTGATATTTTGGAAGAGAAGACTAGAGAGTGGTGATGTGTCAAGCTTCTACTCAATCCTACCACTACATCTTTTCCATCTTCTTTGTGAGCCCTTGGATCATTAAGGGTATTAAGTGGAATTGTACATTTATGTGTGGGTGTCTATTGGAAGCATTAACGTGGGTTTATTCAAACGAACACTCCTTACACACCCTCATTATCTCTCTCTCTTGTCCGGCTCCTTAGGGCCTGTTTTTGTGCTCTTTTTTCCCCAATCTTCTACTTCAAACATCTCCAATTTTCCTTGTGATTTTGAAGATCACTTCAACTACAAGTTTGTTTGTGATGATCTAAACTCTAATTTGATCCAAGTCTTGGTAAGTAGCTCCTCTTTATTTGATTTCTCTTGCTCAAACCTTGATAAATTGAATTTCTTGTGGGGTTTGAGTTTAATCTTGTATCTTTGTTTTCTTTTCTTGAAGATCTTGACAAGAGGACCTAGTGAACTCCTCTTTGTATCAACCTATGATTGGAAGCTAGTTGGTGAGTCCTTGAATTTGAACTCATTCTCTTTGAAACCCTAACTTTATATTTCTAGGAAATTTATCTTTAAATCCCTTGTGAATCTTATATTTTTGCTTCTCTTGTTGTGAATACTTGATAGTAAAGCACTTTATGATCTTGTTCTTCCACTTTAGAATTTGTACTCATTGGAAGACTTTTGTAGAGGTTTCTTTTATGTACTTTAGAGGACTTTCTTGATATATCTTGCTTCACTTTTGATCCTAAGATTTTGAGTATATCTTAAGGAGTTCAACTCTTTTATGAAATTCTATGTAAATCTTTGAAAGCTTTTCCTATTTAATTCTTGTTGAAGTTGCTCATTTGGACTCTATTCCCCACTATAACGACTAATGATCACTTGGGAAAAACTTTGTATCCTTTTGAGATTTTTCCTATTGTAAATCCCACATTCCATATTCATTGAAAATTCATTTATAAACATTTGGGACTGTTTTGCTTCATATTGTTATAGTTGTGGACAAAGACTTTATTGTTCATCACAACCTTTTTCCTATATTGATATGTTGGTGGTTGATGGCTATTCTTAATAATCCTTGTTAACCAAACTTATTTTGACCCCATTCTCCAATATGTTAATGTTGATAAATCGGAGAGTTCTTGTGCCATTTTGGACCTTATCCCACTTGAAATCTTAACTTTGTACTCTTAATTGGTTCTTTTGGAAGAAATTCTTATAGTTGATCATTGTTGACAAGATCTTGCTAGTAAACTCATTTGATTCAATTATTGATGTTTTGATGGCTTTGGAGGAATCATAGAGAGACTTGGTGCATCTTTTGGAATCCTTTTGGAAAAAGCTTTTGAAACGCTCTTACTTGCCCTCGCTTCTTGATTCCGTTCGGCTTGGAATTGAGGTAGGGGTTGACGGACCACTTTCTTTTTCAGTAACGTGGGTGTGTGCGTGAAAGTGTATAAAGTTTATTATACACTTAATATGGGTCACGACTTAGGAACATGATTAGGGTCCCTTTTGACTAATTGTTTATGAAAAGTTGATTTGTTCCTTGACAATATGAGTATATTGGATTGAGAATGAAAAACACACTTAAACGAAAAAGTGTATAAGTTGGAAATGTGGATATATTTGATCTTTGGTACAATTAAGGCATATGGATGTTATTATGGAACATGTATATGAGTTATGAATTGATATATATATATATATATATATATATATATATATATTTCATGCCTCATTTAACCCCATACTACTTGCCTTTTTCGAATAGTCGCAACAACTGGCCAATAGGAGTCTCCCGATGCCTGTGGAATAGTAAGCCACTTAACATGGGGCGTGTGTGGACACTTATTCCACATACTGGTTTTCGTGTGATAGATTGTATTAATTGTCGACACTTGGTATCCGTTACCCTTAGTGGTTAGGGTGCATTGTATTTGTATAACATTTATTTATACATGCTATTGTGATACTTATCGCGATTTATTGATATTGTGTATTGATATGAGTTTGCTTGGGGATTGATTGTGGGTACGATTGGGGTCCTGGATTGACACACGTTCCATGTGGGATACTTAGACTGACCTAGTTAGAACCATGCACACGGGTTAGGGGGTTGTACCACTCGGACGACCAGGATTGGGGTGACGAAGATTCTCCTACTGAGCTAGTGTAGCTCACCCCGTTATTATTAAATATTTTCAGGTGGCGATTTTGCGAAAGGAGGACTTTAGGACGTCCGCGTTGGTGGTTGACGGTTTAAAGCCTTTTTTTTTGTGTATTTTGGCTTAAAGGTCGTATTCCTTTCTTTGTAAACCCAAAAGTTTGTATATTTTGGATTATAAATGATACTTGGTGTATAACTATTATTTTAACGGATTAAGATGTTAGCCTTAATTACAAAAAACATGTATATTTTGGAGATTTGACAAAACTTTGTGTTTATTTGACTAAAGACTATATTTTCTTTAAATATTTATGTTTTATGAGTTTTTGAGTTTAGATTTTAAACTTTCAAAGTGAAATATGATGTTGAGAGTTGAATTTGTCTATTAGGTGCATTTGAAGTCGGAACTATGAAAAATGTTAAACTTTTCAAACATATCCTTGTGAAAGTTTTAAAGAAAACGATGTTTTTCGCCCACCCCCGGGTCCCGCTTAGTATTTTCGAAACCCGAAGGCATATAAATCAATTTTCTATTGTTTGTGAAATTTTGGGACCGGAGGTGTCGAAAACGATGGCCGTTAGCAAAAAAAATTGAAAGTTTTGATGTAAGCTGTGAATAGTGATTCCAGTGGCTAAAAACACTGTTCACGGAAATTACAGATTTTCCAGTTTTTCGTTTCAAACTTTGAAAATTCATATCTTCCACCTCGTTGACTCAAATTAAGTTCCGTTTGATCCTATGACCTCTCCTATGTCGGATTTTGATAGGCGAACTTGGAAATAAACCTTTTGCCACTGAAACGACTGTTTTACCCCAGGGCAAACATGGGGAGTCGGAATGGTCCGTTTAAAGTACCATTTTGTTCTTTTTAATTTGTTTTCGAGTCGTGGGCGACTTTGTTGATATTTATTAAATATAAGATGACTATTTTACTCCTAACATGAGGTTAGAAATATATTTTTCATAACAAGTGGGCTAAGGATCAATTTATTATGGACTTTAATCATTTGTTTGGCGTCGCGTGTTGCTATTCGGAGACCTTATTCGGGTTAACGGATGGCGGGCGTGACAGATGTTGTTGCGGGTTTTGGGACGTTTGTACTCAGTGTTGTTCTAGTTTAGTTTCCTTTAATTGTCCCATCTATTGGGACTATTGTTGTACTTCTTGGGAGTCAGTTTGTTCGCATATCCCTTATTTGTATTTGATATCGTTACATCTTTGTAGAGATGTATTCTTTCGGTACCTTGATGTGCCTTGTGTATCATTTTGTGTAGCTTCCGCTTTGTTGTGTATGGAATTATTATTGTTAATAATATTTCATTCGGTTTATGGTATTGATATTCTAAGTTTGTCGCTCATTTTATGGATCATGATCCCGGATTCCTCGGATGTCCCGGTTCGAGAGTCTTTTGAAATTTGGGGCGTGAAAGTAACACATTTAGTACTAAAGATAGCATGAAAAGTACCAAATGCGACAAAATTACTAATAAAAGCAATAATTAAAATATTTGAATTTTTAAAATTTGAATGGAGTTAGAAGCTCAAGTGTTGAGGTGCATTTATTGAAGTCATATTATATAGTTAAGTTGAAATTTTAAACAAATTAATTAATAGTTATAATGAGTTAGCAAGTTTGGTACCAACTGTATTAAATTTATTACAATAAGCAACACCATTATTACTAGTGGCAACAAAACTCTAGGTGTGATGTTTGTGCGGGAAATTGAATTTTTTAAATTCAGGTTAGTGTGATTGGGCGGCGGGAAGAGAAGGATAATTGGATAACATGTTATTAATTATTAATTAATAAAAAAATAAAGGAATCTTAAAATATTAATTATTAATTATAAAAACATAATAAATAAATAATAAGTTGTAAAAAAATAAAATAAATAGATACAATATAAAAATTGTATCAAATAAATAAAATAAAATAATTAAAAACAGTTTTGTAAGGTAGAATATCAAAAGTTGTCGACTGAGAAAATTTTGTGTATAAAAATGTAGTACTATTTGTACAATATGCATCAATTAATAGTACTAAAGGTAATTGATTTACAACTAAAGAAAAGTGCGATATGTATTTGACTTTTAGGGCAAAATTATTGAAATACGAGTCAATATAGCAAAACAAAAGTGTTCATAAAATAAAATACTATAAATTAATTTTTTTATACAGATATAATTTAAAAAACAAATCTATTCAAATGTTGTAGCACAGTTTGTATTAAAGGCAACATGAGTAGTATATAAGACAACAAATTTACTATCAAAAGCAGCAATTCAATTATTATTATTATTTTAAATTGGGTTTAATCGAACCCAAGTGGTACGTAAGGCTAATAATTTGTGTCCGCGGGTTATGTTCGTTTCGGGTTGAGACACTGAAATCAATTAAATGAGTCTTGTCGAAAAAGACTTGATTAATATACGTATCAAATATGCTCAATACCAACCCAACCATTATTTAAACAGGTGCCCCGACCCAACCCATGTACCCCTTTAACTTATTTATCAGAAATATTAAATTAAAATTTAACACAATTCAATGTAAAACGAACCGTTTAACTTGTTTCTCAGAAAAATAAAATAAAATTTGACACAACCCAATTACAACTACTTTATTATTTTAACCCATGATCAATTAGAGAAGAGAAAAAATATAGATAAAGATATAAATATAAAAATAATCGGATCAAATGGGTTATTTGGGTTACTCTAGTTTGACCCAAACATGACACTAATATTTTCGTGTCGTGTTCGGGTCAATCCTTATACAACTTGAACCCATTTACAGTGAAACCTAACCCTTTTAATTATTTTCGTGTTTGTGTTGTGTTATCGTGTCAGGCCTAATTTTTTATGCTCTAGTGAAAAGAATATTCTTGGAAAGTCATATTATTATAAAAAAATAATTTAACAATTACTAAAGATGAATTAATAATTACTAAAATAGAAGAAAAACTAATAAGTTATATATATTTATATAATTAATAAATATAGTAATAAGAAATATAAAACAAAGGAAGTGGTTGGGCAGGAACATTGACTTTTTTAAAAATTGATACAAGCCGCCTATAATTGGGTCGCGGCTTTGCCTGGAGCCAAATTTTAAACAAGTTTAAAAGGAGTCCAAAACGCTGCCGTTCCATTGATTGCTGCTGGTAGACAATCCGGGTCCCATATATAGTTAAACAAGGGCCCTAATTGATTGGTGCTTCTGATTTAGGCAATGTGTTGATATGTATTTTTGTTTTGTATTGTAGTACTTTACAAAACAAAAACACGTTTGGCAAGTTCTACTTAATTTGGAATTGTAAAAACTACTTTCAAGAAATGTACAATTTTTTCAAACAAAATGTAAAAACGTTTATTTATGTAATGAAATTATTCTGATCAAAAACCATGTTGAGAGTTTTGTGTTTTAGATTGAGTTGTTAAGTGTTATATGTGTGTACAAAAGTGATGAAAATAAAGGATATTCAGTGGAACAACGGCTGGAAGCGGCAACGCAAAGAAACAAATATTTCAGAGAAATATTGGAAATGATTGTTTTTGTTCTACCGAGTTCTCGGTAAGTGGCAAACTTTTGCACGTTTGCGCAAAAGTGAGAATATCGCCAAAATTTTTTGCGTATTTGGGGTTCACCGAGTACTCGGTAGAACAGCCACCGAGTACTCGGTAAGTGGTTTTGCAGATTTATTTTTGGGAGATATTAAATTGATATGCAATCAACTCCTAATCACTTTGGGACATGATTTGAAGTTATTATTGGTATATTGAATTATCATTGACATATTTATTTATATTTGGAAGATTTAAATGGTGAAAATACGAATTTTGATTGGAAAATTATTCTTACCTTTAATTGAAAATTCTTCTCTATATATATGAGTTAAACCTAAGAGAAAGTTGTGGCTTTTGGAGAGATCTTTGCAATTCTTCTATAGATTCATATACTTCTACAGAGATATATATAGAGAGAAAATTATTGAATGATTATTTATTTTCTAGTTCTTTCTTGGTTTGAGTTTTTTCAATTGTGTTTCTACATCGAAGATCGTTATGCACAATTGGATGATCTAGTTGCTGAAAAATCATCATACCACCTTGATTGAAGCAGGAGGCTTTGTAGTTCTTTGATATGTTGAGAATCGGACCCGTCAGAGTATGGAGATCGGAGCGAGAGTGGTTCAAGACTGTCAGGCGTGGAGAAAGGCAGACAATGAGTGATTTGTAAGTTTAAAATTTCATAGTCTTGTACTTCTTGATTCATAGTGCATCGCTACCCGAACGTATCCGTGGTTTTTTACTTGGAGTCTTTCAAAGATTTTTCCACGTAAAAAATATTGGTGTCGTCTCTTGCTTTATTTTTTGCACTTATATTATTTATTGCGTGGATTATTACTTTAAACAAATTAAATTAAAATTGACTTTTTCGCAATGAAAATTTTAATTTGTCAATTAATTCATAAAAAGTCTATTCACCCCCCTCTAGGCTTATTTCACCGTCTTCTAGATAATTTGAATTGGTATCAGAGCAAGGCTTGCCCTAATTTAGGTTAACGACCTAGGGTTAGATCTTGAACTTAGAAAATTGACTTACCTCATGAAGGAGGTTCCATTACTAGGCACCATTTGTTTGATGACTTTAATTATACGTACTGAAAGCTATGATGAAAACATTCTTGAAATCTCTTGATGGGAGAGCATGACTTGCTATAGAAATAGGGTATTCACCTCCCACTGTGATAGACGCGACTACTAATAAATCTAAATTAAAACCAGCTAACGAGTTGACTACAGCTGAAACAAACAGTTCTAATTGGAACTCTGAAGCCTTGAATGCTTTAAACAATGCAGTTACCTCTAGTGCATTTAAAAGAATTGCTACGTGTGTAAATGACAAAGTAGCTTGGGATATTTTTCATGTAACTCATGAAGGGACTTCAAAAGTTAAAGAATCGAAACTTCAAATGTTAAATTCTAAATTTGAACAGCTTAAAATGGAAGAAGATGAAATTTTTAATGACTTCGAGGATAGACTAACCGACATAGTAACGAGTTGTCATAATCTAGGAGAGCTCATTCCTGAGACTACTATAGTGAAAAAGATTCTTAGGTCTTTCCATGAACGTTTTCGGTCTAAGGTTACTGTAATATTGGAAGTAATGAGTTTTAAAGAAATTAAACTTGAAGAATTGACTGGAAATCTTAAATCCTATGAGATGAAGATGTTCAAAAATCCCCCTAATAAGTCTAGCAGGTTAAAAGAGAAGAGCATAGCTTTTAAAACTACTAAGGAGGATCCTATTGAGTCTGCTGAGGAAGGTGTTGGCCTTAAAATTCTATTTCAGACAATAACTCTTATTTTGATATTAACAAAACATTCAAAACCGTGTTTGGTACTAATATGACTTTGAGCTAAGTGTTTCAGCAAGTACAAGTAAATGATTCGGAAAGATCATTAATACCAAAAAGCAACAAGCGATAAGGAAACTCAAGCGTAAACTCGGAAAAGGACAAAAAGGTCAAAGAAAGAACAAAAGCTAGACTCAAGACCTGGGGTAGATAGGTCGGGATGAGAATATTGTAACAAGGTGCTTTATGCGTTGATTGGTCTTATAAGCTCAAGTAATTAAAGAAACGAACTCAAAACGGATAAAAAACGGACCTTGAAAATATTTCTTGGAGTCACCCAGTCGACTGGCCATGAAATGGCAGCCGACTGGCTGGTGACCCAATCGACTGGCCTAGAGCCCAGCCGACTGGATGAACCAGTGAGCTAAACATTTTTATGATTGCCTAAGGCAGTCGACTGGCCTGTCCAAGGCAGTCGACTGGCTCATGAGGCAGTCGACTGGTCTTCTTGAGGCAGTCGACTCACCATAGCCGTTGGGGAAAATATTTTAAATCTAAGCATGGAGGCAGTCGACTGGGTGCTTCAGGATTTTCAGGAAAAGTATTTCTAAACAATATTTTGGCCCAAAAACAAATGATATTGCTTGCTACTTTTCAGATCCTACTCTCCAAAATGTCTAGGGTGAGATACACTCTCCTAACCCTAGTGATGCACTATATAAAGAAAGAGATATGGATTGAAAACCTAAGGCTCTTGTGTGAGAAATGTTTCTGAAAATCATTCATCTCTTATTTTCTCTCAAACACTTTTTGAAAAATCTTTTGATAGCAAGAAAGATATAAATCTCGTTTTTCACTCAAATCATTTTGAAGATTTAAACTCAAGCTTTGTGCTTATTCTCTTCTTGAAAATATCTTTTGAGAATATATATATCTTGAGTTCTTGAAATATCACCTAAAAACACTTGAGCTTATATTGATCTATCTTCCATAAAAACCATATGGGTGCGTTTGGAAAGCCTGTTTTTTGTATTTGTTTTCTGTCTTCAAATATAAAAACTGTTTTTGTATTTGTCTTTGTTTTTTCAGGAAAAAACTAAAAAAAAAAAAGCGTTTGGATGAAGGTGTTTTCACCACTTTTATTTGGTGAAAATTGTATTTTATGAATTTTGTGTTTTCACTACCTAAACAGTGAAAAAACTTAAAAAACAACTAAAAGTTGTATTTGGTGTTTTCACCACTTTTACACACTATTCACAGAAAACAGTTTTCTTGGGGAAAAAACAGTAAACAGTAAACGCGTTTGCCAAACGTGTTTTTTTTTTTAGTCTTGTGAACAGTAAAAAAACAAAAACAAAAAACAGGGTATCCAAACGGACCCTATGGTTTTGAGTGTTTTTGTTTCTTGAGTGATATATTGATTGCATACACAAATTTGTGATCTTGGGTGAGTGAAGCCCATTGTATCAAGGGAGGATTGTTCTCTTGATTGTGTGAAGAGCTAGTTAGCTCTTTTGTAAAGGTTTTGCTATTCCACCTATTGAAGGAAGAGCCATAGTGTGAGGATTGGGAAAGTCTCAAGGAAGGGGATTCTTTGAACCGAGGAGTAGAAGTTACCGAACCTCGTAAAAATCACGGTGTCAATATCTTTATCTCTATTTCCTTACTTTGTGTTCTTGCATGCTAAATTTATATTGTGGTAAATTGATTGTTAAAATTGAATTGGAATATTTATTGCATATTTACCTTGTAAGTTAATATAAAGTTTTTGTAGAATTTGTTAGTAAGAATTAAAAAGAGTTAGATTATTATTTTAAACCCTATTCACCCCCCTCTAGGGTAAATTAGTGACTAACAATTGGTATCAGAGCCTAATCTCTACTTGTTTTAGACTTAACCGTCTTAGAGAATGATCATGGCCTCAAACATAGTCACTCATGTAGAAGGACAATCAAACAATAGGCCCCCATAGTTTGATGGTTCAAACTATAGTTATTGGAAGACTAGAATGATAGACTTTCTTCAAGCTATTGATTATCAAATTTGTCTAGTTATTGTCGATGGACCTTTCACTATAACCAAAGTTGTTGATGGAAAAACTATCCCCAAATTGCCCAATGAATGGGACAATGATGAGCGTAGACTTACGTCTTTTAATGCCAAATCTAAGGTTAATCTAAATTGTGCCTTAAGTCCAAATGAATTTAATCGCGTCTCTACTTGCTCCACGGCCAAAGAAATGTGGGATAAACTTGAAGTTACTTATGAATGAAATACTCAAGTTAGAGAATCTAAAATTGATATACTTATGCATGAATATAAATTATTTTCCATGAAGGAAGATGAAAATATCAATTCTATGATGTCTCGTTTCACTAATATTTTGAATGGACTAAAACATCTTGGTAGAATTGTTCCTAGATCCAATGCGGCACGCAAAGTCCTTAGAAGCCTTCCGGTCAAATGGGATGCAAAAGTGACGGCTATTAAAGAAGCGCATGATCTTAGCACAATGAGTCTCGATGAGATTTTCAGGTCACTCTTTACATGGGAAATTACTTTAAAGTCTCGTGAAGAAGACGCCAAGCCTAGAAAAGGTATAGCCTTGCAAGCTTCTACTAAAAGTGAAGCAAATGAGAAAATCGAAGAAGAGGTAGATGAAGACATTGCCTTGATCACTCAACAATTCAAGATATTTCTTCAACGAAAGAAGGCTAAAGGTCGGAGGTTCATAAAGAGCAACGAACCAAGATGAGAGACAAGCAATAAGGAGTCCATTACTTGCTTCAATTGTGGAAAACCGGGACACTATAGAAATGAGTGTTTCAAGCCCAAAAAGGAGAATGAGAAAAGGCCAAACAAGATGGCCATGAATGCAACATGGGACGACTATGACTCTTGTGATTCGGATGAGGAAGAAAATGATGAGGAAATTGCAAATCTTTGCCTCATGGAAAATGAAGATGAGGTACATTTAAATTTACATGCATTAGATAAATCCATTTTGTTATATGATGAGCTTTTATTTTCCCATAATGAATTACAAGATACATTTGAAAATTTGTATGATGAGTTTGAAAAACTAGCTAAGAAACATAGTTTGCTTAAGAAATCTAAATCCTCATGTAATTCTACTTGCCTCACCGTAGTTGATTCAAATGTAACGAATGACAAAAGTATTAAGATAGAAAAGGAAAATATTTTGTTGAAAAAGACTATTGATGATCAAATAAACATCTTAGCAAAATTCATAAAAGGAAAAGAAAATTTGAGCATCATGTGAGGAAGACAAATAAACTCTTTTGACAAATGTGGCGTAGGATATGATGCATTCAACAAAGATGCACTCTTATTGAAGAAAAAAAAATCATTAAGGCATACTTTTTCAAGACAATCTTCTCTCTCAACCTCAATTGATCACAATCATGTTCATTGTTATTATTGCAAGAAAAAGGGTTACAAAGCAAATGCATGTTATCTAAGGAAGAAGAAGAAAATTGTCTCAAAAATGTTTTGGGTTCCAAAAGGAACCTTTGCATCTCTATGTGCAAAAGAGAACTCGGTAACTAAATCATTTTGGGTTCCTAAAGGAACTATTGCATCTCTCTCTAACCATAATGGACCCAAAACAGATTGGGTACCAATAAACGTCACATAACGCTGTTTTGTAGGTATGCTTGAAGTCCGCCTCAAAATAAAGATGGTTTCTTGATAACGGATGTTCAAGGCACATGACGGGGGACAAATCAAAATTCATGCCCTTAAAATCTTATGAAGGAGGAAGCATTACTTTTGGAGACAACTCACAAGGCAAAATTGTTGGAATTGGATCCATTGGTATATCTTCTTCTCTATCTATAGATAATGTACTTTTAGTTAATGGTTTGAAGCATAACTTGTTTAGTATTAGCCAACTATGTGACAAAGGGTATGATGTTATTTTTAGGTCAAATGCTTGCATAGTTGAGAAAAATGGAAAGCAATTGTTCAATGCAAAAAGAAACGGAAATTTATATAATATGTTGCTTTGTGAATTAAATGAACAAGATGTTAAGTGCTTTGTCACTTTGAGTGAAAACAGTTGGTTATGGCATAGACGCTTAGGACATGCTAGTATGGATCTCATTCAACGTTTATCGAAAAATGATTTAGTCAAAGGCCTCTCGAAGACTAATTTTTCAAAAGATAAAATATGTAGTGCATGTCAAATAGGTAAGCAAGTGAAATCTTCTTTCAAAAGAAAGAAAGATATCACCACTTCTAGACCTTTAGTGCTACTTCATACGGACCTCTTTGGTCTGGAGAGAACGGCTAGCTTAGCCGTGAAACTCTATGTACTTGTTATAGTCGATGACTACTCTAGATTTACTTGGGTTCATTTTCTTGCTCATAAAAATGAAACTCACTCCATTTTTGATAAATTTTATAGAGTCATTCAAAATGAAAAAGATTTGAAAATCAAGAAAATTAGAAGTGATAGGGGTAGAGAATTTGACGGTCAAGATCTAGAGAAATTATGTGATGAATTTGGTGTATCTCATGATCTCTCGGCTCCAAGATCTCCTCAACAAAATGGGGTGGTTGAAAGGAAGAATAGATGTTTACAAGAAATGGCTAGAACTATGTTAAATGAACACAACCTTCCCCAAAGCCTTTGGGCGGAAGCGGTAAATACCGCTTGTCATGTCATGAATAGAGTTATCATTCGAATGAAATTTAGTAAAACTCCGTATGAGTTGTGGAATGGTTGAAAACCCAATATTGGGTATTTCAAGGTGTTTGGTTGTAAATGTTTTGTTTTAAATGATAAAGATAACTTGGGAAAATTTGACTCCAAATCGGATGAAACAATTTTCTTAGGTTATTCCTCAAAAAGTAGAGCCTTTAAAGTCTTTAACAAAAGGATTTTAACCATGGTAGAGTCTATCCATGTTGTTTTTGATGAATCACTACCTCTACCCTCACCTAAAGTTGACCTAGATGATGATGAAGTTGTAGGGATTGAGGATAGTTTCAATAATCTCAATATCTCAAACTCATCAAGTAGGTAAATGGATAAGAGTAAAGTTGGAAATCAATCTAATGATGACTTGACTTGCTCCATTCCTAAATCTTGGAGGATTGTGCACAACCATCCTCTTGACCAAGTCATAGGTAACCCTTCACAAGGTGTTAGCACAAGATCTCAACTTAGATACTTATGCAACCACATGGCTTTTGTGTCCAATATTGAACCCAAGAACTTCCACGAAGCTCAATGTGATGATTCTTGGATCATGGCTATGCAAGAGGAACTAAATCAATTTGAATGCAATCAAGTTTGACATTTAGTCCTTCAACCCACACATCAAACTATAATAGGCACTAAATGGGTTTTTCGAAATAAAAAGGATGAAAATGGAGTGATTATTCGAAATAAAGCAAGATTGGTAGCTCAAGGTTAAAATCAATAGGAAGGCATTGACTATGATGAAACCTTTGCACCCGTAGCTAGATTAGAAGCAATTAGAATGCTTCTTGCATTTGCATCATCTAGAAATTTTATTATTTATCAAATGGATGTCAAAAGTGCTTTTCTAAATAGAACTATAGATGAAGAAGTGTTTGTAAAGCAACCACTCAGCTTTGAAAATGAACTTTTTCCAAATCATGTTTACAAATTATCTAAAGCCTTGTACGGGTTAAAGCAAGCTCCTAGAGCTTGGTATGAACGACTTAGTGATTTTTTACTTCAAAAAGGGTTTTCTAAAGGAAAAGTTGATAACACTCTTTACAAAAACTGTCAAGAATGATTTGTTGATTATCTAAATATATGTTGACGATATTATATTCGGATCAACAAATGCTTCCCTTTGCAAAGATTTCGCATCTAGTATGCAAAATGAATTTGAAATGAGTATGATGGGTGAGTTGAACTTCTTCTTAGGGTTGCAAATCAAGCAAAGCTTGGATGGCTTATTTGTTAGCCAATCTAATTACACTAAAGATTTACTAAAGCGATTTGGTATGGAGGAAACCAAACATGCCATTACACCTATGAGTACCTCTATTAAACTTGACAAAGATGAAAATGGAAAATGTGTTGATATTACTAAATATAGAGGCATGATAGGAAGTTTACTTTATTTAACTGCTAGTGGACCGGATATTATGTTTAGTGTATGCTTATGTGCTCGCTTTCAATCTTGTCCTAAAGAATCTCACTTGCTTGCCGTAAAACGAATTTTTCGCTATCTTAGTGGAACGATTAACTTAGGACTATGGTATCCATGTGGCACTTCACTTGATCTCACTAGTTATTCGGATGCTGATTTTGCGGGTTGTAAGGTGGATAGGAAAAACAAAAGTGGTACATGTCATTTTCTAGGTCACTCTCTAGTTTCATGGTCAAGTAAAAAGAAAAATTCGGTTGCCTTGTCTACGGATGAAGCCGAATACGTTGCGGCCGGTAGTAATTGCGCTCAAACTCTTTACATTAAGCAATAATTACTTGATTTTGGACTTGTTTTCAATCGCGTACCTAACACTAGTGCTATTTGTATCTCAAAGAATCCTATTCAACACTCTCGCACAAAGCACATAGAGATTAGGCATCATTTTTTACGGGATCACGTAGCTAAAGGTTACATTGAATTGGTTTTTATTGACACTAAAAATCAATTGGCGGATATTTTTACAAAACCTCTCTCAGACAAACCGTTTTCAAAAATTAGTAGGGAAATAGGAATGGCCATGGATTTTGAAGTAATCAGTTAATTTTCACAAAATCTCGTCCATGATCTCGCCTTTCAAAATTTAAAATATTTTGAAATTTTTTTTTGAGGGCCAGTTGACTGCCTCGTAAACGGCCAGTCGACTGGATAAACCAGAGAACTTTTGTGATTTTAATCAACTTCAGCCAATCGACTGCCTATCTTAGGCCAGTCGACTGGGTCATAAGCTAGTCGACTGCCTCTGCACGAAACCAATTTTTATATCTCTTTTCTCTTCGTCTTCTCTCCACTCTCTTAGTTAGTTAGTTAATAAATTATAACTCATAAATCATATTTTTCTAGCAATTTGAGAGTATTACTTTACGAGAATTCAGAATATGTCTTAGTCTCTATGGGATCGATAACCTTTCTCAAGTTGTTTCTATACTACAATTGACTCGTGTGTTTGCGATAGGTAAAACCTAGGTCGTCTTAAGGGTGTGTTCTTAATACATTTTTTGCCACCTCGATAGGACATCA
This sequence comes from Cornus suecica, assembly GCA_963922005.1. Taxonomy (NCBI): domain Eukaryota; kingdom Viridiplantae; phylum Streptophyta; class Magnoliopsida; order Cornales; family Cornaceae; genus Cornus; species Cornus suecica. Next base: position 29,190,643 of record OY998241.1, read on the forward strand.
AGTTTTTGGCGCCGTTGCTGGGGACTAACAGATATTATAAATTTTAGTAATTTAGTATACTTGAATTGTTTGTATTGTATCTAAAGTTGGATTGTGTGTTTTTATCAGGTACACTGAAAAGCGCTAAGGGAATCGGCGGAGCAGTAACAATTGCGTCGTTGGACCACTTGTGAGTTCTAGTGTAGCTTAATTTTACGCATAATCTTAGCTTTATTCTATGTCCATAATTAAAGTAGTTTTTTTTTATAAAAAAATTGGCACAATTTTCGTGCAAACTGTCATAAAGTCCGATTTTTTCAAAAGAGGAAGAGTTTTAAGCGGAAAAGGGCCATTGAACAAAACTCACTGTGTAATAGTGAGCCCAAATGATTTTTGGCCTAAACACGTTCTTTAGGACCTCAAAACCACGATTTTTTGATTATCAGAGAAAAAAAAGATGTATAATGGTTATACCAATTCGGCAAACGTTCCATATTATAATTCATACAACATGGATTGTAGAAATCATCCCAATTTCCAATACCAACAATCAGGTATAGGAAATTCATACTAAAACTTTAATGAGGATCCACGATATTTTGATCATGGATTAGGGTATCAACCGTACAGTCAAGATTACTATCTTCAACCATCAAATCAATTCCAATTTGAGTCAAATGCATATTCGTGTTCGGAGCCGTTGTATTTTGCAGATAAATTCAATGCATCTTTTAGAGCAATCAAAGCCAACCTTCGATGTATTGAGATCGCCTCCCGTAGAGACGATTCATACTTTCCAAACAGTGAAAATCCTCAATCAAGTCTCGATAGAAGTCAACAACCATTCAGTACTCTGGAGCCATTGTCTTTTGCAGAGCACTTCTTAGTAAAATTGAGTGAAATCAGAGCAAGAGCAACCACCTGTCCGTGGTCATTTTCTTATGAAGAAAAATTCTTAGCATCTTTGGGCAAAATCGAGACCCCTTGAAATGATGAGGAGATCACATACAATAGAGACAATTCATACTTTCCAATTGAAGATGAAGATGACATGTATTGTGAAAAAGAGGAAAGTTTTGAAATTGAGAGTGACGTTTCACAGGACGATAGTGTGCAAACCTATATTCACAATAGGGGATGACTACTATGTAATTGAAGGGATTTATGAGGTGGTGAAGGACCCATTACCTTATTTGGTGATAAAAGAATTGTTGGATACATGTACTAAACATGGGATGAGTGTAGAGCATGACAAATGAGTGAAGGTATATGATGATTATTATATGCTTGATGTCTTGCTTGTTACTGAATGTTCACAATAGACACCGTGGACTGATTTACTTCCCACACTTGTTTCGCCATGTGGTGGAAGTGTTGCAGAGAGGAAGAGTGTTAGATAGCCCTTTACGGAGCCGTCATGCCAAAGACGTTACAAATTAGTCCTAGGTTGTGAAATTTTAGTTTATAGCTCAGGTTTATAGAATAATAGGTTATTTAATTTATGCAATTATCAATTTCATAGAGATTATAGGCCCTTAAGGCTAAATCTTTGCTGATTTTATTTTAATTTTGTAGGAATGTAAGCCCTTAAGGCCAAATCATATTTATTTATTTATTTTTTTTAAAAATAAATTCATTCCTTGTGCTCTATTAAGTAATGATTTTCGAAAAACGATGACTGAATTTCTTCTTCCCTTTCTATGATATTGGGTATATGTGTTTTGTTGAATATTTCTACAGGTGGCTCAATTCAATTTTGGGGGGAGAACAGACATGAAGAGAGGAAATTCAGGAATCAAGCTTCAAGAGTAAATGTATAATCTCTTATGTATGATTTTGAACCATGAGGAGATGGTTTAAATTAAGCTTGGGGGGAAGGAATAGTTGGTTGTATATGTAACACCCCGTGTTATATTCCTTTTTTAACATAAATTCTTTTCGATTTATTTTCGGTTGTGATGTCACGCCCCTAATTTCCTAGGACTCCAAAACCCGAGCCTAAGAACTAAGGGAGTGAATGCGGAAACAAAATGGAAATGAAATAAAATCATTTTTAAGTCATCAAACACCCATAAATGGGTAAAATAGACCTACAACATCTCAAAGATGCCAAGAAGATCGTACGGGATCGGAAAAGAGGTAAACCGATTCACTCGGTACCTTGAACGAATCATTCCAACACCCCATGTTTACCCAAGGGTAAAATGGTCAAATCAGGGGTAAAATGATAATTTCCAACTACAAATACCAAATTTGGACCTAACACTAGCAATACGAACAAACGGGACCTAATTTGAAGCCACGAGGAAGGAGATATGAATTTTCAAAAGTGACGTCAGACAACACCGACCTAAAACTAAAGTTGAGGTACCCCTCTTTCACCAAGGGTAAAATAGTCATTTCAGGGCCAAATTGATCATTTAAAATTTTATCTAGATACTTTGGACATAGGACAACCCATAGAAACAAATGGGGGTCCATTCCGACATGTGAGGAGGAAAATACGATGTTTCAAACATCGGACATTTCATGCCGCTGCAGCAGGCCATGGCATACCATGCCGCGTGCAGCCCTGCGCGCGCGCACGCGCACAGCAGCCATGCGCGGCCTGCTGCGGCTGGCATGTCCAAAGCCAAAAAATGAGATTTTTTTGGCAAAGTTGAAAATCTGAAATTTTTTCTAAGTATGGGATAGCTTAGCCTCTGCCCAAATTAACATTTGCTTAAAGTTTAAAAATGCAAAAACACGAGATTTTGCGATATAGCTTTGTTTTTCGCACCGTCGGTCCCGAAAAATCATAAATATTGAAAAAGTGAGTTTTTCCTTGGCAGAACCAATAAATAGTTTCCGAGACCTCGGGAAACGCGAAAAATGTAAACTTAGCAAAAATGATTTTTTTGTAAGTTTTCATAAAATCTTCCGTCTTGCCCCCGGTCTCCGTTTTTAACTACTGCCGGTTTCTAAAGTTTGAATTCTCTAAGATAATGAATTTAATTAAATCCTTTTCTAAAAACAAGGAAATTTTACCGGGGTTACAGGGGTAGGCGAAAACGGGTTTTTCCGTTCAAAACGAAAGGGTTTGTTTGAAAGCCTAGAAAAATGCCGTTTTTGGCCGGACACCTAATAACCACATTCTATAACTGTTGTTCACATCACACTCAAGATAAAATAATTTATACATTTAATGATTACGCCGCACCAAGGCAAAATAGGACATAGTTTTCATAATACGAACTAGTCTTACATTTCCGGCACCGAAGTGCACCAAAATAATAAAATCCCCGCGCATAGCGCTCCAAGGGATATACATCCATAATAAAACCTCGGCTAACATGCTAGCCGGAAAAAAATTAAGTAGTTTTACAAGTTGGTTTTACATGTGAAAAATGAACATATTTATCGACCTAATGCCCAACAAAATAAAAGTGTGGTCCGCCTCCCATGCACAAAAGGGTGGACATACATCCACACGTCCACGGAGAGACTACGGAACCCTCCCAACGGGATCATCACCTGAAAAATATATAAGGCGTGGGGTGAGCTCACTAGCCCAGTAGAGGAAGCGTCATTGTCTCCATCTCGGTAGTCCGAGTGGTTCAACCCAACCAAGGTTCATGCCACTAACCCTAGGTCGGTCTCTTGTTCCACATGGCTCTCACACCAATACGGAACCCCATCGAACCCAACAAATAATTTTCCCCAACATGCTCACAACATAATTTAGCACAATTATAACATGGTTCAACAACATCAATAACATAATCATACATATGGGATAGTTCAAGTATAATATAACTCAACACACCCCATAATATGCGCTTGCCCAATATAGGTTAACGAATTTATACCCTACTAATTTATAACGAGAAAGAGTACCGCACCGATTCTTCCCAAGTATTTTTGACATTTCACTTTCAACAAGGAAGACGGTTGGCACGAGACGACCCGTGCCTAAAGATTCGTATAACGAATGCACGAGACGACCCGCGACTTCAAGAATGAGACGACTCACCCTATACCCCATTCACGGCTCATTATTCCGTAGGATGGGAACACCCCCTGGCCAGTTGTTGCGACAATTCGACACAAGACTATATATACACATACGAATACATAATCCGTATAAACCCTACACCCGTGCTTTTGACACTACATGGTGTACCCCAAAATGCATAAAGGTTCTTATCATAACCATATGCCATCACAATACATGCTTCTATCAAATAACATTATATTGTGTTCAATTTCCCATAAGGCTTACAATTTAACATTTGGTAAGCAATAATCACAACATAATTTATATCACAATTCATGTTCTCAAGGCCTATTTCATAGTCTAAACTATCAAGACCAACTTGCATATATATATATACGGCATATATACACATAGACGCACACACCCTCATACAAAGACAAACACAAATCGTTTTTCCCCTACCTCAATTCCAAGCAAGCTATTTCAAGGATGCCCCAAAGAGGTCTAACTCAAGCTATTCCTCCAAAGGCTCAATAGATTGGCTTCCAACTATCAACATACCACACAAACAACAAGATTTACTTATGGCGTCACAAAAGACCAAAAATCATCCTTGTGGCTCCAACCACAAGAATCAAGTCTAACCCTAATGAGTACTAAATTAGGGTTTCATGAAAAAAATGAATTCAAGAGATCAATAGACTATGAACTCACCTATAGCTTCTTCACAAGACGAAGTCACAAGCTACCATAATTGGAACTCACTTGGTAGTTGGAAAAGGAACTCAACCTTCCATAAACATGAATAAAAAGGAAGAGTAAAATCAATACTAACACAAAAGAATTCATGAACTTGGAAGCTAGGGTTCTTGTGAACAAAACCCTAGAGTAGGATAGAAACTTACCAAAATAGCTCAAGAACACCACTCTAGACCACACCAAACAAGGATGGAATGAGAGAGCAAGAGAGGAAACTTATGAAGAAAATAGAGATGAAGAGATGAAGTCTTGCAAATGAGAGAAACTCATAAGTGTAGAGATTCTCCACTCACTCTTCTCACCATCCAAGGGTTCAAAATGAATATGTGGGAAAAGGAAATGAATCCAAGGGCTAGGAATAAGTCTTGCCAGGTGGAAGACTTATTACACAAATCACAAAACTCATTATTTTGCCAAACAAGGCCTTATCATCCAAGGGCTTAGAAAAAAGATGGAAATCAAATAACCATCCAATGGTTGAGAAAAAGTCTTGCCAAGTGGATGACCAACAATAATGGATTATTCCATTTAAGTGCCAACCAAACAAGGCCTTATGATCCAAGTGCTTAAAACAAAGATGGGAGAATGAGATCAAGGGCTAGGAATGAGACAACACATGAAAGGTGGAAATGACCAAATTCATCCAAAGTTGGGGTTAATTACAAGAGTGCCATCAAGACTCTTAAATACCCTTTTACCCCTTGTCATCCTCTCTAATTACCAAAATGTCACTCATGCCCTAATTCTTACCCAAAATCTCTACACTTTCCACTAAGTGCTCCAAATGTGAAATTACCCATTTACCCCTCGGTCATTTCTTTCCCGAAATAGTTCTCAATAATTTTCATAAATTTCAAAATAGAAATACAACATGCTACGTACAATTTTTATAACACGTAAAACATGTAAAGCATGCTAAAACAATTAAACACATTAAACACATAAGCACTTAATTGTTTAAATATTTTTTTTAAATTAACCCGTAAAATACTGGACGTTACATGTGATGTCACTTGTTCATGACGTCCTGATTATTCTTGGTATTTCGCGTATAAATGTTTCGCATTTACGTTTAAAGTCGACTAGACGACTTTGAGATTTCTGCTTGACGACTTTGTGGATCTTCTTATTGTCTACTATGCGATTACGTTTCGACGTTTAATGTTTGGTACTTCGACTGGGCAGCGACGTTTTATGTTTAAGGGTTCCGATGTTTGAGTTCATACCTAGGCATATTTATTTCAGACGGTATTAGTTATTTGGTGTCCCATGGATTTTCGGGTTCGCATGATTTTGTTTAGGAGTTGATTTGTTATTTTTTGGAATTTATTGTGTATATATATATTTAATTATAATTATATATATATATATATATATATGTGTGTGTCTGGGTAATTATATATATCTAATATATGAAATTATATATATATAAATGTATATCTGAGAGAGAGATGATCAATGATTGACGAAGCAATAGTCCACCTTTTCCTTTTCTTCTTTCCATGCGATGACCTGCTACTTATTCTCCTCCTCTTTTCCATCGGCAACCACCTTCTTATTCTTCATCATAGGCCAGAGATAGAGAGAGAGTCGGGCCGAGAGAGGGCAAAGGTTGCAATTGGAGGCGCGACCTGGAGCAAGGGCAGTGACGACGGTTCGCAGTGGCTAAGGCAAGTCGTCGACGGCTGGTAGTGGCACAGGTGCACGGAGGGTCGCGCCAAGGGTTGGACGTAGCTGGATAGAGCTGGTTCGGCCGGAGCTTCGGGTTGCCGGTTCGATGACTTCTGGTGCTCCGATGATTGTGAAATTCGAAGGGTAGTTTCATCTCGGTATCGTGTACGACATACTAAAAATTGGGCTTGATTCATTGAGCGGTTCAACGGGAAATCGAAGAAATATGTACGAATTTCATTTTGGTATTTCTCAGATTTGTTCCATTTCGTTAGGTTATTACTAATGGGCAGAGACTAGTCTGACGGACGAATAATCGACACTATAGATAGTCGAGTACGCAACTCCTCAAAAGCATGGAAATACTCTTCGTCAAAGACAAAGTTTGTATCTTTAGCTAGTAAATTGCACAATAGCCTGGCGATTTTATTAAAATCTTTAATAAATCATTGGTAAAACCCAGCATGGCTCAGAAAAGATCTTATCTGCTTAATAGATATGGGAGGAGGCAACTTCAAAATTAATTCAATTTTTTATTTGTCAATCTCTATCCCTCGCTTCGATATAATATGGCCTAGTACTATCCCCTCTTGAACCACGAAATGGCTCTTTTCCCAATTCAGAATTAAATTCGTCTCTTTGTATCTTTTGAGCACCAGTGATAAATGTTTCAAACAGTCTTCAAAGGTTACCCTAAATAGCGAGAAATCATCCATGAATACTTCTAGAAATGTTTCCACCATATCAGAGAAAATAGACATCATACGCCTCTGGAATATAGCTGGCGCATTACGCAAACCAAAAGGCATCCGTCTATAAGCCAACGTGCCATATGGACAAGTGGAAGTGGTTTTCTCCTAATCAATAAGATCAATAGCCACTTGATTGTAGTCGGAATATCTATCCAAAAAGCAGTAATAGCTCTGCCCGGCTAACCTTTCCAGGATCTGATCAATAAATGGCAAAGGGAAATAATCCTTCCTGGTGTTTGAGTTAAGCTTCATGTAGTCAATGCACACATATCACCCTGTGGTCGTGTGTTGTGGAATTAGCTCACCCTTTGAGTTTGGTACAACTATGGTGCCTGACTTCTTTGGCACCACTTGTGTTGGGCTCACTCATGTGCTATCAGAGATGGGATAGATGATACCCGCATCTAGCAACTTCACCACCCCTTTCATATTCGGATTCAGTCTTCATTGCATTTCCCTTGATGGTTTTGTATCCTCCTTAAGATGTAAGCGATGCATGAAAATCGAGGGATCTATGCCTTTCATATCCACAACGCTCCATCCTATCGCCTCTTTGTTCTTACTCAAGACCTCAATCAGACTCGATTCCTGTTCTGTTGTCTATTTTGATGATATATAGGAAGAGTCACGTCTGGTCCTAAGAAGACATACTTTAACGTTTTGGGAAATTCTTTGAGTTCAAGGTAGGAGGAGTTGTTAAAAATGGAATCGGTGGAGTACTCGAGACTATAGGAAACGGCTCAATTAGCTCTCGCCATGGCTGAGTGTATAAAGAAATTTCTATTTCATCAATTTCTTCATTATGTAGCTTCAACTGCGCATCCCAATCATGAACTTCTTCATCTGGCCACTCTCTATTCATAAATGACTCTAGCTCATCTTTCTCCAAAATTTGAGTCACAAAATCTTCTATGATATCATCAAGTTCATCACACTCATTAATCTGGAAGCAATCCCCTGATTCAAGCAATTGGTAACTTCATTCGAAGACATTCATCCGTACTTTCATATTTTCAAAGGTCAGATCCATGGCTTCAGTTCTGTAGTTAATACATGCATTTTCCGTGGCTAAGAATGGTTTTCCTAATATCACCGGGATGTGTTTCTTTGAGTCAGGGATAGGTTCTGTATCCAGAACTACAAAATCTACTAGAAAGTAGAACTTTCCCACCTGAAGATTGACGTCTTCTAAAATTCCTTTTGCCTACTTGACTGACCGATCAACAAATTGAAGTACGACCATAGTGGGATTAAGCTCAGCCAATCCTAGCTATTCGTAGACTGAATAAGGAAGCAAGTTAATACTCACACCTAGATCAAGAAGAGCTCTACCAATTTCCTGGTCACCGATGACACATGGAATAGTGGGAGCACCGGGATCTTTCCTCTTAGGTGGTGTATCGCTTAAAAGCAATGAACTTACTTGCTCAGTCAATAGTATTTTCTTTGGACCCTTTGCTCTGCTCTTTCGCTTTTGTGAGCAGAGATCCTCGAAAAACATAGGATAAGGTGGTATCTAGGCAATAACATCTAAGAGAGGAAAATTGATCTTAATTTATCTGAATGTTTCCAATATATCAGATTCTTTAAGCTTCCCGTACTTGGTCGGCTCTCTAAAATGTTGAGGGAATGGCGTCACCTCCTCGTAACTAGCCCTTTCTGGCTCTTTGAGTAATGTCTTATCGACATTGTCATCCACTGGTGGTTGATCCTTCTGAATTCTTTCAGCCTCCTTTCTTTCAGCTTCCTTTCTTTGTACATGTTCGGCCTCCTTTCTTTTCTGCAACCTCTCTTCATGTTCCTCCTCAATTCTACTCTCCCCTTCCCTTCCACTTCTTAGAGTTATGATTTCTTGAACTAACTCATGAGGAACATTAATGAATGATCCAAGCTTATTGCTGCTTTGGGTTGGCTATCGGCTAACTAGGAAATTTTCCCGGTTCTCTTGTATTCATCTGATTAGCTAATTGGCCCATCTGAATGTGCAGTTGTGCCAATGCTTGAGTATGAATGCCTATTAAGGTCTAGTCTATCCTATCATTATGGAAACCGGGGGGAGGAGTTTGGCTTATTTGAGGCTGGGTCTAGTAGTTATATGGTTGCACAACCTGATTATTATTGAATGTTTGGAGGGACTGATTATTATTGAATTGCTGGAGAGCCTGAGAACTATTGGATGGCTGTTTAGGCTGGTAATTTGACTGATGATTTTGAGCAATGATTGTTGGTTGGGAGTCGAATGATTGTTGACTCTGTTGGAACCTTGGTTGTGGATTATATGACTGTTGTCTCTCAGTGAATGTTCATTGTGGATTAGCCAATTATCTTTGGTGGTGGGTTCTCCACATTTGTAGATTTATAGGACAGAAGTGGGTGATTTCTGGCATTTAAGGTGTATGAATTAGTGAAATGAGCATTATTTGAATAGTTCCACAATGCATTGGCATTGACAACCATTATGTCTTGACACTCATTTTGAGAATACTCAGCTTCTACTTCTAACATTTCTCTAGGAGGGGAATGACTTTGCTGAAGAAACTTGTCAATTATTTTTAATCTCTCTCATATCAATGCCACTGAATCTCTCACATCATCATGATTCACAACATAAGCTTTCTCAGACCTTCTATCTTGTCCACTTCTAGACCTCAACTCAGATTCATATTGAATTGTATTCTCACTAATATTGTCAAACATCTCTAAGAGTTCTTTTGTTGGCTTAAAGGTAAATTGACCTTGTGTTGACACATCTATCAAAGTCTTATGTGCATCTCCAAGTCCCATGTAAAAATTCTTAGCTATATCCTATTCAGAGAACCTATGGCGGGGACACTTATACAAGATTTCATTATATCTCTCCCAAACATCATGAAACTGCTCACCAGACAACTCTCTAAATCTTTTGATTCCATCTTGTGCTTCTGAGGTCTTTCATATGGGATAATGCTTTTATATGAATTCTTTTTAAGGGCTTCCCAATCAATTTTAGTTGTTTTAGCCAATTTGATATACAATTTCTTGGCTCTTTCCCTCAACGACCAAGGAAATAATTGCACTCGCAAGTCATTCTTGGATAAATTATCATACCTAACAGTAGAGGTTACCTCTAATAAATCATTTATGTGTTGGTATGGGTCCTCAATTCTAAGTCCAGAAAATTTAGGGAGCATATTAATAACGCCTGTCTTGATTTCAAAGTGTTTCGCACCATCTTACTTTTTGGAAAATCAGCATATGAATCATACGCATCAGGTACGTAGTATCCTTTCTAGGTTGTCTTCTGTGCCCTTGGTTGGTTGACTCTTTGGTCACCTATCACTTCTTCTTCAATGACTTGGATGGTGCCTTCCTCTTACTAATGATGACGCTCTTCAATAGTTCGACGTAAATGATGGAGATTCTTTTTGATCTCAGGATTGTACTTGACTATCTCAGTGCTAGGATTAGAACGGGTTGATCTATTGGTCATACGCTACACTAACGACTATTTTTTCTTTTCTTTTTGAAATTTTATGAAATAAAAACTAACTAAATTACTTTAACTATGAACAGAAAATAAAGCTTTAATTAAATGAAAAAATCAAGGCAAAACTAAAATTAACAATCGGTTCCAGACGCAACTTCAGAAGCTCCGCTTTCTCCCTTTATATTTTTTAGAGTACTTGTCAATCACACAAAAATCTAACTTTAATTACAACTACAATAACACAATGTAAATAAACTACTAAAGCTTTTGAACAATGTTTAGTCCCCGGCAATGGCGCCAAAATAGACGTGCCTCAGGTGTGTTCAAAATATGTGATTAAAAATAACACCTTAAGGACGCTAGGTTTTACCTTACACAAGCGCACATATCAATTGTATAATAGCAACAACTTGAGTAAGGGATATCGATCCCACAGAGACTAAGATTGTTCACTTTAACAGTTTAAAAATAATGAGTTATATTTCTGAAAAGTTGTTTCTTTTGGTGGTCGAAGACCAAATTATCTTAATTAACTAAATTATTATAAAAAGCAAAGTAAATTGGTTTGTGATTCACGAGAGAGAAAAACTAGGATTTTCATCGCTCTACCACTAATCACATAACATAGTTCTATCAATCTAACAATTGCAAGAGAGCGATCCATAAACTGTGAATCAGGTCGTACCGTAAATAGCTAAATACGACCCCAAAAAAGAATACCGTCAACCGGATTGCGACAACCCATCTCATGACTGAATTGATTAGTACATGCCAATTAAATTACTTTAATATACTCCTAATGCATAAAAATAAACTAAAGCATGTCTATATTAACTCACCAAGGCATGACTTGTGTCAACCTAGGGTTTCAAGTTTTATTACCACCATTGTGTAGAAAATTATGAATTAAACATCCGAGTTCAAGCCCATAGTGAATAATCATGATTGTGGAAAATAATATATTCATTCCATCTAAGACAAGAATTTAGAACAAATATAGAATTTTGTATCAAGAATAAAAATGGTCTCTTATCTACTACAATCATCACAGTATGGTCACAGTTTCCCCTCGTTATAATTAAAAACAAATAATAACTACATTACTTGGTAAGGGTTTTGCTAGAAAACCCTAGATACCGAGTTAGTTGGCCATGTAAGAGGAATACTGCATCTTTAGTGTAGAATCGATCTTCATGCCCTTCTTCTCCGGATCTCTAGGTCTTGATATGACTTCTCTTCTTCAAAGATATATAACTTCAGAGGTTGCTCTGAAATTGAACGTGTCAAGAAGCTCTCTTCAACTGATGTGAAGCTTGGTATTTAGGGTTTCCCTTTTTGGTAATTTCTCACACAACTGATAAAAAACCCTACATTTTAATGTATATATGTGTATATTCACGTGCATTGAGGTGAGAAGTCGCAGCCGCCACAAGGGAAAATAAGTTGGGGTAAAATGGGAATTTCAGGCCTTTTAAAATTGCCAGGCCCCTATGCTTGGAGTGTAGGGGCTCCTACACTTGGATCGTAGGATCAGCTACGCTTGAAGAGTAGCTTTTCTCCTTTTTAAGCTGATTTCTTTCTATCACAAGCTTAGAAATTCATTTTCCAACCACTTTTTGACTGTCACAAGCGTAGCTCATGCGTTGAAAAATCTTCAAAACCAACTTTTCTTAATATTTGTGCTCTTTTCTTCCCCTCGATTGTCTTCTCATGATTCTTGAAGTTAAAACTCGGAAAATGATGTTTTTGCCATCCTGAAGCCACTTTTATCTTGAAAACACCTCTTTAAGCTCTCCTCTTGGATAGAAATGAGCACATCTTTAGTTAATTCACCAAAGTTAGCTCTTTTTCTTCATTAAGCTCATGAAACACGCTTAAACACACAAACGACATAAAAATACCAAATAATAGAATGAAAAGACGTAACAAATGCAAGATAAGGGCTTAAAATGGATAATATTGAGCACCTATCAATGAGCAAGTTTATTTCACCACTGTGGGAACCACTCTTTAAATTTAGTTCAAGAAAATTATTATTTATGAGTGAGTGAGGATAACCTGTAAGCATTCTATTTTTATGAAATTATAGCATTGCATGATTAATGAGTATGCAATTCCATTAACATACAAGAATGAAGAATGAAAGAAATTGGGGGTAGTATATTTAACCCTCACAAGACTTCACTCATCCACTAGGGAAACCTATGGGTTTAAAAGGTTTTTTACACGTGCTAAGTTTAATCGTACACCTTCACGAAAGAAAATGTTTACATAGTTTAGCAAGTTTATTTAATTTATTGAGTTTAGTTAAGTTTTTAATTTTTCTTTGTTGTATGAAAAACACAATCATCACAAATTTTGACTATTCTTCAATTGAATTGATTGCTAAGGGACTAACAATATTTAAATTTGGGGGCTTGATAGGAGCTAAATGTCATACATTTTAGGCCCCTAATTATGTATTTTTAAGTCTACATACATCATTATCTTAGTGCTTTTATCTGGTTTGCGTATTTTGAGACGTTTCAGGACCATGTTATGTAATGTGAGTTAATTTTGGTGAAATAATTGAAATAATAATTCAAGACCGTTCAAGAGCCAAAACCGATGATAAATGACATATAATAGATGAAAAACAAGTTAAGGATGCGATACAAGTGAAGTGGAATGAAGCCAAGTGGAGAAATGAAGCAAAGAAGTCAAAACATGAAAAACAACATGAAGAACTACCGAGTGCTCAGTAGTGCCTACTTTCAGTACTCGGTAGGCAAAAATCTGCACCTTAGCGTGGATGATAGCGCAAAAATAGGAGCTTCTCATGCCATGGTCGCGCCATGGTACGACATTATACTGTAGCGTCCGATATTTTGACTTCCCAATTAAAACTTTTATTAACAATTAAGTGTTTATGTTATGTGATTATGTGTTTAATGTTTTTGTGTTGTTAGCATGACTTACATGATTTATTTGAGATTAAATTTGTAAGTTGCATGTAATATTTTCATTTTGAGAATAATGAAAAGTGTTGTAAACAATTTCGGAAAATAAATGACCAAGGGGTAAGTTGGTATTTTCATATTTGGAAGACATATTGGAATTTGTAGAGAAATGTTTAATTGTTGGTGTGTGAGTGGTATTATGGTAGATAAATAGAAAGACATGGTTTAAAATGGTAAATTGAGAGTCATGATGACACTTTTGTAATTACTCCTAAATTGAGATGGATTTGGTCTTTTCCCACTTTAATGTGTTGTCTTATTCTCAACCATTAATCTCAAGTCTTCTTCCACCTTTGCTCACAACCCTTGGATCATAGGACCTTGTTTGGATGATACATAAATGTATAAATTCATTAATCTTGGTCTTTCATTTGCAAGACTTCCTCTCCACCCTTGGACCATTCTTTCATTTCTTTGATTTATTCTCAACCCTTGTATTTGAGAAAAGTTAGTGGAGAATCTCTACACTTGTATATTTCTCTCCTTTGCAAGACTTTTCATCTTCTCAACATAATATCTTGCTCTCCCCTACTCTTCATGCTTGGTGTGTGGTGAGCTCTTGTGGTGGTCTCTTGGTGTAGTGTTCTTGAGCTCATTATAGTAAGCTTTCTCTTCCATTCTAGGGTTTTGTTTACAAGAACCCTAGCTTTCAAGTTCTTGAATTTCTATCTGCTAGTATTGATTTTGCTCTAAAATTTGTTCATTCTTGTGGAAGGTTGACATTCTTTCCAACAATCAAGTGGGTTTCACTTGTAGTGGTTCTTTATTTCATCTTGTAAAGAAGCTAGTGGTGAGTTCACAATCTTCTACTCATATGAATTTCCTTCTTCATGAAACCATAGTTTAGCTATCATTAGGGTTTAGTTTAATTCTTGTGGTTGGAGCCACTTTTGGTCATTAAGCTTGTTGTGACACCATTTTAATATTTGCTTTTATTAAATGGTGTATTGAATAGAATTGTGGAGTGTTGACCCAAGGTTTTAAACCATGGGTAAATAAGACATTTTGATGATAACAAACAATTGAATGTGGAGATATAATGTCTACTTGAGTTATGTTTAGTATGTTGAATAATCAAGATAAAATCAAGAGAGCTAGTGGATACATGAGAAGATCAAGCAAATGTGCTTAGAGCTCAAAAGACATTGAACACAAGGATGGAGACATCAACCCAAAAGCTTAAATAAATTGAAGATCAAAGAAATGGGTAAAGTAGGCTTAACTTACTTGAAACCTCAACTCTTGACCATATAGCATATAGGGCCATGCATATCATTCATGAGTCCTTGCATCATTAGCATTATACTATGAACATCATTTAGTCTTTGCTAAAGTTGAGTTAGTTCAAGCTTTCATAAGCTATGGAAGAACTCAACAAAGATGTTGTCCTAGAACCATTAACTTAACTCATATCACTTGAAATGGATTCTAGATGCGTAGTAAAGCTTTGAACAAAATTAAGAATTTGTCTAAATTGGAAAATCATTTTATGATCTCAATATTTACTTTAGGCATTTCAAGGACCTTAATAAGTCTCTAATACATTCTAGGATTGTGTCTAAGTCATTTCGGAAAAATCCCAAAAGATTTCACAAAAAACCGTTAAGTGGGTTAGAAGTTCGAAATGAAGCGTCACATTCAAATCACCATATATCACTAACAATTGAGTCAAATGAAGCGATTCAAAATCCAAAACTCAATATATTGAAGTCCTCTTTCCAAAAAGCTAAATAACGCCTCAATCCGACTTACGAAACTGGAGTTATGACCAAAATAGTGGAACTGGACAGAACATATCCGAAATGAACTATCAGTCGACCGACACTAAATGGTCAGTCGACCGAACCCTCCAGAGAATTTTGAGCCATTTTTTTGACATTTGTCAGTCAACTCACAAAGCATTGTCAGTCGACCGACTCGGCCTGGAACGACTTCCAACGACTATTTTTGGGTTCAAACGTTTCCAAAACTTTCCAAAATACCCCCAAACGGCTATATTTGTTTCTCACTCTATATATATGCCATATTTGAGCCAAAAATCAAGAGAGAAAAGGGAGATAGAAGTATGAAAGAAATCTATCATTTGTGCTTCAATTTTGAATTCATTTTTGGATAGAAAACTCTTACATGAATCACCCCATGAGCATCATTCATATTTTATCTTGTGATTCATCATACCATACTTGAGTTGAGATTTTCAATTGAGTATTTCATTTATGACTCTAAGTATGTGAGGAAGTGAGCTTTGAATTTCCATATCTATCTATTGAGAGATAATGTTGTATCACTCAATGTAAAATTCTTATTATTTGTGAGTGAAAAACCAAGAAGTTATCTTGGCATGGGAATAGCTTGTTGAAGCTTTGTAAATGTTTCTCTTAACCTTGAAAAGAGAGGAATAGGTTGGCTCTCCACTTGCAAGAGTGTGCAAAGGTTGGCTCTTCACCCAGAAGCAAGAGTGATTGAAGGTTGGCTCTCCACCCGCAAGAGTGAGCAAGGTTGGCTCTTCACCCACAAGAAGGAGCATGTAAGGGTTTGATTTTCACCCGCAAGGAAAGCATGATAGTGGAATCCTCGGGAGGTTTTCTCAAGTCATGGACGTAGACCAAAGATTTGGTTGAATCATGTAAAATCTAGATGTCTTTGGTTTACATTTTTTCTATCTCTTAAACTCTTTACTTCATAAGCAATTGTCATTTACAATCTTGAACTTCATATTAATGTCATGCTATGAAATTGCTTGTGTTTAAGAATTCATAAAGATGATAGTAAAATGCTTAAATGTGGTTGATTAGATCATGAACATAATAGGACATGGCTTAGATTATAACTTCTCTACTTATTTTACTTAGCCATGATTAATGAGCACACCAAGTGTTTGATAAAATGCATCTTCCACAAACCATAGCATTAAAATTCCATATGTACACCAAGTGTTTGACAAAATGCATATTCAACACAACCTTCTCTTTAAGAGTTTATGTCTACTCTTAATATTTAATCACTTTGTAAAAACTTTACAAATATATTTTTTATGACAAATAACACTTTATACATTAGTTTATATATGAGAAAAGTGTTTTACATGTTTAGTTGAATAACATATTCACTTGGTGATTGAATTGTTTCATATACTACTTGAATCCATAATGCATGTATTATCATTATGAGATAAGTGCTTTAACATGTTTGGTCGAATTGTTTAGTTGGTTAATAGAACAATTCACCTTTACTTGAATCAATGATGCATGTTTAATTGTATAAATTACTAATGCATGATTACAAGTATGAAATGTGAAAGTCACTTAAGAGATTATCTAAACCACTAAGTGTTTGACTAGAGTCTTATGATGCTTATCTTTGTCTAAATAAAGTCAAACCGAAAAAGTCACAAAGTTTGTCATTGACCCTATTCACCCCCCCCCCCCCCCCCCCTTTAGGGGTCAATATGTGGCCAACATAGAGGAATTGTGAACCAACTCTTGATTCTATTGGAAGCGCTTCCTTGAACACTTGAATTGGTATCTTGCTTGAACCTCTTTTAGCATTATTGAAAGTAGCTTGCTTGGATTGAGGTAGGGAAAAACCGAATTATTTTAATTTTTATACGAGCGTGTGTGCGTCTATGTATATATATGAGATGTATATGTACGAGTTGAATCTTGACAACTTAGATGATGAACTAGACCCTTGAAAACATGATTGTGTGATAATAATGCTTGTTGTGGAATATTACTTATATATGTGGAATTATGAGCATGTTGATAATGTGGACATAATATAATACATAATGGAGTAAATCATGTATTATGATGAGACATGGTTTTTATTGAGGCCCTTTATGCATATTAAGTACACAGTATAGTGTTGAGTGCAGAGCGTTGGTCTATGCGGGTCATGTAACCATGTGTGAGTTGATTTGTGTCAGATAGTTACAATAATTGGCCAGGTGGTGCTTCTCGCTTCAACAAAACTAGTCTTCCGAGAAATAGAGACGATGGGGGAGGACTTGTTCCAAACTCGTGTTCACGGATCGTGTTTCATGTGTTGATATTCCTTGTTGAGTCTGCATATCTCTCAAGTGAATGATCTTAGCGACACTCTCTATATTACTCCATGAGCCAGTAGCCTCAAAAGTGAATGGTTAGAGAATGATATCCCTTGACCCTTATAGTAGGGTGTGTGGTCGTGTGTGTACCATGGGTGGTGGTGTGTCATATTGCATTTAAATTTCTATATATATGAAAGTGATATTTATGATAAGGCATGTTATATCCTTGAATGACTATAATGTGGGCATGTTGGGGAAATTGATTGTTGGGTTGGATGGGGTCCCGGATTGGCGTGAGAGCCATGTGGACAAAAGATTGACCTAGGATTAGTGGCATGAACCTTGGGTGGGTTGTACCACTCAGACTACCGAGATTGAGGCGATGACACTTCCTCTACTGAGCTAGTGAGATCACCCCACGACTTTATATATTTTTCAAGTGATGATCCTTTCAGGGAGGCCTCTACTGTCGATGGTTTAATTGGCACGTTGTTCCGCTAAATTTTGGCATTTCTATAGCGGTTTATCTTTTGTAGAGCATTCACATGCCTTTATGCTTATCTTGTGATTTAAGAACCATGTACTAAATCTGTGTAAATTTGCTACTTTGACAACTAGCATGTTAGCCGGGTTGATAGCGTTGTACGTCCCTCGGAGCGCTATGCGTGGGGACTTAACTCTTTTGGTATACTTCGGTGCCGGCAATGTAAAACTACGTACTTTGATCAAACTAGGACATGTTTCGCCTTAGGGCCATTGAATGTAGTCTTTGAATCCTTTCATTTGAATTGTGAAGTGGATTATTGCTATTGAATGTGGTTATTAGGATGTTGGCTAAAAATAGCAATTTCCTAGGTTTTCAATCAAACCCTTTTCGTTTTGACTGAAAAACCCATTTTTGCCTACCCCCGTGACCCCGACTAAAACTTTGGGTTTTAGAAAATGATTTTGAGTTGTTTGAAAATATTTTGGCACTTTAAATGTCGGTGGGATGTTAAAATGAAGACCCGTGGCAAGACGGTCATTTTATCGCAAATTTTCACGAAACGAAACATTTCTAAGATTATTAGTTTAATATTGAATAAGTCTATAGGGGTTTAAGGTAGTTTTTTAAAAGGGAAATTTTGGCAGAAGGTTTTGGAGCTACAGTAATCATTGTAGCTTGCCACACCAATGTTGTTGGGCGCAGCCCAGCACGTGTGATAATTTTCAAAACTCCTTAATTATTTCAACGTAGCTCCGATTGAGGCGTTCTTTAAGACGTTGGAAAGCTTACATCTCGAACTTGGGTTTAGGCTTTTGAATCACTCACTATAATTATGTTTGAGTGCGTTATGTTCGTTTGAAGGTGACGGTATATTTTAAACTTTTACATGTCGCGACCTTTCTTTTAAAATTCATATTCTTTGGCTCGCTTAACCGAATTCATTTTCGTTTCTTTATATGGGCTCATTAGAGCCTCCTTTATCATATATGTTTTTTGGTTTTTGTTTGTGGTCCAAGCATCTCGGTTTTGACATCCAAACTCGTGTTTTAACCATTTTTGTTCGATTTTGTTTATTTCTTTCGTACTTCGTCATTCCCCTCGTTTCTCGGATCCAATTCGGAACCCGAGGAATATCGGGGCGTGACAATAATTTCACCAAGTACTTGAAGCTTTGACCTTCGAGTACTCGAGATTGCAACTTTGAGAACTCGAAGTCAGGTTCGAGTACTCGAAGTCAGCCGACGTCAACTTATTAGAAAGGATCCGTTTCGACAAGAATTGACTTGATATGAACTCTAGGCTATTTTGGGACATATTATTGACCGTAATTGACTAGATTTGACATTACTCTGGAAAGAATACACGCATGGAAAGCCCTTACTTGGTGGTGAAGCAATCAACATACCAAATAAAGACGCCTCTTATTCTATAAAAGATAGGCGTCTCCCCTATAGAAGGGAGTTTTGGAGGTTGTATTTGGGGTTATTCTTGAAGACCAATTTAGTGCAGAATTGTGCACCAATCAATAGAAGAACCATCAACTATGGAAGGGGTGTCTACATCAATAATGCAGACAACCACAACCATGAGCGGCTAAACCGATATCTAGGGTTTTAAACAAAACTCTAGCCAAGTAATGTAGATCTTTTATTTATTTCAATTGTAAAAGAGGAATCTGAATGACACATATGTGATGATTGTGTAGATGATTGTGTAGATTCTCTATTTATTCCATGTATTGTCTTAGCTTGAATGAATATTTGATTTTACTCAATCATGATTATTCAATATGGATTAGAACTCAGATGCTTAATCATGATTTTCTACACAATGGTGGTCATTAACATGTAATCTAGGTTCAGACATGCCATGCTAAGAGAAGATAATATAGACATGCTTTTTATTTAATGTTTTAGGAGTAGTTGTAGAGTGGATGCATGCACTAATCATACTTTATTCAAAGATAAGTTGTAGCCGAGTCAGATGAATTGTTCCTTTTTTGGGATTAAGATTTGCCAATACTGCAACCCTATATTTGATTCACATATGATGGACCACCATTTACAGATGAATGAATATAAGACTATATTATGCTGTTAGTGGTGGCGTTAGAAATACCCTAGAACTTATCTCTATTGTTCTTCTCAAAACCAAACATCTATTTTTATTTTCTGTTAATTTAATTACCTGTCAAAGTATTATAGAAAACAATCCCATAAAATACTGCTTCATAATTTAGTTACAATAATTAAATATAGAATTGAGATATATTTAGTCCCGTGGATTCGATAACCCTTTCCCATAAGCATACTTCACTACAATATGATTTGTGCACTAGCGATAGGTAAAACTAGGTCAATTTTAAGTGCTTCTTTTTACTGTTATTTTTAATCTTTATTCAAGCCTTGCCCTAGAACCGATTAACCAACCTGTCGGATTAAACGGTTCCTATCAGGTTACCATCGGTTCTACTAAAGTTTGAACTTTAATTTAGTAACATGATAAATAAACATCCATTAAAGCATTAATGCAATTTGTTCACTAAATAACTAAATAGAAAGTTCAAGATTATTGATTAAGGTATAATATGCTAACTTATGATTGTGAATGAGCATGGTTTTGACATGTAATTAACTTTTGAAACACTATAATAGAACCATAAAAAATTATTTTGAACAACAAAATTATGATCTAAACTATTTTTGCTCATGGTATGTATCAGAAAAAAACTTTAAATTTATTATAAAATATTTGATTATAACGTTTCTCTTACTTTAGCCATATAAATCTTTTAGTCATGGGCTTTTTACTAATATATATAATACAAAAAGATAGATTTTATAAGGGAGAAAAAATAAAAAATAAAAAATAAATTTTAACATAAGCGGATCGGGTTCGGGGTGGGTTTTACACAAAACCCGAACCCGACCCGAACCCGCTTCAAGTTTTGAATTTGAATACCAAATTCGCCCTAAACTCGTTTAGAAGGTTACCAAACCCGCCCCATTAGGGACGAAGTGGGTCGAAACCCGACCAGATCAGATTAAATTGCCATCCCTAGGTACAGTCACTTACTTTATCCCACGATGTACTGGAGTGTGTGTATTTGTATTATTTTGCATCTGTAGACATTATCTCATCAATGAGAGCGAGGAGATCAAGGTCCGAGTGACGTTGTGTCATGTTCTAGTTGTTATCTATTTTCTATTATTTATGTATTACAAAAAAAAGTTTAAAATAAATAAATAAAAAATTAACAATCATGCAGTGCACGAAACGAAAGGATAGTGTCATTTATGCGATGAGAGGCGGATAACGAAATGATCGAACTCGAGGTGAATCCCAAGTTGCTTTGGTATCTCCGAGGTAGACAATCATGTCAAAACGTAGTTCAGGAATGGAGAGTTTGCCTCATGAAGAGAGCCTTATAGAAGACACAAGCACGAGGACCGATGGGGTACCTTGGGTAATAAAGATACACAGGGACTGGTAGAGGACCTCAGGTAAATAGACAGTTGTAATCTCTTCGATGGGAATGCCCGATAAAGGTATATGATAATGGGGCGATGACTTACGAATTGCCTCAGAATGTAACAACTGCAAGCATCACGTGGAAAGGAGTTTGAGAAATAGTGACTAAATACAAGGACTTATCGGGTGCCTCAGGTTGTTAAGAGAGGGTGCTACGAGTGTATTGATACTTAATTAGCACGACTAAGGTGCTATAAGTGTGTCAATACATTAATAACACAAAGGGGTGTGCTATAAGTGCAGTGGGCACGAGTAGCACGATGATTGAACCTATAAATGCTCCTAAACATCCTACGTATCCCGATGATGAAAAATCAAGTCAAAATGTAGTCCCATCCAATAAGACTCGAATGCTAAACAGAACGCACAAGATCAATGAGATACCTTGGGTAAGGAAATGCGCAAGGTCGGTTATGGACTTCAGGTAAGGAAGAAACACACAGAAGGTCAGTCATGGACCTCGAGTAAGGAAGAAAAACGCACGAGGTCAATTATAGGTGTAGGGTAAGAAAGAAAACGCACAAGGCTTGTCATAGACCTCGGGTACAGAAGAAACACGCATAAGATCAGTCATAGACCTTGGGTAAGAAAGAAACATGCACAAGGCTAGTTATGGACCTCGGGTAGGAAAAAAGCACAAGATCTAATGTGGACCTCGGGTAGGAAACTACACCTCCTAGTCATAAAGAAGGGCGAGAAAATACGAGATATATAGACATGTCTTGAGGTGGGGGAGACGAAAAAAGAGGTCTGGTCAAGGAACGATTAGTGAACAAGGACGTGATTTTTGAGGGAAGGAGTAATATCCACGAAAAAGAACATCCCAGAGGAATGTTTTGTGTGAATGCAATTAAGGATGTAGAGAAAGCAACATTACGGCTAATGCAAAGAAAGTAGACAACTAAGCATGCTAGTATGTAAAAAAAGACGTGCTAATGCATGTACAAATGCAAAAGGGGAAATGTAATTGACAATGCACGAACGAATGCAAAAGGACAATTTCTAAATAATTAATGCATATACAAATGCAAAAGAGCAATTAATTCGCAAGTGAAGCGAAAGAAAGGAGGGCGATTTTTATTAATGCATGAAAGTATAACATATTCGAAAAGCATTTGTTTTGAAAAGTGTCTGCAAAAGGGGTCTTTTGTTTTGCAAAAAGGGGTTCCTCGAACTGGTAGGATGCTATTGCAAAAGCATGTAACATGGTCCTCGTGAAATAATGTTTTAAAAATGTTTTGTGGTCCCCCCAACGCGCCTAGGGGAAGAGAGTTTGAAAATCGGTTTGAAAAGCTTTGCTTTGAGAAAAATGTCCGCAAATGGGATTTAATTTGAAAATGGAATCCTCGGAGGGTAGAGCTCACCGGTAGAAGTGGTTCTCGAAGATGATTGATTTAAAAATAGTATTCCCCCACCCTCCTGGGAGAACACATTTTGAACATCGCAAGTTAGCAAGTATGGAAATATGGAATAAATAACTAACTAATGAATGTGCGAATACAAAAGAAAAAGGGTTCTCGGGCGAGTAAAGTGTATAGGAAACTTTGCGGCCGCTTTTGAGAATAAAATATATTTGAAAATTGACACACCCCCATCAGTCTGGGGGAAATCTTTTTAAGATCATTTTTCAAAAAGAGACCTCCATAGAAGGGTTTTGAGAAAAGTGCCTCTAATTGAGGGCTTACTTGAAAATTGAATTTGTAGAGATTGATTCGAAAATGGACAAAACATGTTTTGGTGAAAGGCGCAAAACACTCCTATGGTTTCAGAAATGTGCAAAAAACCCCTCTCTAGTTCATTTTGTGCAGATAATCCCCACTATTTTTCCAAAAGTGTGCACTTTGATCCCCTATAACACTATTTCGTTCACTTTTTGGCCAGAATTCAGTCACGTGACATGTGCAAAACACTTTTATTGTTTCAGAAATGTGCAGAAAACCCCCCTCTTAGTCACCGAAAAAGGGCTTGAAGGGGGCTATTTTCAAATTGTAAGGATGTTTAAAAACCAATAAGGAGTTTTTCTGCATATTTCTGAAACTATAGGGGTGTTTTGTGCCATTCACTCAAATACTTTAGTACGTTTGAAAACATCATGTAAAGACTAGGAAAAGTCCCAAATAGGGGAAAATGACATTTTAAATCAATTTTTGAAAATAGACTTCAAAGAGGATTTGAAATGAACAAGGAAATGCAAGAGTGCATGTTATTTGAAAAGAGACCTGAAAAGAGAGTTTAATATCATAAAGTGAACATGGAAACTATGGAAGACATCATGTACAAATGAATTTGAACAAACATGTATAGATTACAATCATGTACAAATGAATGTAAAATATATGTTGCAGTCTCTCTTCCTCCTTGGGAATTAATGTGTTAGCCTTGGTCTGTTGTTGCTTTGCTGCTTAGGGCCTTATTAGTTTGTCTTTATTTGCTGCCTAAGGCCTTGTTTTGCCTGTTTTTGCTTGCAGCCTAGGCTTTCTTTAATTGTTGGTTAGCCTTTTGGCTTGAATTTTTGTTTTTGTTTGCTCTTTGGAATAAATTTGATTTACTAAAAAAAAAAAATTATTTGAAGGAAGAATCACCACTAACGTGGCATATAAATAGAACTCCTTAAGCAACTTAAAAAAGTACAATAAACACACACACACACACACATATATATATAGATATTTATCACATATAGTATTAGGTAATATTAAAAGAATTTGACCGTATGCCTTTCTTAATATTTATTTTCACCTTAGTTTTTGAATAAAGTAATGTTTTTTTATTACACTACACTTGCACTGAAGTCACATTGTACAAGTCGTATCTAGTATAAATCTTAAGGGTAATTTGCACTAACACCCCCTGAGGTATTGGTTAATTCCACTTTTGTGCCGGTCAATGCGTTTGTGATCCCAACAGCCCCTGAGGTTTCACTTTTGTTGCACTCACACCCCCTCACTAGCCCTGACACCCTATGAAAGGTCATTTCTAGCCCTGGTCTATTATTCTATTAATTTATCTTTGATTCTCTTCCATTTTAACAATAGTTGAGGACCAAAATACCCTTGTAGTTGGCGCCAAACCTACTTCACTTACAAAAACTGCTTTGTCATGCATTGTTCATAAAATCATATTATATTCCAACATCTAGAAAACACACTGCACTGCACCAAAATACAAACACTAATTCAAACACATTGCATCATAATGATATTTGGATTACACTATACTCATTCAAACACAAACATTCAAATCACAGTTCCAATTCATTCAAAGCAAACTGAGATTACATAAAAGTCATGAATATAAAAGCCAGGAATATTGTCTGAATATACATAGATCAGAAGTCAAAGTTAAGGACTATCATAACTTAAGTTACAAATCCAAAAGCCTATAAAAGGCACCTAAGTGAACTATGGGCCAAGATTAAATACATTTGTGGCTTTCATATGTGTGTGTGTGACATATACAAAAACAAATTGTCACTACCCAAAAACTTATCCAAAAAGATCATATCCAAAAAAAAACTACACTGTTCACTGCCCAAAAAACTATTCAAAAAGATCATGTCCAAAAAGAAAATACATTGTTCACTAGCACAAAAACTATCCAAAAGACTAGCAAAAAACTTTCACATTTTGGATGGATGTTACCATGGTGCCCAAATGGAATTGGGAGCTTTCTTTTGTTTAATAGAAATCTACAAAAGAAAGAAAAAAATGAGATCAGTTATCAGTTTAGGGCAAAAAGTAAAAAAAAAAAATAATATTTAAACTACAAATTGAACATTACATTGGACAAAGTCTGCTGTGATAGGGTTGATTGAGATGTTGTTGTTGTTGTTGTCACTATAGAAGAACTTGATTTTGAACCACCACTAACCTGTAATACCACCTAAGGAAAGTTACTAAGTATACAAATCATCAGTGAATATCCAAAAACTTAGTTAATTTACTAAAAAAATTAAGGCAATACACTTGTTGTTTGTGAATTTAATGTTGTTGTTGTTGGTACACTTGCCCTGGTCCTTGGTCCACTGTTTTTTCTTGCCCTTTTGCCCTTCTTTGTTGTTGTTGATGTTGATGTTGCTCTTTTGGTTGTTGTTCTTGCTGATTTGCCTGCTGAATTGCCTGGAACTGAAGTATTGTTGTTGGTTTTCCCCTTTCTATTCACTGGATACCTCTTACAACCCATTTTGTTATGCCCCACAACTTTGGAAATACTACATGTCACAACGGTAGACCTCTTAGCAACCATTGCCTCATTTTCCTCTCACCTCCTTGCCACCCTAGGTCTACCAGCAAGCCATCTCATTTTAGGTAGAAGCAAAGGCAACAAGTCCACTACATCTCACATACTCTCATGGTGCATGGGATGAATTAGATTTTTATAGGCCTTGCCATAGAAATATTTGGTGAACAACTCATCACAATAATCTTCAACATGATCTTGTTTCCGTGTAATACATGCACATGCATGCCTGCATGGCACACCAGTGAGCTGAAACTCTCTATAACAACATGTCATGTTTTTTAAGTCCACAATGTAGTTAATGCTTAGCTCTTCTGTGACCTCATACATGTCACCCCCTGGCTAGATTAGTTGACATGAACCAGATTTTGAAAGGTTGTTGTTGAGTTTGTTTTTTATTTTGGGAACCATCATGTGATCCCATTCTGTGCATTTATGAAACCTTTTCTGAAATTTTGACGTTATCTTGGTTCTTATCCCATCAAAAGCATGAATTATAGGTTTTGCTCTCACTTTTTTAAGCCATGAATTGAAAGACTCCACTGCATTGTTAGTGACAAAATCACATTTCCCATTCACATCAAACTTATGTCTTGCCCAAGTTTCAATAGGATGGTTCATTAACCACTCAAGGTTGGTTTAGAACTGTTTTCAATCTTTTTCATTGTTGTGTTAAAGTTTAGTTCATTATAAGATTGGGCAACTTCCCAAAATAGCCTCTTATACCTCACCCCTGGGTATAATGACCTAAAATTAGCATATATATGCCTACAACACCTCCTCTTGAAAGCACTAGGATAAATTTCATCAACAGTTAGGAGTATGCCCTTTTGACCGTCAGTCATGATTGTCCATGGAACACCCCTAGCTGATTCATCACCAGTTATCTTTTGAAGATGGTCTAAGAACCATTTCCAACTATCTTTGTTTTCACTCTCTACAACTGCAACAACAAATGGGAACAAACCATTATTCCCATCTAGCCCCACTGCACTTATCAGAATACCCCCAAATAGACCTTTTAAAAAGCATCCATCCATCCCAATAAAGGATCTGCAACCCTCCCTAAACCCAGTTAATACTGCTGCAAATGACAAGAAAACCTTCCTAAATCTTGGAGGGTTATTTGTTGAGGGTTTGATGAACACCAAAGAACCAGGGTTAGTTTTAATGATTTATTTTGCATACTACCAGAGTTTCCCATAGGACTGTGCATGAGTGCCTTGGTTCATTACCATGGCTTTGTTTCTTGCTCTCCTTAAACATGTGTCACTACAGTTAACTTTAAACACTTCTCTCACTTCAGTTGCCAATGCATCTAACCCAATCTCAGGTTGATTCCTAAATAACTTGCTCAATTTTTTAGCTATATAAGTTGAAGTGACCACATTATTCATAGTGGTTCTAATACAAGTGTGTTTAGGCCCTAATGTCTTCACCTTGTAAGTCATTTGGTCCCTCAAAACACTTTTATGAATTCTCCACTTACATCCTTGATTCCCACAACAACTTGTGACCCTACTCTTATTTTTGTCCATCACAAGTTTAAATCCTTTTTGAACAACATATTCTCTTAAAATACTTCTGAAATGTTTAATATCATCAAACAGTTGATTTTTTTCAAATTTTATTTCACCCGCAATAGAATATGAGAAGAGTTTACCATTAATGTGTTTATTAAAATCATTAGGAGTTTCAATTTCATCTTCACTGTTTAAGGGAAACTCACCATTATCAGAACAATCAGACAAGCCCTTATCACTTTCCAAATCATCTTCTGCCCCACTATCATTGTTGTTTTCAAACCCTCTACCCTCACCATCAGTGTTAGACTCATCATCACTGTCTTCAAAACTAAAATCAGTTTCACCCTTATAGTCACTGTCATCATTATCATCCTCTAAATATGGTTCATTCAGTTCAGTTTCATTCTTTAACCCCCCAGTCCCCGAAGCAGAACCGACATTAGACTCATCATCAAGTTGAACAAATATTTCAATTACCCTTACATCTGATTTCTTTTGGAAGATAATTACCATATCCTCATCCCTAACTAGTCTCATTCTGTAATTAGACCCAGGTATAGTGCAGAATATCTTAAACAAATACATTCTACCATCATGAATAAGGTCATTCATTAACAAACGATACACAGCAGCATGGAAGTCAATAAATTCAAAAGTGTCAAGATCAATGTCATGAAGCATGTATGTGTGCCACTCATAGTGAATCAGAAGATCATGCTTTCTGGCCATTTCAAGCTATGTAACAATCATCACACAACAACAGAAAACTGTCAAGTACTAACATAAACACTAAAAGTGTTTATAAGTCTTTTTAAGTGTTTACAGGTGTTTTTAAGTATTTCAAGTGTTTAAGTGTTTATAAGTGTTCAAGTGTTTATAAGTTCTTTTTAAGTGTTCAAGTGTTTAAGTGTTTTTAAGTTTTTAAGTTTATAAGTATTCAAGTGTTTTTAAGTGTTCAAGTGTTTATAAGTTTTTTTTAAGTGTTCAAGTGTTTATAAGTTTTTTTTAAGTGCTCAAGTGTTTTATGTTTAGGGTTTAGGGCTTACACTTTAGGGTTTAGGGTTTACACTTTAGGGTTTAGGATTTTCAATTTAGGTTTTAGGGTTTACACTTTAGGGTTTAGGGCTTTCAATTTGGGGATTTCAATTTAGGAATTTCAATTTTAGGGGTTTTAAGTGTTAGCACTAATTAGCAACTAAAAGAAAATTATAAATAATTTTTTAAATACTGGTCAAAATTAATGCAGGACTTGATTGTGTGAATCCAATTTATTGTGTGAAAGATTACACAGAGGTATGATTTTTCTCCTCTTACAACGAACTCAGTTAATCTTTCACACAATATGATTCCCATAATGAACTCAATTAATCTTTGAATTCTCCACTTACAACGAACTCAATATATTGTGTGAAATATTACAGATGTATGATTTTTCTTTGAACATTATCTTTTCAAAAAAAAAAAAAATTTCTTTGAACACAAAAAAAAAAATGAATTAATATATAAATTAAAGAACAAGAAAAAATTGAAAAAATAAACAAAGATTCAAAGAATACACAGATCAGAGATCAAAGAAAAGACACATTTTTCGAGTGTTTTTCAACAAATGCAAACCAGAAAAACCCTAAACCAAAGAAGATCAAAGAACACACCTTTTTCTGCTGAGACCAACATATGCAGAACCGAAAAACCCTAGATCCCGTTCATATTCCTCAAAAATAGTTGATAAGAACCCCAAATCTACTCATAAACCAAGAAACCGTACATATCTTCATTTCGATTCAAGAACAAAAGAGGGAGATCAAAGAGAGCAAATTATGAAAAATGAGAGAAACAGTGAAGATCGATCATACCATCAACGATTTTCCATGGCAGATAGACAAAAGGGAGAACGAAGATAGAGAGAGATGTCTGGTTTTGTGGTAGAGAATGAAACGATGGGAGGCTTTTAGTGTGAGAAATAATGAGGGTAGTTGGAGTGGGACATGTGTCAATATTTTGTTGAGGGTTAGAATTGTCTTTTCACAAAGAGGATATTTTTAGTATATGTTTTAATATTTTAACGAAGGGTATTCATGTCATTTCACAACTCAGGGTTGTAAGTGTCAAAAAACGCGTTGACCAACACAAAAGTGGAATTGACCAATACCTCAGGGGGTGTTAGTGCAAATTACCCAAATCTTAATGTGAACTATTCTATTCAGTAACCTAAGTGCCTCTTTGGCAACCGGTGCGGTACGGTGTTGGTTTTTGGTTTTAGGTTGGGTTGCGCTAAGTTGGGTTTGTTGTGGTTTTATTCTAAACTGAAACCATGTATTATGCAAATGATTTTGATGTGAGAAAAAATAAAGCTGAAAAACCAAACCATGTTTGGTAGAGTTGATATATGGGCTGAAATTCTGAAACCAATCATATTTTGTAACCTGGAATATTTTGACATTTTATTTATTTAAAATAACATTTTGTAAATATATATGTTTTAAAAGAGAAATATTTTATTTTTTCAAAATATACAAGATATTTTAAAAAAATAAAATATTTTGAAAAATAAAAGATTTCTAGTAAAAATACATATAATTTGTATATATTTTTATTATATTTTATTTTTTCCAGAAATATTTTATTTTTTACGAAATATATTTTTTCGTCTGATTTTTTTGAAATATTTTATTTTTTCATAAATATTTTATTTTTTGAATTTATATATATATATATATAATATTATAAATAAATTGGTTTGAGTTAAACAATGGTACACCAAATTAAATTGGTTTAGGTTAAAAAATGATTTTGGTGTGAGAAAACAAAATCAAACCACACAAAACCATCTATTGAGATGGTGTGAAAAATGGGGCATTTGGTACCAATGGTTTGACACTGTTGCACCAACACCAAAATTACCAAACATGGGTTGGGCCTCGAATTTCAACACAAAACCATATATTTGGCACCAACTCCTTCTACCAAACAAGCACTAAGTGTTGTTTGGTAGGAGGTTTTGGAGTGAAATTTGTGGTAGGATCCATGTTTGGTAGATGGAATTGAGATTGAATAGTGTGGCATCATTGGTACCAAATTCATCATTTTTCACACCATTGAGATAGAAGGTTTGGATGAAGTTGGTTTGGTTTTCTCACACCAAAACTATTCTTTAACCCAAACCAATTCAATTTGGTGTACCATTGTTTAACTCAAATCAATTCATTTATAATATTATATATATATATATAAATTCGAAAAATAAAATATTTATGAAAAAATAAAATATTTCAAAAAAATCAAACGAAAAAATATATTTCATAAAAAATAAAATGTTTTGGGAAAACAAATATTTCTAGAAAAAATAAAATATAATAAAAATATATATATATATATTTTTGAAAAAATATACAAATTATATGTATTTTTACTAAAATCTTTTATTTTTTCAAAATATTTTATTTTTTTGAAATATCTTATATAAAATATTTTATCTATAAATATTTATGAAAAATTAAATATTTTGAAAAAATTAAATATTTAAATATTTTATTTTTTAAAACATATATATTTACAAAATATTATTTTAAATAAATAAAATGTCAAACTATTCCAAGTTACCAAAATATAATTGATTTCAGAATTTCAGCTCATACCAACTCTACCAAATATGGTTTGGTTTTTTAGTTTCACTTTTTCTTATACCAAAACTATCTGCACCAAAAATGATTTTAGTTCAGAATAAAATTATACCAAATCCAATTCAACCCAACTCCAATAAAACCAAAACCAAAAACCAACTCCACACCTGTTCCCACTCAAGCACTAAGATTCTCATTAATGCTTGGTTCAAATACGGGAAATTAAAGCAATTGGATTCTCCACAAATTTATAGTACTAATGCCCTAACGACCCTCTCCAAGATTTATCACAAAAAGGGACCCCACCTTAGCTAGTACCCATACATCCTCTCATATATATACATCCAAGTTGATATATATAATTTTATATTTAGTCTTAAAATTACAAGTTATTTAGTCTTAAAATTACAAGGATACCACAGCTACCCCTATATATACCCATCTTTCCTCTTCAGTACTACTTCATCTCCAAGCTTATAACCAGCTGCTTCACTCCTTTCTCATTTTCTCTCGCAAAATGTCTGGTGTTTGGGTTTTCAATAACGGTGTGATCCGGCTAATCGAAAACCCAGCAGCCGAGTCACACGGCACGATCAATCGCAGGAAAGTGCTAGTCCATCTTCCAAGTAATGAAGTCATTTCTTCTTATACAGTTCTTGAGAAGAAGCTCACGTCCCTCGGATGGGAGCGCTACTACGATGATCCTGACCTTCTTCAGTTCCACAAGCGAGCGACGGTTCATCTCATCTCTCTCCCCAAGGACTTCAACAAGTTCAAGTCCATGCACATGTTCGATATCGTGGTTAAGAACCGTAACATGTTTGAAGTTAGGGACAAGTAGTCCACTATATATATACATATATATATATTGTGTTTTTTGGGTTGAAGTACTGGTTCTTCTGTTTGGGTTCTAACTGTTTGTTGATTTTTATTCTGTCCAGTTTAGTGGTTTGTTTTCGTGTATGAAAAGAATGGAGCTTGGTGTTCAAGTTAGGAAGCTAATGCAGCTTATATAGAACTGTTTGGTGTCAATGTTGTCCAAATTATTATGTTACATTCTAGCGATGAAGATTTGGTTTCTTGTGTTTATATATATTTTATGTGATGAAAAAGAGAGAGCTACTTTTTTTGTCTTTTTCTTTTTTATCTTCTCAAAGGCAATGCACAGCTACCTGCAATACTCTCTATTAGTAGAAGTCGAACACTTATCAACATTTGTACAGAGCAAAAATCATATCATTGGAGATAATGCTACAAAGCTCGCGTTTGTTTAACACAAATGAGTAGTTGTGGTATCGAATACTAGGAATACAAAAATGATGTGGTTAATTGGGTGATAAGACTTTGTTATATGTCAGTTTTACCGTTGTTTATGGATTCTTTTTCTTGACTTTTGGCCCATCTCACTCATTATGTTATTTGAAATATCTATTAATATTTATATAAATTTACTCAACCTCTCAAAAATATATATATATATTTTTGGATATTGATATTGAATGACTTAAAATTATAACAAAGAGGTATTAGGATTGGGATGTGGTGGGTGAGGATAAATTATTGCTTTAGTCCGGGCCAATAACTTGATGATTTCTTTCTGACTGAAAAAACTAGTCACGTGAGAGTTAGCCAGTCTCAACTTTGCTTACTAACAACGTAGTGATATCCACGTGTTTATCTTCACGTACCTATCTATCCACAATTTATGGAGATAAATGAAAGTATATAACACACACACATACACACACATATATATATATATATATATATATGCACACTAGAATTGTATATGCACATTTATGGAAGGTGGCAAAGGTATTTTGAATGATATTAGACCTAAAATAGAAACTTTTACCCTAATGGGAAAAGGCAAGTAGTTGTTTGAACAGTAGCGTCAGATCACCCTATGACAAGAAATGAAAAACTCAAACTAGTATTATTTTGCATGCTCCAGTTTGTGACTACAAGCACTGTATATGTAAAATGTCATACAAGCAACCCCGACATAATTAATGGATATAAGAAAACATTAGGCAAGTTTGACGGATTTAGTTTGTTAGGACTAATGGTACTAATTGAGGTTGTACTTTGGTTTATATTTAACAAGCAGTCAAATAAAGTTCACAATTTAGTTGTGATGTGGTTGACTTAAGTGAAAAAGACTTGGGTGTCTCAGACACATTAATCCATTTTTAGATTTGATTCCTGTTGGGTGGAGATAGTCTCTTTGATCATCCTGCGGATGGAGTTCGAGATTTACTATTGGATTTGAAAGAAAGCTTTGCAGGGTAGTGGGATTAGTTGGAGAAATTCTCTGACACATTATTGCTAAACACTCGTGATAGCATTACTGATTATTGATCAATTCAAAAGTCACTAAAATTTTCTTATTGCTAAACACTCGTGATAGCATTACTTGTTACTCCCTCTGTCCTGAAAAAATGGCCCTATATTAACTTTTTTTTCAACATTTTGAGGCTGGATATTTTAGTGTTTTGATGTTGTATAATTTTAACAATAAAGTCAAGAAGTTTTTTTAGCAAGGTCCATTGCTTTTTCAATTTAATGAAGAGGAATAATTTATTTAAGTATTATTATATTAGAAGACAAAACTGGTCAATTATTTTTTTTGCGGAAGTATATATTATTTTTGCCTTGGGGTGTAATTAAACAAACATTTAAGTGTGAAACAAATGTCAATTTTCGGATATTTTATGCTTGCTATTTTAGAAAATTTGTTGTCTAATTGTTTAAATTTGTTTCATTTAACAAGTCAGCATTCAGCAAGCCAACTACATAAAATGATAGTTTTTTTTTCGGTAATTAATAAAAAAAATTAAAATTAAAAATTAAAAATGATAGTTCAATGAAAGACTTCTCTACAAACAGCATCACCATTAATGACAATTATGACCTGAACTGAAGGAGTTATGCCATTGTAATTTACTACTGTTTCTCTTACAGGGAGTTTATTGATGGTTCACATCTTAATCACTTAATCTGCTACTGGTACTCCTTTGTTTTCTGAGTGGTTTGAATCAATAGTTCATTGGCAAGATCTTATGAGTCCTTCTTTTGGAAAAACAAATTAAAACAAAACATTCAGATTTTTCTCTTTGTTTTAGAGTAATTAAATTACCCGAGTAAGGTCTAATAAGAGGAGGTTTCCAGTTTTGTTAGCTCCAACCTACACTACAACCTCTATACAATCAATTTCTTAACATCACTACAATTATTTTTCATTTCATTTCTTTTTTTTTCAAATTTCAAGCAAATTGTATTAAAATAATAATAATTATAGTTTAAGAAGGCTGTAAAAGCAAAAAGACCCGAAAAAAAAAATGAAACAATAATAAATGAGAGATCAAGATTATACAACTCTACTAGCAAACATTAGGGAGAGTTGCCAAAACTCGGTGCTCAATCAACTAGAGGAGGCAAGAACATAAAAAGATGTGGAATCGGACCGGTGGCTACTGAAGAGTCTAGTGGATGAGGAGGACGGCGGATTTAAACCCCTCAAAGATTCTTTTTTGAGAGAAAGGGAATTGGGGATGTCATGACCATTCAATTGCAAAGATAAGACTTTTTCCCGAATAGCATTAATGACTTTGTTAAGGCTCTAGATGTCGCTCCTTGGTACACCCGAGCATTTCTCTCACACGAAAATATATAAACCGAGGCTCTCATGGAAAGCTCGAAGATGAAGCATACAGATTTGGGCTTTCAATGGATAGATGCCCATGCAATAAAGACATTATAATATGGAAT
The DNA here is from genome assembly GCA_963922005.1 of Cornus suecica. Taxonomy (NCBI): domain Eukaryota; kingdom Viridiplantae; phylum Streptophyta; class Magnoliopsida; order Cornales; family Cornaceae; genus Cornus; species Cornus suecica. The sequence goes on from OY998241.1 coordinate 29,225,470, forward strand.
TACCTAGAAAACGGTGAACTAAGCCTAGAGGAGGGTGAATAAATTTTTTATGAATTAATTGACAAATTAAAATATTAATTACGGAATAGTCAATTTTAATTCAATTATTTGATAATCCAAACCACACAATAATAAATATAGGTGCAGAAAATAAAGTAGAGACAACGCCAATATTTTTACATGAGAAACCTTGGAAACGCTCCAAGTAAAAATCACGGATATCTTCCAGTATCGATGCACTATGAATCAAGAAGTACACAAACTCTATTAAGTTAAGACTTACAAAATCACTCTTACATGCCTCTTATCACTCAACGGCTGAAAGTCTTGAATCACTCACTCTCCACGAAGCCTTCGCTCCGCTCCGTACTCTGACGGCTCTGCTTCTCAACGGATCAGTTTACCACGAAGCTTCTGGCTCCGATCTCTGCACTTTGAAGGCTCTGTTTCTCATCGGATCTATGCAACCGAGTTGCACAAGGTGGTGTGATGATCTTTCAATTACTAGATCATTCAATTGTGCATAAAGATCTTCAGTATTGAAGCATAATTGAATAACATTCTCAAAACAGAGAAAACCTTGATACAAGATGATCAAGCAATCTTTTTTTCTCCCTCTCTGCAAACAGATCAGATCAAAGAAGAATCGCAGAGATCTCACCAAAAGCCACACACTTCTCTTTAGTTTAACTCATATAAATAGAGAAAAGTCTTCAATTAATGGTAAGAATCATTTTCCTTTCAGGATTTGTATTTCCATCATTAAGTCTTCTAAATATAGACTAATATTTACGTGAATAGGAGTCTTTAATACATCAGAATAATCCTTAATTAAAAATTGAAGTCGACAATTTCGAGTTCTCGAGAGCTGCACTTCGAGTACTCGAACTCCCAATCTCGAGTACTCGGTAGGGAATCTTCGAGTACTCGGTAAATGTCTGATAGCGTAATATAGCGCCTCAAACCTACTATTTTCACGCTATCATCTGTGTCTGTAATGAAGACTTCGAGTACTCGATAACCCAAAATCTCGAGTACTCGGCAGCTTCAGAAATCAAATTATTTATTTCTTTGCAATGCCGCTTCCGATCAACTTCCCCTCACAACTCTTATATTCTTCATCACTTTAAACTTAATTTAAGATATTTGTTGATCTTCATATTACTTGTCAACTTGATTAACCCAACCACAACTCATTACTCTCAACATGATTTTTTATCAGAATCATGCCATTATAAATAAATGTTCCTGCACAATACATCGATGGGAGATAATTTTCACACTTCTCTTGTATGAATTTTCAAATAGGTTGAGTAAATTAGCAAGAAATGAACAAGTCATTGTGACTTTCCTCTATCAATTGTCATAAGGGACATAATCTAGGTAAATGATGTAGTTATAAAGCTTCGCTCAAGGGTAGAGAGACGGTTATGGAAAACAGGCCAAATAGATGAAGTTATGTTTAAGAATACTTAGGGAGCTCCAAAAAAGATGATTCCAATTCACAAGAGGTGAGAGTGGTAGAAAAAAATGAAAATTTATTCTTCAAGGAAAACCTTCCATTGGGTGATTCAGTTCATAAAATAATATCATCGATTCAGGGTATAGGCGTTGTGATAAAGGGGAGAAACGACTTAGGAGTTACATTAGTGTATAGAATGCCTAGTTACGTTCAACGTAATGTTTCCAGTCATAATTAAATTCTTGTTCAAAAGGGAGGAATCCACTCTCTAATCCATGCCCATCCGTGAGATGAAAATGGAACTAGTGGATAGATCAGTCTTTATTCTCCCTAAACATTGGGATCATTGGTTGAGAGTTCAGGGTGAGAACATGTTTACTACCAACAAAGAATGAGATATCTATTTCCCAGGATTGGGACTCCACTTCTACTTCTTCGCTAGATATATCACGATCTGCGACAGGCGGATCACTTCACCATTCAGCCAATCAAGAAAATCATATCCTGCCACCAAAGTTATCTTGGTTTTCTCTACTTCTTCATCAGAAGGCATCGTAACATATGTATCAACAATTTTAAATTCGCTTTCTTGACCCGGGCTTTCATCCTTTTTAGCCTATCAGGAAGAGTTATCCAGAGTAATGACCGTGAGTGCGACGAACGGCGCCCTGGTCCATAAAATCTAGCCTTCGCCATTACAATTCGGGATGAGACAATCGAGACAATACAATCTATGACTAAATCAAACGGCTATGCCAAGGCGAACAGTGCTACTACTCGACAGTCACTCATTTTGATCCTGCCTTATTTGTGATCCGTAGAGCTAAATGAAATGTTTTTAAGCCTTAAGCCATTCCTACACACCGACTAGGGTGGGTGTTCAGTAATTCCTATCCCTAATAAGAGAAGAGAGATTGCTTGCGCGCTTCGTCAAGTGAGTATTTAGAGGAATTTTAGAATGGTCTTGAGAGCAGCCAAAACTTCTTTATCTTTACTTTATAGGGGGGTATTTATTTTATGCCTCATTCCGACATCCAGGGATTAGGGAAATAATTGTCCAAGGAAATGTCCAGCTTGTGCCATGAATAAAGCGATCAAAGTTAGAGAACTCAAGTATTGCGAATTGAGAGATCGCTAAGTAAGAAAATCCTAAGTACATAGGCCAATTTGTGTCCAGTTGTCATACCAAAAAGGAGTTTAATTTCTTCCTGTAAGAACACTTTTGAGTAATTTTTATTTATGGCATGTTCTAGACAATAACCATATTGAGTGTTAGATAGGTCATTTTGGTTTCAACGACATCTACAAGCTTTGCAAAGGCAAAATCAAGCATTAAAGTAGTGAAGAATACAAGTGCAAAAGTGAGCATATTGAGTAAAAATGTCTCCTAGAGGGCAAAAATGGCTTTTTCCGAAGCCTTCACCTAAAGTAAAAAAATCTCATGGAATCAAGACGGTCATTTTGGTACAGTTGTGGAGAAAAGTGATTTTCACGAAAAAGCCTACGCTCAAGCCTACGCCTACAGAAGCAAAAAATTGGCTAGAAAGTGGATATCTACGATGAAGCTACGCCTGACCTACGCCTAAGGCGTAGGTGCAGTAAAATTTTTTATTTTCTGATGCAATGTCAATTCTGCCCTCTTTTCGATTCTATGATGCGTCTATGACTCCCATACCTTAAAGTACGTGCAAAACTCATATTATTCATCAGAGAATAGGGTTTTTATTGATTGATGGTGAAATTACTAAAAAGGGAAAACTTTGGGTTTACTTCAACATTGTCTATAAATATCAAGGTCTATAAGAGAGGATGGAGGGTTTTTGAGGAAGATCTCTGCAGTGTTCTATCGTTCATTTTCTTCTACAGAGATAGAGATATTGAGAGAAAATATCATTGAGTGATTCTTCTAGTTCTTTCTTATTTTGGAGTTGATTATATCGTGCTTCTACATCGACAATCTTATGCACGATTGAATGACCTAGATTCTGAAAAAATGTACACACCACTGATTGCAAGTTGGTTGCTTTGATCCGTTTTGAGAAGCGAAGCCATTTAAGTGCAGAGATCAAAGCAAGAAGTTTCGTGGTGATTTCATCCATTGAGAAGTGGAGTCGTCTGTATATGGAGATCAGAGCGAAAGCTTCGTGGAGCCCGAGTGGATCTAGACTTTCAGACGTTGAGTGAAGAACAATAAATTACAGCAGTTGTAAGTTCTATTTTCATAGAGTCTGTACAAATTCTCTAATTCATAGTGCATCAATACCCGAGTGTATCGGTGGTTTTTACTTGGAGTCTTTCCAAGGTTTTTCACGTAAAAATCTATGTGTCTTCTCATGATTTATTTTCTGCACTTATATTCATAATTTCTTGATTTATCTGATTAGAAAATTAGGGTTTGTGATTGATTAAAATTGAATTTCCGCTAGATAATTTTAGTTCATTGTAAAATCGACTAAAAGCCTATTCACTCCCCCTCTAGGCTAGTTTCTTTAATCGTCTAGGTAATTTCAATTGGTATCAGAGCATGGTTACCCCGATTTACGTTAAAAACTTAGGGTTAGATTCTGAACTTAGACGATGGAGATACCTCGTTAAGGAGGTTTTGTATCTAGATCCCCCTGGTTTGATAACTCAAATTACACATTTTAGAAAGCGAGGATAAGAGCGTTTTTGAAGTTGTTAGATGAGAGAGCTTGACTGGCTGTTGATGTAGGATATTCACCTCCTACTATGGTAGATGCAGCGACAAATCAATCAAAACCAAAACCATCGAGTGAGTGGACTGCTGCTGAGACAAATAGTGCGAATTGGAACTCTAAAGCATTGAATGCTTTATACAGTGCTGTGAGTGCAAGTAAATTTAAGAGAATTGCTACATGCAAAATTACTAATGAAGCATGGGATATTCTCCAAGTGACTCATGAAGGAACTTCAAAGGTCAAACAATCAAAACTTCAAATTTTGAATTCCTAATTTGAACAGCTAAAGATGGAAGGTGATGAAGTCTATGCCAACTTTGAGGCTAGACTTACTGATATTGTCACAGGTTGTCACAATCAAGGTGAACCCATTCCTTATGCAACCATAGTGAAAAACATTCTTAAATATTTACCTGAACGTTTTCAATCTAAGGTTACTGTCATCTCAGAGGTTATGAGTCTTAAAGAAATTAAGGTTGAAGAATTGGTCGGGAACTTAAAATCCTATGAAATGGAGATGTTCAGAAATCTCTCTAAGAAGGCTAGTGGCACAAAAGATAAGATCATAGCTTTCAAAACTACTAGGGAGGATCGTGTTGAATCTGATGGAGAAAGTGATTTGAGTCTGAATGATATTACTATGTTTACTAAGAGGTTGAACAAATTTGTTAAGGCCAAGCAAAATGGCCAAGGACAAAAATTTGGAGATAGGTTGGGTGAGTCTAGAAATAGAAATAAGACTCAAACTCGAAAAGACAAGTTTGATCTTAAAAAGAAAAAACCTGAATGTTTTGAGTGTTAAGGATATGGTTACATAGCTGCTGAGTGTGCAAACACTTTGAAAAAATCTAAAGGGTTAGATGTCAATTAGGATGATGAATATGATAATGGATCAGCTTGTGATGCGACAGACTAGGAGGTTGGTGATGATTCTGAGAATTTCACTATGTTTGTTGCACAAAGCAAGGAGGTCAGAGAAGTTGCTACTAGTTTGGCGATGTCTAAAGAGGAAGATTCCGAGAGTGATGATGATTGTGATGACACGCTTCAAGAGTCTTATGACAAATTACTTGGTAAGACCACACAACTTCACAAAAATCACATGAAACTATTAACTAAAAGTCTTAATGTGGACAAAGAATTGAATTCTTTAAAAGACAAATTAGTAAATAGTTCTCAAAATCTAAATCTTCTACAGACTCAAAAGGCAAAATTGTTTGAGGAATTAAATAAGGATGAACAAGAAAGGACTCAAGCTTTATAGATAATAGATGATCTCAAAAAGGAGTTAGTTGAGAAATATACCAAGATTGGAAAATTGGAAATGGAATTGAAGGATGCTAAATCAATTATTCATAAATGGTCTGGTGGAACTCTTAAGCTTAATTATATGTTGAGTATGGGAAAATTTGTAGATAATACAAATGGACTGAGTTTTGATGGAGTATAACATAATTCGAACGTTTTGTCAAAAACCACCTTTGTAAAAGCTTCTCAAATGGCATCTAGTTCTTCTCAAGGAAATTCAAATTGGAATCCTAATATTCGATCCTATGTCAGAAGAACTGTTGAAAGCAAGCATTTCTTTACCTCTAGATATCCTAGGAGGTCAAATGATGAAGTTCAAAGGTTTGTTCTTGTATGTCACCACTGTGGTGTCAGAGGTCACATTCGACCGAGGTGTTCAAAGCTAAGAGGGAAGACTTTGCGATCAATGAAGAAACCAGGAACTCAACAGGGAGAATGCATTCAAGATCAAATTAGAGTGTTGAGTGAAGAGATGAAGAATTTGTTAAAATTGGCAAATAGAGCTCCAATGATGAAGAAGGCATGGATCAGAAAAGGTGAGCTACACTGTTTTGTAGTTCATACTGCACTTAGAGCATGAAATTCTATCTCTTGGTATTTGAATAATTGATGTTCGAGGCATATGACTGGAGATAAGTCATTGTTTGAATTTCTCGAGAATTGTCATGGTGGGATAGTCACTTTTGGTGATAGAGAAAAGTCTAAAGTTCTAGGGAAAGGTATCATTGTGGTTTCTGGTCTACCTAAGCTAGAAGATGTGCTTTATGTTGAAGATTTGAAAGCTAACTTGCTAAGTATAAGTCAAAATCTGATAACAACAATTAGATAACAATCATAATGTCAATTTTTCTCCTGATAAGTGTTCAATCATCGACTCTTCTAGAAATTGCGTCATGGAAGGTATGCGTTCGTCTGATAACTGCTATTGCATTATTCCCGATTCTAAATTATTGTGCAATATAGTTAAACTTTATAAGGTCGAAATATGACATTAGCGAATGGGACATGTTAATTTTTGAGATTTGACAAAAATCACTAAGAGTGAAATTGTTAGAGGTGTCCCTAAGCTTAGTTATGGAAAAAGGATTGTGTGTGGACCATGTTAGAAGGGTAAACAAGTCAGATGTCAGTACAAAAGGACGAATACCATTGGTACTTCTAGACATTTAGAGCTATTGTATATTGATTTCATGGGTCCCACTAGGACCATGAGCAAAGGAGGAAAGAAGTATATTCTTGTCATGGTGGATGATTACTCTAGATTTACATGGGTCGGATTTATGAGAGAAAAGTGTGAAGCTCTTGAAAGTTTTAAGAGCATTTATTTAAGAATTCAAACTGAGAAGAATTATCCCATCACTAGAGTGAGGAGTGATCATGGGAAGGAGTTTGAGAATTCAGAAATTGAAGTGTTTTGCGATGAAAGAGGAATAAAACATGAATTTTCAGCACCAAAAACTCCACAACAAAATGGAGTAGTTGAAAGAAAGAATAGGGTTCTTCAGGAAATGGCTAATGTTATGTTACAATGTAGAAATGTTTCTAGGTATTTTTGGGCCGAGGCAGTGAACACAGCATGTTACACCTCAAATAGAGTTTATCTTAGGCTTGACACCTTAAAAACTCCTTATGAAATGTGGAATAGCAAGAAACCCAATGTGAAATATTTCAAGGTGTTTGGAGCAAAATGTTATATTCTTAGAGATCGTGAATCCATTGGGAAATTCGAGTCTAAGAGTGATGAAGGAATATTTCTGGGGTATTCAGTGACAAGTCAGACATATAGGGTTTTTAACCTTAGAACTCAAACGATGATGGAATCTACAAATGTAGTAGTTGATGACTCATGTGTTGATGAGCCTCCAACATTAATTGAGGAGAAAGATAGTGATCCATTTTTTCTTGTAAGAAATGATTCTTTGGATGTTGGTAAATAGAACAATGTGGTTCATGATGATGATAATTCTAGTCCTATAGAATCGCATGACTGAACTTGTGATGTTCAGGCTAATCCTTCTAAAGAACCATCTGCAAAGGTAAATTGTACCATCCTTTGGATAATGTCATAGGGTCGGTTGATCAGATGATGGTGACCTGTAGAAAGGCAAGGAATGAGGTCTCATATGCATGTTATACATCTTCCTTGGAACCTAAAAATGTCAAAGAAGTTCTTCAAGATAGTGAGTGGATAAATGCTATGCAAGAAGAACTTCAGTAGTTTGTTAAGAATGATGTATGGTATATTGTGCCTAGACTAAAATAGTTAAATGTGATTGGTACCAAGTGGATATTCAAGAATAAAAAGGATGAAAATGGTATAGTTGTTGGGAATAAGGCTAGGATTGTTGCTCAAGGTTATACTCAGTTGGAGGGTATAGACTTTGATGAGACTTTTTCTCCTGTGGCTAGGCTTGAATCTATTCGAATTTTATTTGCTATAGCATGTCATCTTGGATTCAAGTTGTATCAGATGGATGTGAAGAGTGTATTTTTGAATGGTATTCTTCATGAGGAGGTATATGTGGAGCAACCCAAAGGATTTGAAGATCCTTATTGTCCTGGTCATGTTTATAAGCTTAAAAATGCTATGTATGGGTTAAAGCAAACTCCTAGAGCTTGGCATGAAAGATTGACCGACTATTTGTTGGGAACAAGTTTTATTCGAGGGGTAGTGGACAAATACTGTTTATTCAAAACATTAAGAGTGATACAGTTGTTGCTCAAATATATGTTGATGATATTGTTTTTGGTTTCATTTCTGATAAACTTGCTCATTATTTTGGAGATCAAATGACACATGAATTTGAGATGAACATGATTAGTGAATTGAACTTCTTTCTAGGGCTTTAGATTAGACATTTGAGTGATGGGATTTTCGTTTCCCAAACTCGTTAGGCTTTGGAATTGGTGAAGAAGTTTGGTTTGGAAAAGGTTAAGGATGCTCGCACTCCCATGATTATTAGTGTCAAGCTTAACATAGATACTAAAGGCAAAGATGTCAATCCTACACTGTTTGGGAGTATGATTTGGAATTTGTTGTACTTGATAACCAGTCGACCTGACATAGCTTTTAGTGTTGGTTTGTGTGTACGTTACTAGGCAAGTCCGAAGGAGTCTTATATTACTGCGGTAAAAAGAATTATCAAGTATGTTATAGGGACTGTGAATTATGGACTGTGGTATCCATCAGGGACTAACGCTGAAATCAAATCTTTTTCTGATGCTGATTGGGCTGGTAATGTAGATGATAAAAAGAGTACCAATGGAGGGTGTTTTTATGTTGGTAATTGCTTAATTGCTTGGCACAACAAGAAGTAAAATTGTGTTTCTATGTCCACTGCTGAGGTTGAGTATATAGTAGTTGGGAGTTGTTGTACTCATTTTTTGTGGATACGTCAGATGTTGTAGGATTATGGTTTTACACAAGGCGTGATAACTGTGTTTTGTGATAACATGAGTGCGATAAATATTTCTAAAAATCATGTTCAACACCTTAGGACAAAGCATATAGATATTATACATCATTTCATTCGGGATCTTATTGAAGATGGTATAGTGTCTCTAGAGTTTATATTCACGGATTCTCAATTGGTAGATATCTTTACAAAATCATTAGATTTTTAAAAACATGTTAATCTTAGAAAATCTATTGGTATGGTTTCTTTAGAATATATATCTTTTTATCTATCATTCTAGGAGCACATTACATTATTTTCCTAGAATCGATAGATAATCATGCATTTGTATTATATTCATGCATGCATTTTATATATATATATATATATATAAAACTGAAATAATTTTTTTTGAAATGATGAGTTTGGCTAGAGTAAAAAAGTTGTCATATTTTACTCTATTATCATATTTACTTGTCTAATTATGGATATGGGAAGTAGAGATATCAGCCTAACTTAAGATTTTTGGATGTTCACTTGGCATGATTATTTTATATTGAAAAACTATAATCTTAGGTGTTTATTTTACTTCGGAGAACATCATAATGCCTGCTGAGACTGTTCGTCTGTTTCATTTAACCCGAAGTGATATGTAGGTTCATGAGCTATATTAGATTGATATTTGTTTTTTGAATACCTTTCGCATGTTTATAAATATTGTGGTGATGTTGAAGGAGGAAATAATAAGATAATTAAAATATAGAAATGCAAAAAGTAGTTCTTCAATTTGAGTAACCTGGCCTCTTGCCTTAGTAAACATTGAGAGTTCGCGTAAAAAGGGAAGAAGACTAATGAGCATAAATCCTAAGGAAGAAGCTCGGACCCAGTTGGTTGGGACTAAAAATCCTCGCTGGAAACTCTAGAGCTTAGAAAGACAAGAAGGGATAAGGATAAAAAGTTGAAAAGAATAAATTGTGTGTCAAAAAAAAGTAGAATGATGTATTATTTTATCAAGAAATAAAGTTCAAGTTACTGATTTTACTTCTAATTTGGATCTTGGACTGAGTTATCATTACGGTTAGTGAAGAGATTATCAGAATTAGTGTGTTTAATGTTTTGTTCAGTGTTGTGGTTACAGGATTGGTAGACCGTCATGAAAGTAAGGTGACAGTTTATATCTATGTTTGTTGGTGTGTGTTCATAGGTATAGATATTATGTTGTTATTTGTGAGGATATATTATAAAACGTGGTTTTGTCTCATAAATGCCAAAGGGGAGATTGTAAGAACACTTTTGAGTATTGTTTATTTATGGCATGTTCTAGACAATGACCATGTTAAGTGTTAGATAGGTCGTATTGATTTCAACGACATCTACAAGCTTCGACAAAGGTAAAATCAAGCATTGAAGTAGTGAATAATACAAGTGAAATGCAAAAGTGAGTGTATTGAGCAAAAATATCTTCTGGAGGCCAAAAATGGCATTTTCCGAAGCCGTCACATTGAGCAAAAAATCTCGTGGAATTAAGACTGTCATTTTGGTACAATTGCGGAGAAAAATGATTTTCATGAAAAAACCCTACGCTCAAGACTACGTCTACAGAAGCAAAAAAATGGCAAAAAAGTGGATATCTATGCTCAAGCTAGGCCTGAGCCTACGCCTGACCTACGTCTAAGGCGTAGGTGCGACAGGAAATTTTATTTTCTGGTGCAATGTCGATTTTGCCCTATTTTTTATTCTATGATGCATCTACGACTCCCATACCTAAAAGTACGTGCAAAACTCATATTATTCATTAGAGAGTCGGGTTTGTATTGATCGATGGTGAAATTACTAAAAAGGACGAACTTAGGGTTTGCTTCAATATTGTCTATAAATACCAAGGTCTACAAGAGAGAAGGGAGGGTTTTTGAGGGAGATCTCTGCAGTATTCTATCGTTCATATTCTTCTATAGAGATAGAGATAGTGAGAGAAAATATCATTGAGTGATTCTTCTAGTTCTCTCTTGTTTTGGAGTTGAATCTATCGTGCTTCTACATCGACGATCTTATGGAAGATTGAATGACCTAGATTCTGAAAAATTTACACATCGCTAAATACAACTTGGTTGTTTTGATCCGTTTTGAGAAGCGGAGCCGTCTAAGTGCGGAAATCAAAGTAGGAGGCTTCGTGGTGATTTGATCCGTTGAGAAGCGGAGTCGTCTGAGTATGGAGATCGGAGCAAAAACTTTGTGGAGCGCGAGTGGATCTAAAATTTCAGACATCGAGTGAAGAACAACAAATTACAGCAATTGTAAGTTTTGTTTTCATAGAGTCTGTATAAATTCTCTAATTCATAGTGCATCGATACCCAGGTGTATCCGTGGTTTTTTCTTATTCTTTCCAAGGTTTTCCACGTAAAAATATCTCTATCTTCTCATAATTTATTTTCTGCACTTATATTCATAATTGTTTGATTTATCTGATTAGAAAATTAGGGGTTGTGATTGATTAAAATTGAATTTCCGCTAGATAATTTTAATTGATTGTAAAATCGACTGAAAACCTATTCACCCCTCTCTAGGATAGTTTCTTTAATCATCTAGGTAATTTAACTTCCCATTGACATTCTTATACTTAATGAGCTTGCTAGAAATATTTCAAAGTTGAAGCAATTTCTTCATTACCAAAAGCATTTTTGAGGAATTTTGCTACTCATATTGATTAGATGCACATGGACCTAATAAGACCACAAAAGGACTTTAAGATACATTTAATATAAAAAATAACCTTTTGGGGAATGATGAAGTGGCTAGATCGATATTGTTCAGTACTTAATACGGTGGCTTGAATCTCATGCCACTAAATCTCAAGTTAGGCTTTTTATATCCACCCAAGAACACTGTTAGAAGCCGTGTTTACTTGCAAATTAGAAAAGGCACACAAACACGCACCAAACAATGGACACAAAGATTTATAGTGGTTCAACCAAAATAAGCCTACGTCCACTGAGAACACCATTTCACTATCGATCAAAGAGGGGATTGCAAGGGGATGATTCGCATATCATACATACGTACACACACAGTGTATACTCACGTCTGTATCACTGAAATAATATAAGATTATATATTCCTAACTCTCACCAAGAAGAATACTAGCTTGTATCTCTTTTATTCTCTCTCTATTTGTGCACACAATATAATAGGAGTGACCCTATATTTATATAGAAGGATATAGAGGTGGTTTTGCCTTTTAGTCGATGTGGGACAACTTTGAATACAAATGAGTCACCCTTATATATATAACAATCTCCCACTTGACGATTTTACCACCATTAATCAATTCCATCAATGACCAGTGCAGTACGGTGCCCTAATTTATGTCTTCAAGCTTAAAGACCCACTGAAGTTGCGCACAACTTCAATTTCTGTTGTCATCACTTTGGTCAATATGTCAGCTAGATTCTTGATTCCTTGAATCTTCTCAAGTGTTAATACTTCATCCTCTAATAGAGATATGATAAAGTGATAACGAATATCTATATGGTTGGTCCTTGAATGAAATGTTGAATTCTTTGCCAGATGTATGGCACTCTGACTGTTACTATGCAAAACACTCTTCTTTTGCTCAAATCCCAACTCTACCAACAATCCCTGTAACCAAATCATTTCTTTGCTAGCCTCTATCACAGCTACATACTCATCCTCTGTAGTAGATAACGCTACGATTTTTTGTAACTGCGAAACCCAACTAACTACTGTAGTACATACTGTAAAGACATAACTAGTAGTGCTTCTTCTACAATCTAGTAGTGCTTACTAGACCGTTATTTATAGTAGATAACGCTACGATTTTCTGTAACAGCGAAACCCAACTAACTATTGCAGTACCTACTGTAAATACATAACTAGTAGTGCTTCTTCTGCGGTCTATCTCACCAGCAAAATCTGAATCCACATAGCCATGTAAATTCATTTTGCCTTTACCAAAACAAAGGCATTTGTCGGTGGTACCTCGTAGATATCGCAATATCCACTTCAATGTTTCCCAGTGAGTCTTCCCTGGATTGGACATGAACCTGCTGACTACTCCCACTGCATATGCAATATCTGGTCTAGTACAAACCATTGCATACATTAAGCTACCAATGGCTGAAACGTATGGAACACTGGCCATGTTGTTCCTTTCTGCTTCTAACTTGGGAGACTATTATTTGGATAATCAGAAGTGACTAACCAAAGGTGTGCTAACCGGCTTCGCATCACTCATGTTGAACCTTTCAGAACCCGATCTATGTAGTCAGCCTGAGACAACTGTAAAGTACTCTTCTGCTTGTCTTTGTTGATTCTCATACCAAGAATTTGTTTGGCTGTGCCTAAGTCCTTCATCTCGAACTCATTTGCCAACTGCTTTTTCAACTTGCTGATTTCCGCAAAATCAGACCTAGCTACTAACGTGTCATCAACATAAAGTAGGAGGATGATATAACTTGTGTCAAACCTCTTGAAGTAGCAACAATGGTCAGCGTTGCACTTGTTGGAACCATGTCTCTGCATAAATCCATCGAACTTCTTGTACCACTATCTTGGAGCTTGTTTCAAACCATATAAGCTCTTTTCCAACTAACACACAAGTTTATCTTTACCTTTCACTGAGAAACCTTCTGGCTGTTGCATATAAATCTCCTCCTTTAGGTCACCATGGAGGAAAGCAGTTTTGACATCTAACTGCTCTAGGTGCAAACCCTTTGCTGCAACAATGCTAAGAACTAAACAAATGGAATTCAGTTTCACAACCGGAGAAAAAATGTCGGTGTAGTTGATTCCTGCTTTTTACTGAAAGCCTTTTACTACGAGTCTCGCCTTGTACCTCTTAGAACCATCATGTTCTTCTTTGATCCTGTAGACCCATTTGTTATGGAGAGCTTTCTTTTCCATCAGCAACTTGGCTAGCTTCCATGTCTTGTTGAAGATAAGATACTTCATCTCATCTTCCATCACAAGCTCTCAATGGCTTGCATCTACTGCACTATATGCTTCATCGTAGTATTCTGGTTCACCTCCATCTGTGAGCAACAAATAATTCATATATCTCCTGTTCGGCACATGCGGCTGTGAAGTCCTCCTAGGTACAAGAATAGGAGTCGGAGACTACGGTGTATCATCCTGTTGAGCAGTGTCGTCTTCAATCTGTCTTCTGACTTAGTACTCTCACTATCTTGAACATCATCTAACTCAACACACACATGATCACTCTATGTTGTAGGCTCTGAGGTAGTTGTGTGTCTATCCTTGTACATCACTTTTTCATTGAACACTACATCTCTGCATCGCATTACCTTTCGGTTCTGACCATCCCACATGCGGTAACCATACTCATCACCACTATTGCTAATGAAAATACATTTCTATGACTTGGGATCAAGTTAATCCCTCACATTATCACTATGCAACACAACCAAAAAAATTTAAATGTGAAAGTGTTACCTCTTTACCGCTCTATACCTCTTTTGGTATTCTGTGCTCCAATGGTACTAATGGACCTTAGTTGATAAGATATGTTGTTGTACTGACTGCTTCTGTCCAGAACTGTTTCAGCAACCTTGCTTGAATGCACATGCTTCTGGCTCTCTCAGTCAATGTCCAATTCATACGTTCTGCTACGCCATTATACTATGGTGTGCGTGAAATATTCTTCTCCAATCTGATACCGTTCTCATAGCAAAAGTTTTTAAACCCGGTGTCCTGATATTTTCCGCCATTGTTGGATCTTAACCTCCTGATCTTCAAACCTGTCTCATTCTCTATCATAGCCTTTCATTTCTTGAACACATCCTACATCTTAGATTTATGTTTCAAGAAGTAAACCCATACCTTCCTGAAATGGTCATCGATGAAGGTGACGAAATAGGACTTTCCGCCAATAGATGAGACATTTGTTGGCCCCCAGACATCAGTGTGAACTAGCTCAAGCTTATTCTTTCTGAGATCTCTACCGATTTTTTGAAAACTAACTCTCTTTCACTTACCGAATACGCAATCCTCATAAAAGTCGATATCAATCGAATTTAGGCATGTTAGCTTTCCCTTTGCGAGCATAACTTTGAGCCCCTTTTCACTCATGTGACCTAGCCTCTGGTGCCACAAATTGTGATCCTCTTTGATTTCTACAACTACTATCAACGTGTTAGCTTTTGTGGTAGTGTACAACGTATTACTCTTCTTTCCTCGTGCTATAGTCATAGCCCCTCTGGAAACTTTCCACTCTCCTTCATTGAAAGTGGTCACATAACCTTCACTCACCAACTGCCCTACTGAGATCAGGGTCTTCCTCAAGTCTGGAATGTGTCTGACATCCTTCAACTTCCATATCGATCCGTTGAGTTTGATATGTACGTCACCCTTGCCAACTACACTGCAGGGCTGATCATCACGTAGATAAACCTTGCCAAGGTTTCTAGGTGTATAGCTCTCGACTTGAGGTGGCATGGAATGATGCTCCGGAGTTCAAGACCCAAAACTCTACTTTGCTCTCCAAATAGCATATCAACGCATCATCAGCTTCTTCTAAGATAATATTTGCCTCAGTCTTATTCTTCGCTACCTTCTGCGGGGATCTGCACTGGTTCTTGAGGTGACCAGTTTTGCCGTAATTCCAACACTCAATCTCTTTGGAATTTCAGGGACCTCGAGACTGTGATCATCCATGTGGTCTTCCCTGTCTTGACTTGGAACCGCTACGCCTTTGGTTTTCATCTTCCTTCATGCTCAAATCTCTACCTCTACTGTCGACATTCAATGTTGAGCCACTGTTAGAAGAGTTTGACTGTTTTCTGATCTCTTCTATGAGTATCGTACTCACTATGGAATCATATTGTAACGGTTCTACCCTTGAACAATTACTATTTGCATCGTTTGTGGCGCTCCAACTCTTTGGCAATTGGAAAATAAGAAAAACCGTTTTCATTTTGCTAGTGATTGGCATCTCAACTGATTCCAATTACTCAACAATTTCATTAAGAATACTGATGTATTCACTAAGCTTCCCATTCTCGGACATCTTCAAATTTGTCAATCTAGTGATGAGATGTACCATATTTGCTCTAGACGGCTATTCGTACATTTTTGAAAGAGTATCCATGAGAGACTTTATTGTCTTCTTATTCTTGATGTTGAAGGCGAAGGACTTTGACAACGGCAGTCTCATCGTACTGAGAGCCTTTTGATTTAGGATTGTTCAATTCCCGTCTTTCATCGATTCGTACTGAGAGCCTTTTGATTTAGGATTTATTTCCCTTCTAATGGCAAGAATAAATTGTTCTTGAATAACACATCCTCAACTTGCATATTCCAATAGGCAAAGTTTGTACCGTCAAATTTGTCGATCATTACTGTATTTTCTTCTTTCGTAACTCCCACTGAGCCTATTCGACATGTTCAGAGTCAAATTACATAAAATCGATCATATGGTTGTGTCCAGAGCGGTTCAAAACCTTAAGAATGCCTCTAACCGCGTGCAAACAAGTAAACAATGATTCCAAACTAGCCAAAACAAATTCAGCACTAAAAGACAAACTTGGTGCTGACGTAGCACTGCTACTGACATGGCGGTCATCAGTCAAAGTCAGTGCTGACATGGCGCTGACGTTAGCGTCTTCTCCGGCGGGCGCGTAGCCGGACTGAATTTTCCGGTTGCTAGAAAGTGAAAAATTTGGCAGAATCTTCAAACTGTGCGTGGGAGCACGTACCAACTTTGATAGGGCTGATTTTTATGCTGAAGTGTTCATCTTTGAAAGAGCTTTCTGTTGATATATTATACGCATTGTTTCAATCAACGATGCTCCGCGAAATAGCCCTGAAATAAAACTGTTGCGCGTAGAGTCCAAAAAATATGGTCGGAACTTGCAGTGGCGCGTGGAAGCTCTGGTGGCTGCAAGACTGATATAGTTCTATTTGTCTCGTCGAGGCGAATCTTCTGGTGTGGTCAGTTTCTGATTTCGTACACTTTGATCCTACGAATCTGGACCAGAATGTACGGACTTCTTCTACTCTGATACCACTTGTTAGGGGTTTTACACCAGTCCAAGAACACTATTAGAAGCCGTGTGTACCTACGAAAAAAAAACGCACACAAACACACACCAAACAATGGATACAAAAATTTATAGTGGTTCAGCCAAAATAAGACTATGTCCACTGAGAGCACCGTTTCACTATCGATCAAAGAGAGGATTACAAGGGGATGATCCGCAGATCATACACACGCACACACACAGTGTGTACTCACGCCTGTATCACCGGAATAATATGAGCTTATACTATTCCTAACTCTCACCAAGAATAATAGTAGTTTGTATCTCTTCTATTATCTCTCTCTATTTGTGCACGCAATATAATAGGAGAGACCCTATATTTATAGGGGAGGATATAAAGGTGATTTTGCTATTTAGTCGATGTGGAACAACTTTCAATACAAAAGAGTCACCCTTATATATATAACATCTCATTCATACACTTAAATCACTTATAATGCAACTTGAACAACTATAAGTACCTGATACATGAATAACTGATTGCAATAATAATACATTAAATTTATTATTAATAAACCATTAAATAAATATGAAGAATTAATTTGTAGGGAATATAATCCCAACAAGTAGACCAATCTTCATCTCTCTATCACATTTACCCATGTATCAGAGTTAAGGTTCACAAAATCATTCCCTTCTTTGCATATTAATTTCTTGGTGGTGTTCAAACTATTCGATCACAAAATCAGTGGGCTAGACAATTAGTGCTTGTTTGACAACATGGAGTGGAGCCAAAATTTTGGGTTTGGTTTGAAAATTTTGCTCCACTCCATGTTTGACAAACATGGTGCAACACAAATGGTGTGTGAATAATGTCACTTCATTGGACCCAAATCCATCAAATTTCACACTATCTCAAATGATGGTTTGGTTGGAGTTGGGTCCAAATGGTTTGACACTATTCACATATAATATTATATATATATATAAATTCGAAATTAAATATTTTGAAAAAATAAATATTTCAAAAAAATTAAATATTTATGAAAAATTAAATATTTTGAAAAATTTAAATATTTCAAAAAATTAAATATTTATATATTTTATTTTTAAAACATATATATTTAAAAAATGTTATTTTAAATAAATTAAATATTTTGAAAAATTAAATATATTAATATATTATAATATTAATATATTTAATATATTTAATATATTAATATATTAATATATTAATATTAATATATTTTAGTATATTAATATTAATATATTAATATTAATATTAATAAATTTCAAAAAATTAAATATTTTGAAAAATTAAATATTTATGAAAAATTAAATATTTCGAAAAATTAAATATATTAATATATGTTAATATATTAATATTAATATTTATTAATGAATAAAATGTGAAAGCATATATTAATATATTAATAAATATAATATATATAAATATTAATATTAATATATTAATATTAATATATTTTAATATTAATTAATATATTAATATTCAGAATTTCAACCCATACCAACTCTACCAAACATGGTTTGGTTTTTCAGCATCACTTTTTCTCACACCAAAACTATCTGCACCAAATATGATTTGGAACCAAAATAAAACCACACCAACTTCAACCAACCCAACTCCAACCAAACCAAAACCAAAAACCAACTCCACACCGTCTACCAAACAATCACTTAGTGTATCATCAATGTGCAAGCGCCAGAACCTTGGACTAGGTTAAATTTGAGTCAAAATTGAATATTTAGGGTCCGTTTGGATACCCTGTTTTTTGTTTTTGTTTTTTTACTGTTCACAAGACTAAAAAAAAAAACACGTTTGACAAACGCGTTTACTGTTCACTGTTTTTTCCCCAAGAAAACTGTTTTCTGTGAATAGTGTGTAAAAGTGATGAAAACACCAAATACAACTTTTAGTTGATTTTTGAGTTTTTTCACTGTTTAGGTGGTAAAAACAATGAAAACACCAAATTCATAAAATACAATTTTCACCAAATAAAAGTGGTGAAAGCACCTTCATCCAAACGTTTTTTTGTTTTTAGTTTTTTCCTGAAAAAACAAAGACAAATACAAAAACAGTTTTTATATTTGAAGACAGAAAACAAATACAAAAAACAGGCTTTCCAAACCCACCCTTAGTCTCTTTTGGATCCATATCAGGCGACAGTACGTGGAAGAGATACATCAACTTCAAGGCAGGGTTCTATTTACTATTATATTATCCCGTGTCACATAAAAAAAACTTGTGTATATATAGGTGAAAGGTGAGATTACTTCATGTTGTGATCGTCACATATACTTAGGGCTGCAAATGAACCGAGCCGAGCCGAGCTTTAGAATGTTCAAGCTCGGTTCATTTACTAAACGAGCCTAGAAAATGTGTTCAAGCTCGGCTCATTTGCTTAACGAACGAGCCCGAGCCGAACGCCATATTTAACGAGCCGAGCCCGAGCTTGTTCACGAACGACTCGTTTCAGTGCAACATATATTAATCTCCATAATAGTTGTTTGGATTGAGTTGTTGCATGTTTGTTTTAACATATTTTCACTAGTATAATTTTTTATGAATGAATTTTATGTTATGACCGCCTAATTTCTATAATTTTTTCACAATAATCTTCATAATTTGTTCAATTTGAACACTTTCTTTTGTCAAATATGATATAATTTTACTATTTAACTTAGACGAGCCTGTTCACGAGCTTGGCGAGCCGAGCTTAGTAATGTTCAAGCTCGGCTCGTTTACTAAACGAGCCTAAATATTGTGCTCAGGCTCGGTTCGTTTACTAAACGAACGAGCACGAGCCGAGCTCTTAACGAGCCGAACCCGAGCCTGCTCACGAACGGCTCGGTTCATTTGCAGCCCTACATATACTGTGATCCTCATTCCATATAAAATAATTATTCGCACAAAATGTCATGTGACATACGAGAGTATCCAAGTTTCTAGTTAACAGCTATGGTAAAGATACAATAATACATATGTCAAGTTATATCTTCCCATAAGGAATTTGTACGTAAACAAAAGTTATTTTTATTGACCTTTGAGAAAGAAAAAAAAAGTTATTTTTATTGACCTTTGAGAAAGAAAAAAAAAAGTTATTTTTATTGAATTGTACTCCCTCTTTCCCAATTTATAATTCCTTTTTGGGGAATCTAACTTTTTAAGATGTTGGATTGGTAATGAATAAAATATCAACTTTACCTTTAGTCCCACCATAGTGATATGATGGTTTATTGTGTAAATGATTTATAATTTCAATGCATGAATGGTAAATTAGTAAAGTGGTATGATAAAGTGTTTTGACTTTTCAAATGAGACACATATCTTGGGACGGAGAAAATAATAAAAGTGAACACTTATTGTAAATAGTAAAAATTAATAGGCCCAAACCCGTTTGAAAAGTCATATGTGTCTAGGCTCATGTATATACAAATGGTTAATTGACCCATGATCTCAAGCCCTTGTACTGTGATTAGCCCATCATTACCTTAGAAAATGAGAAGTAACGATCCACTACCAAGAGATAGTGGGTAGTTATTAATCAAGTGGGTCATGACCCCATATAATTGGGAGCATGATCCTACTAAATAGGAAAGGTGGTATAGGGCTAAGCTATATATATGGTCATTAGTGCCTCAATAAAGATATCTTTTGATGTAAGCAAAATTTTACACTTACATTTGGCGCCGTCTTTGGGAAACGACATTATTTTCCACCTTTAGAACTCTTTCATTCTTATTTAGCAAAACATGGTATCTACTCGGTCCACAAACAACGGAGTCAGGTTCGAAGAAGTCATGAGGCGATTGGAAGCTGTAGAGCAGAGAAACGTCGCCTTTGAACAACAGAATGCTGAGTTAATCCATCGGGTGGCTCAGGGGTTGTTTCCCCTCCGAAGTTCCAATCCAGTCGATGGTATAGATCAACCAAGGAATGATGAACCAGAACCCTTTAATTGTCATCATGGGTGAAACGTATCGGTCACTTGAGCAGACAAAGTGCCGAGGGAAGAAGAAGAATCCTCCCATCCCATAATAAGGGAGGTCCCGACGACGCATGTCCCGACCCTGAATGACCTGCACGAAATGGCTGCCAAGATCCAAAGAGATGTGATGAAGGATTTAAAGATGCAGACCCCTGATGATCTGGCCATCCATGCGATAACAGATATGACCCAATCCCCATTTACAGAAGAGATTGAGGCAACGGAATTCCCGAGAAAGTTTATGCTACCAACTTTCACACTCTACGATGGTACGAAGGATCCACTCGATCACATCTACCAGGTGCAAACTAAAATGACAGTGTATGGGAGAAACCAAGCACTTTTATACAAGGTATTCTCAACCAGTTTGACAGAAACACCACTTCTGTGGTTCAGGAAGCAGTCCCCCGGGTAAATCAGTAGCTGGAATGACCTTTGCAGGCATTTCATAGGTCAGTACTTCTGTAACCGAAGGTAGAGAAAGACGATATCAAGTCTTTTCACCATGATACAAGAGAAAGGAGAGAGCCTCAAGAGCTTTTTATCCAGATTCAACGTAGAAATGTCCTCTATTGATGACTGCGACCAGTTGTCAGCAGTAGAGGCATTCCGTATGGAGGTCATCCCTGGCATAAAATTCCATTCTTCATTAGTGAAACGCCCCCCTGTCAACATCGGTGAGCTCAATTCTAGAGCGCAAGGATATCTCAGAATAGAAGAAGAGGAAGCAGTCAGGCAAAGAATGGCCTCTCTGGTAACGGTGGAGGCAAAATCCAAAGAAAGTATGAAGGATCAGAGGCCTCAACGATCCGGGTCATCCCAGAAAACCTCATCATCCAGACTGCCAGATAAGCATCAACGAACAAAAGAAAGAACAACTCCGCTTAAGACCAGCCTGGGAAAACTCTTTCAAGAAAATAAAAGCAAAGGGATCTTCAGACCTCTTCCGCCGATCAGACAACCGATGGAGTTGAAGGACATGACCAAACACTGCGCCTTCCGCAGCGAGTATGGGCATCATACAAATGATTGCAGGAACCTCCGAAGGCAGGTCGAAGTGATGATTGCCAAAGGGGAACTTGCAGACTACTTCATGAAGGACCAACCAAGACCGGACAGGTCAAATCTGACACCACAGAACAACTCTGCAACAGGACAACCAATGAGGGTCATCCACATAGTCCAAGGAGGCGAGGAGGACATTGAGTCCGAGGGAAGCCGAAGGTCAAAGCTGCGAAAGACACATAGACTCAGGTGTATTGGTGAAATTTGTTAAACAACCATCATCCAAGGAGAGTCAAGAATTACGTTTTCAAAAGCTGATATGCAGAATGTTCAGACGCCCCACGAAGATCCTCTGGTAATTAGTCTTCTTGTAGCTAATTATCTGATCAAGCGTGTGATGATTGATCCAGGAAGCAGTACCAACATCATGACCAAGTGGGCTTTTGACAAAATCGGGATTGATGTGTCTCAGCTATGCCCAGCTCGGACACCTCTGGCCGGTTTTGATGGACGACACGTTGATCCAATAGGAGTAGTCCAGTTGTCAGTATCGGTTGCATGCCGAACCCTGAAAGAAAGCTTTGTAGTGGTTGACACCAAGCCATCATACAATATGCTGATGGGACGAGGCTGGATCCATCGGATGCAAGGAGTCTCTTCAACTCTCCATCAGGTTTATGCGATGTCTTGACCCAAATGGAGTGGATGTGACAGATATCCCTGGAGACCAAGTCACATCAAAAGAATGCTATTCAATAACTCTGAAAGATCTGAATCCTAAAAATAAACAAGTCATGGAAGCATCAGAAAAATCCATGTACAACGAGAAATGGAAATTATAGTCAGACCCTTCCTTTGAGGGTTAGGAAACTCAGGCAACCACGGAGCCCCTAGAAGAGGTGAATGTTAGTCAGACAGATCACACCAAAGTCACATTTATTGGTTCATACCTCCAGAAAGAAGAAAAGAACAAGCTGATCCACTTCCTCCAATCAAATTTAGACATATTCGTCTGGTCTCATCTTGATATGTCAGGCATAGATCCCTCAGTCGCTTAGCATAACTTGAACGTGGATCTAGAGGTCAGACCGGTGAGGCAGAAACAGAGGAGGTTCGGTGTAGAAAGGAACCAAATCATATCTGAGGAGGTGGGAAAGTTGCTAGAAGCTGGATTCATAAGGGAAGTCAAGTATCCATCATGGCTATCAAATGTGGTGGTAGTCAGAAAGAAGAATGGGAAATGGAGGGTCTGCGTGGACTTCACCAACTTAAATAAAGTCTGCCCAAAAGATTGTTTTCCTCTGCCGAAAATAGATAAGATGGTTGTTGCCACATCAGGATATGAGAGACTCTCATTTCTTGACGCATACTCCGGCTACAACCAAATCCCGATGAATCAGGCTGATGAAGAGAAAACATCATTTATTACCGAAGAAGGTACATACTGCTATAAAGTAATGCCTTTTGGACTGAAAAATACAGGTGCCACTTATCAGAAGCATGTCAGAAAGATATTCAAAAGTCAGATGGGGGTAACGGTTGAAGCCTCCATAGATGACACAGTGGTAAAAAGCAGAAGGAAAGATGACCACCTCAGGCATCTCAAAGAAGTGTTCGATGCACTCAGAAAGTTTGGGATGAAGCTCAACCCTGCCAAATGCTCATTTGGAGTCTCATCCAGGAAATTCCTCGGCCATATCGTCAACCGAACAGGAATCGAAGCCAGCCCCTCACAAGTCAAGGCTCTGATAAGCTGTGAAGATCCGAAGACGCAGAAAAAGGTCTAGATCCTGACAAGAAAAGTAGCTGCACTGAGCCGATTTGTATCCCGACTGATAGATAGATGCAAACCATTCTTTCAAGCAATCAGAGGAGGAAAATGAAGCATATGGGGACCAGGACAAGCCGAGGCCCTTCAAAAATTGAAGTAGTATCTCCAGAATCTGTCAATCCTCACCTCACCAAGCCTTGGAGAACCATTACATCTCTACCTTGCGGTATCAGCAACTTCGACTAGTGCAGCATTAGTGAAGGATGATAAAATATGCCAGAAGCCAGTCTTCTTCAGTAGTAAGTCTTTATCTCATGCCGAAATCAGGTATACTATGGCAGAACGAGTCGTTCTTTCGCTAATCAATGCAAAGAGACGCTTGAGGCATTATTTTGAAACCCAACCAATTGTGGTACCAACCACCCTGCCCATAAGAGCCATTATGACCAAGCTAGATATGACTGAAAGAATCACTAGATGGGCGCTGGAGCTGGGAGCGTTCGACATTACATATATGCCAAGAACAACACTTAAAGGCCAAGCTTTAGCTGACTTTCTCCTCGAAGCAGAACTAGAGTCAACTCTGATCGAGTCAGATGAACCCGAGTGGACACTTTATGTAGATGCCTCAATTGGATTAGCGGGTTCAGAATTAGGCTCGAAATTATAACACCGGATGCAACCCGTATCTAACAGTCAATCCGTCTGGAGTTTCCTGCCACCAACAACGAAGCCGAGTATGAAGCACTCTTAGCAGGATTACGACTAGCTCAGAGCCTATGCATCCGAAGACTCCGGATATTTAGTGACTCATAGCTAGTGGTCAAACAAGTTCAAGGCGAGTATGATGCAGGGGAGAAGTTGCAACCCTATAAGAAGCTGGCTCAAATGGAATTAGACAGACTGGAGCAACACACCCTAGTCAGATCCTCAGGTGGGAAAATGGAAATGCAGATCGACTGGCTAATATGGCATCCGTCAATGATCAGGATTTGACCAGAGTTGCCCCGATCGACTACCTTGATGTCCCGAGCATCCATCGGCCAGATATCTTGTGCGTAATACCTTGGGAGCCAAGTTGGATGGACCCCATAACAGAGTACCTCAGGAATGGCATCCTTCTAGACGATAAAATAGAGGCTCGGAAAATTTACATGAAATCAGCCAAATACGCCTTTTTGCACGGACAACTTTATAGAAGATTCTTTGGTGGTTCATACCTTCGATGCCTCACACTTTCAGAGGAATCGGCCATTATGAAAGAAATCCGTGAGGGTTGGTACGAAAATCACTTTGGAGGACGAGCATTGGCCCATAAAGTCCTGAGTCAGGGGTATTTCTGGCCTTATATCTCTCAAGATACTGAAACCTATGTCAGAAGGGGCAAGAAGTGTCAATTTCATGGAGATTTCATCCACCCACCACCAGAGTTACTAAATCCCATTTTCAGTCCACACCCATTTGCACAATGGGGGATCGATGCAGTAGGGCCACTTCCAATGGCCCTCAGATCAGTAAATCAAGCTCTAATAGCGACTGATTATTTCACAAAATGGGTCGAGGCGGAGTCCTATTCCACCATCACTCACAGACATGTAATCAAGTTCACATGGATAAACATCATCTGCAGATTCGGGGTGCCAAGGGTAATAGTAATCGAGAACGGAACGAATCTGGATAATTAGTGGACCAGGCAGTTCTGTAATGATTATGGGATTCAGCTAAAAACATCATCAGTCGCATACCCTTAAGGAAATGGTCAAGCCAAAAGATCCAACAGAACAATAATGAACACCCTGAAGAAGAATCTGGAAGATCTTAAGGATGCATGGCCAGATAAACTTCCAGAAGTACTCTGGTCTTACAGGACGACATCAAGACTCCCCACAGGAGAAACACCATTCTCATAGCTTATGAAACAGAGGCAGTCATCCCAACAGAGCAAGTAGTGCCAACTGCCCGAACAGAGCTGAACCAAGAGGAATTGAACAACAAACAACTTGTTGATGGGCTGGACTTGCTCGAAGAAAAACAAGATGAAGCCGCTGTCAGAAACGCCTTCAACAAGAAAGTCAGAAGGCGTGAATTCCAGATGGGCAATATGGTTCTAAGAAAGAAGATCGGATTAATAGGCAAGCTCAGGGAGAATTGGGAAGGGCCATACACAGTCGTGGAAGTTATAGGACGTGGGGCTTATCGCCTCAGGCATAATGATGGCTATATGGAACCCAATTCACAGAATGCCTCACGGCTGAAGAGGTACTATCCTTGACAAGTTCATTTCATTTTTATGAATAGAATAAATAGGCAGAGGTATTCGAGCCTAGCCTTATTCGTGTGTTTTTGAAATTTCCAAGTCTATTACTCTAGTTGAGTTAGATGTTGTTATTTCTGTAATTTTATTATTATAATAAAAGATGATCATCATTCTATCTTGTAAATAAGTCGAAATAGCCAGATTCACAATACCAGAAGACCAAAATTGAAAATATTTCCTAAGTGTTGAAATGACAGAGGCTAATAAGCCTGACTCACACTTTCAGAGGATCAAAATTGAAAATATTTCCTAAGTGTTGAAATGACAGAGGCTATTCAGCCTGATTCACACTCTCAGAGGATAAAAATATAAAATATTTCCTAAAGTATTGAAATGAGAGAGCCTAATAAGCCTGACTCACACTTTCAGAGGATCAAAATTGAAAATATTTCCTAAGTGTTGAAATGACAGAGGCTAATAAGCCTGACTCACACTTTCAGAGGATCAAAATTGAAAATATTTCCTAAGTGTTGAAATGATAGAGGCTATTCAGCCTGATTCACACTCTCAGAGGATCAAAATATAAAATATTTCCTAAGTGTTGAAATAGCAGAGGCTATTAAGCCTGATTCGCACTCTAAGAGGATCAAAATATAAAATGTTTCCTAAGTGGTGAAATGATAGAGGCTAATATGCTTGATTCACGACACCAGAAGATAAAAAAAAATAGAAAATATTTCCTAAATATTGAAATAACAGAGGATAATAAGCCTGATTCATATTATCAGAGGAATTAAATATTTTTAATGACAGAAGCAGATAACCTGAAGAGATGGCAAAAGTACATGTCAAATTCATAAAACAAAATTACTTTCTTTTGAATATTACAAAATTGCCTGAAGGGCACAACACAAAGTACAACATTACAAGCCTAAGTATGGCTCAGACCGCTAAAATCCTTCCATAAGGAGTCGACATGCTCGGTCGGAGGGAAGAATTCAATAGAAGGGTTGAGGGGGTCAGTAGGCAGATATCCTTTGATAAATTCAATAAAAAGGTTCTGAGCATGACTGGGTTCAGGACTGGCATAGGGCTTTTTCACCCCTAAGAAATCATCCATAACATCGGGGTCCTTGATCCTCCTCTTTGCTGGATCTTTCACTCCAGCATTAAAGCCTTTTCGCCAGAATTCCCCAGCCACTATTCGGTAAATCCTTGAATAGTGCTCATGCATTTCAGTTCCTCATTTTTTACACATCTTTAGAGATGACTGGGAGATGCCGAAGAGCTTCATGATTAGAGGCAATCTTGTCCTTCACACTGGACAGTTTTGCATTCAGCTCATTTGTGTGCGCAAGTTCATACCCCAATTCAGTAACTCTAGAAGGAAGCTCCCCTAGTTGAGCCCTCAGCTCTCTCTCTTTTTCATCCCTCTCAGCCAGATCGGACTTGAGGCGCTCAATTTGCTTGACGTCAGCCTCATGAAGTAGACACAAGGCATTTGTGCTAAAAAGAGCCTAGAAAAATATTGCAAGGCAAAGTGTATCAGTAAAACATATTTAAACAAAGAAAACAATTTAAAGTCAGGTAAACATGTACCCCCATTATCAGGCCAAGAGTCCGACCAACAATATCGTCAAGGTTGGCTTCTCTTTGGACCTCAAGCTCCTCAGGCGTCCAAAGATCTTTTGCCCGAGCTATCATTGCAGCCATTGAAGTTATATTGGGAGCAGATTGATCAAAAGATACTGAGCTCTTGTCCTTACCCTTATGCTTCCTCCTCTTGGTGGGCCTGTCTTCGACCACAGGTCTGGTCCGAGCAGAGGAATAATTGAGTAAGTCAGGGATAATGGTCTGCATAAGAGCAGACCCAGATGCATCACCTGCCACTACAACAGTCACAGCTTGAGGTTCAGAACTTGGAGGCACTTGTTCATTCTCCATTGGTGGCACAGTCACCTCTTCCACCTCATCATCATCATCTTCGAATACGGGTCTGATCGGATTTAGCATTATCCTGAAGTTGGCGCCTAACCTTGATATACCCTACAAATTGGTAGGAGTAAACAGGTCAGTACACGTTTTACGGTCCGACCAGACTTTAGATTTTAGCAGAGTAAAATGGGCCTCTACATCCTGAGCCACTATATCCCTATCATCAAAACCTAAAAATTTATATACAAAATCCGCCCTAAGTTGATCACACCTAAAGCAGAGGCATGTCTCCTTATGCATAAAACAAAATGGAAGAAGGGTCAGACGCCCAAAAACTCTAGGGATCGGCCATTGCTTAGAGTGAGGATAGAACCATGCCCCTTTCACCAGAACCATCTTTTCCTTCCAATACTTCTCCGTTTTTTCTGTTCCATTGCAGATGGATCGACCCTTGAAGGGGTAAAAGTTGTACCTTCCCTCACAATCCTTCAGATCCACAATTTTATAACACAGCAGCAAATCTGCCAGACCCAATGCCAGATTCTTATCTCTATTTATCAAAATCAATATGGATATTATGCGTATGAAGTTTGGGTTAACCTGCAGAGGGGCAATCCCTAGGGTAAATAAAATGAAATGAAATGAAATAAAGGATGAAGAGGGAACCGAAGTGCCTTGATCTGAAGAGTAGACATCAGCACCTCATCCAGACCTACTCCGTCTCCCATCCTAAAATCATAAGAAGGGCCATACCCCTTCAGGATCACCTCCTTAGGGATCTTGCAATCCCTCCTTAGACTCTTGATATTCACAGTTTTCCTCTTATGGGCTTCAAGAGGTTCGGCCATAAATGGGGATGATTCAGTGGAGACCCCAACATGAATGACTTCATATGCATCTGTCCCTACAAAATGAATAGGAACAGAAGCCCCAACAGGCAGAATAGCAGGCGCATCTACCCCATTGTGCGTTTCAGAAACAAAAACTCCCTCATGATGGTCCGGCACAGGAATTCCTAAGCTAGGTGGGGTCGGGCGACTGATTAAGGGCGAAGAGGAAGAAGGTGAAGATGAAGAAGACGGGTTTGCGGAAGGGGGGCTCAGAACATCAGATCCTCCATATTTCCGAGGAATTGTCCTTTCAGTCAACCTTGAAGTGTCACTACCAGACATAATGAAAAAATATCAACTACACAAAATGTTCCGGCGAGAAGGTCGGAGAAGCTCCGGCAGCCGAACTGTAGATATCGGCGAAGACTTGAAACACGATTGCTTAGAACTATAGGCAAGAGATGAGAAAGTGATAGTCAGAAATGAAGCCAAAAGAAGGCTTATATACACTCAGACATACCAACCACCGCCATTAAATGGCTAAGGAGGCGCATCGATTCCCAATGCCTCAAATACGGTGAAAGAGGAACATGCAGCCGTCTTTCTGAACTTCAAAAACCACAGGCCTCTTAACAATTATGATGCCCTACGTCATCTTACAGCTGTAAAACAATCATTTCATTGAGATTCGGGTCAAGCCCATGAACTCATATGCCAGACCCGAATGGGGCTAGTATAAATAGTAAAAATTAATAGGCCCAAGCCTATTTGAAAAGTCATATGTGTCTAGGCCCATGTATATACAAATGGTTAATTGGCCCATGATCTCAAGTCCATGTAGTATGATTAGCCCATCATTACCTTAGAAAATGGGAAGTAATAACCCACTACCAAGAGATAGTGGGTAGTTATTAATCAAGTGGGTTATGACCCCATATAATTGGGAGCATGATCCTACTAAATATGAAAAGTGGTATAGGGCTAAGCTATATATATGGCCATTAGTGCCTCTATAAAAATATCTTTTGATGTAAGCAAAATTCTACACTTACACTTATTTCTATTTTACATACGAATTTGTACATAAAGAAAAGTTAATTTTATTGTATTGTATTCTATTTTACATACATAGAGCTACTTACATCTAATTCTAGTAAACTAGTCTTTTAATTATATGGAGGATGATGAAGAATTTGGATACATTAAACAAATTTTGTATTATATAGAATATATGTATCTATACATGTATAAATATATAGATATCTTGTGCATGGAAATATAACCGTAAGATATTATCTGATCATCAACTATACAACTGATCAAGAAACAAATTAAACAACGTCCTGCAAGAGGTTGTGGAGATCTCTGGGTCCTATATTCAAAGATAGAACCAATATATACGTACTGACAAACAGCATTCTCACTAACTAGTGTAGATAAGAGGCTTATCAACACGTGCCTAATTCTAGCTCGAAAGCTAAATTTCCATTCAGAAAGGTCTACAGCTCTTTCCTATTCATTCCTATCCAAGCCCACTCCTTCCTTGAATGGGCATATGTAACCTCTCTCTCTGCGTGAATTGAGTTTTGCATGTGACTATATATTATATACATGTGTGTGTATATCTTTATCTATCTATCTATATATATATATATGTACGTACATACATCTGCAAGAGTTGAGGTCCTTGAGTACTAAAGAGTTGATCATTGAGGTCATCCAAGTGGAATTGAATAAACTCGTAAATGGGTGATGGGTGATGGGTGATGGGCAAGAGAATGCTGCTTTTTCATCCTATCCATTTAGGGTATGGGACAAGAAAGATCTCAATTTGTCTTCAAATGACTTTGATTTTAACGGCTACCAAAGCTTTTTGTCGTTTCTTGTCATGCCATGCAGCGATGCTTCATAGTACTTAATTTTAAGGTTTACTTCAAGAAAATCTTATGTTATTCAATTTAATAAAGTAACACTACTGTGTTGATTTTGTTCTTTATACTATCTAATTTTATCATTATGTCACTTTCTCTTCATATTTTGAGTCAAAATGTCTAAACTATCCTCCATTAATAATATAAGGGGGTTTAGTAAAATTAACCCTTAAAAAAATTATTTTTCGAAAATAAATTATATTTTTCGTAAAAACTTTAATTTCAAAAAATATATATATTTCGGAAAATATGATTTTTTCCGAAAAATAATTTTTTTGCGAAAAATATATATTATGTTCCAAAATATGATTTTTTTACGAAAAATATTTTTTTGTGAAAAATATATCTTATGTTCCAAAATATGAATTTTTTCCGAAAAATATTTTTTTTGCGAAAAATATATATTATGTTCCAAAATATGATTTTTTTCCGAAAAATAATTTTTTGCGAAGAAGTATATATTATGTTCCAAAATATGAATTTTTTCCGAAAAATAATTTTTTTGCAAAAAATATATATTATGTTCCAAGATATGATTATTTTTTTTCCGAAAAATAAATTTTTTTGCGAAAAAGTATATCTTATGTTCCAAATTATGTATTTTTTCCTCAAAATAAATTTTTTCAAAAAATATAGATTATGTTCCAAAATATTATTTTTTTTCGAAAAAGATATATTATGTTCCAAAATATGATTTTTTTTCGAAAAATAATTTTTTTCAAAAAATATATATTATGTTCCAAAATATGATTTTTTTCTGAAAAATATTTTTTTTGCGAAAAAGTATATATTATGTTCCAAAATATGAATTTTTTCCAAAAAATAATTTTTTTGCGAAAAATATATATTATGTTCCAAAATATGATCTTTTCCAAAAAATATATACTATTATGTTCCAAAATATGATCTTTTCCGAAAAATATATACTATTATGTTCCAAAATATGATCTTTTCCGAAAAATATATACTATAATATTCCAAAATATGATTTTTTTTCCGAAAATTAATTTTTTGCAAAAAATATATATATATATTTTTGAATTTATAATTTTTGCGAAAAATATAATTGATTTTTGAAAATTAATTTTTTTAAATGGTTGATTTCACTAAACCCCCTTATACTATTGAGGGTAGTTTAGACATTTTGACTCAAAATATGAGGTGAGGGGGCATAATGATGAAATTGAATAGTATAGCGGGCAAAATGGACACAGTGGGGGTTAGTTGATTAAACTGGATAGTATTGGGGAGTTTCTGGAAATTAATCCTATTTTTTAAAATAAAAACATACATGTAAATATATATACACGCACAATTATATACGAAGACCAACTTATGTACTTCATTTTTCAGGAAAAAAAATAAAAAACCTTATCCACTTGAGTATTTTAGATTCTCATACGAGTTGTAGAGTCCAAAATACACTGAATTACTTGCAAATTATATCGAACTTTGTAATGGAAACCTTTGCAGAAGAACCTTGCTTTTTTTACTTTTAATAATACCTACGTACGTAGTAGTAAAATTAGTGAAATAACCTTTATTAATTTAATTGTTAAGGAAATGGGGAAACTTGAAATAGCGCCATAAAATTATTGAGATCAAATGTGAGGTACCCTATACGCAAAGCTTTACTAGGGTAAAAATTATAAATGTAAAAAAAAAAAATATTAAACATAATACATTATTAATATTAAAAAAATTGATCAAAACAACCATCATCTTGGTATTGACATGAAAAATTATTGTAATGTGAGTGCAGCAATCATGAGACCACTAATCAGAATATTTAGTAGTTTGATTTAGATAAGACCTTAGTTTCATTGTGTTGAAAAATAAATATTTTTTAAGTCAATAGTAATAGTAAGTGATATATAAATTTTTGAAGTCCAAAATTATGAAATTGGATTAGAATTTAGTACGAATTCGACTATTAAACTAATTCATTTTTTTCCTGTGCAACTTGTAAGAACACTTTTGAGTATTGTTTATTTATGGCATGTTCTAAACAATAACTATGTTGAGTGTTAGATTTGTCGTTTTAGTTTCGACCACATCTAAAAGCTTCAACAAAGGCAAAATTAAGCATTGAAGTAGTGAAGAATACAAGTGAAGTGCAAAATGAGCATATTGAGTAAAAATGTCTCCCGGAGGACGAAAACGACATTTTCCAAAGCCGTCAATTCAAGCAAAAAGTCTCGGGGAGTCAAGAGGGACATTTTGGTACTATTATCAACAAAAGTGGTTTTGACCAAAGTATTTACGCTCAAGCCTACGCCTACAGAACCTAAAAGTGGCTAGAAAGTGCAAAACTATGCTCAAGGGTACTCTCAAGCTTTTGCCACAGCTACGCTCAAGGAATACGCCTAAGGCGTACCTACGTACACCTAAGGCATAGGTGCCTGGTGAGGGATAAATTGCTGATTTTGTGAATTGTCAAATTTGACCTCGACTTTGAAGTTTGATGATGTGGTTACGACTTATTGACCTATATACACATTTGTATATCAATATAAGTCAGTTTTACTTCTAATTGGAAGGGTTTGACACAAAGAATGAATCCTAATCAAAGTGGGGAACAAGTGATCTCAAAACTAGGGTTTCCTACTCTATAAATAAGTGGGCTCTCTATAGATTTTGAGGGGGGTTTTGGTGAGATCTCTATAGTATTCTATCGTTCATATTCTTATACATAGAGAGAGATAGAGAGAGAAAATGATTGAGTGATTCTATATCTTCTAGTTATCTCTTGTGTTAGGGTTTATTCAATTGTGCTTCTACATCAACGATCTTATGCATTATTAAATGACATAGATTCTGAAAAAGCTACACACCATTATATTACAACGTGGTTGCTTTGATCTATTGAAAAGAAAACTCGTCTGAGTGCGGAGATCGAAGCAGGAGGCTTTGTGATTATTTGATCCGTTGAGAAGCGGAGCCGTTAGAGTACGGAGATCGGAGTGAGAGCTTCGTAGAGCGCGAATGGATATAAAATTTTTGACATCGAGTAAAGAACAACAAATTACAACGGTTTTAAGTTCTATTTTCATAGAGTCTGTATAAATTATCTAATTCATACTGCATCGATACATAAGCGTATCCGTGATTTTTACTTGGGGTTTTTCCAAGGTTTTCCACGTAAAAATCTCTATGTCTTCTCATGATTTATTTTTTGCACTTATATTTAAAATTGCTTGATTATTCTGATGTGAGAATTTAGGGTTTTATGACTAAATAAAATTGATTTTTCGCTAGATAATTTTAATTGATCATTAAATCGTTGAAAAACCTATTCACCCTCCATTTATGCTATTTTCATTGTTTGTCTAGGTATTTTCAATTGGTATAAGAGCGAGGTTTTCTCGTTTTCACTTAACGACCTAGGGTTAGATTTTGAACTTAGACGATGGAGACACCTTTTGAAGGAGGTTCGGTATCTAGGTCCCCCTGGTTTGATGGCTCAAATTACACGTATTGGAAAGAGATGATGAGAGCGTTTTTGAAGTCGTTAGTTGAGAGAGTTTAGCTGGCCATTGATATAGGATATTCACCTCCTACTATGGTAGATGCAACGAAAAATCAATCAAAACCGAAACAATCGAGTGAGTGGACTACTACTGAGACAAATAGTGTGAATTGGAACTTTAAAGCATTAAAGGCTTTATACAATACTATGAGTGCGAGTAAATTTTAGAGAATTGCTACATGCGAAATTGCTAAAGAAGCGTGGGATATTCTCCAAGTAACTCGTGAAGGAACTTCAAAGGTCAAACAATCAAAACTTCAAAATTTGAATTCCCAATTTGAACAGCTGAAGATGGAGGCTGATGAAGTCTATGCTAATTTTGAGGCTAGACTAACTGATATTGTCACAGGTTGGCATAATTTAGGTGAACCCATCACTGAAACAACCATAGTGAAGAAAATTCTTATATATCTTCCTAAACATTTTCGATCTAAGGTTACTGTCATATTAGAGATTATGAGTCTTAAAGAAATCAAGATTGAAAAGTTGGCACGGAACTTAAAATCCTATGTGATGGAGATGTTCAAAAATCCCCCTAATAAGGCTAGTGGCACAAAAGAGAAGAGCATAGCTTTCAAAACCATTAGGGAGGATCATGTTAAATTTGATGAAGAAAGTGAGTTGAGTCTGAATGATATTGTCATGTTTCCTAAGATGTTGAACAAATTTGT
The DNA here is from genome assembly GCA_963922005.1 of Cornus suecica. Lineage (NCBI taxonomy): Eukaryota > Viridiplantae > Streptophyta > Magnoliopsida > Cornales > Cornaceae > Cornus > Cornus suecica. Next base: position 29,260,288 of record OY998241.1, read on the forward strand.
TAAGGCTAAGCATAATGGACAAGGACAAAAATTTGGAGATAGGTTGGGTGAGTCTATAAATAAAAATAAGACTCAAACTCGAAAAGACAAGTCTAATCTTAGAAAGGAAAAACCTTAATGTTTTGAGTGTCAAGGATATGGTCACATAGTTGTTGAGTGTGCAAATTAACACTTTGAAAAAATCCAAAGGTTTAGCTGTCAGTTGGGATGATGAATCTAATAATGGATCAACTAGTGATGTGATAGACTTGGAGGTTGGTGATGATTCTAAGAATTTCACCATGTTTGCTACAGAAACCAAGGAGGTCAGAGAAGTTGCTACAAGTTAGGCGATGTCTGAAGAGGAAGATTCTGGGTGTGATGAAGATTGTGATGACACCCTTCAAGAGTCTTATGACAAATTACTTGGTAAGACCACACAACATCACAAAAATCACATGAAACTGTTGACTAAAAGTCTTAATATGGACAAAAAATTGAATTCTTTAAAAGACGAATTAACAAATAGTTCTCAAACTCTAAATCTCCTACAGACTCAAAAGGCAAAATTGTTTCAGGAATTAAATAAGTTTAAACAAGAAAGGACTAAAGCTTTGAAGATAGTAGATGATCTTAAAAAGGAATTAGTTGAGAAATCTACCAAGGTTGGAAATTTGGAAAATGAATTGAAGGATGCTAACTCAACTATTCATAAATGGTCTAGTGGAATTCTTAAGCTTAATCATATATTGAGTATGGGAAAATCTGTAGGAAATACAAAGGGACTGGGTTTTGATGGAGTATCACATAATTCGAATGTTGTGTCGAAAGCCACCTTTGTAAGCTTCTCAAGTGGCATCTAGTTCTTCTCAAGGAAATTCAAATTGGAATCCTAATGTTCAATCCTATGTCAGAAGAACTGTTGAAACCAAGCCTTTCTTTACTTCTAGATATCCTAGGAGGTCGACTGATGAAGTTTAATGGTTTGTTTCGGTATGTCACCACTGTGGTGTCAGAGGTCACATTCGACCGAGGTGTTCACAACTAAGAGGGAAGACTTTGTGATCGATGAAGGAACCAAGAACTCAATAGGGAGATTGCGTTCAAGATCAAATTAGAGTGTTGAGTAAAAAGATGAAGAATTTTTCAAAATTGGCAAATAGAGCTCCAATGATGAAGAAGGCATGGGTCAGAAAAGATGAGCTACACTGTTTTGTAGTTCATACTACACTTAGAGCACGCAATTCTAGCTCTTGGTATCTGGATAATGGATGTTCGAGGCATATGAATGGAGATAAGTCATTGTTTGGATTTCTCGAGGAGTGTCATGGTGGGATAGTCACTTTTGGTGATGGAGAGAAGTCGAAGGTTTTAGGAAAATGTACAGTTGTGACTCCTGGTCTACATAAACTAGGAGATGTGCTTTATGTTGAGAGTCTTAAAGCAAATTTGCTGAGTATAAGGCAGATATGTGATAATAATCATAATGTTAATTTTTCTCCTGATAAGTGTTCGATCATTGACTCTTATGGGAATTGCGTGATGGAAGGTATGTGTTCATCTGATAACTGCTATAACATTGTTCATGATTCTCAATTATCTTGCAATAGAGTAAAAGTTGATGAAGTTAAAATTTGGCATCAGCGAATGGGACATGTTAATTTTTGAGATTTCACAAAAATCACAAAGAGTGAATTTGTCAGAGGTGTCCCTAAGCTCGATTTTGGAAAAGGTATTGTGTGTGGACCATGTTAGAAGGGTAAACAAGTTCGATGTCAGCACAGGAAGATAAATATCATTCGTACTTTTAGACCTTTAGAGTTGTTACATATTGACTTCATGGGTCCCACTCGGACTATAAGAAAAGGTGGTAAGAAGTATATATTTGTCATGGTGGATGATTACTCTAGATTTACATAGGTTGGATTTTTGAGTGAAAACTCTAAAGCTGCTGAAAAGTTTAGAAAAATTTGTTTGAAAATTCAGATTGAGAAGAATTATCCCATTTCTAGAGTGAGGAGTGATCATGGAAATGAGTTTAAAACTTTAGGGATTGATAATTTTTTTGATGAAAGAGGAATAAAACATGAATTTTCAACACCACATACTCCACAACAAAATGAAGTGATTGAGAGTAAGAATGGAGTTCTTCAAGAGATGGCTAATGTGTTATGTTGCATGGTAGGAAAGTTCTTAGGTATTTTTGGGCCGAGGCGGTGAACACAACTTGTTACACCTTAAATAGAGTCTATCTTAGGTCTGACACCTTAAAAACTTCATATGAATTGTGGAATGGCAATAAACCAAATGTGAAGTATTTCAAGGTTTTTGGAGCAAAATATTATATTCTTAGAGATCGCAAGTCTATTGGGAAATTTGAGTGTAAGAGTGATGAAGGAATATTTATTGAGTATTCATTGACGAGTCAGGCATATAAGGTTTTTAATATTATAACTCAAATGATGATGGAATTTGTTAATGTTGTGGTTGATGATTCATCTGTTGATGAGCCCCCAACGTCTATTGAGAAGGAAGATAGTGAGCCATTTTTTATGTTAGGAAATAATTCTTCAGATGTTGATAAAGAGGACAACGTGGTTCATGATGATATTCCTAGTTCTGTAGAATCACATGATCAAACTTGTGATGTTCAAGCTACTTCACCTAAAGAACCATCTGCAAGGGTCAAATTGAATCATCAATTAGATAAAGTCATAGGATCAGTTGATTAGATGTTGGTGACCCGAAGAAAGGCTAGGAATGAAGTCCCGTATTCATGTTATACATCTTCTTTAGAACCTAAAAATGTTAAAGAAGCTCTTTAAGATGGTGAATGGAAAAATGTTATGCAAGAAGAACTTCAGCAGTTTGTTAAGAATGATGTGTGGTATCTTGTGCCTAAACTGAAGGAGATGAATGTGATTGGTACCAAGTGGATATTCAAGAATAAAAAGGATGAAAATGGTACAGTTGTTAGGAATAAGGCTAGGCTTGTTGCTCAAGGTTATACTCAGATGGAGGGTATATATTTTGATGAGACTTTTGCTCCAGTTGCTTGATTCAAATCTATTCGGATTTTATATGCTATTGCATGTCATCTTGGATTCAAGTTGTATCAGATGGATGTAAAGAGTGCATTCTTGAATGACATTCTTCATGAAAAGGTGTATGTAGAGCAACCCAAAGGATTTGAAGATCCTCATTGTTCTAGTCATGTGTATAAGCTTAAAAAAGATTTGTATAGGCTGAAGCAAGCTCCTAAGGCTTGGCATGAAAGATTAACAGACTATCTATTGGAAACAAGTTTTACTAGAGGAGGAGTGGACAAAACACTGTTTATTCAAAAAATTGAGAGTGATACAGTTGTTGCTCAAATCTATGTGGATGATATTGTGTTTGGTTCCACCTCTGTTAGACTGGCTCATTATTTTGGAGATCAAATGACACATGAATTTGAGATGAGCATGATTGGTGAATTAAACTTCTTTCTTGGGCTTCAGATTGGATAGTTGAGTAATGAGATTTTCATTTCCCAAACTCGTTATGCTTTAGAATTGGTGAAGAAGTTTGGTTTGGAAAAGGCTAAGGATGCTCGCACTCCCATGAGTACTAGTGTCAAGCTTAGCATAGATACTAAAGGCAAAGATGTTGATCTTACACTTTATAGGAGTATGATTGGGAGTTTGTTGTACTTGACTGCCAGTCGACATGACATAGCTTTTAGTGTTGGTGTGTGTGTATGTTATTAGGGAAATCCAAAAGAGTCATATTATTGCTGTAAAAAGAATAATCAAGCATGTTAAAGGGACAGTGAATTATGGATTATGGTATCCATCAGGGACTAACATTGAAATTACATCTTTTTCTGATACTGATTGGACCGGTAATGTTGATGATAGAAAAAGTACCAGTGGATGGTTTTTTTATATTGGTAATTGTTTTGTTGCGTGACATAACAAGAAGTAAAATTATGTTTTTCTTTCCAATGCTGATGCCGAGTATATAGAAGTTGGGAGTTGTTGTACTCAGGTATTGTGGATGAGACAGATGTTGCAGGATTATGGTTTTTCCCAAGGCACAATGACTGTGTTATTTAATAACATGAGTGCTATAAATATTTCTAAAAATCCTGTTCAACACTCTAAGACTAAACATATAGATATTCGACATCATTTCATTCGAGATCTTGTTGAAGATGGTATCATGTCTCTAGAGTTTATATCCACAGATTCTCAGTTGACAGATATCTTTACAAAACCATTAGATTTTCAAAAGCATGTTAGTCTTAGAAAATCTATTGGTATGTTTTCTTTATAATATATATCATATTATTTATCATTCTAGGAACATATTGCTTATTTTCCTAGAATTGATAGATAATCATGCATTTGTATTAGATTTATTCATGCATGCATTTAAAAAGAGAAATAAAAAATAAATCATAAAATGACTTTTTTTTTTGGAATAATAAGCTTGGCTAGAGTACAAACAGTTGTCATAGTTTACTCTATTCTCATATTTACTTGTCTAATTATGCATATGGGAGTAGAGATATCAGTATGATCTAAGGTTTTTGGATGTTCACTTGGCATGATTATTTTATGTTAAAAAAACCATTTATCTTAGGTGTTTGTTTTACTTCGGAGATGATCTTAATGCTTGCTGAAACTGTTAATATTTTCATTTAATTCGAAGTGATATGAAGGTTCATGAGCTGTGTTAGATTGATTTATGCTTTTAAATACATGTTGCATGCTTATGAATGTTGTGATAATGTTTAAAGGAGGAAAAATGAGATGTTTAAAATATAAAAATGCAAAAAGTAGTTATTCGACCTAAGTAACCGGGCTTCTTACCTCAGTAGGCATTAAGAGTTCGCGTAAAAAGGGGAGAAGACTAATGAGCATAAATCACAAGGAAAAGCTCGGGCCCAGTTGGTTGGGACTAAAAATCCTCGCTGGAAAGTCCGGAGTTTAGAAAGACAAAAGGAGATAAGGTGAAAAAGTTGAAAAGAATAAATTGTGTGTAAAAGAGAAAGTAGAATGTTGTATTCTTTTATCAAGCAATAAGGTTCAAGTTAATGATTTTACTTATATGTTGGATCTTGGACTAAATTATCATCATGGTTGGTAAAGAGATTATCAGAATTAGTGTGTATTATTTTCATCTTGCCTTAGTGCTTGCACATAAGAATTTATATATATATATTTGCAAAACTTGACTTGTGCATTCTTGATTTTACAAGGAATGTGTACTGATTTTCTTCACTACCGTGTGTATAATGGTTGTGTTATATATGAGAATATGATGTATTAATGATTAGTTTATTGTCTCTACTTCCTTGCTCACATATTTCAAGATACAAAAATATTTTTGTTTTGTTTTTGTCTTATTTTCTTCATGATATTTTGCATCCATGCATTTAGTATTAGGGTCATGCACTGTACAGATATTTGTTACTCAAGAATCTGGATATAATCTTATAGAGTACTTTATCGTCATATTTAGTGCTTGGTCTTAGATTCTCTAGTGTCTACTCTGTTATCTTTTCCCTCTGTTTTGATTGATACATTTTTGCTTGTCATTTCAGTGACAAAAAATGGGAGATGTATTTAGTAAAGGGGAGTCTATTCTCAGGGAGAGAATGAAAGAGTGTCTATGATGATCATTATGCTTGCAATGTTGTTATGTTATTCTTATGATCATTATATTAGGTTATGTCTGTTTTCCACACTTGTTTTTCATGGTATGTTCAGTGTTGTGTTTGCAGGATTGGAAGATAATCATGAGGGAAATATGATATTCTATGTCTATGTTTGTTTGTGTGTGTTCATAAGTATAAATGTTATGTTATTATTTGTGAGGCTATATTGTAAAACATGGTTTTGTCTCAGAAATGTCAAGGGGAAGATTGTAAGAACATTTTTTAGTATTGGTTATTTATGGCATGTTCTAGACAATAATCATATTGAGTGTTAGATAGGTCGTTTTAGTTTTGACAACATATGCAAGCTTCGACAAAGGAAAAATCAAGTATTGAAGTAGTGAAGAATACAAGTGAAATGCAAAACTGAGAGTATTAAGTAAAAATATCTCCCAGAGGACGAAAACGGCATTTTCCAAAGCCGTCAATTCAAGCAAAAAGTCTCGGGGAGTCAAGAGGGACATTTTGGTATTATTCTCAATAAAAGTGGTTTTGACCAAAGTATCTACTCTCAAGCCTACGCCTACAGAACCTAAAAGTGGCTAGAAAGTGCAAAACTACGCTCAAGGGTACTCTCAAGCTTTTGCTGCAGCTATGCTCAGGGAGTATGGCTAAGGCGTACATACGCCTACGCCTTAGGCGTAGGTGTCTAGCGAGAGATAAATTGCAGATTTCGTGAATTGTCAAATTTGACCTTGACTTGAAGTTTGATGATGTGGCTACGACTTATTGACCTATATACACATTTGTATATCAATATAAGTCAGTTTTACTTCTAATTGGAAGGGTTTGACACAAAGAATGAATCCTAATCAAAGTGGGGAACAAGTGATCTCAAAACTAGGTTTCCTACTCTATAAATAAGAGGGCTCTCTATAGATTTTGAGGGGGTTTTTGGTGAGATCTTTGTAGTATTCTATTGTTCATATTCTTCTATAGAGATAGAGATAGAGAGAGAAAATGATTGAGTGATTTTATATCCTATAGTTCTCTCTTATGTTAGGGTTTATTCAATTGTGCTTCTACATCAACGATCTTATGCATGATTGAATGACCTAGATTCTGAAAAATCTACACATCGTCCGATTGCAACGTGGTTGCTTTGATCCGTTGAAAAACGAAGTCGTCTGAGTGTGGAGATCGAAGCAGGAGGCTTTGTAGTTATTTGATCCGTTGAGAAACGGAGCCGTCAAAGTACGAAGATCGGAGCGAGAGCTTCGTGGAGCGCGAGAGGATCTAGACTTTCAGATGTCGAGTGAAGAACAACAAATTACAACGGTTGTAAGTTTTGTTTACATAGAGTCTATACAAATTCTCTAATTCATAATGTATCGATACCCGAGTGTATCCGTAGTTTTTACTCTGTGTTTTTCCAAGGTTTTTCACATAAAAATCTCTCTGTCTTCTCATGATTTATTTTCTACACTTATATTTATAATTGCTTGATTATTCTGATGTGAGAATTTAGAGTTTTGTGACTAATTAAAATTGAATTTTCGCTAGATAATTTTGCCCCCTCCCCCGGGGCTAAATTGCTTTTGTTTTGAATTTGCCTGATGAACTAGTTATTCTTTTAAGGCCCTAAATTACAAATACTTCCGTTTTTTTTCAAAATAATACTTAAATAAATAAAATAAATTGGGCCCTTCCTGGGTCGCCTTACCCAGCGCCGGCCTAATGGACTTTTTGCACCACCTTTATTACATCTTCCGATTTGTAGTTCACTATCCTAGGTAACAACTCATTGCATGACTATAATCTTCTTTGTATCAATAAATATAACTTAATTATTCTTTTTATCTCAAAATTAATTTTCTTTTTGCATGGTCTCATCTGAAAAGTGAGATACTATGTCTTCTAACCTTAACAATGCAATAATATCTATGTACTTGAGGCATAAAAAGAAAATTCGACTATAAACCACTCCATCACCGTGACTCATTATGAATAAAATTATAATTTATTTAAAATCAGTACTATAAAAAAGAATAAAAATAATCATACTTGAAAATTGCAATCCCAAAAGAAAATAGTTGATTAAGTTGGCACGAGTAATTATTCATCAAGATAATCTTTCTCAAAAAGGAGGTTGAGATCGAGTTGGAGCCTCATTAGAAACAAGCTGCAAATAAATAATATAATGGTTTCATGTAACGTTGCTCAGTTTTAGGGTTGCAATGTGAACTACTTTTTGTATGATGAAGGCCTTAATTGTGATGGTTGAGGAATGCATATTGTAATGCTATTATTCTTTCCAAGGTTGGAGACAAATGCTCCTTAAAGCGTCCCTTTTTGACTATGAGGCTTTGGTGGTTAAATTTCCATCCGAAAAGAGAAAAAGAATACTTCTAAAAATACTTTTCGAGTGCACTTGATTATGAACATGTTGAATTAGCTAGCATAATCAAGTTCTATATATTTTATATATACATATACATATATATATATATATATATATATAACTCCTCGATTAGTTAAAACTTTTTTGGTTAGGCGTGTCTCAGATGTTTCTTCGTCGCCCACCTTAATTTCATGGGGTTTTAAGTACTTTCAATGGGGGAAGTCGGCATGGTCATATGTCTTAAGTGAAAATAAAAAAATATGTTATAGAAGTCCATTAAGTTTGGCAAATCAAGACTTTTTTGAATGCTAATAAACTAATCTGGGTTAATTTGATGCTTTTGACAAATAGTTCCTCGTTACTATCAATTGTCCATTCTATGTTAGTGATTTTCTTATAAATAAATATCACTCACGCACTCTCCTCTTTTGAAATATGAAAAGGATAATATTTAGGTGGTGCCCATCAGGATGAGGAAGTTTGTCCTGTCCCATGAGATGGATCGCTAAAAACTTGCCACTTATATAAGTTATTAAATATATTAAAACATGGGTTATACTCGTATTTCTGAATTAAACCCACTAAAAATTTGATTATATTTCTTAGACTGTTTTAGGCCTCCTCTCTCACATGACATCTTCCACTCTCATCTTCTTTCCCTGTTTTATCACCGACTCTCTCTCACCGTCACTCTCTGGTCTATCACCGGCTAGCTGGCTCACTGGTCTCTCTCCGTCTCAATGGCTCTCTCTAGTCCCTCCCCGTCTCTCTAATGCCAAAAGTTTTGATTTGCAAGAAACTTAATTAAATCAGGGTGCAAAATAATCTAATCTAAAGCCTCAATGCCTACGAAGCACGGACACTTCATCTAAGGTCGTCATGTCCATGTGTCCGACATGGACACGGACACGCCAAAAATACGTGTCTGACATGCCAAAAATGTGTCTTGAATTTCTTTTAAATTGGTACACGGTGGACACTCGGGGGACACTCGGTAGATCAGTTGATTCCATAAAAGATATAGGACTTATGAAGCCGGTAATTTAGTGGGTCATTTATGGAAACACCCCTATTCCAATTTTTGGCTTTGAAGATACTTGGATATCCTTATTCCTCCCCGTCTTATGAGAGAAATTGGATAATCTATTCATTTATCCACTCTTTGAAGAGGAACAATGTAACACCACAAGGAGCCGAAGATTTGGTATTTGTGCATTCCAATCTTCGTCTTCTATCAAGAAATATTTTACAAAATAACGAGGGAGAGACTAAGATGTGGGATGTTGGGGGAGATGCATTTGATTCATTAGATGATAGTGGAAAGAAGAATTTTGAACATGTCAGATATTTTCTTTTAACCTATTTATTTATTGTTTGTAAGTTTATTTGGTTCTCATTATCTAAGTGACAAATGAAGTATTTGTACAATATGATATATATATAATTATATTTTTGTATAGACGTGTTTGGGGCGTGTTATATCCTTTTTTTTTTGAAATTTATCGTGTCGTCGTGTTGTCACGCCCCAAATTCCTAGGACTCCGAAACCCGAGCCTAAGAGCTAAGGGGGTGAATGCGGAAGTAAAAAGAAACGAGAACAAATGACCTTCAGTCATCGAACACCCACAAAAGGGTAAAAATGCTCTAATACCATGCTGACACGTCCCTAAATTCCTAAGACTCCCGAACTGGGACATCCAAGGGATCCAAGATGTGATCCTTATAATGAGCAACCAACTAAGATATCATTAACCATGAAAACGTATGGAAGAATGATAAAATGGTATATTTCATACCCAAATGAATAATATAACAAAGCAGCGGAATATAACGAAAATCCGGCAGAGTTCCGTTTGTAAATGGAACATCCGGAAACCCAACCACAACAACATAACCTGCCAATAACAGTTCGATAATAACAATGGCCTCCAAGCCCCACATTCATCAATCCTACTAGGGCCGAGGTAGTGGAAAGAAACCAAAACCCCTACACAACCCTCTATAATCAACAGAGCCACAAATGCTTGAATAAGAATACAGAAATACACATGGCAATAACCTCCTGAAATAATAAATGCAGGAATAAAGATACACCAATAGGGATATGCCAACAGACTGGCTCCCAAGAGAAATATATAACAATCCCATACAAAATGGGTAAAGAAACTGACAGCAGATAACTATCGTCCCCCAAAATTTCAACTTTATCCAGTTAAATCAAGAATAATGCAATAGTAGTTATCAGATGAACGCATACCTTCCATCACGCAATTCCCAGTAGAGTTAATAATTGAACACTTTTCAGGAGAGAAATTGACATTATGATTATTATTGCATATTTGGCTTATACTCAACAAATTAGCTTTTAGCCCTTCAACATAAAGCACATCTTCTAGTTTAGGTAGACTAGAAACCATAATGGTACATTTCCCTAGAACCGTAGACTTTTCTCCATCACCAAAAGTTATTATCCCACCATAACACTCCTCAAGAAATCCAAACAATGACATATCTCCCGTCATATGCCTTGAACACCCACTATCCAGATACCAGGAGCTAGAATTACGTGCTCTAAGTGCAGTAAGAACTACAAAACAATGTAGCTCATCTTTCCTGACCCATACCTTCTTCAGTTTCGGAGCTCTATTTGCTAATTTTGACAAATTCTTCATCTCTTCACTGAACACTCTAATTTGATCTTGAATGTAATCTCCCTGTTGAGTTCTTTGTTCCTTCATCGATCGAAAATTCTTCCCTCTTAGCTTTGAACACCTCAATCGAATGTGACATTTGACACCATAGTGGTGACATATAGAAACAAACCTATGAACTTCATCAATTGACCTCTTAGAATATTTAAAGGTAAAAATAGGCTTTCTCTGAAGATTTCCTCTCACATAGGATTGAGCATTCGGATTCCAATTTGAATTTCCTTTAGAAGAACTTGATGCTACTTAGGCAGCCTTAACAAAGATTGTTTTGGAAACGATGTTCGAACTACTCCCTGTTCCTTTCAATCCTAACCCCTTTGTATTCCCTGCAGATTTTTCCATACTCAACATATGATTAAGCTTAAGAGTTCCACGAGACCATTTATGGATAATTGAGTTAGCATCCTCCAATTCTTTTTCCAAACTTTCAATTCTCGTAGATTTATAAACTAATTCCTTCTTGAGACCATCAACTATCTTCAAAACCTGAGTCCTTTCTTGTTCAGACTTATTCAATTCCTTTAAAAAAATTACCTTTTGTGTCTGTAAGAGATTTAGAGTTTGAGAACTATTGGCTAATTCGTCTTTTAAAGAATGAAATTATTTGTCCATGTTAAGACTTTTATTCTACAGTTTCATGTGATTTTTGTGAAGTTGTGTGGTTTTCTCAAGTAATTTTTCATAAGACTCATGAAGCATGTCATCATAATCTTCATCACTTTCAGAACCTTCCTCTCCAGACATTGCCCAACTTGTAGCAACTTCTCTAACCTCCTTGCTTTGAGTAGCAAACACAGTGAAATTCTCAGAATCATCACCTACCTCTGAGTTTGTCGCAACACTAGTTGATCCATTATTAGATTCATCATCCCAACTAACAGTTAATCCTTTTAAATTTTGCAAAGTGTTTGCACACTCTGCAGCTATGTGACCATATCATTGACATTCAAAACATTGAGGTTTCTTCTTTTTAAGATCAAACTTGTCTTTCCGAGTTTGAGTCTTATTTCTATTTCTAGACTCACCAACCTTATCACCAAACTTTTGTCCTTGGCCATTCTGTTTAGCCTTAACAAATTTGTTCAACCTCTTACCAAACATGGCAATGTCATTCAGACTCAACTTACTTTCCCCATCAGATTCAACATGATGATTCTTAGTGGTTTTGAAAGCTACACTTTTCTCTTTTTGTGCTACTCACCTTCTTAGGGGGATTTTTGAACATCTCAATCTCATAAGATTTTGATAGGTGTTAAATATTAGTATTGTTTGAGCCATTAACTCGTTATTGTTACGTCCTTTCATTCCATTATTTGGTATTTTTATGTTGTTTGCGTGTTAAAGTATGTTTCAAGAGCTTAATGAATAAATGGAGTTAACTTCGATGAATTAACTGAATAGTGTGTTATTTCTATCCAAGAAGAGAGTCAATGAGGCAATTCAAGACAAAATGGCTCCTGGAGGGCAAAAATGGCATTTCTAGAAGCCATCATCTTCAGCAAAAAGTATCATGGGTTTAAGACGGTCGTTTTGGTGCATTCACGGAGAAAAGTGGTTTTACATAAAATACATGCGCTTTCAGTTTCAAAAAGTGGCTGGAAATCATATTTCTACGCTTGAACCTACGCTTGGAAGTACGCTTGGACCTACACTTGAAGCGTAGGCCAGCTATGCTTGAAGCGTATGTGAGCACTACAAGAAATTATAGTTTTTGAGACGGTCAAAACTGTCTCTAAAAGTCCAAAAACCGTCACTAAAAGTCATCATGGACCGTGCTTTAAAAAAACGTCTTAGATACTCTTTTGGGACGGTATTTTTGGAGCGTTGCTAATAAAGAAGTTTTAGTGACGGTATGGACCGTCGCTATTAAATTTACTATTAGGGACGCTTTATACCGTCACTAATGACACCGTCCCTAATGAGGAACTTTTTGGGACGGTATTTTTGGAGCGTCGTTAATAAAAATTTTAGTGACGGTATGGACCGTCGCTATTAAATTTACTATTAGGGACGCTTTATACCGTCACTAATGATACCGTCCCTAATAAGTAACTTTTTGGGACGGTAGGTAGTGTCACTATTACTATTAGGGACGTTTTATAACGTCACTAATGAATGACTTTTTGGGACGGTAGGTAGTGTCACTATTTAATTTACTATTAGAGACGCTTTATACCGTCTCTAATAAGTGACTTTTTGGAACGGTAGGTAATGTCACTATTTGTTATATTATTCCGTCACAAATATTTATTTGCCACGATTTTGGAGTGTCGCAAATAATTATTTTAATTGTCATTAATAATTCATTTTTCCCATATTACAATTTCCAATATGAATCATAAAATTATAAATACCTGATTCGTAAAATAAATAACAAATATAAATTTGACACAATATAATAAAATAATAAACTTTCATATAAATCCATTTAGATGTTTACATTAAAGCAACACCTATAAAGGAGCAATATGTATAAAAGAAATAAAAAGCTCCATCTAACACCTACAAGAGAGCAAACTGTTCAAAAAAAAATTAACCAACAGCTTCCCATAACTAAAAGAGTTTCATGACCAAAAAAAGGAAGACAAATAGTCTAGACTATAATCATTTGGCAATCACGTGGTAGTGGCGGCGGTGGCAACTGTTGTTGTTGTTGCTGCTGCTGCTGTCTTCGACTGGTGGTGCTGAGAGTATTGGAACCATGGCGGTGCTGAAGATTGTTGATAAGAGAGATGAAGATCCTAGCCAATAAAGTTCATACTTCGAATCCACCACCTAAACATTCAGATGTATCCACATTCCATGAGAAGTTTATCTATCAAAAGGAAATTAGATCATTACACTTCGATATATATAGTCAATATTAACATAAGACATAATTAGATCATCAAATTTCAATACACCTCAATGTATATGGTCAAACCAGAAAAATAGATGGCAAGGAAAGTGTAGGAAAAAAATGTCCATGTAGATATATCTATATGCGCATACACACTTGTGACTTGTGTCTATAGAAACCAAAACTGATCCATACAAAGGTTACAGAACCTTCTATAGCTAAAACAAAGAGAGTTGTCAACTTATATAGGAGGATCGAAACTCCAAAACACTAACAAACAAAATCAGCAAATGACTCAACATCCTAGCCATTTTAATGCAAATAACAGAGCTCCCATTAGCAAAGCTCCTAGCAACAGAAGAAAAACACCAGCTAATAACTAAGACTAAGATTGCAAAATCAACATAAGTCGTATTAGACTTATCATGGACCAAGTGCTTTTAATTTTGGTCTTCCAAATCAAGAACATTATAGAAACAATCTCAACATCAAGAATTAATATACAAACAAAAATAAACAAAATGAATTGAGGTGTCTTCTAAAAATTCTTGCAATGGCTTTAAATGAGGAGAGCTCATACCTCTTGTTATGAGAGAAGTCTTCTAAAAGCATTATTCGTTTGGATATATTTTTTGTTTTTGACATTAATGATTTCTGACCCGAACAAATTGATGTTACAGGAGAATGTATATGGCCTCCTGCGCAAGGTGACTGAAGCAAATAGGCAATGCATTCAGTATACCATAGGGTCAATTTTTGGGTTTTATCACTTTCCTTGTTTTCCCTTGACTACTCTAAGAAAGCAACCACAAAGAGACACATCAAGAAAGAACACAAAACAGAGGAAAAATTGAAACAAGATGACAGCCAAAATTAGAGTGCCCAGTACATAATTTATCAATTCTTATTACATTAAAATTTGAAATCGAAGCAAAAGCAAATTTGAACTTAAATTCATATAGAAATCTAAGTCATCAAGTTCATACATTCAGAGTATTCAAAACCTAGAGATCCGGAAAAGAAGACTATGGATATAGTTTCTACATCATCGATGCAGTCACCTTCCACCATGGCTAACTAACTTAGTATCTAGGGTTTTCTAGCAAATCCATAGCCAAGTAATATAGTTCTTTCATTGTTTTCAATTGTAACGATGGGAAACTGTTGACCATACTGTGATGATTGTAGTAGTTAAAAGACCGTTCTGAATTGCAATATAAAATTATATTTTTGTTCTAAATTCTTGTTTTAGATGGAATAAATGTATTATTTTGCACAACTATAATTATTCAATATGAGCAGGAACTCGGATGCTTAATTATGGTTTTCCACACAATGGTGGTAATGAAACTTGAAACACTAGGTTGACACAGGTCGTGCCTTGGCGATTTAATATAAACATGCTTTAGTTTATTTTCATCCATTAGGAGTAGATTAAAGTAATATAATTGGCATGCATTAGTTAGGTCAGTCATGAGACGGGTTGTTGCAATCCAGTTGATGATACTCCTTTTTGGGGTCGTATTTAGCTATTTGCGGTACGACCTGGTTCACAGTTATGGATCTCCCTCTTACAGTTGATATAGTGAGGAATTATATTATGCGGTTAGTGGTGGAGTGATGAAAAACCTAATTTTCTCTCTCATCTGAATCACAACCAATTTAATTTATTTTCTAGATAATTTTAGTTAAAATAGATAATTTGGTCTTTGACCACCCAAACAAACCATTCTCAGAAAATATAATTCAGTGTTTTTGAATTGCTAAAGTGAACAATCTTAGTCTCTATGGGATCGATATCCCTTACTCAAGCCATTTGTTATTCTATAATTTATATGTACGCTTGCGTAGGGTAAAACTTAGAGTCGTTAAAGTGTTATTTTTAATCACATATTTTTACACACCTGTCGTCGCATCAGATTTTAAATTCCCTACTAGTTCTTCAACCTTAATTTCTTTAAGACTCATGACCTCTGAAATAACAGTAACCTTAGATCGAAAACGTTCAAGTAGAGACCTAAGTATTTTCTTCACTATGGTTGTCTCAGAAATGGGTTCACCTAGATTGTGACAACCTGTAACAATATCAGTCAGTTTAGCCTCAAAATCAACATAAACTTCATCCTCCTCCATCTTAAGCTGTTCAAATTGAGAATTTAACATTTGGAGTTTTGATTGTTTAACCTTTGAAATCCCTTCATAAGTTACTTGTAGAATATCCCAAGCTTATTTGGCAATCTTGCATATGGCAATTCTCTTAAACTCACTCACACCTACAACATTGTATAAAGCATTTAGTGCTTTGGAGTTCTAATTAGCATTGTTTGTCTCAACAGCAGTCCACTCACTCGATGGTTTTGGTTTTGATTGTTTACTTGTTACATCCATCACAGTAGGAGGTGAATATCCTACCTCTACGGCCAGCCAAGCTCTCTCATCTAAAGATTTCAAAATTGTTCTCATTCTCTCTTTCCAATACGTGTAATTTGAGCCATAAAACCAGGGGGACCTAGATACGGAACCTCCTTCACGAGGTATCTCTATCGTTTAATTTCAGAATCTAACCCTAGGTTGTTAACCTAAATCGGGGCAACCACGCTCTGATACCAATTGAAATTATCTAAACGATCAATGAAAATAACCTAGAGGGGGGTGAATAGGTTTTTTGTCGATTTTATGATCAATTAAAATTATCTAGCAGAAATTTAATTTTAATCGATCACAAACCCTAATTCTCTAATCATATTAAATCAAGCAATCATGAATATAAGTACAAAAAATAAATCATGAGAAGACACAGAGGATTTTAAGTGGAAAACCTTAGCAAAACCCCAAGTAAAAACCACGGATACCCTCGGGTATCGATGCACTATGAATAAGAGAATTTGTACAGAATCTCGCTCCGATCTCCATACGCTGACAACTCTGTTTGTCAACAGATCAAATAACCACGAAGCCTCTTGTTCCGATCTCGCACTCAGACGGCTCCGCTTCTTCAACGAATCAAAGAAACCACATTGCAATAGATGGTGTGTTGATTTTTCAGCAACTGATAATTCAATTGTGCATAAGAATTTTCGATATAGAAGCACAATTGAACAAACTCTAAAATAAGAGAGAACTAAAAGATAATCACTCAATAATTTTCTCTCTCTATCTCTATCTCTGTAGAAGAATATGAATCTGTAGAAAACTTGCAGAGATCTCTCAAAGGTTGTCTCACATGTGTAGAAGACCTTGGTATTTATAGACAATGTAGAATAGAAACCCTAATCTTCTCATTTTTCATAATTTCACACCCAAAAACCCTAACACCCTATACTATGGTGTATATAATGTATATAACACGTATATAGAGGTGTAAAGTCACAGCCGCCTCAAGAGAAAATAAATCGGGTCAAATCTGGAATTTCACAATTTTACCACGCAGATTACCCTATGTTTTTACTACACTTGAAGCGTAGGCACATGCGTAATTTTGGCATGCGTAACAAATGCATTGAAATAACACTTTCTAGCCACTTTTAGCTACTGGATGCGTAGCAAAACCCTCGGAACCAACTTTTTTTAGGACTAATGCCATTTGAACCCCCTTGACTCACTTGTTATGATTCTTGAAGTTGCGGCTTGAAATAAATGATGTTTCAGTCCTCCGGGAGACACTTTTTACTCAAACTTGTTTCCTCTTCAATTTTCTTGTATTCTACACTTCTTTAGCCTTGATCTGAATTTGAAAAAGCTTGACAACGCCTATTAAACCTTCCCGACTCTATGATTCACTCAATCATGATAATTCACTCAACATGGTTATTGTCTAGAACATTCCAAACACAAATAATACTATAAATGTTTTTACAAATACTATAAATGTTCTTACAAGTTTAATTAGAAAATAGATTTCAAAACCAACAAAACCCTTTTTCAAACATAATTCAGTACTATTAGGTTACTAAAGTGAATAACTCCAAGTCTCTGTGGGATTCGACATTCCGGTTCTCAAGCCGTGTTATACTATAATACGATTCGTGCACTTATGAACATTAAAACTAGATCATTGCAAAGGGTATATTTTTAATCACTATTTTAAACCCTAGTTTGGCTACATCAAGTTTCTGGCATCGTTCCAGGGGACTTGGGAATTTTTTATACTTTAGTAGTCTAGTAGAATTGAGTTACTGTAAAATACTTTAGTAGTCTATACTTGCATTAGTTTAGTTTAGATTAGTTAGTTTTAATTGAAAAAAAAATAAAGAAAAAGGTTTCCTTGTGCATGAGTGGTTCGCAATCTCCCTTTGATCCTGAAATCGAAAGAACTTTTCGTAGAAATCTTAGGGCTAAAAGAATATAACAACTTAGGAGAAAGTTGGAATTCGTCAACATGGTGAACCTAAATGCACCAGTCCGACTTGTGCCTGAAGCTTCCTTGAAAGATTATTATGCACCCCAAAATTTCGAATCATATGCGGAACTTCCTGATGAGGATGGAGTGACACACTATGAGATCAAATCAACCATTCTCAATATGCTGCCAAAATTATATGGACTTAAGAATGAGGATTCATACCAACATGTTGATGGATTCATCGAAATAAGCTCCAGTACCAAAATTGAGAATCTGAACACCAACTCATTGCGTGTGTGTCTATTTCCCTATTCCTTAAGCAGAACAATGGTATATCAAATTGGATAGGGGAGTAAAGATTAATTGGGATAACCTTAAATCTGAGTTTTTGTTAAAATACTTTCCAATAGATAAAATCCATGAGGCACAACATGCAATCACGCATTTCAAAGAGTTACCTGGTGAGCAATGCCATGATGCGTGGGAGAGATCCAATGATATTTTCAGGAAGTATCCCAACCATAAGTCCCAAAGGAAGATTTGGTGCGTAATTTCTATCTTTAACTGAATGAGACACATAAGAATCTGATAGATACAACAGTAGGAGGTTAGTTCACACTAAAACCAGTTGATAAACTTTGGAGATTGTTTGACTTAGTGAGTGAAAATTTGCTACAATATGAATCTGAAATACGTGCTAAGGGCAGAGTCCTTACGACTAGAACCGATCAACATCTCTAATCTGATTCACATGTGATGTATTCCCCTCATACAATTGAATGAATGAATAGTTATATTATGAGGTTAGTTGTGGAATTGTGAAAATCCTAGTTTTTCTTTATCTTGAATCACAACATCAATTTAATTTCTGTTTTTAGATAATTTAATTAGAAAATTGATTTCAAAACCAACAAAACCCTTTTCAAAAATAATTCAGTACTATTAGGATATTAAAGTGAATAACTCCAAGTCTCTGTGGGATTCGACATTCCGGTTCTCAAGCCATGCTATACTATAATACGATTCATGCACTTATGAACAGTAAAACTAGGTCATTGCAAGGGTTTATTCTTAATCACTATTTTAAACCCTAGTTTGGTCGCATCACCCTTGACACGTGTAAAAATTCCTTCCCCCTACCTAGGCAGTAAAGAATGATTCTTACCCCTAAGGGGTTAAGCTTTATGCCTTTCCTTCCCTTAAAAGGGAAGGACACGTGTAAAAAAAATTTCCCCTACCTAGGGGTTAAGGAGTAAAGAATGATTCTTACCTCTAAGGGGTAAGGATTATACCTTTCCTTCCCCTTAAAAGGGCAGGACACGTGTAAAAATTCATTTCCCTACCTGGGGGTAAGGGGTAAGAAAAGATTCCTACCCCTAAGGGGTACGGGGTAAGGAAAGATTCCTACCCCTAAAGGGTAAGGATTATGCCAAACTTCTTTCCCTATCTAGGGGGTAAGGGGTAAGAAAAGATTCCTGTCCCAATGGGGTAAGGACACTTGTAAAAATTCCTTCCCCTAGGTAGGGGTAAGGAGTAAATAAAGATTCCTACCCCTAAGGGGTAAGGATTATGTCTTTCCTTCCCTTAAAAGGGAGAGACACGTAGAAAAATTCCTTTCCCTACCTAGGGGGTAAGGGGTAAAGAAAGATTCATATCCCTAGGGAGTAAGGATTATGCCGACAAGTGTGAATTTCATATATCCTTTTATTAACAAATGAGTAGAGGAAATTCCTCGACTGATGAATTTCATATATCCTTTTGTTAACAAGTCACGCTTGGGAATGAGGGGCTTCCAATACAAGATTTTTTATCCATTTAGAATCTTCGCAATATTCAATTACCTTTCATCCCTATTAATAGGTACCAAATATTGACCATTTTAGGCCCCTATCTTGTTATTGTTATGTCTCTACATTCCATTATTTGGTATTTTGTATGTCGTTTGTGTGTCTAAGCGTGTTTTAGGAGCTTAATTAAGAAAATGAGCTAACTTTGGTGAATTAACTAGAGAAGTTCTTGTGTCTATTCAAATAGGAGAGTTAAAGAGGTGTTTTCAAGAGAAAAGTGTCTCCCGGAGGGTGAAATTTTCAATTTTCGGAGACGCAACTTCAAGAATCATAACAAGGGAGTCGAGGGGGTTCAAACAGAGTAATTATCAAGAAAAATGATTTTCAAGGATTTTACTACACCCAGCCTATGCGCTCAGTAGCTAAAAGTGGCTAGAAAGTGCCATTTTTTCTCCCCATCTATGATTGACACGTAGCACCCTACGCGAGGCGCATAGCTACAGTGCCAAATTTTTAGCCAATTTCGTAGGTTCATATCTCCGTCAAAATAGGTCCAAATTGAGTGATTCTTGAGCCTAACATCAAGAGCTTGAAGTCAGCTTTCCAACCGGATACTATACGCCTCATTTAATATACGTAAATCCAGTTATGATCAAAAGAGTGAGACGTATCTGCAGGAAAAACTAGAAATTTTAGATTTGTGCCAAAATCCTAGTTTGACCCAAATTGATCCATTTTGACCCGGATGACTTTGTATTCGACCCCAATACCTATATGCACGTGTATATGACATATTATATATTATACTTAAGGGTTTGGCTCAGATTTGTGTGAAATTATGAAAAAAGCCAACCTTAGGGTTTCCCTTAACTTTGTCTATAAATACCAAGGTATGCTACAGATCTAAGGGACTTCTCTTCACCTAATTTCAGAGCTTCCATGCACATTTAATTTTTAGATTAGCCTCTGGAGATTCATTCAAGGAGGAGTCATTCAAGACCTAGAGATCCGGAGAAGAAGACCATGGAGGGCATTTCTACATCAACGATGCGGTCTCATTCTACCATGAGCAACTAATTCGGTATCTAGGGTTTTCTAACAAAACCCTAGCCAAGTAATGTAGTTCTTTTATTTTTTTTCAACTGTAACGAGGGAAAGCTGTGAACATATTGTGATGATTGATTGTAGATATGTGATCGTTTTTATTCTTGACACAGGATTATATATTTGGTCTTAATTCTTGTCATAGATTGAATAAATATATCTTCTTACACAATCACGTTATCATAAACATTGTGTGATTTTCTACATCAATGGTGTTAAACACTTGAAATCCTAGATTTACATAGGCCATGCCTCGGCGAGATGATATAGACATGCTTTAGTTTAATTTCATGTTATAGGAGTAGATTAGAGTAAAGTAGATGGCATGTACTAGTTACACTCTGTCCGGAGATGAGTTGTAGCGAATCCGATGGATATTATCCTTTTTGGGGAGGTATTCGACTATTTGTGGTATGACCTGATTCATAGTGATGGATCGCCCTCTTGAAATAGAGCAAGTAGAGAATTATATTAAGTGGTTAGTGGTGGAGTATGGAAACCCTAAATTTTATTTCTACTATTTTTGTCTTGATCTATCTTCACTTGCTTTATTAGTTAACTAGTTCAGAAATCACAACCAACAAACCATACTTTTAGAGCAATTTAAGAGTATTACTTTACGAGAATTCAGAATACGACTTAGTCTCTGTGGGATTGATAACCTTTCTGAAGCTAAAGTGTACTACAATATGATTCGTGCACTTACGATAAGTGAAACCTAAGCTGTCGTAAGGGGCTATTCTTAACCATTATTTTTGTCACCCCTAGATAGACATCAAGTTTTTGGCGCCGCTGTCGGGGACTAACGGATATTCTAAATTTTAGTAATTTAGTATACTTGAATTGTTTTTATTGTAATATATCTAAAGTTGAATTGTGTATTTTTGCGAGGTACACTGAAAAGCACGAAAGGAATCGGCAGAGCAGTGACGATGTATCGTTGGACCACTTGTGAGTTCTAATGTAACTTAATTTTACACATAATTTTAGCTTTATTTTTTGTCCATAGTTAGAGTTGTAAAGAAAAACAAATCTGCACTTTTCATGTAAATTGTCAAAAAGTCCGATTTTCGCAAAAGATGAGAGGTTTTTGAGTGGAAAAGGGTCATTGAACAAAACTCATTGTAAGAAGTGAGCCTAGTTGATTTTAGGCCGGAACACGTCATTTAGGACCTCAAAACCACGATTTTGTGATTGTCGGAAAAATAAATGTATAATTATTATACCAATTCGGCGAGTGTTCCATTTAATAATTCATACAACCCGAATTAGATAAATCATCCCAATTTCTAATACCAACATTGAGGTATAGGAAATTCATATCAAAGCTTTAATGAGGATCCACGATATTTTGATCACAAATCAGGGTATCTACTGTATAGTCAAAATAATTATCCTCAACCATCTAATCAATTTCAATTTGAAGAGTCGAGTGCATATTCGCGTCTAGAGCCATTGTCCTTTGCATAGAAATTTTTTTAAAAATTGAGTGAAATTAGAGCAAGAGCAACCATCTGTTCAGAGTCATTATCTTCTTATGGAAAATTCTTAGCATCTTTGAGCAAAATCAAGGCAACCCCTCAAAATTGTGAGGAGATCACATACAATAGAAACAATTCATACTTTTTGAATACTAAAAATCCTCAACCAAGTTCCAATAGAAGTCAACAACCATTTAGTACTCAGGATTTTCAGTTGAATAATACCCAAGCATTCCAACCCTCCAACCGAAATCCACTCCAGTTTCAAAATCAAAATTTGATGCCTTGATCAACTGGTGTTGAGGATAAACTGATGAGCACATTGAGAGAGATTGAAAACCAATTGGACTCTAATTCTCAAGCTTTGACTAGGTTAGAAACCCAAGCAGGGCAACTAGCTGATACTTTAAGAATGGAGGAATTGTAAAATCAAGTAGTAGATAATTTTGAAGATGAGGAAGATGGGTACAATGAAATAGAGGAAATTTTTGAAATTAAGAGTGACATTGCATATGACGAGTGTGCAAAAACCATTTCTTTACCACAAAGCCAAAAGAGACACCATATGAACCTAAAACAATATTCACCCAATGTGTCGAAGAGCTGCATCTCGAAGATAAACAAGGAGGGGATGATTATTATGTAATTGAAGGGATTGATGAGGTGGTGAAGGCCCCATTACCTTATTCATTAATAGAAGAATCATTGGACATAAGTACTAAGCATGAGATGAATGTAGAGTATGACAAAAGACAGAAAGTATATGACAATTATTATGTGCTTGATGTCTTGCTTATTGCTGAATGTTCACAATGGACACCGTTGAATGATTTACTTCCCACACTTGTTTCGCCATGTGGTAGAAGTGTGGAAGAGGGGAAGGGTTGGATAACCCATTACGGAGCCGTCATGCCAAAAATGTTAAACATTGGTCATAGGTTGTGAAAGTTAGTTTCTAGCCTCAGTGTGTATAATACTAGGTCATTTCATTTATCCAATTTTTAATTTCTTAGGATTGTAGGCCCTTAAGGACAAATCATTGCAATTTCAATTTTGTAGGATTGTAGGCCTTTAAGGCCAAATTATGTTTATTTCATTAAAAAAAAAAAGCTCATTCCTTGTGCTAAATTGAATAATAATTTCCGGAAAGCGATGATTTTATTTCTTCTTCCCTTGCTATGATATTGGGTATTTGTGCTTTGTTGAATATTTATACAGGTAGCTCGATTCAAGTTTGGGTGGGAGAACGAATATGAAGAGAGGAAATTCTGGAACTGCACTTCAAGGGTAACTATATTCTTTCTCATGAGTATGATTGTGAACCATGAGGACATGGTTTAATTTAAGTTTGGGGGGAAGGTATAGTTAGCTATAGGGAATGATTAAAAAAAAATTGAAAACTTGAATTTTTTTGGAGAAATTATTTGTTTTTATGCATGAGTGTTTTGCATTACAAGTTGATTAAGTTTGTGTTTATAATGCATGAGTAGTATCT
Source organism: Cornus suecica (assembly GCA_963922005.1). Taxonomy (NCBI): domain Eukaryota; kingdom Viridiplantae; phylum Streptophyta; class Magnoliopsida; order Cornales; family Cornaceae; genus Cornus; species Cornus suecica. The sequence continues at coordinate 29,284,071 of OY998241.1, forward strand.
GATGCGATATTCCCACTCATGAGAGTAATGATTAGATTGAGTTAGTGAAGTGATGTGGTTTTATATACGTGAATGAATTAGTAAAATTGAAACCGAGAAGGACGATCTTAACCTATAAGCACATACACACATTCACTATGGGACAATTAGTTGATCTTTGACTATGTAGTTGAAAAATTAGTTTTGCTACAGTAAAAGGGGAGAAGGGGAGATGGAATGGAGAAAATTTGAAAATTTTATTTGGAAAAAAAAATGCAAAAAGTAGTTCTTCTATCTGAGTAATCGGGCCTCCTACAACAAAGTAACAAAGTGTTCGTAAAGAAAGTGGAGAAAACTAATGAGCATAAATCTCATGAAAGAAACTCAGGCCCAGTTGGTCAGGACTTAAAATCCTCGCTGAAAAGTCCGGAGCTTAAAAAGACAAAAAGGGCTAAACTGGAAATATGGAAAGTAAGAGTTTTACATAAAAAGGCAAATTTTGATCAATGAAGTAAAAGATGAAAGATTGATTTACCATAGGAGAATATTCACATAAACACGGAAGGTTATCTAGATTGAGAGTAAAACTTAGCAAAGTTCTTTACTTTAGTGTGGACCATTCACAACATGAGCTCGAGATAGTTATTGTTCGGTAGTGAGTAGGAATATTTCCATCCTTATTATCATATACATTATATCATGACTTGATTGATGAGTATGTGAATGCATGAATGCGTGATTATAAAGAATGGAGAAGTTGTGGGTAGTATAGCTAACCCTCACGAGACTTTACTCATCCACACAGCATTGTCAAGGGGTTTAAAAGGCTTGTTATATGTGCTAAGTGTAATCGTCGACCCTCACAGAAGCAATGGAGTAATATAAGTTAGTATAGAGTAGTATAAAGTAGTTAGAATAAAAATCATCACAGTGTAGAATATTTTCCTGAGTTCATTATTAAAGGACTAACAATCTGTAAGTTTGGGGGTATGATAAGTGTTAAATATTGATCATTTTAGGCCCCTATCTTGCTATTGTTATGTCTCTAAATTTCATTATTTGGTATTTTTATGTCGTTTGTGTGTCTAAGCGTGTTTCAGGAGCTTAATGAAAAAAACGAGCTAACTTTGGTGAATTACCTACAAAAATGCTTGAGTCTATTCAAAGAGGAGAGCTAAAGAGGTGTTTTCAAGATAAGAGTGTCTCCCGGAGGGTGAAAATGTTATTTTTCAGAGTCGCAACTTCAAGAATAATAACAAAGAAGTCGAGGGGGTTCAAACGGAGCAATTATGAAGAAACATTATTTTCAAGGATTTTGTTATGCCCATCCTATGCGCCCAGTAGCTAAAAGTGGCTAGAAAGTGTCATTTTTACGCCCCATCTACGCTCGGCGCATAGCTCTCTACGCGTGGCGCGTAGCTATAGTGCTAGATTTTCATCCAACTTCGTAGGGCTATATCTCGGTCAAAACAGGTCCAAATTGAGTGATTCTTGAGCCAAACATCAAGAGCTTGAAGTCAAATTTCCAACAAGATATTAAACGCCTCCATCTAATATGCATAGCTCTAGTTATGATTAAAAGAGTGAGACGTGACTGCAGGATAAAGCTGGAAATTTTATATTCGGGCCAAAATCCTAGTTTGACCCGAATTGATCCGTTTTGACCCGGATGACTTTGTGTTCGACCCCAACACCTATATACATTTTTATATTACATATTAGACATTATATTGAAGGGTTTGGCTCAGATTTGGTGTGAAATTATGAAAAAGGGCAACCTTAGGGTTTCCCTCAGCTTTGTCTATAAATACCAAGGCCTGCTACAGATCTAAGGGACTTCTCTTCACCTAATTTCAAAGCTTCCATGCACAGATAATTTTATTAGCAATCTCTGAATATTTATTCAAGGATGATCCATTCAAAACCTAGAAATCCGGAAAAGAAGACCATGGAGGGCGTTTATACATCAACGATGCAATCTCCTTCTACCATGAGCAACTAATTCGGTATCTAGGGTTTTATAGCAAAACCCTAGCCAAGTAATGTAGTTCTTTTATTTGTTTTCAATTGTAACGAGAAGCAGTTGTGATCATACTGTGATGATTGATTGTAGATGTGTGATCGTTTTTATTCTTAACACAAGATTATATATTTGTTCTTAATTATTGTCGTAGATTGAATGAATATATCTTCTTACACAACCACGTTATCATAATCATAGTGATATTTTCTAGATCAATGGTGCTTAACACTTGAAACCCTATATTTACACAGGTCATGCCTTGGCGAGATGATATAGACATGTTTTAGTTTAATTTCATGTTGTATGAGTAGATTAGAGTAAAGTAGATGGCATGTACTAGTTACACTCTATCCAGAGATGGGTTGTAGTGAATCTGATGGTTAATATCCTTTTTGGGGATGTATTCGACTATTTGCGGTATGACCTGATTCACAGTGATGGATCGTCCTCATGCAATTGAGCAAGTAAAGAATTATATTATGTGGTTAGTGGTGGAGTATGGAAACCCTAAATTTTATTTCTACTATTATTGTCTTAATCTATCTTTAATTGTTTTATTAGTTAACTACTTCAGAAATCACAACCAACAAACCATACTTTCATAGCAATTTAAGAGTATTACTTTACGAGAATTCAGAATACGACTTAGTCTTTGTGGGATTGATAATATTTCTCAAGCTGAACTGTAGTACAATACGATTTGTGCACTTGTGATAAGTAGAACCTAAGTTGTCGTAAGAGGTTGTTCTTAACCATTAATTTTGTCACCCCTAGACAGACATCACCTATCCTAAAAGAGGTGAAGATGATGGGTAATCCTATAACAATAACATATGAGATAATGAGTTATCCTATCTGTAAGAACATTTATAGTATTATTTGTGTTTGGCATGTTCTAGACAATAACCATGTTGAGAGTGTTATGTATTTGCAATCGAGTTGTTAGTATGTTCGTTTCTATCTCAAGAGAGAAGTCAAGGAGATTGTCAAAGCAAAGAAAGCTACTGGAGGGCAAAATCGTCATTTCCAGAATCGTCACTTCACCGGAGGGCAAAAATGTCATTTCCAGATAGTATGACTTCAACCAAAAGCATTGGGAGTTCGAGATGACCAGTCTATCTCAAATATGAAAAAACCTGCAAAAGATGCTACATTCTTACGTTGGCAGAGGCTGAAACAATGCAGAATGGCTCTGACCTACGCTATGGATTTTTGGAGCCAGAAAGGGACCCTATGCCCTAGACCTACGCTGGAGCATATCCCAAAGCTTTGTCACGTGATTGATTTTCATGTAGTATTTGTTTCGGAGTGTTTTCGGATTTTTCCAGTTTTGTCCTTACTTTGAGATTTTAAGTGATCGACGACTTCTGACCTCTAGGTATTGGCATATACACATATTTACATCAGGTTTTAGAGGATTTATCAAGGTATTGAAAAATTACGTAAGAGGGCAAGGTTAGGGTTTTCTTTGACTTGGTTTATAAATACCAAGGTTCTACAAGAGAAGTGACTCCAGTTTTTGAGAGATCTCTACAACTTTTCTACATATTCATATTCTTCTACAGAGATACATGGTGAGAGAATATTATTGAGTGATCATATATAGTCGAGTTCTCTCTTGATTTTGGATTTCTCCAATTGTGCTTGTACACCAAAGATCTTTATGCACAAGGTTGCTTTAATCCATTCGAGTGAAGAGGCGGAGCCGTCCGAGTAAGGAGCGATTCGAGGATTTCAGACCGCGAGTAGAGAAAAGCAAATTAGGCTTGATTTGTGAGTCTCTCATAGTGTCTGACGGAGAAAGCGTGCTTTGTGAAGTACGAGTGATTCAAGGATTTCAGACCGTGAGTAGAGGAAGGCATATCAGGCGTGATTGTAAGTCTAAAACTCTCATAGAGTTTGTACTTGTTGATTCATAGTGCATCGGTACCCGAGTGTGCCCGTGGTTTTTACTTGGAGGTTTTTCCAAGGTTTTTCATGTAAAAATATTGGTGTCGTCTCTTGCTTTATTTTATGCACCTTTATTTATTAATACGTGGATTACTTTCTAAAACAAATTGGATTAAAATTGACTTTTCCGCAATTAAAATTTAATTTGTCAATAAATCCATAAAAGCCTATTCACCCCCCTCTAGGTTGTTTTCATCACCATCTAGGTAATTTCACTATCATAACAAAAGATGAAGCTTGTTAAGTAATGGAAAGGATAACGACACTATCCTATGCGCCTATAAATAAATAAGGTATTCGTCTTCCTAAGGTATGCAACAATTCCTAAGTCATTCCCTATTCTCCATTCTTGGTCACCGAATGCTGACTTGACTGTTGGAACCTTTAAGATCGGTACCACACCGATGCCCCTTCAGTTTCTTTTCTTCCTTTTTCAGACCAACTTCGGACGCGGCTGATTTCTTCTTCAACAACATAAATTAAAGATATAAAATGCCGATAATGGATTTTGGCTCAATTATCATTATATGGTCATTTGTTAGCAATAATTAATTCTCAAACTTCATAACACTTTATCCTTTTTTTTTCTTTGTAGTCAGTTTAAATCAATTATGTTAAGGTTTGGTCACTAAAATATAATTTTTATTTTAAAATAATTAATCTATTTTTGTTATTTCAAAGTGTAAAAAGAAAAGGCAGAAAATGCCCCCAACTATCATCAAGTGGCACTAAACTCCCCTGAGTTATAAAAGGGAGTATTTTAGTTCCTAAACTTTTCGCTTGTTGCATTTTGCCCCCTCACAATTGTCGGAGCCAACTTTTCCATTTAACAATGATACAAAATTACTAAATACCTCTCCTTTGATAATTTATTAAAATAATAAAATATCTATATTATTTAATAGTAATACGCCTTTGAATTTGAAGGGCTTCTCTTCTGTCCTTCTAGTCAAGGTTGTAAGGATCGCAATCCTAACTAGGATCGTTAGGGGATCTGTAGGATCGTAAGATGTTACTACATTGTTATAAAAAAAATGTTTAAATTAACTTCTTAAACAATGATATCTCTATAATAAAATAAAAATATACTCAAAACATCAAGTATAATAAAAAAATATAATCATAAAGTCGATTTTAAAAAAATTACAAAGACTATATGGATATGGAATTAATTAGATCCTCTTATTAATCATAAAAGTATCAATTAATCTCAACAAATAACCAAGATAATATGAGTTACAACTTTTAAAGTAAATTTTGTGAAGCATTACACAAATAATATATATTCTTAAATTTTCTATTGCATTATTATTTTTAAATAGATTTTATGTATTATTACATAATTAATATAAAGGCTTAAATGTTTAATTTTTTCAATTAAGGAATTATTGATATACTTTAATTATTATTTTTTTTAATCATTTTAAACATAATAACTAATTGTATAAGAATAATTAAGTCCCATTTTTTCTTTTTAAGTGATTACAAAATTTTGGCCTATCATATAGTAGTACTCTATATTTCTTTAGTCTATGTCTTTTGAAATACCAATTAGAGTTACACTTCAATTAATGAATATTAATTATTTATTTTTCTTTTTTTAAAAAAAAAAATAGAAATATTCCTAACCCCTCACACTTTTAGAATAGTAGTCACGTTCATAATTAAATAGATAAAATAAAAAATCATGATATTAATTCTATACATAATTTGGTAAAAAATGAAAACCAGTCACGTTCAAAATGCACGTGAGGGAAGAATCATAATTAAAAAGATAAAAAGTTATATATATATATATTGTATCTAAAATATTTACAAAAGTGCATGAATAAAATAATTTACAATTTTCTATATATCCACTCATGGATAAGAAATTTGTAAATTATTTTACCAAATTTGGACAAGAAATTTTACCAATTTTTTTTTTCATGTGTTTTATATTTTAAAACACATAAAAAATAGAAATAATTAAAATACGTTACGCTTTTATAACTAAGTAAATATAGATATAAATTAGAGATAATAAATATAAAAATAAGTTTAGACCGGTTATTAGTTTTATTATATATTGAGTATAAATAAGTAGTAACTATGGATAGATATAAAGATTTATTGGGAAAATCAAAAGAGTTTTTCAATGATTAATATAAAAATAAATGTTAAATAATAAGTAATTCAACATTTTTTATTCTAAAATAATTAAATAATATATAGAAATATTTTAAGGGCCTTGTACTTTATAATAGTATAAATAGATATAGAAATAGATTGGGTTGAATTTGGGTTTTAAAAGTATTTTTTTGTTTCTGTTTTAAAAAAATTGGACCTTTTATATGGATAGCCAACCTTAATTAATTTTTTCACCTAAAAAATCCTAAATTGCATGCAAATAGTATAATCGTTTGAGTGGGATCGGGATCGTTTTGGGTGATAGGGTCGTAAGATCCTACCTCATAGGATCGCGATCCTATGGCGATCCTACTCGAGGAGAGATTTTTATAGGATCGGGATCGTTTTGAGTGGTAGGATCGTAGGATTGTAACCCCATAGGATCGCGATCCTAACAACAATACTTCTAGTTCAAAGTTTTGGTCGTTTTCTAAAAAGCACATAAACAACTTCGAGGGAGATTATACAAACAGCTCATCTACGGGCTTGTTTGTTTAGTGGGTTTGAGCCCATTTGGTCTGATCTTGTCTTTGTTTTTCATATCAGATCATGTTTGGTGGGCTTGGTTTCTAATATTAAAACCAGACCACACAAACCAACATGCCCAAAATCTTAAAAATCCAAGATCATCAAAATGATGGTTTTTGATGTGTTTGTGCCTGGTTATGTATGAACGCATACATCAGCAACCATTTTTTACTATTGAGCAATCTCAACTTTTATTTTACCAACTTTACTGAAATTATATGGTTTTGATTATTGTGCAAATTTACCATATAAAAGACTATATTTTGCACCCCTCGATTTTATAATCCGAAAAAAATAAATAAACAAAAACTAGTGATGTTATTTATTTATACACATAAACATATTTATAATCTAATTTTGATGTATTGGTACACTATTCTTAAATTATTTATCCTGAGAAATCACATTTTTTAGACTTGAAGGACTAATCTCTCTTGTTAATTGTTGATTTTTGGTGTTTTGTAAATGTAATTTTTGTTGTCTTCACTATGTGAATTTTGTTGTTTTCCACGACACTAGCTGAATTTTGTAGTAATATATGTGTGTGTCTATATACAATTTAATTGAATATATATATGTATATTCAATAAAATTTGAAATCAGACCAAATTACTTATCAAACAGAATTTCAGATCAGCAACCAGACCAAATTAGATCAGATCAAACTGACCAAACTCGACTAGACCGCTTTCCAAACATGTCAGTACAAAATTATCTAACTGTGTTGAAGAGGTAAAATCTGACATGGAGGCCCGTACACATTCAGTCTTAAAAATTAGAAAGCCTAAGTCAACAACCCAATCCAATTATCTAACATGATCACGAGTGAAAGATTTTTGGAGCTGGCTAGGCATGTTAATCTGGGCCCACACTCATTGGCCTGGAGGTTGGGCCTGTCTTCCCTTTGGGCCCAAAGTTTCTTTTCAACTCATGAGTGCAAAATAAATTTTATACCAAATTGAAAGAATGAATAGTACTGGATTTAGATGATAAATAAAAGGGATAATATAACAAACACCAATTTTTGGAGCCAATATTGCAAAACGATCAATTTAAAAATGTATTAAGAACATAAAAATACAATTTTGGTCTATAATTTCCTTAAACCATGATTTTTAATGTAAAATTTCTGTTGGACGAACTAAAACTTCTGAAGCAGGATGTGAATTTTTTATTGGAATGTAAAACCTTTATTTCACTCGGTAGTATTGACTCCAAAAGGCAACATTTTGTTTTAATTTTTTCCTAAATAAAATAGAAGCTTTCAAGGGTATCTGTCATGATTAAATGATCCATTCTCTGCCTTTAATGATCCAACCCTTGATGCTTAATGGACCCAACCCCCTCTGTTTTTAAATTGACAACCATCTAGTCATTTTACAACTCTGAACTTGTTTGCCATTGTGAATAGGCTTTTCATTTACTATCCTACTATTGCACTAATTGTGGCAAAGAACACTTTCATCCTATGTATACATGCATATCTATCAACTGTAAAAAGGTAAATCTAATGAGTAAGATGGGATGGTGTGATATTATGTGTTTCCTTGTCATATTTTGTATTGCCATAATCCCATTTGGGTAAGAGTACTCAAAACTCGTTCAAGTGTAAAAACTAGTGAAGGGACATAGTGGCTAAAAGAAGGGAAATAAGATGAAACTGAAAAATGACTGAAAATGGTGAAAATTTGTAATCCTAATTCCAAAATGGTCATTGGATAAATAGGCTCTGGAATTTAGCCTCCTTGATGTGTAGTTTATATTGTATCACTGTATCAGTCTCATCCAACAATGAGAGGTTGTGTGTTGTCACAAATTTTCAGAGTTTTTATCAAACAGAACCCATGCACTGAGGTGGAAAAAATAAAAAGAATGAAAAAAGAAAAATCTAGAGCCCTTAAACTATATTAATTATTGACCCAAGTATTCTCATTATATATTGGAATAAAGTTTTGGATAAAATTATCATATTATCGATAAGTGGTCACATTCTATAAGTATTATCATTCTAGAAGAAGATTATTTCAATTTTCCGTATAAAACCAAGCTGTTATGAACTTATGTCTTCCAATCTCTTTCAATTTTTATGGCGTTTTAAAACCGAACATGCCGGCCCTGGCACTAGGACCTCTGGTTCAGGGACCCCAAATTGTTATCTTTTATTTAACGCTATTATAGGCTTAAAATTTCAGTACTAAGCCTAAGCGACCCGGAAAAAAAAAACCTGAAGGGCTTAACGAAACAGTATCAGACTCTTGCAACTGGGAAAAAAAAAAGGTGAAATCTTAAGGGCCTCACATTTTAATGTTCGCCTAGGGCTTATCAAATTCTTCGGGACATGGGGATTGACACTGTCGGAATGATCAACCTCACTAGTAAAACGGTGTTTTGGTTGGCTGAATTCGTTTGTTTGAGTTGGGTGGGCTGTAGAAGACTCTCTCTAGCATCTCACCTCTATCTGTTCCTAGTTATTTGCGGGGTGAATGATAAACTAGTAATCCAAGTTAAAAATTCTCAACAGGCAACGATTCTCACTTCATCACTTAATATAAATTCTACGGCCCGTTGTGAGCGAATGAAGTCATTTTAGAACGACTTTGGTAGGCCACAGAATGACTTCGTGGATCGACGAAGACTTTTGGCCTACCGAATTTGAATTTTCTCTTTTGATGGGCAATAGACTCCAGTGACTGAATTGACCAGTGTGATGTTGGGCTCGTGTTGAACTTGTTTTGGGATTGACTTGAGGGTTGATCGTTGACCAAGTTTGAGCGATTTTCATTTACTTTTAGGATAGTTGGGACCGTTTCGGGAACCCTTTTAGAGTTACCTTGAGTTCCAATTGAGGAAATTCTCAACCCGGTGGAGTCTTCCTCTCAGCTATTTGTTGTTTCTGCTTGTAATAGTATTGACGGACAAATTTTTGCGTCGGAGAAAGTTGTTCAGATTTTCAATTTTCCTTTCTTCTATTTCTCTTTCCTTTTACTGTCACACCTATAGTCTTAAATTTCGGGACCTAACAATCATAATCATGAAATTGTAAAGTCTATTTTGGGGATTTTAGTTCAGTTGTATCTAGGAATAAGGATAATAAGAAAGTGAATTATCTTCTTTTTTTTTTCGGAAGGTAGGAAAGTGAATTATCTTTTTTTTTTAATCCTTGAAATTCCAAATGTAAGTAACTTCACGGCATATGAAGGGCTGGATCTATGAAGAGCCTAGTGGGGGCCAATGCTCCCACTAAATTTGTTTTCCTTTTTTTTTTATTTTTACCTAAAACTCCATATTAATATTATAAAATGATCCTACTGAAATTATACACAAATACTTTTAGCCCCCTTCACATAAAAAAAACATATACTCTTAAACCTCTCTCACATAGTTTTCTAGATTGGTCACTACGCATGTGTTTTTACTGCTAATATTTCACCGGTCCGAAACGATAAGCAACAAAACTCCATCGTTTTACCAATATTTTAGTGGATTGGAACTTTTGTAATGCAGAGGATTTCTTGAATCTTTACCAATACTAGTTCTGCAATTCTTCCATAGTTCAGATATTCCTATAGAAAGAAAAAGAGAAAAATATTAAGTGATCATTCATTTTCTAGTTCTCACTTACTTTTGGGAATCTACAATTGTGCTACAACACATGTGATCTTTATGCATAATTTGATGATCTAGATACTGAAAAATCTACACACCATATGTTGCATTGTGTGTGCATTGATCCGTGAGAAGCGGAGCCGTCAGAGTATGAAGATCAGAGCAAGAGCTTCGTGATAGTGCGAGTGATTCAAAACTTTAAGACATCGAGTGAAAAACGGTAAATCAGATTGATTGTGAACCTCTTATTTCATAGTATATCGATACCTGAACGTATCCGTAATTTTTTACTTGGAGTTTTTTCAAGGTTTTTCCACCTAAAAATATAGGTGTCGTCTCTACTTTATTTTCTGCACCTATATTTATTATTGAGTGAATTATCTTGCTAAAGAATTGAATTAAAATTTACTATTCTGCAATTAATTCTTAAAAAACTCTACCTCAAGCCTTAGTTTACCATTTACCACTACAAGAAAAATCACTTTCTACCATCGGGCAAAATCGAATTCCACCACAATTTTTATCCATTGTATAAGTCCTCCGTGGTTGTTTCTCAAGTCATTTCACCATGGTCAGATAACCGTGGTGGAAATTAATATTTTTTTATCACGGGCAAAAACCGTGGTAGAATATTTGACATACCACCATGGTTCTCGCTATCACCACGAACTTTACCTGTGATAAAAATTACTCTTTTACAACATATCAAGCCCGTATTAGTAAATAAATTTTCTATCGCTAATTGTGCCCATGATAGAAAATTAACTTTTCCACCATGAAACAAGCCCGTGGTAGCAAATAAATTTTTACCATAACTCAAGCCCGTAGTAAATTGAAATATTTTTAGCACGGCTTCGACCGTGATGAAAAAGTATTGAGAAACGATTTCACCAGGCATCAAGCCCGTTGTAGAAAACTCATAATTGTTTTTTAAAAAATAATAATTAATATTTGATTCTTTTCAAATTTTAATTTGTAATATTTGTCTATTTTGGATTTAAACCATTATATTGCAATTATTCACACTATTGGTCCTCCAAAACTCCTATTTGTTTCGATAAAGTTGACAGAAATTGTGGTTATTTTCAGTTTTATACAATTATGGTCGATCTTTCAAGGTCCGTTTGGCAAACGCGAAAACAAATTTTTTTTTTATTGTTCACCTATTTCAAAAATAAAAACACGTTTGGCAAACGCGTTTACTGTTTACTTTTTTTTTTCCCAAGAAAACTGTTTTTTGTGAATAGTGGATAAAAATGGTGAAAACACCAAATACAACTTTTACTTGTTTTTTGAGTTTTTTCACTGTTTAGGGTACCACCTCCGCCACCGCCCCCATCGCCGCCGCCACCAACCACCACCACCCCCTGCCACCCGTCGCCGCCGCCGGCCCCCACCACCTCCGGTCACCGCCGCCAGTCACCCACCACCACCGCCCCCCGCCGCCACCGGTTACCGCTGGCCACCACCGCCGCCCACCAATACCATTTTATTTTTCAATACAAATTTTGATCCAAACGTTTTTTTGTTTTTAATTTTTTACTGAAAAAAACAAAGACAAATACAAAAACAGTTTTTTTATTTGAAGACAGAAAACAAATACAAAAAACAAATTTTCCAAACACACCCTCGGTTTTCAAATTTTCCATCTCGCTTAAATCCACATTGAACATATTCCTGGACGACAAAAATACATCAAATTAGAAAGAGAAATGTGAATCAAATATTGTATGGAATTAATTACAAACAATGAAAATGAATAATTAATTTACAATACAAAAATTAAGAATAGGAAAAGATTAATTCTACATTCATTTCTTTTAGGGATATTATCAATAAACCCCCCTATAGTTTTATTTTTGATCAACTAACCTCCATATGGTTAGAAAAATGTATCAATTTGCCCCATCCCTATAATTTTGGACCAAAATACCCCTGGAGTTTAATTAAATTAAAAATATATATATAAAATTCAAAAAATACATAAAAATTACAAAAAACATATAAAATTAAAAAATATATATATAATTCGTAAAAAATATATAAAATTCAAATATATGTATATAATTCATAAAAAAACATATAAAATTTGTAAAATATATATAAAATTCTAAAAAATATATAAAATTCGTAAACAAAAATATAAAATTCAAACAAAACATATAAAATTCGTAAAAAATATATAAAATAAAATAAAATATTAAAAAATTCATAAAAATATATATAATTCGTAAGAAATATATATAATTTGTAAAAAACATATAAAATTTAAGAAACATATAAAATTCAATATAAATATATAAAATTCGTAAAAAAATATATAAAATTAAAAAACCATATAAAATTCGAAACAAATATATAAATTCGAAACAAAACATATAAAATTCAAAAAAAAGAAATAAAATTTGTAAAAAATATATAAAATTCAAAAATAAAATAAATAAATATATATATATATATATAATCCTTTGGCACACTGCAATAGTATATTCAAACAAGATTATGCAAAAAAAAGGAAGTGGGAAAATCATAATACAATCCAAGAAAGTGCTCTTCCACTATATTTGATTTTTTTTTTTCAAAAAAATTTAGATGCCACAATAGAGTATAGTCATAGTTTTAAAAAATTTATGGTGTTAAAAGTGATTTTTTAGAAGTCAATTGCTTTTTTTCATTTCCATGCAATAAACAAAGTGCGGATTGAACTAACCCTTTTTTAATATGAAGGGTCCAACATAATTTACCCATTCATGTGATTTAATAATAAAGTTATATGATTTTATTCCTAATTAAAATTAAAATGATATTTATGTTTTCGAGATATTTTATTTGATTGGTAATATGGTTTTTCCGAATTTTATATATTTTTTTCAAATTTTACATATATTTTTTTACGAATTTTATATGTTTTTTCAAATTTTATATATATATATTTTTACAAATTTTAAATATTTTTTGAATTTTAAATATTTTTCGAATTTTATATATATATTTTTTCAAATTTTATATGTTTTTTTTATTTTTATATAATTTTTACAAATTATGTATATAGATATTTTGAATTTTATATGTTTTTTTTAATTTAATTAAACTCTAGGGATATTTTGATCCATAATTATAGGGAGGGGGCAAGTTAATACATTTTGTTAACCATAAGGGATTTTCTAAACTGGATGAGGGTTAGTTGATCAAAAATGAAACTATAGGGGGCTTTACTGATAATATTCCTTTTTCTTTTATAATACTTCATATTTCTTTTCTTTTTTTTAATTAATATTTGATTGATTTTTAATTATTAATTTAATAATAGTAATATTTTCCTTTCTTTTCATTTGAATCCAATCTTATGTTCAATTCTTCCTTCCAATACTACGACAGGTTATTCGGCAATCAACAAGAATTGTCCACTTCATATTCACAAAGTCTGATGGAACTTTTATAATTTTTCATCATAGTTGCTTGTTTATTGTAAATCGAACAAACTCGTGAACAAGAAAAAAATTCATATTAGATTAAAAACTTAAATATAAATCAAATATTGGATGAAACTACAATAATTGAAAATAACTCATGATGAGATTCTAGGATCTTACCTTGTAAAATTATAGTTGCTTCAACCGAGATGGGCAATTATCACACAGGATTGGTCGTTGTTCTTATGGAGATGATCTCGATGTCTGCAAATATTCTTATCCCATCTATCACAGAATCGAACTGTTTGTAATTCTACAAATTCTTTCAAAACTCAACCTAAAGGAGAAATAGGTTTTTCTAAAGACTAACCTTGATTAAAAATACCTATTTGCATGTCAGCCCTTTGTTTGACATTATTTTACTTATTTAAATGAATAAGTGAATTATTTAAATAAAATATTTCATACATTATTTTACTTATTTAAATGAATTATTTCTTATTTTATATATTTAAGTAAATTAATTTTAATAATAAAATCGCTATACTTAGTTATGGTTATAATACCATATTCCTTAAGTTGGAGTTTTTTAATTTTTTTTTATATATTTATGATGGAGAAATTTAATAAAAATACATGCTGAAATTTCAAAAATAAAAATTAATAGAAATATTTTAATAAAAGATGCATTTTATTAAATGTTGTTTACATGACTTCTTAACAAGCCAACTCTATTTCCTTGATTGAGCTGGTCCTGAATAAAAATGATAATTATAGGAGCTGCTATTATTATATGGTGTGTGTGTGTTTAAGTGTATATATATATACACACATCAACTTGTATGAAGAACTATTCATGAATATTATATATTTGTGTATGTGTGCATATATGCTTTCGTAAATCTAATTTTTGTGAAATATTAAAATTAATTTATATTATAAATTAATGCTAATTTATATTTTGTGTGTGTATTTAATGATATTAATTTCAGTCAGACATTAATTATGTGAGATTAATTGTAACTTAGTAACAAGTTTGTCTAATTTCCTGAGTTTCTTGCTTGTATTCTTTTTGGTAATAAAAAAATTAGAGACAATAATATGAAACCATATTTGATTTAGTTATAAGTGTATTGAAGGGTAATATAACAAATCAATAGTTATATATTTATATTTAAATTCTTGTTTAAAACAATTACCATTTTGAATAAAGATGGTTGGGGACACGCAGGGATATTTTTCCGATCCACTTGAAAAGCGAATGATGGTAGGCTAGAGCTCGGTTTAGTGTTCAATAATATGATATGGTCATAACTTTCTGAAACACTCCTACTACGGACTAAGGCCATGTAGAAACTCCTTTAGCCTGTGGTAAAATCTATTTTTTTCACAAAAAAATAATTAAACAACAATAAAAAATAAAAAAATTATGGAAACTCCTTTTTCTATTACGGGCTATTTAAGTTCGTGGTACAAAGTAAATTTAACAATGGATATGTTTAACACGGTCTTAAAAAAGCCTGTAGTAAAAAGTGTATTTTCTACCGCGAACTTTTCATTTTGTTGTGAAAACTCCCTTTCTACCACGGACGTTTTACGCATGTGGTGAAAAGTACGAGTTTTTTACCACGGACATTTTTCGTCGATAGTGGAAAGTATGAGCTTTTCATCACAGACTTATGTATGTGGTGGAAACTCCCTTTCTACAACGGGCAATTTAAGCCCGTGGTGGAAAGTATGAGTATTTAACCACGGGTTTTTATAACTGTGGTGGAAAGTATGAGTTTTTCACCATGGGCTTTATACCCGTGGTGAAAAGTACATTTTTAGTACAAACTTTTTACTACAGTGTTAAGTTCGTGGTAGAAAGTAGCTTTCTATCACGGGTTAAAAATTTTGTGGCAGAAAATCATTTTCTACCACAGGCTTCTGAATCTCGTGGTAAAAAGGCACTTTCTACCACGGGTTCCTTCGGACTGTGATAATAAAGCCGTGGTAAAAAGTGATTTTTCTTGTAGTGTCCTAGGTAATTTCAATTGGTACTAGAGCATGGTTGCCCCTATTTAGGTTAACTACCTTGGTCTAGATCTTGAACTTAGGTGATGGACGTATCTTGAGAAAGAGGTTTTATGACTAGGTCTACTTTATTTGATAGCTCGAATTACACTTATTGGAAAGCGAGAATGAGAGTGTTCTTAAAAGCTATAGATGAGAGAGCATGGCTTGCTGTAGAGGTAGGATTCTCTCCTCCCATTATGTTAGATGAGATTACTAATAAATCTAAAATAAAACCGTCTAACGAGTGGACTCCTTCTAAGACAAATAGTGCTAATTGAAACTCCAAAGCTTTAAATGCTTTATTCAATGTTGTGATCGCAAGTGAGTCTAGAAGAATCTCAACATGCGAGACTGCTAAAGAAGCTTGGGATATTCTCCGAGTTACTCATGAAGAGACTTCAATAGTTAAATAATCAAAACTTCAACTGTTAAATTCACAGTTTAAACAACTTAGGATGGAAGATGATGAAGTCTATCTAGACTTTAAGACTAGACTAACAGACATAGTAACGGGTTATTACAATCTAGGTGAGCCCATTCCTGATACTACTATAGTGAAAAGGTTCTTAGGTCTCTACTTGAACATTTTTGTTCTCAGGTGATTGTCATCTCTGAAATTATGAATTTTAAAGAAATTAAACTTAAAGAATTGGCTGGAAACCTAAAATCATATGAGATAGAGATGTTCAAAAATCCCTCTAATAAGTTTATTAGTGCAAAAGAGAAGAGCATAAAGTTTAAAACCATTAGGGAGGACCCTATTAAGTCTGATGAAGAAAGTGAGTTGAATCTGAATGATATTGTCATATTTGTTAAAAAGTTAAACAAATTTGTAAAGGCTAATAATAGTAAAAGGAATGGCAAAAGACAAAAGTTTAGGGATAAATTAAGTGAGTCTAGAAATAAAAATAAATCACAATCTTAGGGAGGGTGTTACACTGAGTGCAATGTCGGGAGATGAAGATTCTGAGGATGATGAATATTGTGATGACTCACTTAAAGCTTCCTACGATAAATTACTTGATAAGACCACACAACTTCACAAAAATCACACTAAATTGTTGACTAAGAGTCTTAGCATGGCCAAAGAATTACACTCTTTAAGAGACGAATTAGTCAATAGTTCCCAAACCCTAAATCTCCTGCAGACCCAAAAGGCTCAATTGTCTGAAAAAATAATCGAGGTGATAGGTTGTTTGAATGATTTTGATTTGGTTGGAGAGGCTATGAACAAGAAAGGAATCAAGCTTTAAAGAGTATACATGATCTCAAAAAGGAATTAACCACTTTAAAATCTGAGTTAGCTGAGAAATCCACCAAGGTTGTGGGTTTGGAGAAGGAATTGAAGGATGCTAACTCAACTCTTCATAAATGGTCTAATGGAACTTTAAATCTTGATAAGATGTTGAGTATGGGAAAATCTGTAGAAAATACAAAGGGACTGGGGTTCAATCGAGTAACCTATAATTCGAACGTCGTTCCCGAAACAACCTTTGTTAAGGTTTCCCAAGTACCATCTAGTGCTTCTCATGGTAATTTTGATTGGAATCCTAATGCTCAATTCTATGTCAAAAAACCGGTTAAAAGTAAGCCTATTCTTATCTCTAGATATCATAAGTGGTTTAATAATGATTTTCAAAGGTTCATTCATATATGTCATCACTGTGGAGTAAAAGGACACATTTGACCATCGTGCTCAAAAATAAAACGAAAGACATTGAAATAAAAAATGAAACATATAACTCAAAAGGGACCCAATGTTTAGGATAAAATTCAGGTGTTGAGTGAAGAGGTGAAATTTTTTGAGGATTGTTATTGTGGGTTGGTTACCTTTAGTGATGGGAAAAGGCTAAAGTCACAGGAAAATGAAACATTGTGACTTTTAGTATGCTTAGATTAGATGATGTACTTTATGTTAAAGGCCTAAAAGCTAATTTGTTGAGTACTAGCCAAATCTGTGATAATAACTATAATGTCAATATCTCTCTCGATAAATATTTAATTGTTGATTCTTCTGAAAATTGTATTATGGAAGGTAAACGGATATCTGACTACTGTTATTGCATTGTTCCTAATCCTAAATTAGCTTGCAATAAAGTTAAGCTTGATGAGATAGAGATTTGACACCAAAGAATGGGTGTACATGTGAGTTTTCCGGCCCATAAAAAAAGCTATCCCGATCAGATCAATCCTTGAGAGGCCCGAGATGATGACCCGATCATCGAGCCCACACTGCAACCTGACCGGCTCATCTGTTCTGTGGTTCGCCCCAAGACCCGACCACCAGGCCCATTCTATGGCCCGACCCGAAGAGCACTCTAGAAGAAACTTGAAGATTCTAGAAGAGATTTCCAGCTCAAGACAGTGACGTAGTATAGAGACAAAATAACTGACGTGTAAAGTAATGATAATATTCCAAAGTAGAAAATGTTGCCCTAATGGGCCAAAGGCCCAGAGGGCAAATGTATATAAACCAATGAAGAGTAATGAGAACCTATATTTTTGTGTTATGCAAATATTGTATCTACACAATGGCGCCGTCTGTGGGAAAGTAGGTCATTTCGCCGGCCATCTTCCTACCTCAAAAAGCTGAGCAAAATCCAAATACCACCACAAGATCTTCAAAATCATCTTCTCCGTCCAAACCTGACCATGCCGGTGACCAGATGCCAATCAGAAGTACAGATCCCCGGCGATAGACAACCAAGTGCCTCACCAACGATCGAGCACCTCTTGCAGCAGCTCATCGAAGCGGAAAGACGAAGCCAGGCCACTGAAGTGAGAAGCCTGGGGCGAAGAAAAAAAGCGAGGAGCTTTTGGCGAGATTGAATCAGGCGACTATTCCTCCGGCAGTTCCCGATCAATCGCAGATCCAAGAACAAGCCGAACCACAAGAGGAGCACGAAAAAACCTCTCACTGACCAGGTGAGACCCTGGCCACAGGCAAAGTTCCCGTCACCGGCGAGCCTCAGACGTCGCAGAAACTTTAGAAGATGATGGCGGAGTTCCAAAAGAAGGTCATGAAGGATCTGAGGACCCGATATACCGATGGCCAGGCCCTCCAGGCCTCTGCCGACTCGGTTCAGTCACCATTCACTTTAGAAATCACCCGGAAACCCTTCCCTAAGAAGTTCGTCATGCCCAGATTCACTCCCTACGACGGGACAAAGGATCCCGAGGAGCACATTTACCAGATCCACCAAAAAATGACCATGTATGCCGAGAACGAGGCCTTGCTGTGCAAAGTATTCTCGACCAGTCTCGTCAACGCGCCACTCCTCTGGTTCAAGAAGCAGCCACCGAGATCCATTGGCAGCTGGCAGCAACTATCCGACCTCTTCGTGGCCCAGTACTTCGGGAATAAGAGGCAAAATAAGACTATCTCGAGCCTTGTTACCAAGACTCAGGAAAAAGGCGAGTCCCTCAAGAGTTTCCTATCCAGATTCAATGTCGAGTTGTCTTCCATCGACAACTGCGACCAACACTCAGCCGTGGAAGCCTTCAGGATGACACTGATTCCGGGGACCAAGTTCCACCAATCACTTGTGAAACGGCCACCCTCGGGAATCAGGGAACTCAATTGTAGAGCTCAGGGTCACCTAAGGATCGAAGAGGAGGAGGCGACCCGACAGAAGAGAGCGGCATTGATCAATGTGGAAATCAAGTCAAAGGACAAGGCTTCGGATACATCCCGACAGACGATTAATCGCAAACGGTCAAATCCCCCGATCCCCGCTTCATCTCAGTTTCCTCCACAGCCCAAGAGGCATGCCAGATTCGAAGAGAAGATCACCCCATTGAAAGTGACCCTTGCCAAGCTCTTCCAGGAATACAAAGCTAGAGGAATCTTCCAGACTCCTCCCCCAATCAGGCAACCCCTCGACCAGAGTGATTTCGGCCATACGATAAATGATTGCAGGAACCTGAGGTGCTAGGTCGAGGCAATGATAGCCCGAGGAGAGCTGAAAGACTATGTCTAGAGGGATGGTCCAAGAGCCAATCAACTAGCACAAAATAACCAACGTAATCAAACCCCAGCACACCCGGTCAGAATCATCAATATGATCCACCGAGGTCCCGACCCACAAAGCGACGAAGGATTGAGACGCTCACAAATGAGAAGAGCACATTAGGTCAGCAGGATAGCCGGGATAAACAAATTCCACCACCGAATCCAGGTCCCACACGACGACCCACTAGTCATCACTCTGATGGTCTCGGGATGTCTCGTCAGAAGGGTCATGGTTGACCCAGGAAGCAGTGCCAATATCATGACTAAGTGGGTTTTGATAAATTGGAGATCGACCCGAGGGACATTGTACTTCCCGAAATTCAATTGTCGGGTTCGATGGAAAGAAGTCGAACCCCTCGGGGAGATCAAGCTACCCGTGTCAGCAGCCCAGAGAACTCTGTCCAAGACCTTTATGGTGGTGGACGTGAAACCCTTATACAATCTGCTTATGGGAAGAGGATGGACACACAGGATGCAAGGCGTACCATCAACCCTCCACCAAATGATGAGGTGCGTCGGGCCGAATGGTTACGACATAATTGATATCAAAGGGGATCAAGTAATGGCCAAGCAATGCTACGCCATCACTATCAAAGGAATGAAGGATAAGTCCGATCGAAAGAGGTCCCGAGAAGAGAATCAAGATCTGGACCCACAACCCAAATAACAACTACAGAACGAGGAGTCGGGTCCCCCGATCGTGGCAGAACCTCTGCAGCCAGTATCTGTAATACCCGACCAACCCGACAAGGTCACCTACGTAGGTACAAGTCTCACCACTAGTGAATTAAATGAACTAACAACGTTCTTACAGGATAATCATGATGTCTTCGCATGGGAACATACTGATATGCCTGGCATTGACCCCTCCATAGCCCAACACACATTACATATTGACCCAAATATAAGACCTGTCCGACAGAAACAAAAACGAATGGTGGGCCAAAGGAACCAGATCATAGCTGACGAGGTGTTAAAGTTACTGGAAGCCGGGTTCATCAGGGAAGTTCAGTATCCCGAGTGGTTAGCCAATGTGGTGCTTGTGCAGAAAATGAACGGGAAGTGGCGAGTTTGCGTCGACTTCATCGACCTAAAGAAAGCCTGCCCAAAAGACAGCTTCCCCCTACCCAAAATATACCAAATGGTCGACGCTACCGCGGGCTACGAAAGACTCACTTTCCTTAATGTCTACTCGAGATACAACCAAATCCTAATGGACCCGACCGATGAGGAAAAGACCTCCTTCATTACCGAGACAGGTACTTATTGCTTTAAAGTTATGCCTTTCGGACTAAAAAATGCAGGAGCCACGTTTCAGAGATTGGTGAAAAGAATCTTTAAAGGAATGATGGGCACAGTGGTAGAGGCCTACATTGATGATACAGTGGTCAAAAGCAGAAAGAAAACTGATCACTTGGGGCATCTCCGAAAAGTATTCGACACCCTGAGGAAACATGGGATGAAACTCAATCCAGCCAAATGCTCATTCGGGGCGTCTTTGGGTCAGTTCCTCGGGCATATTGTCAACCGATCAGGCTTACAGGCCAGCCCGACCCAAGTGAAGGCTCTGCTCGAAACAAAAGAGCCAACCACTCAGAAAGAAGTTCAGATTCTGACCGGAAGAGTTGTAGCCTTAAGTAGATTCATCACAAGACTGACCGACTGGTGCTGACCCATCTTCCAGGCGATCAAAGCAAAGAAGGGAGACGTGTGGGGGCCCGAACAAACTAAAGCCCTATCCCGATTGAAAAGAGTACATGCTCAAGCCTCCCATTCTTGCGACACCCGAGCCCGACGATGTCCTACTCTTGTATCTGGCAGTATCATCAGTGTCAACTAGTGTTGTACTCATCAGAGAGGACGGGAACCTCCAAATGCCCATTTTCTATACAAGTAAGGCATTAGCTGATCCCGAGACCCGGTACAGCAAACAAGAAAAATTGGTTTTGTCCCTGATCAATGCCAAATGACGTCTCATGCACTACTTTGAAGCTCACCAGATCATTGTCCCCACTACAACTCCGATTCGTATACTTATGGCAAAGCCCGATCTTTCTGGTAGGATCTCCAAATGGGCCATTGAGCTAGGGATTTATGATATAACCCACATTCCTAGAATCTCGATTAAAGGACAGGCTGTGGCCGATTTTATATTAGAGGGAGAGACTGACGAAACAGAGCAACCCATTGAATTAGAAACATGGAAATTATTCGTGGACGGCTCGGTGAGTGCCAATGGAGCAGGCGTCGGGATAGAGATTCATACTCCCGATGGGACCAAGTTGCAGGCTTCTATGCAATTGCAGTTCTCAGCCACTAACAATGAGACAAAGTACGAGGCGATTGTATCGGGCCTGAGATTGGCCAGAAGCCTACAAATACAATCCCTATCTGTATACAGTGACTCCCATCTAATAATTAGGCAAATAACCGGCGAGTACGAAACTAGAGACCCCAAAATGGAATCTTACAGAGCGCTGGTGCTCAGGGAATCCAAAGGTTTTCAAAAATTAACATTCAGTTAAATCCCTCGAGAAGAGAACACCTCTGCCGACCACCTAGCTAATCAGGCGTATGCAGCTGGTGAAGATATGGCCCGAGTAATACTGACCGACTTCATCACTATACCGAGCATTCGAGAACCCGATGAGACGATATGTCTGGTTCCCCGTGAGCCAAGCTGGATGGACCCCATAATCGACTACCTTAATGTCGGGACACTACCAACTGATAAGGCAGAGGCAAGGAAAATTAGAATGAAGTCAGCCAGATACTCGATCATCCAGGGACAGCTCTACAGAAGATCTTTCTCGGGTCCATATCTGAGATGCGTCACTTCTTCCAAGTCAGAGACAGTGATGCAAGAGGTACACGCTGGAGCTTGTGGAATTCACTCGGGTGCTCGATCTCTCGCCCATAAAATCTTATCCCAGGGTTAATTTTGGCCCTACCTGTCCCGGGATACTGAGAAATATATACGGAAATGCAAAGCCTGTTAGATGCATGGTGACGCTATACTCCAACCACTGGAATTCTTGAACCCGACAATCGTTCTACATCCTTTTGCCCGATGGGGAATGGATATAGTCGGACCACTCCCAAAAGCCATCAGGTCAACAACCCCTGTGCTCCTGGCCACCGACTTTTTCACCAAATGGGTTGAGGCATACCCTTCTATAAAAGGAAGCTACGTGGTTAAGTTCATATGGAATCACATCATCTGCAGGTTTAGGGTACCTCGGACCATCATGATGGACAACGACACTAATTTGGATTGTGAACCAATCAGGTCTTTCCTGGCCGAGCATGGAATCAATCAGAATACCTCCTCGGTAGGGTACCCAGAGGCGAATGGACAAGCAGAAAGAACCAATCGATCCATCTTCAACACCCTGGCAAAGAGACTTGAAAAGGCCAAAGGAGCATGGTTGGAAAAGTTTCCAGAGGTACTGTGGTCATATAAAACAACGCCCCAACAACCAACCGATGAAACACCCTTCGCTATGGCATACGGGGCAGAGGCCGTAATCCTGATGGAGTACGCAGTCCCGACACTAAGGTCACTGGCCTGGGATGAGAAATCAAATAATCAAAGCTTGGCTCACAAGCTCGACCTGGTAGAAGAGAAGAGAGAAATTGTCGGGATAAGACTGGTAGCGTACCAACAACGAGTCAGGAATTACTTTAACAAGAGGGTAAAAAGAAGGGGATTCCAAGTCGGGGACATGGTCCTTAGACGAAAGATTGGACACGTAGGCAAACTCCAAGAGCCATAGGAAGGACCCTACACCATCACAGAAGTGGTGGGACGCGGGGCCTATAGATTACTCAGGAACTTTGATAACAGAAGGGAGCCCAACACACAGAATGCATCCCGACTTAAGAGGTATTATCCCTAGAAATAGTTTGTTTTGGCTACTGTAAAGGAAGGCCACTAGAGCCCAAAAAGATTGCAATGAAAGTTCCATTTTTTCCTGATCATCTCCATGATTATATCTACCCAACGGGTTTTAACAAATATCATTTTAAAAACCTAAGTGTTGCATCCTCTCCATGGGCCCAAAGTGCCCGAGAGATCATCACAGACCCACCAGTGGTCGGGTTTTTACAAATATCAGTTTAAAAACCTAAGTGTTGCATCCTCTCCATGGGCCCAAAGTGCCCGAGATATCATCACAGACCTACCAGTGGTCGGGTTTTTACAAATATTAGTTTAAAAACCTAAGTGCGCATCCTGTCCATGGACCCAAAGTGCCCGAGAGATCATCACAGACCCACCAGTGGTCGGATTTTTACAAATATCAGTTTAAAAACCTAAGTGTTGCATCCTCTCCATGGGCCCAAAGTGCCCGAGAGATCATCACAGACCCAGTAGTGGTCGGGTTTTTACAAATATCAGTTTAAAAACCTAAGTATTGCATCCTCTCCATGGGTCCAAAGTGCCCGAGAGATCATCACAGACCTTCCAGTGGTCGGGTTTTACAAGTATCAATTCCAAAAATTGTTATTATTGTTATCATTGCTGAGTCATAATTGAAAATCCCGATTGTTATTACCTTATCAAAAGAACAAATAATGAATAAATAAACTTATATTGAAAAAGCCCTAGTGGCCAAGGCTGATAAAATGATGTGTTACAAAGTCATTACAAATACAAAGAAAAGGAAAAAAATAAGAGAAGGGGCAAAAAGCCAAATGAAGATCCCTATGTCAAAGTCTTCTTCCCGTGATGGGTCTTAACCTCGGGAAGGTCTTCACCTTCCTCCTGAACCACCACGGGAGGATCTAGATTCCCGCCCGAGCCTTTAGCCCCGAGGGACTGTCCCCTTGTAACTTCAGGCTCATCTAGACCAGAACGAGAAGGCACAGAGGGCAGGGGATCCTTAAGGAATTCTCTAAAAATAAGATCTTCGGCCTCGGGCTCCAGATCATCATACGGAGGCCCCACTCCTATGCTGAGGTCAAGATCCTCAATAGTCAGGATCTCCCTTTCCTCCTCAGGCTTTTGAATCTCCGTGATACATTCCCGCTAACCCTGCTTGAAACAGGAGATCATCTGGTTACCACCCTTGTGGCACATCTCCATACCAAGGGTGTTCTCGACTTCAACCTTCTCCCCAAGCAACTGCAGCCCCGAAGTCTTTAACTTCTCAACTTTTTCAGTTAGGGACTGCACTTGGAGAGTCAAGGCTTCCCGAGCCTGGGCTTCTCGATTAGCACTCTACTCAGCCTCCCGGGCCTTGCTCTCAAGTTCTGAGATCTTTGCCTTAGCACCAACGAGCTCTTCCTCAGCTAAAACGACCCTATATGTCAGGTACTGAATCTTGCCCTCAGCTTTCTTGGACTGCTCGATAGCTTTGGCGCACCCATCTTTATGGACCTGAACGTCCCGAGTCAGGGAATTTATGACCCGAGCATCATCCTTAAGCTTGTAATTATATGCCTGAGTAACATGGAGCATCTGAAAGAAGAAGAGTGTTGTTAGCACAGAAGAAGCGAAGCAAAATAAAAGGCTAAGTATAAGAAAAATGAAATTACCCTCATCGCAAGCTCAGGCCCATTCAAAGCTAAGCTCATCCTATCATATTACCCCATGGCCAACCTATCGGCCGGGGTCCAGACTCCCAGGGCCATCTCCCTCATGGCTTTCGGGTTCCCAATTGTCTGATCCCCCACAGATAGATACTGGTTGTCCTTCTGAGCCCGAGGCCGAAGATCTCCCTTGAGCCCGAGGCCGAAGATCTCCCAATTGTTTGATCACCCACCGAGGCCCATGAGGAGTCTCTTTCCCACTTTCAGCAGAGCGTTCAATCTCCCGTGGTCTTGTCTCCTGACCAGAGGTGTGATAGCAGTGCGTAGCCTGGTAGGTTGGGATAAACCCTGACCTTCTTCGTCAGAGCCTGACTCCAACGTCGAGGCAGGAACCTCTAAGGCCATACTGAGGTTAGGACCGGGCCTGACTGAAAGTTGGGCCTAAGATGAATTCTGATCCAAACCTCCAGAGCTCGGGACCATAGTATGATCATCCCCGACCGATGCAGTCATTTGCGGGGTATGAGAAGGTGGAGGTGGATGAGCAATCGGAGGATCCTCTACCGGAGGAGGAGGAGATGGGGGCGTGGCAGCTCGGCCCTCAGCCATTCCTGCTGATGAACTGACTACTGGGTTCTCGGGGGCTTGAGAGACATTAACCCCACAAATGAAGGATGTGGAGCCGGTGACAGCCTTCTTAGCCTTCTTGATTGAAAGCTTGGGCATGCTAATCGCTTTCCTTTTTTGCTGCCCCCCGACATAGTTCCCTTGAGTTTTCGGGTTGCTGATGACTTGGACTTCAATTTCTTCAACCGAGAAGTAGTCGTAGCAGAACCCGAGGCGATCGTCGACGCGGATGCTCCCGATGCAAGCTCCTATAATATAGACCTGGTCAGGCAGACTTGGCTATCCCTTAAATCTTGACTCCATATTCTGGCCTGTAACAGTTCAAATCGGGATCATATATACCCGACCTCCCTTTTCTCCTGAGGAGCCTAAAGGAAACCCATCACTAGCATACCCAATTTATCATTATACAGATCGCAATGGCATGAAGCTTGGGTATGAAAACTCTTAAACTCGGGAAGTCGGGTCGGTTGGAAAACATGGCTGACATGTATGTTTATAGCGTCGGGATGCCTCCATTTCCCACTCACTACAATCATCCTTTCTTTCCATCCCTTATTGGAGGTCGGGACGTTGTCACATAACTTTCTCTTAACGTACGAGGTTAGGTTATACTGACCCCTATTATCTTTCTGTTCCTGAAGTTTGTACGAGAACAGGAGCTCAGCCAAACCTAAGTCTAGGTTCAATTCTTTGTTGATCAATAGGATCATGGCCAGGATCCTATAAAAATTGGGACGCACTTGAAGGGGGGCCAGACCCAAAGCCGCCAAGGCCAGAAGGAAAAAGGGTGAATTGGAAATTTTGATATGGCAAGGTGGAATGAGGAGAGCAATATCTCCCTATCCTTCAACCCCTCACCAAGCCTAAAGTCTTTGTCCCGAGGATAATGTCTAACATTCACCCCTTTGGGAACCCCGAGGCTCTTAAGTTGAGCGTCTTTCTTGTACTTGGTCGGGAGTGGGTCAGTACAACAAATCTCCTCTTCCTCAACATCCTGACCCCGATCATTCCCATCATCACCCTCTACAACTTGACCCCCAACATCCTGTGTAACTTCTGGTGGACTAGTCCTAGTAACTCGGGTAATCTCTAAGGATGGGGTGCTTATTGAGGCTTCGGGATTGGTAATTGTCAAATCGGTGTCTGTCAATTGTAGGTCACTGACCGACCTGGTGTCATCACTCCCCGACATATTTGAAGAATGACTTACAAACAACTGAAGATGATTCCGACAGTCCCCCGAGTGTTTTCTCTGGCAAAAGATTTGCAGAATCCGATAACTGTACCAACAGGCAAGGATGGGGGCATCCGACCAAGCGCTTCTCAACAAGGTTCAAAACACTCCACACAATGGAATACTCAATCAATATCGCTGAGATTTGCAGTAATTGATAGGACAAACCTGGAGTTATACGAATTCAAGTTTGCAAATAGTGCTTGAGAAAGTTGCAGGGAGAAGGTGAAGAAGGAAAAGCAGTCCGAAAAATGGTGCAAGTATGGTGTATATGACTTATATATAGGCGTGATGTTTCAGCTACCCGGGCCAAGGCATCAGACTGACACGACCCGACCCATTTCACGCACATCTAGGCCATCTCAACCACAAAATCAAATTCGTAATTGATTGCGATGGCTGTAGCATTAAATGCAGCTCCGCGTCATCCGGCACGCATCCCACGTACACGTCCCGCTTCCCAACCTCAAGGGATTTTTTAATGGGCCTCGCAATTCTTTCATTTAATGGGCCTATCAAAAAGCAGGCCCATAAACTAAAAGAGGGCCTGTGTACATGTGAGTTTTCCTAGCCCATATAAAAAGCTATCCCGACCAGATCAATCCTTGAGAGGCCCGAGATGATGACCCGATCACTGAGCCCACACTGCAACCCGACCAACTCATCTGTTTTATGGTTCGCCCCAAGACCCGACCACCAGGCCCATTCTATGGCCCGACCCGAAGAGCACTCTAGAAGAAACTTGAAGATTCTAGAAGAGATTTGCAGCTCAAGACAGTGATGTAGTATAGAGACAAAATAACTGACGTGTAAAGTAATGATAATATTCCAAAGTAGAAAATGTTGCCCTAATGGGCCAAAGGCCCAGAGGGCAAATGTATATAAACCAATGAAGAGTAATGAGAACCTATCTTTTTGTGTTGTGTAAATATTGTATCTACAATGGGACATGTTAACTTTCGTGATTTAACTAAGATTACTAAAAGTAAAATTGTTTAAGATGTTCCTAAGCTTGGGTATGTCAAAGGTCTTGTGTGTGGTACATTTCAAAAAGGTAAACAAGCGAGATGTCATTACAAGAAGACTAATACCATAAGTACTTTTAGACCTTTAGAATTACTCCATATTGAATTAATGAGTCATGCTAGGACTATAAGTAAAGGGGGTAAGATGTATATTTTTGTTATGGTTGATGATTACTCTAGTTATATATGGGTTGGATGTTTGAGTGAAAAGTCTGAAGCTGCTAAAATTTTTAGGAATATTTACTTAAGAATTCAAACTGAGAAAATTATCCCATTACTATAGTAAGAAGTGATCATGGAAAGGAGTTTGAAAATTCAGAGATTGAGACTTTTTGTGATGAAAAAAAGAATAAAACATGAATTTTCTACATCACGTACTCCACAATAAAATGGGGTTGTCGAGAGGAAGAATAGGGTTCTTCAGGAAATGGCTAATGTTATGCTACATGGAAGGAATGTTCCAAGGAATTTTTGGGCCGAGGTGGTGAACACAACTTGTTATACTTCAAATAGAGTATATCTTAGGCCTGACACTTTAAAACCATATGAATTATGGAATGGCAAGAAACCCAATATATAATATTTCTGGGTATTTTGATCAAAATGTTATATTCTTAGACACAGAGAGTCCTTAGGGAAATTTGATTTTAAGAGTGACGATGGAATATTTTTGGGTTATTCTTTAACTAGTAGGGCCTATAGGGTTTTCAAACTTAGAACCCAAACTATGATGGAATTGGCTAATGTGGTGGGTGATGACTCATGTGTTGATGAGTTTTTTTCTTGTGTAGAGGAGGAAGGTAGTGAGCCGTTTTTCCTATTAGGTGATGATTCTCCTATTGACACTAAAGAGGAAAAAGTGGATCATGAAGATACTCCCAGTCCTTCTCATAATATTCAACCTATTTTTACTAAAGAACCATCTGTTAGGGTTAAGTTAAACCATCCTTTATATAAAGTCATATGATCAATCTATCAAATGATGGTGACCCATAGGAAGGAAAGGAATGAAGTTTTTTTATGCTTGTTACATATATTCCTTAGAACCTAAAAATGTTAAAGAAGCTCTGTAAGATAATGAATGGATAAATGCTATGCAAGAAGAACTTCAACAATTTATTAAGAATGATGTGTGGTATCTTGTGCCTATACCTAAGGATATAAATGTTATCGGTACCAAATGGATATATAAGAATAAAAAGGATGAGAATGGTGCTGTTATTAGAAATAAGGCTAGATTGTTGCTCAAGGTTATACTCCGTTGGAAGGTATAGACTTTGATGAGACTTTCGCTCTAGTAACTAGACTTGAATCTATTCGTCTTTTATTTGCTATTGCATGTCATCTTGGATTCAAGTTATATTAAATGGATGTTAAGAGTGCATTCTTTAATGAAATTCTTCATGAGGAAGTATATGTGGAGCAGCCCAAAGGATTTGAAGATCCTCATTGTCTTGGTCATGTTTATAAGCTTAAGAATGTTTTGTATGGATTAAAGCAAGTTCCTAGACCTTGGCATGAAAGATTGACCGATTACCTGTTGGGAACAAGTTTTATCCGAGGGGGAGTGGACAAAACACTATTTATTTAGAAAATTGAAAGTGATATATTGATTGCTCAAATCTATGTTGATGATATAGTGTTTGGATCCACTTCTGACCAACTTGCTCACTATTTTGGAGAACAAATGACAGATGAGTTTGAAATGAGCATAATTGGGGAATTGAATTTCTTTCTAGGTTTACAGATTAGGAAGTTAACTGATGGTATCTTTATTTATGAAACTAGATATGCCTTTGAATTAGTAAAAAATTTGGTTTAGAAAAAGCTAAAGAAGCTCACACTCCTATGAGTAGAACTGTCAAACCTAGCATAGATACTAAAAGCAAAGATGTTGATCCTACACTTTATAAAAGCATGATTGGGAGTTTGTTGTATTGGAATACCAGTGGACCTTACATAGCTTTTAGTGTTGGTTTGTGTGCACGTTATCAGACTAGTCCTAAAGAGTCTCATCTTACTGGGTGAAAAGAATTAATAAATATGTAAAAGGGACAGTTAAGTATGAATTGTAGTACCCATTAGGGTCTAATACTGATATTGCTTATTTTTCTGATGTTGATTGGGCTGGTAATGTAGATGATAGGAAAAATACTAGTGGAGGGTATTTTTACATTAGTAATTGCTTAGTTGCTTGGCATAACAAGAAGAAAAATTGTGTCTCCCTTTCTATTGTTGAGGCTGAGTATATAGTTGTTGGTAGTTGTTGTACTTCGATTTTGTGAATGCGTCAGATGTTATAGGATTGTGGTTTTTCACAAAGCATAAGGACTATTTTATGTGATAACACTAGTGCTATAAATATTTTTAAAAAACTTGTTCAACACTTTAGGACAAAGCATATAGATATTCTACATTATTTCATTCGAGATCTTATTGAAGATGGTATAGTGTCTCTAGAGTTTATATCCACTGATTCTCAGTTAGCAAACATCTTTATAAAACCATTAGATTTTCAAACATATATAAGTCTTAGAAAATCTATTGGCATGCTTTCTTTAGAATATATGTGTTCATATGTATCATTCTAGGAACACATTGCATTATTTTCTTTATAATTGGTACTGACATGCATTTTTCATTTTGTTCATTATTATTTTGCGTACATCATATTTTATTATTATTATTCGGATTGTTCATGCATACATTATGAAAAAAACACCATAAAAAATAATAAAATAAAAATTCTTAACTTTTAAAAAAAAAATTAGCATGTTGAGCTTGGCTAAGGGTATAAAGGTTGTCATATTTCACTATATTATCATATTTACTTATCTTATTATGCTTATGGGAATTGGAGGTGTTAGTCTGACCTGAGAATATGAGTTGTTCATTTGACATGTTTAAGTATTATTTTTTAAACTCATTAACTTTCGATACTTGTTTTACTTCGGAGATGATTGTAATGCTTACTGAAAATTTTAGTCTTTCTCATTTGATCCGACGTGATATGTAGGTCCATGAGTTATGCTAGATTGATCGATGATTTTGAATACCTATTGCATGCTCATGAATGTTGGGGTAATATTAAAAAAAATGAAAAAAAAAATATATATATATATATATATATATATATGATTGTCTCTTTAAGCCCCATAGAGCAATGATCATTTTTGCTGAGTAATCATGTCTTAGTGCCTTAAGAAGCAGTGAGTATTCGTGTCAAAAGGCGGAAATGATTATCTTAAATTTTTAACCCGGGTAACCGGGGCTCTTTCAACAAAGCAGTGAGTATTTGCATAAAAATGGGAGAAAGAAAAGAAATATATATGAAGGGGCGCAGAAGAAAAAATTATAGACAAAAAGGAAAAATTTTGTGTTCCCCTTAATTAGCAATAAAGTCCGAGTTAAATATTTGACTTCTAGTTTGGGTTTATGGACTGAGTTATCATTAAGGTTAGTGAGGAGAATATTAGAATTGGTGCGTATAGCTTTTATCTTGTTTATTTACTTGCACTTGAATATTTTTCACATATACAAATACT
The DNA here is from genome assembly GCA_963922005.1 of Cornus suecica. Lineage (NCBI taxonomy): Eukaryota > Viridiplantae > Streptophyta > Magnoliopsida > Cornales > Cornaceae > Cornus > Cornus suecica. The sequence goes on from OY998241.1 coordinate 29,315,775, forward strand.
ATAAAAAACTTGGTTGGTGACTGCTTGTGTCTACAAGGTATGTGTGCTGATTTTATTCACTACCGTGTGTATAATAACTAAGTTAGATATGCGAATATGATGTATTAATGATTAGCTTGTTGTCTCTGCAACCCTACTCACATGTTTCTAAGAATAAAAATATTTATTTATCTTTCATATTAGTTTGATCATTTTGCATTCATTCATGCATTAGTGTTAGGGTTCAACATTGTAGAGATTTTTATTACCCAAGAATCTGGATATATTTAGTAATCCTATATCTTAATATAAATTTTGCTTAGATTTTCTGGTCTTCCTATATATATTTCTCAATGTTTACAGTTTGTGTCTTCTCTTTCAACTCTCTTAACTATTTATATTGTTATTTATTTCCTTGTCATTTCATTGATAAAAAGGGGGACAAGTATTTAGAAAGGGGGAGAGATTGGTTTGTTCAGGAGGAGAGATATATACTTAAGGGGGGAGAGTTATTTAATTGAGGGGGAGAATTACTTGTTATTGATTAATGATCATTATACTTCATGTTGATATTGTTCATTTTATTATGATCATTTAATATTAACTATGCATGTGTGTTGTTTTCCACACTTGTTTTTCATAGATATGTTGTTTAGTATTAAGTTTGTAGGATTGGTAGATCATCATGAGATCAAAGGAAAAATATATGTCTATGTTTGTCGGTGTGTGTTCATTGGTATAGATTTAATTTTGTTTCTCGTGAAGATATATTTGTAAAACATGGTTTTGTCTCAGAAATGCCAAGGGGGAGATTGTAGGAACATTTATTTGTAATGGTATATTTATGATAAAAAATAATGTTGAGTGTTGTGAGTTTTATTTTGGGTTAATCAAGTGTTTATAGGTTAAACGAAAATCAACAACGTATCAAATCAAGTTTAAAGTGGTTAAGAATATAAGATAAGTGAAATGGAGTTGATTGGAAACGGCGTAGCAAAGAATTAACAAAAGTTGGATTTTCTGAAGCTGCCGAGAACTCGGTAAAAATGAATTGAGAACTCAAGATGGTAACTTATTGAGAACTCGAACTTTTGGTTACGATTACTCGAGATTTTGCACCTTGGCGCATGCTATGGCATAGTATTACAGAGAGTTTGGGACGCCACTTAGCGCCATTCAACGCCATTAGATTTTTACCGAGAACTCAAGATGTTATTTTTCTCGAGAACTCGAGATTGCCATCTTCAGTTTTTAAAGAAGGTTTATTTTAATGCCTTATGAACTCCTAATCACTTTTGGACATGTTTAGGAGTTATTGTTGGTATATTGGTCTATATTTAGAGACTTTATGGTCAAAAGGTTAAGACTTGGAAGACAAGAAAATGACTTGGAGATTAATAAATCTTATTCCATAATTGAAGGATTTTATTTCATAATTGAAGACTTCTTTCTCTATAAATTTGAGAAAATATCGAGAAGAGAATACAAGTTTTGAGAGCTCCACAATTCTTCCATAGTTAAGATATTCCTGTAGAGATATAGAAAGAGAGAGACAATATTTAGTGATCATTCATCTTCTAGTTCTTTCTTGTTTTTGGGATTCTCCAATTGTGCTACAACACATGTGATCTTTATACAGAATTGGATAACCTAGATACTGAAAAATCTACACATCATTTGTTGCACTATGTGTGCATTGATCCATGAGAAGTGGAGCCGTCAGGGTACGAAAATTGGAGCAGGAGGCTTCATGCTTCTTTGATCCGTTGAGAAGCGGAGACGTTAGAGTACAGAGATCGGAGTGAGAGCTTCGTGGTAGTGCGAGTGATTCAAGACTTTCAGACGTCGAGTGAAAAACGGCAAGTCAGAGTGATTGTAAATCCTAATTTCAAAGAGTATGTGTACTTCTTGATTCATAGTGCATCAATACCTGAGTGTATCCGTGATTTTTTACTTGGAGCTTTTCCAAGGTTTTTTTCCGTAAAAATATTTGTGTCGTCTCTAGTTTATTTTCTGCATCTATATTTATTATTCCGTGGATTATGTTGCTAAAGAATTGAATAAAAATTGACTATTCCACATTTAATTTTTAATTTGTCAATTAATTTATAAAAAGCCTATTTACCCCACCTCTAGGCTTAGTTTACCATCTCCTAGTTAATTTCATGTAACGTCAGATACTTTTGTGTTTAAATTAAAACTTTTATTAATGATTAAGTGCTTATCTGATTATGTGCTTAATGTGTTTTATGTGTGATGTCCGCCTATGGTAGTTAAAAATATGTGTTAAGAACACACCCTTAAGATGGCCTAGGTTTTACCTATCGTAAGTGCACGAGTTAATATTGTAGTATAGAAACAGCTTGTGAAAGATTATTGATCCCACAGAGACTAAGTCGTATTCTGAATTCTCGTAAAGTAATATTCTTAAATTGCCATGAAAATATGGTTTTTGGTTTGTGATTGATTAACTATTTAACTAATAAAACAAATAAAGATAGATTAAGAGAAGAACAATATAAACAAAATCTAGGGTTTCCATACTCTACCACTAACCGCATAACATAACTCTTTACTTGCTCAATTGCAAGAGGATGATCCACAACTGTGAATCAGGTCGTACCACAAATAATTGAATACGTCCCCAAAAAGAATACTATCTACCGGATTCGATACAACCCATTTTCGGACCTAGTATGACTAATGCATGCAAATTTCTTTACTCTAATCTACTCCTACAACATTAAATTAAACTACATCATGTTTATATCAGCTCGCCGAGGCATGACCTGTGTAAACCTAAGGTTTAAATTGTTAAGTACCATTGATGTAAAAAATCACACTATGTTTATGATAACGTGATTGTGTAAGAAAATATATTCATTCAATATAAGACAAGAATTAAGAACAAATATTTAATCTTGTGCCAAGAATAAAAATGAAGAAATATCTATAATAAATCATCATAGTATGATCACAGCTTTCCCTCATTACAATTGAAAACAAATTATGAACTACATTACTTGGCTAGGGTTTTGCTAGAAAATTCTAGATACCGAATTAGTTGTTCATGGTAGAAGGAGACTGCATCGTTGATGTAGAATCGCCCTCCAAGATCTTCTTCTCCGGATTTCTAGGTCTTGAATGGCTTTTCCCTTTTGATGATATGAATTTAAAAAGAAAGCTCTGAAAATTATGTAGAAAGAAGTCCCAAAATTATGTGGAGAGAAGTCCCTTAGATCTGTAGCAGACCTTGGTATATATAGGCAAAGGTGAGGGAAACTTGATAGGTGCTCAATATTGGTCATTTTTTGCCCCTATCTTGTGTTTGTTATGACTTTACATTCCATTATTTGGTATTTTTATCCCGTTTGTGTGTGTAAGCATGTTTCAGGAGCATAATGAAGAAACAAAGCTAATCTCGGTGAATTAATTGAGTTCGTGTTTGTTTCTATCTCGAGAAAGGAATCAAGAGGTGTGTTAGAGCAAATAAGAGCTACCAGAGAGCAAAATGGTCATTTTCCGACATCGTTATTGCACCGAAGGACAAAAATGTCATTTTCAGACATTAATACTTCACCGAAAAGCATTGGGAGTCAAAGGTGACCAGTCTAGCTCAAATATGAAAAGACGGGTTTTTACAGCAAAAGATGTATAATACCCTACGTCATCAGAGAGAAAAAGAGGCAGATTGGACCAGAGTTATGCTTTGGTTTAGACCCTACGTCAGTGACCTACGCCCAAGTATAGGTCATGAGTGTATGTCCCATCTTGTGGCCACGTGATCCCTTTATGTGCTGAAGTTTTTCAAAATTTTCCAGTTTTGTCCCTACTTCGATATTTTAAGTGATCAGTGATTACAGACATCTACATACAGGCTTATACACATATTTACATGATATTTTATAGATATTATTCATGTATTATGAAATTGCAGAAAAGGGCAACCATTAGAGTTTCCCTCACTTGTCTATAAATATGAAAGGGGTTGGTTTTTAGAGGCTAGTTCTGGTTCTGATTTTCATGTTCGTTCATTCATAGAGTTCTTCCATTGAAGAGAACCACTAATGAAGACCTAGAGATCCGGAGAAGAAGGCCATAGAGAGCGTTTCTACATCGATAATGCAAATTCTCTCAGCCATGATAAACTAATTCTGTATCTAGGGTTTTCTTGCAAAACCCTAGCCAAGTATTGCAGTTCTGATTTTATATTCAATTGTAGAGAGGGGAAACGGTGACCATACTATGATGATTGTGTTAAATGAGATATCGTTTTTATTCGTGATACAAATTTATATATTTGAATTGATTCTTGTCTTAGACTTTTCGAATATATTTATCTTACATAATCACAATTATTCACTATGGGTTGGAACTCGAATGCTTAATCTGTGATTTTCTACACAATGGTGGTCATAAAACTCGAAACCCTAAGTTAACACATGCCATGCCCTGACAAACTAATATAGACATGTTTTAGTTTATTTTCATGCCTTAATTTACTTTTTTGCATTTACTTTCTGTTAGTAGTTGGTATGCACTAATCAGTTTAGTCTTGAGATGGGTTGTCGCGATCCAGTTGAGAGTAATCCTTTTTGGGATCAAACTGCTAGCGCGGTGCGACCTGATTCACGGTCAATGGATAGCCCTCATGTAATTGAAATAGAATTTGGATTATATTATGCGGTTAGTGGTGGAGTGAGGAAACCCTAGTTTTCTCTCTCTTTGAATCATAACCAATATTTGTCATTTTTTTCTGTTTTTATTTTCCTTTGTATTAGATAATTCACAAAACCCAAATCTTTTCGGAAAAATATAATTCAGTGTTTTTAAACTATTGAAGTGAACAATCCTCGTCTCTGTGGGATCGATATTCCTCTACTCAAGCAAAACTATATACAATTGATTTGTGCACTTGCAGAAGGGTAAAACCTAAAGTCTCATTAAGGTATCATTTTTAACCACATATTTTGCACACACCTGGCGCCTAACAAGGTTTTGGCGCCGTTGCCAGAGACCTGGCATTGTTCAATAGCTTTAGTAGTTTATTTGTATTGCGTTATTGTAGATTAGAGCTAAAGTTGAATTTTTTTTTGTGATTTTCAGGTACAATTGAAGAGCATGAAAGGAAAAGACAAAGCTACTAAAGTTGCGTCGGGACCTTTTGTGAGTTTCAAATTTTGCTTGGTTTTTACATTTAATTTTTAACTTTGCTTTTTGTTTATAGTTTAGATTAGTTTAGAAGTAGTTTAGTTAATTTGCTTTATTTCAGAAAAAAAAAATTCAAAATTTTGTTTTAGTGTATGTTTGATAGATCGACGCGTTCAAATTCAAATTCTGCGTTAGTTATATTTGACCCGGAGATCGAAAGAACTCTAAGGCGTTTACGAAAATCTATTGAAGTGTATCATCAAACAGAAGAAGTCGAGATGGGTGACCAAATAGTTAATGTGATGTCCCACATCGCCCGGGTAGAGGTCTGGGGATGTACTTATATGTGCAGTGTTGTCTCCAATTGGTATGAGGCCTTTTGGGAGGAGCCCAAGAGCAAAACCGTGCGGGCTGGGCCCAAAGCGGACAATATTATACCAAGTGTTGGAGCGGGTTGTTACAATTGGTATCAGAGCCAGAGCCCGACCGGAATTAAGTGTGGGTGCATGCACAAGCCCGTGGGTAACACCAGTGAGGACTCTGGGTCCCAAGAGGGGGTGATTGTGATGTCCCACATCGCCCGGGTAGAGGTCTGGGGATGTACTTATATATGCAGTGTTGTCTCCAATTGGTATGAGGCCTTTTGGGAGGAGCCCAAGAGCAAAACCGTGCGGGCTGGGCCCAAAGCGGACAATATTATACCAAGTGTTGGAGCGGGTTGTTATAGTTAATTAACAAAGGGGACCAGATACCTCATTGAAGGGATTCTACGCACCGGACGCATATGAATCATATGCTGAATTTCCAGAAGAGGAAGGTGCAAAGCATTTCGAGATCAAGATGAGTGTGATCAACATGCTCCCAAACTTCTCTGGTCTCAAGATAGAAGATCCGTACCAGCATGTCAATGAATTCTTAGAGGTAACATTAATTGTTAGGTATGATGGTTTGACTAAAAATGATTTAAGAGTGCGTCTGTTCCTATGGTATTTAAAAGATAAAGCAAAAATATGGTATATTAAATTGATCCAAGCTTCTAAACTTGACTGGGAAACACTTAAGCAAGAATTCTTAGAAAAACATTTTCCCATAGGAAAGACTTCAGAAGCACAAGATGCAATTAAGCGATTCAAATAGTTGCCAGGAGAAAAATTTCATGATGCGTGGGAGAGGTACAATGAGATTTTGTATAAATGTCCCCACCATAGGTTTTCTGATCAAGATGTTGCTAGAAATTTTTACATGCGTCTAGGTGAAAAACATAAAAATCTGATAGATGCCTCTACACAGGGTCAGTTTACCTTGAAACCCGCAAGAGAGCTTTTAGAGATGTTTGATAATATCAGTGAAAATACCCTTCAGTATGAATCTGATCTAAGGTCTAGAGATGGTCAAGATAGAAGATCAGAAAAGGAATTTGAGGTTAATCATGATATGAAAAATCCAGTGGCATTGATAGAGGACAGGTTAAAGCAATTTGAAAAACTTCTTACCCAAATAAGTCATTCTTCTAAAAGAGAAGTTTATGAGGTTGAACCAGATTATTCTCAAAATGAGTGTGAGGACGTAATAGCCGCTGATGTCAATGCAGTATGGAATTACTCAAATAATGCCCCGTTCTCCAACTCATATTCTCCAAATAATAGAAATCTTCCATTCATGTCCTATAAGTCCATAAATGTGGAGAATACTCTAGAAAAAGTTCAACAAGGATAGTAGTCTAATTCCCAATCCAATTTTCAACCAAGGCAACAATTTACCTCGAAACCAAGGTTCCAACAGAGCCAACAATCAATTCAATCTCAACCAACTATATTGGCTCGCAATTCTCAATCAAATTTCCAACCCAGACAACCACCTAATAATTATTTGGCTCTTTAGCCATTTAATAACAACCAGGCTATCCAACCATTCCAATATCAACTCCAGCCTCAAAGAAACCAAGCTCCACCACCCGGTTTTCAAAATAACAGGATAGAGCAGACCTTGTTGGACCTCCAAAATCAGATGGATGTTCATACTCAAGCACTGGCCCAAATCACCATGTAGTTAGGACAAATGGAAAATCAGAGAAATACTAGAGAGGCAGGTCAGTTTCCTAGTCAGCCTATCGCTAACCCAAAGATTCAGCAAGTGTAAGAGCTTGGATCGTTTACCAATGATAATCACGAGTCTCTTCAAGCAATTACGACTTTAAGAAGTGGAAGGGTAGTGGAGAGCAGAGTGTAGGAAAAACATGAGGAGAGGTTGCGTAGAAAAAAAGAAGCTGAGCAAGCTCAAAGGAAGGAAGCGGAAAAAACACAACAGAAAGAGGTTGAGAGCAGAGAATTTGAAGTTCAGACAGATATACTACTAGTAGATAATAGTGTTGACGAGACATTATTTGATGAGCCAAACAGGGCAAACTACAAGGAGACACCGCCATTTCATTAACGTCTTAGAGAACCGGCTAGGTATGGGAAGATGAAAGAATTTGATATGTTTGATACGTTCCGACAAGTCAAGATTAATCTGTCGCTCTTAGACATGATTGCCCAAATCCCACCTTATGCTAAATTTTTCAAGGATCTCTGTATGCAGAAGAGGAAAAGTAGAGCGAAGAATCCGAAGAAAATATTCTTGACTGAGGAAGTGAGTTCACTACTTTTAAGTAATACTCCACCAAAGAGGAAAGATCCCAGTGCTCCCACTATTTCTTGTGTTATCGGTGATCAGGAAATTGGTAGAGCCCTTCTTGATCTAGGTGCAAGTATTAACTTGCTTCCTTATTCAGTCTATAAACAGCTAGGGTTAGGAGAGCTCAATCCCACAGAGGTTGTATTGAAGTTTGCCGATCGATCTGTCAAGCAGGCGAAAGGAATCTTGGAAGACTTTCCAGTTGATTTTGTAATCATGGAAATGGAACTTATCCCAGACTCAAAAAAACACATCCCAATGATCCTAGGCAGACCATTTTTTGCCATAACAAATGCATAAATTGCAGAACTGGAGCCATGGATCTGACCTTTGGGAACATGAAAGTCAGGATGAATGTGTTTGAGGGGAGCCATCTTACCTAAGTCTATGGACTATTTCTAGATAAATGAGTGTTACGAGCTAGATGATATTATACATGATTTTGTGACTCAAATTCTAGAGAAAGACGAGCTTGAAGAATTTATGGCAAATGAAGTGCCGAATGAATAAATCGAAGATTGTGATGCGTATATGAAATGGCAGAACAAGGAGTTGGATAGAATTGAGACTGCGTTATACGCGCAACCTTGGAAGCAAGAGCCAGTGGAACCACTCCCGATAGTCTCAAGTACTCCCCCAGTTCCATCACTTACGACTCCGCCTATTTTAGTACCTAAGGAGTTGCCAGAGAAATTGAAGTATGTTTTCTTGGGACCCGACGAAACTCTTCCTGTAATTATTTCATCAAAGTTGACAGCAGAACAGGAATCGAGTCTAATTGAGATCTTGACCAAGAATAAAGAAGCGATTGGGTGGAGTGTGGCTGATTTGAAAGGTATTGATCCATCAATTTGCATGCATTGAATTTATTTGGAAGATGAGGCGAAACCGTCAAGGGAGATGCGACGAAGATTGAATCCAAACATGATGGAGGTGGTAAGAAAGGAAGTAGTGAAGTTGCTGGATGTGGGAATCATCTACCCGATCTCTGATAGTAAGTGGGTAAGCCTAACTCAAGTGGTCCCGAAAAAGTTGGGAATCACAGTGGTGCCCAATGAAAAGAGTGAGCTAATTACTCAACGCATGACCACGGGGTGGCGTGTGTATCAACTACAGAAAGCTCAACTCTAACACCAGGAAGGATCATTTTCCATTACCATTCATCGATCAAATCCTGGAAAGACTAGCCGGACAGATCTACTATTACTTTTTGGATGGATATTACGGCTATAATCAAGTGGTAATTGATCCTGCAAATCAGGAGAAAACCACTTTCACTTGTCCATATGGCACATTCGCGTACAGATGGATTCCTTTTGGTTTATGTAATGCGTCAACGACATTCTTGAGGTGTATGATGTCTATATTCTCTGATATGGTAAAAAAAAGTTTGGAAGTGTTCATGGATGACTTCTCAGTTTTTTGGGCAACCTTCGAAGACTGTTTGAGGCATTTAACACTAGTACTTGAAAGGTGTAAAGAGACCAATTTAATTCTTAGTTGGGAGAAGAGCCATTTTATGGTTCAAGAGGGAATAGTACTTGGCCAAATTATATCAAAGTAGGGGATTGAGGTCGATAAAGTAAAAGTCGAACTGATTTCAAAAATAACTCCTCCCACATCTGTGAAGCAGATACGCTCTTTTCTGGGCCATGTCGGGTTTTACAAAAGGTTTATCAAAGATTTTAGCAAAATCGCTCGGCTATTATGCAATTTATTGGCTAAAGATGTAGTCTTTGACTTTGATGAAGAATGTCTTCATGCCTTTGAGGAATTGCGTGCTAAACTCTCATCTGCCCTAATTATTTGTCCCCTGGATTGGTCTCTACCGTTCGAGCTGATGTGTGACGCTTCAGATTATGCAATTGGAGCTGTGCTGGGGCAGAGAAAAGACAAGTTACTATATGTGATTTACTATGCCAGTAGAACTCTGATATGACTACACAACTAACAAGGAGTTACTGGCAATGGTGTTCACCTTGGATAAATTCAGGTCGTATTTATTGGTAACCAAGGTGGTCGTGTACTCAGATCATACCGCACTAAGGCATTTGCTAACCAAGAAAGGCTCGAACCACAAACTGATTTGATGGATTCTATTGCTACAAGAATTTGATTTAGAGATCAAAGATAAGAAGGGTATGGAGAATGTTTTAGCTAATCGTTTGTCAAGAATTTTCGTTGAGTCCACAAAGGACGATACTACTATTAAGGATGAGTTCCCGGATGAACATTTGTTCAGTATGGCTGTTATGGAACTGATACCGTGGTATGTAGATATTGTCAACTATAAAGCCACAGGTAGAATTCCTAATGGATGGTCTAAGCATGAGAATGATCGTTTCTTCATCTATGTAAAATTTTATATCTGGCATAATCCGCGACTGTACAAATATTGCCCGGATTAGATAATTCGTAAATGTGTTCCAAAAAGTGAAGTTTAAGGCATACTAACATTCTGTCATACGCTAGAGTGTGAAGGGCATTTTGGTGCTCAGAAGACATCTCACAAAGTCTTACAGAGCGGTTTTTATTGGCCCACCATATTCAAGGATGCGTTTGAGTTTTGCAAATCTTGTCTGAGATGTCAGAAGTTGGGATCCATATCTAGACGAGATATGATGCCACTGAATCCTATTTTGGTGGTTGAGTTGTTTGAAATATGGGGCATTGACTTCATGGGACTGTTTCCAAAAATAGGCGATAAGTAGTATATATTAGTGGGAGTTATTCTAAATGGGTAGAGGCTGTTGCCACGTCGCATGCGAATCACATTGTGGTTGAGGAGTTTGTTAAATCCAATATGTTTTCTAGATTTGGTATGCCATGAGTGTTGATCAGTGACTGCGGCAGCCAGTTCGATAACCAGTTTCTTCCGGCCTTGTGCAAGAAGTATGGTGTCACTCATAGAATTGGAACGCCATATCACCCACAGACGAGTGGTCAAGTGGAGGTTTTGAACATGGAGATCAAGAACATTATTGAAAAGATGATGTGAAATGATGCACTGTGGGCATACATGACCGCTTATAAGACACCGATTGGTATGTCACCATACAGATTGGTCTATGATAAGGCATGTCATTTCCCTGTGGAACTCAGGCAAATGGCATATTGGGCGATCAAAAGATCGGGTGCTCAGAGGAAACTCTAACTCACAGAGCTTGAGGAGTTGAGGAACAACGCATATGAGAATTCTAGAATATATAAAGCCCGAACCAAAGCATTCCACGACAGACATATCAGACAGAAAAGCTTTGAGGTCGGCCAAAAAGTGTGGTTGTTCAATTCAAGACTCAAATTGTTTCCCGGTAAGCTCCAATCAAGATGGGACGGGCCGAACAGAATTACTAAGGTTTACCCCCATGGAGCGGTGGAACTTAACCACCCTGACAAAGGAAAGCGATTTGTTGTGAATGGTCAGCGTTTGAAGCATTATATCAAAGTTAAGTCGATAGAGAGTGTTGCTGAGACAGTTGATTTAACACAACCGACACCGGAGCCGGATGATTTTGATCCTGAGTATTGAGAGGCGGCAACGTCGAGCCAACAACGTTAATTATTGGTAATAAGTGATAAAGAGTAACTTTTGATCTTAGTTTGTAGTTGTAAAATAGTAGTTTAATTTGGTTTTTGTAAAATTTAAGATCGAGTCCGAAATAGTCGTCATCATTCAGAGGGGTATTTTCGTCCACGAAGCGCCAAATTTTGACGAATCGAAGTCAATTAAGCCAATAAGTGTTTATAGGGGAGGTTTGAGTGTTCGGGAATCGAGAACGAGGCAAAAATAGCCGAAGCCAAAAAGTTAGTCTTGGGACCTACGCCCAAGCGTAGGGTAATCTACGCCCAGTGTAGCTCACGGGACTGTATAACTACAATCCCGTGGCTTTTTATTTCAAAATTCTCTTTTCTCCCTCTCCTCTCCATCAAATCGACTCATGTTCGTTCCTAAAGCCGAATATCGATATTTATTATCATTCCCAAGCGGTGGATCATCAGATTAGTGAGCGGTGTGTACATGTTCACGTGAAGAACTCGAAAAGTCTCTGGAATCCAATTTTGGGGAATTTGCCGTTTCTCGCGATTCGGTAAGTTTTGATTCATTCTTTTGGTTTCGATTACTTAATATAACTATTCTAAACTAGTATTGACAAATGAGACCGATCGAAATCATGTTTTAATCCGTTCTCAAAAAGTTGAGTTTCCGGCTTCAGATACGGATTGAATATCGAAATTTTGAGATGAGGTCTTGTTTAATCGTCGTATAGAATATTTTAGATATAGTTTTGAGTTTGATTCAGTGTTCGGATAGGTTTTGCTAATTTTCGTAGCAATCCGAATTCTATAGGCATGACACGCGTAAAAGGAGCAGGGAAGACTGCCACGGGAGCATCTACATTGGGGATGGTAGTATAGAGAGACAGATCATGGTCACCGCACCTGGAAAGTATGCGGCCTGTACGCCATAGTACCCAGGCACCGAGACCATTGTATATTGAGTTGGATTCGTTAGATGAGGAGGCTGAGAGGCCGAGTGCATCGATAGAGGGCATTAAGCTAGATTTGAGATATGGCCGAATGAAAGTTCCACCTACTGCACTAATGACACCATCATGACCCCGGGTACAGTCTCCAATCCCCGAGCCATCACCACCACCGCATGAGTCGGAGACATCCGATGAGTAGACTATCGAGAGTAGTGATAGTGAGGATGAGCAAACAGAGCAGGAGGATGAGTTGGAGGACGCTGAGCACGGTGAGGTGCCGTATCATGAGCCGGCAGTTGATGGTGATGAGGGTGACCTCGTTTCTTATAGATGGAAGAACTCCATGGTCTCCAAGGAGACTCTGATGACCCTGGCTTTAAAGAAGGGGTTTCGACAGGAGCGTACTTATGCTATTGTGCCACTTGAGTGGATAGATCTAGTTCCACATTGGACCATAGGCGTACTGAGGGAGCGCAGATTATTACCGATCCTAAACCCAACTACACCACACATTTGCGCTGACATGATTAGCGACTTGTGGCTTTATATGAGGCATTATAGTAGAGGGACTCGACTAGTGATAGTGGTGTATAGGCTGGAGTTTGAGATTACTCCCGAGAGTATTGCTGTTGCGTGGGGTATTCCACATGAGTGCCCTGCAGAGCTAGACGAGAGGTTCCCACCTATGCCAAACCCACTTTCGCCACTTTAGGATATGGTGAGATTGCAGACCGAGGGTCAGTGGGTAGATACTAGGCGTAATGGGACCAAGAAGTCCAACTATCATCCGATGTTTTAGCTTTGGGATGTGATAGTCTTGTCCAATGTGTTACCACATAGCCATCAAACCATATGTTACCCATTATTTCTGGCGTTGTACTATGCATTTGAGTTTGGTCACTGGTATTCTATTCCACACGCCCTTTAGCAGACTATGTTTCGGCATTATATTCACTTACGTCGGGAGAATAAGGTCGGGACTACCAAGTTTCAGATGGTTCTTCCATGCCTTGTGATGAAGTTGGTGTTTGATCAGGGATTATAGATGGATGCTGAGGATAAGTTTGCACCGCTGGTTGTGTATGACAAGGGAGCGTGGAACAAGGGGTGGATTAAGAAGGGTCTAGCGACATATGCTCGCTGATACAGGTTCAGAGGAGTTTTACTATCGGGTGTATAGGAGGATGATGCAGAGCAGGCTATGCTGGATAAGATGCTTGTAGTGAAGGTGCCACAGGTGGAAGAGGCTACTGTAGGAGGTGATGCGTCACAAGCCCCGGCTAGGGGTGCTGTGATGATAACTCTGGCTCAGTACGACCAATTGATTGGACGCATTGAAGGATTGGAGCGCTCATTTACAGAGGAGAGGCAGACCAGACAGCGTGAGCACCGTGAGATGATGGATCGGTGGGATATTATGATGCGACATATGGGAGTGATAGTTCCACCACCACAGCTACCTCTGGATGATGCAATTCAGTTGTAGTTTAGTTTTGTTTATTTTATTTTGTTTTTCTTATTTTAGTTGTCCACAATAGAGATCAATCGTAGAGCGGAGAGTCAGTATTCGATCTTTTGTAACCACTTTAACGATCATCTCTAACTGTTTGTGATATTTTTGCTTTTGTATAAAATGATAAATTTTGACCGATTTTATTGATATGCGTGCCTTACTATGATTATTACATTGAGTATGTGTGATTTTATTTTCGCACTATGACGACATGTGTGCGTTTAATTTTGGGGGTGCGTTGGTTATTGAAAAGCGTGTCATTAAAAAAAATAAAAAAATAAATTTTTTTAAACCCTACCCTACGCCCAAGCGTAGGGTAGTACGTGGGTGGGCCAGAAAAATTGAAAAATTCTTCCCTTTTTGGGATGTTCTGGCATGTTCTGTATTTATACTTGTATTAGGATTTGTTTAAGTTATTTTTAGGAATTTTTGTAGAATTTTTAGATTAATCATAATCTGACAAGGAGACTGCAAATAGAAGTTGGATTAGTTATTACTTCCCATTTTGTAGTCAGTTAAGGGTTTTAAAAATACATTCATCTATAAATACATCCATAGGCTAGACCAAATTCACAATTCTCAAGGAGTGAGCATTAGATTGGGTATTCTTCTTCTTCTATTATTCTATTCTTCTTTCTATTTCGAGGAGGGTTAGTATGGATAATGCTAATGAAGATTATTTTGACACGGAAGAATTCATAAAAGGGACGGAACCATATATGGCAATGAAGAGCACGAATAAATAATCTACAAGTCAAAAGGGAAGTCGAACCACACCAAAATCGTCTTTGTAGTGTTGGTTGCAATTTGAAGAGATATTTCATCTGAAGAGGATGAATTGAGTATAATTGCACTCGGATGGAAAATTCTTAGAGAACGAGGATTGAAGAGTTTAGAAAAATCGGCGGGTGAAAAGGTGTATCCGGGCTTGGTCCAAAAATTCTATGAAAATATGATAATTTCGGGACCGCCAAGATTTGAGGTGATGAAGGCTAAAGGGACTTAGTGAAGTGCTCCTGTTTTTATTGGAAGAAGAAGTATTGCCGATGCATGGAATATACCAATTGGTACTCCAACAAACTTACAAGGAATATTGAAGGAGCATCCTGTAGTATAGCCACATAAGGATGATGAGATGGTTCGAGAATTATGTGCAGTATCAAATCCGACAGATAAGATGTGTGATAATTGGTGGTTGAAATCGACTCTGCTTTATTTGGATTGTGTCGTTGCAGCTCAACTTTGGCCTAATAATCGAACTAGTGCAAGAGATCACATTATGCTTAGAACTTTGTATGCCCTAATTCATGGGTATGAAGTGTGTGTTCCAACATTGATTATGGCTGAGATGTCATATGCTTGAGCAATTGTGAGTCGAGAATGGACGGGTACCGATAAATGTGAATATTATCTTCCATACCCATTTTTACTATCAAAAATCATTGCTGAGCAGTTGGGTGATAGAATGAAGGAATTGGATGAGACGCGGTGGACATTTATGAAAATATATCCGGAGGAAGATTTAGAGAAGTTGAAAGAGACTGTAAATTGCCGGATATGCTTGAAGAGTGTCGTGTCAAGTGATGAAGAAGAAAATGCGGACTAGGATTTAGGTTTAGGATTGTTAGGTTATTTTATTTGTAGGGACGGTAGACCCTTAAGGCCACATCTTTATTTCTTTTATTTTTTATTTTTATTTTTATTTTAGGATTGTAGGCCCTTAAGGCCAAATCAGTTTTCTTTATTATTATTAAAAAATTTTGTCATAAATAAAATAAAAAAATTCAATAAAAAAAAGAGAATCTTTGATTCCTTGAAAACATGTGTGAATTTTTGGATATTTATGATGATATTTCTTTTCCATTACTATGATTGGGTATGTGTGCTTTGTTGATGATATCTCTAGGTGATCCAATTCAAGTTTGGGGGAAAGGATTTGTGCTTTTGGTTTGGAATCCAAAATTGAGCTTCAATGGTAACTGTATTTGTTCTCCTATTTTATTTTTGACCATGAGGACATGCTCTGATTTAAGTTTGGGGGTGAGGGTATAGTATTACAAGGAATAAAGATTTTCGAGAAAAAATAAGTTTGTGTATATGATGCATGAGTAGTATGTGATGTGATGTGATGTGATGTGATGTTCCCGCTCATAAGAGAAATGATTAGATCAATTTAGTGAAGTGTGTTAGTCACTAAAATACCGTAGACGGGGGGGGGGGGGGGGGGTGAATAGTTTTTTAAAAATAATTTCTAACTCCTTTTTATTCTTACTAGAACATGCAACAAGGTTCAATATTAATTTACAAGGTAAAATATGCAATGAATGATTTCACTTAAATTCAACAAGCTATTTACCACAATATAAATTAAGCATGCATGAACATAAAGTAAAGAGATAGAGATAGAGATATTGACACCGTGATTTTTACGAGGTTCGGTAACTCCTACTCCTCGGCTCAAAGAATCCCCTTCCTTGAGACTTTCCCAATCCTCACACTATGGCTCTTCCTTCAATAGGTGGAATAGCAAAAACCTTTACAAAAGAGCTAACTAGCTCTTCACACAATCAAGAGAACAATCCTCCCTTGATACAATGGGTTTCACTCACCCAAGATCACAAATTTGTGTATGTAATCAATATATCACTCAAGGAAAAAAAACACTCAAAACCCTAAGGTTTTTATGGATGATAGATCAATATAAGCTCAAGTGTTTTTAAGTGATATTTCAAGAACTCAAGATATATATATATTCTCACAATATATTTTCAATAAGAGAATAGGCTCAAGGCTTGAGTTTAAATCTTCAAAATGATAAGAGTGAAAAGCGAGATTTTGCTATCAAAAGATTTTTCAGAAGATGCTTGAGAGAAAATTAGAGATGAACAATATTTGGAAAAATTTCTCACACAAGAACCTTAGTATTTTTAATCCATATCTCTTTCTTTATATAATGAACACTAGGGTTTGGAGAGTGTGTCTCACCCTAGACAATATGGAGAGTAGGACCTGAAAATATGCAAGCAAAATCATTTCTTTTTGGGCAAAAATATTGTTTAGAAATACTTTTCCTTAAAATCCTGAAGCACCCAGTCGACTGCCTACCGACACCCAGTCGATTGCCTCCATGCTTAGATTTAAAATATTTTTCCCAACGGCTAGGGTCAGTCGACTGCCTCAAGAAGGCCAGTCGACTGCCTTATGAGTCAGTCGACTGCCTTGGACAGGCCAGTCGACTGCCTCAGGCAATCAAAAATGTTCGAAACTCTCTGGTCCAGTCAGTCGGCTGGGTCCTTAACTGCCAGTCGACTGGTCACAGTCAGTCGACTGCCTCATGCAGTTAGAATGTTTTATAACTCACTGGTTCATCCAGTCGGCTGGGTCCTTAAGGGCCAGTCGACTGGGTCACAGTCAGTCGACTGCCTTGGACAGGCCAGTCGACTGGGTGACTCCAAAAATTGTTTTCAAGGTCCGTTTTTGATCCGTTTGAGTTCGTTTGATTAATTACTTGAGCTTATAAGATCAATCAACGCATAAGATACCTTGTTACAATATTCTCACCCCGACCTATCTACCCCAGGTCTTGAGTCCAGCTTTTGTTCTTTCTTTGATCTTTTTGTCCTTCTTCGAGTTTGCGCTTGAGTTTCCTTATCGCTTGTTGCTTTAGCGATCTTCCCAAAACATTTACCTGTACTTGCTGAAACACTTAGCTCAAAGCCATATTAGTACCAAACACGGTTTTGAATGTTTTGTTAATATCAAAATAAGATTTATTGCTTGAAATGGAATTTCAAAGCTAACAATCTCCCCCTTTTTGATGTTGACAAAATATTTCGTGTTTGCTCATAATTGGTAAAGTATCAAGTGATACTCCCCCTTAATGTGTGCATCTTTCATTTTTATTTTCATGCTCCCCCTTAGGAAATAAATTTTGCAATTGGATATTCATTTACGTAATGCATTGAAGAATAATAGAAACAACATTTTTCGATTAATAATTTCAAGATTGGTACATGTTGTTTTACTACTACACATTACAAAATAATAAAGCATAGAAATAAAACTAAAGATAACATAAACAACACACATGGTAACGTCCTATGCTACGCAAAATGGACCTATGGCCAACACAAACAACATAAATATTCTCCCCCTTTGATGACATCAAAAAGGCGGAGGGTCACGGCGAAGTGCTTCCATGGCGGTGGTGAGGCGGTCGATCTTGTCCTCAAGGCGCTTCATGTCCGCGGCCGTCTGCTTTTGGGCCTCCTCATTGCGCTTCACGATTTCCAAGATTTGGGTAAGAGTTTCGGGATTACCCCCGAACCCAAAATCCGGAATATCGAAATCGCTACCAAGAGACGGAAATGAGGAAGTCGGAGCATCCGGACTAGGTGCCTCGGGACGAGGAGCGTCAGGACGAGGAACAGAAGGACCGGCTTGGTCCGCAGGAGGGGCAGCCCTAAGAGAGACCAACACTCCATCAGCATTTTTGCCAATGTGCATTTGCTTGAGATGAGTGCGGTCCAGAAAGATTGGATTGTGCTCCGTAGGCTCGTCAGCAAGGGGCACACCTTTCCGACTGAGAAGATATGATAAATGGATAGGAAAAATAAGTGCGTCTTTCTTCTTGTGGCACTCGAGGATTGCCGATATGAAGAGGAAGGCAAGATTGACCTTCCGACCGGTCATGACACAGTAGACAAGGAAAGCTTCCATAATCGACACAAGACTCCGGCTTCCGGACTTGGGCAAAATGGAATACGTGATAATGTTGTGCACAAGTCTAGCCTCAGGAGTAAGCGAGGAAGAAGGAAACTCAGCAATGGCGGTGGTTGATTTATTCACAGAAATAGCCCGAACTGCTTCGAGAGGATCGAAATCACTCGAAGAGTACCAAATAGATGGGCAGTAATAGGAGATACCGCCAGGAGGTAGCCGAAAAACAGTATTGAGTACTGCTTCGGTGATCTTAACAGAGACGCCTCCAACATTGGAGCTAAGCAGGGTGGATATAAGGCGTGGTTGAGAAGGATTCACCAGATTGGTGTAGAATGCTTTGACAGCCCTCGGATAGAGCGGAACATCGAGCGAGAGAAAGAAATCCCAACCCATATTTTGAAAAAGATTGAACGTATTAGCGCCAATCTCTTCGCACAAGGGTTGGGTCACAATGCGACTCCGAGCAAATTTTCGATGAAGGAACTGAGTTTCGAAAAGACGAACACTGTCTTCATCACCGAGAAGAGCAGTCAGAGACATCGGACCAGATTCAGATTCAGAATTAGTGTCCTCATGAACAGGAGACGGAGGTGGAGGAGGTGCAGCCGAAGAGCTTCCACCCCTACGGGCGCGTTTCTTGAGGCGCACGACATTAGGAGCCATGAGAGAGATGAGAATCAAGACGATGGGAAGCATTTTGAGAAGAAAAATGAAAAAGAAATGGTGAAAACAGAGAGGGAGAAGTGAAACTGAAAAAAAAATATATGGATATATATATGGAGATATATAACTGAAAATGAAGAGGGGAGTGGTGATGATGGAGGAGAGGATCGTGGTGTAGTGGGAAAGTGGTTTAAAGATGAGTAAATGGCGTGAAGAAGAGAAGAAATGGGAGAGATCGTGGAGAGAAGATGAAGAGAAAGAATAAATAAAAACAATGTTCGCGCAGAGGCAGTCGACTGGCCATATGGAGACAGTCGACTGGCTCATGACCCAGTCGACTGGCCAATGTAGGCAGTCGACTGGCTGAAGATAGTTAAAAACACAAAAACTCACTGGTTGATCCAGTCGACTGGCCGTATATGAGGCAGTCGACAGGCCTTCAAAAAAAAAAAAAATTTTAAATTTTGAAAGCCGAGAATGTGGACGAGAATTTGTGAAAATTAACTGATGACTTCAAAATTCATGGCCATTCATAAGTCCCTACGAATTTTTGAAAATGGTTCATCCGAGAGGGGTTTAGTAAAAATATCCGCCAATTGATTCTTAGTGTCAATAAAAACCAATTCAACGTCGCCTTTACCTACGTGATCCCGTAAAAAATGATGCCTAATCTCTATGTGCTTTGTGCGAGAGTGTTGAATAGGATTCTTTGAGATACAAATAGCACTAGTGTTATCACATTTAATAGGTACGCGATTGAAAACAAGTCCAAAATCAAGTAATTGTTGCTTAATGTAAAGAGTTTGAGCACAACTACTACCGGCCGCAACATATTCGGCTTCAGCCGTAGATAAGGCAACCGAATTTTGCTTTTTACTTGACCATGAAACTAACGAGTGACCTAGAAAATGACATGTACCGCTTGTGCTTTTCCGATCAACTTTACAACCCGCAAAATCGGCATCCGAATAACTTGTGAGATCAAGTGTAGTACCACTTGGATACCAAAGTCCTAAGTTAATCGTCCCGTTAAGATAGCGAAAAATACGTTTTACGGCTAGCAAGTGAGATTCTTTGGGACAAGATTGAAAGCGAGCACATAAGCATACACTAAACATGATATCCGGTCTACTAGCAGTTAAATAAAGTAAACTTCCTATCATGCCTCTATATTTAGTAATATCAACACATTTCCCATTTTCATCTTTATCGAGTTTAATAGAGGTACTCATTGGAGTAATGGCATGTTTGGCTTCCTCCATACCAAATCGCTTTACCAAATCTTTAGTATACTTAGACTGGCTAACAAATAAGCCATCCAAGCTTTGCTTTATTTGCAACCCTAAGAAGAAGTTCAACTCACCCATCATACTCATTTCAAATTCGTTTTGCATGTTAGATGCGAAATCCTTGCAAAGGGAAGTGTTTGTTGATCCGAATATAATGTCGTCAACATATATTTGGATAATCAACAAATCATTCTTGACAGTTTTTGTAAATAGAGTGGTGTCAACTTTGCCTTTAGAAAAACCTTTTTGAAGTAGAAAGTCACTAAGCCGTTCATACCAAGCTCTAGGAGCTTGCTTTAACCCGTACAAAGCTTTAGATAATTTGTAAACATGATTTGGAAAACGTTCATTTTCAAAGCCGGGTGGTTGTTTCACATACACTTCTTCATCTATAGTTCCATTTAGAAAAGCACTTTTGACATCCATTTGATAGAGAATGAAATTTCTAGATGATGCAAATGCAAGAAGCATTCTAATTGCTTCTAATCTAGCTACGGGTGCAAAGGTTTCATCATAGTCAATGCCTTCCTCTTGATTGTAACCTTGAACTACCAATCTTGCTTTATTTCGAATAATCACTCCATTTTCATCCTTCTTATTTCGAAAAACCCATTTAGTGCCTATTATAGTTTGATGTGTGGGTTGAGGGACTAAATGCCAAACTTGATTGCGTTCAAATTGATTTAGTTCCTCTTGCATAGCCATGATCCAAGAATCATCACATTGAGCTTCATGGAAGTTCTTGGGTTCAATATTGGACACAAATGCCATGTGATTGCATAAGTCTCTAAGTTGAGATCTTGTGCTAACACCTTGTGAAGGGTTTCCTATGACTTGGTCAAGAGGATGGTTGTGCACAATCCTCCAAGATTTAGGAATGGAGCAAGTCAAGTCATCATTTGATTGATCTCCAACTTTACTCTTATCCATTTGCCTACTTGACGAGTTGGAGATATTGAGATTGTTGAAATTATCCTCAATTCCTACAACTTCATCATCATCTAGGTCAACTCTAGGTGAGGGTAGAGGTGGTGATTCATCAAAAACAACATGGATAGACTCTACCATGGTTAAAGTCCTTTTGTTAAAGACTTTAAAGGCTCTACTTGTTGAGGAATAACCTAAGAAAATTGCTTTATCCGATTTGGAGTCAAATTTTCCCAAGTTATCTTTATCATTTAAAACAAAACATTTACAACCAAATACCTTGAAATAACCAATATTGGGTTTCCGACCATTCCACAACTCATACGGAGTTTTACCCAATTTCATTCGAATTATAACTCTATTTATGACATGACAAGCGGTATTTACCACTTCCGCCCAAAGGCTTCGGGGAAGGTTGTGTTCATTTAACATAGTTCTAGCCATTTCTTGTAAAGATCTATTTTTCCTTTCAACTACCCCATTTTGTTGAGGAGATCTTGGAGCCGAGAGATCATGAGATACACCAAATTCATCACATAATTTCTCTAGACTTGATTGTCAAACTCTCTACCCCTATCACTTCTAATTTTCTTGATTTTCAAATCTTTTTCATTTTGAATGACTCTATAAAATTTATCGAGAATGGAGTGAGTTTCATTTTTATGAGCAAGAAAGTAAACCCAAGTAAATCTAGAGTAATCATCTACTATAACAAGTACATAGAGTTTCCCGGCCAAGCTAGCCGTTCTTTCCGGACCAAAGAGATCCATATGAAGTAACTCTAAGGGTCGAGAAGTGGTGATATCTTTCTTTCTCTTAAAAGAAGATTTCACTTGCTTACCTATTTGACATGCACTACATATTTTATCTTTTGAAAAATTAGTCTTCGGGAGGCCTTTGACTAATTCATTTTTAGACAAACGTTGGATGAGGTCCATACTAGCATGTCCTAAGCGTCTATGCCATAACCAACTATTTTCACTCGATGTGACAAAGCACTTAACATCTTGTTCATTTAATTCACATAGCAACATAGTATATAAATTTCCGTTTCTCTTTGCATTGAACAATTGCTTTCCGTCTTTCTCAACTATGCATGCATTTGACCTAAAGATAACATCATAACCTTTGTCACAAAGTTGGCTAATACTAAACAAGTTATGCTTTAAACCATCAACTAAAAGTACGTTATCTATAGCTAGAGAGGAAGATATACCAATAGATCCGATTCCAACAATTTTGCCTTGTGAGTTATCTCCAAAAGTAACGTTTCCTCCTTCATAAGTTTTTAAGGACATGAATTTCGATTTGTCCCCCGTCATGTGCCTTGAACATCCGCTATCAAGAAACCATCTTTCTTTTGAGGCGGTCTTCAAGCACACCTACAAAACAACGTTACGTGACTTTTATTGGTACCCAATCTATTTTGGGTCCATTTTGGTTAGAAAGAGATGCAATAGTTCCTTTCGGAACCCAAGTTGATTTAGTTACCAAGTTTTCTTTAGCACGTAGAGATGCAATAGTTCCTTTTGGAACCCAAAACATTTTTGAAACAATTTTCTTCTTCTTTCTTAGAAAACATGCATTTGCTTTATGACCTCTTTTCTTGCAATAGTAGCATGAAACATGATTGTGATCAATAGAAGTTGAGCATGAAGATTGTTTTGAAAAAGTATGCTTTAATGATTTTATTTTCTTCAATAAAAGTGCATCTTTGTTGAATGCATCATATCCTAAGCCGCATTTGTCAAAAGAGTTTTTTTATCTTCCTAGCATGATGCTCAAATTTTCTTTTCCTTTTGTGAATTTTGCTAGGATGTTTATTTGATCATCAATGGTCTTCTTCAACAAAATATTTTCCTCTTCTATCTTCATACTTTTGTCATTAGTTGCATTTACATCAACTATGGTGTGGCAAGTGGAATTACATGAAGATTTAGATTTCTTGAGCAAACTATGTTTTTTTGCTAGTTTTTCAAACTCACCATACAAATTTTCAAATGCATCTTGTAATTCATTATGAGAAAATAATAGCTCATCATATGATAAAATGGAATTATCTAATGCATGTAAATTTAAATGTACCTCATCTTCATTTGCCATGAGGCAAAGATTTGCAATTTCCTCACCATTCTCTTCCTCATCCGAATCACAAGAGTCATAATCATCCCATGTTGCATTCATGGCCATTTTGTTTGGCCTTTTATCGTTCTCCTTTTTGGGCTTGAAACACTCATTTCTATAGTGCCCCGGTTTGCCACAATTGAAACAAGTAATAGACTCCTTCTTGCTTGTCTCTCCTCTTGGTTCATTGCTCTTTAAGAACCTCCGACCTTTAGCCTTCTTTCGTTGAAGAAATCTCTTGAATTGTTGAGTGATCAAGGCAATGTCTTCATCAACCTCTTATTCGATTCTCTCATTTGCTTCACTTTTAGTTGAAGCTTGCAAGGCTATACCTTTTCTTGGCTTGGCGTCTTCTTCACGAGATTTCAAGGTAATTTCCCATGTAAGGAGTGACCCGAAAATCTCATCAAGACTCATAGTGCTAAGATCGTGTGCTTCTTTAATAGCCGTCACCTTTGCATCCCATTTGACCGGAAGGCTTCTAAGGACTTTACGTGCCGCATCGGATCTAGGAACAATTCTACCAAGATGCTTTAGTCCATTCAAAATGTTAGTAAAACAAGACATCATAGAATTGATATTTTCATCTTCCTTCATGGCAAATAATTCATATTCATGCATAAGTATATCAATTTTAGATTCTCTAACTTGAGTAGTTCCTTCATAAGTAACTTCAAGTTTATCCCACATTTCTTTGGCCGTGGAGCAAGTAGAGACTCGATTAAATTCATTTGGACTTAAGGCACAATTTAGATTAACCTTAGCTTTGGCATTAAATGAAATAAGTCTACGCTCATCATTATCCCATTCGTTGGGCAATTTGGGAATGGTTTTTCCATCAACTACTTTGGTAATAGTAAAAGGTCCATCAACAATAACAAGCCAAATTTGATAATCAATAGCTTGAAGAAAATCTATCATTCTAGTCTTCCAATAACTATAGTTTGAACCATCAAACCATGGGGGCCTATTGTTTGATTGTCCTTCTACATGAGTGACTATGTTTGAGGCCATGATCGTTCTCTAAGACGGTTAAGTCAAAAACAAGTAGAGATTAGGCTCTGATACCAATTGTTAGTCACTAAAATACCCTAGAGGGGGGGGGGGGGGTGAATAGGGTTTTAAAAATAATTTCTAACTCCTTTTTATTCTTACTAGAACATGCAACAAGGTTCAATATTAATTTACAAGGTAAAATATGCAATGAATGATTTCACTTAAATTCAACAAGCTATTTACCACAATATAAATTAAGCATGCATGAACATAGAGTAAAGAGATAGAGATAGAGATAGAGATATTGACACCGTGATTTTTACGAGGTTCGGTAACTCCTACTCCTCGGCTCAAAGAATCCCCTTCCTTGAGACTTTCCCAATCCTCACACTATGGCTCTTCCTTCAATAGGTGGAATAGCAAAACCTTTACAAAAGAGCTAACTAGCTCTTCACACAATCAAGAGAACAATCCTCCCTTGATACAATGGGTTTCACTCACCCAAGATCACAAATTTGTGTATGTAATCAATATATCACTCAAGGAAAAAAAACACTCAAAACCCTAAGGTTTTTATGGATGATAGATCAATATAAGCTCAAGTGTTTTTAAGTGATATTTCAAGAACTCAAGATATATATATATTCTCACAATATATTTTCAATAAGAGAATAGGCTCAAGGCTTGAGTTTAAATCTTCAAAATGATAAGAGTGAAAAGCGAGATTTTGCTATCAAAAGATTTTTCAGAAGATGCTTGAGAGTAAATTAGAGATGAACAATATTTGGAAAAATTTCTCACACAAGAACCTTAGTATTTTTAATCCATATCTCTTTCTTTATATAGTGAACACTAGGGTTTGGAGAGTGTGTCTCACCCTAGACAATATGGAGAGTAGGACCTGAAAATATGCAAGCAAAATCATTTCTTTTTGGGCAAAAATATTGTTTAGAAATACTTTTCCTTAAAATCCTGAAGCACCCAGTCGACTGCCTCCATGCTTAGATTTAAAATATTTTTCCCAACGGCTAGGGTCAGTCGACTGCCTCAAGAAGGCCAGTCGACTGCCTCATGAGTCAATCGACTGCCTTGGACAGGCCAGTCGACTGCCTCAGGCAATCAAAAATGTTCGAAACTCTCTGGTCCAGTCAGTCGGCTGGGTCCTTAACTGCCAGTCGACTGGTCACAGTTAGTCGACTGCCTCATGCAGTTAGAATGTTTTATAACTCACTGGTTCATCCAGTCGGCTGGGTCCTTAAGGGCCAGTCGACTGGGTCACAGTCAGTCGACTGCCATGGACAGGCCAGTCGACTGGGTGACTCCAAAAATTATTTTCAAGGTCCGTTTTTGATCCGTTTGAGTTCGTTTGATTAATTACTTGAGCTTATAAGATCAATCAATGCATAAGATACCTTGTTACAATATTCTCATTCCGACCTATCTACCCCAGGTCTTGAGTCCAGCTTTTGTTCTTTCTTTGATCTTTTTGTCCTTCTTCGAGTTTGCGCTTGAGTTTCCTTATCGCTTGTTGCTTTAGCGATCTTCCCAAAACATTTACCTGTACTTGCTGAAACACTTAGCTCAAAGCCATATTAGTACCAAACACGGTTTTGAATGTTTTGTTAATATCAAAATAAGATTTATTGCTTGAAATGGAATTTCAAAGCTAACAAAGTGATGTGGTTTTACATGGGTGAGTGAATGAGTGAAATTGAAATTAAGAAGGATGACTTTGACCTATAAACACAAGCACACATTCACTATGAGATATAGGTTGATTTTTGACTATGTAGTTGAAAAATAATTTTGTCGCAATAAAAGGGGAGAAGGGGAGTTGTTTTGGTTGAAATAGAGAAAATTAAAAAAAACGTTTTGAGAAAATAAAATGCAAAAAACAGTTATTTGATCTGAGTAACCGGGCCTTGGTATCACCAATATCATTGTTCGTGTTTAAAGGGGAGAAGACTGATGAACATATATCCCATGGAAGAAGCTCGGGCCCAGTTGGTTGGGACTAAAAATTCTCGCTGGAAAGTCCGGAGACTTAGAAAGACAAAAAAATGATGGAAAGTGGAAAGTTGGAAATGGTACAGTTTTACTAAAAATGGCAAAGTTTGATCAATGAAGTAAAAGAAAAGAAATTGAAATATTGTAGTCGAATGTTTACAAAATCACGGAAGGTTGTCTAGATTTTAAGTAGAAAGTAGCAAAATCATTCACTTAAGTGGGGACCATTCATAACACGAAGCTTGATATAATTGTTGTTTGGTAGTGAGTGGGAATATTTGCATTCATATTATCTTGTGTGTTGTATCATAGCTTATTTAACTTTTGTGTGTGAACTCATCAATGCGTAATTATAAAAGAATTGAGATGTTTGTAGGTACCATCACTAAAAACCTTCACGAGACTTCACTCGTCCACTAGGGGTAACCTAGGGGTTTAAAAGGCTTGTTACACGTGCTAAGTGTAATCGTTGACCCTCATGAAAACAAGGGATTAAGTTAGAGTAGATAGGTTAGATATAATAAGAATCATCACAGATAGTTTTCTCTGAGTTTGGGGGTGTGATAGGTGTTCAATATTGGTAATTTTTCGCCCCTATCTTGTGTTTGTTATGTCTTTACATTCTATTACTTGGTATTTTTATCCTGTTTGTGTGTGTAAACATGTTTTAGGAGCTTAATGAAGAAATAGAGCTAATCTCGATGAATTAACTGAATTCGTGTTTGTTTCTATCTCGAGAAAGGAATCAATAGGTGTGTGAGAGCAAAGAAGAGCTACCAAAGGGTAAAATGGTCATTTTCCGACATCGTTATTGCACCAAGGGACAAAAATTTCATTTTCAAACATTAATACTTCACCGAAAAGCATTGTGAGTCAAAGGCGACCATTCTAACTCAAATATGAAAAGACGGGTTTTGATAGCAAAAGATGTATAATACCCTACGTCATCAAAGAGAAAAAGAGGCAGATTGGACCTAAGCTACGCTTTGGTTTGGAACCTACGCCCAAGCGTAGGTCAGGAGCATATGTCCCACCTTGTGGCCACGTGTTCCATTTATGTGCTGAAGTTGTTTCAGAATTTTCCAGTTTTCACCCTACTTTGATATTTTAAGTGATCAATGGTTACAAACCTCTACATACAGGCTTATACACATATTTACATGATATTTTATAGAGATTATTCATGTATTATGAAATTACAGAAAAGGGTAACCATTAGAGTTTCCCTCACTTGTCTATAAATATGAGAGGGGTTGGTTTTTAGAGGCTAGTTCTGGTTCTGATTTTCACGCACGTTCATTCATATAGTTCTTCCATTAAAGAGAAACATTATTGAAGACCTAGAGATCCGAAGAAAAAGGCTATGGAGAGCATTTTTACACCGATAATGCAGATTCTCTCAGCCATGATCAACTAATTCGGTATCTAGGGTTTTCTCGTAAAACCCTAGCCAAATAATGTAATTTTGATTTTATATTCAATTGTAGAGAGGGGAAACTATGACTATATTGTGATGATTGTGTTAGATGAGATACCGTTTTTATTCGTGATACAAGTTTATATATTTGAATTGATTATTGTCTTAGACTTTTCGAATATATTTATCTTATACAATCATAATTATTCACTATGGGCTGGAACTCGGATTCTTAATCTATGATTTTCTATACAATAGTGGTCATAAAACTCGAAACCCTAGGCTAACACAAGTCATGCCCTGCCAAACTGATATAGACATGCTTTAATTTACTGCTTTAATTTACTTTTCTGCATTTACTTTTTGTTAGTAGTTGCCATGCACTAATTAGTTTAGTCTTGAGATGGATTGTCGCGATATGGTTGAGAGTAATCCTTTTTGGGGTCAAACTACTAGCGCGGTGCGACCTGATTCATAGTTAATGGATCGCCCTCATGCAATTGAAATATAATTTGGATTATATTATGCGGTTAGTGGTAGAGTGAGGAAACCCTAGTTTTCTCTCTCTCTGAATCACAACCATTATTTATCATTGTTTTCTATTTTATTTTCCTTAGTATTAGATAATTCACAAAACTCAACTCTTTTCGGAAAAATATAATTAAGTGTTTTTAAACTATTGAAGTGAACAATCCTCGTCTCTGTGGGATCGATATTCCTCTACTCAAGCCAAACTATATACAATTGATTTGTGCACTTGTAGAAGGGTGAAACATAAAGTGTCATTAATGTGTCATATTTAACCACATATTTTGCACACACCTGATGCCCAACAAAACCCTTACTTATGTTAGACTCCTATTGAGAATAGGATTCCCTTTTGGAATGATTTCCTTCCAAACTGAGCCAAACCCTTCAATATAATTTATAATATGTATAAAAAACGTGCATATAAGTACTGGAGTGGAATATAAAATCATCCTGGTCAATTCAGGTCAAATTAGGATTTTGGCCCGATTATGAAATTTCCAACTTTTTTTGCAGGATACCTCTCACTCTTTTGATCATATCTGGAGTTACACACATTAGATGGAGGCATATAATAGCATTTTGGAAAGCTGACTTCAAGATGATGATGCTAGGCTCAAGAATTACCTCATTTGGACCTGTTTTGACTGAGATATGACAACCCAAAGTTTACTGAAAATTGTGTTGAAAACACTGTAGCGACGCCATAGGCGTAGGCTTGATCGTAGAAACTCACTTTCTGGACATTTTTTGCTTATGTAGGCGTATGATATAGCATAGATTCTTCATGAAATCCATTTTTCTTCGTAACTGTGTCAAAATGACCGTCTTGATTCGAAAAGACTTTTTTCTTTAGGTGACGACTTCGGAAAATGCCGTTTTTGCCCTCTGGAAAGCATTTTTATCTTGAAAACACCTTTTTGACTCTCTTCTTGGATAGAAACGAATGTGTACTTGGTTAATTCACCAAAGTTAGCTCTATTTCTTCATTAAGATCCTGAAACATGCTTAAACACATAAAATGACATAAAAATACCAAATAATGGAATGAAAATGACGTAATAAATGCAAGATAGGGACTTAAAATGGACAAAATTGAGTACTTTTCACATCCCCAAACTTACATATTGCTAGTCCCTTAGCAATGAACCCAGGAAAACTTTTAAGACCTCTTTTGTGATGATTTTTAACCTAACTAATCTAACCAATCGAGCATAATCCCTTGCTTTCGCGAGGATTGATGATTACACTTAGCATATCTAACAAGCCTTTTAAACCCCTCGGTAACACCGAGTGGACGAGTGAAGTCTTATGATGGTTAACTATACTACCCAGAACTTCTCCATTCTTTATAATCATGCATTCAAGATTTCACACACGCATTAACTAAGTCATGATATAATGCAAAAGATAGTATGGATGCAAATACTCACACTCACTACCAAACAATAACTATCTCGAGCTTTGTATCATGAATGGTTTCCACTAAAATGAATGACATCGTTACTCCCTACTCCCAATCTAGACAACCTTCCGTGTTTTGTGAAAATTCTACTATGGTATTTCAATCTTTCTTTTTCTACTTCATTAATCAAACTTTGCCATTTTTGTTTTTAAAAACTTATTCCTTCCATCATTCCACTTTTCATCCCTTTTTGTCTTTCTAAGCTCTGGACTTTCCAGCGAGGATTTTTAATCCCAGCCAGCTGGGCCCTAGTTTCTTTATTGGGATTTATGTTCATTAGTTTTCTCCCATTTTTACATGAACAATGATATTAGTGATACTAAGGCCCGGTTACTCAGATCGAAGAACTACTTTTTGCATTTTATTTTCTCAAAATAACATTTCAACTTTCTCCATTTCAACCATAACATCTCTCCTTCTCCTCTTTTATTGTGGCAAAATTATTTTTCAACTACATAGTTAAAGATTATCTGTTTTTTCCATACTGAATGTGTGTTTGTGCTTATAGGTCAAGATCATCATTTTCGGTTTGAATTTTACTAATTTGTTCATGTAAAACCACATCACTTCACTTAGCTCAATCTAATCATTACTCCCATGAATGGGAATATTATATCACATACTACTCATGCATCATATACACAAACTCAATCAACTTGTAATGCAAAACACTCATGCATAAAAATAAAGAATTTTTTAAAATGTTTTAAATGTTTTCAATTTATTTTTTCAATCATTCCCTATACCAACTATACAACCAACTATTCCTTCCCCCAAACTTAAATTGAACCATGTCTTTATGGTTCACCATCATACTCATAAGAAAGAATATAGTTACCCTTGAAGCGCAGTTCCGGAATTTCCTCTCTTCATGTCCGTTCTCCACCCCAAACTTGGATTGAGCTACCTGTAGAAATATTCAACAAAGCACAAATACCCAATATCATAGCAAGGGAAACAGAAATACAATCATCGCTTTCTGGAAATCATTACTCAATATAGCACAAGGAATGATTTTATTTTTATTTTTTATAAATAAACATGATTTGGCCTTAAGGGCCTATAATCCTACAAAATTAAAATCAAATTAGCAAAGATTTAGCATTAAGGTATAATCTCTAAATATTGAAATTTAAAAAAATTAAATGACCTATTATTCTACAAACCGAGGTTAGAAACAAACTTTCACAGTCTAGGACCAACGTTTAACGTCTTTGGCACGACACTCCGCAAAGGTTTATCTAACACCTTTCTTCTCTTCGACACTTCCACCACATGGTGGAGCAAGTGTGGGAAGTAAATCAGTCCACGGTGTCCATTGTGAACACTCTACAACGAGCAAGATATCAAGCACATAATAATCATCACATACCTTCTCTCCTCTATCATGTTCTACATTCATCCCATGTTTAACACCCATGTCCAATAATTCTTCTGTCAATGAATAAGGTAACGGGTCATTCATCACCTCATCAATCCCATAAATTTTGTAGTACTCATCCCCTCCTTGTTTATCTTCAAAACACAACTTATCGATACATTGGGTGAATATTGCTTTAGGTTCATATGGTGTCTCTTTTGGCTCTTCTGGAAAAGGAATGGTTCGTGCACACTCGTCATATGCAATGTCGCTCTTGATTTCAAAACTTTCCTATTTTTCACTGTACCCATCCTCCTCATCTTCAATTGAAAAGTATGAATTACCTTTATTGTATGTGATCTCCTCACAATTTTGAGGGTTCTCGATTTTGCCCAAAGATGCTAAGAATTTTTTTCAGAAGATAATGACTCCAGACAGGTGGTTGCTCTTGCTCTGATTTCACTCAATTTTGCTAAGAAGTGTTTTGCAAAAGACAATGGCTCAGGAGTACTAAATGGTTATTGACTTCTATCGAGACTTGATTGATGATTTTTGGTGTTTGGAAAGTATGAATCGTCTCTACTACATGTAATCTCCAAACGTCGGAGGTCGGCTCTGATATCTCTCAAAGATGCTAAAACTTTATCTTCAGACGACAACGGCTCCGGACAGGAATATGCATTTGACTCAAATTGGAATTGATTCAATGGTTGAGGATAATAACCTTGACTATACGGTCGATACCCTAATTTGTGATCAAAATATCGTGGATCCTCATTAAAGCTTTGATATGAATTTCCTATACATGGTTGTTGGCATTGGAAATTGGGATGATTTCTCCAATCCGGGTTGTATGAATTATAATATGGAACATTCACCGAATTGGTATAGGAATTATACAATATTTTTTTGACAAACACAAAATTGTGGTTTTGATGTCCTAAACGATACTCAAAAACCTCTCATCTTTTGAGAAAATCGGACTTTCTAACAGTTTACACGAAAACTGCTGATTTTTTCCTTTTTCTTTTTAATAAAAACTAACTACTTCTAAACTATGGACATAAAATAAAGCTAAGATTATGCGTAAAATAAAGATGCACTAAAACTCACAAGTGGTCAAACGACGCAATCGTCATTGCTCTGTCGATTCCCTTTGCGTTTTTCGGTGTACCTCGCAAAAACACACAATCCAACTTTAGATATAATATAATACAAAAATTCAAGTATTCTAAATTACTAAATATCATAATATCCGTTAGTCCCTGGCAACGACACCAAAAACTTGATGTCCGTCGGGGTGTGCTTAAAAATATGTGTTAAGAACACACCTTTAAGACCGCCTAGGTTTTACCTATCACAAGTGCACGAGTCAATTGTAGTATAGAAACAGCTTGTCGAAGGTTATCGATCCCATAAAGACTAAGTCGTATTCTGAATTCTCGTGAAGTAATACTCTTAAATTGCTATGAAAATATGATTTTTGGTTTGTGATTGATTAACTATTTAACTAAGAAAACAAATAAAGATAGATTAAGATAAGAACAATATAAATAAAATCTAGGGTTTCCATACTCCACCACTAACCGCATAACATAACTCTTTACTTGCTCAATTGCAAGAGGGCGATCCATAACTGTGAATCAGGTCGTATCACAAATAGTCGAATACATCCCCAAAAAGAATACTATCTACCAGATTCGCTACAACCCTTCTTCGGACATAGTATGACTAGTGCATGCAAATTAATTTACTCTAATATACTCCTACAACAAGAAATTAAACTAAAACATGTCTATATCATCTCGTCGAGGCATGACCTGTGTAAACCTAGGGTTTCAAGTGTTATGCACCATTGATGTAGAAAATCACACTAAGTTTATGATAACGTGATTGTATAAGAAAATATATTCATTCAATCTAAGACAATAATTAAGAATAAATATATAATCTTGTGTCAAGAATAAAAACGATCACACATCCACAATCAATCATCAGAATATGGTCACACCTTCCCCTCGTTACAATTGAAAATAAATTAAGAACTACATTACTTGGCTAAAGTTTTGCTAGAAAACCCTAGATACCGAATTAGTTGTTCATGGTAGAAGAATACTCCATCGTTGATATAGAATCGCTCTCCATGATCTTCTTCTCTAGATCTCTAAGTTTTGAATGGCTTCTCCCTTTTAATGATATGAATTTGAAAAGAAAGCTCTGAAAATTGGGTAGAAATAAGTCTCAAAATTATGTGGAGAGAAGTCCCTTAGATCTGTAGCAGACCTTGGTATATATAGGCAAAGGTGAGGGAAACCCTAACTTATGTTAGACTCCTATTGAGAATAGGATTCCCTTTTGGTATAATGTTCTTCCAAACTGAGTCAAACCCTTCAATATAATCTATAATATGTATAAAACAACGTGCGTATAGGTGTTGGAGTTGAATATAAAGTCATCCGGGTCAATTTGGGTCAAACTAGGATTTTGGCCCGATTATGAAATTTCCAACTTTTTCAGCAGGACACCTCTCACTCTTTTGATCATATCTGGAGCTACACACATTAGATGGAGGCTTATAATAGCATTTTGAAAATCTCACCTCAAGATCTTGATGTTAGGCTCAAGAATCATCTCATTTGGACCTATTTTGACTGAGATATAATAGCCCAAAGTTGACTGCAAAATTGTGCTGAAAACACTGTGGCTACGTCTTAGGTGTAGGCTTGAGCGTAGAAACTCACTTTCTGACCACTTTTTACTTCTCTAGTCATAGGATTGAGCGTAGATTCTTCATGAAAACCACTTTTCTCTGCAACTGTGCCAAAATGACCGTCTTGATTCCACGAGACTTTTTACTTTAGGTGACGGCTTCGGAAAATGTCCTTTTTGTCCTCCAATAAGCATTTTTGTCTTGAAAACACCTTTTTGACTCTCCTCTTTGATAGAAACGAACGAGTACTTGGTTAATTCACCAAAGTTAGCTCTATTTCTTCATTAAGCTCTTGAAATATGCTTAAACACACAAACGACATAAAAATACCAAATAATGGAATGAAAATGATGTAACAAATGCAAGATAAGGGCTTAAAATGGACAGAATTGAACACCTATCAATGTGCTTAAAATGACTTACATGTTTTAATTGTAATTAATTCATAAATTGCATGTTATATTTCATTTAGTAAATAATGAAAATTATTGAAAACGAATTCGGAAATTAAAATATCTTGGGGTAAAATTATATTTTCACATGTATTGAGATAGTGGAGATTGTAGAGATCTTTGCTAAGTGTTGGGCATATATATGGATGAGTGCCATTGTTGTAATAATGAAGGAAGACTTGGATTTAATGGTAAAATGCACTCTTTAAAATCATTTTGTAAAGTAATGAGAGTTGGTTAAAGTCTTCCACCACTTTCGTGTTGTCAGAATCTCAACCCTTGGATCTCACCCACTTTCTCCCATCTTTGATTTCAACAATTAGATCATAAGTCCTTGTTTGGCAAACTAATGGGTTTTTATATATATTGTGTATAGTCTCTCATAGCAAGACTAACTTTGGACCTTTGGATCTTCCCTTCATTTTTCTAGCTTTAATCTAGACCATTGGATTGTGAGAGGTGATGAGTGGAGAATATTTACATTTTTTAAGTCTTCCACTTTGCAAGACTTCATATTTCTTGTAAACACTTTTCTCTCTACACTTCTCTTCCCTTCTTGTGATTTTGATTTCACTTTTAGGTTGGAGATTTTGGTAAGTTTCATAACTATCTATTTCCTTTTGAATACTCCATTTATGAAGCCCTAGGAATTCCTTCATTAGAGTTTTAGCTCTATTCTTGTGAGTTGGACCACACTTGTGAATTAAAGTCTATTGAAAGACTAGTAATCTTATTGAAATTCTTGTTATCTTGTGAAGAGTTTTTGTGAGCCTTGGAACACTTTTGGTGAGCTATTCTTGAAACCTCTTGGACCTTGAGCTTGTACTTGCTTGTAATTGAGGTAGGAGAAAAATGAGTTGTTTTAGTTTTGGTACAAGGGTGTGCGCGTCTATGTATATATGCTATGTATATACTTGTTGAGTCTTGATAACATATACGAGAATTTAGGCCCTTGAAAAACATGATATTGTAATGATAATGCTTGTTGTGAAATTTTGCTTATATGTGAATGAATATGAGTATGTTGGTATTTTGAGCATAATATGTTACGATATGATGTTATGATGATGCATGGTTAAATTGAGGCCTTTTTGCATATTGAGTACACCTTGTAGTGTTATGTACATTGGTGTTGGCCTATGTCGGTCATGTAACCATGTGTGAGTTGACTTGTGTCGGATCGTTGCAATAACTTGCTAGATGGTGCTTCTCGCTTCCTGTGGAACTAGTCTTTCGAGAAATAGAGACGATAGGGGAGGACTCGTTCCAAACCCTAACTTTCACGGATTATGTTTCGTGTTTTTTAATCTTCCCTGACAAGTGTGTATATCCTCTCAAGTGAACGATTTAGGGATACTTTATATCCGTTGACCCTTAGTGTTAGGGTGTGTGGTTAGTGTGTGTACCATGGGTGGTGTTGAGTCATATTGCATTTAAATTGCTATATATGTGATGGAGATATTTATGTTGAAGCATGTTATTTCCTTGAATGATTATGATATGAGCATGTTAGGGGAATTGCTTGTTAGGTTCAATGGGGTCCCGGATTAGTGTGAGAGCCATGTGGGACAAGAGACTGACCTAGGATTAGCAGCATGTGCCTTGGGTGGCTTGTACCACTCAGACTACCGAGATTGAGGCGATGACACTTTCTCTATTGGGCTAGTGAGCTCACCCCATGAGTTTAAATATTTTTCAGGTGATGATCCCATTACAGGAGGTTTGTAGTCCTTTGGTGGACTTATGCTATTTCTTCCATCCTTTTTGCACTTGTGGAAGCAGACTACGTTATTTTGTAGAGTATAGATGATACTATACATATGCTTTCTCTTTTGTGAACTTGTACTCAAATAATTTAAACTCTATTTTTTTGTTGGTTAGCATGTTAGCCGGGTTGTTTATATTTGATGTACGTCCCTTGGAGCGCTATACACGGGGACTTGATTCTTTTGGTGCACTTTGGTACCGGAAATATAAAACTACTTCTCTTTTGTTAAACTATGAAATGTACCGCCCTAAGGGCGCTTTGAATGATAAATTGCATCATTTGGTAGTTAAAGACTTGTCTATTGTGATAGCTATCGTTATTAGATGTTTTCCCGGAAACGGCGTTTTTCTCAATTTATAAATAAACCCTTTCCGTTTTGAAAGAAAAACTCGTTTTCGCTCACCCCCGTGACCCCGACTAAAACTTTGAGTTTTGAAAATGATTTTGAGTTTATTTTGTAAAAGATTTGAATCTTTAGAAATCAGTGGTATACAAAACGGAGACTGGGGACAAGACGGTCATTTTTATGAGTTTTATCGAATCTTGTTCTTCTAAAGCTTATTTTTATGTTATTTTATGAGTGTCAAATAATGTCCATTTTAGACACCTAACTCACTATTGTTACCTTTTATCATTCCATTATTTGGTATTTTTATGCGGTTTGTATGTTAAAACGTGTTTCAGAAGCTTAATGAAAAAATGTTCTAACTTTAGTGAATTAACCAAAGACGTGCTTGTATCTATCCAAGAGGAGAGCAAAAGAGGAGTTTCAACCAAAAAGTGTCTCCCGGAGGGCAAAAATGTCATTTTTCAGAGTCGTAACTTCGGAAAACATACCAAAGAAGTCGAGGGGGTTATAACAGAGTAATAATCAAGTAAAGTTGTTTCCAAGGATTTTATTACGCTTATAGTAGCTAAAAGTGGCTACAAAGTGCTAAAACTACGCTTGGAATTTCTGGCACAGAGCAAGCTACGCTTAAGCGTAGGCATAGGAGCCCAATCGTAGGAAAGCTGGCAAAGTTAAGTCCTGATCCGAATTGAACTCTTTTGACATATCTTCGACTCCAATACTTCTAAACAGGTGTATATGACATATTATAGATCAAATTGAAGAGTTTGACTCAAATTTGAGGAGAAACACATCAAAGAGGAATTTCGCATAAGTGAGACAAGTTGAATACAAGCAGAACTCTTCTCAACCTCTTCTATAAATACCAAGGTCTGCTACAAATCTTAGGAGTTTCGAATTTACATAATTTCCAGAGCACTATCTCAGGAGATTTACATCTCTCAAAGGAGGTAACCATTAAAGACCTATAGATCTAGAGAAGAAGATAATGGATGTCATTTCTACATCAACGATGCAGTCACCTACCACCATGAGCAACAAATTCGATATCTAGGGTTTTCCAAGTAATGTAGTTCTATTTATTTGTTTCAATTGTAACGAGGGGAAACTGTGACCACACTGTGATGATTGTGTAGATTTGTGATTGTAGTTATTCATGACACGGGATTTTATATTTTTTCTAATTTTTGTCTTAGATTGAATGAATGCATTATCTCAACCAATCATGTTATATTAAACATATCATGATTTTCTACAAAATGGTGCTTAACACTTGAAACCCTAGATTTACACTGGACATGCATCGGCAAGGTGATATAGACATGCTTTAGTTTACTTTTATGTTATAGGAGTATATTAAAGTAAAGTCGATGGAATGTACTAGTCACACTCTGTCCAGGATTTCAGTTCAATAATACATAATCATTCCAACCCTTTAACCAAAATCAACCCCAGTTTTAAAATCAAAATGTATTGTCTAGACCAACTAGTGTTGAACATGAACTGATGAGTGTCTTGAAATAGTTTAAAGCAGTTATCCAAGTGAATTCTCAAA
Organism: Cornus suecica; assembly: GCA_963922005.1. Lineage (NCBI taxonomy): Eukaryota > Viridiplantae > Streptophyta > Magnoliopsida > Cornales > Cornaceae > Cornus > Cornus suecica. Next base: position 29,353,913 of record OY998241.1, read on the forward strand.
CCTCATCTAAGTTAGAAACCCAACTAGGGCAATTAGATGATACTTTAAGAAAGGGGGAAGTGCCAAATCAAATGGTAATTAATTTTAAAGATGAGGAGCACGGGTACAATGAAATAGAGAAAAGTTATGAAATGGAGAGTGACATATCATAGGACGAGTGTGTGCAAACCATTCCTTTACCACAAGAGCTCAAAGAGACACTATAATTGACATAACCTAAAGCAATATTTACCCAATGTCTCGATAAGCTTTGTTTTAAAGATAAACAATGAGGGGATGAGTATTACATAATGGACGGGATTGATGAGATAATAAAGGACTCATTACCTTATTCGTTGATAGAAGAATCATTGGACATTAGTATTAAACATGGGATCAATAAAGAACATAACAAATGAGAGAAAATATATGACGATTATTATATGCTTGAGGTCTTGCTTGTTACTGAATGTTCACAATGGACATTGTGGACTGATTTACTTCCCACCCTTGCTCCGCCATGTGGTGGAAGTATCGAAGAGATGAAGGGTATTGGATAGCCCTTAGCGGCGCTGTCGTGCCAAAGACGTTAAACATTGGTCCTAGGTTGTGAAAGTTAGTTTTTAGCATCGGTTTATAGAATAGTATGTCATTTAAATTCATAGGATTATAGGCCATTAAGGCCAAATAAAAAATTCTTTCATAAAAAAATAAAAAAAAGACTCATTCCTTGTGCTATATTGAGTAATGATTTCCAGAAAAGTGATAATTATATTTATTTTTCCCTTGCTATGATATTGGATATGTGTGCTTTGTTGAATATTTCTACATGTAGCTCGATTCAAGTTTGGGGGGGAGAACGGACATGAAGAGAGGAAATTTCGGAACTGCGCTTCAAGGGTAACTATATTCTTTCTCATGAGTATGATTGTGAACCATGTAGACATGATTTAATTTAAGTTTAGGGGGAAGGTATAGTTGGATATAGGGAATGATTGAAAAATTGAAAAACTTTTGAAAAATTCTTTGTTTTCACGCATGAGTGTTTTACATTACAAGTTGACTGAGTTTGTGTTTTTGATGTATGAGTAGTATGTGATGCCATATTCCCGCTCATGAGAGTAATGATTAGATTGAGTTTGTTAGGTGGTGTGGTTTTACATAGGTGAATGAATTAGTAAAATTGAAACTGAAAAGGATAGTCTTGACCTATAATGCACTTGCACATATTATCTATGGGACGATTGGTCGATCTTTGCCTATCAAGTTAGAAAAATAGCTTTGTAACCATGAAAAGGGGAGAAAGGGAGTAGTATCGAGAAAAGTTGAAAAATAAAAAAAAAAATTACAAAAAGTAGTTCTTCGATTTGAGTAACCGGGCTTCTTACCACAAAGTAAGATTGTTTGCTTAAAAGGGGAGAAAACTAATGAGCAAAAATCCCAAGGAAGAAGCTCGGACCCAGTTAGTTGGGATTAAAAATCCTCACTAGAAAGTCCGGAGCTTAGAAAGATAAAAAGGGATAAAGTGTAAAAGATGGAAAAAATGAGTGTTACAGATAAAAAAGCAAAGTTTGATCAATGAAGTAGAAGAAGAAAGATTAGTCTACCATAGTAGAATATTCACAAAAACATGGAAGGTTGTCCGGATTGGGAGTAAAGATTAAGAAGTTATTTACTTTAGTGGGGACCATTCTCAACATTAGCTCGAGATAGTTGTTATTTGGTAGTGAGTGAGAATGTTTGTATCCATGTTATCTTGTATATTGTAGCATGACTTGGTTGATAAGTGTGTGAATGCATGAAAGCGTGAGAATGAAGGATGGAGAAGTTGTGGATAGTATAGCTAACATTCACGAGACTTAACTCATCCACTCGGCGTTGCCGAGGGGTTTAAAAGGCTTGTTACACATGCTAAGTATAATCGTCCACCCTCACAAAAGCAAGGGGTTACTGTAGAATAGTTAGAAAAAACAAATCATCATGGAATGTATTTAAAGTTCTCCTATGTTCAATACTAAGAGACTAGCAATATGTAAGTTTCGGGGTGTGATGAGTGTCAAATGTTGTCCATTTTAGGCACCTAACTCACTATTGTTACGTTTTATCATTCCATTATTTGGTATTTTTATGCGATTTGTGTGTTAAAGCATGTTTCAGGAGCTTAACAAAGAAATGAGTTAACTTTGGTGAATTAATTAAAGAAGTGCTTGTGTCTATCCACAAAGTGAGCAAAAGAGGAGTTTTCAAGCAAAACGTATCTCCCAAAAGGCAAAAATGATATTTTTCGGAGCCGTAACTTCAGGAAACTTACCAAAGGAGTCGAGGGGGTTGTAACAGAGAAATTATCAAGAAAAGTGGTTTCCAAGTATTTTGTTACGCTTATAGTAGCTAAAAGTGACTCGAAAGTGCTAAAACTACGTTTAATCTACGCTTGGCATTTTTGGCCCAGAAGGAGCTACGCAAGCGTAGGGTGCCAAGCATAGGAAAGTTGGCTAAGTAGAGTTTGGATCCGATATGAACTCTTTTGATATATCTTCGACTCCAACACCTCTAAGCATGTGTATATGACTTCAAAGTTCTCCTGTGTTCAATACTAAGAGACTAGTAATATGTGAGATTCGGGGTGTGATGAGTGCCAAATGTTGTCCATTTCAGGCAGCTAACTCACTATTGTTATGTTTTATTATTCCATTATTTGGTATTTTTATGCGGTTTATATGTTAAAGCGTGTTTTAGGAGTTTAACGAAAAAACGAGCTAACTTTGGTGAATTAACCAAAGACGTGTTTGTATCTATCCAAGAGGAGAGTGAAAGAAGAGTTTTCAAGTAAAAAATGTCTCCCGGAGGTCAAAAACATCATTTTTCAGAGCCGTAACTTTGGGAAATATACCAAAGGAGTCGAGGGGGTTTCAACGGAGCAATAATCAAGAAACGTGGTTTCCAAGGATTTTGTTACGCTTACAGTATCTAAAAGTGGCTAGAAAGTGCTAAAACTACGCTTGACATTTTTGGCCTAGAGCAAGCTATGCTTAAACGTAGCTAAGACCTACTCTTTAGCGTAGGAAAGCTGGCAAAGTTGAGTCCTGATCCGAATTGAACTCGTTTGACATATCTTCGACTCCAACACCTCTAAACACGTATATATGACATATTATACATCAGATTGTTGGGTTTGGCTCATATTTGAGGAGAAACACATCAAAAAGAAATCCTACACAAGTGGCACAACTTGAATACAAGCAGAACTCTTCTCAACCTCTTCTATAAATACCAAGGTCTGCTACAAATCTTAGGAGCTTCGAATTTACATAATTTCAAGAGCACTATCTTTGGAGATTTATATCTTTCAAAGGAGGGAGTCATTCAAGACCTAGAGATTCGGAGAAAAAGATCATGGAGGCCATTTCTATATTAACGATGCAGTTACTCACCACCATGAGCAACTAATTTGGTATCTAGGGTTTCTAGAAACCCTAACTAAGTAATGTAGTTCAATTTATTTGTTTCAATTGTAACGAAGGGAAACTGTGACCACACTGTAATTATTGTATAGATTTGTGACCGTAGTTATTTGTAACTTGGGATTTTATATTTATTCTAATTCTTGTCTTAGATTGAATGAATGCATTATCTCAACCAATCATGTTATATTAAACATATCATGATTTTCTACACAATGGTGCTTAACACTTGAAACCCTAGATATACATAGGTCATGCCTCGGCGAGGTGATATAAACATGCTTTAGTTTAATTTTATGTTATAGAAGTAGATTAAAGTAAAGTAGATGACATGTACTAGTCACACTCTATCCCGAGATGGGTTGTAGCGAATCCGGTGGATAGTATCCTTTTTGGGACGTATTCGACTATTTGCAGTATGATCAGATTCATGGTAATGGATCTCCCTCTTGTAATTGAGCAAGTATATAGCTATATTATGTGGTTAGTGGTGGAGCCGGAAACCCTAGATTTTATTTTTACTATTCTTGTCTTAATCTATCTTTACTTGCTTTACTAGTTAGTCAGTTAATAAATCACAACCAACAAATCATACTTTTATAGCAATTTAAGAGTATTACTTTCCGAGAATTCAGAATACAACTTAGTCCCTTGGGTTCGATAACCTTTCTCAATTCAAACTGTACTACAAAACGATTCGTGCACTTGCGATAGGTAAAACCGTATCGTCGTAAGGGGCCGTTCTTAAATACTATTTTTAACCCCTATAGACAGACAACAATATTGAACTAGCTTTTAGGGTTAGAATGTAGTTTGGGAAAAGTTCATCAAAACAGAACCTGGGGATTTTCTCCCAGCAACTGGCGATGAGGGGGGCGCTTAAGCGCCAGGCTGTGCTGATTGGTGCACTTAAGTTGTTGTAAGCGCAACACTATTCACCAAAATTATGTAAAACTTATTTTTGGGTTTTGACCCGAAATCATTCCCACATGTTGTTATGACCTTTTCAATGCTTAATTAGGCGACTTTTAACGTGAAATGACTATTCTACCCTTTTATGGGTGTTTGGCGATTAAATTCTATTTTTCGTTTTGTTTCACTTCCGCATTACTCCTTTGACTCCTAGACTCGTGTTTCGGAGTCCTAGGATATTCGGGGCGTGGTATTTAATATCTATACTACTATTAAAAGTATGAAGAATTGTAGTGTTTCAGTATTTATACTTAAAATTTTAGATGTGAATTTAATTGAATTATTATGCTAACTCCAAATTCAAGTACAATTCCATTTATACTAATTAAACTTAAACTCATCTGTATTTATCTGATTAGGTAGTTATATATCTTAATAAAATACAAATTATTAAATATCATTACAAGTTACAATACCATGAGTATCTATCTGATTAGTCCCAAAAAATCACTATCCCTAAAATCTAATTTAAAATTCATACTCTATCACGCACCAAAATTTCTAGAACCTGAGAACGAGTCTAAGAAATCAAAGAGAGTAACGTAATACAGAAAACTAAACGAAAAGGCAGAAAAGAAGAAAGTACAAGGACTCAAAATACCTTCAAAAGCATCTTAAATAACTTTCCTTGATACGTTTGAAGTTATTTAAGATGTTTTTAAAGGTATTTTGAGTCCTTGTACTTTCTTCTTTTCCGCCATTTCGTTTAGTTTTCCGCATTAAGTTACTCTCCTTGATTTCTTAAACTAGTTCTCGGGTTCTTAAAATTTTGGAGTGTGACAACTTGCTATCAGAGCATGTTCTTTCTCTATGGGACGACAGGCGAGGGTCGTTGTCACTTTTCGCTTCGTGGTCTTTTCCTACTACTTGTTTCTGCACTTATTATCTTTTCCTTGCATTGTTGACTTGTGTGTGTGTCGACATGGTGTTATTATTCCTATTAGTGAACTTTTGGATAATTCTTACTTGGTCCTTACTTTTCTTGTACTTGGGAGTTGAATCTATACACGTATTGATTCGAGAACTTCCTGTTCTTTTATTATTTTCTACTATTGTTTTTACTTTGGATTTGGTTGTTTCTTCAGTATGAGGTTGTATGTTGACATGTTAGTGGGGTATAGCATGTAATTAGCTAGGGTATGTTGGACTTGTGTGTTAGATGTGCGGAAGGGGTAACATTCTTATCGTGGTTTAAACCTTTCTTCCTTTTCGTTTCTCTTTTAAAAACATGTCACATCGAAAGAATCTTATATAAGAGGAGGAGCCTGTGACTGCGGGTTATGTTGATGAGGCACAAGCCACACGCCAGCTGACAACAGTCCTCAGGCAAGCAACTAGAGCTCTTTTGGCGATCGAGGATGCACTAGTTTCGCATGGGACGCAAGGCTCGGGACTGCGCGTCGAGTCACCGCTATGAGGTGGTTATATGAAGCATTTAAGGAGGAGTGCTCGTATTTCTGCGATTCAGCAACGCTCACTATCGGTTCCACCAGCTCATATATCTTCGAGTTTCCCTCGTCGATGTTTCTTTTGTCGATGACTTGGACACATCCAAGCAGTGTGTCCTTATTGTATGTCCACTCCCAATGAATCTCTGGTTATTTGTTTTCGTTGTGATCGACCAGGTCACCTCTCTAAGGATTCTCCCTTGTTGCGTAACTCACCATTAGTCATGATGTCGTCGCCGACACAGTCGAATCCTCCTACACCGACTATTTCCTTACCTACTAGTGTTATTCGGAGGGATATAGTGTGTTATCATTATAATTAGCCGGGTCATGTCAGACCAAAATGTCCTTTGTTTCGACTGTCACCGAGGATCAACTCCGGATGTCCTCGAGGTTGCTTCCGTCAGATAGTGTGTCCTCTCCGGGTCGAGGTTAAGGTGCCAGAAGAGATTGGTCCTCTCCACCAAGCCGCACAGTCTTCTACAACTCAGCTTGGGTTCGAAATTTCTCAGCCTTCTCATCCCCTTCAGTTTGTTTATGATCTTACAGCTGAGACCTGCACACTTTCTTCTCAATGACTAACCTTTTAAAGGTCGAGTCAATTGGGTCATGACTCGTCCGAACCACACAACTCCGGTCACACTATCTGATTTATGTTACTTGCCTCACCTTCATGCAAGGTAATGTCCCGTACTCTTCCCATATGGTGTGATTGATCGGTTCAAGTCGTGTGAAAATAAAAATATTTAAGATGAAGAATTAACACGATCTAGTTTTACCTCTCAGCAGCAAGTACACAAATAGTATATAGTATAATTGGGTAGAAAAGGTATCGAACCACAGAGATCAAAATTGTATTTCATATAATTATAAAGTAGAAAATTGAATTATATTATAAATGATATTTTGATTGATTGGTTTTATAAACTAATAAACATAAAATAAATAAAAGAGATAGTTTTGTGTTTTGAATCAAGATAAACAAGTTTAGGGTTTTGATCCAACTCCACCACTAGTCTCAGAATATAGTCATTTAATCTTATTATTGTAAGAGTGAGATACATCTTATATGAATCATATTCGTAATGCTACAAGCAGTTTCCTAATCCCCAAAGAGATGCAATCGGTCTGATTCACTACAATCCATCTTCGATTAGTATGATTGTTGCATGCATCTATACTACAACTACTCCTAAAACATGAAATTAAAAGCATGCTAATAACCATCTTCTCTTAGCATGGACTGTGAAAACCTAAGACTTCATCATGCCAATTAAGAAGAATTATGTAAAAACCATTATTAAATCTTCGGGGTTCCAGCCCCTAGCAATAAAACATAGTTGTTCAAGATTAATTATTAATTAAATGTAAGAGAAGAAGAGAATTAGCAAAGAATCTTATTTAGATTATACGTTTGGTCTCTCACTACATAATCATCATATAAGTTCTCTTTAGCTTTCCCTCTTTGCAATAAAATAAATTAAAGTTCTACATCACTCGACTAAGATTTTGTTGGAAACCCTAGATACCGACTAGCAGCTCATGGAGGGAGAAGACTACATCACCTATGTAGCAATCATCTTCATAATTGGTTAGTTGGTTCTTGAGTTCTTGAGAATAGCCTCTCTAGAGAGAGACTTTATATTCTGTATATCTCTCTATTGAGAGATTGAAGTTAAAGATATCTTCTCTTCATAAAGTCTTATAAACATATTTATAGACAAAAGTTGGTGTAATCTTGGCATTTGCACTCTAAGAATACTTGGTGTCAGGACCAAGTAAAAGCTGTGAATGGACCAATCTGCCCTTCAATACAATTGCACAAGGAGTCAAAATTTTACGAGTCTGTTTTTGCACATATTCGAATGTTGGTGCTACAGATCTATCGGAGAGTCCATCGATCCATCGATGGTCCCTGAATTTAGATATTTATTTATTCTGCGATTTTGTGCTTCAGCTGCTTGTACTCTGATTCCTTGACTTGTACTTTACTCTGAACTGAGTGCTTTCATCTTCTAAATGTCATTCTGGATTAGGTATATTTGCTAAAAAGCCGAAATTAACTTAAATTCGCATTCAAGCCCTAAAACATGCTTAAACACACAACTCGGAAAAATTATATCTTATTAATAAAATAGAGAGACTAAGAAATGGTTAATTAAAGCCCAGAATATCTAATATTTTGGTCTCATCAAGCCCCAAAACTTAAATATTGTTAATCCCTTAACAATAAGGAAATAAATAGACGACTTGAAAAGTAAATAAATCTAAATTAATTAAATGTATTTAAACTAATCCTTTACTTTCGTGAGGGGAAAATAATTACACTTAGCACGTGTAACAAGCCTTTTAAATCCCTAGGAAAACTCCTAATGGATGAATGAAGTCTCGTGAGGGTTAAATAGACTACCCACAATTTCTTTATAATCTTTATTTGCACATATTTATGACTATTCTCATTCATCAATCAGGAGATAATAATCTGTAAAATAAATGCAAGCAAATAAATTCTACTTATAAAAAACAATAATCAATTCAAATCAGTGTTAAGAGTGGTCTCCACTAGTGGTTTAACTTAGTTAATTTCTACTTCCAGAGCCAACAATCTTCCGTATTTTTGTGAACTTTCTCTATAACACATTTATTCTCATTTATAGTATATCTCTTATGTATATTTTTGTTTTCTTTTTGGAGAGGGCTTTCCTCTCTCTTTTTGCTTTTTTCACTCAAAATATATATATATATATATATATATATATATATATATATATTATATACCTTTCTTTTTCTTGGAGAAGGCTTTCTTCTCCTATTCTATTTTTTTCCACTCATTTTTTCGACACGCCATCCTCCACTCTTTTATATGCAAGCTTCATTGTTTAGAGGGAAAATGTTTACGTATATCTTTATTTGTATTTCCAATATGTATATATTTGTACAAATAATACCTTATATGATCATAAGTGAAACTATAGAGATCATGTACATGTGCTTATAGGTCAAGATTGTTTTTTCCAGTTTCAATTTCACCAGTCCACTCACCTATGAAGAACCACATCACTTCACTTTTCTAACTTAATCATTACTTAGATAAGTAGAAAATATCACATATATCTAATTTACAGACTAGTCTCATTTTCCTAATTAACTCACAAGTTTAATAACAAATATGCTTAAATAAAGATTTAATAGAAATATAGTATAATATATATATATATATATTCTTGTATAGCTATTAATATTATAGTAATTATTTATTTATTTGATATCTATATATATATAAATAAATAAAATTTTCTCCTTTTTTTATGTCCGCCAATCGATCGATAGGTAGACCGATCGATCAGTGACTACTCTGTACGAATTTCAATAGTAGCCACCAGTAGCAACTGCAGTTTTTATATTTCATAAAAAACAAATTAAAATTTCTCATATTTTTTGTCCACGTTAGTCTACCCCCCCCCCCCCCCCCCCCCCCCCCAAACTTGAATCAAACTATGTCCATATGGTTCTAATAAACATTAAAACATTGGAATATAACAATATTACCACTTCATGGAGCAAGATTTCAGAATGTAGTGGAAACCTTCTCCAAACTTGGTGTATTCCATAACCAGCAGTCTAGCCAAAACCAAGACCAAGATAATAGTAAAATAATAAAAATAGATAATAAATATGAGGGAATGAAATTTTATTGATAACAAAAAATTGAAGATAACTTGGCCACAGACCTACAATGAAAGTGAAATTTGCATAAAAGAAAAATGACGTAGTTCTAGAACTTGAAAATGACAATAACAAAGATGGAAATTATTCCACCCCTTTTTAATAAAATTCGCTCTTAACTTCTAGCCACTTTCTTTTGCATAAAGGGAAGATAGATATTCTCCCCACCTTCCCATCTTCTTACCCTCAGTATTAATAGTTTCTGTTGGTCAAAGGGTCAATCAAAGAACAATTATCCGTTTTGATGATAACAAAATGTTAAGTACGTGTTTTGTACTAATGTGTCTATCCAGTTGAGCATTACAGATTAGCAGGATATTTATCGAAAGCTAAAGAAAGGACAAAAAGATCAATTCACGCTTATGCTTCAGAAGATTGACGAATCAAGAATTGGGGTAGATAGGATGGTGAGTGAATTGTATCAAAGGGTTTATGCAAGGATTTCACACTTATAAGCTCATCCTAATTCAAAAGAAATGAAATGGCACAATCAGGCGACTGACCATGCAAATCAGTCGACTGAATGCACTGCCAGTCGACCGACATTAACACGTTAGTCGACCGACCTCGCCAGAGAGTTTTAAGGCTATTTGACAGTCGACCGACATTGAAAATTTAGACGACTGACGAACATTCAGTCGACCGACATTAACACGTCAGTCGACCGACCTCGCCAGAGAATTTAAAGGTATTTGTCAGTCGGCCGACTTTGAAAAGTCAGTCGACCGACGAAGTCACCAGTCGACCGACAGTTCATGCCAGTCGACCGACCTGGACAGAGAGAATTTTGGTTATTTGCCAGTCGACCGACATTGTAATGTCAGTCGACCGACAGACAGGAATCAGTCGACCGACGAAACTAAAAACGGCCATATTCAGAGCATTAATGGCTCTCACCTATCCCCAGCTACCACTGCTCTCAGCTCACTCTCCTAAAGTGAGTCTCACTCTCCTAAAACTTGCCCTAGCTATATATATGTAGAGATATTGATTGAACCAAGTATCTCTCTTCATTATTCTGCAGAAAAAGCTGTCCTTTATCCTTATTCTCTCTGAAATATTGCTCTTCATTCTCATTCAATAGCAAGCAAAGCTTGAGCATTAAAATCTAGACTCCTCTCATTTATTTCCAATCATTTTCTTTGTGAGAAGCTAGTGAGATAAGATATTTGTTCCAACTCTTGAATCGTTGATTCCTAGAGTGTGTAAGATCTTGAGAGAACTAAACACTTCACCTTAAAGACTTGAGCTCATACATTGTGAATCTTTCATAAACCCTAAGGGTTTTGAGTGTTTTTATTGAGTGTATCCTTTCATTATAAAAGGAGAAGAGATCCTTGAGTGAGTGAAGCTCATTGATCCAAAAGAGGGGTTTGTCCTCTTGTTTCGTGCGACGGGCTCGTAAGCTTGTGTGTAAAGGTTTGCTATTCCACCTGTAAGGAAAAGCCACAGTGTGAGATTGGGAAAGTCTTAAGGGGGGATCTTTAAGCCGAGGAGTAGGAGTTACCGAACCTCATAAAAATCGTGGTGTCATCTCTCTCTCTCTCTCTCTCTCTCTTGCTCTTTCATTTGATTATTTGCATGCTTACCTTATCTTGATTCATATTATTTGATAATTGTTTTCACTTAGAGAAATATCTCTTGTCATCTTCATAAGTGTTCATTAATTCTTTTTTTTTTCAAGTTTAATCAACTTGTTAAAGTTAAGCTAAGTTAAACGAAAAAGTTGGAAATATTTTTTATATCCCTATTCACCCCCCCCTCTAGGACTAATTAGTCACTTACAATTGGTATCAGAGCCTAATCTCTAGTGATTAAAAGGCTTAACCGTCTTAGAGAACGATCATGACTTCAAACATAGTCACTCACGTTGAGGGTCAATCGAACAATAGACCCCCTTGGTTTGATGGATCAAACTATAGTTATTGGAAGACTAGAATGATAGATTATCTTCAATCTATTGACTACCAAATTTGGCAAGTCATCACGGACGGTCCCTTCGTTCCCTTTAAATTAGTTGATGGAGCACGTGTTCCTAAATTGCCAAATGAATGGGATAATGATGAAAGAAAACTATTTCCTTAAATGCTAAGGCAAAGGTCAATATGAATTGTGCTCTAAGCCCAAATGAATTTAATCGTGTTTCCACCTTCAATACGGCCAAAGAAATGTGGGATAAGTTAGCTATAACCTATGAAGGTACTTCTCAAGTGCTTGAATCTAAAATTGATATTCTTATGCATGAATATGAATTATTCGCTATGAAAAATGATGAAAATATCAATTCTATGATGTCTCGATTTACTAACATCTTAAATTGGCTTAAGCATCTTGGTAGGATCATTCCAAAATCCGATGTATCTCAAAAAGTGCTTAGAAGCCTTCCGGCTAAGTGGGATGCAAAAGTCACGGCTATCAAGGAGGCCCATGATCTAAATACCATGGACATTGATGAAATTTTTAGGTCCCTTCTTACATGGGAGATCACTCTAAAAGCCCGAGAAGAGGAATCCAAACCAAAGAAGGGTTTGGCATTAAAGTCATCTACTCAAGAAGATACTCTTGAGACGGAAAATGAGGACCAAGATGAGGACATCGCCTTGATTACTCAAAAGTTCAAAAGGTTTCTTCAACATAAGAAATTGAATGGTGGTAGGTTTATCAAAAGAAATGAACCAATAAATGATTCAAACAAAAGAGAACCTCCAACTTGCTTCAATTACGGAAAGTCAGGACACTATAAATCGGATTGCTTCAAGCTAAAGAAAGATGATGAAAGAAAGCATAACAAAGTTGCCATGAACTCCACTTGGGATGATGATGATTCAAACGCCTCAGATGAGGATGAAGATTCCGAGGAGACGGCTAACTTTTGTCTCATGGCAAAGGATGATGAGGTACAATTAGATTCATTTTTTGAAGATTGCTCTAAATTATCATATAATGAATTATTAGTATCGTTTAATGAAATACAAGAAGCTTTTGAAGATTTGCATGATGAATTTGAAAAATTAGCTATTAAGCATATTTCTCTCAAGAAAATTAAATCCCCTTGTGATAATTCTCGTTCCTCACTCATCTCACCGAGCATGCATGATGATGCTATTAAAAAATTGGAAAAAGAAAATTAATTCTTAAAAAGAACCATTGATGATCAAATCAATGTTCTAGCTAAGTTCACTAAAGGAAAATAAAATCTAAGTATCATTCTTGGAAGACAAAGAATAGGATTTGATAAGAGTGGACTAGGATATGACGCATTTGACAAAGATGCAATTCTATTGAAAAAGAGAAAACCATTATGGCACACATTCACCAAACAATCTCATTCTTCAAATTTTCACAAGCATGTTTATTGTTATTATTGCAAACAAAATGGACATAAAGTGAATGTATGTAATCATAGATTTAAAGAGACAAAAATGATTTGGGTTCCAAAAGGAACTTTTGTTCGTAATAAAAAACGTGAAAAGATTACAACCAAGATGATTTGGGTTCCAAAGGAAACTATTGCATGCAACACTAACAACAATGGACCCAAAATTACTTGGGTACCAAAAGGCGGCACTTAAACATCTTTTTGTAGGTATGCTTGAAGACAACCAACAAGGACAAATGGTTCTTTGATAGTGGTTGCTCGAGACATATGACGGGGGACAAATCAAAGTTCACCTCTCTACAAGCCTACGAAGGAGGAAACGTCACCTTTGACGACAACTCAAAAGGCAAGATCATTGGAATTGGCGCTATTTGTATATCCCCTTCTCTCTCAATTGAAAATGTTCTACTTGTTGATGGATTGAAGCACAATCTTTTTAGCATTAGTCAATTATGTGATAAAGGTTATGATGTCATCTTCAGGTTTAATGCATGCGTAGTTGAGAAGGATGGATCGCAATTATTCAATGCCAAACGAAATGGAAATGTCTATACTATGTTGCTTTGTGAATTGCATGATCAAAATGTTAAATGTTTCATCACAACTAGTGAAAGTAGTTGGTTATGGCATAGACGTTTAGGACATGCTAGTATGGACCTTCTTCACCGCTTGTCTAGAAATGATTTAGTCAAAGGCCTCCCAAAGACTAAATATTCTAAAGATAAAATTTGTAGTGCTTGTCAAGCGAGCAAGCAAGTCAAATCTTCTTTCAAAAGAAAGAAAGATATCACCACTACTAGACCTTTAGAGCTTCTTCATATGGATCTTTTTGGTCCGGAAAGAATTGCTAGCATAGGTGGTAAACTTTATGTTCTCGTCATAGTTGATGACTTCTCACGATTTACTTGGGTACATTTCCTTGCTCATAAAAACGAAACTCACTCCATTTTAAATAAATTTTGTAGAAGAATCCAAAATGAAAAAGAGTTTTCAATTAAGAAAATTAGAAGTGATAGGGGAAGAGAATTTGATAACCATGACTTAGAGGAATTATGTGATGAACTTGGTTTATCTCATGATCTCTCGGCTCCTAGATCTCCTCAACAAAATGGAGTTGTCGAAAGAAAGAATAGATCACTTCAAGAAATGGCTAGGACCATGTTAAATGAACATAGTTTTCCTAGAAGTCTTTGGGCCGAAGCGGTCAACACCGCTTGCCATGTTATAAATAGAGTCATCATTAGATCTAAATTGGATAAGACACCCTACGAATTATGGAATGGTCAAAAGCCCAACATTAGGTATTTCAAAGTTTTTGGGTGCAAGTGTTTTGTGCTAAATTATAAGGACAACTTAGGAAAATTTGAATCCAAATCGGATGAAGGAATTTTCTTGGGATATTGTTCTCGAAGTAGAGCTTTTAGAGTCTACAATAAAAATACCTTAACCATGGTAGAGTCAATTCATGTTGTTTTTTATGAGTCACCACTACCATTGACATCTAGGATTGACTTAGATGATGATGAGGTTATTGGGATTGAGAACGAACTAAATGATCTCAATATCTCTAACCCGCTAAATGACCCCCCGGAAAAGACGGAAGTCAAAGATCAATCCAATGATGATTTGACTATGTCTATTCCAAAATCATGGAAAATTGTACATGATCATCCAATTGACCAAGTCATAGGTGATCCATCTAAAGGGGTCGGCACTCGTTCTCAACTTAGAGACTTGTGTAATTACATGGCTTTTGTGTCTCAAATTGAGCCCAAGAATATTCTTGAAGCTCAATGCGATGACTCATGGATCATTGCCATGCAAGAGGAACTAAATCAATTTGAACGAAATCGAGTTTGGCATTTAGTTCCTAAACCCAATGATCAAACCATAATAGGCACCAAATGGGTTTTTCGAAATAAAAAGAATGAAAATGGTGTGATTATTCGTAATAAAGCAAGACTTGTTGCCCAAGGTTATAATAAAGAGGAAGGCATTGATTATGAGAAGACCTTTGCGCCCGTGGCTAGATTAGAAGCAATTAGAATGCTTCTTGCATTTGCATCATCTAGAAACTTCATGCTTTATCAAATGGATGTCAAAAGTGCGTTTCTAAATGGTGTTATAGAGGAAGAATTTTATGTCAAGCAACCACCCGGTTTTGAAAATTAACATTTCCCTAATCATGTTTTCAAATTAACTAAGGCCCTATATGGTTTGAAGCAAGCCCCTAGGGCTTGGTATGAAAGACTTAGTGGCTTTTTGCTCCAAAATGATTTTTCAAGAGGAAAAGTTGACAACACACTCTTTACTAAAACCATTGAAAATAATTTATTGCTTGTTCAAATATATGTTGATGACATAATTTTTGGATCAACAAATGAATCACTTTGTAAAGATTTCGCGGTTAATATGCAAAAAGAATTTGAAATGAGTATGATGGGTGAGTTGAACTTCTTCTTAGGGTTGCAAATCAAGCAAAACTTGGATGGTATTTTCGTTTGCCAATCCAAGTACACTAAAGATTTGCTAAAGCGATTTGGTATGGAGGATACCAAACATGCCATAACTCCTGTGAATACAACTACCAAGCTAGACAAAGATGAAAATGGTAAATGTGTTGATATCACTAAATATAGAGGCATGATTGGTAGTTTGCTCTATCTTACCGCTAGTAGACCGGACATCATGTTTAGTGTTTGTCTATGTGCTCGTTTCCAATATTGTCCTAAGGAATCTCATCTCCTTGCCGTTAAATGAATTTTCCGTTATCTTAGCGGTACAATTAACTTAGGACTTTGGTATCCACGTGACACCTCTCTTGATCTGATTAGTTATTCGGATGCCGACTTTGCCGGTTACAAAGTTGATCGAAAGAGCACAAGTGGCACATGTCACTTTCTAGGGCACTCACTAGTTTCTTGGTCTAGTAAGAAACAAAATTCCGTTGCATTGTCTACCGCCGAGGCCGAATATGTTGCGGCCGATAATAGTTGTGCTCAAACTCTCTATATTAAACAACAATTGCTAGATTATGGTCTTACTTTCAATCATGTTCCTATTAGATGTGATAACACAAGTGCCATTTGTATTTCCAAAAATCCCATTCAACATTCTCGCACCAAGCACATAGAAATTAGACATCATTTTATACGTGATCATGTATCTAAGGGCGATGTTGAGTTGGTCTTCGTTAAAACAAATGAGCAACTAGCTGACATTTTTACAAAACCTCTTCAAGAAGAAAAATTTTCAAAAATCCGTAGAGAAATTGGTATGGCAATGAAAAATGAAGTTGTTTAATGATCGAAATTTATTTTTCACTATTGAAGGTGGCTAGTTTTTATATCTCTTATATTGCTTAGTTTTAATTTCTATTTTATTTAGAAATATTAAATTTTCTTTTTGTCAGTCGACTGACTTATACTCATCAGTCGACTGACGGTCACCCTGTTCATCATCGTTTTCGCCTGATCATGTCAGGCGACTGATGATTCCTATCAGTCGACTGATTTCTGTAAATCAGTCGACTGATGAGGAAGAATCGGTCGACTGACAAATAGCATATTTTCTCCAGTTTTTTTCTGGTCAGGTCAGTCGACCGACATTGAACAATCAGTCGACTGATTTTTGTTTTTCAGTCGACTGACAGTCTACTTTCAGTCGACCGATTCAGGAATATTCCAGAATCAGTCGACTGACGGAGACAAGTCAGTCGACTGACGAGCAAATTAAAGTCGTTTCTAGGGCCTGTAACCGCCGCATTTGCTCTTCCCGACTTCTCTCCACATCTCCAAACCGCTCTCTACACGTTCTTCCACTCATTCACTACCTTTTCTCTCTATTTATTCTCCTTTTTCACTTCTTTTTCATCACACTTTAACTATTTTCAAAATTACTCTCATTTCTATCCTCATTCTCTACAATGGCTTTCATCCTCCCGTTTCTTCTTGCTCTCTCCACTCTCATGGCACCTCCTCGCTCTGATAATCCTCCTAGAAAGCGTCCTCATTCTTCTTCTCAGCGAAATCGCCGTATTCCATCACCACCCCCTTCACCTTCTCCATCTCCATCTCCATCTCCACCTTCACGGTACCAAGCCCCTGCGGATGATGATGAAGATGATGCACCAATGAGTCTTCATGCTCTCTTTCCTAATGCCAGTCATCTTGTCGATTTTCTTCGAAAATTTGAGCATCGAGAACTTTGCAAAACCCGAATCGTCAAAAACTCCCTCTACCGAGAGTTGAACATTCGACTATTCTCTCTTTTTCAGGCTATAGGCTGGAGTCACTTTGTGTCTCTCGACTATCCCGCTCACGAACGCCTGATTCAAGCTTTTTACACTACTGTTGAAGAATCCTCCTCAACCGGTGCTCTTGTTGCCTCTGTTGCCGATATACCTATAACCATTACTGATACGCAATTTCGAAATTGGTTTCATATTCCAAGCGTTGGCCAAACCATTTATCTTCAATATGAATGGTATCAAAGTAGCACTTTTGAGCCAAAAGACGCTATTGCCATCATTTGCCACTCTCCGGAGAATATTCATCCATCCACCGTGCTTGAGACCAAGCACCTCATTCTCGAAGCCCGGTTAATTCACAAAGTGGTCACCTATTCCATTTTGCCCAAATCCGGTGGCCGCGATCATGTGTCACATTTTGAAGCCTATATCGTGTTTTGTATTCTCACCAACCATCCTCTCGACCTAGCCCATATTTTTCGTAAGCATGTAATGGCTTGCAAAAATTCAAGGAACAAGAAGCTTTTCTACCCTATTCCAATCACCCACATCCTTCACCTCTACGAAGTTCCAACCGAACACGAAGCTATCACTAATGTGAGTCTTCCTGTGGACGGTCGATGTCTTAGCCAAATGGGTTTAGCTGTCAGCCGTGACGGTGTTCTCATGCCCAAGACTGAATCCACATCTACCCGTCGTCCTCGCCAAGTTCCTCAAGCCCAACAGCATGCTCCCCCTGCTCAAGGACAAGCCTCTTCATCCTCGGGTCCTCCCGGTGATCTAGCCATGGTCCCGGCTGGCCCTTTGCCATTTTACCCGGATCCTCACACTGTACTCCTTCGTGAGATTCTCAGCGGTGTCAAAAGAAATGAGGAAGGTATTTTTCGCAATACGGAATCGATTTCTCGCAATGAAAGGAAAATTGTTGAACTTTCCACTGATTTCAACACTCGTTTTGCCACTCTCAATCTCACGCTCGAAGAGATTAATAATGTCATCCCTCCTTTTTTATGTTGCCAAAGGGGGAGAAATGTGTGTTTTGGGGCTGCTTAGTAGTTGGTTGTTTTAGCCTGCTTTTTGTTTGCGTCTTGCATTTTCATTTATTTATGCTTTTAGTACTTGTGGCACTGTTATGCTTTTACTTCAAATTCTCATGTATTATTTAACGAAGATATCAAAAATGAGAATATGTTCTTTGTGTTTAAAATATTCCACTATTGTTATATGCATAAAGTCAGGGGGAGCATATTATAAATGCCACCCTCATTATCAAACACGCAATATTTTGTCATCATCAAAAAGGGGGAGATTGTTGGCCAAAGGGTCAATCAAAGAACAATTATCCGTTTTGATGATAACAAAATGTTAAGTACGTGTTTTGTACTAATGTGTCTATCCAGTTGAGCATTACAGATTAACAGGATATTTATCGAAAGCTAAAGAAAGGACAAAAAGATCAATTCACGCTTATGCTTCAGAAGATTGACGAATCAAGAATTGGGGTAGATAGGATGGTGAGCGAATTGTATCAAAGGGTTTATGCAAGGATTTCACACTTATAAGCTCATCCTAATTCAAAAGAAATGAAATGGCACAATCAGGCGACTGACCATGCAAATCAGTCGACTGAATGCACTGTCAATCGACCGACATTAACACGTCAGTCGACCGACCTCGCCAGAGAGTTTTAAGGCTATTTGACAGTCGACCGACATTGAAAAGTCAGACGACTGACGAACATTCAGTCGACCGACATTAACACGTCAGTCGACCGACCTCGCCAGAGAATTTAAAGGTATTTGCCAGTCGGCCGACTTTGAAAAGTCAGTCGACCGACGAAGTCACCAGTCGACCGACAGTTCATGCCAGTCGACCGACCTGGACAGAGAGAATTTTGGTTATTTGCCAGTCAACCGACATTGTAATGTCAGTCGACCGACAGACAGGAATCAGTCGACCGACCGACAAGAATCAGTCGACCGACGAAACTAAAAACGGCCATATTCAGAGCATTAATGGCTCTCACCTGTCCCCAGCTACCACTACTCTCATCTCACTCTCCTAAAGTGAGTCTCACTCTCCTAAAACTTGCCCTAGCTATATATATGTAGAGATATTGATTGAACCAAGTATCTCTCTTCATTATTCTGCAGAAAAAGCTGTCCTTCATCCTTATTCTCTGTGAAATATTGCTCTTCATTCTCATTCAATAGCAAGCAAAGCTTGAGCATTAAAAGCTAGACTCCTCTCATTTATTTCCAAACATTTTCTTTGTGAGAAGCTAGTGAGATAAGATATTTGTTCCAACTCTTGAATCGTTGATTCCTAGAGTGTGTAAGATCTTGAGAGAACCAAACACTTCACCTTAAACACTTAAGATCATACATTGTGAATCTTTCATAAACCCTAAGAGTTTTGAGTGTTTTTATTGAGTGTATCCTTTCATTATAAAAGGAGAAGAGATCCTTAAGTGAGTGAAGCTCATTGATCCAAAAGAGGGGTTTGTCCTCTTGTTTCGAGCGACGGGCTCGTAAGCTCGTGTGTAAAGGTTTGCTATTCCACCTGCAAGGAAAAGCCATAGTGTGATATTGGGAAAGTCTTAAGGGGGGATCCTTAAGCCGAGGAGTAGGAGTTACCGAACCTCGTAAAAATTGCGGTGTTATCTCTCTCTCTCTCTCTCTTGCTCTTTCATTTGATTATTTGCATGCTTACCTTATCTTGATTCATATTATTTGATAATTGCTTTCACTTGGAGAAATATCTATTGTCATCTTCATAAGTGTTCATTAATTCTTTTTTTTTCAAGTTTAATCAACTTGTTAAAGTTAAGCTAAGTTAAATGAAAAAGTTGGAAATATTTTTTATATCCCTACTCTCCCCCCCCCCCCCCCCCCCCCCCTTCTAGGGGTAATTAGTGACTTACAGTTTCTACTATCAAGAGGAACTTGAATTTATCATACTTTTTAGGACGCCTCCACCTAAGTTTCATGTGAGACCTAATTTCCCCCAATTGATATTTAGCTAAAGCATAAATTAAGAATGGATATGGAAATTTCGTCTTTTTACGCCCTACCCTCCATTCTTAAGCATAGTCCAAGTAGCCACAAACTATCTTCACAAGCATGTAATCACACACATCTTTGGGCAGATATGGACAAATTTGTCTACCCAATATATCCATAATCATCCAATAGCGAGGATCGACTTTAACTCATGGAATAGTTAGAATTATAAGCCCCACCATAAATCCATCGCAAATATCTTGAACCATAATTGAAAAAGAAGGGTTTGGGCGAGGGAGACATTTCTCACCACCTACTAATTCAAGAGGAAGATTCCATACCGTAGCAATTGTTGAGGCTGACACTTCAATAATCCAATCCTTCTCGATCTTAGTGATAAACTCCTTAGGTACACGCCTATCTATATAATCTAAATTACAATAGAAAGCATGAATCACTAAAGGATTTGTGCTTCACCAGGCAAACACAAAAATTGAGGCAAGATTCATCTCATAGAATACTTTTTTTGGTGTTTTCAATAGTGGTTTCACTATAGTTATCTTGAAAGAACTCGCACTCGTACTTGAGTTGATTGGATGTACAAGAAGAAAAGAATTGACCTCCGTGGCTAATAATGTGTGCTTGTACTACTTGAGAGATGAAAAGTCAAAAGCCAAAGGGGAGTATTTATAAGAAAAATTAAAATCTTCCTAACACTAGGAAATAATCATGAAGGAAAGTTTATAACTTGACTATAAAGACAATACATATTATGGAATAATAGTATAATCATCTAAAAACTCAAAAAGGAAAATACCAATATTTTCCAGACCTGTCATATGAAAATTTTAGTAACTTGGACCAGGATTTTGACCAGAATGATTTGAAAAAGACATAAATCAGTATATTCCCAAAAGTAATATAAAAATTAATATATTAGTCTACCGATCGATCGCTTGAGTACCGATTGATTGGTGGCATAATTTCTAAGATTGTATATATATTTATTATATTTTTTCTTGTTTTTCTTAAAGATACATTCTTAAAAAATAATAATTAAAAATTTAGAAAGGAAAATGATATAAACTATGTTATATCTCCCCCCAAACTTATATATATAAGTATGTATATATATTTATATGTCTATTATTTATTATAAAGTAAAAACACAATATCAAAAAACTTTTTTTCTTAATATATATATATATAAATTTTTGTGTACAAAAATAAATGATACCAGAATATAAAGCATTTGTGGTATAAATAAAATAGAAACACAAAAATGCGAGAAACACGAGCGGATGACAGAAATGTCTACAATGATCGCTCACACTCGCGTTTTCCGCACCTATCTAATGTTCGAGTGGATCCCGAGGACGACAAGACTCACCCTGGAGAGGACTAGGTTGTACGCCTCTCAGCAAACCTACCTCATCCCAAAGTGTGGCCATACCCTCTCGGAGTGCGGCTATGTCTACCCTAAGTCCCTCCCACTTAGCCCTGGTGAGTATGAACACCTCCGGCTGAGCAGGTGGATCCACCGCATAATCTACTACTGGTGTTGGTGCTGGTGGTGGCAATGCTGCTACTGCTAGCCCTCGCTGGCGCCGAGGAATGAGATAACTACGTGATCGTGTCCATTCCAATGCACCGCAAGGTACACAAACTGGCACAACCTTGTCCCCATCATCGGGCTTGATACCTGCATCCCACATAAACCTCATTGCCAATGTAGGGAAAGGAATCTCGTAGCTCAGATTCTCGATCGCCGACTGTTGTGTCATCTTCCGCATCGCCCACCGCATCTGCTAAAAAATGATGTGGGGGCTAGAAATCCAAAACCCTTACTGAAAATCATAAGGGGGCAGGTTGAGCGATCCCCGACGCTCAGTCTTGTGCCCCTGCGGGTACACCTGTGCTCTTAACATCTCATCAACAAACCATCTTCAAACTTGTCCACCTTCTTGGTACAAGTCTTGGAGTCATCTTCAAACTTGTGATCACAACACTCTAGTGAATCTAATCCATCGATGGTTCTGGTGTCGGAAGAGTAGGATATGTGTCCTGCAGATCAAGAGGGCAGTCATTCGGTAGCCCCCAGGTCTGGACTATCGACTCAGGAGTGATCTCAAGATCCAGATCCTTAACATAGGTAAACAGCCGCACACGGTCCTCCTCCAGCCGAACCTCTAATCGGAGCTAAAATGCTCGCAACATATCCTCATAAATATGCTCGGAGGGGCTAGACAGTAATGGGTCGGTGAACAGGCTCTCTTGCGCCCTGAGGCGCTCAGCTCTGCCATAGTAGCTCTCTTGGTGCACACCATCGCAACCCAAAAGGAAAAGAAAAATAGACGGAAATAGAAGTGAACTAAGATTTCTTCGAACGATCGCAAGAATCGCCGATCGATCCCTGGTATAATCGAACGATCGAAGAATTTGCTTGAACTATCACTGTGGATGGCGAACGATCGCTCGAATGGTCTAACAATCAGAGTAAACAATCGATCGATCACTTGAAAAATTTCTCAAAAGAACACTTGATCGATTGTATAAATGACTAAACTATGACTTACTAGTGTATATATTATCTATGTATCGGCGTAAGGTCTTGACAAAGAGTAGTTTTAGAATTTTTTAGGATTTCTTTCTGGTAACTGAAAATGAAAATTATCTTTCTATACAAGGTAATTTTAAAAAATAATGCATTAACTCAGGTGGGTCCCAACTCTCATCTCTCCACCTATCTCGAACGATTGAGTACCTACCGATCGCTCGGCAGCATTAAAATATTTTATTTTTATAATTTTTAATATAAATATATTATTATTAATTTTTAATATATATGTAGATATATTATGTTGGAGAATTTAGAAAAATAGTTTTATATACTATATAAATATATATATTTTTCAGAGACTTTTTTTGTCTTAATATATTTTTAAGTATAGATACTATAAGAAAAATTAATAGAACATAAAATATAAGAAAATTCCTAATTATTACACTCGGCCTAAATATTAGGTATTTTTTTACCGAAGCCAATATTTAATGTCGATGGCAGGACATTTCTTTTGCACTCAGCCAGGATCATCCGTGAAATCTATCAACTTGATAGATTCGGTCTTCCCTTGTATACTATAGTAGTATTTTAGTTTTTACTTATTTTCCTTAACACGATTTCTATTTTATTTAATTAGTTGTAACTGAAACTTCCACCATCGTCCTATTTCATCGTAGCTTAAGGTATCAAAGAATTTTCATTGATCATATTCTTTGCTAACAAAAATTCCCATTTTAGATGGAATTTCGAACTTCGATCCTAACTGATCTTTTATCAGAGCTTGTACTAAGAATGGGAACGTAGTTTTCCCTTTTTGGTCGAAAGAAAGTTCACAATATATCACGGCTTCCCGAAATATCTCTATATGATCGTAAATAATATTTGGGATCGAAACCTAATATCCTTGATCAAAATAATAAAGCATTTTAATAAGTGACGACCCTCGTATATTGCAAAACTTAAGACCAAGTTGTATCATAATAATACTATCTAAAAACCATAGTTTAGGTCGAATTTTGGCTTTTGCAATCCCTCCCATTAATAATTTTTGTCATTATTGCCACAAATTTTCCTAGCCATTTCACGGGTTGTAAGATCAGGAGTAGATTTTTAAAAGCTTTTCTTCTAAGTCCGAGGGTACCTTATCGGGAATATGTCATGCTTTTGCAATGGTGTTAAGGGATATTTCTACTTCATGCCCCTGTACTTTCGTGTGTAATACTCTGCTCATCTCAGGGTCTTTCATATATATATATATTCTGGTAGAATTCCTGAACTAAGTCAGGGTATGTGACCGATAAAGCAGATTGCAATAGATTTTCTAGTCTTCGTTTCTTAAGTTCTTCCATGGCCCTTTCTATTGCTAATTTTGAATACTCATCTCCAAAGAAGATACATTCGCATTTTAATTTATGATCAGCCAAGAAGTTATTTTCGGTCATTCGTAAGGGTAAATTTGGTAAAGTTGTTTTATGACTAACCATTAAATTTTTATCATTTTTTTTACTTCTGTTGAACTTTGTTTCCTTAATTCTTCTATATAATAATCTATCAGGATATCTGAAATAACTTTCGATGCAGGTTTATTTGTTACCTTATTTTATATTGGTAATTGTACTTCTTGCAACGTGTCTAGTTGATATGCTAAGAAATTGTCGGGCGGTTTATCTACCGGTTGAGGTACTAGTCCTGGTATCGACTTATCAAGAGCATTTACTATGAAACACTCTCTATTACTAGTTAACTTATAGCCGGATTAAAAAATGTTTTTCCGAACCTTCATATTTCCAAATGATAAATCCATATCCCTAGTTCTACAGTTTATACATGCATTAGCAGTTGCTAAAAATGGTCATCCTAGGATTATGGTATTTGCCTAGTAGGATCATAGACAGGTTCAGTATCTAAAACAATGAAATCATCAAGAAAGTAGAATTGATCAATTTGAATAATAATATCCTCTACTCTACCTCGTGGTTGTTTAGTGGATCTATCAACAAGTTGTAAAATAATCGACGTTGGAGATAATTCTTCTAACCCTAACTGCTGATAAACTGAGTAAGGTAGTAAATTTAAACTAGACCCTAAATTATGGAGAGCTTTTTCTATTTCTTAATCTCCTATTATACTGGAACTAGTTGGTGCTTCAGGATCCTTATGTTTTGGAGGCGTAGTGCTTGATATTATAGAACTCACATGATTAGTTAATAGTATTCTCTTAGTATTATTGAGTTCGAATTTTCCTCTTTTACATAAATCCTTTAAGAATTTGAAATAAGCAGGAATTTGTTTAATCGTTGTAAGCAGAGGAAGATTAATCTTTACTTGTTGGAAAGTTTCAAACATCTTTTGAATCTTTTCTCCTTATTTTTGGTAAGGAACAGGATCTTGTAAGCGTTGTGGGAAAGGGGCTTTTGGTTCATAGCTCGTTTTTCCAGCTTCTCTTTGTGGTGTCAAATTATGTTTCTCTATAACAAGTTCTTGTTTCTTTTCAAGAACTAATTCTAGTTCTTTTTTTATTTCTAGATTTATTTCTTCTTTATCATTTAGATTTATTTATTTTTTTATCATTTTGTTTTTTCGTCCTTTCCTCAAATTTTTCTTCAGCCTTATTGTCTATGATTTTACCACTTTGAAGTGTAGTTATTGCTTGAACAGTTTCTATGGTTGACTCTTCCACAAGAACTATATTCTCAATCATATGTTGTCCTTTAGGGTTTATTATTGGTTGACTTAGTAATTTCCCTTCTTCTCTTCTATTCATGGAAATAGCTATCTTCACGATTTGGGTTTAAAGTTTAGAGATAGATTGGGAATGTGTATGTAGGAGTTGCGTAGCATTTTTAAACTCGTTCAATACACTCCTGATTTCTTGTTCAAACCCAGGTGGTCTCATAGGTGGTGTATTGTTGGGATTTCTAAAATGTGGCTGATTAGGATTTTGATTAAAGGAATATAATTGATTTTATTGTTGATTAGGATTTTGGTTAAATGGTCGGAATTGATTGTTGATTAGGATTTTGGTTGAATGTATTATTCTGAGTTTTATAAGAAAAATTAGGATGATTACACCAACCCAGATTATAGCTCTTCGAAAATGGGTCATTATTGGGATTGGTAAAGGTGGCATTAACATCCTCAGTGATATATTCAGGTTCTTATTGTATTTGGGGACAGTTATTAGCATAATCTGAATGAATGGCACATACCGAATAGACTTCTTGAGGTGTGGGATTCACGTAAGTGTTTCTCATTAATTAGTCAAACTTTTTATTTAGCTCATCCACTTTCGATGTTACTTCATACATCTGACTTATTTCAAATGCATTATCTGTTCTTTTAGGATTAGAAAGGATAGTTCGCAGAACTCTATTATCAGACATATTCTGTTGTGAATCTTCACTGAGATTCTTAAAAAGATCCCATAAAAACTCTACGGGTTTTTGTGTAAAGGTTCCTCAACAAGCTGCATCGAATGTATTTTTATGGCCCTCTCCTAGTCCTATATAGAAACTACGAACTAACTCCTGACTAGGGAATCCGTGATGAGGAGATTTTCGTAAAATTTCATTAAATTGCTCCCAAGTCTCATAGAACTGCTCACCGGGTATTTGTGAGAAGATTAATATAGCTCTACATGTCTCGTAAGTCTTCTCTACAAGGAAGAATTTATGTAAAAAAATCTTTCTGGAGCTTTATCTAATTACTTTTAATATCTGCCGATATTGTACCGTACCAGATTTTTGTTTTATGTTTCAAGAAATGAGATAATAATCTAATTTTAAAATCATCATCAGGACATCCTCTCATACGTATAGTAGAACAGACCTCTAAGAATTCATCTATGTGATGATAAGGGTCTTCTTGAGCATGCCCGTGAAACTTAGACAGCATATTAATTATAGTAGGCTTAATTTCATATTGGTCCGCCCCAACTGGTATCGCGATTTCTAATAGGGAAGTATATTCTTGAGGAGTATATAAATCTTTAAAAATTGCGGGCGGAGCCACTACTGCATTATCATCCATGTTTTTATTATTTAAATTATTTAAATTCTTTCTTCTATTTATTTGGTACGTTCGATTAATTTCAGTGTCAAATATTTCAGGGGATTATTGATTGAACGACGTCCAAGCATAAACAGTTAAATAATAATATTTAATAAAACAATCAAATATAATAGTTAAAGAATGCAACAATTATGATATTTCTGATTAGATAAATTATGATATTTCTGATTTAATAAGATTATTTAAATCAGTAAATATTTATTTTATATATATTTTCTTCTTCCAGATTATCTAATAGTAAATTTATATTGTTTCTTCTTTTTTACTGTTATGAAAAGTTAAAATTTTATTTTTATATATATATTTTTCTGATACTGTGTAAATGATGCAAATCAATTGTATGCTTTCTGTTTATTTTTGTTTTCGCACGAACATAAGTTATTTCGATCAATCACTAGTCAACCCGAACGATAAGTTTTGATCGATCAGAGGACTTACTGAACGATCGGAAAATTTACTGATCGACTGTTGATACTGTCGCTCGATCGATGGCTGAAATTTGTGAATTTTCTGGAAAATTGTAGTTTCGGCAATGATTGAATATCTGCAAGACAAAATAAGAAAATAAGCAAAAATAAATTAAAATTAACACAATAATTCAAAGAACTTCAATACAATAATCTGAAATATCCATTTGATCCCCAACAACGGCACCAAAAACTTGTGATCAGTTCAAGTCGTGTGAAAAAAAAAAGTGTTTAGAATGAAGAATTAACACGATTTAATTTTACCTCTCAGTTGTAAGTACGTGAGTAGTATATAGTATAGTTGGGTAGAAAGAGTATCGAACCACATAGATCAAAGTCGTATTTCAAATAATTATAAAGTGAAAATTTCAATTATATTATAAACGATGTTTTGATTGATTGGTTTTATAAATTACTAAACATAAAATAAATAAAAGATATAGTTTTGTGTTTTGAATCAAGATAAAAAAAGTCTAGGGTTTTGATCTAACTCCACTACTAATCTCATAATATAGTCATTTAATCTTATTATTGCAAGAGGGAGATACATCTTATATGAATCATATTAGTAACGCTACATGTAGTTGCTTAATCCCCAAAGAAATACAATCGATCCGATTCACTATAATCCATCTTCGATTAGTATGATTGTTGCATGCATCTATACTACAACTACTCCTAAAACATGAAAGTAAAAGCATGCTAATAACCATCTTCTCTTAGCATGGACTGTGAAAACCTAAGACTTTATCATGCCAATTAAGAACCATTATGTAGAAACCATTATTAAATCTTCGGGGTTCCAACCCTAGCAATAAAATATAGCTGTTCAAGATTAATTATTAATTGTTAATTAAATCTAAGAGAATAAGAGAATTAGCAAAAAACTCTTATTTAGATTATACGTTCGGTCTCTCACTACATAATCATCATATAAGTGCTCTTTAGCTTCCCCGCTTTGCAATAAAATAAATTAAAGTTCTACTTTACTCGACTAGGGTTTCGTTGGAAACCCTAGATACCGACTAGCCTCTCATAAAGGGAGGAGACTACATCACTGATGTAGCAATCATCTTCCTGATTGGTTAGTTGGTTCTTGAGAAGAGTCTTTCTAGAGAGAGACTTTATATTTTGTATATCTCTCTATTGAGATGTGGAAGATAAAGATATCTTCTCTTCATAAAGTGTTCTCATATTTGTAGATAAAAGTTGGTGTAATCATGGCATATCTTTGTTTTCACTCCAAGAAGACTTGGTGTGAGGACCAAGTAAAAGCTGTGAATGGACCAATATGCCCTTCAATACACTTGCACAATGAGTCAAAATTTCGGTAGTGTGTTTTCGCACGTATTCAGATGTCGGTGCTACCGATCGATCGGTGGTCCATAAATTTAGATATTTACTTATTCTATGATTTTTTGCTTCAGCTGCTTGTACTTTGATTCCCTGACTTGTACTTTACTCTAAATTGAGTGTTTTCATCTTCAAAATGTCATTTCGGATTAAGAATATTTGCTAAAAACCTGAAATTAACTCAAATTCGTATTAAGGCCCTGAAACATGCTTAAACACATAACTCGGATAAAAATATCTTATTAGTAAAATAAAGAGACTAACAAAGGATTAATTAACACCCATAATATCAAATATTCTATTCTCATCAGTGATTTTCATTAATATAATGATTTCCCTGTCCCTTCTTATCACATGTTACTTGCTCGTCTTGTTAAGGATCAGTTATGTCCACTTTTGGTGTGCGATGTATGGTTTTGTCCATCGAGTAGAGGTACCTTGTTGGGGTTTTGTCATACGTGTGACTAATGAGGAGTTATGTCTATGGTTGGTGTCCAACCTTGTTATTCAAGCGTGAGTCACTTTGGCATCGTTCTAAGTTAGAGACCGAGTTTTTTTCCCTGTTGTACCATATGGGATCTCCCTTAGGGACTTGATGACTATAGGTGCGTCACGATGTGTCAACCTTTTTTTCCGGTGTTTTAGTTTCCCTTTTTACTCGTACCGTTGAGGGATTTGGTGATTAAGTGTTCTCGTGTAGGCACCATGAGGTGGAATTACCTTATTGGAGTCGTCAATGGAAGGTGTTTTCCCTTTCAGTGACCAGTGTGTGTGTTACCCCTGTATTACTAGTTATTGTTTGAGGTTACCTTGCTTGGGATACGATGTATCTGTGTCCTTCAATTGTTATCTATGGACTTGAGGCCTAATTGTAGTGATTCATAAATGACGAGTTATCGATTTGGTTGGTATTAAAGGATGTGATTGTGGGCCTAGGAATGATTATCTATGATAAAAGAGTTGTGATTCACTGTGTGTGACTTAGAGATACGAACTATGATCTTGCATTTTCGCTAGAATGTAAGTAGTGGATTTGAGTACGAATATTGAATTATTTATTGGGAGTAATAATGGTGTTCGAGGAAACGAATTCTTGTTATTTAACGATGGATAAATCTTTGGAATTAAGATATGTTCAAGCCCATTTATTAACGACGATTTTTTATTCAAATATTTTGAAATTGATTTCATTGGCATTATGGTAAATCATTGTTTATAGTCTTTTAAGTTCAGATATGAAATTTTGGTGACTCGCTCGAGGCATGATTGTTTATTAAGGAATGAATGAATTATTGTTGTAGCATGATTTGAGGAATTAAACTAGGATAGTGACTAGCCATGAAGAGATCGTGGAGTTGATGATAGTTATTGATGTTATGCAGTATATTATGTGATTAGAATGTAAATTTTAGACTTTATTGGGCCTAGGAGGTGTGAATTGAGGTGTGTTTCAATTACCGTTGATGGAGGTTAGAGGTCATGTAATTATAGCACAATGAGTGGTAGTTAGCGCATGATTACAGCCTTAGTTATAAAGGAGTATGAGTTATGATCTTGAAGATTAATTGCGATTGACTTCTAAGAACTCTGGAATTTGGAATCTGAGTGAGTCTTTCTATCTAACCGTGATGTATTGGGTGTAGAGTAACAGTGTGGGCATTAGCAGTACCGACGTACCGTAGTAGTTGCCTTATTATCTTCCACGTCGTTGATCGTGTCCATAATTTTTTAGAGTGTATTGAACAACCATGTTTTCTCTTCCCCTCATTGCGTACTTAGAGTGCGGGTATTTTCACTTCACGGTTATGTCATCTGTGCACTTCTATGGATTTTCAGTGGTATAAGTCAATGCGTGGGGTTGAGGTCGCTTCACACTTACGGCTTGGTTGATTTATTTAAACCTCACACTAAGGTTAAGATTGTTTTCTTTAAGGTAAAGGGACTTCGCCGATAGGTAATTTAGTTACCCTGGTTATGTTAGAGTTCTTTGATGATAGGTGATGATTATTCCATTTAAGGTATAGTTTAATGTATGATTTGTAGTACCTTAGGGCTTTAGAGTTAAGTGATTGGCATTAAATAGTGAGGTTTTGGTGTGTGATGAACTTATTGGTATTAGAGAATAAGTTATGGGACACAAGGTATTATAGTTTGCAGTAATGTTTAATTGACTTAGGAACCTAGATGGGTTATGTATGAATTAATGAATTGTGTTTGAGGTACGATCATCATCGAAATATTAATTAAAGGATCGAATTAGTAGTACCTTCTTGGGAGACTATTAGATTTTAAAGGTTAACGACTTGATGAATTGAGGCTCGAATGTGATGTATCCATATGATTGTGGGTTGTATTCGAATGTTGAATTATGATTAGACTTTGGAGATTCAAAGTGTACCTTGGGCGATAGGAAATTGTCACGCCCCAAATTTCCTAACTCCCATACGAAGCCTAAGAAGTCCGAGGGTGACGTAAACCGTACACTAAACACTAGATTAACCATTGCGGAAGACGAAATATGGGTCTAAACAAACCCTTCAACCTAACAAATCCCATGCCATAGGCCATTAAACCATGTCATTAGCTTAATAGGAGAAGTAGTGTAACCTAGGGAAGTGAAGGGAAATAAGTTAAAAATAGTACACAAAATCAGTTTTCACCGAGTACTCGGTAACCATTTTATGCCCAAAACCCTCAAAACTCTCGGGTGGATTTAGGGCCCTTCGCGCAAAGGCGTGGACTTACACACTACAAATCTATCCAAGTACTCGGGGAGGATACGATTCATAAGCCCCATGAATGTTGCCAGTGCATTAGTCACACCAAAAGGCATCACTAGAAACTCGAAGTGCCCATACCGAGTGCGAAACACGGTCTTCGGAATATCAATATCCCTAACCCATAACTGATGATAACTGAACCTCAAGTCAATCTTTGAAAATAACTTAGATCCCTTGAGTTGATCGAACAAGTCATCAATTCATGGCAATGGATATTTGTTCTTGATCATCGTCTAATTCAACCTACGATAATCGATGCATAACCATAGTGAACCATCCTTCTTCTTAGCAAAAAGAACAAGAGCACCCCAATCGGAAAAACTAGGGCGAATAAAACCCTTTGCCTTGAGATCATCAATTTGCTTCTTTAATTCATTTAATTCCATCGGTGCCATTCGGTACGGCGCCATAGAAATAGAATCGGTACCTAGTACAAGATCAATAACAAACTCCACTTCGTGAATCGGAGGCAAAGAAGTCAAGTCATCGGGAAAAACATCCCAATACTCGCTCACGACATAAGGTACCTCGACGTGACCATGAACCGTATCATCGGATAATAGAATTACCAAAAGAAAAGTAGATACGTCACTACCCCATAAGCATTAGGAAGAAGTGGAAGAGTCGTTTCGATCACCAAAGAAGTGGAAACGCTTACCCTTAGGCGTGCACACCGACACCCGACCTCTAAAGCAATCAATCTGTGCACGAAAGGTAGATAACCAATCCATGCTCAAGATGACGTCAAAACTCGTCATGTCTAGGAGAATAAAGTCAAATCTTAACGATCATCCAACAATCACAATCTCATACTTACGACACACTCTAGACAAATACACACTACCACTAACCGGTGTGTCCACCCATAAAGGTACACAAAGATATGAAACAGGTATACCCAAAGTAGATGCATAAGCAGAAGCAATAAAAGAATGCGAAGCTCTAGAATCAATAAGAACACGAGCCCAACACCCGTACATAAGAAATGTACCTCGCACGATAGAAGTCCCTACTACACTGTTTGCTGCTGTAACTGCATAAGCACAGCCCTAAGAATGTGGAAACTGCTGGATAGTTGATACAAATGTCATAGCCTGAGAACCCTGAGCTGATGGTGTTGGATGTTGTGGTGCTCTATACCTAGACTGACCTGCTGGCTATGTAGCCCTCAACTGCTGCCCAATCCTACTCGTAGGAGTGCCACTGCTCAACTGCGAACAGTATTTGGCGATGTGGCCCGACTGTCCACACTGAAAGCAACCCCTGTTACGCACTACACCACTATTTTGTCCCTATTGACGAGACTGATTGCACTAATAACACACCATATTCCGACGAGTAGAACCAGAAGATGCTCTAGCAGAAGGTGCGGACTGTCCCGGACGCTGGTACTTCTCCTGTACAATCGGAGCTGAAACGATATCATGCTGCCTCTTCTTGTTCCCAAAACCCGAAGAAGAAAAACCTCCAAAGCTCATGTCCCTAGCCTCACGAGCTAGTCAGCCATCCCTTGCATCTTCATCCACAAGTAATGCCTTTGTAACGGCCTCAAGATACGTCGACATGGTAAGCACCGAAATTTTTGACTTGAGATTGCCCCTCACAAAATGTCGGCCATTAACCTCATCATCCACCACCATCTCTGGTGCGAATCGAGATAAGCTGGTATACTGAAGCTCATACTCGATCACTGACAAATCACCCTGAACCAACTCATTGAACTAGACCCTTATGCTCATCTTAGCAAGATGTGGAAAATACCGATCCAAGAAACATGTGTGAAAGTCCACCCATGTGATAGTCTGAATATCCCTCATGTTTGTGACAGACTTCCACCAACCCTTAGCATCGCCAGTAAGTTGAAACGACGCAATCATGACCCGTACATCATCATCAACCACCTTGAGAATATCAAACCCGTTGGTAATCTGCTTCAACCAATCATCGGCCACCCACAAAGAAAGGTATGTCCAATCATACGAAATCCCGGAGAACCCTTTGAGCACGCGAACCCTCGTACTCAACATGCTGTCTTTGAGGAACTTGTGCCATAGTTGCTGCTAGATCACACACAAACTAATCACCATCCATGAAAGGTGCAGCCGGTACACGCTCCCCAACATCATGATGCAGTGGCAGATTCTTGTCCATAACCGGAGGTACTTGATCTAGTGCATCACCCTCTCTAACGACACGCGGTCGACCTCTATGTGGCGGTATGCTCTCTAAGTACAATCATAGTACGCCAAACAAACCCTCAAAGCCATGCCAACACACGCATAAGTCAACGACGTATAAGAGACGAGAACTAATACGTAAACATGTAACATAAAACCAACCAAGAAGCGTAAAGATGTAACGACCCTTGCCCGTCGTCCCATAGAGAAATAACACGCTCTGATACAAAGTTGTCATACCCCAAATTTCTTAACTCCCCAACGAAGCCTAAGAAGTCCGAGGGTGACGTAAACCGTACACTAAACACTAGATTAACCATTGCTGAAGACGAAATGTGGGTCTAAACAAACCCTTCAACCTAATAAATCCCATGCCATAGGCCATTAAACTATGTCCCTATCCTAGTAGGAGAAGTAGTATAGCCTAGGGAAGAGAAGGGAAATAAGTTAAAAATTGTACACAAAATCAGTTTTCACCGACCATTTTATACCCAAAACCCTCAAAACTCTCGAGTGGATTTAAGGCCCTTCGTGTAAGTGTGTGGACTTATGCACTTTACCGAATACTCGGTGGAATCACTACCGAGTACTCAGTGACCCCCAGTTTAAAACGGGCTTTTTCTTTAGAAATTTGAAAGGATTTTTTCATGAAACGTGAAAAACTCCATTTTCCGGAAAATTTCCAATTTACCACCACAATCTCATGCAAATTCAAAAATGGAGAGAACATAAAAACTTCATCATTTCATCATTTAACATGTCCAGAGTAATAAATAACATTGTTTTCACAATTTCACATAGTTTTACATAACGACATCAAAATGCCCAAAATAATCTAGTTCTCGCGCATGGCGCTCCAAGGAACATACATCATGGTAACCTACTCGACTAACATACTAGCTAGAAAAATAATAAGTTTAATGCTTACAACCCTAAGCCAAAATAAACACATGTGCAATTCCTCAAGTAGGCTCTACAAAATAAGTAATTCGTCCCCATATGCACAAAATGAGCGAAATCACTATCGTGTCTCCACCGAGAGACTACGGGCCTCCCAGAAAGGAATCACCACTTAAAAATATATATAAGCCGTGGGGTGAGCTCACTAGCATAGTAGAGGAAGAGTCTTCGCCTCAATCTCGGTAGTCTGAGTGGTACCAACCAACCAAGGTTCATGCCACTAACCCTAGGTCGGTCTCTTGTTCCATATGGCTCTCATGCCAATCCGGAACCCCATCGAACCCAACAAACAAGTTCCCCAACATGCTCACATCATAATTATTCACAATTATAGCATGCCTCAACATCAATATCATAAACACACATATATAATAGTTCAAGTGCAATATGACTCAACACCCCTCACATTACACACTTTACCCAATTCATATTAACGAATACACACTCTACCCATTCACAATGAGAAAGAGTACCACACCGATTCTTTCCAAGTGATTTTGACACTTCTCACTTTCAACAAGGAAGGCGGTTGCACGAGACGACCCGTAACTAAAGATTCGTATATCGAATGCACAAGACGACCTGCGACTTTGAGAATGAGACGACTCACCCTATACCCCATTCCCAGACACATTAGTTCCGTAGGTTGGGAACACCTCTGGCCAGTTGTTACAACGATTCAACACAAGACTACTCACACATGAGTACACAACCCGTATAAACCGACACCCATGTTTTTGACATTACATGGTGTACCCCAAAATGCATGAAGGTTCTCAATCATAACTATATGCCATCACAATACATGCTTATATCAATTAGCATTATACTGGATCCAAATCACCACAAGCTTACAATTTCACATTTATAAGCAAGTTCACATTTATAGCAATACTTCTCAACATGCTATTTCATAATACATGCTAATTTATTAGGCCATATATTGCACTCACATCATCACAATACTTACAATTTCATATTTAATAAGCAATAAACCACAACATTAATTTATATCACAAAATCATGTTCTCAATAGCCTAAATCACCGTCTAAGTTGTCAAGACCCAACTCACATATATATTTACGGCATATACACACATAGATGCACACACCCTCGTATAAATATGAACAAAATTCATTTTCCCCCTTCCTCAATTCCAAGCAAGCTTATTCAAGAATGCCCAAAAGAGGTCTAACTCAAGCTACCCCTCCAAGGGTCCAATAGAATAGCTTCCAACTATCAACACACCACATAAAAAACAAGATTTACTATGGTGTTACAAAAAAACCGAAACTTATACATAAGTGGCTCCAACCACAAGAATCAACTTAAACCCTAATGATTTCTATTTAGGGTTTCATAGAGAGTTGAAAGCTCAAGAGTACAAGATAAAAAAACTTACCACTAGCTCTTCATAAGATGCAATTCAAGAACTACCCAGTAGAACTCACTTGGTAGATGAAAGCCAAATCAACCTTCCATAAACATGAATAGAATGAGGGCAAAATCAATACCAACTCAAGAATTTAAAAACATGAAAACTAGGGTTTCTGCAACAAAACCCTGGAGTGAATTAGAAGACTTACCAAAGTGATTCAAGAACACCACCAAGAACTATCCCCAACTAGCAAGAAGAGGAAGAGAGGGCAGAGTTTGTGAGATGATTGAAGTATTGCAAAGTGGCTAACCCTAAAGGGTTGTAGAGAATCTCCACTCACCATTCTCACCATCCAAGGATGGAGAATAATGCAAGAAAAATGAAGAGATGATCCAAGGATAGACATGAAGTCTTGCCAAATGAAATATCAAGAATAATGGATTATTGCATTTGAGTGCCAACCAAACCAGGCCCTATGATCCAAGGGTTGAGAACAGAGATGGGAGAAGAAGATCAAGGGCTAGAAATGAGACACCACTCCAAAAGTGTAAAATGATCAATATTTTCCCAACTTAGGGCCATTTACAAGAGTGTCATCATGACTCTTAAATACCCTTTTACCCATTGTCATCCTCTCTAATTACTAACATGTCACTCATGCCCCAACACTTAACCAAAATCTCTACACTTTTTACATAAGTGCTCAAAATATGAAATTACTCATTTATCTTTCGGTCATTTCTTTTCCGAAATCGTTTTCAATAATTTTCATTATTCTTAAAAATGAAAATACAACATGCAACTTATAATTTTAATATCACATAAAACATGTAAGTCATGCTAAGCTCATAAACACATTAAGCACATAATCACATAAGCACTTTTACGCCTAAATTAAAATTTTAATTATTGATTAAGTACTTATGTGATTACATGCTTAATGTGCTTAACATGCTTTGCATGTATTACATGTCAATTAAATTCGTAAGTTGCATATTGTATTTTCATTTTGTAAATAATAAAAAGTGTCAAAAATGATTTCGTAACTTTAATGACCTAAGGGAATAATGGTATTTTTACTAGTGTAGAGATAGTGAAAAATCCTAGAAATTGGCTAAGTGTTGGCAAGACTTTATAATGGCATGCTTGTAATTAGAGTGTGAGTGTGATTGACTTTTGTCTTGTCACCTTTACGACCTTTGGATCTCACTTACCTTTCTCCCATCTTTAATCTCAACCATTGGATACTAAGGCCTTGTTTGGCATTCAAGTTAGCTTTATATGTTATGGGTTTAGTCTTCCTTTTGCAAGACTTGTTTTCAACCCTTGGATCTCTTCTCTTTTCTCCCACATTAATTGTGGACCCTTGGATGAGTTTTGAGATAGTGGAGAATCTCTACAATTCTCTTAAGTCTTCCAGTTGAAGACTTCTTCTCCTATCACACAAACTCTATCATTTCTCTTTTCTCTCTTTTCCCTCTTATTTTCCTCAACTTTTTGCTTGATTCCATCTTCATTTGCTTGGAATTTGAATAAGTCTTGAACATGAAAGTTCGAGATGGTGTTGTTGTCTTCAATTTGAACTAAGGTTTAGTAAGGGTTCTTAGCCTTTTGGTTTATCCTCTTTCCAAACCCAAACAATTCATTTCCTAAGATTTTAGTTCCAAATCTTAGTGTGTTATTTCTTTTCTTGTATATTCTTATTCAAGGTGCAAGGTTTTGGACTTTCACCGATTAAATCTTGTTGTGGTGGTTCTTAATTTCACTTGAGTTTCACTCTCCCCATTGATTCCTCTTTCAAGAACCCTAGATTAGCTATTATTGTGAAATTGTTCCATCCTTGTGGTTAAGACCACTTTTGGTTGATTAAAGCTATAATTATCACTCTGTTAACCTTTTTGTATTCATTGTTATATTACTAGCTTGGGAGGAATTGTGTTGATTGAATTCACTCTTGGGAGCTTCTTTAAATCCTTTGTTTGCTCCGTTGTTGGCACCGCTTGAGACCTTTCTTGCACCTTTGCACGCCTTTGTTTGGACTTGAGGTAGAAGAAAAATGAGTCATTTTAATTTCGTATAACATGGGTGTGTTCGTTTATGTATATATGCAATTTATATACTTGTTGAGTCTTTACAACTTAAACACGAATCTAGGCCCTTGAAAGCATGAAATTGTGATGTTATATACTTATTGTTGAAGTTGCTTATATGTTGAATTAATATGAGCATGTTGGCATTCATGAGAATGACATTCGGAAATATGATAAATAACATATTTATGTTGATACATGGTTCAATTGAGACTTAATTGCATATTGAGTACACCTATTGTGTTATATCCATTCGGTGTCAGTTTATGCCCAGTCGTGTAACCATGGGTGAGTAGACTTGTGTCGGATCGTCGCAACAACTGGACAGGGGGTATCCTCACTACCCATGGAACTAGTAACTATGGAAATGAAGGTATGGGGGAGGATTGTTCCAAACCCTTTTTCTCATGGGTCGTCTAGTGTTTTCGATCTTCTTTGTTGAGTGTATACATCCTCTCAAGTGAATGATCTTGGCGGCAATCTACCTTCCTTGATGAGCTTGTATTCTCAAAAGTGAATGGTTGGAGACTTTATATTTATTGACCTTAGTGGATAATGTGTGTACCATAGGTTAGTGTTGAGTCACATAGCATTCTACTAGCTATTATGTGATTAAGTTGCTTTATTGATGCTCGCCTTATTGTTAAATTATATTAATATTGAGCATGTTGGGGAGATTGTATGTTGGGTTTTATGGGGTCCCGAATTGGCATAAAAGTCATGTGGGATAAAAGGACCGACCTAGGATTAGTAGCATGAACCTTGGGCTAGTTGTACCCCTCAGACGACCGGGATTGAGGTGGTGACACTTCTTCTACTAAGCTAATGAGCTCACCCCGTTATTTTAAATCTTTTTCAGGTGATGATCCCTCCACATGAGGCCTCTAGTGCCGGCGGTTCATTCGGCACTTCGTCCCGCTATTTTCTTTTGCATCAATAGCGGTTATACTATTTTGTAGAGGATAAGAATGTTTACATGCTTCTTTTGGTTTACTTCACAAACATGTATGAAACGTGTATTTGAGACTACTCTTTTGACGGCTAGTATATTAACTGAGTTATATTTGATGTACGTCCCTCAGAGCGCTATGCATGGGGACTTTATTCTTTTGGTACACTTCGGTGTCGTTGCTACTAAAACTTCTCTCTTTTGCAAAACGATTTCTTGTAATGCCATGGGAGAATTTAAATATTAAATTCTATGAACTCATTCTATTTTAATGTTTCTAGTTGTGTATTGATACTATTATATTTTATTAGGTTACCTCCGAAAACGGCGTTTTTCACGATTTATAAATGAACATTTCCGGTTTTTAAAGAAAAACTCGTTTTTGCTCACCCCCGTAGCCCCGGTAAAGTTTCATATTTTAAAAATAGCTTTAAACTCATCTTTGTAAATATTTTAACTTTTCAAAGCCGGTGGTATAAAAAACGAAAACCGGGGGCATAACGGATGGTTTTTAATGGATTTTCAAAGAAATCTTCCATCAAGGTTTTATTCATTTTTAGAACTTCCACATGATTTTTCTATGCTGATGTATGTGTTCAGAGTGGGTGGTTTCAACGTCGGAGGTCACGGTTAAAAACCCACTTTTTATAAGGTTTTGGAGTTAGTTTTTCTCACTTTCGGCACCTGGGCCAATCGACTGGGCTTTCTAGAGTCTATTTCCACATAAATTATGATATTTCTGCCCTGACTAGTCAACTGGATGTTTCTGGGCATTCGACTGGTTGTTCCAGAATGCATTGCCTTGTCCAGTTCAGCTTCGTTTCGACCCCATTTCACTATTTTTGACCATAACTTTTGTTACGTAAATTCGATTGAGGTGTTCTTTAGCTCGTTGGAAAGATGACTTCAAGCTCTTGATTGTAGCCTTTTTGAGTTCGTTATGGTCATTTGATTATGACGGTTCATTTCGATCTTTTAGACCACTTGTCGATTTTCGGGGATTCTTTGGGGATCTTTATGAAATGTTTTGGAAACTTTCCTAAGGTTTCTTAGAGAGTTATTTAAGATACTTTTAAAGGTATTTTGAGTCCTTGTACTTTATTCTTTTTCTCCTTTTTGTTTAATTTTTCGCATTATGTTATTCTCCTTGATTTCTTAGACTCATTCTCGAGTTCTAGAAATTTTGGGGCGTGACATACTCCCTCCATCCCAAAATAAGTGTTCACTTTCATAACTTCATCCGTCCCAGAATAAGTGTCCAATTTTGAATCCCAATACAATATAATCTTATACTTTCCCAACTTATCCCTCTTCATTAACTTCAAAAAATAATGGGCCCCACTAAAAACTAAAACTATACTATATTTTCAAATGACAAATTTGGATATACAAAATACCCAAAAAAATTTGAAAAGTCATATATGGACACTTATTTTCGGACAAATGGTATATTAAATATATAAATTAAAAATCTAATTACATGATATTAGGATTTTGATTTTTTTTAAAATCTTATAGTCCAATTAGGATGACAAATTATAATTAAATAATTCCTCAGCAAAAGTGCAAAATACTCCCCTAAAGTATCCTCAAGTGAGGAAAATACCCTCCTATACTATAAAAGTGAGCAAATCAATCCCTTAAGTTATCAAAATTAGGAAAGTTGCCCCATTGGACCCACTTTTTGAAGGTCAAAATACCATTGTACCCATATATTAACCTTTTGTAAAATATAAAAAAAGGGGTTAACTTTATTTATACCTCTGAGATTGGTTTTATCTTCAATTAGACTCCCTCAAGTTTAATATTATTATTTAGTTATATAAATGATTTGTTATATATACATTTTACTATAAACGATTTCTTTTATGTCAAAATAAAAAATTAATGCCGAAGTTTTTTTTTCTTTATGCTTAAATGAGTTATTCTCAGTATCTTAAGCCATAACTCCGTCGTTTGGCAGTTTTAATCCTTATTATTGAAACATGAAATGTGTTTTAAAATAATCAAATTTTAGGTGCCAATTCTTTTGTACAAATTTTGGTATTAACTTTTTATTTCGGCATAAAATAATTATTTATATAAATATATATATATATATATATATATATAATAATTTATATAACTAGATAATAATGTTAAAAGATAAAAAATAATATACCCTAATTGGTAGTTTGAAAAACAAAATATTTCGGCATTTATTTTTTAATTCGGTATATATCAAAAAATAAATTTGTTTATAATAA
The DNA here is from genome assembly GCA_963922005.1 of Cornus suecica. Lineage (NCBI taxonomy): Eukaryota > Viridiplantae > Streptophyta > Magnoliopsida > Cornales > Cornaceae > Cornus > Cornus suecica. Next base: position 29,395,164 of record OY998241.1, read on the forward strand.
TATATATATATATATAATTATTTCTATAACTAGATAATAATATTAAAAGTGGGATAATGTTGGATAGAGATAATAAAATTTGAGGGGAGTAAATAAATTGAATCTTTATTTTCAAACACCACATATCTCACCATTGAGGGTAGTTTATGTGTTAAGTGGCATTAGAAGTGTAAATGACGTAAGTTTGAAAAAATAAGAGGTGTAAATGAAGTTTGTCAAACTTGAGGGCATCTAATTGAAAATAAAACAAACCTTAGGGGGTGTGAATGAAGTTAACCTTTTGTAATTAATTTGTTTACAAAAGGTTAATATATGGGTACGATGGTAATTTAACATTCAAAAAGTGGGTTCAGGGTGGCAACTTGCTTAATTTTGAAAACTTGACGGACTAATTTGCTCACTTTTATTATATTATTTGAGGATAGTTTAGGGGGTATTTTGCACTTTTAGCTAATTCATCTATTTATCACAAGTTTATTGTTATTACGTGTATTACATGTGATTTTCACTTGTATATATATACCAAACAAATATATATATATAATGACACATAACTTCCTCAGTAAAATATTAATGTCAAAAATCAATTGAATTGGTTACTCTACGAAATCAAAGGAAATATACAATGAGCTGGAAAGGGTACGAAAGAGGTGGAAATAACTTTTAATCACATTCTAATTAGATTTACGTTTTCAAAGTTTTCTCTTTTATGTAGACCTGTCAACGGGTCGGATTCATACCAGATCGAGATCAATCCGATCCGAATCCAATAAGTACAAATTCAACCCGATCCGATCCGATAATCCGATGAATTTTCACACAACCAATCCATATCCAATTATATTTTTGGTCGGATCTCCGATCTGATTACCCTAACCCTTGAATATATCGATTTGCTTACAAAAATTGGAGTTTTACCACTAAACTAAAAATTGAAAAAAGCAAATAAACTACAAATTCAACATCCATTAAAGAGTACTACTTGAATATCAAAAAGATCTCATATATATATATATATATATCATAAAATACCTAGCTATGATGATCTTGATGCTAGTTGTCATGGTGGGTTTAGACCAATTGTAAGCAATTGAACCCCGCTATTCCACTTAGCCATAGACAAATTATTTTGTTGAGCTTGAGAGACACATGGTTAGAGAGAGAGAGGGAGGGAGAGAGAACTCTGAGAAGGGAGGAGTGGCCACAGTAAGAACTAAGAAGTTTGAGGAGAGAAATTAGGTTTTTCTTACATAGTTACATTACATATTTAAATTTTTTCTTTTTTATTTTACCAAAAATAATAAATTAATACTTTTAGAACACCAAATCTTAACTAGCATAAGATTCCTTGTTATTTTACTTGATAGGTAACGGGCCCATGACTAGAGAAAGTTTGAATTTATTAGGCCATGTTTGTTTACCGGTTATGGTTTTATATTTTTGGTCTTATCATAGTTTTTTGAGACCAGATCATGTTTGTTTTGACTTGGTCTCAAAAAATATAATCAGACCAAGTTGGACCAAATTGAACCAAAATGACCTTTTTTTGGACCATAATTTTTGGTGGTTATATCTGGTCTGGTTATAAAATCTATCCAAAATCTAACCAAAATGTCCTCCAATAATTGAACCACATCTAACCAATATATAACCAAAATATAAAAATAAAATAATAAAATAATGAATAATAAATTAAATAATACATAAAAATAAAAATAAATAAATAAATATAATAATAAATTAATAAAAATAAATGAATAAATAAAAATAAAATATATTTATGAATAAAATAATAATATAAATGATAAATTAAATAAAATATATTTAAAAATTAATATAAATAAATGAATAAAAAATAAACAAAATAATGAATAATAAAATATATTTATAATAAATATATATAATAATAAATAATAATATAAATAATAAATTAATAAAATATATTTATAAATTAATTAAACAAATAAATAAATAATAATAAATAATAAATTGATAATATAAATAATAAATTAAATAAAGCATATTTATAAATAAAATAAAATGAATTAATAATAAACAAAATGAATTAAATAATACATAAATAAATAATAAATAAATAAATAATAAGCAAAATGAATTAAAAAATAATAATAATAAATGATTAAATATAATAATAATAAAAAAATAATAAATAATATAAATAATAAATGAATAAAATATATTTATAAATTAATTAAAATAAATGAATCAATAATAATATAAATAATTAATTAAATGATTTATATTTATAAAAAAATGAATAATAAACAAAATGAAATAAATAATACATAATAATAATTAATAAATTAAATGATTTAAATAATGAACAAAATAAATAAAATAAAATGAATTAAATAATACATAATAATAAATAAATATAATAATAAATAATAATATAAATAATAAATTAATATAAATAATTTTAGAGACAAATAAAAATAAATGAATAAATAGTAATAAATAATAAACAAAATGAATTAAATAATATATAAAAATAAGAATAAATAAATAAATAATAAGAAATTTGAATTAAATAATACATAAAAATAATAATAAATAAATAAATAATAAGAAAAATGAATTAAATAATACATAAAAATAATAATAAATAATAAGCAAAATGAATTAAATAATACATAAATATAATAATAAATGAATAAATATAATAATAAAAAATGAATAAATAATAATATAAATAATAAATGAATAAAATATATTTATAAATTAATTAAAATAAACAAATAAATAATAAATTATATGAATTATATTTATAAAAAAATGAATAATAAACAAAATTTAAGACTAGACCAGTTTGTCAAATAGGGTATGGTTCAAAGTAGTTTGGAACGAGACAGTTTGTAAAACATGGTTTGGTTCCAGTTTTCTCAGACTTTGACCATTAGACCAGACCGCTTAGCAAACAGAATTTCAGAACATCACTCAGACCAGACCAGACCGAACCAGAGATAACCGGACCAGACCGGTTACCAAACGGGGCCTTAGTGTCATCTTCTCGTGTATATATATATATATATTAATCTGTATATAGAACCACCCAATATCTTATATAGTGAATTATTCACTAGTAGTAATAATTAGTGACCTATCATTTAATAAATAAATAAAAATTGATAATTAGTGTCCAATCTAAGTATGCAGTACCAATTATTAATAATAAATAAATAATAAATAATAATTAATATTTATATACTGATAAAATACTAAATATATATACATAAAAATATCAAATTTATATTGATATATATATAAATCTAAATCCAATTTGTTAAGAAATCGAATTATCAGATTCAGATCGTAATCGGATTATCGGATTTTATTTTCAATCCATATTCAGCTAATCGGATTCGGATTCGAATTAGATTCGTATTAAATCCAATTCATTGACATGTCTACTTTTATGTTAGATTATTAATTGCAGTTGTAGCTGAGATTCAATATTATAGTCCATTTACGATTGTTAGAATCAGATTATTAATTACAATTGTAGATGAGATTCAGTATTATAGTCCATTTAGGATTATGATTGTTAAATATAATTGTAAATGAGATTCAATATAGTTTTTTTTAGGGATAATTTTATTTACATCTCCTGAGGTTTGTCTTATTTTCATTTGGACCCTCTCAGGTTTGCATATCTTCATTTACATCCCCTACTTTTCAATATTCTCATAACTTAGACCCCCTGAACAATAACATCCTCATGAATTTTTTTTAAAATCCTTAAACTACCCTCAATGTCTTATCCTTATTCTGTTTGGAAACAAGGATAATGTTTTTATCAATTAGACCCCCTCCCATCATTTAATAATTTAATTTGTATTAAAATTTCAAAATATATATAAAATTTGAAAAAATATATATTAAAATTTGAAAAATATTTTAAATTCGAAAATAAATATAAAATTAAAAAATATATAAAAATTTTGAAATTATTTTTTTTTCAAAAAAACATATTAAATTTCAAAAATAAATATAAAAATCACAAAAAACATAAAAAACATAAAAATTTGAAACAAATATATAATTTTTTTAAAAAAAAAACATATAAAATTCAAAAATATATATTAAATTTCAAAAAAAATTATAAAGTTGAAAATAAATATAAAATAAAAAATATATATAAATTTTGATTTTTTTTTTAAAAACATATTAAATTCAAGACAAATATATAAAATTAAAAAAAACCATATAAAATTCTAATAATATATATTAAATTTCAAAAATAATTATAAATTTCAAAAAAAATATAAAATTTGAAAATAAATATAAAATTCAAATATATATATATTAAATTTCAAAAAAAAAACTAAATTCGAAAATAAATATAAAATTTAAAAAAAAAATTTAATTTTCTCTCTCTCTCTCTCAGACGCACACCACACACACACACACACACACACACACACATATAGATCTATCTATATATACACACACACACACATATATATATATATAAGTCGCCGGCCGACCCCCTCCCACCGCATCCCCGTCGGCGCCGCCCCCTCCCACCACCGCCTCCCCGTCGGCGTCGTCCCCTCCCGCCGCCCCCTCCCCCCTCCCCCGATGGGTCTATATATATGTATAGATCTATATATGTGTGTGTATAGATCTATATATATATGTGTGTGTATATATATATGTGTGTGTGTATGTGTGTGTGTGTGTGTGTGTCTGAGAGTTAGAGAGAGAGAGAGATAGAGAGGAGAGAGAAAGAGAGAATAAATATTGAATAGATATTGGGATGTTTGGTTTGAGGGTTAGATTGATTCTAAGGGGGTGTTTGGTTTAGGGTTTAAATTGATTTAGGGATTAAATTGATTTAAGGGGTGTTTGGTATAAGGGTATTTTAGACATTTCACACCATGAGGGGGTGTAAATGAAGATATGATAACCTGAGGGGATTAAAATGATAATAGGACAAACCTCAGGGGGGTGTAAATGAAGTTATCCTTTTTTTTTTATCCAATTAGGATTATAAGTATTAATTATAATAAATTATAATAACTTTCAATTACATTACAATTAGGTTTACGTGTCTAGAGTTATCCCATACAAAGGATTATTAAATAATTGTAGATGCGATCCAATTTTTTTTTTCAATTCGGTTTAGGATTATAAATTATAATTAAATTAGAAAAATAATTTAAAATTTTAGTATTCTATCCCAATCATATTTTTTTTTATCTATATATTCAATATAATTTAATACAATTAGATTTTAGTGATAAGATTTAAATACATAATTCATGCATAATTAAGTGTTGATGCATACAAATAGGATTTTATTTGAATTGGAGTTATAGAATTCTATTAATTGTTTTAGTTATAATTCAAGTAGAAAGTTGATTCGAGTTATAAAATTCAATTAAATTTTATAGTTATAATTCAAGTATAAATTGGATTGAAAAATCACATAAAAAAATTACACTAAATACTGAAACATCAAAGTTCTTCAAACTTTTAATATTAACTAGTAAAAAACACGTGTTTTGCACGTAATTTAAAATCTACATCATAAGTAAATAAAAATATTAATATTAAAAAATATGAGTATTATTGTAAAATATGATAAATATTTAAATATATTAATCTCATTATTAAAAATATTCCTTTTTGTAAATAGTTGCTTTTAATAGTAGTATAGCTAAAAACTAATATTGAGAATATAAGAAAATATATACTAGACTATCACTACCATTAGGATTAGGTATCATGACTTTTTAATCACATCACAATTTGGTTTACGTATTCAAAGTTATTCGCTTTACAATTAGGATTAGGATTATTATTTGCGTGTCCAAAATTATTCCCTCTACAATTATGATTAAGAATATTAATTATAATATAAGATTCAATATTATTGTCCATTTATAATTGTTGATGGGATTTATTATTTTTTTATCCGATTATGATTATTAATTATAATTAAATTACTGTAAGATAATGAAATAAAATATAAAAAATAATTTAAAATTTTAGTATTCTATTAAATTCAGATTTGTAATTTATATATTTAATAAAATTAAAATTTAATTAAATCTTAGTGATAAAATTTAAATACATAATTCAGACATAAATAAGTGTGGGTGCTTTTAAATATGATTTTATTTGAATTGAAGTTATTGAATTCAATTAAATATTATAATTATAATTGAAGAAGATATTGCATTGAAAAATCACATAACTTTTTTTAACTATGAATACTGAAGAACAAAACTTCTTCACAGTTTTAATAGTATCTTACCTTTTAAATTCAAAATTTTCAAAAATTCATTTGATGAATTCAAAGGCATTTGTTTTCCTTGATATATTGTGCGACTACTAACTACATTATACAATAGCAATCGAGCACTGGTACACTAACATACAACTATACAAGGAGTGAACTTCCAAAGAAAAACATACAAGGCGTAAAATGACAAAAAAATAAAATAAAATAAGAAATAAAAAATTTCAACAATTTTCGATGGTATGATTTGTCTTTTTCGCATTATGCTATTGTTGAAAGTGAACCATCCCGTGCCACTTTGTTTGCCATAGAGTATGCAGAGTCTATAGTGACACTACTCTACACACACTCTCTGCGGTCTCATCTCACATTCATTCCTCTCTCTTTTCAAATTAATTCCAACCCCCCTCTCTCTCTTGTCTCATCTTACATTCAATTCCTTCCTCTCTCTCTCTCTCTCAATTTCCAATCTCTTCAAAAGCACCCATCAACCCCTCTCTCTCTCAGCTTTCTCTCTCATGGCTTCAGTACTATCTGTTGAACAATCCCTGAAATACAAGGTATATATCTGTCTCACCAATATCCCATATCTTCTTTTTTACTATATTTCATTATTGATCTCTCATTATGAGTGTTCTAAGCTCAATTTCTCTTAATTCTCAGACATGGGTTTTGAAAGTCTCAATCCACTGTGATGGCTGCAAGACAAAAGTCAAGAAAGTTCTTCAGAGTATGGATGGTAATCACTCTAGACTTCATCCACAATTTTCTCTTCTGTTTTTTCACTCATTTTCTCAGCAACCAAGAATTGGGTTTTTCTTCTTTTGCTATGGCCCCTCCCTTTTCTCACTGTGTCATGATTATATCTACAGGTGTTTATACAACAACTATTGATTCCCAGCTACATAAAGTGACCGTTACAGGAAACATTGATGCAGAGACCCTCATAAGAAAGCTTGAGAAAACTGGTAAGCACGCCGAGCTATGGCCGGAAATTGTCCCCGGAAAAGAGAAGAAGGCCGGAAAATCCAACAAGCGTGAAACACTAGAGCACCCAAAAGGCAATGACGATGACAGAGACGACCCAACTGAGAATATCGAATCCCCTGCTAAAAAAAGCGGGAAGATTGATGGGAAATCCCCGGGAAGTTCTCCCGCCGGCGAGAAGTTTCCGGCAACTGACCAGAAGGGCAGTGCAGAGAATGGAGCTGTTGGGGAAACTGGAAAGGGAAGTGGAGGTAAAAAGAAGAAAAAGAAAGGGCATAAATGTAATAACAGCAGTCAAAGCTCATCATTTTCCGGTGTACCGGCGGGTACCGGATTGGAGACTCTCAATCCGGGTCTTCTCCAAGAATCGGGTCAGATTAATCTGAGCCCTACACGTCAGCATATGGACTTCTACCCGCCAACTTTCCTCCCTCATCCAGTGTACGTGGTGAGTTACAGTGCGGCCAATCCCAGAGTAATTGCTGGTCCAACTTATTACGTTCCTCCATCACCGTACACGTATGCAAACATCAACCCAGAGGTTTATCATCATGTGCAATCAGGACCGTTGGATTCGTTTACCCTCTTCAGTGATGAAAACACTAATGGGTGTCATATCATGTGAAGAAGTGTTGCGCTCAAATCAAATGTGGGTGTGTTTCGATAGTATTTTGAAAAATGGGGGTCATTTTGTCAATTATAAAAGGTGTTAGAGATTAGAGAATAATATTAGTTAACACCGCTTTTGGGGTTTGATGATGGTTTTTTCATATATAGGCTTTTTGGGTAAAAGGGTTGAGCTTTCTTGGTCTTGTAACTTCTAGTCGTTCCTAGTGGAAATGATCTTTTTGATAGGTTGTTGCTCTTTTGTGGACATTTGTGTATTGTCACATATTTGGTTCAAATCTACATCCTCTGCCCAGTGTGGAAATCACATATATCTGTAGGGGTTGTGGATGACTTGAACCTTCATTTTCATGTCTATGTTAGATTAAGTTATAATTACTCAATTTTCCCTAGACAATGTGTAATTTTTGAACGGACATAAATATTTTGTGAGTAAATTAGATTAAGTTATAATTACTCAACCTTTCACTTAAAAAGCATTTAGTTTTTGAAGGGCAATTCCATTTGAATATCTATATCTCGCTTCATAATAAATAGTGATGGTGAAATCACATCGACAATAATAAAAAAAATAACTATCGTGTATTCGAGTGATCGTTTTGGACTTCTAACATAGAATGTCAAGATTTCAGTCCGTGTTTGATGAATACACAATTGTTTTTATTTATGATTAATAATAATCACTTTTAATTTCTAATTTTCTTTGCTACCTCATGAGTTTTGTTATGGCTTGTTTAAAATTGATCTCGGGGAAAAAAAAAAAAAAAAAAAAACCAATAAGAAGAAAAATACAATCAACTGAAACAGACCTGCTATATTTCATTCCTATATCATGGTTTCACACATTATTTATTACCTTACCTAATTTTAAAATGAGCTAGCTTTTACAAGTAGTACTCGAGTGTACCTTTTGTTGAATCTGTCCAACCATATGAGATCATAAGATTTTAATAGTTGCAAAAAAGTATGGGTCATCTTTGCACTGAAATAATATTAAATGTACCAACATGCATTGAGTGTATAAATCAGCCTCATTCTAAATATTAGGGGCTATAAACGAGAAAGTTACCCTAAATTAGGGTCAATAAAGCTCAAATGTAAGGACAGGGGCAAAATTCTAATCACTAGAAGTTGATTGTAATTATACCTGTCAATGGATCGGATTAGGATCAGGATCGAATCAGTTAAATCCAAATCCAATTTGTTAAGAAATCGGATTATCGAATTCGGATCATAATCGGGTTATCGGATTTTATTTTCAATCCATATCCGGTAATATCGGATTCGGATCATAATCGGATTATTGACAGGTCTATTGATAATGATGACAAAAACTCCCGATCCGCGATCCGAATCCGATAATTCGACTGATTTTCACTTAGTTAATTCATATTCGAATTTCTTCATTATAGAATATCTGATTCGAATATCTAATTAAAAAAATACAAAAATACAAAAATTAATAAATACTGAAACAATAAATTATTCAGACTTTTAATAATTGTATTTATGATCAATCATTATTAATAAATAATAAAATAATTAACAACTAACATTTATATATATGTACAGTATTAAATATATACACATAAAATTATCAAATATATATTTATATATATATATAAATATATTTTATATCGGATCGGGTTAATATCGGATCGGATGACATAAATCCAAATCCAATTTGTTAAGAAATCTGATTATAGGATTCGGATCCTAATCGGGTTATCGGATTTTATTTTCAATCCATATCCGGCTAATCGGATCGAATTTGGATCGGATTCGGATCAAAATCCGATCCATTGACAGACCTAATTGTAGTGGTGGTATAATAGGGTACTAGTCTCTCAAACTGAGGACACTTGTTAGGTAACTTTAGCCTCAAATTTCTTCAGTGTAGATTATTCACAGTTACATGCCCTCTTCACAAAAACCCTCACGTAGCATATGTGTTTTTTTTAAAGGTAGGCTTTTACTCCACACACTTTGTCTCCTAAGGCTTCGTTTGGTTGGAGTGATCTGAAAGAATTTGGAAAGGTAAAAAAAAGAAAGGATAGTAATATTATTATATGTGTTTGGGTTTACATTTTGAAGAGAAAAGAAAAGATTTGGAGATTTGAAGATTTGAAGAGAAATGATAGCAAATTAAGTAATAATTTTAAAATGACAAAACTACCATCTATATTTAAAAGAATAATTTTCTTATTTAAATGATATAATAGTAATTTGATTATTGTCTTTTCTTTTCTTTTCTCTCATTTAGCTTATTCAAACAAGAATTATATCATTTCTTTTCTTTTCCTTCATAGTTTATCTAAACATAAATTTAAAATATTATTATCTTTTTTTTTTTCTTTTCTCTCATAACTAATATTATCCTTTATTTTCTTTTCTCTCATGCCCATCCAAACGAAGCCTAAAAAACTTAAATCCCTCACCTTCATTACTGAGAGAAGAGGAAATATCATTAGGCCATTTGGTCCGCTAGTGCTAATATAGCATATCTTGCCCTATCTCTTATAGTAATACAATGAATAAAAAGACATGACACCAAGGACCGGCATTGATGAGCAATGCAATCCAATCTCCTTTCTTACTGATTAGTTAATAGTTATTCTTGAGGCCTAAGGCTTATATCATTTTTATATAGGGGTAAATTAACATAAATAAAAATAATTAAGTGTATACTTTTTGGGTCGCCAGCGATAACCCCATGTAGTTCCCTCGAACTCTAATATTTGTATTTTTGTGCAGATATCACCTCCACTACAAGAAAAAATTGTTTAAAACGGGTAAAAACTAAAAACTAATAATTGTTGTTATAAGTTTTAGTGGCAGCTTAGCGAGTTTTACTATAAAAATTGTCACTTAAAGTTTCATAGCTATAAGTTTTTAAGTTATAGTAATTTGTGGCACTCAAGTTTGATATTCATTCAGGGTGGTTAAAAATATGTGTTAAGAACACACCTTTAAGACGGTTTAAATTTTATCTATCACAAGTGCACAAGTCAATTGTAGTATATAAACGGCTTGTGAAATATTATCGATCCCACAGAGACTAAATCGTATTTTGAATTCTCGTAAAATAATACTCTCGAATTGCTAGAAAAATATAATTTGTTATTTTGTGATTGATTAACTAATTAACTAATAAAACAAATAAAAATAGATTAAGACAAGAACAATAGAAATAAAATTTAGGATTTCCATACTCCACCACTAATCACATAACATAATTCTCACTTTGCTCAAGTACAAGAAGGCAATCCATAACTATGAATTATGTCATACTGCAAATAGTCGAATACAACCCCAAAAAGGATACCGTCAACCGGATTCGCTACAACCCATCTCCGACAGAGTTTAACTACTGCAAGCAAATTACTTTACTCTAATCCAGTCCTACAACATGAAATTAAACTAAAGCAAGTATATATCATCTAGCCGATGCATGACCTATGTAAATCTAGGGTTTCAAGTGTTAAGCATCATTGTGTAGAAAATCATAGATTAAGCATCCGAGTTCCAGCTCATAGTGAATAATCATGATTGGGTAAGAAAATATATTTATTTCATCTAAGACAAGAATTAAGAACAAATATATAATCTTGTATCAATAATAAAAACGATCACACATCTACAACAATTATCACAGTATGGTGACAACTTCCCCTCGTTACAATTGAAAACAAATAACATAACTACATTATTTGGCTAGGGTTATGCTTGATGACCCTAGATACCGAATTAGTTGTTCATGGTAGAAGGTGACTGTATCGTTGATGTAGAAACGCCTTCCATGGTCTTCTTCTCCAGATCTCTAGGTCTTGAATGACTCCTCCTTTAATGAATCTCCAGAGGCTACTCTGAAAATTATATGTGCATGGAAGCTCTGAAATTATGTGAAGAAAAGTCCCCAACTCTAAAATCGCCAGACCCCGACACCTGGGGTGTAAGGCCTTTTTTGCTACGTCTGCTCCGGGCGTAGAAACAACACTTTCTAGCCACTTTTTGTTGTTGTGGGCGTAGGTCAGATGTGACAAAATACTTGGAAACAACTTTTCTTCATAATTATGCCATTTGAACCCTGTTGACTTGCTTGTTAAGATTCTTGAAGTTGCGGCTCGAAAAAGTGACGTTTCTACTATACGGAAGCCACTTTTCTCTTGAAAACACCTCTTAAGCTCTCCTCTTAGATAGAAATAAGCTTGTCTTTAGTTAATTCACCAATGTTAGTTCTTTTTCTTCGTTAAGCTCCTAAAACACGCTTAAACACACAAACGGCATAAAAATACCAAATAATGGAATGTAATGACATAACAATAACAAGATAGGGGCTTAAAATGGACAATATTGAAGATCTATCACACCCCCAAACTTACATATTGCTACTCCCTTAGCAATGAATTCAGGAAAACTACCTTGTGATGATCTTTATTCTAGTTATTCTATACTAATCTATACTACTCCCTTGCTTTCGTGAGGGTCGATGATTATACTTGGCATGTGTAACAAGCCTTTTAAACCCCTTGGCAACACCGAGTGGACGAGTGAAGTCTTTTGAGGGTTGGGTATACTACCTACAACTTCTCCATTCTTTGTAATCACGAATTCATGCATTCACATACTCCTCAATCAAGTCATGATACAATGTATAAGATAATATAGATGCAAATACTCTCACTCATTACCGAACAATAATTATCTCGAGCTTCGTGTCATGAATGGTTCCCACTAAAGTAAAATATTTTGTTACTTTCTACTCCCAATCCAGAAAACCCTCTGTGTTTTGTGAACATTCTACTATAGTATTTCAATTTTTCTTTTTCTACTTCATTGATCAAACTTTGCTATTTTCATTAAAAAAATTATTCCTTCCATCATTCCACTTTTCATCCCTTTTTGTCTTTCTAAGCTCCGGACTTTCCAGTGAGGATTTTTAATCCCAGCCAACTGGGCTCTAGCTTATTTATTGTGATTTATGCTCATTAGTTTTCTCCCCTTTTTATGCGAACACTCTGCTTCTTTGTGATAAGAGACCCGATTACTCAGATCGAAGAACTATTTTTGCATTCTATTTTTCAAAATAAATTTTCAACTGTTTTCTCCATTCCATCTATATAAACTCCCCATCTCTCCTTTTATTCTGGCAAAATTAATTTTTTAACTACATAGTCAAAGATCAACTATTTTTCCCATAGTGAATGTGTGTTTGTGCTTATAGGTCAAAGTTGTCCTTTTCGGTTTCAATTTTACTAATTTATTCATCCATGTAAAACCACATCACTTCACTTAGCTCGATCTAATCAATACTCTCATGAATGAGAATATTACATCACATATTACTCATGCATCATATACACAAACATAATTAACTTATAATGCAAAAGACACATGCGTGAAAACAAAGAATTTCTTCAAAAAAAAATTAATTTTTCAAATTTATTTTCTCAATTTCAATTTTTTTTTTCAATGATTCCCTATACTGACTATATAATCCACTATTCCTTCCCCCCAAAATTATTTTAATCCATGTCCTTATGGTTCACCATCATACTCATGAGAAATAATATAGTTACCCTTGAAGCGCAGTTTCAAAATTTCCTCTCTTCATGTCCGTTCTCCCCCCCAAACTTGAATTGAGCTACTTATTGAAATATTCAACAAAACACAAATACCCAATATCATAGAAAGGGAAGAAGAAATTCATCATAATTTTCCGGAAATCATTACTCAATATAGCACAAGGAATGAAATTATTATTATTTTAAATAAATAAACATGATTTGGCCTTAAAGGCCTACAATCCTACAAAATTAAAATAAAATCAACAAAGATTTGGCCTTAAGGGCCTACAATCTCTAAAAATTGAAATTTGCAAAAATTAAATGACCTACTATTCTAAAAACCGAGGTTAGAACTAACTTTCACAATCTAGGACCAATGTTTAACGTATTTGGCGCGACGGCTCCGCAAAGGGCTATCCAACACCCTTCCTCTCTTTCACACTTCCACCACATGGCGGAGCAAGTGTGGGAAGTAAATCAGTCCGCGGTGTCCATTGTGAACATTTAGTAACAATTAAGACATCAATCACATAAGAATCGTCACATACCTTCTCTCATTTGTCATGCTCAACATTCATCTCAATTTTAGTACTTATGTCCAACGATTCTTCTGTCACTGAATAAGGTAATGAGTCCTCTATCACCTTATCAATCCCATCAATTACATAGTACTCATCCCATCCTTGTTTATCTTCAAAACACATCTCATCAAGACATTGGGTAAATATTGCTTTAGGTTCATATGGTGTCTCTTTTTGCTCTTGTGGTAAAGGAATGATTTTTGCACACTCGTTATATGCAATGTCACTCTTAATTTCAAAATTTTCCTCTATTTCATTGTACCCCTCTTCCTTATCTTCAAAATTATCTACCACTTGATTCTGCACTTCCTCCATTCTCATTACAGCATCAACTAGTTGCTCTCATTGAATCCCTAACCTAGTCAAAAGTTGAACATTAAAGTTCAATTGATTTTCAGTACTGAATGATTGAGGATTTTCAGTGTTCAAAAAGTATGAATTGTGTCTATGGTATGCAATCTCAATACATCGGAGGTTGGCTCTGATTGTTCTCAAAGATGCATTGAATTTATCTGCAGAATATAACGGCTCCAGACATGAATATGCATTTGACTCAAATTAGAATTGATTTGATGGTTGAGGATAATAATCTTGACTGTACGGTCGATATCCTAATCCATGATCAAAATATTGTGGATCCTCATTAAAGCTTTGGTATGAATCTCCTATACCTGTTTGTTGGTATTGGAAATTGGGATGATCTCTCTAATCCGGGTTGTAAGAATTATAATATGGAACATTCACCAAATTGGTATAACCATTATACATTTTTTTTTTTTTTTCTGACAATCACAAAATCGTGGTTTTGAGGTTCTAAATGACGCGTTTCGGCCTAAAATCAACCGGGCTCACTTGTAACAGTGAGTTTTGTTCAACGACCCTTTTCCGCTAAAAATTCTCTTATATTTTGCGAAAATCGAACTTTTTGACAGTTTACACAAAAACTGCAGATTTTTATTTTTTAAAAAACTAACTACTTCTAAACTATGGACAAAAAATAAAGCTAGAATTGTGCATAAAATTAAGTCACACTAAAACTCATAAGTGGTCAAACGATGCAATCCTCACTGCTCCGCCGATTCCCTTCATTTTTCAGTGTATCTCGCAAAAACACACAATCCAAATTTAGATACAATACAAAAGACAATTAAAGGATACTAAATTACTAAAATTTAGAATATTTGTTAGTCCCCAGCAACGGCGCCAAAAATTTGATGTTTGCTCAGGGTGGTTAAAAATATGTGTTAAGAACACACCCTTAAGACGACCTATGTTTTACCTATCGCAAGCGCACGAGTCAATTATAGTATAGAAACGGCTTGTGAAAGGTTATCGATCCCACAGTGACTAAGTCGTATTTTGAATTATCGTAAAATAATACTCTCGAATTGCTAGAAAAATATAGTTTGTTATTTTGTGATTGATTAACTAATTAACTAATAAAGCAAATAAAGATAGATTAAGATTAGAACAATAGAAATAAAATCTAGGGTTTCCATACTCCACCACTAACCGCATAACATAATTCTCTCTTTGCTCAAGTGCAAGAGGGCAATCCATAACTATGAATCAGGTTGTACCAAAAATAGTCAAATACGACCCCAAAAAAGATATCGTCAATCGGATTCGCTACAACACATCTCCAGACAGAGTATGACTACTAGAAGCAAATTACTTTACTATAATTTAGTCCTACAACATGAAATTAAACTAAAGCATGTATATATCATCTCATCGAGGCATGACCTGTGTAAACCTAGGGTTTCAAGTGTTAAGCATCATTGTGTAGAAAATCATAGATTAAGCATCATAGTTCCAGCCCATAGTGAATAATCATGATTGAGTAAGAAAATATATTTATTTCATCTAAGACAAGAATTAAGAATAAATATATAATCTTGTATCAATAATAAAAACGAACACACATCTACAACAATCATCATAGTATGGTCACATCTTCCCCTCGTTACAATTGAAAAACAAATAAAAGAGCTACATTACTTGGCTAGGGTTTTTCTAAAAAACCCTAGATACCGAATTAGTTGCTCATGGTAGAAGGTGACTGCATCATTGATACAGAAACGTCCTCCATGGTCTTCTTCTCCGAATCTCTAGGTCTTAAATGACTCGTCCTTGAATGAATCTCCGGAGGCTGCTCTGAAAATTATATGTGCATGGAAGCTTTGAAATTATGTGAAGAGAAGTCCCCAACTTTGTAGCAAAGCTCGGTATTTATAGACAAAACCAAGTATTAATGGTTGCCCCTTTTTGGTAATTTTACACAAAACCTAATCAAAGCCATGTATTTTGATGTATATATATGTATATTCACGTGCATCGAGGTGTAAAGTCACAACCGCCACAAGGGAAAACTAGTCGGGAGTAAAACAGGAATTTTAGCAGTCTAAAATTGCCAAACCCCTACGCCTGGGGCGTAGGGCCTTTTCTACTGCGTTTACTCCGGGCGTAGAAACGACACTTTCTAGCCACTTTTTGTTGCTGTGGGCGTAGGTCAGGTGTGGCAAAATACTTGGAACCAAATTTTCTTGATAATTGTGCCATTTGAACCCCCTTGACTAGCTTGTTATAATTCTTGAAGTTGCAGTCAAAAAAATAACATTTTTGCCCTCCATAAGCCACTTTTCTCTTAAAAACACCTTTTAAGCTCTCATTTTGGATAGAAATAAGCATGTCTTTAGTTATTTCACCAAAATTAGCTCTTTTTCTTCGTTAAACTCCTGAAACATGCTTAAATACACAAACGACATAAAAATACCAAATAATGAAATGTAAAGACATAACAATAAAAATATAGGGGTTTAAATGGACAAATACCTATCAAAGTTCGCCAGTATAGCTTAAATTTCTTACATGAAAAAATTATTATTTTTAACCTATAACGACATTTTTGTCTACTATCTAAGCAACTTCAGTGGTGAACTTATTAAGCCCGCGACCTACAAATAAAAGAGCTTAACATTTACAATTGCTATCCATTAAAGGTCCCTACAGACTCCACCGAAAAGGAATGTATTCAATACCCATCTAAATTATTACAATAAATGAATACTTCCTTACAATAAATTATTCTAATATATTCAAAGGTACTACTAGTACATATATTATCAAGAAATCCTATGTGATTTTAAAAAAAAATTAACTAACCCCCTCTATTTCAGAAAATCCCTTTACAGTTATCAAATTTGATCAAATTACATCATTTCCTTCCAATTTCTGTCAAGATAGTTAGTGTTAGGAACATGTGTCTGTCATGTGAGCATTAAACTTTGATTAAATGACCAGATTACCCTTGGAGGGGGGTTAGTTGATATATTTTGAATTCTCATGGAGGTTTCCTGAAAATATCCGTATTTTTGTCAAATTCAAAATTAATTATACCGAAATTACTTACTTTGGAAATAATTAATGAATTATTCATATGAAAAGTAGAGCATTTTTATTTCTATACATTTTCTATTTTATTAATAAACTAATATTACTCAACATGAAAAATACAAATTTCTAAGCTAAAAGTAATTATATATTCAATACATGATATATTCATGTACAACTATGAATATTAATGAATTATTCTATTATTATTACACAAAACGACACAAACTTTTAATCGTTATTTTTTTTTCAAGACCCTATTTTGTTATCATATATTTTTTTATTTTTCTAATAATATGAATTAATAATAAGATAAGTAGAAAAGGAAACAAACTTTTAACAACCCTCTTTTATTTTTATATATTTTTTAATTTTTAAATAAGTTGGTATTAAATACACATTACTATGAATATATAACACATTGAATATATATATAATTGCTTTTAGGTTATAATTGTTATAATTTAAATGTTAAATAATATTTAATTTATTAAAAAAATAAAAAATATATACAAATATAAAGGGGATTCACACCTTTTTTAATAAATTAAATATTCCTTAAAATTAAAATATAAAAATTAATTATAATATTCAATGTACAATATATTCATAGTACTATTATAAATATTAATGGATTATTCATATGAAAAGTGGGTCTTTTTTATTTCTATAATTGTTTTTAATAAACTAATATTACTCAACATTTAGAATATAAAAATTATAAGCTAAAAGTAATTTCATATTAATTGTGTAATATATTAAAGTACAATTATGAATATTAATGGATTATTATATGATGGTTACACCATAAGACACAAAAGTTTAATTATCTTTATTCTTTATATTAAAATGATTTTTTTTCTTTGTGAAAACCCTCTTTTATTATTATACATTTTTTTTATTTTTCTATTAAAATGATATTATTCTAAATTTCAAATATAAAATTAAACCCAAAAATATAATTAATTCAAAATTACTATGAATAATATGAATTAATATTAAAATAAGTAGAAAAGAACACAAACTTTTAACAACCTCTTTTATTTTTATATAATTTTTAATTTTTAAATAAGATGGTATTAAATACACATTACTATGAATATACATAGTTACTTTTAGGTTACAATTGTTTTATGTTAAATATTAGGTAATATTTAACTTATTAAAATATAAAAAATGTATAAAAATAAAAAGGGGCTCACACTTTTCTAATAGGGTAGATATATATAGATATATAAAGCATCAATGGCAAAATGAGAAAGAATTTAATAGAGGGGATAATTGTTTAAAGGGATATTATCACTAAACCCCCCTTGTTGTTTCAGAATTGATCAACAAACCCCCATGTGATATAGTAAGGACTTTTTAGTAGGTAAAAGTTCGTCATTTTGGTAAGGGCTTTTTAGTCATTTATTAATGCCGTTAACGAGAACTCACGAAAATTGGAGGGGAGGGGGCAATTTGATTAAATTTGAAAACTTTAGGAGAGTTTTTTGAAATGAAGGGGGGTTATGACATGCCCCTAAATTTCAAAGACTCCCTAATAGGTACATCCGAGGAATCCGGGGTATGACCCATACATAGAGTGACCAACTAAGAACTTTAACATCAATAAAAACGAATGTAATCATGCTAATAATATTGAATCCATACAACTGAGCGAAAGCTAATACCAAATAATACACAAGGCACATCGAGGTGCCGAAAGAATACATCTATACAATGATGCAACGATACCAATTACAAGGAAGGGATACGCCAACAGACTGACTCCCAAGAGATACAATAACAGTCCCAATACAGGGGACAATCAAAGGAAAACAAGAAAGGACAACACTATGTATGAACGTCCCAAATCCCGTAACTGGGGTTTGGGGAAAAAAGGAAAGGGGTGAGCTCACTAGCTCAGTAGGAGAAACCCTAAACTGCCACATCCCTCGACCGTCCACGTCTAGTGCTAACCAACCCATGTACATGCGTCTATTCTAGGTCGGTCAATTGTCCCACATGATACTCATGCCAATACGAGACCCCTGAAACATATCCCCCTAGTCCCCTACCATGTATCATCAAATTGGGTAACTAGCACTAGTGAGACCATAACAACATCACATGGAAAACGCACACCTATATATATATAGTGACATATAAATAAATATAAGACACATAATACGGACCATATAAGATCACTACGACTCATACCTATAGATCCAACACTAGCAATCCACACTACTATCATAAACGTACACAAGTAGACAATGGCCCAGTGTGACATACCCAATCACCCTAGTGGACACAACAAAAACCATAGAGTCCAAAAGGACTAAGATCACCACGATGTCCATAAGAAGGAAACATCCATAACCTGTACTAAGGAAACTCGCACGTCCTTGAGTACCAACATAACCATCGTCAATGTATATATATACATAATATACATACGAACCATCCATCCATTCATAAAGAGTAATCCACTCTTACCTTAATGCCACTAACCACGTCACATCATCAATCTCGTAATACTATCCACAAGAAGGTCAATCCAATCACCAACGCTCTCACTAAAGATGAGGAAAGCTAACCAATCAACCACCGAAATACGTGAACACAACTCTCAAGAATAGCCACATAACGACTATGAAATCAAGGAAGGGAAGAGAATTCCAATGCTAATAGACGAATAGCCGAAACATCATGTCAAGGCAAAAGACATCCACCCATGACGAGGAAAATGCCACTATGTGTGTGTTCACTAAGCCATACATCTCATACCCGAGACCCAAAAATGAAAAGAGGTATGAACAGCCATACCGAGAGGACACACTCTCAAGTTAACCAAAATAACAACTCAAGGATTCCTATAACATCCAATAGGATAATGAAGGAGAAGCAATGCATTGGATCTGCGGAACACAACCGTCCGTTTCCAACCCCACCGATCAAATGACAACACAAGGAAGTGGTTCGGCACCACGCCACAACCAACAAATTAAGAAACAACATCTAAGAAATGAACATACATTAATGTTCCGAGGAAAGTGAAAGATATGCACCGAATAATGAACAAAGCATAATAAACGAAGCTGCAAAATTGCAGAGCTTCGAGTATTAGGTGAAAAACATGCCGCCGAGTACTTGGTGCAAACATACCGAGTACTTGGTGAAAAACCTACCCATTTGTTGACTACTCTTATCTATCGGTCGACTGATGGTCCCAGAAAGTTTTAGAATGGCTTAAAAAGTTGAAAATACGCCAATTTTGCATACAGACTCCGTTCTTTCTGCCGACAGTCCCGAAAAATCACAAATATTTGAAATGTGAGTTTTTTATTCGCAGATTCTAAAAATAGTCATCTAAAACTCACGAAATGCAAAAAGCGCAAACTTTGAATAAAAGTGATTCTCAACAGCTCCGAAACGATGCTGGACGACTCCGAACACACCGAAACATCTAAGACACCATACGGAATGACTTTACATCCAAAATGAACAACGGAGAACGAGGAATGAAGAATGGAGTTCGAAAATGACAACATTTCAACGAAAATGGAGAAGGTTGATCTAACAACACTATCTCCAACCGCGAACTCAATTCAACTCTTAATCAACCAACTCCTCTCAACGACCTAAGATGGTTAAGTCGACAACTCCAAGAATACTCCTATTCTTAAGATCATGAAAAGGTAAAACCTAGTAGTCAACAACTCCAAGAATACTCCTATTCTTAAGATCATGAAAAGGTAAAACCTAGTAGTCGACAACACGGAACTAACTAGTCCAATTGCTACCTCTTCTGATCCATTCAAACCTCAATCCACAAGTAATGTCACCTCTCTTAGATTACTAACGGAATCAAGAAACCGTTACCACACAAGTGACTAGGATCAATCATAACCTCACCTAATCAAACTCAAAATCTCAAAGTATGATAGACAATACATTCCTCAAGTGCGAAAGAAGTATCAAATAGCCATCACTACATAACCAACTAAGATCACAAAACTATCACCGATGATATGTCCCTCAAATGTGCAAGGAACATCAAGTGATCAATACCACACTACCAGCCAAGATCACAAAACTACCACCCTCCTTCTCTAAGGCCTCAATTCATAATTGACTCTATAGTCCACTACCGACTTTAACTTATCAAAAGAAAGCCATTAAACTAACTTATAACACCACCTAAGGGCATATAAGTACATATCAACAAGTATAAGCATTCATCTCATATTATACTTTAAAACAAGGCATGTAAATCATATTCTCACATTATCCAATTTCATTTGAGCATTTTAATAACATATGAATTAAACTGTCAAAATCCACATTAAACATGCTCCCCAACCACATTAAATAACATCATGATTCACATGTAGAGATAATCACATAATAGCAACTCAAATGCAATATGACTTAACACACCTTATGGTATACACCCGACCACACACCCTAACTCTAAGGGTCAATGGATATAAATGTCGCCCACACAACCCAGCTGCGATAAATGATCCGAAAATCAATGCAAAAGCCCAGCTTGCGACTTTTAGGGCGACGCCCATACAACCCAGCTGCGATAAATGATCCGAAGATCGATGCACAAGCTCAGCTTGCGACTTCTAGAGTGACGCACTCCACCCAGTGGAGCAATCTAACTCTATACCCGATTCTCAGACACACTAGTTCTGTAGGCTGGGAACACCCCCTAGCCAGTTGTTGCGATGATCCGACACAAGTCTACTCACCCATGGTTACACGACCGGGCGTAGACGAACACCAATTGAATTACATTGTAAAAGGTGTACTCAAAATGCATTATGTCTCAAATGACCCATGCACGAACACAAATATGTACTTCATCATATTTATGAAAAATATTCCCAGAATGCCATCAATCCTTTAACATGCTCTTAAATCACAATTAAAATATTTAAATCACAAGGATATATTCCCATGCACAATTCATGTTCGAAGTCAATAAGTTTTCCTTTATTCCATAAAGACAACATTTTCATTCATTTTACATGCTTTTAGCTCAATTAAAGCAATGATTCATATTATCTCATTTTCAAACACAAGTGTACTTTCAAGATAACAACTTAAAAAATTAACAAGAGTGAGGGAACTAGAATAACGCTCTAAGTTCATAATCCCACATCACACAAATCATCTGCATCCACCTCCCAACTTACTAACCAAAGTAGCTAGCCTAATTACACTATCAAGGATACACTACTAATACCCATAATCACATATGTATACTTACACTTATATATACACAGCCATACCCATATATATATATACATATATAGCCATACAAGCACACTTCTATCTCAAAAGTCCAAGAATCATAACCCATCTAGCATACATCATATACCTATCTCAAGTACACCATAAACATGAATTATAGCACATAAATACATACAAACCCCAAATTCATATTTTCAAGTATACAACTTAGCAAATATATCTAGGGTTAGAAAGCCCTAGAACAAAATCGTACACTCACGAAACCAAAGGATGAGAGAGAATAGAATTTTCCCATACCTCAAATGAAGAGCAAAGCCAACCCACCAAATAAGGCTAATGAAACCTTAGCTTTCACCCAAAATTGAAACCGAAGCAACCAATCGGTGGAATCAAGACTCAACACAAGAGGAAATCAAGAAACATGAAGTGGTTTGACGAGAAAAACCAATACTAGGGTTTGAAAAAAAACTCACAAGAGGGAGGAACACTTACCCAACCATAGCTCAAATCGAAGCCAAGAATACTACGATCAAATTTCGTGTTGAAGACATCATCAAAATCTAAGCCCAAATAGATGAAATAGGGCAAAGATGGAGAGAAACCAAGTGGGAGAGAGAGAGACTCGGTTTGGGGAAAGGGAGAAAGTGAAATGAAATATTTTTAGGTCAAAACCCTCTTATATATAAAATCTTCAGACTCTACCGAGTACTCGGTGAAACAGTTGTCGAGTACTCGATGAAAATCTACCGAGTACTCGGTGAAATAGTTACCGAGTATTCGGTACCCAAGAAACAGTAAAGTGCATATAGAGGCCCCAAGGCCCTAAGATGATACCGAAAGACTTCGAAACAATACAAAACACATCCAAACACTTAGGAAGACTCTTATACTTCCTCACCAACTCACACAAGTGAAATACCGAAAATACCCCTCACTCACAAAAGCTCTAAAATAAACATAAATACATAATCACGTAAGCGGTACATCGGACGTTGACAATAAACTAAAGTAACATGTTCGAGTATGGAATACGATTGCCGAAGCACCAATGAGAAAACGTTGCAATGAACCCATGTAGTCGCCAATAAAACACAAATTCACGAAGCCGAAAACGAAAGTCCATAAAGTCGTCCCGCTAAGTCCAAAACATAAACACGAAAAATCAACATGTACCAAGATTGTATAAGACGTCATGAATAAGTGACGTCACAAACTATTAACACTTGGAAAAGAATTTCAGAAAGGAGAAAGGAAACACGGAGCGTTACATGTTAGCTGATTTTTTTTGAAACCACAATGGGTTTTTCTAATAATATCCCTAAAATAATAATAAAATTAAATGGCCAAGTTAAAACCTATAAAAAATCACAAAAAAAAATTGTAAATATGATCATAACAATTGTTCCATAAAACATAAAAAAAAAAAGAACAATAGTTTGGGACCTTGCCTTATTGCATATAGAAGAATTGATGACTAAGGCATCCTCATAGTACACCTCAAAAATTTGAAAAACATTACAGTTTTTCCCTAATACTATTATTGCAACTTGTCAAAGATTGAGTTATGCTAGTATATGTGTGAAAATAGGAGTTGATACAAGAATTCAAGCTGCCTTTGCCTAATGGCCAATTTGTTCCTATATATGTTGACTATCATAAGCGGATGGATCACAGCTAAATGCTCACAAGGTAACATATTTTTGGGCATTTAATTAGGAATTGTAACTATCATAAGGAAAGAGTAAAGAATGATAGTGTAAAGGGAAAATGGGAGATCAAGGAGGTATGAAGAGTTGTTCGTATAAAGGGAACTAATGTGTATGGCGAATATAACAATGTGCTTCCTATAATAAGTTCCCAAAGTCAAGGTTAGTGTTCAAACAAATTTGATGTGCTAAGTGATGAAAGCGTGAATAAAAATCAAAATAATTTAAATTGAGGTGGGTTATAAGGAATCGGGGGTGACTAGTACTGCTCAGGTTGAGGTTCCGTAACATCAAGTGGAAGAGGTGGTGTCTCGAGTTCAAGTTCATGTTTTACAACATCAACTTTTTTTTTGAATGTTAAGCATTTAAGATATTATAAAAAACCAATCAAATGCAAAAGCCTACAAATTCTCATGGGACATACCCCAAGCAATACAAATATGGTAGTCCCATAACCACCATAAAAAAAAAAGAAAACAAAAAATAAACCTAAAAAGAACTGAAAACATCATAGCCCTATTACACATCTTACTACCAAAATGAAATCTATCCAACCAGTGAGTAGTAATACTAGAATTGCTCTTCATTCCATAACCAGAATAATTAGACCAAACAATGATTCCCATGTGATCACCCCAGACAAACTTCCTTGGAATATCAACCAAAACTCTCCACAGTAAATAACATCCAATCATTACCCAAGATGTTACCCAAAGCCAAGCCCTGATGTTCTTCACAGTCTCAGCATTCACAACTGTATGCTTATCAAAATATACCATTCCCCAACAGATAGAATAAAATAAAATTTCCAAAATCCACATCATATAACTTCTCAACAATTCAGCCTGAATTTCCAAATACATCCAGCAAAAATCATATTGACTTGTAATACCCCACCAATGCCCTTTACACCAAAGCAAGTAACCAATCAAGCTGCCCAACCAAGTATTCAAATTACCAACACTATCCATAACAACATACAAACTGGTAAACAACCTGCAAAACTCATCCTTCCCTTTCACGAACCATTCCTAAGAGACAACAGAATGAAATACTACCACAATCATAAATATGTAGATATTTGTTTCATTAATCCACATCAAGCGTCAAATATAGATATTGGAGGTTCCTAATCATCTACCAATCTGATATTCATATCAGACTTAATGAATTTCCTCAAAGAGGTTAGCTTGAATCTAAAATCTTGAATAATCTTTGTTTCAACAGCTTCACTTGTTATAAATTGCTCTTTAAAAATTCTCCTATTTATTTCAAGCCATATTTCATAAATAGTAGCCGCTAAAACAATCTTATTCAATTCAACAACAAGAGAATTACCTTTGAGCATAGTAATACTCTAAACAACAAGACCATTCCAATCTAATTCAGGCCAAGTAAGAGCTCCTTTGTTTTTTATTCTGTTCCACACTCTGTTAGTGAAAGTGCACTGAAAGTATAAGTGCTCCCTATCTTTAAATACATGATTACAAAACACAAACTTTCCTTGAGAAATGTAACGCACCGTGTTTCCTTTCTCCTTTCTAGAATTTTTTTTCAAGTGTTAACGTTTTGTGACGTCACTTATTCATGACGTCTTGTATAATCTTGGTACATGTAAATTTTTTGCGTTTATATTTCGAACTTAGTGGGACGATTTCATGGACTTTCGTTTCCAGTTTCATGATTTATTGTTCGTTGGCGACTACGTGGGTTCGTTGTAACATTTTCTAGTTAGAGCTTCGGCAATCGTGTTGCGTTCCCAAACGTGTTACTTTAGTTTATTTTAGACGTTCCAGTGTAACACTTAAGTGGTTATATGCTTGTGTGTTTAGCATATTTAACGGGTGCGTTTCGATAAGTGTAATTACGTGAATTATTTGTTTGTTTCCATTTTGTAAGTAATGAAAATAATTAAAAACAATTTCGAGAAAATAATGGCCTAGGGGCATTATAGTTTTTTCACTAATTGTTGAGTTAGTGAAAAATTCTAGAATTTTGGCTAAGTGTTAGGATATGAGTGGTATAGTGGTAAATAAAGAGGATGACAAGGGATGGAAGGGTAATTAAGAGGCATGATGACACTGCTGTAATTAATCCTAAGTTTGAAAGAAATTGATCATTTCCCACTTTATGTGTTGTATCACTTATAGCCATTGATTTTCTTCTCTCATCTTTAATCTTAACCTTTGGATCATAGGGCCTTGTTTGGATGACACTTAAATGCAAGAATGCATTATTCTTAGTCTTTCACTTTGCAAGACTTCATGTCAACCTTTTGATCATTTATTCATTTTCATTGACTACTTTGTGGCCCTTGGATAAATCCTTCATTTGTTAGCTTTAATCTTAGCCATTGGATTGTGAGAAGTGTGAGTGGAGGATCTCTACACATTACAAGTCTTCCATTGCAAGACTTCATTTTTGCTCTCTATTTTCTTTCCTCTTTTCCCTTTTGTTTCTTCTCCACTTATGGGTTGATTTCATCACCCTAAGTTTGGAGTTTGATGTGGCCTTCAACATGCAAGTTGATTATGATATTCTTGTCTTTCGTTTGAGCCAAGGATTGGTAAGTGCTCTTCCCTCCTTGTGTGTTTTCCTTTCAAACTCTAGTTTTGGGTTTTCTTGTCAAACCACTTCATGTTTCTTGTATTGGGTCTTGATTCATTGTTAAGAGTCTATGGTGAAGCTTTTCACCGGTTTGCTCCTTTGATTTCGGTATTGGAGAAGAGCTAGGGTTTCTTTAGTGGTTTTGCTTTGCTCTTCATGGTGGTAGGGGAAAACTTCTTAACTATCTCATCTTGTGATTATGTAGGTATGCAAATTTGATTATAGGGTTCCTAACCTTGGATAAGCTAAGTTGTATACTTGAAAATGTGAAGTTAGGGTTTGTAGGAGATTGTGTGATATACGTCTTGATTATAGCATGATTGATGAGTATATTGATAGGACTATGATGTATGCTAGTTGAATTATAGTTCTTGATAGTTGAATATAAAAAGTGTGCTTGTATGCCTATATGTGTATATATATGGATATGATTGTGTATATGTATAATTATAAGTATACATATGTGAGTATGAGTATTAGTGGTGTAGCCTTGAAGATGTAATTAGGTTAGTTACCTTGGTTATTATGTTGAGATATGGATGTGGATAAATTGTGTGATGTGGGATTATGAACTTAGAGTGTTATTCTAGTTTCCTCATTCTTGTGAATCTTGAGGTTACTATCTTGAACATTAAACTTCTGTATAAAAATGAGTGAATGTGTATAATTAATTTAATTGAGATAAAAATATGTTAAATGAATGAAAATATTATCCTTATGAATTAAATGACAACTTGATGATTTGGAACAAGAATGGTGCATGAGAAAGCATCCTTGTTGATTATTGCTTTAATGAGATTTAAAAGCATGTTGAATGATTAATGGCATATGTGTTAACATTTTGGGAATGTTTTTCATAAATATGATGAGATAGATATTTGTGTTGGTGCATGGGTCTTTTGAGACATAGTCCATATGGTGTTCACCATTTGTATTGATAATTCAATTGGTGTTGGGCTACGGCCGGTCGTGTAACCAGGGGTAAGTAGTCTTATGTCGGATCGTCACAACAACTGGCTAGGGGGTGTTCCCAACCTACGGAACTAATGTGTCTGATAATCGTGTATAGGGTGGGTCGTCTGATCCTCAAAGTCACGGGTCGTCTCGTGCATCCGATCTTCGGATATTTAATCGCGGGTAATCTCGTGAATTTGATATACGAATCTTTAGTCATAGGTCGTCTCGTGCAACCGCTCTTCCTTGTTGAAAGTGAAAAGTATCAAAATCACTTGGGAAGAATCGGTATGGTACTCTTTCTCATTGTAAATGGGTGGAGTGTGTATATGTTAACCTGTATTGGGCAAAGTGTGTATCATGAGGTGTGTGAGTCACATTTCATTTGAGTTGCTATTATGTGATTGTCTCTATATGTGGATCATGATATTATTCAATGTGGTTGAGGAGCATGTTTAATGTGGATTTTGATATTTAATTCCTATGTTATTAAAATGCTCAAGTGAAATTGAATAATGTGAAAATATGATTTACATGCCTTGTTTTCAAGTATAATTTGAGATGAAAGCTTATATTTGTTGATATGTGCTTATATGCCCTTAGGGGGTGGTATAAGTTAGTTTGGGGGTTTTCTTTTGATAAGTTAAAGTCCGTGATGGATCATAGAGTTGATTGTGAGTTGAGGCCTTTGGGAAGGCACGTGATAGTTTCGTGATCTTTGTTGGTTGTGTAGAAATGACCTTTAGTGGTTCTTGCACACTTTGAGAGATGTATCACCTATTGTGCCTTGAGGTTTTGAGTTGACTAGATTAGGTTATAATTGAACTTAGTCATTTGCATAACAATGGTCTCTTGATTCCTTTAATAATCTAAGAGAGGTGATATTACATGTGATTTGAGGTTTTGAATGGACCGGAAGTGGCATTAATTGAATCTAGTTGGTTCTGTGACAACGACCACTAGGTTCTCTTTAGCGATCTGAAGGATTGGAGTTGTGGTCACTCTTAATTAAGTCGTTAGGGATTTTAGGGAATCGGAAGTAGAGCTATGTGTGGTTGGATTGGGGTTAGTGTCCTTGTGAAGAGCCACTTGCCTTTTTCCTTCGAGGTACCATTTACTTCGGTTCTTTATTTTATTACTCCATTGAGCGTCTCTAAATTCGCTTTGATTTTTTCGTTGGTGTATCGGTTTGTTTCCCTGAAAATGGAATTTTCATAATACTTTATTTAAGTCCATTCGGTCTTTAAGTGAAAAAAACCATTTTCCCTCACCCCGTGACCCCGACTAAAATTTTGAGTTGTTTTGAAAAAGTCTTGACATTTTAAAAGTCGGGGTTATACTAAAACAAAGACCGGGGGGGGGGGGGGGGGGGGGGGGGGGCAAGGCGGATAATTTTACAAAACTTTAGATAATCACTTTTGTACAAAGTTTGAATTTTACGCGTTTTCCGAGGTTTCAGTGATTATTTTTGTGATCCGTGAATGAAAAATTCACTTTTAAAATATTTGTGATTTTTCGGGACCAACGGCGCAAAAAACGGAGCCATATTGCAAAATATGAAATTCTGTTTGTTTTGAAACTTATTGGAAAACCAGTGGCTTAGCTTCCAACAACTTCAAAAAAAATTCAGGAATTTCGAAAATTTTAGTGCAAGGCAGCTGTTGGGGCATGTGAAGTCCGATTTTCAAAAATTATTTTCTCCCACTTCACAATTCCGAATTGGGCTCCGTTTGTTTCTATGGATTGTCCTAAGTATGAAATTTGTATTTGTACTTTGAAATGACCACTTTACCCCTGAAATGATTGTTTTACCCTTGGTGAATGAGGGGTACTTAAACTTTCGGTTTGGGTCGGCGTTGTCCGATGCCATTTTCAAAAATTCATATCTCTCGCCTCGCACCTTTGAATTAGGTTATATTTATTTTTATGGTCTGTCATATGTTAAAATATTTGAGATAAAGTTTGAAATGTCATTTTTACTCTTGAAATGATTGTTTTACCCTTGGTGAAAGAGGGGTATTTTAACTTTCTGTTTTGGTTAGCGTTGTCCGATACTATTTTCAAAAATTCATATCTCTCATGTCGTGGCCTTGAATTTGGTTCCATTTATTTGTATGGTTTTAAATATGTCAAAATAGGTGGTATAAATTTTGAAAGTAAATTTTTTCCTTGAAATGACCATTTTACCCTTGGGCGAACATGTGACCTTGAAGTGGTCGGTTTGATGGGTTATTTAATCCATTTCACTTCCTTTTGGGTTTTGGAAACCTTTGTGACTTTCATTAGGTTGAATTGATTATTTTACTCCTGTATTGGGTGAACAGATGGTAGGGAGTGACATGTGAGGTGATTAGTAGTATGGTTTGATACTGATTGGAGGTTTTGGAGCTCGATATACTCGTGATGTAGGAAGTGTGATTGTTATCCTTCCTGGAGTGTTATGAATATGAGTGTTTCTCTCGTGTTTTGGTGATAGGTGTTGTGTGGATTGTCAGTATTGGACTGGCAGGTACGAGTCCTAATGATCCCTGAGGTGATCTGTACTATATGGCTTGTATTGGATGTATGTCTCTCTATATATATGTACATATATATAGGGGTGCGTTTATTATATGTTGTTATGTTATGGTTTCACTATGTGCTAGTTGCCCTATTTGTTGATGCATGGTGGGGAACTAGAGGGATGTGATTCCGGGGTCTTGTATTGGCGTGAGTGCCATGTGGTATGTTTGAACAACCTAGGGTATATGCATGTACATGGGTTGCTTTGCACTAGACTTGGATGGTTGGAGGATGTGACAGTTACGATTCCTTTCTCCTACGGTACTTTGATGAGCTCACCTCGGCATTTTTTGGCCTGGTGTCCCAAACATCAGTTTACAGGAAATGTTTCAGCTACGAGTTACATACAGTGCAATGGAATCTTTATTTTGTTTCCTCATTGTAGGTTCTGGATTTTCCCAGAGTGTTATGGATGACATTTCGGGATTAGGATGTCCTTACGTAAGGTTGCTCTCTTTTTGTTTTCCTTTACTTATCCCCTGTATTAGGACTGTTGTTGTATTTCTTAGGAGCTAGTCTATTGGCATATCTCTTCCTTGTATTTGGTATTATTGCATCGTTGTAGAGATATATTCTTTCGGCGCCTCGATGTGCCTTGTGTATTAATTGGTTTAGTTTCCACTTTGTTATGTATGGAATTATTGTTATTAATAATATTCCATTTGTTTTATTATTATTTATGATCTTAGTTGGTCGCTCTTTGTTTGGATCATACCCCGGATTACTTAGATGTCTCAGTTTGGAAGTCTTTGGAATTTAGGGGCGTGACAAGCAATAATTCCCACAGATAGAATAAAATATTTAGTCTTCAGTCTATTTAAAAGGTGTCAACCAGAGAATAAAAACATGTTTTGGAATACAATTTTTAAACCAAACAAGGTCCACTCAATTCACCTCAACTTTCTGGAATCTTACCAAATTATAAGTTGATTTAATTGAAAACTCCCCATTTGAAGGTCCCCTTAACATTTTATCTAGTTTAAAATTATAACACTTGAAATTAGAAGGGAAAGTATCTCTGAATTTCTTCCATTCAAAGGTGATAAGAGATGGAAGCTGCCATTGATCTCCAGAAATAATCTTTGCCACTAAAGCCTCTTTCCCAAAACCTAAATTCTTGATCTTCTTTTCATGGTAATGATGAGAAATTGGACCCTCTGGCATCCAATTATCATACCATAAGGATGTAAATCTTCTATCACCAATAAGGTGTTTAATAGCAGGTCTAACATAATGCCTAAGCTTCAATATTTTCTTCCATGTACAAGAAGCTTTTTGAGGAACCTCAATTTCCCAGAAATTCCTGTTTCTAATCATATGAGTTCTCACCCACTGTACCCAAATAGAATTTGACCGCGGATCAACTTCTTATATGGTTTTTTTTTGTTCTCCTGTTCAAAAAAACTACACTTTAGAAATGGATTGAAATAATACTTATCCATTTGTATTTTATTGATTTAATATAGTTTAGAAAATCTATAAGGGTCTATTCGATTATGTCGTTTTGGAATTGCATTGGAGTTGCAACTCCACTAATGCAACTTCAAATATATTGTTCGGATAAGTCTTGGAATTCAAGTATAATTCGATTTCAATCTCAAGCCCAATGTGAATGTAAATTTCAATCCAAACCTAATTTGAATGTGAATTTCATTCCTAAACCCAATTTGATTGTAAAATAGTTTAAATCTTGAATTGAATTATACAATATAGATAGATCTAAATATGTACATATAGGTATGAAACTATAAATATATATATATATATATGCATATGTGTATATATGTGTGTATGTATATGTATGTGCATGTGATATACATGTATGCATATATGTAGATTAGCAAATATGTGTGAATTTATGTGCTTAAAAATGTGTGTATATATAGGGTGTGTATATATGTGTAGCTATATCTTTATGTGTATGCATGTGTATTCATATTTGTATATGCATGTGTGTGGATACATATATAAATATATATGTGTGTATATATAAATTTATATATATATATATATAGGTGTATGCATATATGAATATGTATATAAATTTTTATATTGTAGGCATATGTATTATTTTTAGGATGTTCGAGACTCGTAAGGGGGTTTCTATCAGGACTCAAGGCTACTGGGTAGAGTCTTGGGTCATCCCTCCCCCCAAAGTTGGTATGCGTGGTTGACCCAATGTGTCCGGCACGGGACGGATTACTCGTGGCCTTCTTAGGTGATATTTTATGTGGTGTTGCAGCTTGAGGAACTGAGCAACAGACACGGGGGCAATAGAGTTTGACAATCTTTTCTTTCTCCTGGACTATTGAAGATTAGTCTCTGACAAAGAAGCCTTAAGACAGTTGATTTCCTCATGTGCATATTGCAACTCCCTCCTCAACTTGGTCTCTGTATCCTTGACTTCACTCAAGTTCATCTGAAGGGAATGAGCGTGCTTAAAAATGTCATTTTCTGAAGTAGCAGTAACAACAAGTTGTGAGTCAATGCTAACAATTTGTTCCAATTACATAGTGGGAGGCACCTTGCAAGAATACAAATATTTGGTGTCGATATACTCAGAAACATTACGCATGTGAGCTCCAATCTTCTTCTCTAGACCAGAATAATCCCCTGAAAATTCTGAAAGCGTCTTGAAAAGTTATGGAAGCTTGAGTGTTATCATGGACAGTTCATGAACATGTGCATTAAATACCATAGTCCTGATGGCCTCAGCTAGCACAGAGGCAACCTTGCGTTGTGCATCAAGAATAACTGTTTGATTTTCTTCCTTAGCAAGTAAATCTGGAGTGATCACAAGATGTATCCCATCTTTTGCCATCGACTTAAGCTCCCGACCGCTGACATCATATGTTGTTTGCACATCCACATGTCGAACATCCTATTTGCCTATTTCGGTTGCAAGATTCAATGTAGATGTCCAATAAATAGATCCTCCACTATTATCTGAATCATAGATGAGTTCCAGCGACCCTTTAGGGTAGTTATTGCCCTTTTCTTGAAAGTATAAAAAATTAAAAATTAAAAATTAAAATTATGAGTGATGAATAAATAAATAAATAAAAAAAGGGAGACACAGCAACAAAGAAACATGTATAATTTCACCTGTAGATGGTTAGAATCGCTTTTTATTTCTTTGAAGAACTGATTTAAATTTTTAAAATTGGAAGCCTACTTTTAAGTTATCATGTTCTACCTTGTCACTAATATGTTTCTAGTTATGGTCCGCATCATTTTTCCCAACCTCCTCATTATAATTCCTCACCACTGGAGAATAACGACGCTTGTGGACAAGTGGCGAACCGTGTTCAACCATCTCAACACGACTCCCAAAACTCTCGACAGTGTTATAATCATTGTAAGGCTCAGAGACCACTCCTGGTATCAAATTAGAAGGAAGGCTCAACTTCAATCCCTTGAAAAGCTTTCTACTTTTGGGTGGTGAAGAGTTATCGTTTTGCTATAAGGCTATTCCAATAGCTATAAAATGATCAACGAAGACTTTGTCCCACCATTTGGCGTAATCTTGCGTTACAAAAAATCTGAAATTGGAGAGTAAAGGAAGCCACACTATACATTGAGTTTTGCAGCAAGTCGAAAGCTACCATAATCTCAAGATCTCTTCCAAGCTACCAGTACGAACATCTTTTCTCAGCCTCACTGTGACATCTTGAGGATTGCAAAATTGCATGCATAATCTATGCGAGCTGTATGGCTCGATAATATTATGACCCTCTTACCGCAATGTCAAAAAACAAGACAAAAGGATAATAAAGTACTCAAATTCGGAGATATGCAACACACCATTGTCTCTTAGTGCGTCCTACTTAGAAGTTATTCTAGAATAACGACAAAGTTGAACACCCTTACGAACTCAGAATATCCGTCTCGCTTCTATCTCATCAAAAGATTTGTCGGCTTTAATCCCTGCATATAAGGTCATTCCGGGGATGAGAAACGGTTTCTGGAGAATAATCATGGATTTAAAATATTTAGTTATCCATCCTTTCGCAAAATGCATCGGATATTTTGCGTCAGAGTTCCCTGGATTGGGAGAAGCAACGATATCATTTAAACCCTTGTAGATGCTGGCCAAAACTGGGACATAAAGACAAAACTTGCTACCATCAACGATCATGCTTGCGACCTTAAGAACGCCAAGTCGAATAATATCTCAAGGGCTTGTCAGTAAAACAAACTTGCATAACCAGCATGTTAAAAAGACGGCCAAGTAAGTATTGCTCTTTGTTTTCCCTGGTATGCCAAGACTAGTAAGTGCCTCATCTACCTAGTGAGTCCATCTTTGAACACAAGGAATGGTGTCGGAAGGTTGTTTAAGATGCTGAGTTGTGTTCTTTGACGCCTTTGCTAAAATATCCTGGTACACCCTTGTGCCTTTGAACCAAAAGGTTATCCAATCAACAATCTTCAGTATTTGCGCTTTTTTATATTGTTTCCAAAGCTGATGGAACGCCAAGAACAAATATCGACAATTGAGAGGAAGGAAAGGTTGCCCGTCATGGTCAATGTCTGATAATTCCTTGGTAGAAGGAAAAACTTCTTCATATTACTTGCCCCAAAAAGGAAGACCCTTTATGGAATGTAAATCCTTGAGGGAGATGGATATTTCGCTAATTTAACATTGTAGATAATTTATGGAAGGGCACCATAACTCAAGGAAATCTTTGAGTATATTCTCCCCCTGGTCATATGAAAACAGTGAGCAAATATCACATCATATAAATTCTTTTCTTTGAGAATGTCTTTTTGTCAACCCAAGATATTTTCCGACAATCCCAATATCCTTCAAGGTATGATGAATTAATGAAGATCTTCGAAATTTTACTCCACTTGACTTCTTTTGCATTAATTATATGGCTCAAAGGTATAAATTATTGAGACTCTTCTTCTATTTCATGAAGTGTGGATCTCACTGTAAAGGCCTTGGAAACCGATTCTTTCGTTTTATTCTGATTATTGTCTAGGTCGATGAGTTCACAGGAGATTTCACATGACCATTCCGACAAGTGGTAATAGGGAGGAGCATCCAAATGAGGGGTTTGTAAGGCAAAGTGGCCAGTAAGGGGAATTCATACAGTCAATGTGGTCCCTCGCTCTTTGGGGTCATCACGACACTCTAAAATCGTGACAGTGTCCAGCTCCAAGCACTTAAAAACCATCATTGCTCTATGCCTGCAAAATAGGTACATGTTAAAAATATGAGCAAGTAAAAAAAAAGGGAAAATTCAAGCTTAGTCCTAATTTTACACACTATAGACAAATCAGTCCTAAAAAGTATTTACTAGGACAAGTAAGTCCAATTTTGAACTATATTTCCAAACAAGTCCTATATTAACTATAATACCTGTAATACCCTTTTTATTTAAGGTTAAACTATATTACAAGTTCATATGTCCAAAAATACTTCAATATAAACTTATTTAATCACGTCTCTCCATCAGTTTCTTTCTGAAAATAGCACCTTCGTCCCCAACCATTCCCAAATCAAAGCAATTAAATTCAAAGTAACAGACCCATAGAAACCAACCATCATCAAAATTAATAAAAATCCAAAATAATATATACACACAGATTCACACACGCCAACCATAGCATCAATCCAAAATCCAAATCTAAAGTAGTATATACTCATACAGACCCACACACAGACAAACATATATATATATATATATTATGATATAGACCGATGAAAAACCACAACTCAAGCTATTCTGCTATGAGCACCTCATGTCAGCGCGGCAAGCTATTTGGGCTCATTTCATCGCCGACGGCCATTTGAAGACCGCGCTTCATCGCCGATAGCTATTCGGAAGAAAGGGGAGGGGGAGAATCTTAGCAACGTCTTTAATTGGGTTTTCTCTATCTATCACACAGGCAACAAATTATTTGGCGTTGCATGAAAATAAAAAATAAAAAAGATTTGGTGTGATTGTATTATTATTTTTTAAAACAAAGAGAAGTTAATTGATTTATAATTTAAAATTAATATTTATTGGACCACAACCATGATACAAAAAGTGTGCATATCAAGAAAATTAAATACGTAAGTATGCATAATTATAAATTTAATTATATATATATATATATAACAATTTTTTAAAAAAAATGAAAAAGCAAAATTTTGAATAAGATATTGAATCAATCCATTTAAGTGTGTAATATGTAAAAGAGAGTAATGTGTAAATCAATAGTGAATTTATTTATAGATAGGTCATTATTAAAGGGTAACAAAGAGAAAAGAGTTTACAAAATTTTAAATTAGAATTTGTTTCGAATATGTATCAAAAGTAGAATTTATTTGTTCTGGTAAAACTTTTTTAGGACTTATTTGTCCTTAGCTTTCAAAACTAGGATAATTTTCCCAAAAACAAAACCGTAGAAACTGTCTCACCCACTCTCCTGCACACACCAAACACATACTCACACACGCACATATACATACATACAAACACACACAGTCTTGAACTAATACAAACACAACACACACTCATACACGTACTCGCATATACAAACGCACACACACTCCTACACTGATACATACAAGCACATAGACCTATGCATCTACAAACACACATCCAGACTCACACACACAAACAAACACATGCAACCGTGACCGGAAATCCGTTGTTTTATCGCAACACAAGAACAACCTCTCGGTGGCCTTATTTAAAACAGTTGAAATTTTCACTTCCGCATCCTCCGCCATCCTCTCATCCTACGATAACCTCGACAAAATCCATGGATTCTCTCCACCACTTGGAGCAGCTTCACCGTCGATCATGAATTCTTCGGCACCACTGCTGCATGATACCTCTAGTTTTGCCGTAAAAAAAACTACCATCTATTTGGCAATCATTGAGTATCAGTTGTCTCCCTTGGCTTGGCTGCATAGTACCTTGGCACCACCACTTGAAGTCTATGTTCTTGCCGAAGATCATACATGGTATCTTCGGTTTACTCCATCACGGATTCCATACCCAGGCTGCTGCATGCAAACAAACCCATCACCATCAACTGTGCATGGGAATGCTTAAGCACGCCTCCTTCGAAGTCAAGAATGGCTGCGCCTCCCACGCGTGGAAATCTCAGCTCACATGCAGATATCAAACCCACGCTTGTGCAAGTGGTTGTTTTGTTTGTGTTCGATCTCATTCGTATATATATATGGGATTTGTATGGAGTGTAAGATATAGACATGTAGACACAAGAACAAATGTAAGAAACCCGGAGAGGTTCTGTGAGTTATAAGAGAGTGTGAGAGGTAGAGTCGAGTGATATTGTATCATCCTCCCATCATCGGTTTTCTTCCACCGAAAGATAGTGAAAACTCTCTCAAAGTGGACGTAAGTACCAATTTGACCGAACCACTATAAATCTTGCTGTCTCTATTGTGTGTGTGTATGTGTTTAGAATTGGTTCGGGCATAACAAAGTGGTATCAGAGCTTAGAGTCGAAAAACAGAGTCATTTTTTGCAATCCTATTTCGAACCAGTCTAAACACCAAAACACCTCGCCGATCATATTTTCGGGCGACCTATCTCCGGACGAAGAGTTTCCCGTTGAGAACCGCTGGAAACTCCACCACACGCACCACCACATGCCACCCAAAGTTCAGTGCGTTAGAGCTCTCGGCGTCACGTGCCCCACGTGCCTTCAACCACTAGCGCGCGTGAGGCCCACGCGCAGCACGCGCCCCACGCGCCTTCAAGCTCCAGCGCGCATGAGACCACGCGCCTCCATGTCACTGCTGACGTCACCACTTGCCACGTGTCACTGTCATCTTGTGCCACGTGTTGCACCACCATATGGCCACGTCATCTACCACGTGTCCACTTGCCACACTGCCACGTGCCACACCTTGCTGCTGCCACGTCATCAGTACTTTGCAAAAATTACAGTTTTGCCCCTTGCCGTTATTTTGACTATTCTGGACTCATCCTAAGTCGGATTTGAGCTTAGTCAGATGCAATCTTAAGGTTTTCGACCATTTCGGACGCAATGGTTCACTCCGTTTTGCGTGATTCTACTCCAAACATATCAACCAAGCCAGGGAGAGCTTAAAGTTGATCCGATTCGATGGAAGATTCCGGATCCGGTGCCATGATTAAATTGTCGGCATCAAATTATACCATATGGAGACCCAGGATGGAGGATCTCCTTAATTACAAGGATTTGGCAGACCCGTTGGAAAACGAAGGCACAAAACCCATGTTAATCGCGGAAAAAGATTGGACCAAGATGTACAGAAAAACTATTGGTCTAATCGGACAGTGAATAGACCATAGTGTATTCCACCATGTTGCGTAAGAGACCAATGCCTATGAGATCTGGAAGAAGCTCGAGGATATGTATCAGGCCAAGACTGCTACGAAACAAAGCGCTTCTAATGCTGCGATTGGTAAATTTGAAGTTGAAGAGCGGAACCTCTATAGCCGAGCACACCAGCGAGTTTTAGAACTTGGTGAACCAGCTTACAGTTGTAGAGTTAAATCTTGGTGATGAAACTCAGGCCCTACTTCTGCTCAGTTCCTTACCACCAAATTGGGAGACACTGGTGGTTTCCCTCGGCAACTCAGCACCGAACGGCAAATTCACTATGAAAACAGTAAAGGATGCCATATTCAGCGAGGAAGCCCGAAAGAAGGAGACAGAAATGAACCAATCACATGCCTTTGTCATAAAAGGCCAAGGAAATTCTTAAGGAACTGGTAGAGGCAGAAGTAGAGGCAGAAGCAGAGGAAGATCTCAAACCCGTGGCAGACCTAGCAATGACAAAAGTCAACAAAAGGGTA
Organism: Cornus suecica; assembly: GCA_963922005.1. Classification (NCBI taxonomy): domain Eukaryota; kingdom Viridiplantae; phylum Streptophyta; class Magnoliopsida; order Cornales; family Cornaceae; genus Cornus; species Cornus suecica. The sequence goes on from OY998241.1 coordinate 29,434,479, forward strand.
AATATGTTTGTTATCATTGTGGCATCGCAGGACATTTAAATAAGAATTGCCGCAAACTACAAAGGGAAGAAGGTCAAAGCAGCCACCAGCCACAGAAGGAAGATGGCGACTCCATGGTCACTGTTATAGGAGATATCACTATATGCTCAGTCGATGAAAAGGTATGCCTTCACGTAGGAAGCAATGAAGCCGAGTAGGTGGTTGACACAACAACATCTTACCACGCCACTCCCCATAGTGATTTCTTCACCTTGTATAAAGCAGGAGACTTTGGGACAGTGAGAATGGGCAATACAAGTTTCTCGAAGATCGTGGGAATCGGCGATATCCGGATCAGGACCAATATTGGTTGCAGTATGGTGTTAAAAGATGTCAGACATGTCCCCGACCTTCGTCTCAATCTCATTTTCGAGACAACCTTAGACCGAGAAGGCTACGGTAACCACTTCAGCAATGGCACCTGGAAGCGTATAAAATGAGCCATGGTTGTCGCCTGAGGATAGATAAATGGCACACTATACAAAACCCATGTGTAGGTAATTTCTAACAGTCTCAATGCAGTTGAAGATAAGACTTCACCAAATTTGTGGCACAAGAGACTTGAACATATGGGAGAGAAAGGGTTGCTTACACTAGAAAGGAATAATCTAATTGCAGTATCAAAAGGTAATCCATTAAACCCTTGTGATCACTGTTTATTTGGAAAGCAACATAGAGTCTCTTTCAACTCAACTACCAGAAGAAGATCAGAGTTGTTGATTTTAATACATACTGATGTTTGTGGTCCCTTAGAAGTGGACTCTTTAGGCGGTAACAAATATTTTCTCACTTTCATTGACGATGTTTTACGAAAGGTGTGGGTATATTTTTTGAAAACAAATGACCAGTTACTCGATTACTTCAAGGCATTCCATGCCATGATAGAGCGGGAAACTGGAAAGAAGCTAAAGTGCCTCCGATCAGACAATGGAGGCGAGTACACTTCCAACGAGTTCTGAGCATACTGCTTTGAATGCGGTATCCGACATGAGAAGATGGTCCCACGTACCCCACAACATAATGGTGTAGCCGAGAAAATGAACCGGACTATTATGGACAAAGTTAAAAGTATGATCAGTATGGCTAAGCTGTCAAATCCATTCTGGGGTGAAGCAGAGAGAGTTGTCATCTACTTGATCAACAGATCACCATCAGTACCACTACAGTTCGAAGTACCGGAAAAGGTATGGACTGGAAGAGATCCTTCTTACTCTCACCTGAGAGTATTTGGGTGCAAGGCATTTGCACATGTATCTAAGGAGCAAAGACAAAAGCTCGATCTGAAATCAACTCCATGCATCTTCATCGGCTATGGAGACAAATAATTTGGATACAGACTATGGGATCTAGAATCAAAGAAGGTTATCAGAAACAGGGATGTTGTGTTATAAGAGAATCAGACATACAAAGACACTGAAAAGACCACAAAGTTCAGTGGTACCATTCCCAGTGTTACAAACATCATCTCAGATCCTGTACCAGTACAGTTGATCCCAGATGATGAAATTCTAGAAGTAGAGGAAGAAGAAGAACCTGAGGGTGTTGAGCAGGGGGAGCCACAAACCCTTCCACCAGAAGCTACTAAACCAGAAGTAGCTCCTCCAGTTGAAGAGCCTTAACCAAGAAGATCTAAAAGAGGTCGACCGCTGATTCTGTCGAGGAGATATCCAGAGTCAGACTATATTATGCTTACTGATGAAAGGGAACCAGAATGCTTTCAGGAAGTAAATACCCATACAGACAAAGGTAAATGGGTGCAAGCTATGCAAGAAGAGATGAGTTCCTTGCAGAAGAACCAGACTTATGATTTGGTGAGACTTCCCAAAGGCAAGAAAACATTGAAAAATAAATGGGCGTTCAAGCTAAAGAAAGATGCCAACGGAAAGCCGATAAAGCACAAAGATCGATTGGTTTTCAAAGGATTTCAACAAAAGAAAGGCATCGACTTTGACGAGATATTCTCACCAGTGGTGAAAATGACCTCAATCCGAGTGATACTCGGATTGACAGCTAGTCTGAACCTAGAGCTTGAACAGATAGACGTCAAGATAGCATTCCTCCATGGAGATCTATAGGAGGAAATTTACATGGACCAACTAGAAGGTTTTTAAGTTACAGGGAAAGAGCATATGGTCTGCAAACTGAAGAAAAGTCTCTACGGCCTCAAGTAAGCACCGAGGCAATGGTACATAAAGTTCGTCTCATTCATGGTGGGTTATGGTTACAGGAGAACTGCTGCCGATCAATGCGTCTACATTCAGAAATTCCCGGATGGTAACTTTGTTATTCTATTGTTGTATGTTGACGACATGTTGATAGTTGGACAAGATGCTAGTATGATCAGCAAGCTGAAGCAATAATTGTCCAAGTCCTTTAACATGAAGGACCTAGGCCCAGCTCAACAGATATTGGGCATGAAGATTGTTCGTGACAGGAAAGAAAAGAAATTATGATTGTCACAAGAGAAGTACGTTGAACGGGTGATTGCAGTTTAACATGGGAAATGCCAAGCCAGTCAGTACTCCGCTGGCTAATCACTTCAACCTAAGCAAGCGATCGTGTCCCTCTTCGATGAAACAAAAGGAAGAGATGGAAACAATCCCTTACTCTTTAGTTGTTGGAAGCTTGATGTATACAATGGTTTGCACCAGACCGGATATATCTCACGCTGTAGGCGTTGTGAGCAGATTTCTCTCAAATCCAGGCAAAGACCATTGGGAAGCAGTCAAGTGGATTCTTAGGTACCTGAAGAGTACATCGAAACTATGCTTGTGCTATGGGGGAGCAGAACCAGTTTTGGAAGGCTATACAGATTTAGATATGGCCGGTGACATTGACAACATAAAATCTACATCAGGATTTCTATTTACTTTTGCAGGGGGAGTTGTATCATGGCAGTCCAAATTGCAGAAATTGTGTTGCCTTATCTACAACAGAAGCAGAATACATTGCCGCAGCAGAAGCTGGAAAGGAAATATTGTGGGTAAAGCGATTTCTCCAAGAACTGGGTGTTAGTCAGAAAGAATACAATGTGCATTGTGACAGTTAGAGTGCTCTGGACTTGAGCAAGAATTCAATGTACCATTCCCGCACGAAGCATATCGACATTCGTTATCATTGGATACGCGAAGTAATGGAGCAACAATTATTGAAGATTGTGAAGATCCACACAAACAAGAACCCGGTTGATATGTTGACTAAAATGGTTACTTAAGATAAGCTAGAGCTATACAGAGACATAGCCAGGATGGATCTCAACTGAAGCGCAACAGAAGACGTTCTCCCCTGATTGGTATGGAAGGGGGAGAATTGTAAGTTCCATACCCAGTCTAATGCATGCAAACAAACCCATAACCATCAACTGCGCATGGGAATGCTTAAGCATGCCTCCTTCGAAGTCAAGAATGGTTGCGCCTCCCACGCGTGGAAATCTCAGCTCACATGCAAATATCAAACCCACGCTTGTGCAAGTGGTTGTTTTGTTTGTGTTCGATCTCATTCATATATATATATGGGATTTGTATGGAGTGTAAGATATAGACATGTAGACACAAGAACAAGTGTAAGAAACCCGGAGAGGTTCTGTGAGTTATAAGAGAGTGTGAAAGGTAGAGTCGAGTGATATTGTATCCTCCTCCCATCATCGGTTTTCTTCCACCGAAAGATAGTGAAAACTCTCTCAAAGTGGACGTAGGTACCAATTGGACTGAACCACTATAAATCTTGGTGTCTCTATTGTCTGTGTATATGTGTTTAGAATTGGTTCAGGCATAACATTGAAGTCTATGTTAGTCACTAATTAACCCTAGAGGGGGGGGGGGGGGGGGGGTGAATAGGGTGTTCAAAAATAAGTCTAACTCTTTTCGAAATTGGAACACACTATAATCAAAAATCGATTTCTCAATAAGCAAGTGGATGATTCAATTTAAACTTTTATAATAATTAATTTCAAGACAAATTAGCATACAAGATATTCAAGCAATTATAGCATGCAAATTACTCAAGTAAAGAGAAAGAGATAGAGAGATTGACACCGTGATTTTTTCGAGGTTCGGTAACTCCTACTCCTCGGCTCAAGAACCCCTTCTTGAGACTTTTCCCGATCCTTTCACTATGGCCCTTCATTCACAGGTGGAATGGCAAACCTTTACAACACAAGCCTCTCGAGCTTGTCTCTCAATCAAGAGAACAACCCTCTCTTGAACAATCGGTGGACTTCACTTGTCCAAGATTACAAATTCGTATGTAATCAATAAAATCACTCAAGAACAAAAACAATCAAAACCCAAAGGTTTTTATGGAAGATAAATCAATATAAGCTCAAGTGTTTTTGGTGATTTTACAATAGCTCTAGAAATGTATTCTCAAAGGATATAATCAATGAATGATATTTGGAGAATAAGAAGAGATACTAGAGGTTTTGATTTTCAAAGAAACTTGGAGAAAATCAGATTTTCAAAGCTTGGTTTCAATTGCTTTTGTAGAGAAAATTTCTGCAGAATTTTTGATAGCTTTCTTTCTCTTTTGTATTTCAATCTCTTAATCTTCAATATACACATCTCATTCTATATATAGCATTGCATTAGGGTTTTGAAGAGTGATTATAGTATTTGAAAGACAAGAGCCGTTTGAACACCATTAAACACAATCCACAAAACATGGGAATTGTTTTCTGAAAATCTGCAGATTTTAAGCAACTTCTAGTCGACTACTTCTCTATTGTAGTCGACTACAATGGACCATCTAGTTGACTAGATTGAGTTCTAGTCGACTACTTTGGACCATCTAGTCGACTAGAATGAGTTCTAGTCGACTACAATGAGTAGTCTAGTCGACTCAAGCTTGTTTCAGTCGACTCTTTTGATATGGATGAAAAACCAATAGCTACTGATTGAAATAGTTGACTACTAGAAAATACACAGGGTGATTTTAGTCGACTATAACAAGAAAAACATTTAATAAAAATATTTTTCTTTCCGTTTAAGTTTGGTAAAGCGTTTTTCATTTCATTTGAGTTCGGTTCATTTTATACTTGAGCTTATACGATAAAATCGACAGATAAAATTACCTTGTTACAATGATCGCTCCCCGACCTATCTACCCCGAGTCTTGAGTCTTCGACTTTTGCTTTTGCCGTTGAATTAATTGATTTTCCTTTTTCGCTTCAATTTCTTTCACAACTTTTCGCTTTAAATCAAGCTTTCTTTCCGAGCTTGTTTTTCGAGTAGTTTCCTTTTCGAGTTTGATTTCTGAGTCATTCACCTGTCTTTTGCTGAAAATATAAACTCGATAATTCATTAGTATCAAACACTCTTCAATGGTTTATTATCATCAATTTTGGAATTGTTTGCCGAAAGTAAATTTCAAAGCCAACAGTCTATGTTCTTGTCGTAGATCATACATGGTATATTTTGTTTACTGTATCACGGAGATTTAGTTTGGCATAGTCAAATGATTCTAAACTCACTCGCCATCACGGCATGTTGTTTCTTCTTTCCGTTGGTCATAAGATTTCTAATTGTGCCGCCATGTCGGACATCATCGTTGCATGGTGCGCCTCACTTACAAACAAGGCTATTGTACGACATGCATCGCGCCTCCGGATCGCCGATACACCACCTAAAACTTCCATTGACTACTGCATGGAGCCGTCGTTCATCACCGCATGTTTTTTGTTTTGGCTCCTCACCCTCAAGCAACAGTAAGTGAAAATCATGGACAATCTTTGGGCATCAATCACACAACAACGCAATGGCCGCCAAAGCTATAGACAAAGCTAAAATAGTCTCCGCATCCATTCAAACCCACATCAACATAAAAAAAAGATTGCCCTAAAATCTCATGAAACTATTGTTCGCACGCCATCAATCATGGAGTCTTGAGTTTTGATTTGTCATCAATGCATAATTATTCTGATTCGCTACTGTGCCAATGGTTCTTGACCGCTCGTCAATGTTTGATGCGTTGATACGTTCTAGTTGTTGCTGCAGGTCGTTGGTCGCATCAAGCATTGCTCTATAATGGTTATGGAGTCCTGATTTGCAGTTTGCTACATTCTCATCAAGCTTTCACCATCAACCACCTCACCACCACATCATAACCAACTCGCCATCAAGCTTGGAGCCTTCAAGTCGTCGTCTCCTTAGTTTGCCCTACGAGTAGTCTTTCCGGAAATCAGAACTGCCACGCACATGTTATTTCTTTGACACCAGTACCAACCTACAGAAGTCATTCCAGTTGTTTGTTGAAGCTTTTTTGGGTTGCTGAAATTCATTGCTCTCTTTGATTTGGACTCCATAATCGGAAGGAAGCACAACACAAATTAATTGGTTTTGCGATGCAATCAAAAAAATTCGAGTACTATAACTAATAGTGCTCTGAGTGTCGAGGTTACAAGGAAAATAGAACGCCTCTCGACTTCTCAAGCCTCTAATTCCCGTAACATAAGCCACATGATGCCTTCAGACTAGGGGTGAGCACGAACCGGATTGGAGGTATTTTCAATCCAATCCGCTAATACCGGATTCACCATTTATGAATCCAGTCCAATCCATCTGTCCAACGGATCCAATCTAAACCGGACCGCGATGAGCCGGATTGGTTCAGATCGGATTCACGGATCGAAAGTTTAAAAAAATAAAGATAGTAAGAGAAGAAATAAAGATCTATTAGTGGGTCTATTACATTTATTTTCTTATTGGTGCCATATTGTTAACTGCTAGTTACTGCCTGCACATTTTCAAGCAAATTGACATACTTTGTTCCCAAGCAAAATGATCCATCATGTAACTTTGCTAGTTATTGCCTGCACATTTTCAAGCAAATTAACATATTTGTTCCCAAGCAAAATGACAGATTACCATTAATAATTTGTTCCCAAACAAATTGACTACGGAATTGATTAAGGACACGACCCCCCGTGCTAAAGGCAGACTCAGAAGCAACAGTTGAAACGAGAATAACTAAGATATCACATGCAACATTAGATAGATTTTTATACCTTGAAGAATTTACTTTCCACCACAATAAGATGTCAAAAATAACCTTATCGTCGTTACAAGTAGCTTCTTCCAAATATCTCTCCACTTCCGATTTCCCCCCACTTTCTATTTTCTTCAAATGCTCTAAATATGTCATTTGTGCCATGTTGATTACATTTAAATTACTCGTTTTCTCACTACTTTCACTTGCCCCACTACTTGATTTATCAACTTCTATAGAGTTAGAAACTTGATTGCAAGATGAAGTACCCCCACGGTTTTCATACTCAAGATAAATTTGATTTAATACTGTCATTATCTTACTAATTAGATCATTCAATTTGGTAGAATCAATAATTTGAGAATAATAAAAACGCACATAATCCAACTTGAAGCGAGGATCTAACACAACGGCAATCACTAACATCATATTTGTTTTCTCAATGCTCCCCCAATACTTATCGAATTTGTTCTTCATTTTGATAGCCATGCCACTTAAGCGATGGTCCATACTACTTATGGCTACGGACAACTCTCTTTCAATATTATGAACTTGATGAAAATATCCATTTGAAGTCACATACAAAGAATCAAAAAAACTTTTAGTGGCATCATAGAATTTTTTTCAAAAAGTCCCTAAAAATCCGAGCATCATCCCAATCATTCGTGGTAGGTTCGCCATCGCTAAGTGCCAAAGAAAATTGTACACCTTCTTCTTTCATTCTTTGAAATGCCTTTTGAAACTTTAGGGCAACTTCCAACATGAGATATGTACAGTTCCACCTAGTTTGAACATCTAAGCATAAAAGACTTTTAGATGCTATCTTTTCCGTAGTTACAAAATGCTTGAAATGTTTCTCTCTTTCGGGAGAACTCCTAACATACTCCTAACATGCTATCTTTTAGGGCTTTTAGCAATCGTTGGATGAACAATCTGATGACTGTTATAAACTGTCCTCATATTATTTTAAAAAATATAATATAATTAATTACCCTTTTCAATTAAATTACCCACAATTTTTTAAAAATATATATATATATATACTAATTTAAATAAATTATCTTAAAATTAAAAATTAAAAAAATTAAAATTAAAGTAATAAGTGTTGTTGTTTAAACTTTATATTATTTTTAAAATAAAATAGTAAAACGTTTTTACTATAACTTTCATATACCGTAATATTTAAACAAAATAAGAAAAATAATTTAATTAATTACCCTTTTCAATTAAATTACCCTCAATTTTGATATATATATATATATATATATACTAATTTAAATCAATTATGTTAAAATTAAAAATTAAAAATAAAGAAATAAGTGTTGTTGTTTAAACTTTAAAATTATTTTAAAAATAAAATAGTAAAAACTTTTAACTATATTTTTCATATACCGTAATATTTAAACAAAATAAGAAAAATATATAAACTTTAGAGTTATTTTAAAACATTAAACTATATATTTAAACTATACAAAAACTATTTGTTTAAAAAAAATTAATTTATTTAAACTTTAAAATTATTTTAAAAATAAAATAGTAAAAACTTTTAACTATATATTTCATTTGAGGGTTTAGAGTTTAGGGTTTACGGTTTACGGTTTAGGGTTACTATATCTTCGGCTCCCAATCTTGATAAATTATCTTTTTTATTCATTCTAGTTTAATTTATTCATTTATTTAGTTCAAGACACTTATACACACAACAAACTCAAGTTATTTAGCCATTGAAATATACATAACTTAAAATTTTGACTTATATTGAAACCTTGCGTGAAAAATATTTCACACCACAATAATATTTTAGTAATAATTATAAAATATCATTTTTTGGAGGTATTCATTCATTTTATTTTATAATTGTTATATACACTTTCTTTTAAAGAAAATACTTGCATTGAAATAAGAAAATGTATTAATGTACTTTAATGTACTTTAATGATTTTTTTTGGATTTTGTTATTAAAGTCTTAATAGATTAAAACTTAATTGTAATGTTTCAAATAGAATAAATGTATAAGAATATTTTAGAGGTCCTTTATAATGGTAAATTACTAATAGAAAGTCTTCCTTTCTATTTTTTCTGAAAATTGTAATAGTGGCGAATGTTTTAATGTATGAAAATATTAGAAATGACTTACATTTTTACAATAGTATGGATAGATATGGATAATTATGTGTATAAAATAAGATATTATGCTTTTTTTTTAATAGTATATTACTGATTTAAGATATTATAATTTAATTTAAAATAATATATTATGTGATATATTATTAATATTATATATTAAAATATATATGAACAGTACCGGATTGGACCGGATTAACCGGATTATTGAAAATGCAATCCAGGACCGATCCGTAAAATACTGGATTGGGTGTTTTTGAATTCATGTCCAATCCAATCCAAAATATCCGGATCGGATTGGACGGATTGGACATACGGATTTTGCAGATTTTTGCTCACCCTTACTTCTGCCCATCAGTAATCAAACCTCCGGATCATTGTGGCTACATAATGCCTCTAATCATAGGGGTTAAAAGGGGTTATACTCATTGTCTTTCCCAATCCCGGACATGGATGCATGCATGGACCCTAATTACACTACAAAATTTATGATGTTTACCGACACTTTTTTATCGACGCTTTTAAAAAGTGCCGAAAATGTTAGTTTTTACCAACGCTTCTAAAAAAGATGCCACTAATTTCTGGCATTTTTCGAAATAACGCCGGTAAAAGTACTGGCAATAACAAATAAACACTGTAGGAGCATTCATTTTACACAGCGGCACTTTCTGGTAAATAAGGTAAAAGTCAAAAAAACATTATTTTCAAGATTTGAACCTAAGACCTTGCAAGGGAAGATGATAATCATGACCAACTAAATTACAACACATCTTGTGTTGTTTTAATGTTCATTAGCTTTATATAATTGCAAGAACTGTTTGATAAAAATTCAGTGGCACTTTTACGAAAGTGCCGGTAAATAGTGAAAGAATAAATTTTTTTAATATGTTACTAGGACTTGAACTCAAGAGCTTGGGTGATAATTAATGATCATGACCAATTGAACTATAAGGCATTTTGTTTTGTTATGATGCTCATTAGGTTTATATAATTTTTAAAATTGTCTCTGTACACAATGGCACTTTTTTAAGAAGTGTCGGTGAATAGTGATAAAAATTCTAAACTTAAATTTGTTGCATAAGACTCAAACCCGAGACCTGGGTAGGAAATTGTCACCATAACCAACTGAACCTTGATGTATATGTGCATAGAACTTATGTTTAGATTTAATTATTTAATATGGTTATATATATATAACCATTATGATATATATATATATGATGTTTATATATATGATATATATAAAAATTGGCTTCAATTCATCCCTTTTTCTCGATTACCTCCATCTCTCTCACACACGCAATAGATAAGAATTGGCTTCAATAGATAAACTAGGGCACAAATCGAGGGAGATTTCTTCCTTCTTTCATAACTATCTTTGAACCAGTGGTCGAGCAGATGGACCACCTCCGCCACCGCACGTAGTCCAGTACTGCTCGGTCAATTGAACAACGGCGAGCAACATAGGCTTGAAGATAACTTCTTAGATAAAAGTTACCACATCGGAAAATTAGGAAATAGTTGTGGGCAATATATAGAAAGGAGGTTGAGAGAGATGGTGTTGAACTTGGAAACGCAAGCTTGTGACCTCAAGATTGATTTAAGTTGCCCTTGTTGTAACTTGCTGAATTTGTATAATGGTAGATTCGAACATGACTTGATGGCACCTTTGGTAAGATACTCTTGGAACGGGTCTGACCCTACTCTCTCAAGATCCATAGGTAGTTCCCCTAGACTAGGATCCATAGGTAGTCCAGCTAGACTGGCCAACACAGGAGTTTCTCAACATCCAAGCATGTATAATAAAAGTAGTTGTTTTTATCGGCGGTATCACTTGAAGTGCCGGGAAATTGTGATTATCGGCGTTTTTAGAAAAATTGCCATTATGACCGGCAGTTTATGAACAACCGCCGGAAATAACTTACCAGTAGTGGCTATCTCGGCGAAAACTTTTAACGTCGGTGAACCGCCGGTAAAGAATTTTCCAGCGGTTTAATGAGCTTTTACCAGCAGTAAAAAGTGTTGGTAATACCAACTATTCTTGTAGTGTAAACAACTAAAAACAAAATGCAAACAAAAACAAAAATGGAGCAAAGAAGTAAACAATGGAAAGGAAAATGAATTACCCAAATCTTTGATCGGAAAAGGAAGGGTTTGCTCTGGAAAGACCGTTGACAATGGAAGAGTGTTGATGCGAAAGTGGTGTTTTCTTCAGATTTGCTTCACAAAATTTTTTGAGGTGGATGAAATGCTCTGAAAATACACTATAGATGAGGGAAGAGTACTCGCACAAAAATAGTGTTTTGCTTCACAAAGGTAGGGTGAATTAAGAACGTGACATTGTGACCTGATATATATAGAAAAGATCTAATTGGAATTTTTCCTCTTTATATAAATGAGCCAATGACAAATTCTATCCAAATGAGAACCATAGTTTCGGTTCATCAAAGGAAACAAATTCGTAATGTTATGTTTGGTATGGTGGAATGGAATCCAATGCAAGTGAGAATGGAATGGAATAACCATTCTTATTCTATTATTTGGTTGTAAATATAAAGAACATTGAGAATGGCGGTAATAATATTAATTTGTAATTTTTTACAAAAAAAAAAATAGTGAAAGGTAATAAAGAAGAGTAGTGGCGGGCAATGGTGGTGGTGGTAAAAGGCGATGACCGTGGCTATGATGGTGGTTTGTTTACTTAAACTGTGAGAGGGTTATTTTAGTAATTTTATGTTTTAAAAGCATTACTTAAGGAATGGAATGATCATTCCATAGGTTTAGTAATGAAATGAAATATCATTCCAAGGAATGGATTCTTTTTTTTTTTTTTAAAGATCATTCTCTTTCAACATGTCATACCAAACAAAGGAATTGATAGAATAATCATTTCATTTCATTCCATTCCACCATACCAAACATGACATAAATACTTTGACAATGATCAAAAATTTGCGTTGGAGTACAAATCTCTTTTGATCAGGAGATAAAGATTGCACAATGAAATGGATTATTACAAGTGGAATTTGAGCTGCAATTGAAATTTTGAAATATAAATCCATTCATCACAATTGGATCATGATCATTGTCATGGAAATCAAGAATTTAAATTGGAGTTGAACTGAATAGTACCAATTTAAAAGAAGTAAACAAAAAAAAAAAACAATTTTTCGATCTTGCTGGTGCTGGTAGAGGGATGGAGATGGATCACAAAAAATCAATATTGGATCATTTCAATCGGAATCCTAGTAAGAGTTGAATACAAAAGTTGTCTTTTAAAGCCAGAGATAAGATTGGATGACAAATGGATCATTATCATTGAAATTTGAGTTGTAGTTGGATTAAAAAAAATCAATATGAAACCAAAAGAAGTCAATGCAAATTGGAAATTGAGATTGGGCCACAATATAAATACTCCAAGTCCAGCCCAAACCAGGAGACAAGTCCCAAGTGCAAGACATGGAGTGGGGGCATTTGTAGATGTTAAATTGGGCTTAAGTCCAAATAGCCCAAAATAGAGCATGGGCCAATAATTAAATTACTTAGCCAAAAGTTCATTTGGCTAGTTTAAAGTTGAGGGTCCAAGCCCATTGTGGTTAGTTGAGATGATAATTATTTTGAACAAATTGAAATAATTATCATTTAAAACTATAAGGATAAGTATATACACTGAAAATATGTTTTAGTTATCTTAATGGACATGTGTCACCATCTTGTTCCACATATATGCCTATAAATAGAGGCAACGGGGAAGAAGAAGGGGGGAGGAAAAAAAAAAGTTGAAGTTCTGCATAAATTCTCTACAACTTACACCTTGGAGGAAGATCAACAAGTACTAAAGTTCGTGTCGTTCTTCACCAAATTTTTCCGGTGTTTCAAGATCAAGCATTCCCAGCCCTTGCATCCATCCAACGAAGGCGATCATATCTGGATTCCAGATCAAGCACTTTCACCCCTTGGATCTAGCCGTTGCAGGAGATTAAATCAGAGGATCAATATCTTTACGTTGTGAATAAATTATTTCAGAGATTGTACTCATTTATGTTAAATCAATAAAGTTTATATTTGTGATAGGTTTTATTTCCTACTTGTCATAGTACAAATTTCACAGACTATTTTACCCCTGAGCTCGGGAAATTTCTTGAATATAAAAACAATATTGCCTTACATGATTTTTAAGGTTTTGTTGCACCGGCAAGCCAACGGTGATGTCTGATCAACGATCCAATGAAGGGATCAAAAAGTAATTTTTGGGGCCCACATCCCCTATGTTGGGAGTCAGGACCCCTGTGCTTGAATTATGGCCGATCGAGTCCGGGGGACGTGTGTGATAGTGAAAAAATGAATGTAGGCGAAAATGGCGTGCACTTCGAAGTTCGGAGGAGAGAGATATCACACCCGGAAGTTAGAGCCCTAAAAGTGACTTTTGCATTTCAATGATGGGTCTATGTGTGATTGGCCCTCGAAGAGCATTTTCCCGGGTTAAATCCTATAACAGACTCACCGAAGAAGACGGATAAAAAATCCGACTATCGGATTAGGAGATATCGCCAAGTCAAACTTCGCAATTTCCCGGGCAACTATTGGTCAAATGGAGTTGACTACATCCGCAGCAGTGCAATTCTGGTTGATGTCCATCTAAGGGTGACAAAAATAATGGTTAAGAATGACCCCTTATGACGACAAGGTTTACCTATCGCAAGTGTATGAATCATATTATAGTATAAATTGGCTTGAGAAAACGAATATTGATCCCATATAGACTTGGATTATTCACTCTAGCAATTTAAAAATATTGAATTATAGTTGAAAAAATGTTTGATTTGTTTAGTTTGAGATCTATAACTAAATTAACTAAAAACATAATTTAAATTGTGATTGTGATCAAGGTAGAGAAAAACTAAGGTTTTCATGCTCCACCACTAACCACATAATATAGTTTATCTACTGGCTCAATTGCAAGAGGGCGATCCATCACTATGAATCAGATCGTACCGCAAATAGTCGAATACGTCCCAAAAAGGATACTATCCACCGGATTCGCTACAACCCATCTCCAGACAGAGTGTGACTAGTACATGTCATCTACTTTACTTTAATATTCTCCTACAACATGAAATTAAACAAAAGCATCTTTATATCACCTCGTCTAGGCATGACCTATGTAAACCTAGGGTTTCAAGTGTTTTAAGCACCATTGTATAAAAAATCACGCTATATTTAATATAACATGATTGGTTGAAATAATATATTCATTCAATCTAAGACAAATATTAGAATAAATATAAGATCTCGTGTCAAGAATAAGTATGATCACAAATCTATATAATCATCACAATGTGGTCACAGTTTCCCCTCATTACAATTGAAATAAATAAATAAAACTACATTACTTGGCTAGGGTTTTGTTAGAAAACCTCTAGATACCGAATTAGTTGCTCATGATCATCGTGGTGGGTGACTGCATCGTTGATGTAGAAACGGCCTCCATGATCGTCTTCTCCAGATCCCTAGGTCTTAAATGGTTCCCTCCTTTAAATAATATGAATCTCCAGAAAAAGTGCACTGAAAATTATCTAAAAATGAAGCTCCTAAGATCTGTAGCAGACCTTGGTATTTATAGAAGAATTTTAGAAGAGTTCTATTTGTATTCAACTTGTCCGACTTGAGTAGGATTCCTCTTTAATGTGTTTCTCCTCAAATTTGAGTCAAACCCTTCAATATGATGTAAAATACACCTTATACACGTGTTTAGAGGTGTTGGAGTCGAAATCAAGTAAAAGGAAGTTGAATCGGATCAGGACTGTAAAACCACACAACTTACTACGCTTGAGTGTAGCACGTACTACGCTGAAGCGTAACTTAGCTTCTTCCAGGACAAAAATGCAAGCGTAGTTTTAGCAGTTTCTAGCAACTTTTAGCTATTATAAGCGTAGCAAAATCCTTGGAAACAATGTTTTTTGATAATTACGCCGTTGGAACCCCTTCGACTCCTTTAATACGTTTCCCAAAGTTACGACTCCTGTTAGTCACTAATTAATCCTAGAGGGGGTGAATAGGGTGTTTGAATAAATTATTTATTCTTTTCGAAAATTAAAACAATCTATACTTAATAATCACTTAGTTCAATAAACAAGCAATAGTTCCAATTTGATGATTCAAGTTAGTTGATCTAACGAATTTATTTCATGATTAATATATCATGCAAAATAATGAAATAATTGTAGCATGCAAGATATTGAAGTAAGGAAATAGAGAGAGATTGACACTACAATTTTTTCAAGGTTTGGTAACTCCTACTCCTTGGCTCAAGAACCTCTTCTTGAGACTTTTCCCGATCCTTTCACTGTGGCGCTTCCTTCACAGGTGGAATAGCAAACCTTTACACATGAGCTAACGAGCTCATCTCACATTCAAGAGAACAATCCTCTCTTGAACCAATGGGCCTTACTAACCCAAGATAACAAATTTTTGTATGCAATCAATATATCACTCAAGAAATAAAAACACTTAAAACCCTAAGATTTTTATGAAAGATTGATCAATATATGCTCAAGTGTTTTTAAGTGATATTTCAAGAACTCTAAATGAATATTCTCAAATGAATCATTTCAATAAGTGTGCACAAGAGAATAGAAATGACACTAGAGTTTAAAGCTTTCAAAAGATTTGAGTTGAAAATCAAGCTTCTTGTTTCTTGCTTTCAATGGCTTTTTTCAAAGTGCGCTAGAAAGAAAGATGAAGATGAAGAGTTATGAAATTTCTCACACTAAAATTCTATGTTTCCAAAATACTCATCTCATTCTATATATAGGGCACATTAGGGTTTGAGAGAGTGAATCTCACACTTGAAGAGTAGGAGAGTGAGTTTTGAAAAGTTGGGAGAATAATACACCAACTAATGGGCAAAAAACATTTTTAAAAATAACTTTTTTGTCAAAAGTTGGGTCCTCCAGTCGACTGCATTTACAATCCCAGTCGACTGCCTCCAATCAGAATTTTAAAATTATTTTTCCCAATGGTCACTGCCAGTTGACTGTCTCAAGAAAACCCAGTTGACTGCCTCAAGAGTCACCAGTCAACTGCCTAATACGATTATATGTTCTCAAAATCTCTGATTGTTCCATTCGACTGCCCAGTTTTGTACTGGCAGTCGACTGGGTCACTGCCAGTCGACTGTCATGGCTTGTCCAGTCGATTGAGTGAAACCCGGCGACTTGAGATGATCATTTTTGTTTCGTTTAAAGTTCAGTTCTTTGATCACTTGAGCTTATAGGACTAATCAACGCATAAAATACCTTTTTACAGTTTTCTCACCTTGACCTATCTACACCGGTCTTGAGTCTTCAATTTCAACTTTTCATTGACCATCTTGTCCTTTATTGTTTTTGCTCTTTTGAATTCCATTTTTCGTTTTTGTTGTTAAGCATTCATTTTCGAGTATTCTTTCCCTGTCTTTTACTGAAACATATAACTCAATTTTCATTAGTACCAAACACGCATAAATGGTTTGTGATCATCAAAACAGGTATTATCGTCCGACCGTAAATTTCAAAGCCAACAATCTCCCCCTTTTTTATGTTGACAAAACATTTCGTGTTTGTCCGGATTTGGTGAAGTATCAAGTGATACTCTCCCTCAATTTATGCTTTGTATGCTCCCCCTTAATGAAATGAATTTTGCAATTATATAGGCATTAAGCGAAAATGACATAATGAACACAACGCAACATTTCATTTCATTTTCATTTCAAGTACATGATGTTTACTACAATAATCAAAAACATGAAATGAAGCATACAAGAACACACATAAAAATGACATACTTCTAAGCACGAAATCCTAATTTCTTCTCCCCCTATGGCAACATAAAAAAGGCGGGAGGTTGCGCTAAATGTCAGACACAGTCGAGGAGAGAGAGCCAATACGAGCGGAGAAGTCGGTGGTAAGTGCATTGACCTTCCCTTCAAGTTGCTCTAGAGTCTCGACATTCTTCTTTTGAGCCTCTTCGTTGTGCTTTACGACATCGAGAATTTGATTCAAGAGCTCAGAATTAGCTCCTAACCCAAAATCAGAAATGTTGAAAGAACTGCCCAAATAGGGGAAAGAGGAAGTCGAAGCGGCAGGAGGATGAGGAGGTGGAATGAAAGGTCCAGCTTGGTCCTGCGGAGGACCACCTTTCAACGATACTAAAACCCCATCGGCATTCTTTGCAATGCGCATTTGGTTGAGATGGGTGGCATCTAGAAAGATGGGGACATGCTCGGTAGGCTCGCCAGCAAGTGGAACGCCACATTTCTCGAGAAGGTAAGAAATGTGAGCTGGAAAAACGAGAGTGCCACTTCCCTTCTTTTGTTGGTCAAGGATAATGGCCCGAAAAATCCGGACATAATGCAAGCAATAAGGAAGGCCTCCATGCTCGAAACAAGGTTACGGCTACCGATTTTAGGCAAGATAGAGTAGGTGACAATGTTGTGGACAATTCGGGCTTCGGGAGTGAACGCAGAGTTCAAAAACTCAGTAATTGTGTTGGTTTCCTTATCGATGCAAATACTGCGGACGGATTCAAGGGGGTCGAAAGAGCTGGATGAGTGTCACACATAAGGAGTGTAGTAAGAAATACCACCTGATTGAAGCCGAAAATGAGTATTGAGGTCGGCATCACTAAGGTCGATTTCAACACCTCCAATGGTGGAAGAGAGAGAAGATGCGGGGGCTTGCGGAGGAGATGGATTATGAAGTTTGGTGTAGAAGGCTCTGACGGCTCGCGGGTAATGAGGAATATTGAGCGAGATAAAGAAATTTCAGCCCATATTCTTGAAAAGATTAAAGGTGTTGTTGCCGATTTCATCGCACAACCTTCGGGTAACAATACGACAACGAGCAAGCTTTCAAGGCAAGAACTTGATATCGTAGGCATGAATATCATTGGTGTCATCTCCAAGGAGATTAATAAGACTCATTGGTGGATGGTCATCATCGAACTCGATTTTGGCATCCTCGGGTAAGATAGGGGGAGCGGGAGGAAGATAGTTGCCACCACGACGAGTTCTCTTACGGGTTGGGTGACCTTGAGCTGGCTTTAGAGCCATGATAATGACAAGAATTAGTAGGAATGAAGACATGGTGAAGAGGATTCGGGTAGAGAGGGTGAATATATGGAATATGTGGGTATATGTATATATATATAGGCGAATGAGGGAGAGAGAGAGAAATAGAGATTTAAAGAGTGGGGTAATGAATGGGAGTGAAGAGGTGGTGTCAGATGGGGAAGTGGTGGAGAGTGATTTGAGAGAAGTGGAGAGAAGACGGTTAAAAATCAGAGTTCGCGCAAAGGCAGTCGACTGGCCAAATGGAGGCAGTCGACTAGATCTTAACCCAATCGACTGGCCAAAATGGCAGTAGTTGACTGACTCTTAACCTAGTCGACTGGCCAAAATGGGGCAGTCGACTGACTTTTAACCTAGTCATGGAGACGTGAAAGGAGTAGCTGAGATTGCAAGCTTGGAAAATTCGAGCCAAGGTGGAGATTTGTGATGTTTATGGCCTGAATTTGGATTTCCGACCCGGTTGACCCGAAAAGTGGGCTTTGTGTGGGCCTAAGCCCCCGAGGAAATTTTTTTTGACCCATTTTACTCTTATGGGCCATGGGCCTATTTAGTCTCTTTTGTAGCATGTTATAAATATAAGGGCAATTAGGGTTTTGGAATAGTCGAGAGAAAAATATAACCCTAATTCGCAGAGAGAGAGCACTAGGGTTTCTTGTGGCTATACTTGTAATGTCATGTTTCTTGCATATTAAAAAATTTTGTTGGATCTTCACCACGGACGTAGGCACGACTTGTGCCGAACCTTGTAAATCTTTGTGTTCTTTGTATGGCGTACTTAATTTTCAATTTTGATTTCGTGCGGTTTGGTGCGTTTGTTACAACAGTATGACTAGTGAATGCCTTATTGCCAGAAATGTTATTACCCTTGTGTAGTCCTCAAGCCCATCATGGGTTCTACTGATACAAAGCTCACAACTACTAATACAATAATTGGGATAGAAGGATTAGGCATTGCTAGTATTCAGATTGATATTCATGCATACATAAATCTTATAAATATCGAGGTAGGTTCTAATGGTTATAAATCTACTCTTAGGTGTTACAAATTTGATAGTGAGTTCTAAACGAGATAGATTAAAATTGTTCACTAGCTACACCAATGAGAAAGAGTAATGTGGTCCACATTGAGAGTAATACTTCTTTGGAGCAGGGAAAACCCAATAGTTTACATCAGTTGAGATAATAGAAGAAAAAAAATCATTACAAGCCTCAATATGGGACTTATAGGGAAACATAGTTAACAATGTTGGCAAATTCCAACATTGGGGTATTTTATTTTTAGTTGGGTGTTGTACCTTTGGTGGATTTGGGGGTTCCTCATTGTATCTTTTTTTTTTTGGGTAAGATGATGTATATATAAATAAAAGAGGCAAAAGCCTTACAATAGGCTAAGGGGCATACCAATTTTATCAATATACTAAAATGCTTAAATTTCAAAAATAAAATAAAAACTGTTAATTTTATCTTCTCATCACTGGATGCAAGACTATGTCTGTGTGGGTGTAGAGAGGGAGTGGAGGGACTATCAATTTAATATTGACTGATTATGCTTACAAAATGATATACAATTTCAGGTTCTTTACTGTGTTGAAATAATTCTTTTGTTGTAGACTGATTCATCATGTCTTGAAAACATGAATTAGCATCCTGAGAAATAATATTATGTTTGTGTGTTTAGAGTCTATGACCTGTTCAAATTATTATTCGGTGCTTCAAACGCATTACATCCAAGTATATATATGAATTATAATCTTTAAAATGTAAGGGTGACATTGGAGGTTTTAGCAGTAATAGTCACATGGCCTGTGATGTTCAGAAAGTCGATCCCAATATACCACCATCTTCATCAATATTTGGTGAAAATTGGACCCAAATATCACCCACATGTACATATTGGCCTACCGTAGCTATTTTCTTCTTTTTATCATCATTTATAGCTACAATGATCGTTGTCGAAGCTATCCAGAAAATCTACAAATTTCTCCTCCACAGATTTTCGTTCTTTAGCTCAAATATTTATATATATATATATATATAGGAGTGCTCACTTGCTCCCTGGTGAGCAGGGATCAACATACACCAATTCCGTGAAAATTTTCTTGATACAATACGAAGATTGAAATGTACAAATACCAAATCTTCGACTCTTTGTGATGTTATTTTGATCATCTTCAAAGAATGGATAAATGAGTAGGTGATCCAATTTCTCTCACAAGATGAGGAGGAACATGGATGTCAAAGTATTTTCAAAGTCAAATATTGAAATAGAGTGTTGACGTTCCATAAGTGACCCACCAAATTACCGGCTCCATAGGTCCTCTATGTTTCATGGAATCTTGATTGCCAAACTATAAATTATTGAGATTAATGTGGACTAAGATGGAAAAAAGTAGATTGAACTAGCATACATAAATGAGAGAAATATGGAGTGAGATGGTTTAGCCATGTAAACTTGTTACTTTAAGGTAGTATAATCATTCAAAAAGGGAAGTTTGAATTTGGAAGTGAAAGAAACAATGAATGGATTAAATTTGCATACTACAAACATTTTTTTTTTCCAAATGATCTTGATCCTCAGGATATTCACTTGATGGATTCACTGTTGAAACTCACTTGAGGTGATTTACAGACCCAGGATATACTCATATATATGAAAAACAACACTTTTATTTCGAAAAGAAAGAACCGAATACAAAGCTTTCACTCTACTCTCACACTCTTATTTCTTTTTTCCTTCTTGTTGTAATCAATACAATACCATACATCTATATATAGAATCAAAATACATAAACTGATAAAGGAAATCTTCTTGGCAGCCATTTTTGACATTTGAAAGATATGAGCGTGCTATCTTCACGCATGGTTATTTGCAGCTTATCTTGACATTGTGGGTTTGATCCATGTATGTGGATATGGCTGATCACTTTCAAGTTTATATTTAAACATTCCCCCTTAAACTTGATTATCCACACTTCTGCATTCCTAACATCATCTTCAGTCTGTTGAACATGTCTTGCTTCAATGGCTTTGTAAAAATATCTGCAATTTGATCATTTGTCTTGCAAGATATTAATTTCACTTCTCTGTTCTGTACATGCTCCTTGATGGAATGATACCGTGTATCGATATGCTTGCTTCGTTCATGGAAGACTGGATTATTTGTAAGTGCAATTGTTGAACGATTATGAATGAAAATCTCTGTAGGCTTTTCATGTGGAAAACACAAATGCTCCAACACATTTCTCAACCAAATAGCATGACACACAGTTGAGCTGGTTGCTACGTATTCAGCTTCGCATGATGATAGCGTTACTATCTATTGTTTCTTGGATGACCATGTGAATGTTGTATCTCCAATGAAAAACTCAAATCCAGTTGTGCTTTTTCTTTCATCCAAATCTCTACCCCAATCACTATCTGAATATCCAGTGAATCTTAATTCATCAGTTGAGGTATATAACAAACCATCATTGATCGTACCTTTGATGTAGCGGAGTATTCTCTTTGCAGCATTCAGGTGTGATTGATCTGGTTCCTCCATGTATCTGTTGATCAATCCAACTCCGTAGAGTATATCTGGTCTGGTACAAGTTAGGTACCGAAGACTTCCAACTAAACTTTTCAAGTATGTTGGATCAACATTTCCTCCGTCTTCATTCTTTTTGAGTACCACACTGCTTTCCACCGGAGTTGATACTGGATTGCTTGATTCCATTCTGAACTTCTTGAGAATCTCCTTTGCATATCTACTTTGGCAGATCGAGATTCCTTCAGCATTTTGCTTCACTTCAATTCCAAGAAAGTGTGACATTAGACCTATGTCTGTCATCTCGAATTCTTGAATCATGGTTTTCTTGAACTCTTCAAACATGGCTGGGTTGTTTCCTGTGAAGATCAAATCATCAACATATAGACCTGCAAATAGTACACTTCCTTCTGGACCTTTCTTCAGGTACAATGCATGCTAGTATGGACATTTCGCGAACCCATTATCATGGAAATACTTATCAATTCTTGTATTTCATGCACGTGGAGGTTGCTTCAGTCTATAAAGAGCTTTCTTTAACCTGCACACCTTATTTTCATGTCTGTCATTTCTATATCCCAGCGATTGTTCGACGTAGATTTCTTCTTCTGACTTCACATCAAGTTGGTACAACTTCCATCTATTCTGAGCAGCAATAGATATCATCAGTCTGATTGTCTCTAATTGGGTAACAGGAGAAAATACTTTACCATAGTCTAGTCCATGTCTCTGTTTATAGCCTTTTGCAACCAGGCGAGCTTTATATCTCTGAACTTTGCCTTTTTCATTCTTCTTTGTCTTATAGACCCATTTGACTCCAATAGGCTTTTGACCTTTTGGTAGACTATACAGCTCCCATGTGTCATTCTTGTCTATGGCCCTGATTTCTTCATCCATTCCTGACTTCCACTTCTTCTCTTGGATGGCTTCTGTGAAGTTGACAGGATCACTATCCAGAAATAAGCATAGCAAATTCTGGTCTTAATCTTCTTCAGTGGCTTCATATAATTCCCTCAGGCTTCTCACTTTTCTGGGTCTTTCACTTGATCTTTCATCTGGTGATGATAACGATGAAGGATCATTTCTTGCAGGTACAGGAGATTGATGTGGTAGAATTTGTGGCTCCATTACTACTTCTTTTTCTACTTCTTCATCTTTTCAAGTATAAGCTCCTTGGTTTTTCCATCTTCATTCTGATCCCAGCTCCAAGCTTCATTTTCTTCAAAAATCACATCCTTGCTCATGATTACTTCCTTATTGATGGGATTAAACAACTTATATCCCACTATTATATCGTCATAGCCGATAAAGATACATTTCTGTCCTTTGTCGTCAAGCTCGGTTCTTCTAGCTTCTGGAATCTTGGTGTAAGCAATACACCCAACAATTATGAGGTGATTGACACTTGGCTTGTATGAACTCCAGGTTTCTTCAGGTGTCTTGAATTGGAGTCTTCTGGTTGGACACCTATTCAGCAGATAGACAATATAAGATACTTCTTCAGCCCAAAATTCCTTGGGCATTGTCTTTCCTTTCAGCATACTTCTGACCATGTCCAGGATTGTGCGATTCTTCCTTTCAGAAACACCATTTAGCTGAGGTGTATAGGATGGTGTTGTTTGTTGTCGGATGTTGTGCTCCTTGATCTGACCGCAATGTCTTCATATTGTAGTCGTTCTACTTCTCAATAAGAGCTTTAAACTCCTGGAACTTGTCAAATACTTCTGATTTTTTCTGCAAGAAGTACACCCATGTCTTTCTGCTATAATCATCGGTGAAGGTAAGAAAATACCTGCACTTTCCATATTATTCTAGCTTCAATGGACCACACACATCTGTGTGGACGAGCTCCAGCAGCTTTGTTGATCGCCATTTGACTTCTTTAGCAAAGCTCAGTCTGTGATGTTTCCCAAGTACACAACATTCACATACTTCATTAGGACGGTTGATGTAGGGAAGTCCCTTCACCATCTGTTTGCTTGCGAGCAGCTTCAGGCCTTCATAGTTGAGATGTCCGTATCTCAAATGCCATAGCCAGTCCTTGTCTTCAACAACTGCATTTAAACACTTTGTTGCATCGTGCTGGATGTGCATAAGAAACATACTATTCTTCGACATCTTTATCTGGGCAATGAGATTTTCATTTGTATCTTTGATTGTTAGACACAAATCCTTCATGCTGATGTCGTAGCCTTTTTCCAGGAGCTTTCCGAGACTCAAAATATTGTTCTTCATATCTGGAACATAGTAAACATTGGATATGAAGTCATGATCTCCATTCTTGAGCTTGATCAGAATATTGCCATTTCCTTTTACTGGGATTTTTGTGAAATCACCAAATGAGACTTACCCTTGCCTCGTCTCGTCAAGCTCGACAAACATATGTCTATTTTTGCACATGTGATTGTTGGCTCCTGAATCTAGATTCCATATACCTTCGTTATCGGTATTTTCATTTTGAGCCATCAGCAACATTGATCTCAGCTCATTTTATTCTTTCTCAGCAAAATTTACTTGTTCGCCTCCTTCAACAACTGATTTTCCTCTGCATTCGTTGTTGTAGTGTCCATACTTATTGCAGTTGTAGCATTGAACATTGCTTTTGTCATAATTCTGGCAATTATTGAAGTTGCTTCCACGGCCTCGTCCTCTGAAAGATTGATTTCTTCCACCTTGATTATTTCTTTCGGTATTGAAATTGGTTCTTCCACCGCCGCCTCTGGATCCAGCACCTTGTCCTCGATAACCATGACCTCTACCTCGGCCTCTTTGTGAACTTCCCCATCGCTCTTCTTTATTTTATTTAAATGTTAGATTTGACTGAAGAGCTTGCTCTAGAGTACCTGAGGTGTTCCTCTTGTTGATTCTTTGTTCGTGAATTTCTAGCGTGACCATCAGCTCGTCTACTGTCATTGCATCAAGGTCCTTTGATTCTTCAATAGTAACAACTACATGCTCGAACTTTGAGTTGAGGGAGCGCATAATCTTTTCAAGCACACGAACATCTTCAATCTTGTCGCCATATCTTCTGATTTGATTCACAATAGTCAATGTTCTGGTAAAGTACTCAGAAATTGACTTCGTCTCTTTCATTTGCAACAGTTCAAATTCACTCCTTAGAACTTAGAGTCAAACTTTAACTCTTTTTTTAGGTCCTCGATGTGCTTTTCTAAGAATTTCCCATGCTTGCTTGGCGGTGTTGACGACTAAGATCTTTTCAAAACTTGCTTCATCAACACTTTGATAAAGCAAGTACAACGCCTTCTTGTCCTTCTTTTGGGCTTCTTTAAGCATGACCTTTTGGGTCTTGCTTAGTCAATCTTCGCTTTCTTTTGAAACTGGCTCGTCATAACCAGTCTCGATAAAGTCCCACAAATCTTGCGAGGCAAGAAGGACTTTCATTTGGAGAGACCAATTCTCGTAATTGGTTTTATCCAAGCGCGGAAGCTGGGGCTGGAAGAAATTGCTAGAGGACGCCATCGGATTTATTTAAACACTTGAGGTGCTTATTTCTGAAAATAGGTGTTGAAACTGGTCAAACCGACTACACGGTTGCGTCTGGAGCGTTCCATTTAGTCAAAAACGACTCTTCATTTGCTCAAATCGGAATTAAAATGAGCCCGGAACGGACAAAATACCAACGAGGAGCAAATTGGTAATTTTTCAAAATTTTGTTGACGTGGCATAGGGCGATGTGGCAGAGGATAATGTGGCAGAGGGGTGACGTCACTGATGATGTGGCAGTGCATGGGCTTCACGCGCGTCTAGAGGTTGAAGACGACTAGGCGTGTGGGCTTCACTCGCCGAGCTTGTGTTGGCGCGTGCGGAGGCGTATGCCTGCGTTCTTTTCGTGGTTGCATTCCTGCTGGAACAAGGAAGCTATATATGTGATCAAACTTATGGTTTGAACACCTGTGATTCACGAATAGGCTTTGAAAGTTTCGGCTCTATTTTTGTTCTTCCCTTCTGGGTTTACTCAAGCTTCACCAAGCTCTGATACCATGTTGAAAATCACTTGAGATGATTTACAAACCCAGGATACACTCATATATATGAAAAATGATACTCTTTTATTTCAAAAACAAAGAACCGAATACAAAGCTTCCACTCTACTCTCACACTCTTATTTCTTTTTTCCTTCTTGTTGTAATCAATACAATACCATAAATCTATATATAGAATCAAAATACATAAACTGACAAAGGAAATCTTCTTGGCAGCCATTCTTGACTTTTGAAAGATATAAGCGTGTTATCTTCACGCATGGTTATTTGCAACTTATCTTGACATTGTGGGTTTGATTCATGCATGTGGATATGGCTAATCATGTGAATATGGTTGATCACTTTCAAGTTTATCTTTCAACATTCACGAGCTTCAATTCTTTAAACTTCCTGTCCCTAATTATTGTTTTTTATTTAATGTCCATTTGTCAATTTTTGGAGTTGGTAAATCACATAAACATTCAGTATCGAAGTTCCTCTTTAGTTCGTTCCAAGTAAAATTAAAGTATCCCATTGGTCAATTTCCTCTGAATTCTCTGGCAGCAATTAGTTTCTGGGAGATAACATACATTATAAAATAATTGGAATTAAACAGATGTTCCGATCCGAATCGTCCGGACCCAACTCCACTTATATATATTATATATAGTTTCTGGGAGACAACATATATTCATGTTATTTTTTTTGCAACCTTGGTTTCCACTTTTTCATAAGAATATATAAAATTGGATAAGACTCGAATTATGTTTGCAACCTTCCTTGTTTTGCAGCGTTGAAGTCTTGGTACTTTGTTAAAATAGTGAGACTTTAAAATTTTTAATACTAAGAAGAATGTTTGGAGAGAGATATGAGAGTGAAACTTATTATAGAAGCAGTTCTTTTCCTAGTACCAACAATAGCCTATACACATATAGATCATGATTTCAATTTTTCTTGCAAATTATGATTTTCTAAAGGCCAATCTGAAGTAAATTTAAAGACTTAACCTAACAAACGCACACACAAATAAAATAAAAAATCTATACCTTTTATCCCTCTGTTCAGAACTTTAATGCACTTTTTGCAACTAATATCTGGTATATATTGTTAAGTAATTCCAATGAATTTAAAGAAAAATATTTTGGGTGAGATTACGAAGTGTGATCGTGGGATGGAAAGATAGCAATTACATAATTTTACCTTAAAATTTTTCCAGATTACCTATTTATCTGAAAAGGGCATCTTAAAAAATGGAACTACAAAGTGTTCACTTGCTTCATGGTGAGCAGGGATCAACATATGTGAATTCAATAGAAGTCGTTGGATGTTATCCAATGACTAATATTAAAGACAACTAATAACTTGATTTAAGGTTTTCATAGTTGTCCGAAGTTACTAATATCAAATTTGAAAAAAAAAAAAAAAAAAAAACTCAGTACAATTAGGGGGTAATAAAAAATAATAAACCAATTGTAAGAGAATTCACAAAAGAAATGACTATCATATATATATTTTGAATCTCGGATTCATATTGTCTCCTATTGAGGTAACCTTTATCTCTCTTTTAATTTCAGTCATAAATATCTCATATAGAAGTGTCATATTTCCCGTGGTATATTAAAAATACAAAATAAAAGTAATAATACAAACTCCTTATATGCAAAGGATTAAGCATTTGGAGAGAAGGGAATTCCTCATCCCATCTCTTAACAACAAAATAAGAAATAAAATTAAAATAAATGCAACACAAGACGTGATGTTGCAAAAATAAATAAAAAAATATTAAAAAAGAAAAAGAAAACCGAACTTTAGTATATTGATTTAATAATTTTATACGTATATGTTAGTTATTTTTATTATTATTATCTCTTGATTGTAAGTAATTTTTATTTTTCAAAATACTTGGAAGTATTTGAATTGATATGGTTTTAGTGGTTTTGACAATTATGAAAACCAGAAACCAAGTTATTGGCTGTTTTTAATATTAGTCATTGGATAACATCCAACGAGTACTATTGAATTCGCGTATGTTGAACACTCCTGTATATATATGTGTGTATGTATATGCTCTTGTTCCTCTCCTGCACAAGCTATCCAGGAAATCTACAAATTCCTCCGTAGATTTAGATGTTCAGTATTTAACTCAAAGAAAAAGGTACATATATACATGAACATATATGCGCTCTTATTTCTCCTCCATTTACAAAGAGGAGCAGCCCCACCAAGCATCTTAACCTTGTCTTCCCACTTTTAATTCCTCTCCAAGGCTCAAACATGTTGATTGAGTTTTTGTTATTAGTATTGTGTAGTCACCGTAATAGATTAACAGCACTAGGTTGTAATTTCGCTGTACCTACTCATTTAGCATTATAACATAGGATGGGAAGAAGCAAGGCCTCAAGTTCAAGTAGAAGCTTTTGGGAGAAGTTGGAAATGAAAGTACAATTCCTGTAGGTGATGGCAGACCAGATGCATGAAAAAATAGCAACTTTCACGGTAAATTTGTTTTTTTTTTTAGGTAAATTTTTTTTTTTTTTTTTTTTTGAATGTTAAGGAACTCACACACCCCCACATGAGCCCTAACCCCGACCTTTCCCGATTTAGGAAGGAATGGAAATACCATTATACCACAATGTCGACCACTGGTATCTTGTTTTTATTCTTTTAGTTTTAGTGTGGTGAAAAAACGAAAGCATTTCAAGCAACTTGTGACCATCTTAATCTGATATGTATCGTATCTCTATTGCAGATTGAGAGCAATGAACTAACAGCTAAAAACAATGAGCTTAAACGTATCTGTCAAAAGCTGGACGAGGAGTTTGAGGTGAATACTGGTGAGTACATTATGATTGTTAGATTCACATGTATTAGTTATCATGAGATGATTCAGATAACTAATTGCAGCTACTCTAGTTGCCCGGTATTTTGGTTCCAGATTTATGCAGCTACTCTAGTTGCCCGGTGGTGACTTTTTGGTTCCATTATCAAAACTACACATTGAATTAATAAGAATGCTCATGTTTTTTCAAAAATTCCACAAGACTCGGACGAAAGACGAAATGACATTAAAAAAATAAGTGATTGTAAGATTCAGGATGCAAGATTCATAAACTACATAGATTTGGGTGTGTGACAGATTTTATAAGATAATTTAGTAACTTCTAGAGAACAGCAACCCAAAGAATCTTTGTTTGGGTTCAGCAAGCTCAGCCAAATTGGCCTTCAGAGCTTCATCCAACTGACCACGAGCTTCATCAAACTCACCTTCCAGGATAGCCTTCACACCCTTCAGTCTATTGATCAGATCGGCAAAGGGCCTGAGCAAAATAAACAAGGACACTCGAGGGGAAAACCCAAGGCAATAGCAGCCTAGAGCCAAAAAGGAAAGATGAATACTTCCATAACCTTGTCCGGGACCAACTTGTGTATCGCTTTGATAGGCGATCCATACCCTGAATATCCTCTCATTAGACCAAAGCTAATCCGCCTTAGCCAGGATAGTTTCAGGATCGGCATCGATGACTTGCCCGGCTTCAGCAGAACTCCCTGAAACACTCTGCTGAACCACACCGCGATCCGCTTCATAAGGAACGTCGGACGAGCCCCCAGACGAGGGCTTGACTTGACTGCCATTTTCTACTTCTTCCTTCGAGTGGGCTGACCACCTGCTGGCCTCTTCACAGCAGAAGTGCCCTTCTTGGAAGGAGCCCCAGTTGCAACCTGCCCCTGAGGCAGAAGCACAACTTCAGCCCCTTCAGTAATTGAGGCCGGAGGAATAGTTGGTAGAGCTAGTAAAATTGGACGTAATTGAGGCCGGAGGAATAGTTGGTAGAGCTAGTAAAAATGGACACCACACGAACCAACCCTATTTAAAAGGGTTACAATTGAGTATAAAAGAGTCGAGGCCTAAAAAAGATTGATCCGAACACAATACAGATATTGTTCGGGTCAAATCCGTATAACCCACTTCACATGATTAATTAATCGTGTCAAGCAGGTCGAGTTGACAAGCTTACTTGAACTCGATCCGTTTAAGAATAAAATAATAAATTACAATATTATAGATGGCTAAGTTTGTCATTTGATGAAAACCCTAAAAACCATCTTATACATAATAATATGGGCAAATGGAGCAAAACTCCCCTATAATTTGAAAATTGTGCACAAAACTCTCCTCCTGGTCACTAAACACCCCTGTACTTTGAAAAGTAGGCGAATACACCCCCTCTGGTAAGATTTCAGGTGTAATTTTACCTAATTGCCCTTCATATTATATTATAATTTTATGATTATTTTCAATAAACTCCCTAAACTATTAAATTTTCACATTGCCCCCCACCATAATGGGTAAATTACAATTTCACCTCTTAAAATTCGAAAAAATATTTAAAATTTTAAAAAATATATGAAATTCGAAAAAAAATATAAAAAAAAAATAGAAAAACTAAATAAATTCGGAAAAAATATATAAATTCGGAAAACATATAAAATTTTAAATATATATATATATATAATTAGAAAGAATATATAAAATTCGGAAAAAATATATAAAGTTTGGAAAAATTGATAAAATTCGGAAAATATATATAAATTTTGGAAAATATATAAAATTCAAAAAAATATATAAAATTAGAAAAATATATATAAAATTTCAAATATATATATAAATTCTAAAAAAACATATAAAGTTCAAAAAATATATAAAATTCAAAAAAATAATTAAAATTAGAAAAAATATATAAAATTTCAAAAATATATATAAATTCTAAAAAAACATATAAATTTCAAAAAATATATAAATTCAAAAAAAATCTATAAAATTAGAAAAAATATATAAAATTCAGAAAATATATATAAATTCCCAAAAACATAGGATGATTCATTAAATATGATTATCCAAACCAATAAATGGGATGAGTCATTAAATATGTTGTCGAAAAAACCAATAAATGGTGCAATCTCTAACCTGTACTGTCACGCCCCAAATTCCTAGGACTCCGAAACCCGAGCCTAAGAGTTAAGGGAGTGAATGCGAAAGTAAAAAAAAAAACGAGAACCAACGACATTCAGTCAACAAACACCCACAAAAAAGGGTAAAAATGCTTTAATACAATGTTGTCGCACCCCTAAAATTCCCGAATTTCTAATCTAGAGAATCAACAAATCTCCAAAGGGTGACGTAAGTCAAGCGAGCACTAGAGTCAACAATAACAAAGGAAATACATGGAATAACAATGAAAACTATACTCCATGTCAAACCGAATACTAGGAACTCACTAGTATCCTCAGATACCAACAGACACACTCCTAAATTCCTAAGACTCCCGAACTGGGACATCCAAGGAATCCAGGATGTGATCCTTAACACGAATGGCCAACTAAGATATCATTAACCATGAAACCGTATGGATTAATGATAGGAATGGTATATTACATACCTAAATGAATGACAAAACTAAGCAGCGGAATCTAACGAAAATCCGGCAAAGTTTCGTTTGTAAATGGAACATCCGGACAACCAACCACAACAAAAAGACCTGCCAATAACAGTTGATAATAATAATGGCTTCCAAGCCCCACATTTTTCAATCCTACTAGGACCGAGGTAGTTGAAAGAAACCAAGACCTCTCCAAACCCTCTAAAATCAACAGAGCAACAAATGCTCGAATAAGAATACAGAACGCACATAGCAGTGCCGAATAAATACAACAACATCCTGAAACAATAAAGACAGAAAATAAAAGATACATCAACAGGGATATGCCAACAGACTGGCTCCTAAAAGAAATACATGACAATCCCATAACAAATGGGTAAGGAAACTAACTGCAGAGAACTAGCGTCCCCAAACCCAGTCGTGCTGCAACAGTAACCGCATCACCCAACACAACTCCAAAACCTGTAACAAGAAATAAAAGGAAACTGTCGTTGCACTTCATCTTGCCTATAGCCGTATATTTCCTGCAACCTGGAGTGGAATACCAGGGGGGCAAATGAAATTCCCTCTGTGAGAAAATAAGCTCAGTGGGAAAGAATACTCTAACTACCACATCCTCTGGCAGTACTCTAACTACCACATCCTCTGGCAGTTTAGGTAATGCTAAACTATCTAGCAAGATATATAAAGCCCAACAAATCCCATCCACGCAAACCCAAGGCACGCGCTCATAAGCTACCGTAAACGAGTATATACGGGAATATATATATATATATATGTATATAGATATAAGTACACAACTAGAGTCTATAAGATACAACTAAGACTCGTACCCCAAGTACCAATACCGGTAGTCTACACTACTCTCACCAACGTACACTAGGTACACGACACCCATATCCAATCTAACAAATCATCAAGCGTTCACAACGCTAGCCAGAAATCTAACAGAGGGAAAACACACTCACCTCTAATATCCACAGGGATCAAAATCCACCACCAGTACCAAGGAATGCTCATAACTCACTCCCCGGGAACACAGGAGGAAAAATACTCACGTCCTTGTGTACTAACACAATCATCGTCTATATATATATATGTACAATATATATATATAACAAACCTCATCTCATTCCTAAGGAAAATCTACCTCTCAAAGGCTAGATCACCTCAATCATATCACCATACCATAAATTATATCGACCTCATAATACTATCATCAATAGGGTCAATCTCATCACTAACACTCTCACTGTAGGCGAGGAAAACCACACAATAAAATCACTAAGAGTACACGAACTCAACTCACAAGGACGACCACCTCAGGGTCACCAAAGCAAAGCGAAGGAAAAGACTTCCCAATACTAAACCAACAGATAACCGAGACAACAATGTCAAGGTTAAAACACCACAAGTGTTTAGTAAGAACACCCAGACAAAAGAAACCAATCCACTCGGTATCCATGCCCCTAACACGTGTGACAACTCAAATCACCTAAGTGGTGACATCAACAATAAGGAAAGTGAAAGGCAACACTATATGTGTGC
The DNA here is from genome assembly GCA_963922005.1 of Cornus suecica. Lineage (NCBI taxonomy): Eukaryota > Viridiplantae > Streptophyta > Magnoliopsida > Cornales > Cornaceae > Cornus > Cornus suecica. The sequence goes on from OY998241.1 coordinate 29,467,227, forward strand.
ACTGAACAACACAAAGCCTTATACAGAGACCTAGAAATGATAGGAAGCAAAGGTGAAACAATGGAACACCTTTCAAAACTCTACAAGATGAGATATTGAGAAAGAAGTCTCGAAATCTCATAATCCCAAGAAAAGTAATAAAATAGTTTTCCTTTTAAGAAACCACATAGTAAAAATGACCGTCTTGCCCCCGGTCTCCGTCAGTTGTCATCACCGGCTTTTAGAAGTTAAAATCTTTTTAAAGAAGATCCTAAGATCATTTTATAAAGTGTTAAAACTTTTCATTGCTACGGGGGTAGGCGAAAATGAGTTTTTCCTTTTAAATACAAAGAGTTTAGAAAACACCGTTTCCGAAGAACAACCAAATAAGGGTAAACACAACTCCACGGATTCCTATAATGTCCAAGAGGACAAGGAAGGAAGAGTACTACATTGGGTTCACGGAACACAACTATCCGTTCCCAACCTCACGAGATCAAATGACAACACCTGGAAAAGGTTCGGCACCACGCCGTAACCGACAACTCAAGGAATGACGTGTAAGTCAAAGACATGTACTAGTATACAGAGTATAATAAAAGAAATGCTTAGAGGAATGAACTAAGCACTATAAACAAGATTATCAAGCTACAGTACCTCTAGTACTTAATAAAATCACTTAAATCCCCTAATATCATGAAAAGGGAGAACTGGTGGCCGATACCACGGGAATAACTAGTCTCAATCAATACATCTTCCAATTCATTATGACTCCAATTTCACAATTGATAATTAACAGAATCAATAGGTCATTTCCACTCAACTAGACAGGTTTAATCACAACCACTTCTAACCGCACTCAAAACCTCAAAAACACGATAAAAGATACCTCCCCCCTAAGTGGGAAAGAAACATCCAGGGTCAGTAATATGCAACCAACCGAAACCACAAAACTATCACCGCCTTCTCTAAGGCCTCAAATCACAATTGATACTCAATCAATCCCTAACCTCAAATCTCTACAGATAACACATAACTAACCACAGAGGTCACTATGCCAATATACCTAACCTCCCCCAAGGGCACAAGGTAAATAATCACAAGTATAAAGATACACTTTTCATTTACACTTTAACAATTTTCTCATTTAATTCATGTTTTCGCATTTATCACTTTCAACTGAGCATTTTATAAAGATATGAATTTAATTTTACAATATTCATACATAACATGCTCCAAAATCCAACAGGCAATAATAACACATATTAAACCTGCTCCAACATCACATGTAATAATATCATGTATACATGTCAAATGAAATCACATAAATGTCATGCATATACAATGTGACTCATACACCACCCTTTGCCCACATCACGTGGTTAACGAATACGCACTCCATCCAATTACAAGGAGAAAGAGTACCGCACCGATTCTTCTCAAGTGTTTTTGACACTACACTTTCAACAAGGAAGACGGTTGCACGAGAGCCCTACTTGCAACTCCCATGCGAGAGCGGCACATACCACCACGATGGGGCAGTAACCAACCCTATTCTAAAGATCCGAGAGTGGCGCATACCACCACGATGGGGAAGCAACCAACTCTATTCACCTTTTGGCTTTTTAGTTCCATAGGGGGGAGGCACATTTACCTGGCCAGTTGTTGCGACGATTCGACACAAAGACACCCCCACATGATTTCACAACCCACATATATCAACTCAATATGCATCTAGGTCTAAATGAAAATCATGTCTCAACATAAATATGTAATGCATCATATTTATGTACAATATCCACATGATAATATCAACATAAATCTCAAAATCTCTTTACATGCTTTAAAATACAATAAAGACATTTAAATCGTAAGAAAATAGATTCATGTTTTAAACAACATATTTTCTTTAATTCTTTAAGAAAATATTCAATTTCCCTTATCATGTCTTTAAAATAATTTAAACAGATAATCCACGTATAATGAGAGGAACCTAACATAGCGTCTAACTTTCTCACGTCTAACGTTTACAAAATACTCTAGCCCATTTAATTCTCAAGGGAATTTCTAAGCCACCTACCTATTCAATTCAAATAGGAATCTATGTAGTTCGTAGGAAATAATTTTAATTAATTTTCTCAAATTAATTTCTAAGTCTTACATCGCTCATAAGCCAATTATAGATATTTAAATTAACAATTTAATATATCTATATTAAAATAAATAAGGGTTTGCACACCCCAAACTACGTCAATAATGCGGAGTGAGAAATAAATTTTTTCACCTGAAATACGCTTACAGAACAGTCGTTTCGGGCCCACCGTGAACAGTACCGGCGCCCGAATATGACGCCCGCCGACCCAAGTCATCCAAAAAATATTTCATATATATCGAAACATCCGCCTCGACAACCTATACGATATATATGAAACCCATTAGCAATAGGTTAATTTATTTGATTAAATCTAAAATACCCCAAACAAAAATTCGAAACATCAAATCGAATTTCCCGACAAACCGTTTAACGAAAAATTATGAAATTTTTTACACGTTGTACCTGACATCGAGACGAAGCTACCCTCCAAATATCAGCCCAAACCGACATCGGGAAGTCGACCGAATCGTCGTCGCAAGGTCCAGCCAGAACTGCCCCTGCTCGCGCGAACTGCTACAGTGCGCGTCGCCTCTGCGCGAACCAGCTCTGCCCTGCGCCACCACCTGCGTCATCGTCGCCACCCAGCACCGTCGTCGACTCCAGCTGCGCCGCCGCCTGCTATACACGGCAACCACCCGCAACCGGTCGCGCAGCTCCCTCACGCTGCTCCCCTCCCCCTCTCTCTCTCTCGTGGGCAACAATGGAGGATAAGGGAGTGGTCGCTGCTCAATGAAGAAGAGGAAGAGGCTGAGTGTGTCGTGTAGAGAAGAGAAGATGGAGGTAGGTCGTTCATCTCTCAATCTGCAGATACAGGTGTATATACACATATGAAATATCGCAACAATGACCCTCTAGTTGTATGAAATTACAAACTAACCCCCCAATTCTTTATCAAAACGTCCAAACGATCCCTAATAAAATATCGGAAACTCCACGAGACTCCAATTAAATAGAATAGTCTGAAATAAATACACCCGAGTAGAAACCCAAACGTCAGAACACATAACAAGTCCGATCAAATTAAAATGCGTTGTTGCCCAGTCGAAGTACTAAACGTTAAATGTCGAAACGATACCGCGTAGTCGATAACAGGAACTCGCGTAGTCGTCAAAGAGAAACCGTAAAGTCATCCAGTCGAATTTAAAACTAAACGCGAAAAATTTACACGCGAAATACCAAGAATAAACAATGCGTCAAGAATAAGTGACGTTATTACCGAAATTAAATTAAAATTAATTTCAGAAAAAAAGAAAATAACATGGGGTGTTACATGTACACATACATGCGTGTTTATTTGAGTCTTGAAGAGTGAGCAGTCTATTGTTTTGTGTCTCAAAATATTAGAGCTTTTGCATAAGAGGGAAGAGGCGATTCTTGAAGCATGCATGTGTTAGCAACTCGCTATTCTTGAAGACTGATAGAGGTATTTTTGTTTCCTTTTTTTAGGTGTTTGTTTCTCATACTTATCTATCTGATTCTCCTCTCTTAGACTGACAATTGACAAGAGTGTTGGGTCTCTGTACAAAAAGAAAAAAAAAAGTGAAATAGAATCTCAGGGAAGTTTAAAACCCATTTGTAATTTCTCTCTCTAAGACACAAAACAACTCTCTCTTAGAGAAATCAACCCATTTGATGACTTATTGTCCTTTTATTTTCCTTAGATCTTATTGAATTATTTTGTGTTATTTCTTGTATTGATAAATTGATTTTGATTGAAAAGTTATGATTTTGATACATATGGATCTAACCAGTTTTCTATTTTTTCAGATCTAATCATGTTTTGAAATTTCATTCAAACTGTTTATTTTCCTTTGTATCTTTACAGATCTGGACTTGTATTGATAAAAGATAAATTGATTTTGATTGAAAAGTTATGATGTTAATTCATTATGATTTTGATACATACGGATCTAACCAGTTTCTATTTTTTCAGATCTAATCATGTTTCAAAATTTCATTCAAACTATTGATTTTCCTTTGTATCTTCGGATCTGGACTTTATATGCCTTTGTATCTTTGGATCTGGACTTTATATGTTTTTGGGTATTTTCAGCAATTTTAAGCTTGGAGAAGAACTGAAGATAAGCTTGGTGAAGGACTAAAGATCCTTTTTTTTTTGTTCTTAATCAAAAGAATGGAGATTGGAACATTGTAAACTTACTTATCAAATTACATTATTGAAATAATTTGTAATGTTATATTTGTATTTATATTTTTATAATTTTGTAATGTCAAATTTAATTAGTTTTTTTTTCTAAATAGGTTAAAATTTTCGTGTCGTGTTGAACCCAACACGACCCGAACATGTCGTGTTTAAACGGGTTACACAGGTCATGTCGTGTTACCTGTTTAAATAAAAGATCGTGTTAGTGTTTAATAACTTTGACACGATTAATAATCGTGTTGTGTTCGGGTCTATCCATTTCGTGTTCGTGTCATTTCGAGTTTGACCCGAACATGAGCCGTTGACACGAACTGTCAGCTTTAATCGTAGGGTCAAAGGAAGAAGAGTGGTTGGGGCCGAAGGGGCAGGGGGCAAAGGTACAGGAACATCTTCAGCATCCAATGTGAGCAGAAAGGCAGGCAACATCATATTCATGGCCAGAGTTGTGGATTCAGAAAACGCCTACAAGATAGAAGGAGTTAGAGTGGACAGATAATCAATGGCCTTGGCCCAAGCCTTCTTTTTAGAAAGGCCTTACAACCCTAGTTGGGTCCAATAGAGAAGGGTTCAACTCAAAAAAAAAAAAATGTGATTCTCCAATAGTAGGTCACACTCAGAGCACAAACAGGTGGAAGGATGAGGAGATGAGAAAAAATTTACTTCAGCTCCTCGAAGACCTTAAGGATTGGACACATACTGGAAAAAGGACAAGCCCAAGGCCCTTTTACCACTACCATGCTTACCTTCCATTTTTTCTCCAATTTTGGGTGTCCCTCGCATAAAGATCTTACCTTAATGTAAGGGGTAAAGTTGCAAAGATTTGACCTCTTATTCAACTTCACCACTTTATAAGACATGAAATATCAAAGAGGGTAAGGTCTAAATATTCCTTCTCATGGACCTTGTTAATAGCCAAAAGAGCGGCAAGAATCCTAAAGAAATTAGGGTTAACCTGAAGGGGAGCAAGACTGAAAAGGTTTGAGGCTAAATGGAAGAAGGGATGAAGGGGAAATCTAAAAATCTTCAAATTGAGAGCATAAATGAGAAATTTATCCTCCTTCAAATCCTTAGGGGATTGATAATCTTTCTCAAGAGAAAACACCTCCAAGGATATATTGTTCGGATTAGATACTCGGCCTTAAGCTCATCAACATCCACTTCAATCCTCTTTAAAGGGGAAGCACAAGTGGCAGTGGGAATCTCTTGCCCAGAAGTCCCAGCCTCAACGGACTGAGAAACTTGAGAAGAAGTCTTCTAGGAAGACTCATCGACGGAAGAAAAGACAGAGGGATTAGCACCACCGGATTGACCGGAGACTCGAACAGGGAAAAGAGAGGAAGGTAAATCATCTTGACTCATAACTACTAAATCAAGAAACAAGAAGTGAGGTAGTAGTGGCAGTAACACTTACACTGAAAGCAAGAAAGGCAACAGGGGAATAGAATAAAAAACTCTGGCAAGGGGATTGATATGTAACGTCCAGTATTTTATTTTCCCTTTCCTATGTAAATTTTGTATGAATTATTTTTTATGTGCACTTACATGTTCCTATGTGCATAAGTTCCCTACTTGAAATTTTTTTTTCTAGGAATTATATCATGCTTTAATTATTTTTAGAGCTTTAGTGGACCCGGGACATACTTGGTGAGCCCGATGGTCGGGTTAAGACTCGAAAGCATTTATTTTTTATCTAAATAATTTATTTCATCATTATATGTGTCGGATTAATTATAAAAATCGTTTTCAGATTTTTTCATGAAAAGTGACAAATAGTAATTTCACATGCATGGTCGCTACAACAAAAATAAGTATTAGGGACGATTTTTTTAGGAACAAAATGAAATTTGTTGCGGAAAACTGCAATTTGCAACAAAATTATAATTTGTTCTAAAAAAAAAAATTTGCAACAAAAATAAGATTTTGTTACCTAATATGTAACTTTTTGCTACAAAAAACATTTTTGTCGCTGAAGAGCATTTTTTAGGAGACAAAAATTACTTTGGTTGCAAAATATTTTCATTTAGTGACAAAAGTACTTTTTGTACCAAAAAAAAGACTTTCAGGTACAAAACATTTTGTTGCAAATTAATTTATTTTTAGCAACAAATGATTTTGTCGCAGATATTTAATTTTTTGAAACAAAATTGGATTTGTAGCAGATATTTTACTGTTAGCTACAAATTTCTATATTTATTGCAAAATATTTTCCTTTAGTGACAAAAATATTTTTTATGCCAAAAAAATACTTTCAGGTACAAACCATTTTGTTGCAAATTAATTTATTTTTAACAACAAATGATTTTGTCGCATATATTTAAATTTTTTAAACAAAATTAGATTTATAGCAGATATTTTACTTTTAGCTACAAATTTCTATATTTGTTGCCAAAAAGTGTGTTTTTTGCTACAAAAATACAATTTGTTGCATTTAGTGACAAAAAATTATTTGTGCCAAAACAAATACACTTTTAGCAACAAAATATATTGCTGCATATTGTTTGATCTTTAGTGACAAAAGTTTTTGTTGCAGATGCTGAGCTTTTTGCAACAATTTTTCGATTTGTTGCCTAAACTTTAATTTTTAGTAACAAATTTGTATTTTTGTTGCAAAATAGTCCACTTTTTGGAACAAATTTTTAATTTGTTACAGAATGGTAAATTTTTTAGCTTTAAATAACTTATATAGTTATTTCATCTTTCTTTTCTGTTTCTCAATTTTCAGTAAAACATAACTATATATGTACAAGTATAATTAAGCAAACTATAATTAATCTGTAATTTAATCTTATGATTCCAATCATTCATTAATAAGGAAATATAACATTAATTCTTTAATTACAAGTACTGACATATTCATAAGTATTATCCATTTCATATACAAATTAATTGTAATTAATCTTTAATTTGATCTCATAAAATTTCAAGTTAATAATAATTATAACCTTTTATTGTCACTACTATTAACACATTTACATGATATATACGTAGTGTTTATAACTTATAATGGATGTGATTGCTATTTTTTTATTTATAGTAATTGTTCTATTCACATCAATCACATTCAACGATTTATATACTCCGTGTGTATGAATTTCTTAATCATTAATGGTGAACAAAAGATCATTACTCTATTAATATATTTGTTATATATATAAACTGATATTATTGTTATTTATAGAAGTTAGTAATGATTATAACTTATAATTCTTTATTTTATCACCAATATTAATGAATCTAGTATATATATATTAGATATCCATCACATTTCAAATGATATAAAGATATACTTGTAATTATAACAATAATACATACAATGGGAAATGAACTGAATTATAATACTGAATCTCATCTAAAATTTTATAATTAACAATTCTAATTCTAATTGTATAGGCAATAACTTTGGACACTTAAACCTAATTGTAATGTGCAATGGACTATAATACTGAATACCATTTAAAATTTTATAATTAACAATCCTAATTCTAATTGAATAGGCAATAACTTTCGACGCTTAAACCTAATTGTAATGCGAACTGGACTATAATACTGAATTATATCTAAAACTTTATAATTAACAATCCTAATTCTAATTATATAGGCGATAACTTTAGACACTTAAACCTAATTGTAATGTGATTAAAAGTTATTATAATTTAATTATAGTTAATACTCCTAATCCTATTTGGATAAAAATATATATATATATTGAATCCATCTACAATTGAACTATATATAAATTTTGAAAAAATATATAATATTTGATTTTTTTTTATAAAATTCAAGAACAATATATTAAAATTTTTGAATTTATATATTTTTTTCAAAATTTATATTTTTTTCGAATTTTATATATGTTTTTTGAAATTTATATATGTGGAATAGAGTAATTAAGTTAATTGATGTATTATACTAAATTATTCATATGATTAATAAGAATGTAACAACACAAATATATAGTTAAACAAAATTATGTGCAGAACTAGGTCTAATTGAAAACTTAGGCTCACCAAAATTTGAGCGGCAAAAGTGCCGCCAAAAATAAAAGCACCAAACCAATGGCCTAATTTACAACTTGGCTCACCAAAAGTTTAGTGGGAAAAGTGCCGCCAAAAATAAAATAGCCTAAATAATGTCTCCAAAGAAAAAATAATATTAAATTATATGACTAAGAGTTGATTAATAAATAAATTAATTTTATGTTATAAAATGCATAGTAAATAATAATATATAGAAATAATTCAAGTAGTCCTATAATAAAGAGTTGATTAATAAATAAATTTATGTTTTAATAATTTAAAATCTTAATTAAAAAACAATATGATTAAAGTAAAATGTATGCAAAAATAAAATAATTATGAAAGAGATTGATTTATTATTAAAATAATAAAAATATTAAACTAAGATTTTTTTAAAAATACTTGAGGAATAATACTTGAGGATTAATATATATATATAAATCAAAATCCTTACACTTTGTAAACTATATGTTTTTTTAAAAGATCATTGGTGTTATATCAAATAAAATTAATAAAAAAAAATTAATAACATCCAAAATTTAATGTCATTTATTAAATCTTTTATAAATGACGAATAGAAAGCTCATATTATTATATAATTAAAATTGTGAAAATGTACAAAACATAATTTAAAATAGGGTAAAATGCAATAAACCCCCTGAACTATTACACGTTTGTAACTAACTCCCCTGAACTAAAACAAACCCCATCAACTATCAATTTGTAGCAATTTGCCCCAATTCTATTGCAAAAGACTATCATGCCCTTACTATTATAATTGTTAATTCTTTAAATTATATAAATATCATTTCTCTTAGTTAGATTATTAATTATACCATTCACCTTAAATGTATTAAAGTAAATATACTTTTAAATGCTAAAATAAATAAATTTATAAGTTGTAATTATTTTATTTTAAAATTAATTAACTTGTTATTAAAATTTAGTTTGATTTAAATAATAAAACTCATGATCCTATTTAATTTTTTTATGCCAAATGAAAATTTCTTTTAATAGAAATATATTCATAAATAAATCACAATTTACTTGGATAATCTTCACCTTTTGATTTTATCATGTTATATATATAAATAGTTTTAATTAAATAGATAAGCATTTTAGAATTTTATTTAATTCTTATTTAAACAACCTAAATAAATTATTCAAAATATAAAATTTTAAAAATCATGTGTAATTCTATATTAGTTTGAATGAAGAATATGCCATCAAATTATTCTTAATTATTTCATAATCTAAGTTAATAAGAAAAATATATTAAGTAACATTTATTAAAAAAAGAGCATTCTATATTAGTTTGAATGAAGAATATGCCATCAAATTATTCTTAATTATTTCATAATCTAAGTTAATAAGAAAAATATATTAAGTAACATTTATTAAAGAAATAGCATTTAAGTCATTTATAAAAGTTTTTTAAGAAGATGGGGCATTTTGCAACAAATGTGATAGTTTAGGGGGGGTTTGTTGCATAATTTATAGTTCAGGGGGGTTATTTGCAAATCTGATCATAGTTAGGGGGTTATTACATTTAACCCTTTAAAATATTTACACTTTTATAATAGTTAGTATGTACGGATAGATATATAGAGTTCGTGTAGTCCAAAGTGCTTTACGTCTTGTGCTAATTTGAAAAATCCACATCATCTACATATATGTTTATGCTTCTATATATAAAAGGAAATAAGATCCCTAATTTTATGAGAGAAGAGAGAAAAGATAAACTAAAAATAAAACACCACGCACTTAGGGTTTGGTTTCCTCCACTTGTTTCCCTGACGAAGAACATCTTGTAGATGGGTGAATCATCGTATGAAGGCATAAATTAACTTTTCCATAGTCAATGACTCGATGTGATCGACAATTATGAATAATTGAATCGATAAGATGAGACTGACTTGTGTTTTGAGCGTCGAATGAGTGAGTGGTTGAAATTGAGACAAGTCTATGAAACGACATAGTAGAGAAAGACTAATTGGTCTAATAAAAATAGTATATCACTATTGTTATTATGTTCCTGCAAAACAAGTCCCTCTCAATTTTTTCATGCAAAATTTTCATTATGGGTGTAAAATATAAAAAAATTAGACTTTTTGGCACAATAAAATACCGCCTTTTAGTGACATTTTTTTTTTTACCGTCACTAATAATACGCCATTTAGTGAGAGTTTTTTAGACCGTCACTAATAATAGTCCTTTAGTGACAGTTTTTTTAGACCGTCACTTGTAATAGCCCTTTAGTGACAGTTTTTTAGACCGTCACTAATGGACTGTCCCTAAAAGCCCGAATTATTGTAGTCTCTATCTAACTACATAGGTACTTCAGAATAAAATTAGAGGATAAAATTAGGGTATAAATGAGTATAACAGGAATAAAATTAGAGGATAAAATTAGGGTATAAATGAGTATAACAGTTTTATTTCTTTTGTTCCTTTCAATTCAAATCTCATAGATTGTAGTAGCAAATGAGAGTTTGTTAATGAGAGAAACAAGAGAACTACCTTTGAGATTCATTGCAGCCTAAAGAATTATGTCATTCCAATCTAAGTCTGGCCAGGTCAAGGATGCCTTAGCCACTTGTTGTGGATTTTTTTTGGAGTTCTAGTAGCTGATGTAGCCTGTCTTAGCCGACTCATTTTGGATCGTATTGGAGCTCTAGTATCAGACATTGGAACGTCTCCTTTTCTGTGTTTGTTTACATTAACTTAATTTTCTACATTTTCATATTATAAACTTGTTTCATATATTAAATTTATAACTAGTTAGCATTTTGTTTAGAGTAATTGTATTATTTTGCTTTTACTTTTATCCTACATATCCATACGGATTTAATTGAAGTTCATTTATCATTTATATCCAGTTTGTTTGTCTTTATTCCATAATTTTTTTTGTCAGTCATGTAATCACATTTACATGTAGTTGCGGCATTATAAGTTTATATGTAGCTCAACTGATCGTTGCTCTTTGTCTTGTTTTTTTCTGTTGTTATTGTTTGTGCAGATTGCATATGGAGCCTTTCAATTTTGTTGCAGTTCAATTAACTACTCCATCCACTATTTGTACTTCATAAAGGTCTTGGAACAACATATTTTGCCTTTTGTTCTACAAGGGATTGATCCTTTTTTTCATATAAACATTTGATAGTTCCTATGTATACAGATCTCTTTTTTATCCTTCACCGGAAAGATGTACAAATATTTTGATATATAATACAAAATTTTACTTTTGAGGCTGGAAATTTTTGATTGGTGCTTTATGTAATTTGAAAATATAATGTCTACCCAATTTCTATATTTTGATACTAATGACAAAGAAAACTCCATCTTTATATTTTCATATAAACATTATCAAATAGTACCATTGTCGCAACTGATTAAATTTTGTTGTTAATGACCATCAATACTGGTTGAATTTTGTTGTGAATGCCACATTTTTGGAAACAATTGAATTTTGTCCTACAATATTGTACAATTACCAACAAAAAATATTTTGTTGCAAATTATAGTACAATTAGTAACAAAAATTATTTTGTTACTGTAATAGTCAGAAACTTGTATGACCCAATAAAGATGGGTCATAGGGCTGATGGGCTGCAAGACTGATGGGCCGCAAAACTGATGGGTTATAGAGCGGATGGGCCTGACCCATAGAAGTTTCTAGATAATGAGTGATCCCCAAGAAAGGGATTACTCCCACTTATGGATAATAGAGCCCAACGAAGAAAAGAGTCTATCAAAACCCATGATTTAAGGGATTTGTAAACTTGGGTAGATGGGTCTTACCCATCTACCGAATTATGTATAAATATATGATCAAATGATGAATAAAGGGATATATTCAATTTTTGTTTAAACCTAATTTTTTTGTGTATTTTTTTTCATCCACACAATTGGCGTCGTCTGTGGGAACGCCAAATCTTTGAAATCTTTTTCAATAGCTTCCCACTCTCTACTAAAAGCTTAGATTGACATCATTCATGGCGGTTATCACCCAGTCGCAACAATCTGAATTACCTCCGAACGGAGGCCAACCTTCACAAACTAAAGATCCGATCAGGCGGGCCTTAGAGGAAAGGACCGCCGATTTGGTGGCAAAATTGGCCCTGCTGCAAAACCCTCGAGAAGCCCAGAATGACGAACAATCCAACCAGCAAGAATAGCCTGTGGGCCACCAATCGGAAAGAGGCAACCCCCACGCAAAGTCCAACAACGATCGGGAGGAATACGCAGAATCATCCTTACAGGTGCTCGGGACACACAATCCCGAGGAAACTCTGACCATGAAAAAATTGGAGGAATTTATGATCAGGTTCCAAAGGGAGGTGTTTAAGGATCTGAAGATTCAAACCCCAAACGATCTGGCCTCGGAGGCATCCATCGACGCCGTGCAGACACCATTCACACTGGCGATAACCAGCGTGCCCTACCCGGAGAGGTTCAGGCTACCAAAGTTCGCCCTGTTCGACGACACAAAAGACCCGACAGAACACATCTACCATGTCCATACAAAAATGAATGTCTACAATGAAAACGAAGTCTTACTCTGCAAAGTCTTTCCCACCAGCCTGATCGAAGCAGCCCTGTTATGGTTCAGGAAGCAACCACCCTAATCTATTGGAAGTTGGCTCAGACTTTGTGAGTTGTTCATCGCCCGATACTTCGGCAATAAAAGACAGAAAAAGACCATCTCCAGTCTATTTACCATGATCCAAGAGAAAGGTGAATCCCTAAAAAGCTTCGTCTCACGATTCAACGTCGAGATGTCCTCAATTGATAACTGTGATCATCACTTAGCCGTCGAGGCCTTCAGGATGGCTGTCACGCCCCAAATTCCTAGGACTCCGAAACCCGAGCCTAAGAGCTAAGGGAGTGATTGCGGAAGTAAAAAGAAACGAAAAACAAATGAAAACCAATGACTGAAGGTCATCAAACACCCACAAAGGGTTGCAATGAATGCCCAGATACCATGTTGTCACGCCCCTAAAGGGTGACGCAAACCAAGCGACTACTAGAGTCAACAATAACAAAGAAGTACATGGAATAACAATAAGAATATGCTCCATGCCAACCCGAATACTAAAAACACAAGAGTATCCTCAGATACCAACAGACACGCTCCTAAATCCCTAAGACTCCCGAACTAGGACATCCAAGGAATCCAAGATGTGATCCTTAATACGAATGACCAACTAAGACATCATTAACCAAGAAAACACATGGATTAATGATATAAATGGTATATTAAATACCCAAATGAATGACAAAACAAAGCAGCGGAATCTAACGAAAATCCGGCAGAGTTCCGTTTGTAAATGGAACATTCGGACAACAACCACAACACAAGAACCTGCCAATAGCAATTCAATAATCACAATGGCTTCCAAGCCCCACATTCATCAATCTACTAGGGCCGAGGTAGTGGAAAGAAACCAAAAACCCCTCCAAACCCTCTAATATCAACAGAGCCACAAATGCTCGAATAAAAATACAGAAAAGCACCTAGTTGTGCGGAATAGATACAATACATCCTGAAAGAATAAATACAGGAAATAAAAGATACATCAACAGGGATAGGCTAACAGACTGGCTCCCAAAAGAAATATATGGCAAACCCATAACAAATGGGTAAGGAAAACTGAAAGCAAATACCTATCGTCCCCAAACCCAGTCGTGCCGCAACCGTAACCGCATCACCCAACGCAACTCCAAAACCTGTAACAAGGAAACAAAATAAAGTTGTCGTTGCACTGCATCCTGCTCATAGCCGTATGTTTCCTGCAACCTGGCGTGTGAATACCAGGGGGCAAGTGAAATACCCCTGTGAGCAAATAAGCTCAGTGGGAAAGAATATTCTAACTACCACATCCTCTGATAGTTTAGGTAATGCTAAACTATCTAGCAAGATATATATATAGCCCAACTAATCTCATCCACGCAAAACTCAAGGCACGCTCATATACTACCGTACGTAAGTATATAATGGGAATACATATATATACATATATATATATACAGGTATACATGTATAAGTATGCAACCTGAGTCTACAAGGTACAACTACGACTCATACTCCAAGTACCAAAACCGGTAGTCTACACTACTCTCATCAACATATACTAAGTACACGACACCCAAGTCCAATCCTGACAAGTCATCAAATACTTACCACGCTAACCACAAAACCCAATAGAGGGATCACACTCACCTCTAATATCCACAAGGATCAAATCCACCACTAGTACCAAGGAATACTCAAATCCCACACCCCGATAACACAGGAAGGAAAACACCCACGTCCTTGCGTACTAACACAACCATCCTCAATATATATATATATATATATATATATATATATATGTACAATATATATATATATACAACAAATCTCATCCCAGTCCTAGAGAAAGTCTACCTCTCAAGGGCTAGATCACCTCGATCATATCTCCACATAAACACCTCAATTGCTATCTCCAACAATGTCAATAAATCACCAACACTCTCACTAAGGATAAGAAAAACCCCGTAAGAGTCAAGAACCCAATCAAAGGAAAAGAAATACCAATGCTAACCAACAGATAACCGAGACAACAATGTCAAGGTTAAAACACCACAAGTGAACAAGGAAAGAACACCAAAAGGGAACAAGGAAACCAAAAACGAATGGCCGAGAGTGGGAGTAATAAAAAGATGAATCCCAGAGATTCAATAGTTTTTAAGAAAAATGTTTTCAAACTCGAACCAATCCTTTTGGTATCCAGGCCCCTAACGTAAGAAAAACTCATATCACCTAGGTGGTGATACCAACAACCAAGAAGAAGTGAGAGGCAACACTATATGTGTGCACTGAACAACACCAAGCCTCGTAACCGAGACTTAGAATGATCCGAAGAAAAGGAGAAACATGAAATCCCCTTTCAAAACACTACATGTCGAGATTTTGAGAAAGAAGTCTCAAAATCTCAGAATCATCAAGACAAGTAATAAAATAGTTTTCTTTTAGGAAACCACACATTAAAAATGACCGTCTTGCCCCCGGTCTCCATCAGTTGCCATCACTGGCTTTTACAAGTTGAAAATCATCTCAAAGAAGATCTCAAGATCATTTTATAAGTATTAAAACTTTTCATTTTTACGGGGGTAAGCGAAAACGGGTTTTTCCTTTTAAATACAAAGAGTTTATTTTAAAATTTAGAAAACACCGTTTTCGAAATGACAGCCACATAAGAATGAACACCACTACAAGGATTCCTATAATGTCCCGAAAGGACAATAAAGGAAGAACAACACGTTGGACTCACGGAAGACAACCATCCGTTTCCAACTCCACGAAATCAATGATGACACAAGGAAGAGGTTCGGCACCACGCCGTAATCAACAAATCAATGAGTGACATAGAAGTCAACGATATGTACAAGCGTACAAATACAGTACAAGAAATGCTTAGGAGAATGAACTAAGCATGAGGAACAACCTACCGTACTCCAAGTACTTAATGAAATCGCCTCAACTACAACCTCTTCTAACCAAACCAAAATCTCAAATACAATTTCATCACCCACCTTCTCTAAGGCCTCAATTCATAACTGATACTAAAATCAATCTCGAACAAGGTCACACAGCTAACCAAAATCACCAAACTACTAACCACAATCACAAGGCTACTAATCACAATCACAAGGCTACTAACCACAATTACAAAACTATTAACCACATTATCTAAGGCATTACTCCACATCAACTCAACCTCAATTCTACAATCCATCTCTAACTTCAACTAACCACAGAAGTCGCCAGACCAATATACTTAACCTCCCCTACGGGCACAAAAGTATACAACACAAGTATAAGGATATACGTCTCGTTTATACTTTAATAATTTCTTATTTTAATTCACGTTTTCACATTTATCACTTTCAACTGAGCATTTTATAAAATGAATTCATTTTACATATTCATAAATAATCATGCTCCAACATATATATATACATATCAATAAATCACATGATGATATGCAACGCACCGTACTCACAGACCGCCTGTGGTACACACACACAAAAACACACCCTACCAAAGGGTCCTGGATCATTCTCCACCATTCCCCTAAGTCTGCAGGCTCACTAGGGAATGTGGACTCATCGAACCGTACATCCCAAGTGCTTTTGACACTTACACTTTTATCCGGGAAGACGTGTTCCACGACCTAGTCGCGCACTAGGGCCTTGGACGATATGTCCTCCCCCTATCGTCTGCATTTCTCAGCTTTTTAGTTTTGTGGGAGCAAGAAGCACCACCTGGCCAGTTGTTTCGACGATCCAAACACAAACGTCTACTCGTGCCCCACGCACAAAGGAAGTAGACCACACCAAATGAATCTCTCTGCAAATGGTGAAATCATGCAATACATGCACCAACACCCATGTCTCACAATACATGGTGTACACAAATAAATCATGTCCAACATAAATATGTAATGCACCATATTTATGAAAATACCCACATGGTAATATCAACATAAATCTCAAATCTTTGTACATGCTTTTTAAAAATATATTAAAGCATTTAAATCATATGAAAATAATTTTATATACCATTCATGTTCTCCAAAAATATATTTTCTTTAATTCTTTAGAAAATATTTCATTTTCAATTAACATGCCTTTTTAAAATAATTTAAACAATTATTTCAAGTATACCAGAAGGATCCTAGCATATCGTCTAAGCTTTTCGAATCTCTAATAACCCATTTAAATTCGTAAGGATTTCTAAGTCGTCTATTCTTATTTAATTTAAATAAGAATATTATTTAATCACAGAGGAATATTTTAATAAATTTTCTTAAATTAATCCATAAGTCTCATTCTGATCCTAAACAATTTATAGATATTTAAACTAGCAATTTAATATATCTATAATAAATTACATAAGGGTTTTGTACCCCTAAACTACTTCAATAATGCTGAGTGAGAATTATAATTTCCCACCTAATTTACGTTTACCGAATAGCCCAAAACAGCACAGTACCGGCGCCCGAATATGAAGCCCGCCGACCAAAATCGTCCAAAAACTATTTCGAATATATCGAAATATCCGTCTCGACAACCTATACGATATATACGAAGCCCATTAATAATCGGTTAATTAATTTGAGTAAATCTAAATTAACCCAAACGAAAACTATAACCTATAAACGCGATTTCCGGGCAAACCATTCATCCTAAATTCACGAAATTAATATATGACGATTACCATGTATATACGGAGCTACTCACCGAAAATAGGCTCAAACCGATCACCGGAAGGTCGCCGAAACATTGGTCGAAGCTCAGCCGGACCACCCCTGCTCGCGTCGCTGCTACGCACGAACTAGCTGCGCCTCCAGTCCCGGTGACCCACGCCGCTCGTGTCGCCGCCTCTCGCCACCAGCGCCGCCGCCGTCCACAGCCCAGCAGCCCCTCGCCGTCGTCGCTGCTAGATCAGCGGCGGACCTCCATGGTCGCGCCTCCTTGCTCCAGCCGATCTCTCTCTCTCTCTCGCCTGCGTGAATGAAGAAGAAGGAGCAGGTGCAGTCGTCCATCAGTAATGGGGAAGGAGGGAGCTGTGGCGTGTGAAGGAGAGTGGGAGAACAGGTCTGGCATAGCAGAAGAAACGTGAAGCAGAGAATGAGTGGTTGCGTATACATGTGTACATATATATGTACTAATTTCAAAAACAACCCTCTACATGTCAATAATTGCGAAATAACCCCACTTAAATATATATATATATAATTAAATATATATATATATATAATAGGTCCCAACAATTACCGGAAGCCTCCAATTAATATTGCGTCAACCCGTAAGTCCACAGGACGCCCAATAACCAAATTAGTTCGAAAGAAATATACCGATTTAGGAATCCAACAACCGGAACACCAAGAAGGTAATTTAATACGCTTCACACCGGATCCGTAAAAGTACTAATACCGTAACCAAAATAATCGAAATGATACCGTGTAGTTGAGAATAAGAATTCGCGTAGTCGTCAAAGAGAAACCGTAAAGTCATCTAGTCGACTTTAAACTAAACGCGAAAAATTTACAGGTATTAAATACCAAGAATAAATAATACGTCATGAACAAGTGACGTCATTACCGAAATTAAATTAGAATTAATTTCAGTAAAAAGAGAAAGTAACACGGGGTGTTACAATGGCCTTGATTCCAGGAACCAAGTTCCATCAGTCATTGGTCAAGAGACCACCAGCAGACATCAGGGAACTCAATTCAAGGGCACAAGGACATCTTCGGATAGAAGAAGAACTGGCCATACGCCAAAGAAGGGCAGCCTTTGCAAGCGTAGATGCGAGAGTATCCGAACCTAAAGTTAAAGATCAGGCACCAGATCGATAGCGGCCAGGCGCTCCACCTGCACCCTCCCCAATCCCGGAGAAATGCCCAAGGTTCGAAGACAAGATCACACCATTAAAGGTTAGCCTTGCCAAACTATATCAGGAGACTAAGGGTAAAGGGATCTTCCGGTCACCACCACCTATCAGACAACCAATAGAACAGAGAGGCATGTCAAGGCATTGTGCCTTCCACGGCGAGTATGGACATCACGCCAACGAGTGCAGAAGTCTCAAGAGGCAGGTAGAAGCCATGATAGCAAAAGGTGAATTGACCGAATACGTTTCCAAAGAGGGCACCCGATCAGATCAAACATCACATACGCTCGTCAAATGGACAACGGGTCAGCCCATAAAATTCATTCACATGATTCACGGAGGGCCAAGCCAATCAGAAGTAAAAGAAGCCCGTAGATCCCAGATGCGTCAGGCCTAGAAAGTGAGGAGGGTTGGAGAAATCAGCGAGTTTTGAAGCCTGAAAGATGATGCACGGATAAATTTTTCTTCTGCAGATATGCGGAACATCCAATCACCACATGACAATCCCTTGGTGATTTCCCTCATGGTCATCAACTGCCTGATCAAGAGAGTAATGATCGATCCAGGGAACAGCGCCAACATAATCACCAAGTGAGCTTTTGAAAAGTTAGAGATTAACCCCCAGGAGATAGTTCCTTCCAGAAGCCCGATAGCGGGATTCGATGGAAGAAGGGTTGAACCAGTGGGGGAGATTCAACTACTAGTAACAACAGCAAGGAGCACACTTAGAGATACTTTTGTGGTGGTAGATGTCAAACCCTCACACAATCTCCTCATGGGCAGGAGCTGGATCCATCGGATGCACGGAGTTCCTTCCACCCTGCATCAAGTCATGCGATGCGTCGATCCAAATGGAATTGATGTGATTGACATCAGAGGAGATCAGGTGGCGGCCAAAGAATGTTACGCCGTCACCTTAAAAGGTCTGAGGAAAAGGACAGAATCGGAACGAGATTCACAATCCAAGGCAATACTCGATCATCAATAGCAATTACAGGACGAGGGTGTGGGGTTGTCTATAGTAGTTGAACCTTTACTAGAAGTTCGGATTTGCCCCGACCACCCTGACAGAATGACTTACATTGGCTCTGGCCTCGACATACAAGAAAAGGAAGAATTGGAGGCCCTCCTACGTTCTAATGTTGATGTATTCACTTGGGGCCACATGGATATGCCCGGTATAGATCCTTCAGTGGCCCGGCATTCCCTCAACGTGGACCCTAGCATAAAACCCGTCAGGTAGAAGCAAAGACGCATGGGGGCTTACTGAAACCAGATTATAGCTGAAGAGGTTGGTCGACTTCTCCAAGCCGAATTCATTAAAGAAGTGTGATATCCTTCCTGGCTGGAAAACATGGTTGTGGTTCAGAAGAAGAATGGGAAACGAAGAGTGTGCATAGACTTCACTGATCTAAACAGAGCATGCCCGAAGGATTACTTTCCTTTACCAAAGATCGATCAGATGGTAGATGCCACCGCAGGATTCGAGCGCTTGAGTTTTTTGGACACGTACTCTAGATATAACCAGATACGAATGAACCCCGATCACGAGGAAAAGACCGCAGTCATCACTGAATCAGGTACATATTGTTACACAGTTATGCCTTTCGGACTAAAAATGCAGGTGCAACCTTTCAGAGGTTGGTAAACAAAGTTTTTTAGGCCATGATGGGAACTACCATAGAAGCCTACATTGATGACACGATAGTCAAAAGCAAGGCGAAAAATGACCACCTAGCAGATCTGCAGCAGGTGTTCGACACCCTTAGAAAGTATAATATGAAGCTCAATCCATTAAAAATGTTCCTTCGGAGTATCCTCAGGCTAGTTTCTGGACACATAGTCGATCGGACGGGAATACAGGCGAGCCCAACACAAGTCAGAGCTCTCATCGGAACGAGAGAACCAAAGTCCCGGAAGGAGGTCCAAGTACTAACCGGGAGAGTAGCAGCCCTCAGCCGTTTCATCTCTCGCTTAACTAATCGGTGCAGGCCATTTCTTTAGTCTATAAAAGCAGCTAAAGGAAAGATCTGGGGGCCAGAGCAAGCAGAATCCCTGAAAAAGCTCAAGAGCTACATGACAAAGCCTCCCATACTGGCAACCCCAGAAGCAGACGAACCGTTACACTTATATCTAGCCATATCTGCAGCATCTATCAGCGCCGCTCTGGTCAAGAAGGGCAAGGGATACCAAATGCCGGTCTTCTACACCAGCAAAGCCTTCGCTGATGCAAAAATCCGTTATTCCAAGCATGAAAAGTTGGTACTATCACTAATCAATGCAAAACGACAAAATCAGCATTACTTTGAAGCACATCCAACCGTGGTACCAACTGCAACCCCTATCAGATCCATAATAGCGAAGCCTGAATTGTCAGGGAGAGTATCCAAATGGGAAATAGAACTGGGAATCTATGACATAACCTATGTCCCCCGATCCGCCATCAAAGGGCAAGCGATAGCTGACTTTCTGTTAGAAATAGAAACTATGGACACTCCAGAAGAAAATGGATTAGAATTATGGGTAGTATTCGTGGATGGATTGTCAAATGTCAATGGATTAGGGATCGAGGTAGAGCTCGTAACACCCGATGGAATTAAAATTCAGTAATCCGCCCGATTGGAGTTCCCAGCCTCCAACAACGAAGCAGAGTATGAGGCCCTTCTAGTAGGAATTCGGTTGGCCCGAAGCCTTCAAGTGCAAAAAGCAGAGATACGAAGTGATTCCCAATTGGTCGTACGTTAGTTAAATGGGGAGTATGAAACACGAGAGCCTAAAATGGAAGCATACAATAATTTGGTACTAAATGAGGCCAAGGAATTCCATCAGTTGACCTTTGAACAGATCCCCAGAGGCGACAATGTCGTGGCAGATCGTTTGGCTAACCAGGCCTCTGCTGCAGGGAAAAGTATGACTCGAACAGCACCAGTGGACTTCATCATCCGATCAAGCTTGGAGCTCTCCGAGGACGTGATGGTCATTCCTTGGGAGCCAAGCTGGATGGATCCCATAGCAGACTATTTGAGGACGGATGCGTTACCTGAGTCAAAACAAGAGGCCCGGAAGATAAGAATGAAAGCTGTCATATACGCTTTATACAACGGCCAAATTTACCGTAAGTACTTCTCCAGGCCATATTTAAGATGTCTCACACCCTCCGAAGCTTCCGCATTCATGGAAGAGATACATGCTGAATCGTGTGGTAATCATTCCGAAGGAAGGTCTTTAGCCCATAAATTCTTCACCCAGGGGTACTTCAAGCCTTATATGTCAAGAGACGCTGAGGTATATTCCCGACACTGTAAAAATGCCAATTTCATGGTGATGCCATTCATCCACCTCCGAAACTGCTAAATCCAACAATTATCCCTCAACCCTTTGCCCGATGGGGAATGGATATTGTGGATCCTCTCCCGCAGGCCATACGATCTACTATATCTGTTCTGTTGGCTACGGATTACTTCACCAAATGGGTGGAAGCCAAGGCGTACCCAACAATCAAGAGTAGCCACGTTATAAAATTTATCTGGAGTCACATCATTGGTAGGTTCGGTTTACCCCAAACTATAATGATGGTTAATGGCACCAACCTGGATAACAGGAAAGTTCAGGCGTTCCTAGAAGAACATGGGATCAATCAGAACACTTATTTCGTTGGTTACCTGGTGTGTTTTAAAATATTACTCGCAAGTGCACGAATCAATTGTAGTTTAGGTTATGCAAGAACGAGGTCGAACCCAAGGGAATGCTTTAAAGAGAACTTAATTAAACTCAAATTAATCTAAAACTAACCTAGTTTCTCAAAGTTTTTTTGTTGAAGTGATTTTTATACTAAACATGCAATATCAAAATATAAATAATTAAAGCGAGAATAATAGGGAGAAAATACTAAGGTATCGGAATCCACCACCACTAATCCATAAACTTCTAATTATTCCTTTATCAATTCCAATTTTAGAGTAGTAATTTAGAAATCAATCTTATTACTTTCTCAAGATTTAACAATAACGCACTAATGAAATATATTTTCATGAAATAGATTTTCCTTCGCTTTAAAGTGTAAAATTCTAAGCATCCTATGTATGCAATTTAATGGATCACATAAGATCAAAGATTTTTACTTATAAACTCATCAAATCCAAGCTTGATTAATTGTGATAAGAATTCTTAACTACTATAAATACATGATATTTATAGTGAAATGAATTTAAAACAATTAATACTATGAAGCGAAAATCATAAGCATTTAAACCATACACATGGAAATTGATAAAAGACTAAAAGGAATTTATTTCATAAATGGTGGTTTCATCCTCAACCTTAGTTAAGAATTTAGTTACACATGCTTAAAAAGAAAATAACAAAGTAAGAACAATAAAACCCGGAATTGAAGATAAATTATTCTCCTCTTTGGTGTCCTTCTTGCTCTCCTCCTCCTTCTTCTTCTTCTTCAAGATGTATCCATATTTATAGAGAAATATTGGAATCAAATTACAACTTGTAAAGAGAAATGAAATATTATTTTCTTTTCTTTTTCATAACTTTCCATCACATTTTGTTCTTTTTCCATGTGCATTTGAATCTTCCAACTTTTATCCATGTGCATTTGATTCATCCAACTTTCATCCATGTGCATTTGATTCATTTCTCACTTTACACCTATAAATGAAAGACATAAATGTAAATGTAATTTAATGACATTGAAAATGATTTATTAAACAATTTTATTATATAAATTAAGTTTTGTGCACTTATCATTATTATACTTCTAAATTAATTAAAATAAATAGTTTTACCTACTAACAAATATATATTTGGGGATAAAATATGTATGTAAAATGGACTTATCATTACCCACAGGGAAATGGACAAGCCGAGAGAACAAACCAGATAATTTTCGATACACTTTGAAAAAAGCTCGAGAAAGCAAAAGGAGCTTGGTTGGAAAAATTACATGAGGTCTTATGGTCCTATCAGACCACTCCAAGACAACCAACAGGGGAGACCCTTTCGTCATAGCCTACGGGGCCGAAGCCGTGATCCTGACCGAATTGAAAGTGCCTACGCTAAGACGTCAGGCCTAGGAAGAAGGTCCGAACAATCAGCACCTGACCCATGACTTGGACCTACTGGAAGAAAGAAGAGAAGTTGTCGGGATAAGGCTGGTTGCCTACCAGCAACAAGCCAGGGCTCAGATTAATCAGAAAGTCAAAAGAAGAGAGTTTCAGGTAGGCGATATGGTACTTAGGAGAAAAATTATAATTATTGGAAAATTACGGGAGACATGGGAAGGACCATATACCGTAATTGAGGTTATCGGTCGTGGTGCCTATCGAGTACGAAAGAACGAGACAGGCCGCATCGAGCCCAACTCTCAGAACGCTTATCGTCTAAAGAGGTATTATCCTTAGACAGTTTTCCCTTAAAGTAGTAAAATTAGATTGTGTCTTGCACTTGTTTCCTAAGTTCTTTTTAATAAAACATATGTGCCCGATGTTCGGCACCTCTGCTACATGTTTCCTGAGTTCTTTTTAATATAAATCACATTATATATGAATAATGATACCTTGTGAAGATTCCGTATAAACAAAAAAATTTCCTAAGTGTTGAGTTCAAACCTGATTTGAACTAACCAGAAGGCAAAAAACAAGTCTTAGGGGCCAGATGCCCGAAGACTAAAATACTAAAAAATTCCTAAGTGTTGAGTTCAAACCTGATTTGAAATAACCAGAGGGCAAAAAATAAGTCTCAGGGGCCATATGCCCGAAGACTAAAATACTAAAAAATTTCTAAGTGTTGAGTTCAAACCTAATTTGAACTAACTAGAGGGCAAAAAACAAGTCTCAGGGGCCAAATGCCTGAAGACTAAAATACTAAAATTTTCCTAAGTGTTGAGTTCAAACCTGATTTGAACTAACCAGAGGGCAAAAAATAAGTCTCAGGGGCCAGATGCCTGAAGACTAAAATACTAAAAAATTTCTAAGTGTTGAGTTCAAACCTGATTTAAACTAACCAGAGGGCGAAAACTAGTCTCAGGGGCCAGATGCCCGAAACTAGATACTATATAGAAAATTTTACTAAACCGAAGCAACAAAAACAAAATACCACCAAACTAGGAAAATCCTTTTTTTCATTAAAAGAGATAAAAACTATAAAAACACCATTCTAAAGGGGTAAGTACATAATGAAATATAGAGAACCTAAGTCCTATTCAACTCAAGGGGAAAGATAGTCTTCTCCCTTCAGGAGAACAGCAAACTGCTTCTCATTCTTTGAGGTCGGTGGGTCTTTATAAGGAAGAGGCACTCCCATGAAAGCATCAAAATCTTCGGCAGTCTCAAACTCCCGATCAGCAAGGGGAATATGCTCCATCTCATGCCTATCTCGACATGCCCTTATCGATCGAACGTCACAAATTGTAACATACCGCTTGTGCATATCCAGACCACCCGAGCGGCACATATCTACCTTAGATCGCTAAAGAGCCAGAAAATTATCTAACTCCGTCTTTTCGGCAGCTATCTTTTGGTAGGCTGCCTTCACCTCTGCTAGTTCAGCAGCTAAAGCCCTTTTTTCAGCCTTTCTGGTCTCCAGGAGTCTTTTATGCTCATAAACAACCTGGCGAAGACCATCCACCTCTCTGGCTAGAGTGACACGATGCTCGTTATTTTGATGAAGTTGAGCCTGCATCTTGGCCATTTCCCGGATATCAGACTCCAAGACATGATTGTATGCATGTATCCCATAAAGAAGCTACACAAATAGGGAAAATAGTGTATGATTAGCGTAGAACGAAGTAAAAATAATTAACTAAAGTAAAAAATAAAAATTGAATCACCAACCTCCATGGCCATCGAAGAGCCTTTTTGGAAAAACTCAGTCCTGGAAATATTTGACTGAGCAACCCTATCGGCAGGAGTCCAGACCCCCTTTGCCATGGCCCGAAGAGCGTCTGGCTGACAGATGGTAAGATGGTCAGCACAAACCGGAGTCCCATCGGGAAGGAGAAACTTTGGCCCCCAGGGAATTGCGGTACGGGAGGTATCCTGAGCCTAAGGAGTTTCGCTCGTTGAGGTATCAGTGGTATGAGTCCTGGGTCTTTTGTTGGCTGCTCCACCACCCGTACCAGATCGAGACCTGGTGGTGGGAGGATTTGCAGGAGGAGACTAAGGTGGATCCACAGGACTTTGTGCTAGCGGAGGTGTCGGTGGTGATGTCGAGAGTGGAATGGTGTCAACTAGATTAAGACCTTCAGGAACCTGAGTGCGTCTGGCGGAAAGGGGTTTGACGGGCAAATCCATCCTCTCAACAGCAGCGCCCAAGTTAGAAATCATCTCCAGATTGGCCTTAGTCAGAAGAGTGGTGGCAGATCGGACATTCCTCCAGATCTTGGCCTTTAGAACTGTAAACCGTTCTTTTATGAGGGATAAAGGAATTTCTCTATCTTCATAGCCTAGAAACCTATACGCGTACTCCCCCCGATGAAAGTCACAGAACTCACAAAAATAAAAAGTTTATAGAGGGGACGATAGACAGGCAAATGAATACGACCGAAGGTGCTTGGGATCGGAAATGTCAGAGAGAACGGGTAAAACCAGTTGTCACTAACAACTACCATTCTCTCCTTCCATCCATTGTCAAATTTTTCCGTGTTAGAGCATATGCCCCGACCCTGGAAAGGAAAGAGCTTGTACCTACCCTTGCTTTCTCTGGCATTTTGGAAGAAATAGCAGAAAAACAGGTCAGCTAAACATAGATTAAGGTCCAGATCCCTATTATACAGAAGGAGCATGGCTAGAATCCTAAAGTTGTTCAGGTTAAGCTGAAGAGGGTGTAACCCTAGCATAAAAAAGACATAGTGAAAGAAGAGGTGAAGAGGAAATCTTAAAACTTTAAGGTGAACCGCCGATAGCAAAATGCTACCTGGTTGAAATCCCTCACTCTTAGAAAAGTCTAAATAGCCTGGGTAAGGGGCCACACGGACGTCACCAGGTATATTTGTCTCAGCCCGAAGATGTTTTACATCCACCTCAGACCTGGTTTTCTTAAGAGGGGCAACCGAAAAAGGTTCAGAAGGATTGGGGTTCGCAGACTCATCATTATCAAGAGAACCCCCTGCAGGGGGTGTTTCTGGATTCATTGATGAACCCAGAAGGTCAGTATTCGAGGGAACTATTTTTGGATTGGAGGCCTTTTGGCGAACAGAAGAAGGACTATCACTACCGGTAGAATTAGAGTCAGTTCAAGAAGACATAACGACCTCCTCTATTGACCTAGTGTCGTCACTATCAGACATAGTTTCAGAAAGGTAGAAGAGACAGATGGGGCCAGAGATGAAAATTAAAAAGAAGAAAAAGTTTTCTGACTTACACAGTTTATAGAGAAGAAGCAGGAAGAACTTTTGAAAGGGACAGGTATCTGTGCCGATGGAGGTTCCTAATGCCGGAAGAGGAAGTTATAGAAATGAAAGAGAAAAGAATTCCAAAAATGATAACTGAGAGAAGAAGGATTGAAGAAATCAAGTGGTTAAGGGTGGGTTTTATAGTGAGAAAGGTGCAAGCCAAGAGTCTACACGAAGCCCGAAGGTCGCACGTTGCACGATGAGCTGTCATGGTACGGAAATTAAGAATGTTGTGGCCTCACGTTTTAAAATGAAAATAAATGCCCAATAAATACTTGCCACATCACCACCATCATTTCCCATAAAGGCATCAATGTATATGTGTATATATAAATTCGGTCATGGGCTATGAATTGGCCCATGTACTCATAACCTCAGGGGCCTGTGTAATAGACAAAAACTTGTATGGCCCAATAAAGATGGGTCATAGGGCTGATGGGCTGCAAGACTGATGGGCCGTAGACGGATGGGCCTGACCCATAGAAGTTTCTAGAAAATGAGTGATCCCCAAGAAAAGGGATTACTCCCACTTATGGAGAATAGAGCACAACAAAGAAAATAGTCTATCAAAACCCATGATTTAAGGGATTTGTAAACTTGGGTAGATGGGCCTTACCCATCTACCGAATTATGTATAAATATGTGATCAAAGGATGAATAAAGGGATATATTCAATTTTTGTTTAAATCTAATTTTGTTGTGTATTTTTCTGCATCTACAGTTGCGAATTAATGTACTTCTGGGGACAAAATTGTTTTACATATGGGAGCATATAACCAACAAATGTTCGGAGAAATAGAGACAATTTTTTTCGTTGCTAATTAATATACAATTAGCAACAAAAAAAATATTTTCTTGTGAATTAATGTACTTTTAGGAACAAAATTGTTTGTAAATGGGAGTGTATTAAGCAACAAAATTTTGGAGAAACATAGACGAATTTTTTGTTGCTAATGATTAAACTTTTGCGATAAATATTTTTTGTCTCTATAAATGAAACTTTCTACGACAAATTTTTTTATGCCAAATAATCTTTTGTGTCGCACTTTTGGGGACAACCCCGCAACAAAATATTTTTGTTCCCAAAATATTTTTGCTACAAAATTTCTATGTTTAGCAACAAAAAGTTGCGTAGCAAAAAACCCAAATTTATTGTAGTGTGTTAGTGGAGAATCCTAAAATATACCAAGTGTTCATCCTACTAAATATGATATTACGGGTGTCGTAGTTGTGAATAAGTGGAAGTTGCATGGGTTATTTAGGAAGATGTGGCATAGTTGTGAATGAGTGAAATATCAAAAGTCTTGTCTACCCTCATTCTTTCTTCATAATCTTGAAAATTCAAGGGACAATTAATGTAATTTGGGAGATATTTTTGGAGAAATTTCTAGAATTGGGTGAGGTGTCAAGCTCTCTTCCCTCCATTTATCTCATATTTTCCCATCTTTGATTTGAGCTCTTGGATTAATGGGGATAATTGAAGGAAATTTCCATACATATATATATAAGTTTTGTTGACCATTATATTGCAAGACATTTCTATTTCTCTCGACCAAACAAGGCTCAACACCCCTCTCTCTTCTCCCAATTTCGGCCAAGCCTCTCTCTCTCTCTTCTTTTGATTTTATTTCACTTTTTGCTCGGAATTTAAAGAACACTTGAGCATAAAAGTTTATTGGGGTGTTCTTGGCTTTATTTTGGTGTTAGATTTGGGTAAGTTTCTTGCCTCTCTTGATTTTTCTCTCTCAAAAACCTAACTTCTTATTTCTTGAAAACCTATCTCTAAATCTTTGAATTTGATTTCTACAGTTGTTGATTCTTGAAAAGAGACCTTACTTGAGCATCTCTTTACTAAGTTTCACTTTGAGACCAAAGATTGGTAAGTTCTCTTTCTTTTGGTGAGATTTGTTTTAAACCCTAAGTATGTTATATTGAGATTTTAGTTTTACCTTTGGGTCTTTGCTTCTTCCTTTACACTAATTATTGTCAAAGACTAATTTGAACATATTCTTAACTTAATTGTTTGTTGATAACTTGGGGAAAACTTTATTATGATCTTGAGCCCATTTTGGAGGACCTTGTTGAGATTCTTGGAATTCTTGTGAACACTTGCTTGGCTTCTCTTGCTTCATTGTTGCCCTTTAAACTCGAAGTTGAGGTAGGGGATGACTATCCACTTTCTTTATAGGTTTTGTGGATGTGTAAGTCAAAGTGTGTATACATTTACATGTTTGCTTGAGTCATAACCTAGAAACATGCTTTTAGGTCCCTTTTGATATATATTTAATATGATTTCTTGAATAGTATGAATTGTGAGTGTTATTGGCATATTGATGGTTATTGCTTAAAAGTAATTAAAAACATCCTTATTGAATTTGAGAATTTATTCATGTTGATTAGTGGTTCGTTTGAGGCATATTTGATTCATTATAAACACCACGTGCATGTGTATATAGAGTTTGTGTTGTTTTCATGCCTCATTCTTAACCCCTATGTGAGTGAAATGTTCAGATCGTCGCAATAATTGGCCAGAGGGTGTTCTCACTGCCTACGGACTATTAATCCGGAATCAAAGACGATGAGGGAGGACTTGGTCAAAACTCTGTTTTTGTTCTCGAGTGTGTGTGATCCTTGTGTTGTTGATTATGGCGACACTTGATATCCGGTTACCCTTAGAGACTTGGGCTTGCATTGGCTCGGCATTGCATTCCATTTTATTTTATCGTTGATTTTCATTGTTATCTTGTATTATCGTTCCTTGTGATTATATGATGAGCATGTTGGGGACTTGTTTGTTGGTATGTTGGGGTCCTAGATTGGTGTGAGAGCCATGTGGGATAAATGACCGACCTAGGACTAAAAGCATGCACCATTGGGTTGGGTTATACCACTCAGACGGCCGAGATTGAAGTGGTGACGCTTCCTCTAGTGAGCTAGTGTAGCTCACCCCTTATCTAAACATTTTTTCAGGTGATGATCCCGCCACTGGAGGCCCCTAGCTTGGTTCGTGTTTTCTAGAAGTGGCCCGTAGTTTTGCATATTAGTGGCGGACTTGTATTTTAGACTTTTGTAGCACCACTTGTATATATTATTTTTTGGCTAGCATGTTAGCCATGTGTATGACTTTCTACTCCCTTGTGTAGCGCTTAGGCTCAGGGGATGTTGTTATTTTGAGAGCTATGGTAAGGTGGTGTAAAGCTTGTACATATAGTTATATTTGATGTATATTTGGCGTTTTGAAACTATCGTACTATCTTTTGTAAAAATGAGTTTTCAAAACCTACAAGAATGTGGTTTATGTGAACAAGTGATTGTAATTATTATTTTGAAGAACTTATAGGCTTGTATTTCATTTATTTTGATTTTGGTTAGCTTTAGACCACAATTCGCCCCAACAAATATTGAATTTGAATTATTATTCTTGCTAAAGTCCATTGTTTGGGGGCATTTTTAATGTATTTTTATTCTATCTTTCCTCTCCTTTCTTGGTATGAAATTTTAGTTTTTTACATGTTGTTTCATCATCCCAAAGGTTGGAAATCAATTCATGATCGAGCCGCATCAAACCAAGCCTCAAAACCACCCCGAAACCCCCTTTTGGAGTAGCCCAGGTCACTAGCAAGGGCGCCCCCATGCCCAACCGTGCATGTCCGCGCCCATCCTTGGGGGCTATTTGGGGCCCGGACAACGGGCGCTGGCAATGCCCATTTGGGGTTGTCCGCGCACAAGGGCAACCCCGTCCTTGGTCCATCTTTGTGTCGACTTGTTCCATTGGCTTCGTACGCGTGTCATTTCACCCCTTTGAACATCCAAACCTATTTTTAAAATTCCTTGGAAGTGTTTACAGATGAAAACTTCAAACTTTGAATTAACGTTTATTTCATTCCTTTTCGTTGTAAAGATATGATTTCCTACTTTGGTTTAAGCTTTCTTTAGGTCATTCCCTCACCTCGGGTATTTTTATCCAGTTTGTGTATTTAACTTTATTTCAGGTGCGTTAGTGCAAAAATAAGTTAATTTCGGTGAATTAACCGAAATCATGACCTTGCACATATTCAACAGAAGAATAACGAAGATCGAAGTGAATTCGGACCATGAAACACATTGCAAAGTCCAAAACAGATATTATCCTAGCCTTACATATTGGTATACATGCCACAGGAGCAAATAGCATTCGAAAATACTAAATATTGAAAAAACTCAAAATTGAACATTTCCATGGACAAATGGCCGCATACAGTAGCACAAAAGGTCTGGAAAGTGCATTTTTGCGCATAGGTGCGCAAGTGGGTGTGCATATGTGCTTATGCGCCAGTAACCAACCTTCAATGTTTTAAAGGGGGGCATTCTGACTTGTTTTGACCCGTTATGAGTTGGTGTGTATTACAAGACATTCTAGCACGTGTATAATGAATATTTGCACCAAAGTTAGGTGTATTCACTCCAAATCACAAAAGGAACAGAAGAGAAGGAATCCTAGTTGAAGAAGGATTCAAGTGCAACTAAACTAGGACTCTTCACACTCTTCTCTATAAATACAAAGTTCTGGAGTAGAATTAAGGAGGTTCTCATATTATAATTTTCAAAGCTCTCGAAGTATAATTCTCAAGAGATTTTCCATCATTCTAGGAGAGTCGTTCAAGATCTAAAGATCTGGAGAAGACGACCATGGAGGCGATTTCTACATCAATGATGCAGATTTTCTTCCACCATGAGCAACTAAACCGGTATCTATAATTTTTTAGCAAAACCCTAGCCAAGTAATGTAGATTTATTTATTTATTTCAATTGTAAGAAGAAAAACTAAAGAATACTTATGTGATGATTGTGTAGATGAAAGACCAAAGTTATTTCTATATAAGATTTTATATTTGTTCTACTATTGTCTTAGACTGGATTAATGTTTTATCTTAGTCAATCATATTTATTCAATATGGGCTAGAACTTGGATGCTTAAATCATGATTTTCTACACAATGATGCTTAATCCACATGATAATCTAGATTTATACAGTCCATGCTAAGAAGAGGTGATATAGACATGTTTTAGTTTAATTTCTTGCGTAGTAGGAGTATATTAGAGTAGAGTAGTTGGCATGCACTAATCACACTTAGTCCGAAGATGGGTTGTAGCTGAGTCAGATTGATTGTATTTTGTTGGGGATAAAGAACTCACTGGTAGCAGTTTTAATCTGATTCACATGTGATGCATCGCCCTTTTACAGTTGAATGAATGAATATCAACATTATGAGGTTAGTGGTGGCATTAGACCCTAGACTTTATCTCTACTGAATCGCATCACACTTTAATTACTTGCTCTAGTTATTTGTTATTTAATTAGAAGATAACAATCAAATCAAACATAATATTCTTAATTCAAGCATACTAGCATATTAGAGTCAAAATAAATTCAAGTCTCTATGTGTTTGACATTCCCTTTCTCAAGTCGTACTATATTACAGTACGATTCGTGCGTTTGCGATAGGTAAAACTATGTCAATTTTAGGGTCCATTATTAAAGCATATTTTTAACCCGACTTGTGAGTCAATCAGGGATACTTTGAGAACTCCGGCACAAGAAATATTGAAGGAGATGATAAAGTAAAAACCCTAAGTGTTAAACAGAAATCAATATATAGACACCTTGGATCTGAAGGCTCAAAAGTCATCTCGGTTCACGATAGAACGACGCACAACTTCCTGCAAACTGTCAGCAAATCCCTCAAAAGTACCAAAATGACATCACTAGTATTAAATGATGTCCATCAACCGTCGCATCACTTGAAAGTTGAATTATGTGTTAGCCGCATATTTCAATATGACTTATTTGCAAATATTAAGGAGCCCTATCCAAATGGGCCATGAGTGAGGCTAAAAGTACCAAATTCATTAAGGTTATTAAGCCCAATTCATATCAGACCCATTTAGTGAGAATTCCACAAGAAGAACCAACCACATAGCCATGCAAGGAGCGCCCTCAGATCAAAGGGCAAATCTGAATGGTATCAAACCGAACAAGATAAGTGTCTGAAGCTACTTTTCTCGAAAAGGTCTACAAGCAGCCCTCACAAGAGAGTTGACTAAGTACAAGTTAGCCTTCGGTACTACATCCATGCGTATAACACAAGGTCGAAGACCTACACGAAGGATCCTAGAAGTGGACTCCACATCCTTCAGACATACATTATAATTTACTCGCTAAGCAAACCACAAGGGCATTCTCGCCATTAACCAATGACAGTTGTAATAGGACAAAATGGGACCACAGGTTATCCTCCTAGATTAATAGGCTAAAAAACTCACCTCATATTGTATAATATGAAAAGAATGACCCCAAATAGGATAACTGTTGTATAAGGAAAATTTTCTAAGAAAGATTTTCTACACAGACATCCAGGCATAGTCTGTATACATATATATTTATAATAAAAAAACATATATGCATATATTTATGATGTGGGTTTTATGTAACGAGGAGAACCAATATATGTTCTCACTATATATATATTATCATAACAGACGAAATAGGAATAAAGTTCTTCATGAAACAAAACTTATATATTCAACCGTGTATAGATATTTGCATTATTGTTGATTTTCTTTTAATCATTAATTCAATCCTTAAGTCTTTAATCAAGATCAGATACCAATTATTGGATTTTCGAACATAGGAAAATCAAGAACATGTATAAACTGTAGAATATATAAAATATTCTACGTATCTCAATTGCGAAGAAAATAACAACTGCATGATAACTTTAGCACTTCTATGTAATCATGTCTGTAAGCATAGAGCGCATTACTTTCATCTTCCTGTTTCTAGTCGATGAATCAAATAAGAGTATAATTCTCTTATATAAAGAAACAGCAGGGGACACCCTCTCCATAACCCTTCCCATCATGGAAACCTATATAACAATGGATTAGTAATTATAATTCAATGGTAATTGTCACACTTGTCAATTAAACATAAATATAATCTCAACCCCTTAATTACCAATAATATCGTTGCAATCTTATTTTATATAAAATTGTGCATAAGATTATAAAATAATTTTTAATAATATATATAATCAAATAAAAATTCGAACACATTTACCGACTTATAAACTACTAGCTTCTCGTGGTGGTATCCAATGGAGTAAAAGTTAAATTGAACTTCATGAGCCGGAATTTTCTTTTGCCTTGGCATCTATAAATTATAAGGGATAATTTCAATAAATCTCATGTGAATTTAAAAAACTCACTTTGCTCCCTTTTATACTGAAAATTTTATATATTTATTAAATTGTATCACCTTGTCCCCTTTTTCCATAATTTTGAACCAAAAGACCCCTCTGACTTAATGAAAAATAATTTAAAATTCAAAAAAACATATAAAATTCAAAAAATATATATATAATTCGTAAAAACTATATAAAATTAAAAATATATATATATAATTAAAAATATATATATATAATTTGTAAAAAATATATAAAATTCGAAAAAAATATAAAAAATTGAAAAAAATATAAAATTCGACAAAACATATAAAATTCGAAAAAATATATAAAATTCGAAATATATATTTGTTTCGAATTTTATATATTTTTAACAAATTTTATATATATTTTTATGAATTATATATTTATATATTTCTAATTTTATATGTTTTTTTCGAATTTTATATATATTTATTCGGATTTTATATATATTTTTCGAATTTTATATATTTTTTACGATTTTTTTTCTTCAAATTTTATATGTTTTTTTGAATTTTAAATCATTTTTCATTAAATCTCAGGAGTATTTTAAATCATTAAATCATTTTTCGAATTTTAAATCATTTTTACAAATTTTATATATATTGTTTCAAATTTTATATATATATATATATATATAATAATATATTATTTTTTCAAATTTTATATATTGTTTTATGATATTTATATATATGTTTTGAATTTTATATGTTTTTTTTTAATTTTATATTATTTTTTATTAAATCTCTAGGATATTTTGGTTCAAAATTATAAAAAAAAATGGACAATATAATTTGATAGATGTAGGAGGGTTTTCTGTATAGAAAATGGACAAAGTGATTTTTTGAAAACAAGGGGGATATACTAAAATTAACCCAAATTATAACTACTTGGGATGAAAGAGTTGTTCCCACCAAACGCAAATATTCCATGTTGACAAATAGAAAGGCTTCTAGGTGCTCCATCGTAATCAAAGCCGAAATTATAACTGTCAAGATGAGTTATCTCTTGCCGCTTATTTTATTGAATCTCACGCACGCACATAGATGCGTACATTGTGAAGCCAACAACACCGCACAAATATATACGGAGAACTTAGGTTTTGTTTGGCAAAAATAATCCTGTTAATCAGTTATAAAAATATATTTTCTTGTTCTCATAAAGCAGTGTTATGTTCTTGGTGTTCTCAAAAATTATTTTCAAATATATGACTTATACTTCAGCTTTTATATAAAAGAAATAAAAAAATATAAGTCATTTTGAAAAATTGATACCCTCAAATTTTTTCAAAATACTTCTCAAAATTTACAAAAAAAAAATTAAAAATTTTTCAAACACCTTTTAAAAGAATTTTTAACTCAAAAAAGCCAAAATAACATTTTGAAAAATCAATTCAAACGGAACAAAATAAAATATAAAAAAACAAAAAGATAAGAGACATTAATGTTGTGGGTGTCCACGAGTATACTAGTAGTATAATTGAAGCAAATTCCGGGTTATGAAGTCCAGTGGCATTATTGTAAATATCCCCCAAAACCAGTGGGATTTGTACCCAACCTTGACATCTGTCATTCCTAAATAAAGCTGTCCGAAAATCACCATTCCTTTGGCTCATCAAAACAAAAGTAGAGAGAGAATGCAGAAGTCCTCGTGTGTACTATTCTTTTTCTTCTTCTTCTTCTTCGCTCTCAACCAAACGATGCTTTCATCACCAGCCGTTGATGCTAGTGGGGACCACCAACTGAGGTGGATTCCGGCGACCTGCCGGGGAACGGTCGGAGAGTGTCTGGCCGGCGGGGAGGAGTTCGAGGTGGACTCGGAGAGCAACCGGCGCATTCTAGCGACAAGGCGGTACGTAAGCTACGGTGCACTGAAGAGGAACAGTGTGCCCTGCTCGCGACGCGGCGCCTCATACTACAATTGCCGACCTGGGGCTCAGGCCAACCCTTACTCTCGCGGATGCAGTGCTATCACTCGCTGTCGCCGTTAGGTGCTTTTTATTTATTTATATTCTTAAATCTAATTTCAATTTTTATTCCAATCAATATTTTTACTTGTAATTTTGGTTTCAATGGTGGGAATCATATCGAAGTGGAGTATATATAATGATTACACTGATGTCTTATGGTATTTTTATAAATTTTTCTTTTGATTAAGTATCATCATATGTAATTTACCTATATATATATATATGTAGTTGCCCATATATATGGTGGAATATACATATGAATAAAAATGTTGCGTTAATAATATGTTGGCGATTAAAAAAAAAAATCCTATTTACTAATCAATTTATGGAGGTCCCTAGTAATTAATTTACATGACATTTTATTGCAGATGTATATAGGTGCATATTTAAATCGGTCCTACATTACACGTGATCAATTTAATTGATTCGTGATAGTACTACATCTACATCGAATTAAGTGTACTTAATAACAGACATTTAATTAAAATTATTCATTGTTGTATAACCAATTGTAAAATCATTGTTGTACGACCAATTAAATGCTAATGGATGTGTTCGTTTAGACGTTTCTTCCACTCTAAAACTTGTGCCATTTACTATGAAGGTTTCTAAATTGCTAGGTCATCCGATCTTGACTGAAATTAGTGAAACGGAAATTGGTGCAAAAGTTTAGTTAACTTAGTAAAATATATGATAATATTAGTTTGTTTGGAATTCAATTATAGAGTTAGTTTTATCCGACAATGTAAGTTTGTTTGGGATC
The DNA here is from genome assembly GCA_963922005.1 of Cornus suecica. Taxonomy (NCBI): domain Eukaryota; kingdom Viridiplantae; phylum Streptophyta; class Magnoliopsida; order Cornales; family Cornaceae; genus Cornus; species Cornus suecica. The sequence goes on from OY998241.1 coordinate 29,504,362, forward strand.
CAGTTATAGAGCTTTCCTTAGGCTCCGTTTGGCAACCCGGTTTTGGTCTTGGTCTTTGATTTCAAAACCATCATGTTTGGTTGGCCGGTTTTTGACTTGGTTTTGGACACCCTAAAACCAACCACTAAAACCTGGTTTTGTCCCACCATTTTTGACTTTTTTCTCTCTATATATATATATATATATATATGGCCGAAAATATGAATTATTTTGAAATTTTTTTTATATTTTTCGGAAAAAAATTAATTTCCGGGAAAAAATTATTTTTTCGAAAATAATTATCTTTTTCGAGAAAAAATAAATTTTTGGGAAAAAAAAATTTCGGAAAAAAATTAATTTTCGGGAAAAAATCATATTTTCGGACAAAAATTAATTTTCTCCAAAAAATTATTATTTCGAAAATATTTATTTTTTGGAAAATAATAATTTTTTTCGGAAAAAAATTAATTTTTCGGAAAAAAAAAATTTTGGAAAAAAATCATTTTCGGAAAAAAAATTAATTTTCGGAAAAAAATTATTTTTTCGAAAATAATTATTTTCCGGAAAATATTTATTTTTTCGGAAATATTTCTTTTTTTGGAAAAATTTATTTTTTTCTCAAAAAATAAATTTTTGGAAAAAAATCCTATTTTTGGGAAAAATTTAATTTTCGACAAAAAAAATTATTTCGACAAAAATTATTTTTTCGAAAATAATTATTTTCCGGAAAATATTTATTTTTTCGGAAAAATAATTTTTGTCGAAAAAATTAATTTTTGGAAAAAAAATCATATTTTCGGAAAAAAATTAATTTTCGGAAAAAAATATTTTTTCGGAAAAAATTAATTATTTTTTTTTCCGAAAATTAATTATTTTCCAAAAAATTATTTTTTATATTTTTCGGAAAAATATTTTTTTCCCGAAAATTACTTTTTTTCCAATTTTTTATATATATATTTTTCATATTTATATATTTTTAATACATATTAGTATATATATATATAATTATACCAAGACCAAAACCAACTCCTTACCAAACACTATATATTGGTTTTAGATTTACCTAAAACCACCCAAGACCAAAACTAAGACCAAAACCAAGACCAAAACCAAGTTCCCAAACAGGCCCTTAGGGTTAATGTTAGAGTTTAAACTAATTTTGTTATCTTGGTGTCGCAAAATGTCATTACGTGACTATGTGAGAGAAATGAAAATGTTAGAAGTATACCATAGCTACAGATTAGGGGTGAATTGAGTATATAAGAATTGAGGGCAGTTAGTTAACTATTTTTGTTTATAATTTATTATTTATATAAACAAATTTAACTCAAATACAATTTTGTTAAGTTTGTTTGTGTTTATCATTTATATAAACAAAGTGTAAACATTTTTTTGTATATAAGCCTAATTTTTATAAACATCAAATCCTTGTTTATCAATTTTTGTTTATGATTCTACTGTGGGTATATATAGGAAACATTTCATGCTCTTAAATAAATTGATTAAATATTTTTATAAATTAAATAAAAATAAATAATAAATAAAATAAAATATATTTATAAATTGAATATAAATAAAATAAAATAAATATATAATATTATAAATAATAAATAAAATAAAATATATTGATAACTTAAATAAAAATAAATAATTAACAAAATAATAAATAATAAATAAATTAAATTAAATAATACATAAAAATAATAATAAATAAATATAAATAATAAAATTAACAAACATGTTTTTAGTTAAATATTTTTACGTTATCAAACAATGTATTTGTTTATCGACAATAAAAAATAAACATAATGACTGTTTATGTTTATCATAAACAATAAATAATAAATAAAAACAGTTACCAAAAGGACAATGCCAAAATATATATATATATATATATATATATATATATATATCCCTCATTTAGTAAAATAAAATTTATTTTATCGACAGCATTACGTGTGACTAGGTGAGAGAAATGAAACTGCCAAGTATCCCATAGCTCACGAGGATTAGGAGTGAATGAGTGTATCTGAATTCAGTATGAGCCTCATTTAATAATACAAATATTTATGTATATCCAATATGTCTCATGACGATGTGATATGACCACCATATAAAATGAAATGAATTCAATTTGCATAACTATAAAAAAAGTGAGAATAAATTAATAATGGTCCCCATGGCACTGATTCTTTTTCCATAAAGCTAATGGATTCTCACTAAAATTATCCTTAATGCTTCAATAGCAACAAGTGAAGTGTTGTCTATTGCTTCAATCTGCATAACCTCACTACGCTTACCTGAGGAACTCAGATAGGGATGACAACTAGAAAAAGTTGTGGAGTGGGTACAAGAAAGGGGAATATGATTCAAATCGGAAGTAAGAATCATGTTGCTTAGCACTGTACAAGGGCTAAACTGAAGCCAAAAGATATTACCGATGATAATATCATAGCTCATAAGATTATGTTGCCAAAACTCAGCATAATAAATCTTATTGCCAAGCTTAAATTGGACTTCTGGGGCATAAAGAGACGTTTGACTTACTGTAGAATTTGCATAAGTTAATGTCTTCTTTGGGCCTTCAATCCAGTACTCTGGAGGGAAAATATGTTCCTTTGCTAAAATTAGGGTACATCCTGTATCATATAGACAATCTATATCATAAGGCATATATCCATTGAACATAAGACTAATTGTACAATAGCGAGTTGCTGCTTGTACATTCTGGCAAATGTTATCTATACATTCACTAGACTCTAGATATGGATCAAGATTATTTACTTTTTCCATACTAGACAAACTAATTTCAGATGAACTTTCATTCTCTGAAATATGATCATCCTGATCCTGATAACTACTGCTACTATACTCAGTATTATATCCTGATGGTTGATCATCCTTTTCAATACTATGAGTAGGCCAGCTAATCTGGTTCTCTATAGGATATGGTAAAACCTGTATCCTATTCCTCTGTTTTTGCTGTAGAGTTTTTAATAACTTCTCAGCCTGCTCAATTCTTCTCTTTAAGTCTTCTATGATAGACTCATCATCTTCATTTATAGCTTGCACCTCTTCTATTTTTATCTCTGGGCGAGCTATTACTTTGAAATGCGACATTTCTCTAGCTTTATTCAAAAGCTCCTGATCTGTCTGTCCCTTGAATTGAATATATCCAAAAGGGGTTTGTCTGCACCATTTTAATTCCTCATAATACCTAAGAATTCTGGTGTCTAACTCTTCAGGGTCATCAATGAATCTAGTCAGACTCATTCTCTTGACTTTCATCCATATAGTTCTTCTCTGATTCTGATCCAGATGATTTAGAGGTTATCATTTCATATATACTTTCTTCCTCTGAATGCTCGAACTCATCGTAGCATATGTAATTTATCTCTTCTAGAGATTTTACCTTCTCAGCTACTTTTCTCTTTTTAGGACACTCATTTGCATAATGACCTTTTTCATTACATGCATAACAAGTACAATCCTTCTTAGGTTTTCTATTATACTCCTTCTTCTTTGCTTTAAAGAATTTGGGTTTCTTAAAAGATTTCTCTTTTGTCCATCTTCGGAATCTTGGTTTAAATCTTCCAAAACTTCTTTTATGTCTTCTTTTATGTAAAGACATATTTCTATTACATCCAAAACTTAATTTTGGGATCTCTACATTTCTACAGAGTTTCTCTGTACTTTCTTTAACTTGTTGCCTCATTCTCTTTTCTAGGCAATACTGGGCAAGTTTCTCTTTTACGAAAGCCATTCTTATTCCAATACTATCTCCATTGGCTTCGTTGAATTCTGCTAACATTTTGTCATTTGGTAGATATAAAAAAGTCTTGAGAATGCACTATTATACTCATCTAATTCAGACATTTTGCACATCTCAATCTTCTGTAGCATTTTCCAAGATTTTTCTTTCTGCTTGTTCTCTACATCTTGGGTATTTGTTATCCCACATATCTCTTTCCTAAGGGCTGCTCCTATTAAGGGTCCTTTGCCACCTTGAGATATGAACTTTAGCTTTAAGTCCTGGTAACGGGATGTTTTCTTAAATCCTTCCCAGACTTTTCTGGCTAATCCCATTAAACTATTCTCTTGATAGTTTAGTTTTTGCTCTAAACTCCATTCTTCAAAATGAATGCCTATAGCAGTATCCATTGCTGCTTCCCAATTTGAAATTTCTATTTCAGCAGTCTTTAGATTGTTACAATAAAGGGTTATTCCTTTATCATTTATTGGATTGGTCTTGACTGGTTCCTGTCTTATATCACGGTCAATTTCACCTAGAATAGGTTCCTCACTTTTAACCATTCTTGACTTCCATAGTCTTTCATTTTTAGCTGTACCTTGTGATTGTGGTCTATTATACTTTCTTCTAGACTCACTAGGTAACTCTCTCTTGGCATATGTATCACGATTTCCTGGTGGATTCTTTCCAAACATCGTGGTAGCATTTGCTTCCTCAATATTCTGTATACTCTCTACATTATATTGATAATGTAAAGGATATGCTAGAATATTTGTCACAAGGCTTAATTGTCTTGTGATCTGCTGATCTATTATTTCAGCATTATCCAATTCTTTTTCGAGTCTAGACTTAAGATGTCTAAGATCGATATTAGAAGGGAGACTCTCATTCTCAAGTAATGTTCTATAATTCATTCTGAATCATCATCATTACTCTGACTTGGTCCTGCATCATTCTTCCATTTACTTAATGGTTTGATACTTGTCTGGGGTTCTTTTAACCTTATAGAAACACTATTTCTTCCTTTGAGTATATACTCAGGTTCTACTGATTGTTTAACCTCAACCTGGGATTCATCTTTCTCAAAGTTAAACTCAAGATCATACCTTAGCTTCTCTATTGGAATAGGCTGGGGTATGAGTGTTCCATCTATCTGGCTAGATTTAACTATAACAGTTTCTCCTCGAAGTCTGTTATTAGCATTAATCTTCTTATCTCTTGCTCTATAGGGGAAAGGTGTTTCTACCCAACTATAGTACATCTTAAGGGAGATAGATAAAGCTCTAGATCTATCTTTCTGGTTGATATTTGCTTTAGCATCAATGACAATGAGGTCTGTAAGATTCTCATCTGCTGCTGAAGCTGTTATATCACAGAAAATCTCTGTATACACACTTCCTGTAAACAGATTAGTTGACCATAGTCCTATGATCTGTTGCTTAGGATCTAATTGTCTTAGATCTCTAACTGATAAGGAAAAAGGGATATCTAATCCTGTGTTTCCTAACCATTTTGCCATTATCTGTATGGCTGCTATGTTATAATATCCTTCCTCTTGAGTTACATCTTCCTTTTGTAACGCATGGATTCTAATCATACTATCAGCTGCATAATCTCTGCTGGTGGTTTTATAGAATCTAAGGATCTTTTTCTCTTTAAGTTTTTTGGACTCATAAAGAATATTCTCAGGTAGGTGAGGCATAGCATAATTACTAACATTATCAACTTCCTGAACTGTAATCTTATCATAAATCTGATAGGCTGGTTTCTTGACTTCCTTCATAGAAATCTTACCTTTCATTTTATCAATCCAATGATTCATTTTGGTTTGTATAACCAAGAAAGGTCTGTCTTGTATCCTCTAATTGTTCCAAATTCTGGATTACTTGTTTTTCCTGAAATCTTCCAATCTCCTAATCTCTTAGTAAGATTTTCTATCTTTTCATGGAAATTCTCTTTATCTTTCTCAAAGACGTCCTTGATTATCTGAACTTGACTAAATATCTCTTCAATATTAATCTTTTGATCACCTAAGGATATACTTTCAGGATAATTCCTAAGTTTAATCTTCAGTGATTGCTCATAGAGTTGTTCCATTCTATGAAACTCTTTTCTTGATAACCTCAAGAATTACTTCTACCCTTCCTAGTAACTGGGTACTAGATTCAACTAGGGGTATAATCCTATTATTAAGATGTAATATTTGATTTTCAATATTCATCTCAATAGGTCTGGTCTTGTATGGATCATACTTCTTATCATCAATGAAGCATTCAATCTTACCACACACTTTTCTAATTTCAGAACTCATTTCTTTATTCTGATCATAGATTGATTCCTCTATAATTCTTCATATTTTCTCAATAGAAATATTTATGAGGCACTTAGATAAGCTTTCAAGAATCTCAGTATTCTCTATTTGCTTTCTCTCTAAATCCTTAATCTTCTCAAAGATTTTCTTGATAGACTTATGATTATTCTGCTCCTCAGAATTCATTCATCGTCTGAATCAAGATTTGATCTTTCTAAAGAGTAAATATTTGAATATAATTCAGCATATTTAGTCTTTAATATTTTAAGATCATTCTCTTTATTTATTGCTTGATGAATTTCAGCTTTGAAATCCTTCATAGAAGTCTCTGCTTCTTTTGAAGCTTCTGATACTGAAGCTTTCCCTTTAGGAATATGACTCAGTCTGATTGAGCCATTAGTAATATAACCTTCATTATATAACCATCCTAAAGCTTCATCAATCTCTGCTTGAGAGCAGATTGATAGATCATGATTATAGGGTCTAAAACTAAGTATATGTTTAGTTTTGCATCCTATTCCAAGTGTGTTCCAAAACTTCTTGGATTCATGTGTTTCTAACATATGTGATGGTAAATTAATATTAAAACCACATACATCATGAGCATATATTTTTGCTTCTCTTATGTTAGTTTCAGAATAAGTAATAATTACTTCTTCGGTTTCTAACATTTTTATTATCTCTTTATAATTAAAGATTTCTCTATTATCCATGAAGTGGTCTGAGCAGAGCGGGACTAAGCGGTCCGTCATGCACCGTAACTCTCTTCATTACTAATAGGTTTTTATTCAAAATAGTTTTAGCTACTTTCGTAATTAAACTAAGTTGAATTGAATTCTTGTAAATACTGTAAAAGTAATTACTTGTTTGAACTTTAACAGTTCGTTGTCCTTTGGCTCTGATACCAAATCGGAGGCTGGAGACCCAGATCGATACTCCTTTGCTCTTTTTCTGAAAAAGAGGGAAAACAACCACACAACCCACAAAATAACTTGTCCTAAATAGGACGTTAGTTTTAACTTCTATCATAGTATCTTTATGTGTAGTAAATACAAATGTTTAAAGGTAAGGGCATCCATGAGATCTCGATAATTGTCTTGTTTAAATAGAATCATAGTCCTTGTCCATATCAAAATAAAATTAAAGGAGATGTATTTCTCAAATAGTTTTCTAATTTTACTTAATAGCGTATATTTACTTAAACGGAATCAAATGAATTTCTCAGGAATTAAATCTTAAGAAGACTAAATAGTTGAAAACCAATTCTTCTAGATTATTTATAAACTGCATTTTTCATGGATAAAAACTGCAAAAAGCCAAAAGCCTAAAACGCCTCGACGCACACTTGCTAAACGGATAAACGGCAACGGCACAAGCAATGATATCCTAGATTGCATTTGTATAAATATTTTCTCTAGAAATCAGTTTGCATCTTCTATTAAAATTCTTTTTAAAAGAAATAATCTGGACGATCAATTCATAATTCATAATGTAAACATCAATATATCAACATTAAGTAATAAAAAGATAAACTACAGAAAAACAATTCTCTTTTATTTATTTATTACATGGACATGACTCTTATTCTATTAAACAGACTCGAGGCTCTCTAGGAGCCCTTTTAGAACTACTCACACATACTGTAATTGAAATACAAATTACCTTGATCTTCTAATAGGTTTGTCCTTAGAGATTTCTCTTGAATTTTTCTCGACCCCTCAACAATGAAGATCCTACTCCTATATATAGACTCTCCAGCCTTCTAGATCGACCTGAAGACTAAAGATGACTCAGCTTAAATCTCAATCATTTTCTTCGAGTGCTCATTGGGCCTCATCGACAAGAAAAAGAAAGGAATCTTTAGCTTTACAACTCATAACACACAACTGTAACCACAACTTTTCCCAAAAGGGTAGTGAGTGGAGGGTCCAGTTTTACATTTATTGACTCGATAAATCATAAAGCAGACACAAATAATACATAATAAAAACTAGCATGTTTGTTGCCGACACAACAGACAAACAACTTCTGCTTTCTATCTTGTCTTCGAATATAGACGAACAACTTTGCCCTGATGGGGACTTCCTCTTTATCAAAGTGGCATCCTATGCTGAATGATGTCCACTTGCTGATTCTATCATATTCCTATCTTCATTAGGACAGATCATCTCAATCAATGCTTCGTCTGTAAGCATTATCTTTGAATCCACTGGCTTCAATGATGGCTTGCCAACTGGCTTCTCATTAATCGTCATTGCATTCGTCACAGGTAATAGTTGATCACTATTTTCTTCAAATGCAATAGCTAGGCTGATACGATTATGATCCTGTAGTGCTCTTGTCACTATCCTATCTGAATCTTCCCATGTAAAATGGTTGCTGAAATCAATAATTTGTTCACTGATGTGCTCCATTCTGACCAATCTTTCATGCTGATTTGGAGAACTAGGATCAGTTCGAATAAACATATTTTCCTCATTTTTGAGTACATCTTGTCGTTCTTCCAGAATGTGAATATCCGGATAAATAACTGCAGGCTGATCATTGTATTGTTTAAGATTCTTCCAATACAATTGACTGAACAATGGTGGTGCGGAGTATACCCTTATTCCAAACTTCTCATTTGGTTCGTAATAACTCCTATTATGTCTAGTCTTGTACAAAAAGTTTACAAACTTTTGTATTGGTTCAGGACATTTTGAAACCATTCTTGAAGACTTATCATTAATATAAAAAGCTTGAATAAAACCAAACTTAAATAATTTCTGAAAGATATCTGGTTCAATGTCTCTGGTTATGACTACTTGTTTACCTCCTGGCAAACTGGTTCTAATTAATCCCTCTTCTGGTTCTATTCCTAGAGTGATTAATTTCTCATTCTGAACTAGGTCGTACATTACTTCCCATTCTTTTTTCCAAAAATAGAAAGTAGGAATAAACCTATATTGAAATAGATCGAACCTAAGGGGTTCTCCTATGTCAATATGTTCAGTATTAACCTCTATAGTTTGAATTATAGGTTTCAAACTAAGGTCATCTCTTGTCTCTTTCCTTAACAGGTTTAGAGAATTCTCTGTCATTTTATTTAACCTAGCAAATTCTTTTTCTGCTTTTCTTACAGGTATTGGGCTTTTTGTACCTACATGGATGTGGCTAAATAACTCACTTAAGATCTGGGCCTGATCTTCTGTAGTAGGGAATTTTATGGTTCTTTTCCAACTTAAAATTTTAGGCTGGAATGAAGGTTCATCCTTGAATTTTTGCTCAATTGTATGAGGCCTAAGGTTCAAAGGATTATTGTGTTGGATCTTTCTTTGATGGCTATATAGCTGGTCAAGTGTTTCGAAAGAAGGTGGTTTTCCAGTTAATTTGGATCTAAACTTCTCTCTGGCTATATTTGGCTCTGGTTGATTGTCTTCAGCAGTGGGCTTAAGACTTTGGTTGAAGTGAACGTGAGGTCCACCTAGATTTGGGCATGCTTGAGGCTTTCCAGTTTTAAGACTGTTGTTGGGCTTTTGTCCCAATGAGACTAACCCTTTGTTTCTCTTGTCCGTATATGGACTTTTGGGCTTAATAGCCTCTTTGGACGAATATGTCCTATCCTCCTCTTTTATATTTAAGGCTACTGCCTCTTTATATGTATTTGGAGGGAAAGATGATACCTTTGTCTTGAGGGCTTCACTTTCTTGGTCAAGCTGGGTTTGTGCAATTTCTATTTCTAACTGGGTTAACTTTCTTTTCATTTCTAGTATAGAAAGTTCAGCATTGCTTCTACTGGTAGATGCCATATTAAATCCTGCAATAATCAAATGTTAATCTTGTCCAGTAAGAACTATATATAATTTATGCATCAAGTGGTGCATTCATCCATGTTTATGCTTGCCATTTCTCTTGTTAGAGAATCAGCTATGAAATTCTTAGCTCCGGCAATATGCTCTATAGTCATATGAGAGCCTACTGATAATATCTTCCATTTATCCCTGCACACTTTCGCAGAATAATCATTAGTAGAAGTATTACTTGATTTTAAAAATCCTATTACTGCCTTATTATCTGTTTGAAGAGTAAAAGGTTCAGTTATTACAAACATTTTAAACTTCTTTAAACTTTTTCTTATAGCTCTAAGTTCCTTATCAAATGTAGACCATTTTAATTCAGACTCGGACCAGACACCATTTGCGTACCTAGCAATCTTGAAATTATGATCAAAGTTACCTTCCTTGTTTCTTGGTTGAAACTGTAATGATGCTCCCCAAGCCTTATCGCTGACATCCGTAGTAACATAAAGCTTATCACCTTTCTTTGGGAGTGTAAGCTTAGGTATGTTATGACACATATCCTTAATTTTCTGAACTGTTTCAGAATCTTCTGGAGTCCAACTCCATTCTCCTTTGTTATGTTTCTTCCTTAGCTTTCTTTGTAATGGTTCTTTGAGAATAGCTATATTAGGAAGATAACTGCTTGTAGCATAGCAAAGACATCCTAAAAATCTAGTTAGATCTTTCTTGTCTTTTATGTAATTAGGAAAATTTTCTATTTTCTCTAAAACATGTGGCTAAAGTGTAACTTCTGAATCTGAAATAGTTATTCCTAAGAACTCGATACTAGTTTTATTTAGTTCGACTTTCTTCTTTGAAATAATTATTCCATTGTCTCTAAGCTCTTGTGCTATTTGCCTAAGATGCTTGAGATGTTCATCTTGTGTTTTACTGAAGATAAGTATATCATCAATATACACAGAACAAAACTCATTGTACTTTCCTAAAACAAGATCCATCTTTTCTTGGAAAATACTTGGGGCTGTCTTTAGTCTCATTGGCATAACCTTCCATTCGTAACTTCCTAAGGGGCTACTGAATGTTGTATATGGTATGCTTGATTCTTCCATTTTAACTTGGTAGAATCCACTCTTACAATCTATCTTAGAGTAAAACTTGATATCTCTTAGTTTAAGAAATAACTCATCCTTGTTAAGAATTCTATATGCATTTCCTTGAATACAGTTATTTAACTGAATGTAGTTAATAACCATTCTTGCTTTACCTCTTTTAATCTCGGAGTGATTCCGGACCATAAAGGCTGGAAATGACCATGGTGATTTGCTAGATCTTATTAAATCTAACTGAAGCAATTCTTTGATATGAAGGTTAAAATCTTCTATATCTTCTGGAGTTGCTGAAATAGGCTTAATTCTTATAGGAATCTTTAAACCTTTGTTTCTTAAATCCTGAGGATCTAATAACTTGATTTCACACTTAGGGTGATTCTCTTTCCATAAAGCTAATGGATTCTCACTAAAATTATCCTTAATGCTTCAATAGCAACAAGTGAAGTGTTGTCTATTGCTTCAACAGGCATGTTATGAATTTTTATAATTTGTTTCATACCAATTTGTACAAGGAAAAAGTTCCTATTAGAAAAAACAAGAAAAGAATTACTTTGTTAAGATTCGAAATCACTCATGTCACAAAACAGCTTACAAAAATATATATATATATATATATACAAAATCAAGTCTTTTTCTCATTTACTCCGGAGTAAGTCCAAACAATTAGTTTCAATTTCGAATTTAAAATTAGCCTTAGCATGCATCAATATGAATTAAGCTATACTTGTGTTTTGAAACAACTATAAGATTACCCGAAATATTCACTAGTACGAACCTTAAGTCAAATTTAGCAAAATAAAATCTAAATTATCCTTTTTAAAAGTTCCTTTAATAGAACAGACATTTTCAATTTTCACAGAAATGCTACTAAAATTGCAGACAATACCATCTCCTCGCTTAATTTATCAAGCAAGAAACATAAATATATATATATATATATATATATATATACAGCATTTGTGTTTAATGCAAGGAATTAATCATTTCTGATCCCCCAGCAAAAGAAAAACCCCAAACGTCCTAATCATTGAAAGTCATAAAAATAAGTGAATTTGATTCCGACCATTTTGGCAGTTGGTCATCATCTGAGACCGCTCAAAACAGGTCTCATATGTCCATCCTACTCACATTGCAATCACTATCACCTCATAATGTGGATACAGCTTTTCTTCAAACAAATTATCATCATTCTTTTATATATGAATCATATTAAAATGCTTCCAGAGGAGTAGAGTGCGACAACACAAAGCCAACAAGTGAAATGTCGTATGCAGAAGCCTCGATACTCTGGTAAATAAAGCATGCCTTATCTTCAGATTCAGATAGAGCAAATGATGTCAAACCCTAATGAGTTCTACAAGCGAATGGTAAGAAATTACCCACCAAACGTTACCTCGGTTACATATCTAGAAGACGTTCATGTTTTTGAGTTGAATGTAGAAACTACATATGACCAAGTCGAGTTGAAGAAACCAAACCAGACAACTAGCACAGCATGCTGTGGCTATGCGGAACTATCAGCCTCCTTGGGTTCTCCCTTTGCCTTTGAAGGGGCTGAAGGAGATGGTGAGCCCTCTTGCCCCATCTCTGATCTGAGATCGTTGATGCTTTGCTCTAGTTCATCTATCCGGCTGCCCATCTCATCAAGTGCATTGCAGTTAAGGAAACAACATTCGTACCTATTTCGAAAATAAAGAGGCAATACTAATGTACTTCACTTGAATCTCATGAAGATGAACATTTTGTTTTCTGCAGCGTTTGACGACATTAATCTATCATTTAGGACAAAAATTAATAATCCAAACCCCACCCTGGTTTACCACAGAGAGAGATGCAAAAAAAGGCTACTGCCAAGAGTGAAAACAAAATATGGTTATTTTAATGGGTACTCAAACAATCATGGGATTAAAGTAATGCCAATGTTTTCTAGTGTATCAAAGCATCTGATATATGTCATTCCAAGATGAGACTGAAGTAAGACGCAAAAAGAGTCTAAATGTTTCGATAGAAAATGTAAGGCAACATAACCTTGTACACCACTAAACCTGACCTTGCACATTATGTACCTGGCTGACCCCGAATACAAGAGGGGTTTGTTAACTACCCAACTACTCTAAAAGCTTAAGCTAATTAGAGAGGGTGTAACTTTAATACTTAATCCTTCAACACGCCCCCTCACGTGTGGCCTATTTTTTGGTCCAACACGTGTAACAACTTTTCAACAAAGGGTGGCGGCGAGATTTGAATACAAGACTTCCTACTTTGACACACTTTGACACCATGTTAACTACCCAACTATTCTAAAAACTTAAGCTAATTAAAGTGGGTGTAACTTTAATACTTAATCCTTCAACAGGGTTAATACTGCATTTTTTACTCAATTGAACCATTACGAAGTCAAAAGACAAGATTTATATGCAATATAGCACATCCGTAATTCAATTTCTTCTCCCTGAACATCGGGATCATTGGTTGAGTGTTTAGGGTGAGAACATGTTTCTTTTGGGATGAATAGCGGCATTTCACACCCAACAAGCCTTTATCATAAAAGGATAGATGAGTTGGAGAAGAAATACTCCGATGAGATCTTTTTGGAGACGGCTTCCCTCCCTTCGTTTTAAAAGGGGGGTGAGGTTAAGGTGGCTTGTCCTCCTAGAGGACCTTCTTTGTATTTGGATGATGAGTCTGTAGGAAGGAGAAAAATGTTTTTGCGTACTTGCTTGGTGGGCCGTTTCGACGGAGTGGTTGGTGATGTGACAGCGGTGGCGACTTGGGCAAGGCGTGCTTGGAAAGTGTCCTCTGGTCTCTCAGTGGCTGGGCTCAATGATGGGTCTTCTCTTTTCATATTTCCGTCACAAAGCATCGCCATGGATGTTCTGGCTAGTGGTAGCCGGAGTTGGGATGAACGAACACTGGTGTTGGACGCGTGGACTTATGGAGCAAGGGTTTCAAGTCGCCGTCTCAAAAGGGAATCTCGCCGAATTCTGCTCAGAGGCGTCCCCCTTCATTTATGTTGTTTGGATCTGTTTATTAAAATTGGTGATATGTGTGGTGGGTATAAGGGTATGGAGGTGGATGACGGCAGTCAGCCGGATCTGGTTGGTATTTGGGTGGCGGAAGGGAAAGCAAGTTCGCCGAAGGTTTTTGTTCATGATGATGCTCTTTGTTATCATCTTGTGACTCTAGATGATCGGCCGGTGGAGGTGGTGCCAACAACACAGTGTCTGGAAGGAGGCTTTGGCCCATAGGTGTTTCGTAGCAACAAGTGGAAAGCTCTTCATTCTGGCGGTCGTCGGGATGGTATGATTCTTCGCCGGTAGGTTGCTAGTGGTCGGCCTTTTCCTTCATCTTCTCCGGTGGAGATTAAGGTTGGGGAAGAAAGGGGTCGTACGGATTTGGGTGAAGGAGGTGGTTTCAGATCGCGTACTGGTGGTGGTGGGACCCAGGGTGGCTTACATGGCTGGCATGCACCCTCCGTAGCCGTTGGATGGAGGCAGCTGCTGAGAGGGGAGGTGGATCCCACAAGTAGGATGTCGCGTTATGGTATTTATTGGTGGTAGATGGAGGTGGGGAACACCTTGGGCCCTCGGCGTGGGTAGTTGGGATAATTTGAATTTTGAATTTCCCTCGCGCGGTCCCCACGCGCGTCAATCCTATTCTAGGGTTGGCTCTACTGGGCCTAAAGGTGTGGGCTTCTCCCAACGTTCTGATGGGCTTGCTTTTAGAAAGGGTGTTGGGCTTAAGGCCCATACTTTAAATAAAGGCTTGGTTAATGGCAGGTTGGGCCAAATGATGAAGGGGCACGTCCAACAGGCTTATAAAGGTGGGTTTAAGGTGTTGGGCCGTTCTATTATGGCGGGTCAGAGTTCATTGGGGATGGGTCAACCCGGTGGGCTTAAAGGAGGTTATCGCCCATCTTCTCACATGGATCTGGGTCGGTTTAAGGACCCGTTGGCTGGCATTAACGCTAATATGGGTTCACGAATGATGCAGACTGCGGAGAGGAGGGGAGAGGTGGCCAACAACGAAGGTTTCAAGGTGGTTGCGAGGCGGCGTAGACCTAAGAGGAAGGTGTTGCCGCCATGGGTGGATTCGCGTCGTTTCAGAGAGCGACGAAGGTCTGATGTTGGGAATGAAAGTCATCGTCGGGTGGATGGGCACAGTAGCGACATGAAGGGAAACTAAAGGTTAATGTCCCGTTGCGTTATCAAGTTGAGGGACCTTCAATTGTCACGGTTGTTGGGGTTGTGAAAGGGTGCAATGTTGATTCATCAGAAGGGTTGGGATTGGGTGTTGAAACTGCTCTGCATTCTTCTATGGAATGGTCTAATGATGCTGGTGGGTCTTCCTCTTGTGGTTATTCTGATTTTTCTTCTTTGGGGGGTATTGATGTGGACTGTGATAGATTGTTGGAGCTCCGTTCTTTTTCTAATGGTATTGATGAGGCTGTTTTGGGTTTGGTTATTGCGAGGGAAGGCAGTAAGCAAGTATTGGGTGGTGATTTGTGTCTGGCTTTGAGTGGCAATGATGATTTGGGCTTTGTTGGGGTGGCAGATGGATTGGGGAGGTTGGAAGTGATGGAGAATGTTATGCCCGTGGCGGTCAATTGTTCCGATTTTGTTCCCGAGGGCTGGGTGAAGGATAATGTGGTGAAGGTTGCGGGGACAATGGGGGTCTTTTGCGGTGTTCGTAAGAAGCAAGGTGAGGCTTTGTTTTTTTTATAAGTTTTTAATTTTTTTGATAAGTAAGGTGAGGCTTTGTTGTTTGATATTGTGAATGACAAGGATTATGTGGAGGATGTTGGCAACGTGAAGGCTATTGTGGTGCATCGTTCGCCTTCGTCATGGAAAGGTGAAAGGGAGTTACGAAACTTAGTTTGCACTGTCAACTATGATGGGACGAGTGACGGTGGGAGTGTTAAGGAGGGAGGAAGAAGTGGTGGGAGAAGGAAGGTTGAGGGGAATGTAGTTGTTTCCAAATGAAGTTACGAATTGTTTCTTGGAATGTCTGGGGCCTCAATAGCCCGGATAAAAGGAAGTTGGTTCGGCTGGCTTTAGGTAAATGGAATGTGCACATCGTTTGTCTGCAGGAGACGACGATGGATTGTATGGATGACAGTATAGTAAGGAGTTTATGGGACAATCGATTTATGGAGTGGATTTGTTTGGCTTCTAGTGGTGCTTCGGGGGGTGTTATTGTGATGTGGGATAGACGGTGGGTCTCTTTACGGGGTACTCGGAAGGGCCTTTTCTCGATTTGTTGTTCTTTTTCGATGGTGGAGGATGGTTTTGTTGGGCCTTTTCCGGTGTTTATGGTCCGAAGGATGATGGGATGAGGTTAGTGTTATGGGAGGAGTTAGGGGAGGTTAGAGAGGCGTGGCGTCTTCCTTGGTGTGTGGGTAGGGATTTCAATGTTGTTCGGACGCCTGCGGAGAGATCTTCTGGTCGGTGGACTAGGGTTATGACAGGTTTTTCTAATTTTATCGATGGGCAGTCATTGCATGATCTTCCTCTCAGTGGCGCATCTTTCACTTGGTCTAGTTGCAGGACGACTCCGACGCTTTCTCGTATTGATCAGTTCTTGGTGTCCGGCGATTGGGAGGAGCATTTCCCAGGTGTTATTTAGACTATTGCCACTCAGTTTACTTCTGATCATGTCCCTATTTTTCTGGATTGTGGGGGCATCTCTGCGGGGAGATCTCCGTTCAAGTTTGAGAATATGTGGCTTAGGGCCGAGGACTTTCAGCAGCAGGTGTTGGAGTGGTGGGCCTGCCCTGTAGCCCAAGCTCTCTGAGCTTTGTTTTGGCCTCTAAATTGTGCATGCTGAAGTCATCTCTTATCACATGGAATAAGGAAGTCTTTGGCAATCTGGTGTGGCGGAGGAATGTGCTTTTGGCTGAGATTGATGATATTGATAGAGCTGAGTTGAGTAGGGGTATGGATGAGGGTATAAGAGTGAGGAGAGCATAGTGTTTGACCGATATTGAGGAGATTGCTATTCAGGAAGAGATTTTGTGGAAACGGAAATCTCGGGCGATTTGGCTGAAGGAAGGGGATCAGAACACTAAATTCTTTCATCGTTCGGCGAACGCTCGTAGGAGGATGAATTTTATTGGGAGCTTGACAGTGGAGGGTCATCTGCTCTCTTCCAATGAGGAGATTCATTCGGGGATTCCTGCGTACTATCAGAAGTTGTTTACTAAAAGGGAGAGTTAGAGGCCGAATTTGGATGGCCTTATGTTTGACTCTATTGATGAAGGGGATCGGGATAGGCTGGAGATTCCGTTTTCGGAGGAGGAGGTTTTGAGGGCGCCGAAGCAATGCAATGGGGATAGAGCCCCTGGTCCTAATGGGTTCTCTGTGCGCTTTCTTCTGGAGTGTTGGCCTTCTGTTCGGGAGGAGGTGATGGCTACTTTTGTGCTTTCTATGAGGAGGGCTGTTTTGTGAAGTCGCTTAATGCTACTTTCATTTCTTTCCTCCTGAAAATGGGAAGGTGAAAGACATTAAGGACTTCAGACCTATTAGCTTGGTTGGATGTGTGCGTGCACAAGTTGATTGCGGAGGTCCTTTCTTCTAGGATGTGTGGTGTTCTGGATGGTGTTATCTCGGATTCTCATAATGCTTTTATTGGGGGCCGTCTGATTTTGGATTCTACCATCATTGCTAGTGAGGTTGTGGATGCCAGGATTCAGAGTGGTACTCCGGGGGTTCTGGTGAAATTGGATGTGGAAAAGGCGTATGATCATGTGCATTGGGGTTTCCTCCTTTATATGTTGAAAAGATTAGGCTTCAGGGAGCGGTGGCATAGATAGATTCGGTTCTGTATATCCTCAGCTCGTTTCTCTGTGATTGTGAATGGGTCCCCATCCAGCTTCTTTGGGAGCTCTCGAGGTTTAAGCAAGGTGATCCTCTTTCACCTCTCATTTTTCTTGTGGTGATGGAGGCTTTTAGTCGGATGATGACTCGAGTCACGGAGTTGGGTCTCTTACAAGGTTTCAGGGTGGGTGATGTTGCTTCTCAGTTCGTGGATGTTTCGCACATGCTTTTGTCAATGATGCTTTAGTGTTTTGTGATGCAGATGTGGGGCAGTTGTGGTATCTTCGATGCATTTTGATATGCTTTTAGGCTGTCTCTGGTTTGAAGATCAACACTAGTAAGAGTTCTCTGTTCCCGGTGGGTGATGTGCGTGATGTGCCGGCTTTAGCCTCTGCTCTTGGTTGCAAGGCAGGTATGCTCCCTTAAATGTATTTAGGTTTGCCCTTGGGGTCTTCAGGGTAGAGACAAGCTTGCTGGGAGTCGGTGATTGAGCGTGTAGAGAGGCGGTTGGCGGGTTGGAAGCGGCAGTATCTTTCTAAGGGTAGGAGACTTATCTTGGTAAAGAGCACGTTATCCAATCTTCCTACTATGTGTTGTCCCTTTATCGGGTCCCTCGCGGTGTGGCGCAACGGATTGAGAGGATTCAGTGGCAGTTTTTGTGGAGGGTGGTAGTGAGAGGCATGCTATCCATCTGGTGCGGTGGGAGGCGGTTTGCCGTCCCTTTCAGGATGGAGGGTTAGGTAGGGTTAGGTATACGTCGTTTGTTGCCTTTTAACAAAGCTCTGATGGGTAAATGGTTGTGGCGCTTCGGGGCCGAGAGGGACCGTCTGTGGAGGAGGGTGATTGCTTGTCGATATGGCGAGGCTAGAGGCAGTTGGTGTTCTGATGACGTTCGAGGTCGTCGAGGTGTGGGGTTTTGGAAGGACATCCGACAGAGGTGGGATTCTTTTGCTCATTTTACCAGTTTCAGGGTGGGTGATGGTCGTTGGGTTGGTTTTTGGACGGATTGGTGGTGTGGTGAGGGCACTCTTGCTTCTTTTTTCCCTCAGTTGTTTAGGATCGCTCCGGATCGTCATGCTTCAATTACTGACTGTTATCATCTTGATACCGGGACGTTAGTGTGGGATGTCAGTTTTGTGCGGTCCTTTCAGGACTGGGAGTTAGAGGAGATTTCTGATATGTTGAAGCTCTTGTATTCACAGACTGTTGGAGGTGGAGCGGACTCTTTGACTTGGAGGCCGACCTCTTCTAAGCGCTTTTCTCTCTTCCTTTTTTGGTTGTCTCTCGCCAAGAGCGGACGGGTCTTTTCCTTGGAAGGCGGTCTGGCAATCGAAGGCCCCTCTCAAGGTCACCTTCTTCACGTCACCTTCTTCACGTGGTCAGTGGTTTGGGGTCGTATCCTTACATTGGACACTCTGGGGCGGCGAAGCATGTTTCTGGTCAATCGGTGTTTTCTATGCAAACGGGATGAGAAATCCATCGATCACCTCCTTTTGCATTGTCCGATTGTCTATAACTGTTGGTGCCTTCTTTTTGGTCTTTTCGGCGTTCAGTGGGTGACGCCGGCATTGGTTCGTGATGTTCTTGCCTCGTGGAGGAGTGTGCTGATTGGTTCTCATGCCCGGCCTTTTTGAAGGGTGGCCCCCCTCTGTTTATGGTGGAGTATTTGGAATCTTGGATGGAACACAATAGCTGTTGTTTTAAGGATGTAGAGTCTCCAACGGGGTGATCAATGATTTCTTTATATCTTGTTTGTTTAGTTGGGTGGAGGGTCGAAATTATAAATCTTTTGATGAAAAAATAGAGTTTTTAGGTTCTCTTGGCCCCTAGGGGTCTTTTGTTGATGGGACACACTCCCCGTTTGGGTGCCTTTTATACAATACTTATCAAAAAAAAAGTATTGAATCATCTGATATATGTCATCCTAAGACAGAATGAAATCATACCCCAAAAATAGCAAATGATTTAAGAGAGAATGTAAAGCAACATAAACTTCTACAACTACGAAACCGACCTTGCACCTGATTTTCCTGGGTGCCCCCTTAATACAAGATGGGTTAATCCACCATTTTTACTCAACTGAAGTTTCATGAAGAACAAATAGACAAGATTTAAATGTTATATAACATCAATGGAGTGCTTTTGATTCTCTGAGACATATGATATTATTATCAAAAAAATCGGTCTTACAGAAAATACCATTAACATGGAAAAAGTGACAAAGGATATTCTTTGTAATGATGGAATCTGACATTGTCTGGAACCTGGATTGCTGCAATATACAAGGTCTCAGCAAGAAAAATAAATTTTGTATTTAAATGGAAAGCTTATAGGAAGTAATAAACTAACCATTTGCTGAAGAAGATTTTGTACCTGGGGAAAAAGGCAATAAAGACAAAAAGTGAGTGATGAGCCATATTCACTTCAACCCTCAGTCATAATGTAGCAATTAGGCAGTGGATAAATTCCTCATACATTATAAAAATTTGCAAAGCAAAAGTAATTTTTCGACCTTTCCTTCCTCATTATATATAAGACCAAATATGAGAAAGGAAATAACATGCCAAGCCATAATTAATAAGGTCCTAGAACCACCAGGTAAACTATTGAAAAATCTCCCAACTGTGATGCATCAAAATCGATTGATCAGGGAAACTAAAACTAGAGATCTCCCAAGTCCTAACCAGCGGTACCAGCCCTGAGATCATGCCATCACTACACCATTATTTTTTCCGGTAAAGATCACTACAGCATCCTTATGGCCATATGGAGGTATCTCGGAGCAATTTGTTTTCTTTTGAGGAATATGGAGCATACAGTTATGAAAAAATACAGACAGTTAAGGAACTCACAAACACTGTCATATCAGCAGTACTCTGTTTTGGATCATCTGCATCATGCCCGTCCTGCCAGTAAAACAAGCGATATAGTACAAAACAAATATTATTAGTAAAATTAGTACACACCAGCATAAAGCACTGAATGCACAGCCATTGATAGAAAAAGATGTGCATGAAGGAAAAGCACATTTTTACTCAATCACGACGCACACTTAAGTTACACAAGTTGTATTGATCACAGGAAAGAAAAAACCTAGCCTAAAATTGTTTTGTCCACTAAAGATTAACGGAGGTGGCGTAGCATTAACCCACTACTGCCCTAGCACTATCCAAAAGATTTTAGAACCAACCCCAAACAGGCTCCTCAAGGAAATTCTTTCAGCAACAACAGTAGAATATAATGCGACCTCTAAGCACAATGAATTATCATCAGCATTTTGCTATACGAGTATTGTCTTTTGCTAATAGTAACAGTTTTTGGTAAAATATAAATGAATAAATATATAGAACTAGAAGAAAATAAGAGAATAATTTATCTTATTGCCTAAAAGAGGAAAATTTCCTCTCTGCACAGCCTCCACACATTGCTTTGAAGTCAGAGTCTTAACTTCCTACCCCTCCCCACAATTGTTGTTCAGAAATATAATTGTTTTATTGAATTAAACAAGAGAATTTGCTATCAGAGAAATATAATTGTTTTATTGGCAATCTTTACAAAGAGGGTACCAACCAAATCTTCCCAAACTGTTAGAGAAGATAAATCATGTGTTAGAGCGACTAGGCTTCCGTATTATGGTAAAAAAAAAAAATAAGCTAATTTCAACAAGTTTTTTAAATTGATACCTGTATTACATGCATTTTGTCCTAATTTCCCCATGCACACACGTTGATACAATGTGACGGGTAAAACCATAAATATGGATTCGACACCCAAATCGGACAACTCAATCCGCCACAGTTAATGGCAACAATAGAAGAAGAAAGTTTTCACACTTCACAGCACAAACAGGTTTCCTAAACCAAGATGTATAACTCTCTTTCTTTAGGACAAAAAAATTTTAATTTACACAATCGTCTACAATATCAGTCTTGAACAACCACAAAATAAAACATTGCACAAATATCTAACAAAACATGCATTTAAACATATAGGTCGTGCCTACAAACCTCTATCCACTTTTGGGTATATTTACTGGCACATTCGGGGAGGTCTAATATTTTCATAAAGTCTAAGGACGTCATAAATAGTCAAGTATGAAAAAGTGACAGATTCAGAGGATAATAACTGAATATCGTATGGATCGTAAACATTTTTAAAGCGGATTGTTGTCTCAGATACATTAAAATGCACATTTAATGTAAGTACAGGTGTGACAGTGGAAATACATAATAAAAAATTATTCAATGCAACTTTCTGTTTATCAAAACATAAGCAGAGACGTCTTTCATACTAGACATCTTCCACAGGGAAATTAATTGCATTGCATAGTTTAAGAATATCCAAATCTGTGTGCTCCTGCTCGCATACCTCCCCATCTGGTATAATTGGTTGAGTAAACCCATTATCTGTCTTTGCTTTTATCTTCCTTTCTTTTTCTCGAGTTTTGAAGTTTTCAAAAACAATATAACCCTACCAAATAGAAAAATAATTTCCTACTTGAGGGAGTTATTTTCAAGTAAAAAAGTTATAAATCATGAATATCAAAATGCTCAACATATAAGTTAATAGTAATGAGCGGAACAAAGTAGTTTTGTAGTCTACAGAGCTTTACCTTTGTTTCCTATGACTTTGAAGCTATATATCTTGTTAAGGTGATACAAAAGATTAATAAAAAAGATGTGGTGTTGTATCCTACTGCTAAAGTTGATATTTGTAGTATGAAAACCACATAGCCAAAGTCACCATTTTGACCAGTAAAACTATAATTTGTAATTACATGCAAATGAAAACGTCCAATTACGATAATAGCTGTCACTAGTTATGTATGCTTACCTTGATATTTCCTTTACTAAAGGTGTGTGCATCTGACAGAGAAGCAACTGAATTAAAATATGGAAGTGTTTATGTCATCAATATTTCATTCAATGGGTAGAAGGAATGGATGTATATAGCAGGCAAAAGTGGCAGTTGAGAAGATTGTCAATCAAATAGGACCGCAAAGTGAATGTAGATTCTAGAACAAACTAGAAGCAAGAAACAATTTATAATAGAAAACATACCCAATCCAGGACATCAAAGCAATGATGGATGGTTTTGCTTCTTTGATTACATTCAAAGTCTGAAGGATGCAAGTTTGGCAGGCAATGCCCCACTCATCGAGGCAAAATGTTTGTCGGTGAACATATAGGAATTAATTTCTTTCAGTCATGTTTGCAAGGTTGAAAGAAATTAACAGTGAAATAATAAAAAGAATAAACAAATCCCAAGATAGGGAAAAACTATTGGAAGGTTGCATTGATGGTGCTTGCCTACGAAAATCATTTATATCAGAAATGGTATCATAAGAACCATGTATAGCTTTAGCAAGGTCCACTATCTAGTATCCTGAGAAAGACGTGAATAATCATAATGCCAGTTTGTGATAACCGAGTTAAATGGTCCGTAAACAACTGCTATACTATTCAATTATAACTGATGATCCTTCAAGAGATAGCTCCAAATATAGATAAGTGGAGCAATGGAAAAGGTGGATAAATTAATTTCCAGTAATATGTATAACATACACCAATTTTGCACTCTATATTGGCGTATATAACGAATTAACAATGGACATTGTAACAACCACTCCATGAAATCGTTACACGATGAGGAAGAATTGCCACTGAGACATTGCAATAATCGGGTTCATTGATACCCGATATAGTATATGCTACGACAAATACTATCCTACTCAATTCAATTGAACTGTTTGATCTTGAAGGAGATATTCTATTATCTCGCACTTGAGGGGTTATATCTTTGTTTCACCCAATCGCAACCACTGATACTATCCTCGGATAACAGTAGATAGAAACAACGTACTTTAATGTTTGGTTAAAAACAACAAGTAGAAAAAAATAATAACAATAACAGATAATAATAAATCAGAGAGAATATTCAACCCAGTGTTTTCCAAAATTTTAATAAAACAAAATTTTCAGCCTAGCTGAGCCAAATAATTGTATTATAGCCCTAGACAACAAAAGCTGATATTTAAAAAATAAATAAATAAAATAGCACACACAAAAGCTGTCGGTTTTTATGTCATTAATTTTCTTTTCCTACATTTTCTCGGCAACCAAGCAATATATGCAAATATACGAATGACAAATTAGAACGGAAACAGTTCGATTGTAAACAAAAGACCATGTGTTGTTGAGTAAGAGGTTCATATCAATTAGAGTGTAATTACTCAAAACCCTAACCCTACAATGAACGGATTAGATTGTGTAAAGGAATATCCATAGATTGATGGAACACAATATGCAGATTCGAACAAACATGTAGAGAGAGAGAGAGAGAGAGAGAGGGTGAGAAGAAGAAATGGTACCATTTTCTAGGGTTCTTCTCTGCTGGCAATGGCTTCCCAAACTAGTTTCCAGCGAAGAATTGAGTATTCAATGGAGTTCAGCAACTAAAGAGGTGCTATGAATAACAGCTCAAATTACGAATTTATCCCTACTTTACATGGCTAAAGTAGGATAGTAATTTCACCAAAAAAAAAAAGTTTATTATCATTAAACTCCCCTATGGTTTCATTTTGCATCAACTAACCCCCTCCGTTTCAGAAAACTCACCTGAACTTATCAAATTATATCAACTTGTCTCCTTCCCTATAATTTTGAACAAAAATATTTGAGGGGTTTATTGATAAATGACTTTTTATGGGTAAATTGCACTTTCACCCTATGTTGTTAATATAAATTACGCTTTCATTCCTTATTTGTTTTACTTTAACCCCTCGACTAAATTTTGAGATGTGAAATGACTAAATTATCTCTAAATGTGTGTCAGAACCTACTTGTCAACCCATAAAGATGTGAAAAGACCAACAAACCCTCCTTTTACAAAAATATATATATTTCCAGAAAAAAAAATTCGAAAAAAATATATATTTCGGGAAAAATATAAATATTTTTTGAAATATTTATATTCTCCCAAAATATTTATAGTTGGTAAAAAACCGAACCGAACCGGTTTTAAATCAATCATAATATTTTATATTATATATATATATATGTATTTAATAATACAATATATCCTACTGGTACAATCATATTCAGCCATCAGGTAGTTTGAACTTTGTTATTGATATAAGGGTATATTTCGTAATAATTGATGAAACATCAACCTCATTTAGTACATTTACCACAACATTGACTAGGTATAAAAGCAAACAATTAACCTAGCTGGCTACACAAAGCAGCCGCCCCTCTCACACTCTCTCAAGTCTCAATCTGCCCTAACTCCATTTCAGTAAAGTAACTCAAAGGGGATCGATCTCATTTCTCAGATTGGCGATTTGCTTTGCTTTTCTGGTACCTTTATCTCTCTCTCTATATATATATATATATATCTCAACTCAAGTATGGCTTCATGGGGTTCATCATCTATGGCTTCATGGTGTTCATCATCTTCTTCAATCAAGGTACTTGATGGAATCTGGGGGAAAAAGAATATTTGGTGGTTATAACTATAGAGCCTAATAATACCTCTGTTTATGTTTGTGCTGGTCTTTTACTTGCAAACTATTAATAATGTCTCAACATCAAAGGACTTTCCATGTGGCCTTGATATAGCCTAATAATATTATCAGTTTATCTTGATTGACTGTTCATTCAGAACATTTGTTGATCTTGAACTAGTGTTTGCTTTGCTTTTGAACTCCAGATTTTTACTGTCTACATGAGTTATATTCGTTGATGTTATAGTGTTTCTTGTATTGATTTTAATTTTACTGATTTAATTTACTTCTACAAACAGTTTAACTGCAATCCTTTGAAAGATTGGGCTATAGTAATCCCTCATTTCTACATTTGGAATGACACTTCCCATTCTAAGCAATTGATAGAGGGTATTGATGCCACTAGCATTTTTAGCTTCCTTTTTTAAAAATTTACTTATTGAGGTCACTACTAAATTACTAATAGATATAAAATGGAATTTTACCATATGATCACTTTATGCATATTTTTCAATTTGTCTAAATTGTCTTCCTTAAACATAATGAGATTCCACATATCATCCCACAATACAATCTTTACTTTATATTTTCCAAATCAGTTGGTATAAAAATATTTATTTTATACTTTTAATTCAATACTTAATTATATTCATAATCAAAAAAGTTTAACAGTTGGAGTAAGAGTAATATTACTTTAAATACACATGAAAGGATACCTAGGAGAGCTTTACAGTATATGTGTGTGTGTGTGTCTCCCCTGTTATTATTTCTTTTGATCATATTATTTTATTTGATATAGCTAAAACTCAATTATGTCTCCCCTGTTATATTATATTGATATAATTATTTCTCTAATTTCAAATGGAAAGTGAACCAAGTCGCAGAGAATATCATAATGAGATTCTTTCAAGTAAGTTTCCTAAATAACCTATTGTTACTGCCATAGCTTCTCATACTGAATTTGAAAAAGACCACAATGTAGCCACTACTAAACAAAAGTCTCGTTCTCTAGTGTGGCATCATTTCACTAAACTTTTTGTTGATGGAAAACCAAAAGGGGCAAAATGCAATTATTACAAAGAAAATTTTAAATACAAATGTGCGAATGAGACTTCTATCTTGAGAAATCATATTAAGAAATGTTTGAAATGACCAGAAAATAAAGACAGGAAACAAAAAGTTTTACTTTTTCAATCGGGGTCACAAGAAGATAGCAGTAGCCTCGGTGTTTGGAGTTTTAACCAAGAATGTTGTAGAGATGCCCTTAATAGAATGATAATTATAGATGAACAACCTTTTAGAATTGTGGAGCTTGAAGTTTTCGCAACTTTTGTAGTGTTTTGCAACCTAAATTTAAACTTATGTCACGCAGTAGAGTGGCAAGGGATTGTTATGCCTTGTATCTTAGGGAGAAAATGAAGTTGAAAATTTTGTTAAGGAAACCGAATCAAAGAGTTTTCCTCACTACAGATTGTTGGACCTCGTTACAAAATTTGTCTTACATGTGTCTTACTGCCCACTTTATCGATAGTGATTGGAAATTGCACAAAAGAATTATAAATTTTTGTACAATTACTAGTCACAAAGGTGAATCAATTGCTCGAGGTTGATTGAATGGTGGATAGAGAAACTAGGCACCCTTACCGTGGATAATGCAAGTTCTAATGATGCTGCTATTGGGCATTTAAAGAGAAGGCTTTTGAATAACGGTGACACTTTCATATTAAGTGGGGAGTTTTTTCATGTAAGGTGTTGTGCACATATATTAAATTTGGTTGTGAGAGATGGATTAACTGAATTAAAAAATGAGGTAATTCGAATTCGGAGAGCTGTGAAATATGTTAAAAGTTCTCCACAAAGAGAGCAATCTTTTAAGGCATGTGCGGAAAAAGTAAAGATTTCAAGTAAAAGTTTTCTGAGTTTAGATGTTACAACTAGGTGGAACTCCACTTATTTAATGTTAGAGGCAACAATAAAGTTTCAGAAAGCATTTGAGAGATTAGAAGATGATGATGATAACTTCACGTTAGAACTTTGTGATATTGAGGAAAGGGATATCAAAGGACTTCCTATGGCTGTTGATTAGGACTCAAATCTTGAAAAAGTTCTATGATGCCACTGATCGCTTGTCAGGTTCTTTATATGTCACTTCTAATATGTTCTTTCATGAAATATGTGGCATTCAAAGTAGCTTAATTGAATGGGCAAATAGTTATAATCCGTGTTTATGTGCCATGGCAAGAAAAATGAGAAGTAAGTTTGATAAATATTGGGGAAATATTGAAAAGTTGAATATACTTGTTTATGTTGCGGTTGTGTTAGATCTCGTTGTAAAGTGAAATATGTCAAGTTTTGTTTGGCCAAAATTCACAGTGTTGAGAAGGTAAAAATGATCATAGAAAAGATAATAGAGGCATTGAGACGTCTTTTTGAAGAATATGAAAGTGTTGGGTTGGTTGGTTCATCATCAAGTCAAACTCGGATTATGGAAGTTGATGATGAACAATCGGGTGAATCAAGTGATTTTGCATCACTATTAGAGTTTGAAAGGCATATGGAGCAAGAAGAAAATGATGGAAGTAAATCGGAAGTTGATAAATATTTGGAAGAGCCATGTGAGAAAAACAATCCAAAATTTGATGTTTTGAATTTGTGGAAGATAAATGGTGTGAAGTATAAGGTTATTTCTCAAGTTGCAAGGGATGTATTGGCCATTCCCGTCTCTACTGTTGCTTCTGAATCTGCTTTTAGTACGGGAGGTCGTGTTCTTGATCGATTTCATAGCAATCTTTCTCCCAAATTTGTGGAATGCTTAATTTGTGCACAAGATTGGTTGCGTGATTCGACACTTCCAATTCAAGTGGAAGAGAAGATGGATGAAATTGTTGCACTTGAACCGACAACAATATGAGAAAACATGTAAGTGATTACAAATATACAAGCTAATATGTCCACTTAAAGTATTTGATATACAAGCTGATATGTTCACTTAAAGCATTTGATCATTTTGTATTTGATATGTTCACTGGTGTGCAGGGGACCAGTTGACCAACTGATTATACAAGCTGATTATTTGTTTTCAGCAATGCTTTGGACCGTGAGATAGCAGGGGATCAGTGGTGTGCAACACAGCAGACTTAGAAAACATATTTTGAAAGTCACTGTGTAACTAGTGTTGAAACATGGATTTGATTTTGTGTTGAGAACATATTTTGTGTTTGTAATAGTTAAAACATGAACTATTTTATGTAATTCAGTTTATGTTTTTATTTATATTATTTTTTGAATTATGTTGTTATTTTGTTTTTGTAAGGCAATTATAAAAACCGAAACCGAACCGAAAAAAATGGTTTGGTTTGGTACGGTTTCTTTTACTAACGGTTTTGTTACAGTTTTCATTTTTGGAAAACCGAAAATAACGGTTAGGTTACGGTTTCGGTCAAAACTGAAACCGAACCGGTTTTGAACAACCCTAATTGCAAGGGTATTTTTGTTTAAAATTATAGGGAATGGGGCAATATGATAAAATTTGATAAGTGCATGGGAATTTTCTGAAACAGAGGGAGTTAGTTGATACAAAATGAAGCCATAAAGGGGTTTACTGATAATAGCCCAAAAGAAAACATTTTTATCCAAATGAAAATATTGTTTAACTTCCCGATTGAAACATTAAACTTATTATTATTGTACAAACATTAAAGAAATATAATGTAATTTTTTATTGTTTGAGATCAGATTTAAACGAGAAAAATGAAGAGACAATGAGACTATAATTTGGTATCGGGTGAAATGTGAAAAAAATAAATTATTTTATATATCATTATATTAGTAAATAAAATAGTATAATTGGAGTATGGGCTATCCCCATAGCCGCCAATTTACTTGATTGGTTGTCTAAATTCATATATAACAAGTGAGGTGGGCAGTTCCCCGTGGGTGAGATTTTTATGATCGACAATGTGGTCATCTAGAAAATATAAATTCATAAGCAAATAACTTACTAAAAGTTTAATAAATAAAGTAGTTGAACTTACAACTATATATTTTTTCCATATGAGGATATATTTATTGCACTAAAATAAAGTTAAATAGTATAATTCATGTTTTAAATAAGAAACAATACTATTGATATATTTTAAAATTTTAAAAAATTAATACGAAGGGTAGGGATAGTCTTTTTAAAAGGATTTAAGACTAATTGTAACAAATAACAGTTTCACCAGGGTTATTACTAGTTTAAGTGGTTAATTGCAAAAATATTACCGAGGATTATTTCTAGTTCTAGGGATTAGTTGTAAAAGTGTAAGGATTTGTTTAGTTACATTAAGTAGCTAGAAAGGAAAAGAAACCAAGTTGTTTTATATTTTAAGCGTTTGTTTAGCATGAAAGAGTAAATATAGGAAAAAATAAGATTCTTATAAGCAAGTAATTATTTTCTCCAAAATATTTTTATGATAAAACACAGGAAAATTTTACTTTCTCATGAAATTTGTGACTTCAAAACTTTTAATCATATTGTACCCTTGTCTGAATTCAATTCACTTTGGGAACAAGTTTATGTAATTGTGTTATGCTAACTTAATTATTTATAGGAATATTTGCGAAAATCCCCCCTATTTTGTTATTTTGTGTTCTAAAATTTCAAAAGTTTAATTTTGTGTATATAAATTCACGAGTTTCTAAAAATATTGCACTTTATCCCTCTACTGTTCATCGCCCCGCCATATTTGGCCGTGACAATGTCATGTGCCGACATTTATAATTATGAAATTCCTATATTACCCTTTGTTGGGTCGCGAGCGATTAATCTCCTATAATATCGATAGAGTGCGTATAAACCCATCTTGTTATTTGAGAACCCAATATTTCATAAAGTGTTTGTATTGCACCTATTTTTTATTTTGTCGGTCACCGAAGGTGTCAAATGTCTAAAATACCCTTAATATATGTATTTTTTAAAAAAAAAAATAGATGTTAATAAATGACCATAAAACCACTTTTCTTCCTCACCCCCTTCCCGTTCTTACATGTATATATAGAGAGAGAATAATAATTATTATTATATATATAATATATATGTGTGTATATACAATCAATATGGCTTTTCTATATTTGTCTATTTTTTGTTTTTTCAGAGCTTTGAATCTCCTTGTATCAATTTTTGTGAGCTTATTTGTTTCATGTATGAAGAATCCAAGAATGCAATGGTATGTGCTGGAATCCAAAAATGTAATGGTAGGTGTTGATAGAGAGAGAGAGAGTTGCTAATGAGATGAGAGAAGAGAGATAAATGGGTCTTTTAACCAATTTTAACTAGGAGCATTTTTGTCATGAGAAAAGGGTATTATGGGAAATTCATAATTTATATGTCACATCCCGTGTTAATTTCCTTTTTTCCTGAAATTATTTCCAATTTATTTTCGATTGTGACGTCACTTGTTCATGATGTCGTGGTTATTCTTGGTATTTCGCATGTATAAATTTTTCGCGTTTTACGTTTCAGACTTGGCGGGACGACATTTACGCGACTTTCTTATTGTCGACTACGCGGTTTCGTTTTGACGTTTAACGGTTGGTACTTTGACTAGGTGGCGACACGTTTTAGTTGCCCAACGTTTAAGGGTTCCGATGTTTGAGTTCATACCCAGACGTATTTATTTCAGACGATTTTAGTTATTTGGTGTCCTGTGGATTTTGCAGGTTCGCGTGATCACATTTGGGAGTTGATCCGGTATTTTTAAGGATTTATTGTATATATATATAAATTGTAATTATATATATATGGGTATTTACATTTGTAATATGTATATGTGGAATTATATATATATATATATATATTATCGGTATAGAGAGAAAGGGAAATGATCGACGACCACTACCCATCTTCTTCTTCCCCCTTTTCACGATCAGACCTCTTCCCTTCCTTCTTCACACAACATCACGCAACCCATGATGTTTCTTTTCCTTCATCAGTCTTGCACTGGTTAGAGAGAGAGAGCGACAGTGAAAGGGAGAGGGAGGTTGCGCACTGTGCGTGACCTGGTGAAGGGGGGTCGTCTGTTGTGGAGGAACGGTAAGTTGGTGGCGGTGACATGGCTGAGAGGGATGGTCTCGCGACACCAGATGAGGCACAACTCAGTCGTGCGTGGTGGTGCAGGGCAGCCAGTTTGGGTGACGCGACTGGAAATTTTGACTGGCCGTTTCGGCCACTTTCTAGTGTTGGTTTGCTTCAAAATTTTAGGTTACGTTCCTCTCACCGTACTCGTCGACATACTCGAATTTGATGCAAAACCGTTGAGCGGTTTGTTGGGAAATCGCGATTATAGGTATGAATTTTTTATTCATTTTTCGTAGATTTATTAAATTTCGATTAGTAATTGCTAATGAGCTTCATATATATTGAATAGGTCGTTGAGTCAAACGTTTTGGTATATTTGGAATTTTAATCCGACAACTTTGGTCGGCGGGTCCCATTTTCAAGTGCGGTACTGTTCACGGTGGGCCCCACTTCGGGTGTGAATATTTTGGGACAAAATTGAATGTGCGTCTTGGGCGACGTGTGGGTATATCCGGCTTGGTCGTGGGTGCGATGGTTAGTCCGTAGACACGCGTCAAGAGGTAGGGAAAATCACTATCGGTACAGATAACTCTAGACTTATATGTGATATTTTGATTTGAGCATGCTAATTGTATAAAATGAATTAGAAATCCTGTTTAGGATTAATTATCATGTTTATATGTTTATATATATATACAAGTAAATATATATATATATATATATATATATATATATATATATATATATATATATGAGTTATGTTGTGACCTTGGATAGTGGATTAAGCTAGTTCCATCTAGGTGATTGGAATTAGTAGCGCTAGACGTAGTTTAGTGTATACGTGTAGGCGTGGTTGAGTAAGTTTTCATTTTCTTTGATTAGTGGAACCGCTTATGAATTTATGTGATTTCTATGACGAGAAATCCATGAGCTTAGAACGTTATTATAGTTCCCCATATAATTGTGGATTATTGTTTGATTAATTTAAAAGCATGTAAAAAGAGATGAGATTATATGCTTGTGGATTATTGCTTTAATTGAATTAAAAGCATGTTAACATAAATGAAATTGAAATCCCTGTGGATTATTGCTTATATGTGAGTAATTATGAGCATGTTAATGAATTAGGCATAATATATTGCATATTGACATAAATGCAGGTATTATGACGGACATGGTTTTTATTGAGGCCCTTTATGCATATTGAGTACATCGTGTTGTGTTGAGTGCATAATTGTTGGTATAAACAGGTCGTGTAACCATGTGCAAGTTTGACTTGTGTCAGATAGTTAAATGTTTTCATAAATATGATGAGATACATATTTGTTTGTGTCAGATCGTCGCAATAACTGACCCAGTGGTGCTTCTCGCTTCTAGTCGGATTAGTCTTGGAGAAATAGAGACGATGGGTGAAGATTGTCCGACCCTACTTTTCATGAACGTGTTTCGTTTATTGGCCAAATGGTGTTTCTAGATTCCAGTTGGACTAGTTCGCAAGAAAATAGAGACGATGGGGGAGGACTTGTTCTGAACTCGTGTTCACGGATCGTGTTTCGTGTTTTTGATATTCCTTGTCGAAAGTGAAAGAGAGAATTATCACTTGGGAATAATCAGTGCGGCACTCTACCTTCCTTCTTGAGCCAGTATCCTCAAATGAATGGTTAGAGAATGATCTCGTTGACCCTTATAGTTAGGGTGTGTGGTCTTGTGCGTACCATGGGTGGTGTTGACTCACATTGCATTCATGTTGCCATTATGTGATTCCGTTATACATGTAAATCATGATATCATTACATGTGATTTTGGAACATGTTTAATATGAATATTGATAGATGAATTCATATTTTAATATAATGTTCAACTGAAAGTGGATAATGTGGAAATATGATTTACATGTAGTAATTGTTAAAGTATAATGAAATATAAATTCTTATACTTGTGGTTAAGTACTTTTATGCCCTTTGAGGGTTAAGTACGTTGGGTTAGTGACCCCTTTGGATAGTTGAGGTTAGTGATAACTTTTAGCATCAACTGTGAGTTGAGGCCTTAGAGAAGGCGGGTGATGAAATTGTGAACTTAGTTGATTGTATAGTATAGGCCTTTAGGTTCCTTTCACCTTTTGAGGAAAGGATTATCAACCGTACTTTTGAGATTTTGGTTGAGTTAGACTAGGTGGCAATTGAACATAGTTGTTTTCGTGGCAACAACCATTTAGGACCCTTGGCGTCCTTAGGAATTGTGTTCTTCCTTGGATTTGTAGTCACTCTTATCAGGCTGTCTTTTGAAAATGGCGTTTTTCAAGTTTTGAAAACAAACTCATTCGTATTTAGAAAAAAAAAATCTGTTTTCGCCTACCCCCGTAGCCACGACAAGTTTTTGTACTTTAAAAAGCAATCTAAGGATCTTCTTTAAATATATTTTTTAACTTCCAAAAGTCGATGATGGCGTCTGACGGAGACCGAGGGCAAGATGGTCTATTTAAATGTGTGAATTCTTAAAAAAAAAAACCTACTTTTTAACAGTTCTCGAGATTCCGAGACTTCTTTCTCAAGATCTCAATCTACAGTGTTTTGAAAAGTGTCTTCTTGTTTCACCTTTACTTCCGATCATTTCTAAGTCTCAGGTATGAGGCTTGTTGTTTAGTGCACACACGTAGTGTTGCCTTTCCTCTTCTTTTGGTTTCTTTATCCGGGTGTTTTCCTTAAACACTTGTGGTGTTTCTAACCTTGACATTGTTGTCTCGGTTATCTGTTGGTTAGCATTGGGATATCTTTTTCCTTGCTTTATTTCTTGACCCTTATGTGATTGTTCATGAAAGTAACGTTCATGTACTTTTCGTGATTTGATCGGTTAGCTTTCCTTATTCATAGTGAGAGTGTTGATGATTTATTGATCATATTGAAAATAGTATTATGAGACTCATATGGTGATATGATTGAGGTGATTCAGTCCTTGAGATGTATATTTTCTCTAGGAATAGGATGATGATTCTTATATATATATATATATATATATATATATTGATGACGATTGTGTTAGTACGCAAGGACGTGAGTGTTTTCCCTCATGTGTTCTCGAGGAATGTGTTATGAGTTTTCCTTGGTATTATTTATGGATTCCTTATTTTGTGGATATTAGAGGTGAGTGTGATTCACCTTGTTTGGATCATCTGGTTAGCGTTGTGAGCGTTTGGTGATTTGTTAGTTTGGACTTGGGTGTCGTGTACTTAACGTACGTTGTAAGAGTAGTGTAAACTACCAGTGTTGGTACGTAGAGTACGAGTCTTGGTGGTACCTTGTGAGACTGATTGTATAATATATATATATGTGTGTGTGTACTCATATATCGGGATATGATTAGTTACCTTTAGGGTATATATATACTAGACTGTGTTTTGTACATGAGTGTGTGATAGTGATTGATTATTAGCATTGTATTCTATGCTTCATACCTTATCGTGCTTCCCTAATACATGATTGGGTTATTTGTGGGGTTATTTGGGATCTTGTAGTGGCGTGAATGCCATGTGAGATGACGGACTAACGTAGGGTAGATGCATGTTCACGGGTTGGTTAGTACTACTTGGACGGTTAGAGGATGTGATGGTTTTGATATTATTTTCCTACGAGGATATGATGAGCTCACCCCGGTGTTGTATGCCCTCGTGTCCCACACCAGTTTGCAGGAATTGTTTCGACTACGGGCAGCATGCGGTGCAACGACACATTTCCTTTGTTTTCCTCGTTACAGGTTTTAGATTTGCACAGGGTGACGCAGTTATGGTTGCAGCGCTGTTGGATTGGGGACGATAGTTAGCTACTGACTTCTTTCTTTATCATTTAGTTCTTTACCCATATTGTTTGGGATTGCTATCTATTTCTCTTGGGGCCTAGTCTGTTGGCATATTCCTTATCAGTGTATCTTTTATTCCATGTATTTATTATTTTGGGGTGCCATTGTATTGCTTCGGCATTGCCATGTACCTTTCTGTATTCTTATTCGAGCATTGTGGCTCTGTAGATTATCGAGAGTTGTGTAGAGGTAGCAATGGTTTTCTTTCCACTATCTCGGCCCTAGTAGGATTGACGAATGTTGGGCTGTGAGCCATTGATATTATAACACTTGTTATTGGCAGGTTATTCTGTTGAGTTTGTGTTTCCAGGATATTCCATTTACAAACAGAGCTCTGTCGGATTTTCACTGGATTCCGCTGTTGTATTTCTACCATTCATTTGGGTATGGAATATATCATTTTTATCAGTATTTCATACATTTTGTTGTTTTTGGTATTCTTAGTTGGTCATTTTATGTATGGATCACACCCCAGAGTCCTCAGATGACCTGGTTTAGGAGTTTTGAATTTTAGGGGCGTGACATTATAAATGTCAAGTGTCTTGCACATGATATTTTCATGGCCAAATATGATCGCCCGGTAATCGGTAGGGGGCAAAGTGCAACATTTTAAAAAAGTTGTAGATTTATATACACAAAATTAAACTTTTGGGGTTTTACCGCACAAAATAACAAACTATGGGGTTTTTTTGTAGATATTCCCATATATTTAAAAAATAAAATAAAATTATACTAAGTGTATTTTGGAGATTTTACACCTCCGATCACCGAAAAATGCTGAATAGAAGCAATACGCACACTATTTGAAATATTGGGGTCTCATAGAACAACAGAGAGTTATATATGTATTATATCGATATTACAGGAGATTAATCCCTTACGACCCTTGTTTATATTCTAAACTTCTACCAGAAATTAAGTATATATCTTTCCATGTAAGCACCTGTATGTGGATATTAATAAGTTTCATTATTGATACGTACATATTTTATAGAATTCTTCTCTTCATAGAAGTTTTAAAAATGTTATATCTAGAAGGGTATTTTTGATAATTATAATCAATTTCTTTTCCGTTTCTTGGTATCCAAACTAATAAAATAATAGTTTTCTATTACTTTCTTTAGGGGCGGAGCCACATGTAAGCCGAGGGGGCCATGGCTCCTGCCGAGATATATTTTTTGAATTCTTTTTTAAATCATCAAAGTTACACTTATATTGTCTGACAATGGCCCATGCCCATTATAAATTACTTGGTAAAGAGAAAAAACATGTGGGACTCCCTTGTCCCCCATTATCACATATATTATGATATTGACAATTAGCATACCTAGACTTAACTTATGAATTTCTAAACCAAACAGTCAGGTTACAAAAAAAACCCTCAAACAGTCAAATAAGATTTCCTGCGCCCTTCTTCTAGCTCAAGAAGGGGAAAACACTCTCTAGTCATGGATACAGGTATATACCCCTTCTCTTTCTCAGAATTAGTTTTAAATTTGTAGATTAGATCAATTTTTATCCAATATTAGATAGTAAACGTATAAATACGATCTTGGATTCTTGATGGTTTAAGTTTTAGGGATTTTATTTAGTGGTTTAAGATTTCTATTTAGCAAGAGACTAGAGTAATCGCATAGTTAATGTTGGAGGAGATTTCTATTTAGCAAGAGTAATCGCTTAGACAATATCTTATTTGGTTATTTTATTTTAAATTATTTTGCACTATTGATTAAAATAGTTTTTTTCCCTTTGAATCCTAGAGTTGATTACAAGTCCTTTAAAATTGATGATATTTGCAAGCTTGCAAATAAGTTCTATCCTCTAGATTTCGATCATCAAGAAATGGTAAATTTGGGATATCAATTGCAGCATTATGAAGAATATATACTTAAACATCCACATTTTCAGAATATGTCAACGTTACTTGAATTATGTAGAGAATTAGTCGAAACAGAGAAGTTAAATGCATATTATTTGATTGATAGGTTGATTCGTCTTGTTTTGACTCTTCCCATTTTCACGGCAACTACGGAAAAAACATTTTCGACTATGAAAATTGTCAAAACTAAACTTCGGAACAAAATGGAAGATGAATTTCTTGCAGACTTCTTGAGTGTCAATATAGAAAAAGAAATTGCTCTCACTTTTAGTTCCGATTCGATAATAAATGACATTTATTCTCTAAAAGATTGTCGAGCTCAATTTTTGTAGACATTTTGTCCCCACTTTTAGAGATAGTTGGCCATTTTGATTATTTTTGTATATATATTTAAGTCAAATTTAACTAGATATAAGCCAATATCTTTTATGTAAACAAACACAAAATGTGTGCTTATATATATTTTGAAATTCGTCTAATGGATAATGAAATACTTTTTGCATTAGTTTGTATATGAATTAGAATGATTTTTTTTTTTTTTTTTTTATAGTCCAACCCCTGTCATGATTGAATTCTGGCTCTGCTCCTGACTTTTTTGAATTGTTTTTCAATTAACCAAATGCATGGTAGAAAGCTAATTTTCGTTTCTTTTCCTTTCAATTTCACATTAGATGTTAATTCTGTCTAACCAAACAGATCCTAATAGTTCGCGAAAGTTTCTTGCATTGTACCCTAATATATATGTATATATATATATAGTAAATACATAGATACATGCATACAGATACATTTTGCTAATCGTGTGAATTATTTGCATGTATGTTGCTATACCCTATAGCATCATAAGTTCATAACCGTAAGCATGTCCCTTGGAGTAGGTGCCATCTGGATTAAGGTGGAACTGAGATATTGTTTAAACACCCTTGATGTGCGCCACTAATCACTATATATAAAAAATGTCTTTTTTCACAAAATTATGGCTATTTTGTATTAAAAATTCAAATAATAGAATTTTTTTTAAAAAAACTAGAAACGGTAAAATTTGAATATGAAAAATAATTTCATAAGCTTCTGAAAAGATTTCATATGGTAAAAATATCCATAACCAAATCATGTTAGGAATCAAGGGTTGAAAGAAATCACTTGAAGTGTAGATAATATTTTTCAAAAAAAAAAAAAAAAACTCTGACTATGTTAAAGCTTTTAATTTCATATTATTTGTAAACACATAGGTCACAAAACATCAGATATTTTGCAAATTTTCGTAATAAAAAACAAAAGAAGAAAAATAAACCATTTAGAATGATTTAGATTCGGGGTGCCAATAATTTTCTATGTCACCTCCAATTATTTAAGCACAGTCAACCCTCTCAGAAATTTAATATTGTAAATGAATTTTGAATTACTTGGCTGAAATGAAACAAATAGATACGTGACAATATAATTATAAATATATATATATATATATATATATATATATATATATATATTTATATGTACACATGTGTGTATTTGACCAAATTATCGAAAACATGCGAAAACATGCGAGTATTGCTTGACATGATTACGCGCTATTATATGAAAAAAAAAACATTACACCTAAACAAACACACATGCACACACTTTGTATTGTAATAATTTGTCGGAACTCTCTCGTCTCTCTGTAACATCTCTGGATCTACCTCCTCTTCTTCCACTACCAATTCTCTCTCTCTCCTCCACCGACACTCGCCGGCGCCATACCGAAGAACCAACAAAACCCTAATTTTCTCCATCTTCACAGCACCAATTCAGTTCCAATCCACCATTCAAGTTTCACTCGAATCTCCAATTCCCATTTCCCATTTACAGAACCCTAGAAAATCTCCAATCGATTCCGACCCCAGTGTCTCCGATTCAGATCATACGATGCTCGATCGGTGTCTCGGAGCTCGCCGGAGCGGCCAATTCCGGCGAATCATCCGCAACGGCAAGATCACCCTCCTCTGCCTCTTCATGACGGTCATCGTCCTCCGCGGCAACCTCGGCGCAGGAAAATTCGGCACCCCGCAGCAGGACTTCAACGAGATCCGTGACCACTTCTACTCCTCCCGCAAGCGCGTCGAGCCTCGCCGCGTCCTCGAGGAGGTCCAAACCACCACCACCACCACCGGCGGTGGCGGAGGCGGAGGCGGCGGAGGAGACTCGAATTCCGATAACAACTATCAAACATTCGACATCAATAAGATATTGGTGCACGAGGGTGAGGATGAAAAACCAGATCCGAACAAGCCGTACACTCTCGGCCCCAAAATCTCCGATTGGGACCAACAGAGAGGTGATTGGTTGAAACGAAACCCTATGTTCCCCAATTTCATTGGACCCAATAAGCCTAGGGTTCTTCTGGTTACTGGGTCTTCGCCCAAACCGTGTGAGAACCCTGTTGGTGATCATTACTTGTTGAAGTCGATTAAGAACAAGATTGACTATTGTCGTCTTCATGGCATTGAGATTTTTTACAATATGGCCCTTCTCGATGCCGAAAT
The DNA here is from genome assembly GCA_963922005.1 of Cornus suecica. NCBI lineage: Eukaryota > Viridiplantae > Streptophyta > Magnoliopsida > Cornales > Cornaceae > Cornus > Cornus suecica. The sequence goes on from OY998241.1 coordinate 29,543,924, forward strand.
GGCTGGGTTTTGGGCGAAGCTTCCGTTGATAAGGAAGCTATTGCTGTCACACCCAGAGATTGAATTTCTATGGTGGATGGACAGTGATGCCATGTTTACAGACATGGCTTTTGAGCTGCCTTGGGAGAGGTACTCGAATTCTAATCTTGTGATGCATGGTTGGAATGAGATGGTGTATGATGAGAAGAATTGGATTGGGTTGAATACGGGTAGTTTCTTGTTGAGGAATGGTCAGTGGGCATTGGATCTTCTTGATGTTTGGGCACCCATGGGGCCTAAAGGGTATATTAGGGATGAAGCTGGGAAGGTGCTTACTCGGGAGTTGAAGGGCAGGCCAGTTTTCGAAGCTGATGATCAGTCTGCAATGGTTTATTTATTGGTGACACAGAGGGATAAATGGGGTGAAAAGGTGTATCTTGAGAATGCTTACTATTTGCATGGTTATTGGGGGATTTTGGTGGATAGGTATGAGGAGATGATTGAAAATTTTCATCCAGGTCTTGGCGATCACAGGTGGCCGCTTGTGACTCACTTTGTGGGTTGCAAGCCGTGTGGGAAGTTCGGGGATTATCCAGTTGAGAGGTGCTTGAGGCAGATGGATCGCGCCTTCAATTTCGGGGACAACCAGATTCTGCAGATGTATGGGTTTGTGCATAAAACCCTTGGAAGTCGGAGAGTCAAGAGAGTGAGAAACGAGACGGGCAACCCTCTTGATGTCCAAGACGAGCTTGGGTTGCTTCACCCTGCATTTAAAGGTGTCAAGGTATCGACTTCTTGATGGCACATGAAAATGATTAGATTCAAATTGAGTTTCAGAAGATGTCCTTTTCACATTTTGATTCTTTTGTGCACTTTAAGTTATAGTATATGTCATCTTCATTTTGTTGTTACTTGTAAGTTGTTGCCACTATCTTTTTTGTTCCTAATCTTTCAACTATTAATTTGAATGGGAATCATAGTACTAATTCTATCTCGTGTTATCAATTTTGGGTACTGCCAATTATTTTAGACATTTGATCTACTGCAATGCCCTTCGTTTTGTCGTTCATTGCAACAATGATTAACGTTTTCTCTCGTAAAGATAGATGTTTGATTGTACCCTCAGGATCTTGGCTATTTGTTGGTATTCTTCAGATACCTTAACCTCTAAGCTGATAAAACATTTTGAAAGTTGAAACTAACAAAAACTTCGAAATGAATACCCTTGCTGTAGTTGCTGAAGTAACACTAGTATCAGTTTTGGTGAAACATCACAGTAGACACTGACAACTAACAGTTGGCATTCAAGGACACTGTGTGGTTGTGTTTGAAGGAGACGAGAAGAAGACATCATTGAGATGTTAGTTTTAGTGTGTTGAACTGCTAGCTAATAAGAGAGTGCCCGTGTTTAACATCACACTAGTTTTGGGGTGGGGGGTGGTGGTTTACAAGCTTCTTAGCTCTTATTGGAGAAATAATGTTTACCAAATGTGTAATACGGTCATAATAATTGCATAGGAAGATTTTCTGTAAAATAATCCAATCCTTGATCGATGAATGGAAGTCTAAATTAATATAAGTAGATGAGCCCTGGAGAACCATGCAGCAGATCTTGCCGAGACTCAAAGCAGTAGGTTCCATCCTCTGCTCAGTCCCTATATTACCAGTGGATAAAGAATGGTTTCCATTTTATGCATTTGAGCTCTCAGCAGCAATTTTTATCTGAAGAGGTATACAACTATGAATCAATAATTATAGTTTCTGCTGCTCATGGTGTTTCCACAATTTCTTACGTAAGTACAACTAGCACCCTCATCGTGCAGTTAATAGTTCCTAAGAATTTTTTTTTGAGTTGCAACATAATATGATATCCGTTCTTGGGGAGAAAGGGTACACTAGAGAATGTTGCGATCTTCCTATTTTATTAGAATATAGATTCCACAGAAACCGCATAAAATATGTTCATCGAACTTAAGGGGTAATCTTGGTTATAATTTAACTCATTTGCACTCCATAGACGATATTGTTTTACATCACTTTCATTTTTTATGTGGCTAAAATGTTAGTTTCATTATAATAATACACACATACCTCAAGATGTACAGTAAAATCTGAATGTTAGTTTTGTTTCAAGAACTTGAATTTCTTTCGTGAAAGCTTCTATCTGCATTAGGGTAAAATCGTCTCTCCTTTCGGTTCATGAATCTTACTATTTGGTTACACGAATCTTGCGAATATTGATCCTAAGAAAGATTTTACATTTGCTGTTGTGAAGCTACCTACTGTTTACCCTCTTTTTTTTTTTTTTCTGGGCTCGAGTATTTGAAATGAGCTGTTTGAATTGCTGCTTGTGAATTGTATCTCTATTTGGAGTAGAGTACAAAATCTTTTGAGGAATAGTGTTTATATCCTTGAGTGGTATGAATGTAGTGAAGAATGAAAAATTTAAATCATCTGCTTTTTCAAAATTGTGCATCTTCTTTGTCAAAATTGTGGCTAGTGTCAGGATATGAGCCACCACATTTGGCTCCGAATAATAAGACAGTAATAACTGTCGAGTGTTGTTCCATTTGTGAAATAACAAACTGACTGGTGAGGTTTTGCCATGTGGAATTTGTTTGATGGACTCAAATATTTGAGCATGTCTCGTGGTTTTGGATTTCCCTAATTTCTGAATCTTAGGTTAGAGATGAGGTTAGAAATATTCTAATAACTCAAATATTTGGTTTTGCATATAGAGGTACGGAGTCCGAATCCGATAATCCGATCAGCAAAATCTCAATCCGAACAGCAAAATCTCAATCCGAATTTGATAATCCGACGGATTTTTTTTTAGTTAATTCATACCCGATTTTTATGATATGTAATTCTTTAAAAACAAACATTAATAAATAAAATTATTTTTTTGTTGCTATTTCGTGAACGCTAAAAATTTAATTATTTATTTATATTTATAATACATGTCCATGACATTTATGAAAATCAAATAACAAATGAAAATTTGAAACATAATAAAAAATACTACTTAATATATACAACTAATAACATAATTTATATATTGAATCGGATCGGATCACCTAAATCCATATTTAATTTATTAATGAAATCGGATTATCGGATTGTATTCGAATTATCAATTTTTTCTATTAATTCATATTCAACTAAATGGACAGTACTCGGATCGAATTCAGGTCAAAATCAGATTCATTGACAGATCTACCTGCATATATAAGTTGTGATATTATTTAGTTTCCATTTTATTCTCTGAATTCCAATTTTAAGATCAGTTTAATATTTATCGATCGAAAAAAACACCCATTCTTTTCACTTTCTTTTTTGGGCTATTATTACAAAACCCCCTGAGGTTTCATCAAATGATCATATTGTCCCCTGACTTATCAAATAACCCCCTAACCTTTTTAATTTGATCAATGTCCTCTTCAACTATCAAATTGACAAAAGGTTAATTACCTTGACACCCCTTGAAGTTTGCTCTATCTTCAATCACACCCCTCAAGTTTAACAATCATCATTTGTACCCCTGATTTTTTAAAACTCACATCATTTATACCTCTTATACCTAAAATACCCTCAAAGTTGAGATATTTGGTGTTTGAAAACAAAGTTTACTAGCCTCATCTTTTATCGTCCAAACCAACCATTTTTATTTTTTATTTTGGCATAAATCAAAAAATAAATTCGTTTATAGTAAAATATTTAAGAAAAAAAAAAATCTAATTGATAGTTTGAAATATTTTCTACTCTATTTTGTTTTTATTTCGAAAAAAATAGTGACTCAAAAATAGTTTCGCATAAATAAAAAAAGGTAGGGTAAAGTATATTTTTTTTTTCAAAAAAACAATAATAATAATGCCAAAATATTATTTTCGAACTACCAATTAGGGTAAAATATAAAAAATAATTATAAAATATTTTTATATTTATACAAAAATAAAAAAAAATCTGGCATTATTTTTTTTATAAAAGTAAAAATTATTTCGGAAAAATAATTTTATATAAAAATAATAATATTTTATAATTATTTTTTATATTTTACCCTGATTGGTAGTTCGAAAAAAATTAAATTTCGGCATTATTATTATCATTTTTGAAAAAAAATATTTTAGCCTACTTTTTTTATTTAGTCGAAAATGTGTTTGAGTGACTACTTTTTTATTTTTTTAAATATTTTACTATAAACGAATTTTTTTTTTGATTTATGCCAAAATAAAAAATTAATGGCTTGTTTGGATAATAAAATATGAGGCTAGTAAACCTTGTTTTCAAACACCAAATACTTATAAGGGGTGTAAATGATGTAAGTTTGAAAAAATCAAGGGTAACGATTGTCAAATTTGAGGGGTGTGATTGAAGATAGAGCAAACTTCAGGGGATGTCAAGGTAGTTAACCCTTTATCAATTTGATTGTGGAGGGGGACATTGATCAAATTGAAAAGGTTAGAGGGTTATTTGATAAGTCAGGGGGTAATTTGATCATTTGATGAAAGTTGATGGGGTTTTGTGATAATAGCCTCTTTTTTTTATATATATAATAGACATGTGTCAATTCATTTATGAGAAATGCTAAACATTATGAAATTTTATTCATGATATAAACATGAATGACGTGGATCATATATGAATTGACATGTGTCCAGAATAAAAAATTAAAATAAACAAATAAAAAATAAAGTAAAAAAATGAATGTATTTTTGGTAGTTAAAATTTCAACTAATGATAAAATTGGATTTAAGGATTAGAATGTAAACTAACTAATATCAAACCTTACCATGTTTATGGTTCATAATAATATCTTGAAATTATTTTCATAATGTGTTGCATTGCTCTTTATTTATGCATCTACCTCATTCATGAATTTATCATGATTTTATCGTATATAAGACTGTAGGATTATTCCCTAGCCTAATTCAGGGTTGCCATTCTTTACTTGGCTAGTGTTTCCGTGTGTAAGGACTAAGGAGTGTTAATTTGAACATTTCACGTTTCAATTGAATAATCAGATCCTGCCAAATATATTTATATATAAATTTAAATTAATGCATTAGCCAAAGATGCAAACTATCCACACTCGAGCAAATTGAGTTAGGATATTATTCCAGCCAAATGCATAGTGAAATATGATTTTTCCATTTATTTTTGGTATTAGCAGATACAACATAAAGATAATGGCATGCTAAATTGACATCAATTTGGAACGTTTTCCTGTTACGCTAAATACTTAGACCCTGTTTGTTTACCTGGTTTTAGGGGTTTAGTTTTGGTTTGTTTTAGTTTTTAAGACTAGTTTCTGCTTGGGAAGGTTGGTCTTGAATTTTCAAGACAAGACTAGTCCAAAACTTTTAAAACATGACTGGTCATTTTCTTAATAAACAAAGATGATTTTTTTTCTTGTTTTTGTCTGTTTTGCCCTAAATTTTCAGACAAGCCTCCCTCACGCCTCTCTCTCCCCTTTATGCCTCTCTCTCCACTTTCACGCCTTGGACCAGACCCGCCTTCACACTTCTTCCTTCTTCACCTCACACCTCTGAATCGTCTCTCATGCTTGTCAAACAAACCCTTGCTGGAAGCTACGACCCTCTCGTCTCTCTCTCACAAACCCTTTCTCCGATTTCGTTTTAGGTTAGGGTTTGGGTCTGCTAGTGGGTAGATTTCGAAGAGAAAAGGCTTGATCTGGTACGAGAAGACAAATGATAGATCTGGTACGTGTGTAGCTTTCTTTGAATTTTTGGGCTTGGAATTGTTTTCATATATATCTACATATATTTTCCTCCTCTTTTCTTCTCCTTTGCTAATACTTGTTAAATTATGTAAATTAAATAACTAATATGATTTTGTTAAGTTCCTAACACTAATTTCATAATTTGATATGAGTCCGAGTATAACAAATGCTTGGAGTTTGGTCCACGCGTCTTGCTCTCACTTTCTCAATGGTTGTATCTATGGATGTGCTTGTAAATTTCTAATATATACACACTAGTATATATGTTTGTCCAGGAACTATGAATTTTTTTGCTGTATATTTGTAATTTGAATTAGGGTTTGGTGAGCCTAATGAAAGAAGAAAATACATACATGAGTATTTATTAATCTTTCTCTATATACCTATAGGCACATTCACTGGACATCAAGAATATGTAATTAGGTAGAAAATTTGGTGGATTTCTTGTTATAATTGGCTGAACTAGGCAACAACTGTCCCTTTTAGATTTTTTTAATTAATCACATACATGAAATTTACCTGTTGTAATATTGGATTTCTTGTTATAATTGGCTGAATATGTGATTAATTAATACTGAAATTGTATAGATCTGGTACACACGTACCAGATCACTGAAATTGTACACACGTACAAGAAATGTAGGATTTCAGTTGTTGTGATTAATTTGGATAGATCTGGTAGGAGGAAAATATATGTAGGATTTCTTGTAATTTACCTGTTGGATTTCATGCCCTTTTTGTATTTTAGCTTGATTTTGTTTTATTGTCTTTTTTGATATATTATTAGTTATAACAAGGGTTGTTTTGACATGTAATTATACTCTCTGTATCTCTGTATTGATTGCTTACAACTTTTATTTCACTAAAATTGTACAAAGATTTTTAGATTATGGCATTTGGGTTGTTACTTTTACCAATTTATCAGTTTACTTTATTGCTTAATATATAGAGATAATTTTTTTGGGTTTTCATAATCCAAGGTAGTATGTCAGCCTTATGTGCTGAATTGCTGATATTATTTTGATTTGAGTAGATGGATAACAATGAGGTGGAGAATGTTCAGAATGTGGAGAATGTAGAGGGAGATTCACAGATTGGGAAGGGGAAGGGGAAGGGGAAGGGGAAAAAAAAGAATGGCCTGAGGATCAAACACAATTTTTTGTGAATAAAATGGTGGAAGAGGTGAAGGCTGGTAACTGTAGTGGAAACAAGTTTACTACTGTGGCATGGGATAATTTGTGGTGTGCAATGAACGAGTACACGGGCTATAAATGGGACATGGAACAACTGAAGCAGAAACACAAACGTTTGAGGGAGGAGTGGATGCTTTTTGACAGATTAATGAAATATAGCGGAACTGGCTATGACCACAATACGAGTATGGTCATTCTCGACGAAGAGATTTGAGCAACTATACCTAAGGTGAGTACTATCAATCTAAAATCTTTTTGAGGATTTTTATATAACAATTGTGTTACTGTTGGAGGAAATTAGTATTCATTGGGTTCCATAGTAATTGTGTTAGTGTTGGATTGTTGATAATGTGTTCTATTTTCTTTAATTTGTGCATTGTGTGCATGTGATGGTTGGTGCCGAGGTTAAATAACGCAGTCTTAGACCGGATTGAAAATAAAAATTGAAAAATGTAGACAGAATTATTAAGAGGGAAGTCAGTGGGGGCTAGTAGAAATGATGAAGTCTCCTCTGTCATTCTTATTTCTTTTATTTTAGTAATTCATACTTTGAACAGTCTCCAAGACCTCCATATTCAACCTTTCATTTATGTCTTCAATCCAATATATATACATATATAATGTGTGTGTGTGTGTATATATATATGTATATATTTAATCATAGGTGTAGGTTTCATTTGCAACAATTCGTGACTTGTCGGTCATAATTCTACATGATCAAACAACCCCATTCACACACATATATACACGTTTTGTCTACATAGATTCATTTAAAGATCCGACTCTCATATATCTCCAAGTCTGTTCAGTTCCTTCTTCATCGTCTTCGTCTTGTGATTCCAACTTGTTTAATGAAACCATTCCTTCATTTGTTTTTTTTCCAATACGCGACTCTTAATTAATTGCTTGTAGGGATTTATATACATATATTGAGCAAATACCACTTTATTTATACATACATTTTTTATCTTATTTTGGGATATTTATGTTAAAATCAGTAGGGCTTGATTCCTACATTCAATTACTCCACTGCTTCATTTAGACCTATCAGTGTTAGGTGGGATTTGAATTCCTCAAATACTTTAACATTTGTGTTGTGGCAATTGCATCAAATGATCACTGGACATCAAGAACAGATGTTGTCTATGCTTGTAGATCTCACAAAAATCCACCTAGTCTTCTCCTAAAAGTTCAAGAGTTTGTATGTCTAGGACTTGGGCAATCTTGTTATTAATAGAAAAAAGTGTACACAATTTGGCTATTTTATTGACAGAGTATTAAAATTTAGATGGCATATTCAGAGAGGGAGTTGCCACTGGGAAGTATGTTCAGTCTTCGGCTAGGGTACCCCCATCATGTACTGATTTATCCTCTCGTCCTCCACCAGCTTACACAGACTTGGGTGACGATGATGAAGAAGTTGATGAGTTCACTCCATCTCCCAAACCTGGTCGTAAGAAAGCAAAAAGATCATCGGTTAGTTCGGAAGTTGCTTCAATTCTTGAACGTGCATTGGAAAAGGTCGGTTCTGTTAGCGTCCAAAATACCGACAAAGTTGTTGCAGCAATGAATGCACAATCATCAACAGTTCATACCTCACGATCGGTGGACAAAGAGCAAGTGGCATCCTCTCCATCCCGTTCTACCAAAAAATCTCCTGCTCAGATGCTTATCGAGTGTAATCATATCTTGGAGACAATGGACTTGGAGGACAGCGTTTACTTCAAGGTTCTTCACACCCTAAAGGCCGATTTGGAGTGGAGGGAATTATTTTTGGCAGTGGATGATGCGAATCGGAGGAAGTGGATTCGGAATCTTTTGTCCCCGTGACTGTTAGGTTATGTGGGGATGCTTCGGATGACTGTTTTATTTATTTCTTTTTAATGATGGACTATGTTTTAATTTGGATTCACGTGTCTACGTTTTTTCAAACATTGTTTTATTTCTGCTTTGGAGGACTGTATTTTATTCAGGTATTTGAACTTATATCTATGGCATGTCATGTTTTCTGTTGTAAACATTTTAATATGTAGTGAATTTATTTTCTTTTTTCGTTTTCTCTATAAACATTGTAATTCACATCAATGCTTTACCCTTAGGACAAGTGTTCTGTGACAACAAGCCAGTACACAACAAATCCACCAGAATCAATCAACAACTATTGTCATCCAAACCGGTTCATAATGCCAACTTTGAAGCAGTGTTTGGCATTATGGAACATAAAGGCCATGACATAGAAAAAGGACAACTTAGTACACAACAAAACACAAGTATCAATCAACATATTGTCACTTTGAATTGAAGGGAAAATATATTTAAATGAAAGAGTTTGTCCAAGAAAGGACAACTTGGAATCATCCAAACCTCCAATAATGTTAGATAACTGCAATCAGTATAGAAAATTCGTGCCATGCTGTAAACTCACAAGTGCATACTATGAATTCACAAGCATGCATAGTGTGAAGGAGTGTTGTCTATTAATACAACACTTTGCCTTTCAAAAATAATGGAATTTAGTAGCAAGAGGCATTCAATATATCCTGGTGTGCCAATCAGAGTTCATTCATTATTTCCAATTAAATATATTATTATTATTGTATTTGATTTTAATTTTTTAATTCTTAGATATTATGCATGTTTATTGTATTTAATTTTTTTAATTTTTATAATTCTTAGAAATTTTTGTTTAATTTAGTATGCGTAAAAAAATATTCGAGTTTCTTAATAGTTTATGAGTTATTTTTGCACAAAATCTTTATTGTTATTATAAATTTGTTATGGGTAATTTATTAAAGTATTTTGGAATTTTATATATTATTTATGTATTTTATATATTTTTTATTTTATATATAACTCCTGACATTTCAAATACTCCCCTCACATAACTTTTCATATCAAAATGACCTAAATGCCCCTCACAAAAATTATACAATAAAAAAAAAATATCTCAAAATTTAAATATCTATATAATTAAAAAATAATATAAAAAGTTCTAATTTTATATATAAGAATAAAAAAAAAAATTTATAAAACATTAAAAAATTGGAAGTGTATATAAAAGTAAAAAATAATATAAAATATTCGAAATATATATATAATTCAAAAATAATATATAAAATTTTGAAAAAATATATAAAGCACTCCAATATTCTAGATAAAAATAATTTTAAAACTTTATATATTATTTATGAATTTTATATATTATTTTTGAATCTTATATATTATTTTCGAAATTTAAATATTATTATCAAGTTTTATATATATATATATATTTCGATATTGTGAAATTTATTAACCAAAATTTAATATAAAAAATTAGAATTTCATATTTTATTTTCGATTTTTGTATATTATTTTTGAATTTTTATATTATTTCTAATTATATATATAATTTCGAATTTATATATTATTTTTGAATTTAAAATAACAATTTTTTGAATTATATATATATATTTTGAATTATATATATTTTTTCAAATTTAAATATTTTTATATGAATTGTATTTATCTGTTAAATGAATTGCGGAAGCATTGACAATATCTATTTGATATGATTTTAATTGCCAGAGTAATTGAAACATGGATAACTGTTTGCCGGTTCATCACTTGCTCCAGACAAATGACACAGTGGAAGAGTGTATTAATATAATGCATGAAGTCTTCAAGTATCTCGATGATATACAGGGCAACCCGGCTCCATGTAGGAATTCAGCATTAAGTGGTCACAATTACATAATTGAGATCATCAACATGGAAACACGTTGCTACGAAATTTTTTGGCTTTCTCCACAAGTTTTCATATCTCTATATGAGTGGCTAAAACTATTAGGGCTTCAAGAATCGAGAAATGTAACTGTACTGGAAAAAGTAGGTATTTTCTTACTTACTTTATCCCATAATATCAGAAACCGGGTGTCGGCAGAAAGATTTCAGCATTCAACAGAAACGATTAGTCAACACTTCCATAATGTGTTAGATTATGTTGAACTCCTGGCTGTGAAAATTATTGTTCCACCCGATTTCACTGCCATCCCAGATGAGATTAGATTGAACCCAAAATTTTGGCTCTATTTTAAAAATTGTGTGGGTACAATAGATGACACACACATTCATGCACAAATCCCTTTGCGTAGACAAACACCATTTCGTTCCAGAAAAGACGATACGACCCAAAATATCATGGCAGTGTGTTCTTTCGATCTGAAGTTCACATTTGTCCTAGCAGGTTGGGAAGGATCTGCAAATGATTCACGCATTCTTAATGAGTGTATGGTAGACGAAACGCTTGGATTTCCAAATCCACCAGATGGTATTTTCCAATTTACGGTATATCCTGCATACAATATTAGAAAAGTATATTAAATTTATTTTGTTTAATTTTTTTTATACAGGGAAGTATTATTTGGTAGATTCTGGTTACGCAAATCGCCCGGGTTTTTTGGCACCATATCGGGGCTATCGATACCACTTGCAAGACTTCCGTAGGAGTCGTAGAAATCCACGCAACAAAGATGAAGCATTTAATTACAAGCATTCTGCATTGAGAAATGCCATTGAGCGATGTTTCAGATTGCTAAAGATGAGGTTTAGTATATTGAAGAAAATGCCTGGGTACAAGTTCAAAACACAAGTATCAATTGTGATAGCTTGTTGTACGCTTCACAATTTCATTAGGATGCAGTCTCTACCGGATATATATTTTGATGATGTTGACAATATTGATGTTGATATCGATGTGGACCATACGGGTCACAATCCTGGTTCAAGTTCACGCCACAATCAAATGGACACAGTGCGTAATGAAATTGCTAACAACATCTTTATATACACAGTTCGTACTTGAAATGCACAAAACTCGTTAGAGGCACCTGATGTTTTGACTAGCCTTATAATGTGGGAATGTAGTTTATGGTTATTTGAAAGTTGGTGGAGCTGAGATTTTTACAATGACTTGTATCCATGGAGTATGACTCATGTTGTTAATAAAGTAATTATAATAAATATTATAATTTTTTCACCTATATGCATATATAAAATTAGAGTATAAAAAATACATATAAAAAGTTAAAAAATCTATAAAATGTTAAAATAATATATTGTGAAATTTTAATAATATATAGCATTAAAAATTATATATAAAATTTAAAAATTATTTTAAATTCATAACTATATCAAAAATTTCAATCAATTATAAAAAAATAATTTCATAATATATATTTTTTAATTTTTTTAAGGAAGTATTTTGGAATTTTATATATTATTTTTGTATTTTATATATAAAATATTTTATATATTATTTTTTAATTTTTTTTACTAGAAGTATTTTGGAATTTTATATATTGTTTTTGTATTTTATATATATTTTTTAATTTTTTTCGGGAAGTATTTTGGAATTTTATATATTAATTTTGTATTATATATATATAATAAATTATATATATTTTAAATTTTATTAGAGTATTTTGGAATTTTATATATTGTTTTTCTATTTTATGTATAAAATATTTTTTATATTTTTAAAATTTTATTAGAGTATTTTGGAATTTTATATATTATTTTTGTCTTTGAAATATAAAATATAATTTTTTAATTTTTTTAGGGAAGTATTTTGGAATTTTATATATTGTTTTTGTATTTGATATATAAAATATTATTTTTTAATTTTTTTAGGGAACTATTTTGGAATTTTATATATTGCTTTTGTATTTGATATATAAAATATTATATATATATTTTTTACGGAAGTATTTTGGAATTTTATATATTGTTTTTGTATTATATATATATAAAAATAATATATTTTTATTATTTTTTTTTGGGAAGTATTTTGGTATTTCATATATTAATTTTGTATTTTTTATATATATTGTGAAGTTTTATATATATTTTAAATTGTATTAGAGTATTTTGGAATTTTATATATTATTTTTGTATTTTATATATTGTTTTTGTATTTTATATATAAAATAGTTTTAATTATATATATTATTTTTAATTATATATATAAAATATTTTTTTTATATATTTTTAATTTGATTACAGTATTTTCGAATTTTATATATTAATTATGTATTTTATAAGAATTGCATTAATTTTATATATATAATATTTTTCATATATTTTTTAATTTTATTAGAGTATCTTTGAATTTTATATATTAATTATGTATTTTATAAGAATATTTTTAATTTTATATATAAAATATGTTTTATATATATTTTAAATTTTATTAGAGTATTTTTGAATTTTATATATTAATTATGTATTTTATAAGAATATTTTTAATTTTATATATAAAATATTTTTTTAATTTTATTAGTGTATTTTGGAATTTTATATTTTATTTTTTGTATTATATATATATATATTTTAATTTATATATTTTTTTAATTTTATACATAAAATATTATATATATATATTTTAATTTTATTAGAGTATTAGCTTGATTTTATATATTATTTATGTATTTTAACAATTTTTTAATTATATATAAAATATTATATATATATATTTATTTTGTTAGAGTATTTTGGAATTTTATATATTATTTTTGAATTTTATATATATTTTTAAGAATAGGGATAGTGACTGTTTGAGAATAGTGATATTTTTAAAAATAGGGATAGTGGATGTTTGGGAATAAGAATAGTAACTAAAACATTCTATTTACATTTATATTCCGATTTTTATATACATTTAATTATATCTTACTTTAAGAAAAAAAACTATTTTGATTTATTTATTTTTAAAGTTTATTACAAAATAAAGACTATTATATTCCAATATATTTACAATCGGTTTTGAGACCAGATCATTATTTGAAACCAGACAGTTTGCCAAACATGATTTTGTTCTAGTTTTTCAGTCAAAACCTGAAAGACCAGACAGTTTGCCAAACATGATTTAGTTTTGGTTTTTTAGACAAAACTTGAAAGACCAGACCGTTTGCCAAACATGATTTTGTTTTAGTTTTTCAGACAAAACCTGAAAGACCAGACCGCTTACCAAACAGAGTTTCAGATCAGCACCTAGACAAAACCAGATCAGACAAGACCAGACAAAACCAAATCAGACAAGACAAGACCAGACAAACCCCTTTTCAAACAGGGCCTTAACCTCCTTCTTTATTTAGAGAAAATTTTCAAAACATCAATTTGATCCTCACTATATATATATTATTTTTTTGAAAAATTATACTTTCACTTTATAAGATCAGTTGATGATGATTCCTTTGTAGAGGAATACATTTTTTTCCCTTTTCGAAAGAATCTTTTTCATTTCCATTGTCATTTGAGGACGATATATTTGCAGAGGAAAAGATAGTTTTTCTTATTTCAAGGAATTATTTTCATCCTTATTTTACAGAGCAATTCGTAAGAGAGGATTTTAATTTTTTAACTCTTATGAGCATCTATCAATTTATTATAAAAAAGGTAAGGATATTAATTTTGTATGAAGTATGGACCCATCGACCATGGTTCGCAAAAACGGTTTCGCTTGGTATATCGGTTGTGATATTAATGTAATGGACTTCGGTCAGTATCGGGGTTACGTAACGGTTTCGATTATCGCAATCTTGAATTTTTTAAAATCTTGCATCCACCAAACCACCAAAATGCATAGGTAAACTATTTTTGACAATATATTTGAAATTTAATGATTTGTTTTGTAATTTTAAGTGATTTTTATCTATTTTTTTTAAGACATCTATATAAGAAATGATTTATTATTGATGTTGTTGATATTTCAATGGTTAGTGTTATACTTTTTATGAGACTATTTCATAGTATTAATCTAAATAATTCCAATCATAAAAAATGTATTTACTTCCAAATTAATGCAAAATAATTAAAATAAGTATATAAAAAATAAGTAAAAAATAATATTAATTTATTAAATAAAATTCTCTTTCATAATGCATAGAAACACACATATTGGAAAAAAAAACAGAATATTAATTAGTGCAATAAATGTGTATTGGAAAAAAAATAGAATTGGAAATGAAAAACTTCCTATTTTAACCGATGAAAAAACAGAATATTGATTAGTGCATTAAATATGTATTGACTAGAGAGATGGAATTCAAAAGGATTCTTTGAAGCAATCTCCATCTACAATCTTCTTCACGCTATTGAGATTTGGGTAAAAGTTATCTTCACATCTCAGTTATTACATTCAAGAATAAAGAAAAGATCAAGACAATCTTCCTCGGCATTGAAAGTTGGTTTTCTCTCTTATCTATATATATATATTTTTCCCCGATTTTCCTATTTTTTCCTTCTTTACTTTTTTTTCTTTCTTATTTTCTCTTCAAGAGAGACAGAACCGGCAGGTTCTCACTGGTTTTTGCCGTAACGGGCCGGTTCGCCATTAATATCGGCCGGTTCGGAGAGAACCGGCCAGTTCACATGTGCATATTGGTCCCCACCGATAAACCGGGTGTACCTGTATCGGAAGAGTGATTTTCCGTTGCGAACCGACCGGTTCCATTACGAACCAGCCAGTTCGGCGAACTATGCACGGGATACAACAAATTAAAAGAAGAATAGGACTCGTCTAAAAAAACCAAAATATACATTTATATACATATAACATTAAAATATACATTTATATACATATAGCATTAAAAATTTAAAATATATATTTATATGCATATAACATTTTGCAGAAATACTTTAATTCGTCATATACACAATAAAAATCAAATAAACTTATAAATAAATAAGTTAAAGGAAATTTCTTACATGCTCAAAATTCTTCATTTCTTAAAGCAATTAAAAGCGTTTTTTTTTTCCACACAAACATCAAAAGTTCAATGATGAAAAAATTGAACATATTTGGTTACTTCCTCCTTGATAACATAATAAATTTTTAATAACAAAAACCTACAAGTTGATATTTCATACTTGATGATATAATAGTTACAAGTTCAAAATCAAATAGATTTCTTACTTGGAGTCTCCGTCTATGTTCGTGTGATCTATGTTCCTTTTTTACTTCTTAGATTTTTAATTTAATTGTTCAAAATTATCATAACTACCCCATTCTTTTAATTTTTCAGGTTTATAATTTCATTATTCAAAATAATATGAATTACCCATTTTTTTAAAAATTTAAATTCTACCATATCATGTCCGCTGCTTGTTCTGAACATGTCTAATAATAAAAATAAATAAATCCAAGACACGCCAAAAACATGTCGGACACGTGTATGAACCGTGTCCGCATGTCTAAACAATGTTTGAGTGTCCGAGTACGACACCTCTAGACAAAGTGTTCGTGTTTCATTAGCTTATTTTGGAGGAACTTCTTGAATTCATGAGTACAAGAGTCATCTCATCATTATAGCAAGGAGCTCATCCATGTAGCGTTAAGATCCTTTACCTCTTGAATAACTTTCACCTTTACTCTCCAAATCTTTGGTAGGAACCTAAGAAAATTTTTCATTACTTTAGAGTTAGCATAAATCGAACGAACATTTTTTTGATGGGATCATTAGTTTTCTTGCTACAAACTCACATCCATGTATCAATAGACTTGGTGGCCTAAGGATTCCTTCAAGAGCAATTATATCAATTTTGATATAATGTTTGGTTATCATCAAAATTTCAGAGAGTTGCACTCAGTCTAAAAACTTATGCATTTGGGTGACTTAACTTAGGTGACTAAACCAAGAGTTGTAGTCGACTAGTTTCATAAGACAGACAATTGAGGTTTCTAGAGACTTTCAATTTTTGAAATGTATCATTTATAGGCGACTAAAATGGAGACTTAGTCGACTATTAGTACTTCTAGGCAACTGAGAAATGTTACGAGTCGACTGGAAATCATAAAAATCAATTTATACCTTAAAACCCTAAACTAATTACACGACTAATAGGGGAACACAAGCCATTAGAACTTGCTTCCAGTTGCTTGGTAGATTAAATAAGTTGACTGGTTTGACTAGAATGTGAATCTTGAATGGTCGTTAACTGCATTTATTGCTCCCCAACTACCACTAACCACCTCCAACCGTCCTCTATCTGTGAGTGGGTATAAATACTCTTGAGTCGAGCCTTAAATGTGCATATTCGAGTTTTTCTCTTATTATGGCATTCAATACACTTACCTGGCTATACATTTGAGCTATTCCTAGAACCTTAGGGTTTTTGAGTGTATTTCTTGAGAGCAAAATTTCAGGTTTGAACTATTATATTCCAACGAATGTTTGTACCCTAAGAAAGTAAGAAAGGTTGTTATCTTGACAAGAAGCATGGATGACAATTTGTACCACCCCATGTTGTCAGTTTATTTAAGAGTTTAAGAATGCTTTTTTATTTCATGAGGTGGTTTGGTAAAATAAATTCAACCTGTCATAGGTTTATGAGGTAAGGACAGGTTTTGATAAAGACTTGCCCCGCCTAGCTCCGTTTACATTAATTTTTATTTTTGTTTCTAATTTATCTATATATAATATAAATATAAAAATTAAATAATCTATTAATTATTACTCATTATTTTCCATGGGACTCGACATATAAGGCCCCGTTTGGCATATATTTTTCTTATGGCCTTTTTTCAGAAAAAAAAAGAGAAACATAAGCCGTTTTGATAAATTGGTACCCCTTAGCTTCTTATAAACGTTCTTCCAAGGCCCAGAAGCTCTTCTAAAATTTTTGTCAAACACCGTTGAAAACAGTTTTTCCTCCAGAAAGCCAAAAGTAACTTCATAAAAGCCAATCTAAACATAGCCTAAAACCAAAGAGAAACAAGAAGTTGAATATATACAAAATAATAATAATAGAGAGTGAGTTAGATTATTGGATGATTTAAAAAAAGTTCATAAGTTAGTTGTTTTTTCAATTTTTTTTATGTGCGTTTAACGAAATGGATCCCAATCACCTCCAAGCCGTTCTTAACATCAACTATAAGAAATAAGCACTAATTAACGAAATGGGGAAACATGTAGGAATAAGAAATAAGCACTAATTGAAGAAAATTCACTACTTTACAATAAAAGTTCCAATTTATACATCCAAACACATTTAAGTCTGCCATTAACATCAACTATGATTACAATATACATAGGTACACGTTTATGTCCATCTGGCGCCGTAGCGCACCAAAAGAATAAACCTTCCCACGCACCGTGGCGCTCCACAAGGGAATACATACATAGCAAATCCAAGGCTATCATACTTGTTGAAGTATAGAATGATCGGGTCAAAAACGGTGTCTAATAGGAGTCAAATAACATACATTTAAGGTTCCTAATTATACATTTTTATATTTACATATATCATTATATTTGTGCTTTTATATGATTTTTGTATTTTAAGACGTTTCAGGCCATGTCATGTAAAAGAAGTTAAATCCGGTGAAATAACTGGATTTGTGATTCAAGATTGTTCGAGAGACGAAATCATGGATAAAAGACCTATGAATGACTAAAAATAAGTCAATAGTGCAAAAAGAATGAAGCTGAGAAGAGAAATGAGCAAAGGAAATGAAGTACAAAATTACAAAGTGAAGAACTACTGAGTACTCGGTAGTGCTTTCATCGAGTACTCAGTAAAGTACGAAAGAGAGCGCACTTGCGCAAAAGAGGAAAAACGACCAAAACTTTTAGCGCATTTGCGCCCGTTTGCACAGCACTTAGGAGCTACCAAGTACTCGGTGGAATTCTCACTGAGTACTCGGTGAGACCAAAAATGGCCAAGTCACATCAGCAACTTGTATATACAATAGTGGGACCCGTTTCGGCCAGAATCAATATGGGATGATCTCTAGGCTATCAATATTGACCATATTTGATGAGATTTCATATCATTCTTCAAGGAATATCAAGATACACATTCCTGACTTAACCGTAAAACAATCAGATTAACAAACAATGACGCCTCTTTTTCTATAAATCGAATGGTCTATGCCTTTCAAATCAGCAACACTCCATCTTATTGCCTCTTTGTTCTCACTTAGAACCTTGACTAGACTCAATTCCTGTTTCTCTATCAATTTCGAAGATATAATTACAGGAAGAGTCTCATCGGATCCAAAGAAAACATACTTCAGCTTCTCAGGCAATTCCTTGAGTTCCAAGGCAGGAGGAGTAGTTAGAGATGGATTTGGTGGAATATTTGAAACTATTGGAAGTGGTTTAACTGGCTCCCGCCATGGTTGAGTGTATAATACAGTCTCGATTGCATCCATCTCTTCATTCTGCAGCTTCAAATATGCCTCCCAATCATCAACTTCCTCATTTGGACTTTCTTCAGTCATAAATGACTCCAGCTTGTCTCCTTCCAAGATTTGAGTTGCAAAATCTGATATAATATCATTCAGTTCATCGCACTCATTAATATGAAAACATTCCCTAGATTCAGGCAAGTGGTGACTTCCTTCGAACACATTCATCCCGATCTTCATATTGCCAAATGTCAGATCCATGGCTCCGGTTCTACAATTGATGCATGCATTTACCATAGCTAAGAATGGTCTTCCTAATATTACTCGAATGTGCTTCTTCGCATCAGGGACAAGTTCTGTATCCAAGAATACAAAGTCAACCGGAAAATAAAACTTGCCCACTTGCACAATGACATCTTCAAGCACTCCTTTTGCCTGTTTGACTGATCGATCAACGAATTACAGTACAACCAATGTGGGACTGAGCTCACCCAACCCTAGCTATTGGTAGACTGAATAAGGAAGTAAGTTAATACTTGCACCAAGATCAAGAAGAGCTCTACCAATTTCTTGGTCACCAATGACACATGGAATAGTGGAAGCACCGGGATCTTTCCTCTTAGATGGAGTATCGCTTAAAAACAATGAACTCACTTGCTCAGTCAAGAGTATTTTCGTTGTATTCTTTCTTTTGTTTTTCCGCTTCTGGGTGCAAAGATCCTTGAAAAACTTAGCATAAGGTGGTATTTGGGTAATTATATCTAAGAGAGGTAAATTGATCTTGATTTGTTGGAATGTATCTAATATATAAGATTCTTTCATCTTTCCGTTCTTTGTCGGCTTTCTAAGACGTTGAGGAAATGGCGTTGTCTCCTCATAATGCGCTATTTCTATCTCTTCAAGTATTGTCTCATCATCATTGTCCTCCAGTGATGGTTGGTCTTTCTGTGTTCTTTCAGCCTCTTTCCTTGCAGTTTCCTTCCATTGCTCTTCTTCAACTTCCTTCCTCTTCTCTTATTCTGCTTCCTTTTTTCTCTGCAACCTTTCTTCATGCTCTGCCTCAACTCAATTCTCCACTTCCTTCCCACTTCTCAGAGTCGTGATTGCTTGAACCGACTCATGAGGATTATTAGCAAAAGATCCAAGCTCCAATGCTTGTTGTGACTTAGGGTTGACTATTGGCTAACTTGGTAGTTTTCCTGGCTTTCTCACATTCCTCTCATTAGCCATTTGACCCATCTGCATGTGCAGTTGTGCTAAAGATTGAGTATGAATGCCTAGATTGTTATGAATGTCCATTATGACCTGCTCTAGCCGACTAGTCTGGAAATCAAGTGGAGGAGTTTGGCTTCTTGGTGGCTGGGGTTGATAGTTATATGGTTGAACAACCTGATTGTTATTGAATGGTTTAAGCTCTTGTGAATTATTGAATGGTTGTAGAGCTTGTGAATGATTGGAAGACTGTAAGGCTTGGTTGTTATTGAATGGCTGGAGGGCTTGGAATTATTAGATGTTCTTGGTTGGTAGTTGGATTGAGAATTTCTAGCCATGATTGTCGACTGGGAGCCAAATGATTGCTGACTCTGTTGAAACCTCGGTTGTTGGCCATATGATTACTGTCTTTCATTATACATCGGCTGTTGGTTGTATGACTGCTGTCTTTCTGTGAACCTTAGCTGTTGATTGTATGATTGCCCTTGTTGAAATTTTGGTGGTTGATTGTATGATTGCCCTTATTGGAATTTTGGTGGTGGATTTTCTACATTGGTAGATTTGTAAGACAGGAGTGGGTGATTTCTGGCATTGGAGGTGTATGAATTGGTGAAAGGAGCATTATTGGAATAGTTCCACAATGCGTTGGCATCAACAACCATTATCTCATGACACTCAATTTGGGAATAATTAGCTTCAACTTCATATGTCTCTCTAGGAGGGGAATGATTTCCCTGAAGGTATTTATCAATTCTTTTCAATCTCTCTCCAAACAATGCCATGGTATCTCTCACATCATCATGATCCACAACATAAGATTTTTCGGATCTCTTATCCTATTGTCCACCTCTAGACCTCAACTCAGATTGGTATTGGATTGTGTTTTTACTGATATTATCAAATATATCCAAAAGTTATTTAACTGGCTGTAAAGTAAACTGACCCTGTGTGGCCGCATCTACCAAGGTCTTATGAGTTTCACCAAGTCCCATGTAGAAATTTTTAGCAATATCTTGGTCGGAAAACCTATGATGGGGGCATTTATACAAAATTTCATTATATCTTTCCCATGCATCATGAAAATGTTCGTCAGGCAATTGCCTAAAGCTTTTGATTGCATCTTGTGCTTCTGTGGTTTTTCTTATTGGATAGTGCTTTTCTATGAATTCTCTCTTAAGGGCTTCCCAATAAATTTTTATTTCTCTTGCTAATTTGATATACCATCTCTTAGCTCTCTATTTCAATGACCAAGGGAATAATCTCACTCGCAAGTCATTTTTGGGTAAATTGTCAAACCTAACAGTAAAGGCTACCTCTAGAAAATCATTTATGTGCTGGTATGGGTCCTCTATCTTAAGGCCTAAAACTTTTGGAAGCATATTGATCATGCTTGTCTTGATCTCGAAGTGTTTTGCTCATTCTTCTGGAAAATCTGCATAGGAGTCATACACATCAGGTTCGTAATATCCCTTTAATGATGTCTCTGGTGCCCTCGGCGGGATGGGTCTGTCGTCGCCCATTGCTTTTTCTTGTTAACGATGACGCTCTTTAATAGATCGACGTAAATGATGAAGAGTCTTTTCGATCTCAGGATCGTACTCGACTAATGCAGTACTTAAATTAGAACGTGTCGGTCTATCGGTCATACGTTACTCAAAGAACTTATTTATTTATTTATATATATATTTATTTTTGTAATTTTCTGGAATAAAATCTAATCTAACTTAACTACTTCTAAATTACAGAAATTAAAGCAAGAATTAATATACAAAAATCTAGGTAACTAAAACTCACAAAAGTTCCAGACGCAACTTTAGAAGTTCCGATCTTCCCTTTCATGCTTTTTAGAGTACTTATCAATAACACAAAAATCTCACTTTAGCTACAGGTACAATAATGCAATGCAAATAAATTACTAAAGCTATTGAATAATGCTTAGTCCCCGGCAACGACGCCAAAAACTTGATGCGACGTTAGGTGTATAAAAATATGTAGTTAAAAACAACACCTTAACGACTCTAGATTTTACCCTACGCAAGCGCACGTATTAATTATAGAATAGCAAACAGCTTGAGTAAGGGATATCAATCCCACAGAGACTGAGATTGTTCACTTTAGCAATTCAAAAACACTGAATTATATTTCTGAAAAATTGTTTGCTTTGGGTGGTCAAAGACCAAATTATCTATTTTAATTAATAATTATCTAAAAAGCAAGTAAATTGGTTGTGATTCAGATGAGAGAGAAAACTAGGGTTTTCATCACTCCACCACTAACCGCATAATATAGTTCATTACTGTTTCAACTGTAAGAAGGCGATCCATAATTGTGAATCAGGTATTGCAAATAACTACATACAACCTCAAAAAGGAGTACCATCAACTGGATCGCGACAACCCGTCTCATGACTGATCTAACTAATACATGCCAATTATATTACTCTAATCTACTCCTAATGCATGAAAATAAACTAAAAGCATGTCTATATTAAATCGCTAAGGCACGACCTGTGTCAACCTAGGGTTTCAAGTTTCATTACCACCATTGTGTAGAAAACCATGATTAAGCATCCGAGTTCCAGCCCATATTGAATAATCATAATTGTGCAAAATAATATATTTATTCCATCTAAGACAAGAATTTAGAACAAACATAGAATTTATATCGCAAATCAGTACGGTTTCTTAACTACTACAATCATCACAGTATGGTCACAGTTTCTCCTCGTTTACAGTTAAAAACAATAAAAGAACTACATTAGTTGGCTAGGATTTTGCTAGAAAACTCTAGATATCGAGTTAGTTGGCCATGGTAGAAGGTGACTGCATCGTTGACGTAAAAACGTTCTCTATAATCTTCTTCTTCGGATCTCTAGGTTTGAATATGACTTTCAACAACAACAAGTCTGAATGAATGAACCTTTTGAATGAACGTCTCACAGAACTCTCTAACTCAACCCGTATATCAGCACCATAATATCACATATATCTTCCACGTCTGATGTATGGTCTTGTATATATAGGCAATGGAATAAAGAGGTTTTTTTTAGTCTTTTCACTCTCAAAACTCATCAAAACCCTAAATATAAATGTATATACATGTATACAGAGGTCTGGAGTCATGGACACGTCTTCCAATTAAGCCCAGGGTGAAATAGGAAAAATCATGCAAAAATCCTCAAAGTTGCCGCACTTATGCTTGGAGGCTACACTTCAAGCGTAGGTCCAAGCGTAGATTTGACAATTCTAGTCACTTTTTGGTATTGGAAGCGTAGGCACAAGCATAGGATTTTTATGGAAAACCACTTTTCTTCGTGAATGCGCCAGAACGTCCGTCTCGAATCCGCGATACTTTTTGCTGAAGATGGCGGCTTTTGAAAATGCCATTTTTGCCCTCTGAGAACACACTCTTCAGTTAATTCACCAAAGTTAGCTCCATGTCTTCATTAAGCTCCTGAAACATGCCTTAATACGTAGACAACATAAAAATACCAAATAATGGAATGAAAGACATAACAATAGAGAGTTAATGGGTGAAAATGACTAATATTTAATACCTATCAGCGTGTCTACATCAATAATGTAGACAACCACTAACATGAACAACTAATCGGTATCTAGGGTTTTTAACAAAACCCTAGCCAAGTAATGTAGACTCTTTCTTATTTTATTGTATAAGGGAAAACTAAAGGACACGTATGTGATGATTGTGTAGATGAGTGATTACATTTGATTATTATATAAGAATCTTCATTTATTTTATGTCTTGTCTTAGCTTGAATTAATGTTTTATCTTGCACAATCATGGTTATTCAATATGGGCTAGAACTCGGATGCTTAACTCATGATTTTCTACACAATGGTGGTAATTAAGATGCAATCTTGATTTAGACAAACCATGCATAAGGAAAGGTAACGAGTGACATAATTTTAATTTATGTTAGTAGGAGTAGTTTAGAGTAGATGCATGTACTAGTTATACTTGTTCAATGATGGCTTGTGCCAATGATGCATTAATTGTTCTTTTTTTGGGATTATGGTTTTGCGAATGTTTGCGACCCTATATCTGATTCACATATGATGGACCGCCCTTTACAATTGAATAAATTAGAAAATATATTATGCGGTTAGTGGTGGAGTTAGAAATACCCTAGATCTTTATCTCCATAGTTTTCAACCAAAACTAAAATCTATCTTTACTTTTATGTTATTTTATTTCTTGTCAACTTAATTCTAGGAAACCAAACAAACAAATTATCTTTCATAATTTAGTTACAATAATTATAAATAAGTTGTGAATTCAATAGTCTTTGTGGATTTGATATACCCTATCTCATTTATACTATATTATAATTGATTCATGCACTTGCGGTTGGAAAAACTAGGTCAACTTTAAGGGATTATTTGCACACACTATTATTATTAGGGTTAACTTCATTTATACCCCCTGAGGTTTGTCCTATCTTCACTTTGACCCCCTCAGGTTTGCATATCTTCATTTACACCCCCTCATGGTGTGAAATGTCTAAAATACCCTTATACCAAACACTCCTTAAATCAATTTAACCCCTAAACCAAACATCCCCTAGAATCAATCTAACCCTTAAACCAAACACCCCAACCCCAACTATCTCTCTCTCTCTATCTCTCACACACACACACACCTACTTCTGCACACACTACACAGACGCACACACATATATATATATATACACACACACATATATATATAGATCTATACATATATATATACATATATATATATATATATACACACACACACACATATTGTAGAGACTCGTACAGCCGTAGGAAGCGACCCCTGATTCGTTCTTCAATCTTGACCCAACCCATCCCTTTTCTCTCTTCATTCTTCAATCTCCAAACCCCCAATCGGAAACAACCATGACCAAGATTGATGCCCTCCGTCGATTCCTCCTCCCCTGCTTCGCCTCCCCCTCCACCACTACCACCACCACCACCACCATTCCCGCCACCAAGAGACGCATAAACACCTCGCTTCGAGACGACATCGAAACCCCCAAAACCCAAGAAGACGACGACTTCACCTCCACCGACACCAGCACCGCTGCCGGCCACCCCCTGGCGCCGCCGTGACCTTCCAAGACAATGGTCATTGGAACCATCTTCGGCCACCGTCACGGCCACGTCTGGTTCTGCGTCCAACACGACTGCCTCAACACCAAACCCTCCCTCCTCCTCGAGCTCTCCGTCCCCACCCACCTCCTCGTCAAGGAAATGCGGTGTGGGTTGGTTCGGGTCACCCTCGAATGCCAACACCTGCCCAATTCTGAACTCGGATCGTGCCCGCTCCACTCCATCCCCATATCAAAGTGAAGATATGGTTTTTTTTAATTTTATATATTTGTCTTGAATTTAATATGTTTTTTTTTAAAAAAATTCAGAATTTACATATATTTTTTATTTTATATTTATTTTCGATTTTATAATTTTTTTCTAAATTTAATATATTTTTTTGAATTTTATATGTTTTGTTTTTAATTTTATATATTGTTTTCAAAGTTTTTATCTTTTTTGTGATTTTGATATTTATTTTCGAAATTGAATATGTTTTTTCTGAAAAAAACATAATTTCGAAATTTATATATTTTTTAATTTTATATTTATTTTCGAATTTATAATATTTTTCAAATTTTAATATATATATATTTGAATTTTATATATATTTTGAAAATTTAATACAAATTAAATTATTAAATGATGGGAGGGGGTGTAATTGATAAAAGCACTATCCTTGTTTCCAAACAGAATAAGGATAACACATTGAGGGTAGTTTAGGGATTTTAAAAAAAATTCAGGCTGATGTCATCTTTCAGGGGGTCTAAGTGATGAGAATATTGAACAATAGGGGGTGTAAATGAAGATATGCAAACCTGAGGGGGTTAAAGTGAAGATAGAACAAACCTTAGGGGTGTAAATGAAGTTATCCCTTATTATTATTATTATTATTATTTATTACCTAAGCCTAGTAGGCTAAACTTAACAAGGTTTGGCTGACCGACCAAGTTTTTGGCGTCGTTGTCGAGGACTAACGATTTTCTATACTTTGAAAAAATTATTATAACTAAATTATTTATTTGCTTTCTTTTTATTTTATTTTTTTAAGAGACAAGATTGTGTGATTTTTGACAGGTGCATTAAAGTTAGCAGAAGGAACTAGAAAAATGGTGACGATTGCTTTGCTGGACTGTTTGTGAGTTTTAGTCTATCTTAAATTATTGTTCAATCTTATCTTCAATTTTCTTCTTTAATTTCTCTTTTATTTTGTTTATTTATCTTCAATTTATTTATATATATATATAAAATGTATAACTCCTACGCCAATTTAACCAATATTCCATATTATAATACATATAATCCAGACTGGTTAGACGATCTTAGTTTTTCATATCACCAACCATACATAGTAAGTCAATATCAAAACTTAATTCAAGATCCACGATATTTCTTTCAACCATTGAGCTCTCAATTATATGATCAAGGATTAGGTTTTATATCGTATAATCAAGAATACTACCCTCAACCATCTAGTAAATTCCAAGTTGAGGAGTCAAATCAATATTTTCTCCAAGAGCCATCAAGTTTTGAAGTTAAAATTTTAGCATCCTTAGGGAATATTGAAACAACCACTCGTGAGTGCGAGGAGATTACACACAAATTAGACAATTCGTACTTACAATTAGATAATCAAGAATTTTATTCATATGATTTAAATCAACCTCATTATGAAGATTTTGTTCCGGATCTAATTCTTAATTCACCTCCTAGTCAAACAATTTTGAAGATAGTGTTTTGATTGCCCTTAGCACATTAGACGCCGAATCGTAGTTACTCCATTCTCATTCACAATCTCTTTGTAAGTTAAAAACCCTAGTAGGGAAACTAACTAGTGCTTTAAATAGAAAAGAAGAGGAATGGTCACGTCAAGCGGTAGTTGATACAATAGACCAAAGTATAGTTGAGCTAGGGTCCTTTAGTGATGAAGAAGAAACTAGTCCATTCTAGATAACTTATGAGGATGAGGAGGATGATTATAATCAAATAGAGGAACAATTCGAGGTAAATAATAAAACCTTACAAGAAGAGTCAGTACAAGTAGATGTTAGACATGATGAATTTCCTGAAGTAAAGGAAGACTTCACAAATATTGATTGGGATAAACAAATACAATCTAACCTTGATGATATAGCAACAATAGAAAGAGCATTATATGGAGAGTCATGGAAAAAACCACTAGAGTCATTACCAATCACCTCGAATATACCATTCAGTTTTGCACAAATAGATTTATCAACATCAGAATCCAAAGAATCTAGAAAGCCAGTTGAGACATCATATGAATTTAAAGAATCATTCCCCTAATGTCTCGAGGAACAACTCCACAACGATAATAAAATGGAGGAATACTATGTAATTGAGGGGGTTGACGAGGTGATGGAGGACACATTACCTCATGCGTTGATGAAAGAATCATTGGACACAAAGATTAAACATGAGACGAATATAGAGTATGTTAAAGGAGATAAGTTATATGACAATTATTATTTGCTTGATGTCTTGCTCATTGCTGAATATTCACAATGGACACCGATTAACGACTTACTTCCCAAACGTAGACCAAAATTTGGTGGATGCGTAGTAGAGAGAAAATGTGTTGGATAGTACAATTAGACGCGGTATTGCCAAAGACGGTAGAGATTGACGTCGGTAATCCGGAATTGTATATTAATTAGAATTTATGTTCTTTTTGCATGTTTTATGATTTCTTTTATTTTGAGGGATGTTTTATAATCAGTTTAATAATTTTTAAGGATTACGCACCGACTAAGAGAGTTCATGTTCTCTTAGACGAGTATGTAATAATATGATTTAATTATCTTACTTTTTGTTTAATTAATCTTAGTTAATTTTAGTTAATTTATGTTTTTATTAAGATTAGATAAGGTATAACAATAGGAGTATGTATTGGAGTGATGAATGAATCAGAAATTAAAAACGAGTTTGAAAGAAATTTTTTCAGCAACTATGAACTACCGAGTACTCGTTAGAGTGTTCACCGAGTACTCGGTGACTTAAATATCGAGCTGAATTGGGCAACTCGGCTGTTCATATTAGGGCTCATTCTTTATCTTCACAAATCACTCCAAATCTCTTATTCTCTCAAAGAACTTACACCCTAACCCTCTTATACCTTCATTATTCTTGATCCAAAAATTGAATCAAGTTTCAAAATCCTCCCAAATCGCATATATCACTCCATATATATATATATACGCATATATATACCTTCATTTTGCCCTCAAAATCCTCAATTTTCGATCGTTTTTGCTTAAATCAAGCCTCAAATCTTCATCCTATCCCTAATCCGACCAAAACCCACTGTCTATCTTGCCCCAAAACAACCTAAAATCCTTCATTTAGCTCCCATTTGAACCTATACATATATATATCCCTATATATACACACCTATACACACTTGCAAAACCATTCCAATCATTCCAATGGCACCCAAGAAGAGGAGTAGAATCATCGGCAATAACTGTCGAGATTCATGCACGGGCGGCCCAAAGGGAGGCCGAGAAGCGCCATGAAGCGAGAGAGCTGGGGTTGAGCAAAAGGTTTCTTGTCGAGCGTACCTTTAATTAAGTTGATTTTTGATACTGGAGGAAGTCCAAGACATCCATCAAATGGCTGGATGATAGGAGATTGAGACCATTGTTGACATCGGTGTCGCCTATGTACTATCCAGTGTTGGTTCACGAGTTCTATCGCAACCTTGTTCATGATTCGGCGACCGGTTTTTCCACGAGGGTACGTAATCGATCTTTCTTAGTTGATTCCGCCATCATTGTTGTTGTATGGGGGATCTCGGACGAGTGTCCGGAGGATTTACGACAAACATTCCCTGCACCACCTGAGCCATTCCCAATGTTCATGTTATTATAGGGAGTATGTGCCGTGGGAGATACGGGGATGCCAGGAGTAAGACTTGTGTAGCTAAGCATTTTTTTCCCTAAATGATATAGTTCTTAGACACTGTGCTCATACTCAGGTCTATCCTCAAGGCCATGACACGGAGAGACGAGGCATTATTTTGGAGGCTATCTACTATTTCAGAGCACGCTACTGGGTCTCAATACTGAGTCTCATCATTCATATCATGGACCGTGTGGCGAGACCTTTCCGATTTATCGGCAGTGAAGCTGAAGAAGTGGCTACTTCCATTTCCTTCTCCGATCATAAGCATTCTTCGCCATCTTGATATTCAGTCTGCTGAGAGTGAAGAGGTTAAAGATGTTCACTTGCCAATGATGTACGATGTTTTTAGCCGTTCTCACGCCAAGATGCGCCAAGGCAATACGGAGGCGGTCGCTGGAGACACTGAGGAGGGGGATGATTCTTAGGACGAGGAGGGTGTAGCAGATGGAGGTGATGATGATAACGAGGCTACATATGAGGAGATGCCTCAGCCATCTAAGTAGTGGGAGATAGTGACTCTGTCTAGGGAACAATATATAGATTTGGTAGCCCGTTAGGAGCAAATTCTTCGTGAGCAGTCCGAGATCTAAGCAGAGATGACTCGAGGATTTCAGGCTATCATAGACTGGTTAGGCGCTAGTTCCACTTCGCATCCACCAATACCCCTGTTTGAGTTATAGGATTTTGAGAGTATTCGATCCTGTGCTGGCATAGGATTATGTTCTAGATATTGCCGTAGGCTGAGCCATGAATCGTTATTTTATACTTTTCACTTTATTTTGTTAATTGCGTTTTAGTACTCGATCTCCAAATAAAAATATTAGAAAATTAATGAAAATGAATATTTTGGTCTTTATTGAACAAATTATTTAGATTTTATATATTTTTCATTTATACAGATATAATGATATACGTTTGGGGGAGGGTACGATTTTTTCAAAAATATTTTTATAAAATTCTAACTTATATAAATAAATACTTCTATTTTAATGAATTTTACATAAATATTTATGTATTATATATATTGTTATTTTATTTTAAATATTTTATTTAGGTTTATTTACTAACTTCTTAGATATTATTTGTATAATTATATATCTATATTAAGAAAAAGTAGTTTTTGAAAAATTTCTGATACAGGGTCTACTAAGTTCTCAGTAGTTTCCTCACCGAGTACTTGGTAAATCATGGCAGAAAATATATTTTTCTAAATTCCAAAAATTAATATATATAATTATGTATTGTTTCTTTCAAATTAGGACTTTGATTATAATATAATAGTATATTATATAGTTTTAGTAGCTTCTCATAAAGAAAAAAGAATTTTATGAAATTTTCATAAATATCAAATCCTTTTCAACTAGGGAAATTTTTGGACTAAATCTAATTACCATTTCAATATTTTTCATTCTAATGATTTCTATTCCAGATTCCTGCTATAAATTGAGTCATTCCTCTTTTAGTAAGGACTTGGATCTAAAGTTATAAATATAGGGTCTCTTCCCTTCATCTTTTCACAATATTTCACCCTTGTTAAAGAGAGAAAATAGTAGGAATCCATTCTTTTATTAAATCCATGGTAGTCAAAAGCAAAGACTTGTTAGCCACTTATAAGCTTGCATGCGAACGTGTGTTTTATGTGGATGGATATTTGGAGCCGGCAATCAAGAAGACGATGGCTAAGCTAGAAGAATGGATGTTAACTCCATTGATAACTCCAAAATCCGACATCATGTTTCCCGATGTGGTGAGAGATTTCTATCAAAATATGCGCTTTGAAAGTAGAAAGAATGGTGAGATTCTACGCACCACTATGCAAGGAGGTACGAGGAGTATTGAAGTTTACCCTGAAACAATAGCTGTGGCATGGGGAATTCCACATATCCTTCTTTTCATCGAATGGTTATAGAGGTTTATGATTACTATAAACTGGCTTCATATGATCGCATAATACCTAGGGCTATTCTTGACCCTGAATTGTAGTTTCTTAATACTTTGCTGGCTAAGCTAGTATACCCTTCAAATTGGAAGGATAAATGCGACTACGAGGCGATAGATACTTTCCATCGATTTCGAACAAGGCATTGGGTGTCTATTCCTTTGGTTATTTACGAGCACATGGTGAATCATTGGAGATGGTTAGTCCCCACACCATGTTCATGGGCTAAATATTGGAGATTACCTTTCCCATTCTTGATAAGCCATGATTACTAAGCAATTGGGGGGTAATTTTATGCCACCGATGGGAGCTGAGATAATGTATGTAAATGATTACAACCATTGGAAATTTATGGATTTATTCACCCATGAAGAGAAGAGTTGGTGGTGAAGCTATCAACAAGATTTATTTGAGAAAGAATACAAAACACAAGAAGAGGAAAACACTAAGATGAACAAAAGTGGCTGGTAGAATGGAATAGAAGAAAAATTCGTAGGAATAGGGAATGGATGTAGAATTCTTTGAGTATTTTGTTATTTTACTTGTCTTTTTATTATTTTCCTACCAAATCCGTTTAGGATTGGTCCATGTTTTGAATTTATTTTATTTTATTTTTCTGCAATTTATTTTTAGGATTGTAGGCCCGTAAATCCAAATCACGAGTGATTTTATTAGTAAAATTCCATTCCCTTGAAAAGTATGATTCATGTTTTATATTTTTGTTTATTTAATTATTATCTCTCTATTGGATATGATCTTGGATGTTTCATAATGTGTTATTTTTGAATAGATCATCCAAAGCAAGTTTGGGGGAGATATGCGCCATACACCAAAGCAACCGAAAGTACATCAGGACATGGTCCGCTTTAAGTTTGGGGGGGAGGAATTAGTTATTTTATGCTTTAAGTGAATGAGAAAAATAAAAATATTGAAAAATTTGAATTTTTTTATTAAGTTCTTTATTCGAAATATGTGATTGAGATTTGATATGAGTTGATTTGTGTACATGTTATGACTAGAAAAGTATTATGTATCAACTACCCTGCTCATAAGTATGTAATAATTTGATTAAATTGAATTTTAAGATGTGGTCCACATGAATGAATAAATGAGTGAAATTGAAACCGAAAAGGATAGTCTTGGCCTATAAAATACACACACACATTCTTTATGGAACAACTAGTTGAGCTTTGACTATGTAAGTTAAAAAAATAGTTTTGTTTCAATGACAAGGGGAGTAGTAAAAGAATAAAAGAAAAAATATAAATAAGTAGTATGGAAAAAATAAAAATATGAAAAAATAATAAAAATGCAAAAAGTAGTTCTTCGATCTAAGTAACCGGGCCTTGGTATCACCAATATCATTGTTCATGTAAAAAGGGGAGAAAACTAATGAGCATAAAATCCCATGGAAGAAGCTCAGGCCCAGTTGGTTGAGACTAAAAATCCTCATTGGAAAGTCCGGAGACTTAGAAAGACAAAAAGTGATAAAATTATATATATATATATATATATATATATATATATATATATATATATATATATATATATTGAAGTTGTGTCATGGAAAAACTTGATCAATGAAATAGGAGATTAGTGTAGTAGATTGGTCTTTGAACCCCTCCATCATCTCTCATCAAGGCAGAACTTATTACCGTTAGGGAGATGGCCAAGTATAGCAGAAGTTGTTCTCCTGGTACTGCTCGTGACAACAGGGGAGGAGAAGAGAGATAAATATTTAAATCTATGAATGCTTGCTCGAATTCAGGGGTCCATTCGAAGGCTTTTTTGAGCACCCTGAAGAATGGGAGACATCTGTTAGTGGCTCGAAAAATTAATCTATTGAGGGGAGCCACCTTCCCCATCAGCCACTGCACGTCTTTGGTTGACCTGGGAGACTTCATATCCAGGATGGCCTAGATTTTCTTTGGGTTGGCCTCAATGCCCCTTTTACTGACCATAAACCCCATAAACTTTCTCGACGATACACCGAAAACATATTTGGTTGGGTTGAGGCGCATCTAGTGCTTTCTAAGCACCTCGAAGGCTTATTCGAGGTCCACCAGATGGTCCTTCTTCTTGACACTCTTCACTAACATGTCATCCACATAGACTTCCATGTTCCATCCAATCTGATTTTTAAACATGTTGTTGACCAATCTCTGGAAGGTTGCACCGACATTCTTCAACCCAAAGGGCATTACTCTGTAGCAGTATATGCCTCAATTGGTGATAAAAGAGGTATTTTCACAGTCAAAGGGATGCATAGCGATCTGATTATACCCTAAATATGTGATGAGACAATAATAATTGATATTCTGGGTGTCAATATACCTCTTGTTAGTCTTTTTATTCTATTAATTTGGTATTTTTATCCGAGTTATGTGTTAAGCATGTTTTCAGGGCCTTAATGCAAAAATGAGTTAATTCTGGGTTTTTAGCAAATATGCCTGATACGGAGCAACACTTAGAAGATATTCGCATTCAAATCAGTAAGGTACAAGTCAGTAAAGCAGAATACAAGTGGCGGAAGCAAGGAAATTCGCATATTAAATAAATAATAAAATTCAGGAGCCACTGATCGATCGGTGGATCCTTCGATCATTCGGAAATCGCCGTCTTGGAATATGTGCGAAACTATATTGTAGAATTTTGACTTTGTGTACAAGTATATCAAGGGGCAGAATCGTCTATTCAACGCCATTTCTTAGTCCCTAATTTCTTTTAGAGTG
The DNA here is from genome assembly GCA_963922005.1 of Cornus suecica. Taxonomy (NCBI): domain Eukaryota; kingdom Viridiplantae; phylum Streptophyta; class Magnoliopsida; order Cornales; family Cornaceae; genus Cornus; species Cornus suecica. The sequence goes on from OY998241.1 coordinate 29,577,908, forward strand.
CGAGCAAGAAACATGTCATATCTGCAACAACTTTTGTCTATAAATACAGGTGGATTTCATGGAGAGAAATAATCTTTTGACATCTTTAGATACGTCTTTTGATATCTGTATTCAGAAAAAGCTTCTCTCTTTGAGAAATGCTCCCTTCCTTAAGAACTCAAGAACCAACCATCCAATCATGAAGATGGTGGCTACATCAACAATGAAGTCTCTTCTTTCCATGAGCGGCTAGTCGGTATCTAGGGTTTCCAACAAAACCCTAGCCGAGTAATATAGTCTTTTATTTATTTTTGTTACAAATGGGAGAATCTGATGAAGGGCACTTATCTGATGATTATGTAGTGAGAGACCGACCAAGACCACCTACATAAGATTTATTTATTAATTATTTACTTAAGCTGAGATTGAATTAATGATTTATATTGAACAACCATGTTTTTACTAAGGGCAAGAAATCCAGGTTTAAATAATGGTTTCTACATAATGGTACTTATTTGGCATGATAAAGTCTTAGGTTTACACACTCCATGCTTAGATAAGATGATTGTTAGCGTTCCTTTTAATTTCATATTTTAGGAGTAGTTGTAGTATAAATGCATAAAACAATCATACTAATCGCAGATGGATTGTAGCGAATACGGACCGATTGCATCCTTTTTGGGACTAGGCAACTGCTTGTAGCGTTACTAGTCTGATTCATATAAGTTGTACAACCCTCTTGCAATAATATAATTAAAGGAATACATTATAAGGCTAGTGGTGGAGTTGGAATTCAACCTTACACTTGTTTATCTTGAGTGAAACCAAAAACAATTATCTTTACTTTATTTTATGTTTAGTAGTTTAATCAAACAAATCAATCAAACAAATTTTATAAATATAATTCAATTTGTTACTTTATAATTATTTGAAATACGACTTTAATCTTTGTGGTTCGATACCCTCTTTACTTAACTATACTATATACTACTTGCGTACTTGCGACTGAGAGGTTAAAACTAGATCGTGTTAATTCCTTATTTTAAAATTATTATTTTCACACGTCTGGAACCAATCACAAGTTTTTTGCGCCGTTGCCGGGGATCAAACGAACATTTCAGATTATTATATTGAAGTTCTTTGAATTATTGTATCAATTTTAATTTTTCTTTTTAATTTTTTGCATTTCTTTCTTAGGAACAACTTCTATCGAAATGACAAAATTTTCCAGAAAACTCATGGATATCAGTTCCTGATCGATCCACTCCTTCAGCGATCGTTCGGTAAGTTCTAAATATCGATCGAAGAACTCTCCGATCGTTCGGTAATAACCCAGATCTATCGGTTGACTTTGGGATCGATCTAATTACTGTGTTCGTACAAAAATGTTGATAACAGAAAAGATACTGTATCCTCATATCATATCAGTATCAGAAAAAAAATTAGAATATAATCTTTTCCGAAAATAATTAAATATTTAGAATTTAAACAGATTTGTTTACATTTATATTTTATTGACATAGTATAAAATAAAAAAAATAAATAAAAAATAAAAATAAAAATATATAATAATAAATAAAAATATATAATATAAATAATAATTTATTAATTTAAATCTCTTATTCAACTATTGCAATTCAATGCTTATTTATTTAATATTATTATTGATTGTTTATGCTTGGACATCGTTCAGTGAATAGTCCCCTTGAGGCTTTTGAACCTGAAATTGATCGTACGTACTGAATAAATAAAATAAATAATTTATTAAATAATATAAATAACTTAAACATAGGTAAAAATGTAGTCGCGACACTGGCCGCAATTTTTAAAGAATTTTATATTCCTCAAGATTATACGTCACCTTTAGAAATCTCACTACCTGATGGAGCGGAAGATTTTGAAATGAAACCAACAATAATTAATATGTTATCTAAATTTCATGAAAATGCTCATGAAGACCCTTATCAACATATAGATGAATTTTTAGAGGTCTGTTCTACCATACATATGAGAGGACAAACTGACGAGGAGTTTAAAACTCCATTATTCTCTCATTCCCTAAAAGATAAAGCTAAAGTATGGTACTGAACCATACCAACTAGTATTAAAACTAATTGGAAGAAACTTGAAAAAGAAGTTTTGCATAAATTCTTCCCTGTAGGAAAAACTCATGAAACTAGATGAAATATTTTAATGTTTACACAATTACCTGGAGAGTAATTCTATTAAACGTGTGAGCGATTTAACAAAATATTACGACAATGCCGTCACCACAGATTACCAACACATGAGCTAGTCCATAGTTTCTATATAGGATTAGGGGAAGGGCATAAAAATACAGTTGATGAAGCTTGTGGAGGTACCTTTACATAGAAACCCGTAGACTTTTTATGGAATCTTTTAAAAAATCCTAGTGAAGATTCCCGTCAAAATATGTCGGACATTAGAGCATCTTGAACTATCCTATCTAATCCTAAAAGAATGGATAGTGCATTTGAAATTAGTCAGATAAACAAAGTAACCTCAAAAGTAGATGAGCTAAATAAAAAGTTTGATCTATTAATGAGAAATACTCAATCCAATCCTATCATAGAAGTCTATTCCGTGCGCGCTAATCCTTCACACTTTGCTAATAATTGTCCTTATATACAATAAGAGTCAGAATTTATCACTGAGGATGTTAACGCTACTTTTACCAACCCGAATAACAATCCGTTCTCAAATACTTATAATCCAGGTTGGCGAAACCATTCTAACTTTTCTACAAGACTCAAAATAATACCTTTAACCAAAGTCCTAATCAACTAACTAACCAACTTTGCCCATTTAACCAAAACCCTACACAACAACCAAATCAATTCCGACCATTTAACCAAAACCCTAACTAGCAACCCTTTAGAAATCCAAATAATACACAACCTATGAGGTCACCTGGTTTTGAACAAGAAATCAGGAGTGTCTTAAACGAATTAAAAAATGCTACGCAACTCCTACATACACATTCCCAATCTATTTATAAACTAGAAACCCAAATTGGGCAAATAACTAATTTTATGAATTAAAGGGAAGAAGGAAAATTGTCAAGTCAACCATTAACAAACCCTAAAAGGCAACATATGATAGAACATGTAATTCTTGTAGGAGAACGAGCCATTGACACTATTCAAGCAATAACCACTCTTAGAAGTGGAAAAATCATAGATAACAAGGTTGAAGAGCAATTTGAAGAAACAAAATAATGAAGAAATAAATAAAGAAAAGGAAAAATAACTTGTGTTTGATGAATTGATCTCTAAAGGAAAACAACCTATTAAAGAAACACAGAGTAATATATACCCCTCAAAGAAATAGGAAAAATAAGCTATAAACCAAAAACACATTTTCCACAACGCTTAAAAGATCATGTCCCTTATGGTAAACAAGGAGAAGAGATTCAAGAAATGTTCGAAACTTTCCAACAAGTGAAAATCAATCTTCCTCTTCTTGATGCTATTAAGAAAGTTCCTAGTTATGCTAAATTTTTAAAAGACTTGTGTACACAAAAAAGGAAGAACCGAACTCACAATACTAAGAAAATAGTACTAACCAATCATGTGAGTTCAATAATATCAAACACTACTCCTCGAAAAATGTAAAGATCCTAGAGCTCCAACTATTTCCTGTATAATAGAAGATCAAGAAATTAAAAAAACTCTTCTTGATTTAGGAGCTAATGTTAATCTGCTACCTTACTCAATTTATCAACAACTAGGCTTAGGAAATTTAACTATCACACCTATTATTCTACAACTTGCTGATAGATTAACTAAAACAACTAGAGCAATTGTGGAGGATGTTATTGTTCAAATTGATAAATTCTACTTTCCTGTGGATTTCGTCGTTCTAGATACCGAAACTGTGTACGATCCTACTAAGCAAATACCAGTAATCCTAGGAAGACCTTTCTTAGCAACTGCTAATGCATCTATCAACTGTAGAACGAGGGTTATGGATCTATCCTTTGGAAACATGAAGATGCGGAAGAATGTTTTTGAATCCGGTTATCAGTTAGATAGTAATGGAGAATGTTTTGTGATTAACACACATGATAAAACACTACCAAAGCTGATACCTCAACCAGTAGATAAACCGCCTGAAAATTGTCAAGCATATCAACTAGACATATTTGAAGATAAACAATTACTAAGAGATTACAAGTTAACAAATAAACCTATACCTAAATCCTTGAGTATTTTAGATTTCTATTTTGAGGCGGTACGAAATAAACACATAGTTGAAATAGAAGAAACAAATAGGAAGGAAGTGGTGAAACCAGAACCCACTTTACCAAAATTACATCTACAACCTACAAAAGACCATTATCTTGCAAATCATTCCTCAAAATATGAATGTAGTTTCTTCGAGGATGAACAGTTAGAATTAGCAATCGAGAAAGTTATAGTAGAGCTTAAGAAATGAAGACTAGAAAATCTTTTACAACCTGCTTCATCTATTGCTTATTCTAATTTAGTTCGGGAGTTTTATCAAAATATATATTTAAAAGATCCAAAGATAAGTAAAGTATCACATACTAAACTGCAGGGGCACGAGATATTAATATTCCCTGGCACTATTGCAAGAGCGTGGCGAATTCCCAATAAAATACCCTCGGATATAGAAAATGCTTTCCCAAAAATACCCACTCCAAATCCTACAACTTTTACTATGACTAGAAGAATTTGTGGAGTTAATAACATAAAATTAACTATTGGAGGGATTACAAAAACAAAAATTAAACCTGGACTATGGTTTTTAGATACAATTATTTCAAGACAGGTTGGTCTAATATTTGGTAATATACGAGGGCAATCACTTATTAAAATGCTTTATTATTTAGACAAGGGATATTGGATTTCAATCCCAGATATTATTTACGATCATATGGAAACCTTTTGGGAAAATGTAATAGATTGTGAAATTCCTTTCGATTAGAAATGGAAAATTCTTATTATTTATGATCATATAGAAACCTTTTGGGAAGCTGTAATAGATTGTGAAATCCCTTTCGATTAGAAATAGAAAATTCCTTTTCCTTTCTTAGTTCAAGCTATGATAAGAGATCAGTTAGGACTCAACTTGAAATTCCATCAGAAACCGGCAATTTTGTTAGTGAAGAATATAATCATTGGAAAACTTTCAATACACTAAGTTACGAAGAGATGGGCTAATGGTGGGAATTTCATTTAAAATTGATTAAATGAAACAAAAATCGTGTTAAGGAAAATAAATTAAAAAATCAAAATATCGCCGAGTCTGTCAATTTGATAGACTTCGAAAATAAACCCGGTTGAACATGATAAAGTTGTCGTGCCATCGACATTAAAAAATGGTCTCGGTCTAAAAGTTCCCTAAGATTTTAGCCGAGTGTAAAAGTTAGGATTTTAATTTTAATTTACTATTCTGATTTATTTATTTCAAAATTTTTTATTTCATCGATCGATCGGTGATCTTACTTTATCAATCGAGTTAGGTAGTTAGCGAAAATTAAATTCCCATATTTATTAGGTTATTTAATAAATTCAATTTATATATTGAAAAATTGCATCATTTTAGAAAATTTAAAAAGATAAAAATATTAGTTAAATCTGAGCCGTTCATCATGCGCCACATGTTACAAATTTAAAATTACTCTTTTTCAACATATTTTGGATAGTTTTGGGATCGATCGAATGTTGATTCGAAATAAGATTTAGCGATCGATCAACCATCATTCGTAGATCAATCTTGTGATTGATCGCTCTTTCCTTCGATCGTTCCCTAGTATCAAGCGATTGATCGATCTTTCTTTCGATCGTTTGATAAGCTACTAGCAATCAATCGCTATCCCTGCGATCGTTCGATTTCTCTTCTCCAACCCTAATCATATATTATTTTTTACCAATGGCCCGATGCCGTAAGCAAACAACAGATACAGGCCCATGCCACAAAAAGAAGTGGGCCGCAACATTAGAGGAGGCACGGGCTACTGTAGCTAGCTATGAAGAAGCCGTTACGCCACGAGCGTGTTTACAATTTTGAGTATTTTCTGACAGAGCCTACCACTTCATGGGCCGTAGGTGAGATTATTGCACGTGGATTGCGATCCATATTATTACACCCTGCGCCAATTATTTATGAAGAGCTACTCTGGCAGTTCTGGTCAGAAATATAAATGAGGATAGAGGGGGATCGGATACGACTACATACGAGTATCTGAGGCTGACAGTTTGAGATCACCCCTCTGACGATATCTTCAGTATGGGGGTTGCCTATTGACTGTTCTTCGGAGGTACGCGAGAGGTACCTAGAGTTGCCGACAACATTGCCATCCACTTGGACAGTGGCAGAGGCATGTTGTGGTGGGAGATGCAGATCACCTTCTTGTACCACCAAGGTGGATTATCCGGAGTGCCTGTGGTTCATTGATGAGGTGCTTCAGGCATAGGTGCACCCGAGGGGGCACAACACTAAGAGGCGTGGATTCTTTCTGATGGCATTATATGCTTTTGAGATGGGTTATTGGATTTTTCTTCCCCATATTATATTTGATCAGATACATTGGGCGATGGGGCAGATGACGAGTCCAAGGGAGGTAGACATTTTTCTGTATGAGATCCTATTTCCTGCTTTGACGATGTAACTTATCTTTCAGGAGGGTATCCGACCTACCCCTGATGATTCTAGCATAGAGGCAGGTGTTTTCTTTACACAGACTGATTGGACATAGTCCTACTCCCACCTCGTCCCTCGTAGAGCAGAGCGTATAGCTGCCCAGGCCGCTGCGCACACCGCCGTGTTAGCTGCTACCCAACCACCTGCATCAGCCTCTGCAGATACAATCACTATTCCCAGGGCTGAGTAGGATAGGTTTAGAGCTTTATTGCTATGGAGAGGATGACAATACTTATAGAGGAAGTACGTACACTTAGAGGTGTGCAGCCTAGACCTCCTCAGGATGACACATCAGGAGATCAGTAGGTAGGAGCGGATAACACGAGAGTGAGTGGTTATTATAGAATTTTTTGTCTTCACCCGTGTCTTCTATTTTTGTTTTACCGAAAATGCCCTATATTTCGGTGTTATTTTGTTTTTTTTTTTCTTAAAAAAGGAGAAGAAATTATATTATCAAAGGCATATCTTTGGAATTTTTGTTTTTGGTTTTTCATTTAAAATTTTGCATTTTTTTTATATATTAAAAGAAAAATAATATAATAATATATAGATATTTCTTATTACATCCAAAATTATTTTTATTTATTTACTCTCTTCTTTAAATAAGTTCGGGGGAGGGCGTTATTAGTATAATTAAATTTAGTATTTTAATATATATTATATATATATATATTTAGTCATATATTCATTCTTAGTTACTGATCGATCGGTAGGTTACTATTTTTCAGAATTTTGAATTTTTGGGAAAATATTAACTTTTTTTTTTTTGGGACCAATATGATCAAAATCCTAATATAAGTTACAAAAATTATGAAATAATTGGTTTGGGAAGGATTGATATTTTCCTATCTAACTTTATATATTCCAATGAATTTATTATATAATATATATTTACTTGGTATCTAAGTTATAAACTTACATTTTTGAACATTTCCTTGTAATAGCAGACCTTAATTTTTCTTATAAATACTACCCTAAGGGTTATTGATTCTTCATCCCTTATAACAACCCTCTAGCAGTCATGGTAGTAAATTCCTTGTCTTCTACTTCCACTTCCACCATAATTAAATATGAGTTGATTTCTTTCAAGATGAGTATAGGGAATCTACCATTGAGAAAGTTAGGAAGCTATTTCAAGACAGAGGCCTTGCCTCACAATTTGTTCCGTCTGTACGTTCCACAAACCCTTCACTAGTTTATGTTTTCTATCGTCTTCTCGACCATATTGATAGACATTTGTATGAAGAGTTGTAAATGAAGGTTCATAATCAAATCATTCAAATGTCAGTTGCAACAATTGAGAGGGCTTGGAATATTCCTAATGAACCTATGGGTGGTGAAAGGTATCTTCCTCGGCCGTATCCTTCTTTTCAAATTATGATCCAAGATATTTGCGATGGTTTCATGGTAGGGCTTGGAATTTTTAATATCCCTAGGGCTAAAGTTGATCCTTGTTTTTGGTTAACTGTGAATTTATTGGGGAGACAAGTTTGTCCGAATGTGCCAAAGGATATATGTGACTATACCCTTGTAAAGTTGGTTTATTGTCTTAAGAATGTGTATTGGATCTATTTTCCGGAAATTATTTTTGACAATATTAGGGCAACTTGGAATATGATTAAGAATGAGGGGGTAAGTCCTGACAATGTTAAGCTACTTTATCCGTTCTTGATTCATGCATTGGTTAAGGATCGGTTGTTCTTGCATTATTTCAAGTTCTAGAATTATGTTGTTTTATTTTCTTGCAATTTTCAATTCCTTGTAGGCCTTTGGCCGAACTATCTCTAATTTTATGTCATCAATAAAAAAAAATTCCATTCCTTCATATTCCTTGTCTGAATGCAATAAATATACTATTATCTTTGTTTTAGTCTTGATTAGAATGCAGATTATGGTACACAACAAGTTTGGGGGAGATTTCGTCACCATTCGGAAATCTTGCTCAATTTAAGTGGTAATATTGTTCTATCCCTGCATTGTTTATGCTTATTATGACAATGAAGACATGGTTCAATTCAAGTTTGGGGGCTCGAATAGTATAAACATGAATATAAGGAATACAAAATTTTTAAGTTTAAAAGAAAAAAAAATAAAGCCGCAGTAGCTACTAGTGGCTACTGTGAAAAACGTGTAGAGTCTTTACCGATCGATCGACATGTGTTGTGATAGTTCGGTAGAAAAAAAAATCTCTTATATATATATAGATATATATGGTGATTTTTCTTGTTACTAACTGACATAAATATAGATATCTATGTAAAATACATATTTATTATATTATTATAAATCTTATTTTTATCTTTACCTATATTTAAACAAATTCTTGATTAGATTTGGGAGTTAATTAGGACATGAGACTAATATAGAAAATAGATGTATGTGATTATTTTCTATTTTTCTAAATAATAGTTAAATTAGAAAAGTGGTAAGATGTGGTTCTCCATAAGTGAATAAATTTGGTGAAATTGAAATAAGAAAAGACAATCTTGACCTATAAGCACCTACACATGATCTTTATAGTTTCATTTATGAGCATATAAGGTATTATCTCCAATGTATATACTGAAGAAAAAAAAATAGATATATATATACAAGTACGTAAACATTCTTCTCAAGATACACTCAAAAAATAAAAAAAGAGGAGAACGACGTACTAAAAAGAAAAGATAGAGTGGAAAAAGCAAATAGGAAAAGAAAGCCTTCTCCAAGAATAGAAAGGATTTTTTTATATATATATATATGAAAGGAAAAAGCAAAAAGAGAGAGGAAAGTCCTCTCCAAGGAAAAAAAAAATATATACCTATATATATGGAGATATACTATAAATGGGAGTAAATGTGCTATAAAGAAAGTTCACAGAACACGGAGGATTGTTGGCTCTAGAAGTAAAGATTAACTAAGTTTATGTTGGCCTTGAAATTCTATTTCGGATAATAATTCTTATTTTGATATTAACAAAACATTTAAAGCGTGTTTGATACTAATATAACTTTGAGCTAAGTGTTTCAGCAAGAACATGAAAATGATTCGGAAAGAATACAAACACAAAAAACGATAAGCGACAAAGAAATTCAAGCGCAAAACCAGAAAAGGACAAAATGGTCAACAGAGGCGAAAGCTGGAGACTCAAGACTCGAGGTAGATAGGTCGGTGTGTGAATATTGTAACAAGGTATTCTACGCGTTGATTGGTCCTATAAGCTCAAGTGATTAAAGAACCGAACTCAAAATGGGACAAAAACAAACTTTGAATCAAAATCTTTGAGTCACCTAGTTGACTGGCCAAGCAATGGCAGCCGACTGGCTGTGACCCATTCGACTGGCCAAGGGCCCAGCCGACTTGGATGAAATAGAAAGTTATAATATTTTTTGATTGCCTAAGGCAGTCGACTGGCCTGTCCAAGGCAGTCGACTAGCTCTTGAGGTAGTCGACTAGCCATAGCCGTTGGGAAAAATATTTTAAAATACAGCTTGGAGGCTGTCGACTGGGTGCTTCAGTATTTTAAGGAAAAGTAAATCTGAAAAATATTTTTGCCCATCACTTTCATATCTTCAGTGTTTATTCTTACTACTTTTCATATCTCACTTTCCTATTCTCCTAGAGTGAGATTCACTCTCCAAACCCTAGTGCTTCACTATATATAGAGTGAGATATGGGATTGAAAGATAAGTTCTAGTGTGAGAAATTTTTCTGAAAAATCTTCATATCTTATTTTCTCTTTAGCACTCTTTGAAAAGTCTTTTGAAAGTAAGAAGCAAGAAATCTCGTTTTTCACTCAAATCATTTGAAGATTTAAACTTTAGCTCTTTGCTTATTTTCTCATTGAATTTGTCCTTTGAGAATATACATCTAGAGTTCTTGAAATATCACCTAAAAACACTTGAGCTTATATTGATCTATCTTCCATAAAAACCTTAGGGTTTTTGAGTGTTTTTGACTCTTGAGTGATATATTGATTGCATACACAAATTTGTGATCCTGGGTAAGTGAAGCCCATTGTTTCGAGGGAGGATTGTTCTCTTGATTGTGTGACGAGTTAGTTAGCTCGTGTGTAAAGGTTTAGCTATTCCACATATTGAAGGAAGAGCCATAGTGTGAGGATTGACAAAGTCTCAAGAAAGGGGATTCTTTGAGCCGAGAACTAGGAGTTACCGAACCTCGTAAAAATCACAGTGCCAATCTCTCTATCTCTATCTCGTTATTTTGTTATCTTGCATGCTTAATTAATCTTGTGATAAATAGCTTGATAAATTAAATTACGTCTTTCATTGAAAAGTCACTTGTTTAACAAATTTAGGAGAATTATGGATATTGCTAGTAATTGTTAAAAAAAAGTTAACGATTGTTTTAAAACCCTATTCACCCCCCTATAGGGACAATTAGTGACTAACAATTGGTATCAGAGCCTAATCTCTAATTATTTTAGACTTAACCGTCTTAGAGAACGATCATGGCCTCAAATGTAGTCACTCACATAGAAGAACAATCCAACAATAGGCCCCCATGGTTTGATGGTTCAAACTATAGTTATTGGAAGACTAGAATGGTAGATTTTCTTCAAGCTATTGATTATCAAATTTGGTAAGTTATTGTTGATGGACCTTTTACTATAACCAAAGTGGTAGATGGAAAAAAAATCCCTAAATTGCCAAACGAATGGGATAATGATGAGCGTAGGCTTATGTCGTTTAATGCCAAAGCGAAGGTAAATCTAAATTGTGCCTTAAGTCCAAATGAATTTAATTATGTTTCTACTTGCTCCACGACCAAAGAAATGTGGGATAAACTAGAAGTAACTTATGAAGGTACCACTCAAGTTCGAGAATCTAAAATTGATATACTCATGCATGAATATGAATTATTTGCTATGAAGGAAGATGAAAATATCAATTCTATGATGTCTCGTTTCACTAATATTTTGAATGGACTAAAGCATCTTGGTAGAATTATTCCTAGATCCGATGCGGCACGCAAAGTCCTTAGAAGCCTTCCGGTCAAATGGGATGCAAAAGTGACGGCAATAAAAGAAGCACATGATCTTAGCATAATGAGCCTTGATGAGATTTTTGGGTCTCTTCTCACTTGGGAAATCACCTTAAAATCTCGTGAAGAAGACACCAAGCGTAGAAAAGGTATAACCTTGCAAGCCTCTACCAAAATTGAAGCAAATGAGCAAATTGAAGAAGAGATAGATGAAGACATTGCCTTGATCACCCAAAGATTTAAGATATTTTTTCAAAGAAAGAAGGCTGACATCGGGAGATTCATAAGGAGAAATGAGCCAAGAGGCGAGTCTAGCAAGAGGGAGCCTCTAACTTGCTTCAATTGTGGAAAACCGGGGCACTATAGAAGTGAGTGTTTCAAGCTCAAAAAGGAGAACGAGAAAAGGCCAAACAAGATGGCCATGAATGATACATGGGATGACTATGACTCTTGTGATTCGGATGATGAAGAAAATGGTGAGGAAATAGAAAATCTTTGCCTCATGGCAAATGAGGATGAAGTACATTTAAGTTCACAAGTATTAGATAAATAAAAAATATCATATGATGAGCTCCTATTCTCCTATAATGAATTGAAAGATGCATTTGAAGAATTGCATGATGATTTTGAAAGATTAGCTAGTAAACACATTTTACTTAAGTTAACAAAATCTTCATGTAGTCCTACTTGCTCCACCGTAGTTGATTCAAATATAACGGATAACAAAAGCATTGAGATAGAAAAGGAAAATGTTTTATTGAAAAGGACTATAGATGATCAAATAAACATCTTAGCAAAATTCATAAAAGTAAAAGAAAATTTGAGTATTATGCTAGGAAGACAAAGAAGATCATTTGATAAAAGTGGTTTAGGGTATGGTGTTTTTAACAAAGATGCACTTATATTGAAAAAGAGAAAATCATTAAGGCATACTTTTTCAAAACAATTATCTCACACACCCTTAAATGATCATAAACATGTTACATGTTATTATTGTAAGAAAAATGGTCATAAGACAAATGTATGTTTTCTAAGAAAGAAGAAAGTTGTCTCAAAAATGTTTTGGGTTCCAAAAGGAACCATTGCATGTCTATGTACAAAGGGAAATGTTGTAACAAAAACGTTTTGGGTTTCAAAAGGAACTATTGCATCTCTCTCTAACCTTAGTGGACCCAAAATAGAGTGGGTACCAATGAACGTTACTTAAATTTGTTTTGTAGGTATGCTTGAAGTCCGTCTCAAGAGAAAGATGGTTTATTGATAGCGGATGCTCTAGGCATATAACGGGAGACAAATTAAAATTCATGTCTTTAAAATCATATGAAGGAGGGAACGTTACTTTTGGAGACAACTCTAAAGGAAAGATTATTGGAATTGGCTCCATCAATATATCTTTCTCTCTATCTATAGATAATGTGATTTTAGTTGATGGTTTGAAGCATAAATTGTTTAGCATTAGTCAATTAGGTGACAAAAGTTATGATGTTATTTTTAGGTCAAATGCATGCATAGTTGAGAAAAATGGAAAACAATTGTTCAATGCTAAAAGAAACAGAAATTTATATACTATGTTGCTTTGTGAATTGCATGAATAAGATGTTAAGTGTTTTTGTCACATCTAGCAAAAATAGTTGGTTATGGCATAGACGCTTAGGACATGCTAGTATGGACCTCATTCATCGTTTATCTAAAAATGAGTTATTCAAAGGCCTCCCGAAGACTAATTTTTCAAAAGATAAAGTATGTAGTGCGTGTCAAATAGGTAAGCAAGTAAAATTCTATTTCAAAAGAAAGAAAGACATTATGACTTCTAGACCATTAGAGCTACTTCACATGGACCTTTTTGGTCCGAAGAGAACGACTAGTTTAGCCGGGAAACTCTATGTACTTGTGATAGTTGATGACTACTCTAGATTTACTTGGGTTCACTTTTGTCACGCCCCAAATTCCTAGGACTCCGAAACCCGAGCCTAAGAGCTATGGGAGTGATTGCGGAAGTAAAAAGAAATGAGAACCAACGAAATTCAATCATCAAATACCCACGAAAGGGTAAAATGATCTGATACCACGCTGTCACGCCCCTAAGATTCCCGAAACTCAAATCTAGAGAATCAGCGAATCTCCAAGGGATGACGCTAGTCAAGCGACTACTAGAGTCAACAACAACAAAGAGACACATGGAATAACAATAAAAATATACTCCATGTCAAGTAGAATGCTAGAAACTCACTAGCATCCTCCAATACCAACTGACACGCTCCTAAATTCCTAAGACTCCTGAACAGGGACATCCGAGGAATCCATAAAACATATGGGTTAATGGTAGAAATGGTATATTTAATACCCAAATGGATAATAAACAAAGCAGCGGAATCTAACGAAAATCCGGCAGAGTTCCGTTTGTAAATGGAACATCCGGACAACAACCACAACACAAGAACCTACCAATAGCAATTCAATAATCACAATGGCTTCCAAGCCCCACATTCATCAATCCTACTAGGGCCGAGATAATGGAAAGAAACCAAAACCCCTCCAAACCCTCTAATAATCAACAGAGCCACAAATGCTCGAATAAGATACAGTAAAGCACCTAGCTGTGCAGAATAGATACAATAACCATCAGAAAGAATAAATACAGGAACTAAAGAATACATCAACAGGGATATACCAACAGACTGGCTCCCAAAAGAAAATACATAACAATCCCATAACAATGGGTAGAGAAGCTGAAAGTGGATACCTATCGTCCCCAAACCCAGTCGTGTTGCAACCGTAACCGCATCACCCAACGCAACTTCAAAACCTGTAACAAGGAAACAAAAGGAAGCTGCCGTTGCACTGCATCCTGCTCATAGCCGTATAATTCCTGCAACCTGGCGTGGAATACCAGGGGGCGAATGAAATTCCCCTGTGAGCAAATAAGCTCAGTGGGAAAAGATATCCTAACTACCACATCCTCTGATAGTTTAGGTAAAGCTAAACCGTCTAATAAGATATAAATATAGCCCAACTAGTCCCATCCACGCAAACGCAAGTCAACACGCTCATATACTATCGTAAACGAGTATACATAAGTATATAGGGAATATATATATATATATATATATATACACATATATATATATATATATAAATACACAACATGAGTCTCTAAAACTCGTACTCCAAGTACCCAACACCAGTAGTCTACACTACTCTCACCAACGTGCACTAGGTACACGATACTAAGGTCCAGTCTAACAAATCACCAATTACTCACAACACAATTCAGAAGATCCAACCGAGGAGATCACACTCACCTCTAATATCCACAAGGAAACAAAATCCACCAATAGTACCAAGGAAGGCTCAAATCCTACACCCCGATAACACAGGAAGGAAAATACCCACGTTCTTGCGTACTAACACAATCATCATCAATATATATGTATATAACAAACCTCATTCCATTTCTAGAGAAAATACACCTCTCAAGTACTGGGTAACTTCAATTATATCACTTCCTCAATACCATGAATCACATCACCACATTAACCTCATAACACTATCATCAATGGGTCAATCACATCACTAACACTCTCACTGTAGGTGAGGAAAACCACACAATCAAGTCACTATGAGTAGACGAACTCAACTCACGAGAACGACCACCTAAAGGTCACCAAAACAAGGCAAAGGGAAGGAATTTCCAATGCTAACCAACAGCTAACCAAGACAACAACGTCAAGGTTAAGAATACCCGAACAAGGAAGAACACCACAAGTGAACAAGGAAAGAACACCAAAAGTGAACAAGGAAACCAAAAACGAATGGCGGAGAGTGGGAGTAATAAAAAGATGAATCCCAGAGATTCAATAGTTTTTAAGAAAAAGGTTTTCAAACTCGAACCAATCCATTCGGTATCCATGCCCCTAACGTAAGAAAAACTCCTATCACCTAGGTGGTGACATCAACAACCAAGAAGAAGTGAGAGGCAACACTATATGTGTGCACTGAACAACACCAAGCCTCATAACCGAGACTTAGAATGATCCGAAGAAAAGGTGAAACAAGAAACCACCTTTCAAAATACTACAAGTCGATATTTTGAGAAAGAAATCTCAAAATCTCAGAATCTCGAGACAAGTGACAAGATAGTTTTCTTTTAGAAAATTACACAATAAAAATGACCGTCTTGCCCCCGGTCTCCGTCAATTGCCATCACCAGCTTTTAAAGTTGAAATCATTTTAAAGAAAATCCCAAGATCATTTTATAAAGTGTCAAAACTTTTCATTTTTACGGGGGTAGGCGAAAACGAGTTTTTCCTTTTAAATACAAAGAGTTTATTTAAAAACATTAGAAAACACCGTTTTCGAAATGACAGCCAAACAAGAGGGAACATAACTCCACAGATTTCTATAATGTCCGATAGGACAAGGAAAGGACGAACAACACGTTGGACTCACGGAAGACAAATATCCGTTCCAACTCCACCAACTTAAATGACACCACAAGGAAGAGGTTCGGCACCATACCGTAACCAACGACTCAAGGAATGACATACAAGTCAACGACTACGTGCTAGTGTACAAAACACAGTACAAGGAATGCTTAGGGAAATGAACTAAGCATGAGGAACCACCCTACAGTACTCCAAGTACTTAATGAAATCACTTCAATCATAACCTCTACCCATTCCTAAAAAGAATGAAAAACACTTAAGGGTCTATACTACCCCATCCACTAAGACCACAATCACATCAACCACCTTATCTAAGGCCTCAATTACAATTGATACTAAATCAATTACTGATCTCAAATCTCTAAGGATATCACACAACTAACTACAACCACAAAACAATTAACAGTCCTCTCTAAAGCCTCAACTCAACCTCAATTCTACAATCCATCTCTAACTTCAACTAATCACAACCACAAGACTACTAACCACATCTCTGAGGCTACGAACCACAATCTCTAAGGCCTCAACTCAAGGTCAAGCCTACGGTCCACCACTAGCCTCAATTAGCCACATAGATCACTATGCCAATACATAACCTCCCCTACGGGCACAAAGTATACAACACAAGTATAAGGATATACGCCTCGTTTATACTTTAATAATTACTGCTTTTAATTCCCGTTTTCACATTTATCACTTTCAACTGAGCATTTTATAAAATGAATTCATTTTGCATATTCATAAATAATCATGCTCCAACATATATATATACATATCAATAAATCACATGATGATATGCAACGCATCGTACTCACAGACCGCCTATGGTACACACACACAAAAACACACCCTACCAAAGGGTCTCGGATCATTCTCCACCATTCCCCTAAGTCTGCAGGCTCACTAGGGAATGTGGACTCATCGTACCGTTCTTCCCAAGTGCTTTTGACACTTCACACTTTTAACCAAGGAAGACGTCCTCCACGACGCGGTCGTGCGCATAGGCTTTGGACGATATGTCCTCCCCCTATCATCTGCGTTTCTCAGCTTTTTAGTTCTGTGGGAGCAAGAAGCACCCCCTGGCCAGTTGTTTCGACGATCCAAACACAAACATCTACTCGTGCACCACGCACAAAGGAAGTAGACCACACCAAATGAATCTCTGCAAATGGTGAACACATGCACTACATGCACCAACACCCATGTCTCACAATACATGGTGTACACAAATAAATCATGTCCAACATAAATATGTAATGCACCATATTTATAAAAATACCCACATGGTAATATCAACATAAATCTCAAATCTCTGTACATGCTTTTAAAAATATATTAAAGCATTTAAATCGTGAGAAAATAGATTCATGTTCTAAACAATATATTTTCTTTAATTCTTTAGAAAATATTTCAATTTCAATTAACATGTCTTTTTAAAATAATTTACACAGATCATCCACGTAATAAAAGGGGACCTAGAATAGCGTCTAAGTCTCTCACGTCCAACGTTTACAAAATCTTCTAGCTAATTTAATTCTCAAGAGAATTTCTAAGCCGCATATTCCTATTCAATTAAAATAGGAATTAATATAATCACATAGGGAATAATTTAATTAATTTTCTTAAATTAATCCCTAAGTCCAATTCCGATTCTAAACGAATTATAGATATTTAAATTAGCGATTTAAAATATCTATATTAAATTAAATAAGGGTTTTACACCCCTAAACTACTTCAATAATGCGGAGTGAGAAATATAATTTCCCACCTAATTATACGTTACCGAACAGTCCGAAACAGCACAGTGTCGGCGCCCGAATATGAAGCCCGCCGACCAAAATCGTCCAAAAACTATTTCGAATATATCGAAATGTCCGTCTCGACAACCTATACGATATATACGAAGCCCATTAATAATCGGTTAATTAATTGGGTTAAATCTAAAATACCCCAAACGAAAACTATAACCTATAAATGCGATTTCCGGGCAAATCGTTCAACGTAAAATCACGAAATTAATATATGACTAATACTACGTAGGTACGAAACTACTCACCGAAAAGCAGCTCAAACCGATCACCGGAAGGTCGCCGAAAAATTGGCCGAAGCCTGGCCGAACCACCCCTACCGTGCGGACTGCTCCGCCCCTGCACGACCAGCCGCTGCTACATGCTCCTCCGTGCAAGCCGCCACCAGCCACGGTCGCCGTCCACCACCATCGCCCGCTCCAGGTCGCCGACCCTAGCTCCAGCCGTCTCTGCTACCAGCTGCAACCACCAGCCGCGCCTCCCTCCGGCCGGCTTTCTCTCTCAACTGCAATCCCTCTCTCTCTGTGTCTGTTGCCGACGATAATGAGGATGGAGGCGTGAGGGATGTATGTTTGTGTATCGTGTAGAGAAGAAGAAGAAGGGAGCAGATAGCTTGCGTGAAGAGTGTGGGAGCAGGTCGTCTGTCTTTCACACTTATACAGATATATGTGCAGAAATTGCGAAAGTAACTCCCCAAACATCCGAAATTACGAAATAACCCCCACTTCAATATATATATATATAATTAAATATATATATATATATATAATAAATCCCAACACTATATATATATATTTAACTGTAATTAAATATATATATATAAACCATAAATTCCAATAATTATCGGGAACGTCCAAACGTGATTTCGTAAGCCCGAAATAATAACGGAACGCCAATTAAATATACCGGGTTAGGAATCCAAATGTCGGAACACTTAAACAAGCCCGATTAATTACAACGTGTCGTCGTCCAGTCAAGACACTAATCATTAAATGTCGAACGATACCACGTAGTCGAGAATAAGAATTCGCGTAGTGTCGTCTAGTCGACTTTAAAACTAAACGCGAAAAATTTACAGGTACCAAATACCAAGAATAAACAATACGTCATAACAAGTGACGTCATTAATGAAATTAAATCAGAATTAATTTCAGATAAAGGAAAATAACACGGGGTGTTACAACTTTCTTGCTCATAAAAATGAAACTCACTCCATTCTTGGTAAATTTTATAGAGTCATTCAAAATGAAAAAGATTTGAAAATCAAGAAAATTAGAAGTGATAGGGATAGAGAATTTGATAATCAAGATCTAGAGAAATTATGTGATGAACTTGGTGTATCTCATAATCTCTCGGCTGCAAGATCTCCTCAACAAAATGGTGTGGTTGAAAGAAATAATAGATCATTGCAAGAAATGGCTAGAACCATGTTAAATGAACACAACCTTCCCCGAAGCCTTTGAGCGGAAGCGGTAAATACCATTTGTCAGTTATCATTTGAATGAATTGAGAAAAACACCTTATGAGTTATGGAATGGTCGAAAGCCCAATATTGGGTATTTCAAGGTGTTTGGTTGTAAATACTTTGCGTTAAATGATAAAGATAACTTGGGAAAGTTCGACTCCAAATCGGATGAAGAAATTTTCTTAGGTTATTCCTCAAGAAGTAGAGCATTTAGAGTCTTTAACAAAAGGACTTTAACCATGGTCGAGTCTATCCATGTTGTTTTTGATGAATCACTACCACTACCATTACCTAAGGTTGACCTAGATGATGATGAAGTTGTAGGGATTGAGGATAACTTATATAACCTTAATATTTTCAACTCATCAAGTAGACAAATGGACACGAGTGAAGTTGGGAATCAATCTAATGATGACTTGACAAACTCAATTCCTAAATCTTGGAGGATTGTACACAACCATCCTCTTGACCAAGTCATAGGTAATCATTCACAAGGTTTTAGCACAAGATCTCAACTTAGAGACTTATGTAATCACATGGCTTTTGTGTCTCAAATTGAACCCAAAAACTTCCATGAAGCTCAATGTGATGATTCTTGGATCATGGCTATGTAAGAGGAGCAAAATCAATTTGAACGTAATCAAGTTTAACATTTAGTTCCTCAACCCACACATCAAACTATAATAGGCATAAAATAGATTTTTCGAAATAAAAATGATGAAAAATGGAGTGATTATTCGAAACAAAGCAAGATTGGTAGCTCAAGGTTACAATCAAGAGGAAGGCATTGACAATGATGAAACTTTTGCATCCGTATCTAGATTAGAAGCAATTAGAATACTTCTTGCATTTGCATTATCTAGAAATTTTACTCTTTATCAAATGGATGTCAAAAGTGCTTTTCTAAATGGAACTATAGATGAAGAAGTGTTTGTGAAACAACCACCCAGTTTTGAAAATGAACTTTTTCCACATCATGTTTACAAATTATCTAAAGCCTTGTACAGTTTAAAGCAAGCTCCCAGAGCTTGGTATTAGAGGCTTAGTGATTTCTTGATTCAAAATGATTTTTCAAAAGAAAAAGTTGATAATACACTCTTTACAAAAACTGTCAAGAATAATTTGTTGCTTATCCAAATATATGTTGACGACATTATATTCAGATCAACAAATGCTTCTCTTTGTAAAGAATTCGCCACAAGTATGCAAAATGAATTTGAAATGAGTATGATGGGTGAGTTGAACTTCTTCTTAGGGTTGCAAATCAAGCAAAGCTTGGATGGCTTATTTGTTAGCCAATCCAAGTACACTAAAGAGTTGCTAAAGCGATTTGGTATGGAGGAAGCCAAAAATGCCATAACTCCTATGAGTACCTCTATTAAGCTAGATAAAGACGAAAATAGAAAATGTGTTGACATCACTAAATATAGAGGTATGATTGGAAGTTTGCTTTACTTAACCGCTAGAAGACCGGGTATAATGTTTAGCGTATGCTTATGTGCTCATTTTCAATCTTGTCCAAAAGAATCTCACTTGTTAGCCGTGAAATGTATTTTTTGCTATCTTAGTGGAATGATTAATTTAGGATTGTGGTATCCACGCGGCACTACACTTGATTTCACTAGTTATTCAGATGTCGATTTTGCGGGATGTAAAGTGGATAGAAAAAGCACAAGCGGTACATGTCACTTTCTAGGACACTCCCTAGTATCATGGTCAAGTAAAAAGCAAAATTCCATTGCTTTTTCTATGGCCGAAGCCGAATACGTTGCGGCCGGTAGTAGTTGTGCTCAAACTCTTTACATTAAGCAACAATTACTTGATTTCGGACTTGTCTTCAATCATGTACCTATTAAATGTGACAATACTAGTGCTATTTGCATCTCTAAGAATCCTATTCAACACTCACGTACCAAGCATATCGAGATTAGGCATCACTTCTTACGTGATCACGTAGCTAAAGGTGACGTTGAATTGGTTTTTATTGACACTAAAAATCAATTAACAGATATTTTCACAAAACCTTTCTCAGACGAACCTTTTTCAAACATTCGTAGAGAAATTGTAATGGCCATGGATTTTGAAGTAATAGCTTAGTTTTCTCAAAACCTCCTCTACTATCTCGGCTTTCAAAATTTTGAAAATTTTTGGAAGGCGAATCGACTGCCTTATAAGGGCCAGTCGACTGGGTGAACCAGAGGGTTTTCACATTTTAAATTTACTTCAGCTAGTCGACTGCCTACCTTTGGCCAGTCTACTGGGTCATGAGCCAGTCGACTGCCTCCATTTGGCTAGTCAACTGCCTCTGCACGAACTCTGTTTAATAACCTCCTTTCTCCTCGTCTTCTCTCCATTCTCACCATGATTTCTCACTTCCCTTCCCTATTTCACGCCATCAATTCACCTCTCATTTATTTCCCCACTTTTCCATGACCTTCACGTATATCTCACCTATACATATATACATCCACACATATATATATACGCCCAATATCATCTTCTCTCCACAAATTCCTCATTCCTCTCTCTCAAAATGTTTCCATTTCTCTTGATTCTCATCTCCCTCATGGCACTCAAGCCCGTGCCCAAAGCTCCTACTCGTAAGTAAACCCGTCGGTGTGGAAGCTCGACTGTTGCACATCCTCCACTATGCCCTGCGCCCCCTGTCCACGAAGAAATTGAATCTGAAGAAGAAATTGGTCCCATGTCCATCTCTGCTCTTCTCGGCAATGTCGAAGACAACATTCATCTTTTCAAGACGAAATTCATTCATCAAAAAATTGCTCGGTGTCGCATTGTGACTCAAACTCTATGCGAAGAGATTGGTGCAAATATGTTCAATCTCTTTCAAAATATGGGTTGGGATTTCTTTGTTTTTCTCAATATTCTTCATTACCCGCGTGCCGTCAAAGCATTCTACATGAATCTGAGAAATCTGTCTCAACCGAGCCCCCCTGCTACCTCTCTCCGCTCCGATGTTGCGGGAAAATCCTTTAACCTCACTGAATCCGTAATCAATGATGTATTTCGACTCCCTCCAGCGGCATTTCCTACCACTGTCCGTCTATTTGGTATTCTTCCAATGAATTCAATTCTTTCGAAGCGGTTCGGGCAATTTCTGTCAACAAAGAGACTACCACAATTGCCAAATTTCCATCTTCCTCGCTTACTCTCGAGGCTCGACTTGTGCACAATATTATCACATACTCCATATCGCCCAAGTTCGGAAGACGGAGTCTTGTGTTGATAATGGAAGCCTTCCTTGTCTTTTGTATCATGACCGGTCGAAAGGTAAATCTAGCCTTCATTTTCATTTCTGCAATCCTTGAGTGCCAGAAGAAGAACAATGTTCTCATCTTTCCCGCATATATTTCTTATCTTCTTGCACGATGCAATGTTCCACTTGATGAAGATCCTTCGGAGCACAACCCTATTTTTCTTGATCGCACTCATCTCAAACATATGCATATTGGAAAAAATACAAATGGGGTGTTGGTCTCTCTAAACGATGCTCCTCCAGCGGACCAAGCCGGTCCCTCCGTTCCTCATCCTGAAGCTCTGACTTCTTCATTTCCTTCACTAGGCAGCTCCTTCGACATTCCTGATTTTGGGTTTGGTGAAAATTCTGAAACTCTCAATCAAATTCTGGAGGTCGTTAAGCGTAATGAGGAAGCCTACAAGAAAATTGTCGAGGACATGAAGCGTCTTGAGGAGAAGGTCGACCGTATCACCACTGCTATGGAAGCTCTTTGCCGTGATCCTCCGCCCTTTTGATGTCGCCAAAGGGGAGAATTTTCGGGTTTTTATGTGTTTGGTTGTAGCTTATTTTTTGCGTAGAATAGGGCGTTGCCTAGCTTGTTTTGCGTTGTTTTTGTTCTTTCCCTATGTTTTATTATCTTGTGTGCCGTTGTAGTAGTAAAACAACATGTATCGAATATTCCAAAACTTAAATGAAAATATTGTTTCTATTATCTTTCAATGCATTACCTCAATGTCTATCAAATTGCAAAATTTATTTCCTAAGGGGGAGCATCGAAATAAAAATGAAAGATGCACACATTAAGGGGGTGTATCACTTGATACTTCGCCAAATATGCGCAAACACTAAATGTTTTGTCAACATCAAAAAGGGGGAGATTGTTGACCGTGAAATTCTATTTCGGACAATAATTCTTATTTTGATATTAACAAAATATTTAAAGCGTGTTTGATACTAATATAACTTTGAGCTAAGTGTTTCAGCAAGAACAGGAAAATGATTTAGAAATAATACAAACACAAAAAACGATAAGCGACAAAGAAATTCAAGCGCAAAAACAGAAAAGGAAAAAATGGTTAATGAGAGGCGAAAGCTGAAGACTCAAGACCCGGGGTAGATAGGTTGGTGTGTGAATATTGTAACAAGGTATTATATGCATTGATTGGTCCTATAAGCTCAAGTGATTAAAGAACCGAACTCAAAACAAGACAAAAACAAACTTTGAATCAAAATCTTTGAGTCACCTAGTCGACTGGCCAAGCATTGGCAACCGATTGGTTGTGACCCAGTCGATAAGCCAAGGGCCTAGCCGACTGGATGAAATAGAGAGTTATAAACTTATTTGATTGCCTGAGGTAGTCGACTGGCTATAGCTGTTGGGAAAAATATTTTAAAATACAGCTTGGAGGTAGTCGACTGGGTGCTTCAGTATTTTAAGGAAAAGAAAATCTGAAAAATATTTTTTTCCCATCACTTAGTGTTTATTCTTGTTATTTTTCAAATCTCACTCTCCTATTCTCCTAGAGTGAGATTCATTCTCCAAACCCTAGTGCTTCACTATATATAGAATGAGATATGGGATTGAAAGACAAATTCTAGAGTGAGAAGTTTTTCTGAAAAATCTTCATCTCTTACTTTCTCTCTAGCACTCTTTGAAAATTCTTTTGAAAGCAAGAAGCAAGAAATCTCGTTTTTCACTCAAATCATTTGAAGATTTAAACTTTAGCTCTTTGCTTATTCTCTCATTGAATTTATCCTTTAAGAATATACATCTAGAGTTCTTGAAATATCACTTAAAAACACTTGAGCTTATATTGATCTATCTTCCATAAAAACCTTAGGATTTTTGAGTGTTTTTTATTCTTGAGTGATATATTGATTGCATACATAAATTTGTGATCTTTAGTAAGTGAAGCCCATTGTTTCAAGGGATGATTGTTCTCTTGATTGTGTGACGAGCTAGTTAGCTTGTGTGTAAAGGTTTAGTTATTCCACCTATTGAAGGAAGAACCATAGTGTGAGGATTGGGAAAGTCTCAAGGAAGGGAATTCTTTGAGCCGAAGACTAGGAGTTACCGATCATCGTAAAAATCACGGTGTCAATCTCTCTATCTCTATCTCCTTATTTTGTTATCTTGCATGCTTAATTAATCTTGTGATAAATAGCTTGATAAATTAAATTAAGTCTTTCATTGAAAACTCACTTGTTTAACAAATTTAGGAGAATTGTGGATATTGCTAGTAATTGTTAAAAGGAACTTAACGATTGTTTTAAAACCCTATTCACCCCCTCTAGGGACAATTATTGACTAACAGTTTAGTCAATAGTGGAGACCATTCTTGACGCTAATCTGAGATAATTATTATTTTGTATAAGTATAATTTATTTACTTGCATTTATTCTATAGATTATATCATTTCCTAGTTAATGAACAAAAATATTCATGAATATGTGCAAATTAAATATTATAAAGAAGTTGTAGGTAGTCTATTTAACCCTCACGAGACTTCAATCGTCCACTAGGATTTTTCCTAGGGGTTTAAAAGGCTTATTACACATGCTAAGTGTAATCGTTCGCCCTCACGAAAGAAAGGGGTTAGTTGTTATTTTTAGATTTAATTATTCTTCATGATTTCTTTTTATTCTTTATCACTAAGGGACTAGCAATGTTTAAGTTTGGGGGCTTGATGAAACCAAAATAGTTGATATTTTGGGCGTTAATATACCTCTTGTCAGTCTCTTTATTTTATTAATTTGATATTTTTATCCGAGTTGTGTGTTAATGTGTTAAGTATGTTTTCAGGGCCTTAATGCAAAAATGAATTAATTCTCGGTATTTTGCAAATATGCCTAATCCAAAGCAACACTTAGAAGATATTCACACTCAAATCAACAAAGTATAAGTCAATAAAGCAGAATACAAGTGGCGGAAGCAAGGAAATTCGCAGATTAAATAAATAATAAAATTCAGGAGCCTCCGATCAATCGGTGGATCCTTCGATCGTTCAAAAATTGCCATATTGGAATCTGTGCGAAACTTTATTGCAGAATTCTGACTTTGTGTACAAGTATATCAAGGGGCAGAATCGTCCATTCAACGTCATTTCTTAGTCTCTAAGTTCTGTTGGAGTGCAAGCAAGAAACATGTCATATTTGCAGCAACTTTTGTCTATAAATACAGGTGAATTTCATGAAGAAAAATAATCTTTTGACATATTTAGATACGTCTTTTGATATCTGTATTCGGAAAAAGCCTCTCTTTGAGAGAGGCTCCCTTCCTCAAGAACTCAAAAACCATCCATCCAATCATGAAGATGGTGGCTACATCTATAATGGAGTCTCCTCTTTCCATGAGCGGCTAGTCGGTATCTAGGGTTTCCAACGAAACCTTAGCCGAGTAATGTAGTCTTTTAATTATTTTTGTTACAAAGGGGGGAATCTGATGAAGGACACTTATATGATGATTATGTAGTGAAAGACCGAAGAAGACCACCTAAATAATATTTATTTATTAATTCTTTGCTTAAGCTGAGATTGAATTAATGATTTATCTTGAACAACCATATTTTTACTAAGGGCAAGAAATCCAAGGTTTAAATAATAGTTTCTACATAATGGTACTTATTTGGCATGATAAACTTTTAAGTTTACACAGTCCATGCTTAGAGAAGATGATTGTTAGCGTGTTTTTTAATTTCATATTTTAGGAGTAGTTGTAGTATAGATGCATACAATAGTCATACTAATCACTGATGGATTGTAGCGAATACGAACCGATTGCATCCTTTTTGGGACTAGGCAACTGCTTGTAGCGTTACTAGTCTGATTCATATAAGTTGTATCGCTCTCTTGCAATAATATAATTAAAGGAATACATTGTAAGGCTAGTGATTGAGTTAGAATTCAACCCTAGACTTATTTATCTTGAATGAAACCAAAAACAATTATCTTTACTTTATTTTATGTTTAGTATTTTAATCAAACAAATCAATCAAACAATTTTTATAAATATAATTCAATTTGCTACTTTATAATTATTTGAAATATGACTTTGATCTCTGTGGTTCGATACCATTTCTACCAAATTATACTATATACTACTCACGTACTTGCGACTGAGAGGTTAAAACTAAATCGTGTTAATTCCTTATTTTTAACACTACTATTTTCACACGTCTGGAACCGATCAATATGCATCCATAAAGCCGAGCAACTCATTTCCCAAAGTAGCTTCTATCAGCATGTTAATTATTAGTAAAGGAAAACTGTCCTTTGGACAGGCTTTATTTAAGTCTGTGAAGTCGACACAGAGCCTCCATTTCCCATTTGATTTCTTCACTAGGATCACATTCGATAACCATTCGGGGTAATGGACTTCTCGAATGAAGTTTGCCTTCAGAAGCTTTTCGACTTATGACATTATGGTTGCATTCCTCTCGGGGGCGAATGTCCTCTTATTCCGCCTTACGGGTTTAACGATAGGATCCACGTTCAGTCGGTGTTGCATAAATCGGGGGTTAATGCCAGACATATCTTCATGTGTCCATGCAGACATGTCTTAGTTCTGCCTTAGGAATTGGATAAGTTGATTTTTAACATCATCGGGGAGCAATGACCCAATGTTTACCTTCTTTTGGTTCTCTCCCTCTTCCAGACTTACCTCCATGAGGTCCTCCACCGGTTTTGGCCACAGAGTGGATTCATCCGAAACTAATTCAAGACCTTCGATGGCGAGTGCCTCCCGTGACCTTTTATCTTTCAGAACGGCTGCATAACATTCTCGCGCCATAGCCTGATCTTCTTTTACCTCTCCCACACCATAATCGGTTGGGAACTTCATTTGCAGGTAATAAATTGAGGTCATTGCTTTTAAAGTATTGAGAGTAGCTCTTCCGAGGATGATATTGTAGGTGGAAGGGAAATCCATTACAAAGAAATCTAACATGATGGTGAGCTATCTTAGCGTGACCCCGATAGTTAAAGGAAGGGTCACTATTCCCAGTGGAAACACATTCTCTCCAGAGAAGCCGACTATAGGTGATTTGGATGTCTTCAACCTCTCTTTTCCTATACCCATCTTGTCGAAAGCTTCGGACAATAACAAATCCGCATGTCTTCAACCTCTCTTTTCCTATACCCATCTTGTTGAAAGCTTCGGACAATAACAAATCCACATAACTCCCATTATCGATTAGAACCCATCGTATGGTAAAATTGGCCACTGCCACTACAACCACTAGTGGGTCATCATGGGGGTGTTGAACTCCATGTCTATTGTTGTTGGATAAAGTAATGACTTGCCCCTCTAGTCGGGGGAACTTGGGTGGTGGAGTAGAGATATCTACCCCTTGTACCTCAATCGTACTTCTGGCTCTTCTTACGAAAGCTCTTCGGGATGAGCTTGTCTCATCGCCTTCAGCGAACCCTCCGGAAATCACCCTAATCTCCCGAATCGGCTATTTTTCTGGTATGCGACTTCTACGTGGGACATCCTGTCGACCTTTTCCCTTATCGCCATTAGTTGTGAATCGGCTTAAATGTCCTATCCGGATCAAGCTTTTGATCTGGTTTTTAAGGTCGATGCACTCATTTACTGTATGCCAATGGTTGCGATAAAAGCAGTAGTATTTATCACGTGCACTCATTTACTTGGTGGCCAGGCCAAGGAGTGGTCGTCCTGGATCTGAAAAATGATCTCACTTATTGGCTTTTTCAACGGAGTGAAGCTAGTAAACCTATCCTGACTCCTTAAAGGTCGAGATCACCTATCAACCTGGGTTAGTTGGGTTTTCCAGCCCTTAGCTTTTCTCTCATCTTTTGTGGTTGTTTCTGGCCTCTTCTTCTCCCTCCCCCCCCCCTTTTTTTTTTTATCTTCACCCATTTTCCTTTTCGGGCATTCACGACATCCTCCGCATTCATATGCTTCTAGACTTTGACAACTAGTTCGACCATCATCTCTGGTGGTTCCTTTGATAGAAAAAATAGAAATTAAGAAGACTGTAGCCTTCCCATAAAGGTTGTTACGGCTACGTTCTCATTAACCTCGTCAATTGGAGCATCTCCGCATTGAATCAACTTATATAATCTTGTAAAGACTCCTCCTTGTCTTGCTTGGCATTTAGTAGTTATGTGGCGAGATTCAACTTGTTGAACCAGACTCGGGTGGACCCTTTCAGGGTGATGGGAAAAGCTTGACACATGATGGCATCTAGGACAGCTTGCAGGTGTATGAGTGCCTTGAAAGTCTCTAGATGCTCAAGGGGATCTTTGGTTCCGTCAAAACTCTCCAACTGAGGCATCTTGAATTTATTGGGTAGAGGGATACTTATCACCAATGCATCGAAAAGGGAGTTAGTCTTCTGTAAAAGTTCATCCACGATGACAGGGCTTCTACCCTTCATAGCCTATACTATATCCTCCATCTTTGCCTTGAGATTTTGGATCTGTTGATTTAGACCCGTGGCTTCTGTTGGATTGTCAAGATTCGAGTGAGTCTTACTTTGTCATGTACTCTGAACTACTGTCCTTCGTTGATCCTGGATATGGCTATGCTCTGCCCCCTCATCTGTGTTGTGTTGCCTATACCCATTCGGGGGAAGGGAATAGGAGCAGTAAGACGTTGTATGATTACTACATTATGCTGGACCAACTGGTTCAACCTTTGAGTCAAAGTGTGGACATGTTGCTCTAACAATGCCACACGTTCTGTAGGAACGCCTTGTCTGACTAGGTTTGGATCTGGATGATCTTTGGAGTTACGTGGTGACTGATCATCACCAACATCATGCTTCTCCAGAGAAACACGGTCATCCTCCTGGCCATAATGTCGTGGAGGGTACGTCGGAGGTAGCACCGTTTGTGAGGGCGGTAGTACTCCTTGGTTGGTTGGGAGTAGCGGGTCATTGGGTTAAAAAGGTGGATCTCTGGGTTATCCAGAGGCCTCATCAGCCTTACTCTTGCTTCGTAGATTGGCTATTCTATCTGGTGGTAGGAAACAATAATTTCCCATAGACGGCACCAACTGTTGAAGCGTACTTGTCAAAAAGAATAAATTGTAACCAGGAGTGGTACCAGCCAAGGTGGCTCCGGCGGTTAAGTTAGTACTTGGAAAGTCGGGGAGAAAATGATTAGCAGTATGGAGAGGGTAATTATGGCGTACCTTTTTAGGTTGACCCCAACCCTATATTTATAGGGTCTTTGATGCAGTGGTGTTAATAGGATTGCAATTCCTCGTAGCTATCTTGATAAGGCCGTGAATTGTGGGAGTTATCTTGATTAAGATTGTAGCTCTTAGTAGTTATCCTAGTAGGATGGTAGTTATATGATGGCGGAGTCTGGTAGGAGTTCACTCCGGTAGTCGGTTATTTATTGAGTAGTAGAACTTATCCCTTTGTAAGTCGAACTCTTGATACTTATCAATACTAGCCGCAAAATAATAGATATACATGAGTTAACATCTAGTATTTTCAAAAGTACAAAACAACATAACACATGCAAGGCTTCAAGTCTCGCCACTAGAAGTGCAAAAGAGTTAAGTTTTCAAAATCACCATCGAAGCTATGTACTGCCCGTGGGGGGGATCTTCACCTAAAAAATGTTAAATAAAGGGGGTGAGTTACACAAGCTCAGTAGAGAAAGCGTCGTCGCTTTGTCCCCGGCAGTACGGGTGGTACAACCTATCCCAAAGGTGCATGCAACTACCCAAGGTCGGTCAGTTGTCCCATATGGCTCTCACGCTAATCCGGGACCCTAAAGAGCCTATAGAAAACCCCAACATGATCAATGTAGTAATGAGTAACAACGACAACAATAGTAAGTCAACGAAATAATGTATATCACATAATTATGAAAGTGCAATGCCAATGCCTACAAGCTCTCAAAACTAGATATAAGCATCGCCATATGTCATAGCAACCACGAGTGGTAAACCCGCAAAAAGAAGCCATGTTCGGACCATAGTCCCCCATGAACCCTCTGTTCCCCGGATTACTAGTTCGCCGATAGTGAGGACACCGCCTGGTCAATTATTACGACTATCCAAACGACTCATTTCAATGATGGATGTAAAACTATTATCATTACTAACCTGCTAATGGGATTTAAAATCATGTTTCTAAGCCAAGGACATAATATCGAGACAATTTAAGCTATCATAGCCACAAGTACACTAATATGCTCAACAAGCTGAAAGTAAACTAGAAATCCACTAATTATGCTATATATAATCACAAGAGCAAGAATGAAACATATCACAAAACAATTCTCATATTTCACAAGAAGCAAGCTTACATAACCAACACCTAAACACATATACATAATCTTGACGCACACACCCATGTAACTGGATAAAATAAGCTAACATCCCATACCTCAAGTCCAAGCAAGCAAAGAAATCTAGAAAATGAAGTCCCAAAAGTGGAGCAAGAAACCCCAAAAAGTCCCCAATCTTGTAATGCTGGTCACGAATAGTGTCTTCGAGTACAAGTCACGAACTTGAGTTCGCTGGCCTTTGTCGATTGTAGTGTTGTTTCAATAAAGGCGAAAAATTCGTTCTATCTTGGGAGATAATTGCTCATACACCTTGAGCATCGGAAATGGAGCAAAATTGTCTTAAGGAAACTGTGGATCACATGGCTCGGATTAAACCTTTCCTTTTCAGTTTATTTTC
This sequence comes from Cornus suecica, assembly GCA_963922005.1. Lineage (NCBI taxonomy): Eukaryota > Viridiplantae > Streptophyta > Magnoliopsida > Cornales > Cornaceae > Cornus > Cornus suecica. Next base: position 29,609,205 of record OY998241.1, read on the forward strand.
TAGAATTGCTTTCGTACTGTGAGTTTTTCTATTTAATTCAATATATATATATATTTACATTCTGCTCTGTTCGTATGTCTGAGTTATATATATATATATATATATGAATCTGTATTGAAGTAGGATAACCTCTAACAACTTAATATATATTTTTACATGTTTTGTTTGTTATAAACTTACTTTTACTATTTCGTACTATACATATATATATATACTGATCTCCCGAATATACTATATATATAGAGAGATGTTTGTGTTTTTCATATATACTGGTTGTTTTAATATATATAAATGCGTGAGTAGATACTATCAATTTTTTGATAAAAAGAGTTCCTGGTTTTCTAACATTCTTTAGATAGAGTGGTTGATTGCATACATATGTTTTGTTCTGACTATATAAATATATACTGGTACTAATATTTTCATATATTTTTTAATTGCGCAAATTTAGTATTCTATTTCATATAAGCGAAAAATTGTGAATGTCACACCCCAAATTTCATACGACTTTGAAACCCGAGCCTAAGAGCTAAGGGAGTGAATGCGAAAGTGAAAAGAAATGAAAAATAGATCATTTAGTCATCAAATGCCCTTACAATGGTAAAATAGTCATTTTACATCACAAATATGACAAAAAGATCACTCATAATTGAAAAGAAGGTGAAACAAAACAATCGGCACCTTAAATGAATCATTTGAAGACCCCATGTTCATCCCAGGGTAAAATGGTCATTTCAGGGATAAAATAGTAATTTCAAGGTGTAAAAACAAAATTTGGACCTAGAACAAGCCATAGGAACAAACATAACTAAATTCGAAGGTGCGAAGTGGAAATCACAAAATTTTGAAAATCGGACGTCGCAACGTGTAAAAGTCCAAAATATATCGTCACATTCAAACTACTATTACGCACTCATAAATGACTCAAATGAAGCGATTCAAAACCCTAAACTCAAGAGCTTGAAGTCAGATTTTTAGAAAGCTAAAAAAACACCTCTGTAGGTTGAGATATGACCGAAATAGTGAAGCAGTGTCGAAAAGGGACTGAACTATGACACCCTGGTGAAATCTGTCGACTGACAAGGGCCATCAGTCAACTGATGGGGGCCATCAGTCGAGTGACCAATACACATCAGTCGACTGATTGCAATATAAAATTTGCAGCTATTTGTCAATCGACTGACGCAATTCTATCAGTCAACTTACGTACCCGAAAAATGTTCCAATTGGTCTGAAAATCACTGAAACAACTACGTATACATTCCTATGCATGTATATACCCATAGTTAAGTCCATACTCCAAATTATGTTCACCAAACGTAAACTTTTAAATCAAAAACATTCCTTTAAGGTTTCTTAAATTTATATATCTTGCCCTCGGTCTCCGTTTTAGTATCGCCGGTTTCTAAAAGTCGAAATCTTTATAAAAATGAGTTTAAAATCATTTGTATAACAAGATAATTTTTCGGGATTACGGGGGTGGGCGAAAACGGGTTTTTCCATTCAAATAAAAAATGACTTGTTTGAAAACTTAGAAAAATGTCATTTTCGGCCAAACTCCTAATAACAACATTCAATAGCTATTATCCACGTCACAACTCAAAATAAAAGGATTCATAGATTTAATATTTAAAATGCACTGAGGTGAAACATGACATAGTTTTCACAAAATAAAATAGTTTTACATTTTCGGCACCGAAGTGCACAAAAAGAATAAAGTCACCGCGCATAGCGCTCCAAGGGACAAACATCATTGTTAATTACTCAGCTAACATGCTAGCCGGCAAAATAATAAGTTTAATTATTTGTAAAACTTATCAAAATAAGCACATGTGTAAAATCATCAAGTATGCTCTACAAAATAAGTACTCCGCCTCCATATACACAAAATGGCAAAATCAACACCGTATCTCTACCGAGAGACTACGAACCTCCCGAAAAGGGATCGCCACTTGAAAAATATTTAAGTCATGGGGTGAGCTCACTAGCCAAGTAGAGGAAGCGTCATCGCCTTAATCTCGATAGTCCAAGTGGTACAACCCACCCAAGGTTCCTGCTACTAATCCTAGGTCGGTCTCTTGTTCCACCTAGCTCTCACGCCAATCCGAAACCCCATCGAACCCAACAAATAATTTTCCCTAACATGCTCACATTATAGTCATTGAAACATAACATGCTTCAACATCGAAATCATAATCACATATATGATAGTTTAAATGCAATGTGACTCAAAACACCTCATAGTACACACTTCGCCCAATACAGGTTAACGGATACACACTCTGGCCATTTACTTTTGAGGATACAAGCTCATCAAGTAATGTAGAGTGCCACACCAATTCTTCCCAAGTGATTTTGGAACTTCTCACTTTCAACAAGGAAGAGCGGTTGCACGAGAGCCCCGCTTGTAACTCTCGTACCCCTAGACCTGAAGGTCATGAATATGAGCCCCGCTTGTGACTCCCAACCCAGTATCAAGTTTTCGGACTTACTAATTCCGTAGGTGTGAAACACCTCCTGACCAGTTATTGCGACGATTCGACACAAGACTACCCACACATGATTACACGACCCGCATAGACCAACACTATGTTTTTGACACTACACAATGTACTCAATATGCATCAAGGATTTCAATAACAATCATGCTCCATCACAATATATGTTTATCTCAGTTTGCAATATATTGTACACCATATAACCATGGTCCATCATAATACATGTTTTATCTCTTTATGCAATATATTATGCCCAACTTATCAATATGCTCATAATATTACATTTATAAGCAATAAACCACAATAAACATTTATATCACACAATCATGCTTTCAAGGGCCTAGTTCATCATCTAAGTTGTCAAGACTCAACTCGTATATATATATATATGGCATATATACACATAGATGCACACACCCTTGTATAAAAACTAAAACAACTCATTTTTCGTCTACCTCAATCCAAGCAAGCTAAACACAAGGATGCCCAAAAGAGGTCCAAGCTAAGCTACCACCTCAAGTGCTCAAAATGATAGCTTCCAACTAGCAAAACACCATTCAATGAACAACAAGTTTACAATGGTGTCACAATTAACTGAAATCGTTCAAAAGTGGTTCCAACCACAAGAATCAAATCAAACCCCAATGATAGCTAATTTAGGGTTTCATGGAGAAATGATATCTTATGAGTATAAGATAGTGAACTCACCACTAGCTTTTTCACAAGATGAAATCAAGAGCTACTACCAATGGAACTCACTTGGTAGTTGGAAGCAAAACTCAACCTTCCATAACATGAATAAAAGAAGGGCAAAATCAATATCAACACAAGGAATTCATGAACATGAAAGCTAGGGTTCTAGCAACAAAACCCTAGAATGGAATAGAAGACTTACCAAAGTAGTTCAAGAACACTACTCCAAAAGACCACCTCAAGAACTCATCACCCACCAAGCATGAAGAGAAGAAGAGAGCAATAGCTTGTGTTGAGAAGATGAAAGTCTTGCAAAGTGAAGAAATACATAAGTGTAGAGATTCTCCACTAACATTTCTCACCATCTAAGGGTTAAGAATAAAGCAAGGAAAATGAATAAAGGATTCAAAGGTGGAAATGAAGTCTTACAAATGAAAGACCAAGAATAATGCATTCTTGCATTTGTGTGTCATCCAAACAATGCCCTATGATCTAAGAGTTGTGAGCAAAGGTGGAAGACTTGAATCAATGGTGGAGAATGAGACAACACTTAAAAGTGTGAAATGACCAAATCCTTCCCAACTTAGGGTTAATTACAAGAGTACCATCATGACTCTCAATTATTCTTTTACCCCTTGCCACCCTCTCTATTTACCATCATGCCACTCATACACTAACACTTAGCCAAATCTTTACAATTTCCACTAAGTTCTCTTAATATGAAAATGTCAATTTACCCTTTAGTCATTTATTTTCCGAAATCATTTTCAACAATTTTCATTATTCTCAAAATGAAAATACAACATTTAACTTACAATTTTAATATCACATAAAACATGTAAGTCATGCTAAGCACATAAACACATTAAGCACATAATCACATAAGAACTTAAGTGTTAATAATGTTTTTTAATTATGACGTAAAAATACCGGACGCTACAACCTCCACACCTTAGGAGATTTTGTCCTCGAAATCAAGACGTAACTAAAGAAGAAATAAGTCCAGGTATTTTTCCCGAACTTCATGCTCACATTCACAAGTCGCCTCCTCGACCTCGCGATGGTATCATAAGACCTTAACTAACGAGATGGTTTTGCCTCACAAAACTTGCTCTTGAGCATCCAAGACCCTCACAGTTCGCTCCCCGTAGGACACTTCCTTGGTAACAATGACACTCTTCCAACTCAAGACATGAGATGGATCTGGATCGCACATACGAAAGATGGACACATGGGATGAATAGTGCGAACCCTGGTGAGCTCATATGATAATACATATGGTAAGACACTACACCAGAACAACCCAAAAACATGAAAGGAGTAATCCCAAGTCCAAAACTCAAGGTAAGACTAAAGTCTAAACAATCACTATCAATACTCCCATGACTATAATGATCATACCTCAAGTTCTTGCGCTATAATAATTCCGGTAAAGAAGATCAAATCTTCAACTTCAAGAGTACCAGTAAGATACACTACCTAGCAAAACATATGCTAAGACCATAAATCAAATATAGTAAGATATATATCTATATAGTAGTAGAATATATATATACTACACTACTTTCCATTGTGAACTGTTGTTGTATACTTACATATAAATATGAATATATTTTGTTTTTGTGTTATGTGTTTTCGAAATTTATATATATATATATATATATCCGGCCTATATATATATATATATAATGAATATATTCTATTTTTGTGAAACTGTATTCGTTGTTTGGTATATAAATATGTATATGCTAGTTTCATATATACTGGTTTTCAAAGATTGGAGTATATATTTTACAAGTGCTGAATTTTAGATTACCTATTTGAAATAAACTAGGACACTGGTGCGTGTATATACATTCATATTTTCGTATATATATTATGTTGTGTAGAAGTTGGTTAGATTTATACATCTATATATATACACAACGTTTCTTGTGTTTTTGCAACTTGAATAGTTTTGGATGACATGAATGAAAGGAATTGTATTAAAGTAAATACCTTCAATTTTGAATGAGAATTAAATAACAGTGTAACATTGGAATTGGATGTTTTAAGTTCACTGTCATGATTGAAACCCTTAACGTTTAATATCCAACCATTGTCTAAGTGTGTATTATATATATAGTATATATAGTATTGCTATATATAGTATTGTATATAATTATTTCTATAAATTGTTATATACTATTTTGTTTTAAGAAAAGTTATATATATACTATTATTCATTCTATTTTAATAGTTATATATATAATATGTTATATAATTTATAAATATATAAGTTTATATAATATGATATATAAGTGGTTTATGGTGATAAGAAAATTCATAACCGAACGGTTTCGTGACTATGGTAGAATTCCATCATAAACTTGAAGCCAAAAATATGGTAATTCAAGACTCGAGCGGTTTCTTTAGTACCTGTTATTACTTTGGGAAAAACAAAATTTTAATTCTAAAAAGTTGAACTTTTGTTTGTGTAACATAAATGACCACTAGTAATCCTACTACTGTGGCAGTGCCTCATGGGGAGAAACCTGAAAAATTCAATGGTTCAGACTTCAAGCGTTGGCAACAGAAGATGCTATTTTATCTCACCACTTTGAATTTGACAAAGTTTCTGATGGAAGAAGTTTCAACAGTGACTGAGGGTGAAACTGATAAAAATAAGTTGGCTGCAGTGGATGCTTGGAAGCATTCTAATTTCCTATGCAAAAATTATATCCTCAATGGACTGGATAACACACTATACAATATATATAGTGTTGTGAAGATTGCAAATGAATTATGGGAGTCTTTGGATAAGAAGTATAAAACCGAGGATGTTGGCACGAAGAAATTCATTGTTGGAAAATTCTTGGATTTTAAAATGGTGGATTCAAAGACAGTGCTCAGCCAAGTTCAAGAACTTCAAGTTCTTCATCATGACATTCATGTCGAGGGTATGTCTCTTAGTGAATCATTTCAAGTGGCGGCCATTGTTTAAAAACTACCACCACTTTGGAAGGATTTTAAGAACTATCTAAAGTATAAGTGTAAATAAATGAAAGTTGAAGAATTGATAGTTCGCCTGCGGATTGAAGAAGACAATCGTAAATCCAAAAAGAAAAATAGTGCATCGTATTCTATGGAGTCAAAGGCCAACATAGTGGATGAAGGATCAAAAACTAAAAAGAGGAAGTTTAGTGGAGAAGGTCCAAGTCAAAGATCTAAGAAGTTTAATGGCAAGCGCTTCAATTGTGGAAAGCCGGGACATCGGTCCAAGGATTATCGAAAGCCAAGGAACTTCAAGAAGCCTAATGCTCAGCCGAATATAACTGAGGCAGATTATCTATCAAATGATATTGGAAATATAGACATTTCTGCGTAACATTCGCAAAACTTAGTATCTGAATCTCTGCTAAGCAAGAATGGTTTAAGTTAGTTTTTGTTTCTAATAAGTTTGTACACACTAAGAATGAAGTGTATGCATGATTGGATTATTTGTGTTATCGGCTTTTTAAGCTCAATTTGATAAATATTGTACCCAAAGTTAATAAAATTAACGAAACCACAATTTTGTATGCTTGAGTCTTATTGATATATGCTATGATTAGGACATGTTAATTATGATACTAAACGTAGATTAATTAGCATTAATGATTTGCCTAAATGTAGTATTGATATTAATCATAAATGTGACACTTGTGTGGAATCAATGTTAACAAGAACATCATTTCAAAAAGTTGAAAGATGTACTGAACCTCTAGAATTAATTCATAGTGATATATGTGATTTAAAGTTTTGCAAACTAGAGGAGGTAAAAGTATTTTATTACCTTTATAGATGATTGCACAAGATATTGTTATGTATATTTGCTAAGAAGCAAAGATGAAACAATTATGTTTTTAAACATTATAAAAATGAAGTTGAGAATCAACTTAGCAGGAAGATAAAAGCTTTAAAAAGTGATAGCAATGATGCTAAGTTCAGGAGTACCACAAAAATTGTGGGGGGAAGCTATACTTTATGCTAATTACATTCTTAACAAAGTGCCTCATAAAGAAACCAATAAAACCACGTTTGAATTATGGAAATGTCATAAGCCTTCCTATAAATACTTAAAAATGTGGGGGTGTTTATCAAAAGTGGAAGTTCCTAAACCTAAAATGTAACACCCCGCGTTTCCTTTCTTCTTTCTGGAATTCTTTTCCAAGTGTTAACGTTTTGTCACGTCACTTATTCATGACTTCTTGTGTAATCTCGGTACGTGTAAATTTTTCATGTTAAGTTTCAGAGTTAGCTAGACGATTTCGTGAACTTTTGTTTATGGCTTCGTGATTTATTGTTTGTTGGCGACTATGTGGGTTCGTTGCAACATTTCCTTGTTGGAGCTTCGGCACTCATGTGGCGTTCCCGAACGTGTTACTTTAGTTTATTGTAGACGTTCCGGTGTAGTACTTATGGGATTTTAATGCTTGTTGTGCTTAGCATATTTCACGGGTGTTTCTTGATAGGTGTAAATACGTGCATTATTTGTTGTATTTTCATTTTGTAATTAATAAAAATTGTTGAAAACGATTTAGGGAAAAAAATGACCGAAGGATAAATTGATATTTTCATATTAAGAACACTTAGTGGAAAGTGTAGAGATTTGGCTAAGTGTTGGGCTATGAATGGCATAGTGGTAAATAGAGAGGATGATAAGGGGTAGAAGGGTAATTAAGAGGCGTGATGACACTCTTGTAATTAACCCTAAGTTGTGAAGAAATTGGTCATTTCCCACTTTTATGTGGTGTCTCACTCTTAGCCATTGATCTTATCTCCCATCTTTAATCTCAACCCTTGGATGTTAAGGCCTTGTTTGGAAAATTAATGAGCTTTGTGTGTGGTGTATTAAGCCTTCCATTTGCAAGACTTGTTTCTAGCCCTTGGATCTATTTCTCTTTTACCCACATTTGTTTTGGACCATTGGATTGTGAGAGGGGTGAGTGAAGGATCTCTACACATGGGTGAGTGTAGCTGTCATCATTTGGCAAGACTTCATTATTTTTCTCCATTTTCTCTCATCTTTTCCCTCTTGACTCTTCTCCACTTATGGGTTAAATTCATCACCCTAAGTTGGGAGTTTGATGTGGCCTTCAATATGAAAGTTGATTATGGTGTTCTTGTTTTTTATTTGAGCCAATGATTGGTAAGTGTTCTTCCCTCCTTGTGTGGTTTCTTTTCAAACCCTAGTTTTGGGTTTCTTGTTAAACCATTTCATGATTCTTGTTCTCCTCTTGTGTTGGAGTTTGATTCATTGTTAAGGGACTATGGTGAAGCTTTCCACCGATTTGCTCCTTTGATTTCGGTATTGGGTGAAAGCCAGGGTTTCTTTGGCCTTGCTTGGTGGTTTGTTTTGCTCTTCATGGAGGTGGGGAAAACTTCTTAACTATCTCATTTTGTGATTGTGTAGGTGTGAGAAATTGATTATAGGATTCCTAACCTTATATGAAATTGTTAAGTGTATCCTTGAAAATATGAAGTTAGGGTTTGAATATGTTTATGTAAATTAACCCTTGTGTGTGGAGTACTTGGTGATGATATTGATAGGACTATGATGCATGCTAGTTGGGTGGTTGTTCTTGAGATTTCCAATATTAAAGTATACTTGTATGCCTATATATGTGTATATGTATGTGGGCATAATTGTGTATATGTGTAAGTGTAATTATACATATGTGTATGTAAGTGTTAAGGATGTAGCCTTGGTAGTGAGATTAGGATAGCTCCTTTGGTTAACACATTTGAGGATATACCATGTGATTGGTGTAACGTGACATCTCAACTTAGAACGGCTATCTAGTTCCCCTTTTGTGAAGCATATTTACTATTTTGGGAATTGATGTTATGTTTGAGATGTGATTTATGGAAAACTTGCTTGAATTGAACTAAGAGCATGTTTAAAAGAATGGAATTGTTATCCTTGTGAATTAAAGGACAACTTGATGGGAACATTAATTGTGCATGAGAATGTATCATTGTGATTTAAATGCTTTAATTGGGATATAAACATATTAAATGAATGAAAATGATATCCTTATGTATTAAGGACAACTTGATGATTTGGATCATGAAAGGTGCATGAGAAAGCATCCTTGTTGATTATTGCTTTAAATGATATTTAAAAGCATGTCGAATGATGAATGACATTCGTGTTGGCATTTTGGGAATGTTGTTCATGAATATGATGAGATACATATTTATGTTGGTGTATGGGTCATTAAGGACATAGTGTATATGGGTTTACCTTTTGTATTGAAAATTCAATTGGTGTTGATCTACGTCCGTTTGTGTATTTATGCGTGAGTAGACTTGTTTTGGATTGTTATAACAACTGGTCAAGGGGTGCTTTTCGCTCCTACGGAACTAGTCTTCCGAGAAACAGAGACGGTACGGGGAGGACTTGTCCAAATCCTATTTCACGACCGCGTCATGTTTGATGGTCTTCCTTGTTAAAAGTGTGAAGTGTCAAAAACACTTGGAAAAAATCGGTACGATAAATCTACCTTCCCTTATGAGCATAAAGTGAAGGGTTAGAGAATGATCCCGTTGACCCTTGGAGTTAGGGTGTGTGTGGTCGTGTGTGTACCATGAGGTGTGTGAGTCAGATTGTATTTGAGTTGCTAATATGTGATTTATGTTTACATGTGGATCATGATATTATCCTATGTGATTGAGGAACATGTTTAATGTGAATTTCGATATATAATTCATATGTTATGAAAATGCTCAAGTGAAATTGGAGGATGTTTATGATTTGCATGCCTTGTTTAAAGTATAATATGAGATAAATGCTTATATTTGTTGATATGTGCTTATATACCTTAGGGTAGTGATATGAGTTATTTTAATGGCTTTCTTGTGATAAGTAAAGTTGGTAGCGGACTGTGGAGTAGAATGTGAGTTAAAACCTTTTAGAAGGCAGGTCATAGTTTGTGATCTTGGTTGATTGTGTATGATGACCATTTGATCTTGTTAGAAACCTAAGGGAATTGGTTTCAAATGTAAAATTGATGTTTGAAAGAATTAGAAAAGGTTTTGATTTTGAACTAGTTGGTTCTGTGGCAACGGCCACTAGGTTCCTTTAGCAATCTTAAGGATAGGAATGTCATTGGAGTTGTGGACATTCTTGAATAAGTCGTTATAGAGTTTATGGATTTGGATGTCGAACTAGGTATGGTTGGGTTAGAGTTAATGCCATTACGTATAATCACTTTCCCTTCCTTTCGAGTTGCTTTTTAACTTCGGTTCTTCATTCATTTACTCCATTTAAGCGTCTACAAATTCTCTTTGGTCTTTACGTGGGTATTTCGGTGTGTTTTTCCGAAAACGGATTTTTCATAAGACTTATATTTAAGTCTATTCGGTCTTTAAGTGAAAAGCCCGTTTTCGCTCACCCCCGTGACCCCGACTTATATTTTGAGTTTTGAAATGCTTATAAGTTGTTCTGAAAGGTCTTGAAATTTTAAAAGTCGGGGGTATACTAAAATGGAGACCGGGGGAAAGACGGATAATTTTACAAAACTTTAGAGAATCACTTTTGTACAAAGTTTGCGTTTTACGCATTTTTCGAGGTCTTAGTGGTTATTTTTGTGATCCGTGAATGAAAAACTCACTTTTTAAATATTTATGATTTTTCGGGACCAACGACGCGAAAAACGGAGCCATATCGCAAAATATGAAATTTTGCATGTTTTGAAACTTCTTGAAAAATCAGTGGCTCAGCTTCCCAACACTTCGAAAATTTTTCAGGATATTCGAAATTTTTAGTGTAGGGCTGCTGCAATGGCTTGCAAAGTCCGACTTTCAAAAAACGTTTTCTCCCACTTCACAACTCCGAATTAAGCTCCGTTTGTTTCTATGTATTGTCCTAAGTACGAACTTTGTATTTGTACTTTGAAATTGTCATTTTACCCCTGAAATGACTGTTTTATCCTTGGTGAAAGAGGGGTATTTAAACTTTCTATTTGGGTCGGCGTTGTCCAATGTCATTTTCAAAAATTCATATCTCTCGCCTCATGGCTTTGATTTAGGTCCTGTTTGTTTCTATGACCTTTCCTATGTCCAAATATTTGATACAAATTTTGAAATAATTTTTTTCACTTGAAATGACTATTTTACCCTTGGTGAAAGAGGGGTACTTTAACTTTCTGTTGGGGTCGGCGTTGTTCGATGTCATTTTCAAAAATTCATATCTCTCGCGTCGTGGCATTAAATTCGGTTCCGTTTGTTTTTATGGTTTTAACTATGTCCAAATAGGTGAGATAAAGTTTGAAAGTACATTTGTGCCATTGAAATGACCATTTTACCCTTTGGCGAACATGTGACCTTTGAGTGGTCGGTGTAATGGGTTTTTTAATCCCTTTCACTTTATTTTGGTTTTTGGCAACCTTTGTGACTTCCCCTAGGTTGAAATGATTATGTTTCCCTTGTGTTGGGTCAACGGATGGTGGGTAGTACCATGTGAAGTGGTTATTAGTATAATTTAATACTAATTGGAGGTTTTGGACCTCGGTATGCTCGTGATCTAGGAAGTGTGATTGTTATCCTTCCTGAAGTGTTATGAATAGGAGTGTTGCTCCTGTGATTTGGTGATAAGTGTTGTGTTGATTGTCAGTGTTGGACTGGCGGGTATGAATCATAGTGATCCCTAAGGTGGTCTGTACTATGTGGCTTATATGAGTTGTATGTATGTATGTCTCTCTATATATAGGTGTGCATTTATTATATGTTGTTATGTTATGGCTTTACTATGTGCTAGTTTCCCTATTTGTTGATGCATGGTAGGGGGGACTAAAGGGATATGTTTCCGGGGTCTCGTATTAGCGTGAGTGTCATGTGGGACATTTGACCGACCTATGTTTGGTGCATGTACACGGGTTAGTTCACACTCGACGTGGACGGTCGGAGGATGTGACAATTATGATTCCTTTCTCTTACGGGGCTTTGATGAGCTCACCCCGACGTTCTTTTGCCTGGTGTCCCAAACTTCAGTTTACAAAAAATGTTTCAGCTACGGATAACATGTGGTGCAACGACACTTTCTTTTGTTTTCTCGTTGCAGGTTCTAGAATTTCCCAGAGTGGCACGGATGCTGTTGCAGGATTTGGGGCGGTCATAAGTAGAGTTGTTCCATTTTAGTTTCCTTTGCTTGTCCCCTGTATTGGGACTGTTGTTGTATTTCATGGGAGTCAGTCTGTTGGCATATCCCTTCTTTGTATTTGATATCGTTGCATCTTTGTAGAGATGTATTCTTTCGGTACCTCGAACTGCCTTGTGTATCATTTGGTTTAGCTTCCGCTTGGTTTTGTATGGAACTATTGTTATTAATAATATTCCATTCGTTTTATTGTTATTTATGATCTTAGTTGATTGATATTTGTATGGATCACAACCCGGATTCTTCGGATGTCTCGGTTCGGGAGTCTTTGAAATTTAGGGGCGTTACGTAAAAGGTAAAGATAGGACCAAAAACCATTCGTTGTGTATTCATTGGTTATAACAGTAGTGCATATCGATTTCTTGTTAATAAATCTAAGATTCCTGATGTGCATGTACTTCCATATAATATGACATCAGAATCAGTCTCAAAAAAGAGGCGTATTGATGCTACAACTAATGATAGTTGAGTTAATATAGACGAAGGGTTTATAGAAAATGAACTTAGACGTAGCAAAAAGACAAGGACCTAAATGCCAATTGGGCCAGATTTCATTACTAATCTGTTGGAGAATAATCCTCAAACGTGTAAGGAGACCATGTTTCTCCAAAAGCATTCTATGGAAAGAATCTGTCAATAGTGAATTTGAATTCCAAAATTCACACCTAGGAGTAATATGTTTAAGTCTCTCATGAAAAATGTTACCCAATAAATTCGACAATATTTGTTTGTGTGGGGGTAATGTGTAACATATTAGTTACAAATAAGTTACCAATATGGATTCATATTGAAATTATAGACGAGAAACCTGAGTGATTGGTAGCTGAACAGTTGATATTGAGCCTAAACATAAAAGATTGCACAACTTATGAATGTTGGTGCAAAGTTAACATAATATTTATGCTATAAATTGCAAAGTTGGCAAAAAAATTGATTAGATGAAATCATGAGGAAATATAAAGTTATGGCCACAATTGGTGCCATCTTATTCTTTGCGTTTCGCTAGTAAGATTATATGGAGCTCAAAATCAAATGTATAATGGTAAGTCTCGACATATTTGTCGTATACATCATACCGTGAAAAAATTGCTTTTAAATGGTATAATATCCATTGACTATGTGATGTCAAATGATAATATTATGGATCCGCTAACTAATGGTTTGACGAGAGAGCAAGTGGAAAGATAATCGAGGGGAATGGGCTTGAAGCCTCTGGGTTAAAAGACAACATAATGGCAACCCAACCTAGTTAACTGGAGATCCTAAGATCTAGGTTCAAAGGGACAACCGAATTGTGTGTGACTTAGTAAAAGCACTGTGGAGATTATTAACTCATTCCTATTCCTATTATGAAACAGTGCATATTTTTAGGGTAAGCTACGCTTTTAATGATTTCTATGTCTTGGACATATCCAAATATCTCAATTCTTTCGTAATTACGCATTAATGAGTTCACACATACAAGTTAAATAAGCTATGATACAACACACAAGATAATATGAAAGAAAGGAGCAAAAGCCCCAAATTTACTTTGTGAGGAAGAACTCGGCCCTACAGTTTTTCAGCGATTCGACCACGAGATGGTCATGTAAATTATTAGGAACTCATTCGAGTATATTCCTTGTTGGATAATTTTGTAAAAGTGAGAATATATAAATATTCTTAATAGAATCATCTATGTGAGTAGAAGGTGCCGCTTCTTAGGGGAATTATGGAAGGTTGAATTCTCTAACAAATACTCATTAAACCAAGTGGTGCTCAAGGCCAAAACGAACAAAAATGTGAGGACCAATTGTGTGAACTCTATTGTCTTGGTTTACACAAACAGCTCACAGTTCAAGGCATCATGTCCACTTATTAGCCAGTAAATCCGATAGCTTTTCACAAGAGAAAATTCAAGGCCACTAGGCTATTTATCCTGATAGAGTTACTTTTCATTTGTACTCAAATTAGTGTTTGAATATTTATTTGCATATTTGAAAATCTAATTTCCATTCATGTGGGGGATTGTTGGAATACTGAATGAGAAATTATATTCTATTACTAAGATGGATATAGGTTGTGATGGGTTAAAACACTGCGTTGGCAGTTTGAGCAACGTTTGGCCAAACTGTGCCAACAGTTTAGTCGACTGTTGCAAACAATGCGTTATCATTTTGGGCAACCTTTCACATCTATAAAAAATCCCACGCCCCCAGTTCATTAATATGTTTTTTGGAGTACAAACTTTTCATCCCTTCGAAATCTTTTCAACCTATTATTACATCATCTTTCTCTCTCCGCAATTACGGTCTTTCATACTGCATATATACATATACATATTAGTATTGTGTGTTTTAGTACAAGGCACAAACTTGAGTTCTTAGCCTTTGTCGATTATAGTACTGCTTCAACAAAGGCGGAAAATCCGTTCTATTTTGGGAGACAATTGCTCATACACCTTGAGCACCGGAGAGGGAGAAAAATTATCTTAAGTAAAATGTGGATCACAGGTCTTGGATTAAACCTTTCATTTTCAATTTATTTTCCAGAATTGCTTTCGTACTGTGAGTTTTGATATTTAATTCAGTATATATATTTACATTCTGCTCCGCTCGCATGTTTGTGTATATATATATATATATATATATGAATCTATATTGAAGTAGGATAACCTCTAACAGTTTTCAATTCTAAAAAATGTGTATCACATTTTTACTATTATTATATACATTTCTTTTAAAACATATAATAATATAGGCCCTTAGAATTTAATATTTTATTTTTTATTTTTTTATATATAAATATAAACGGAAAAACACAAGATAGGAAATAAATTAGACATTGTTATTATGAAGTATCGTGAGTCAAAATCCAGAATCATGTTTGATAACAAAAATTTTATTATAGTGGGATTTTAAACTACTATGGTACCAAAACATTCAAAAAATCAAAATGATGTTATATGTTTTAGTCCAAGTTTTGAAAATATTTTGACACTGTTTAAAACTCGGGATATACCAAGGATGATTTGTGATTGTGCCATGCTATAATACCATGCCTGAAACCTAGAACATGGAGTAGAAGCATCAACAAAATATGACCTAGTTAATAAGTTGCATAAATATGTTTTTTCTTATTCAATCGTTAGCTTATGTATTTAGAATATTTTTATAATTTCGCAGAACCTTTTTAAGATTATTAAATTCACAAAAAATGAGATGTGTCGACCTTCTCATGTTAAGAAAAGGATTTGAATTAGGCTTTTATTTCTCCAATTTTGATTTTCATGTGGGGACATCTTTCAAAATTGAGTTGCCCAATTTTATAATTTTGCTAAATATTTATGTATATTACAAAATAAAAAGAAAGTTGCTAAATATTTATGTATATTACAAAATAAAAAGAAAGTTAAGTGGCTCATATTCCATACGCACCCGTTTTGCATTCCTACATTATAACTAACGTCCAAAGAAAGAAAGTGATTGCACAGTTATTAAATAATTTAAAAAGGCATTATGATCCCAATCTTAATAAATAGTTTATTGTATCATAATAAATGGTTTGAAGAGATTACAATAAAGAGTTAAGATTTAACGTCCAGTCTCAGACCATGTAAGTAGGAACCTTCAACTTATATGTGGTGTGGACCAATAAAAAATTTACATATGTTCTAAAAATTTGAAATATTTTCATAATTTTCAAAATCCTTTTATAATTATTGATTTGATTGATTTTTCATTTTAAAAAATAATCTTAATATTTTAAACTTTTTAGCACACATGTAAAAAAAAATTTATTGGATCATACCACATGTTCATGAGGTAAGTACTGCCCATTTTTTATTGTGTTAGCTAGCTATTTGATGCGCTTTGCACTACCCACTTTTATTCTACTATTCAGAACTCTCCCTCTCTTCTGATGACAAATGGAAGTGCATCTTTCCACTTAGAATAATCTGGAATAAAAAATAAAATAAATTATTTTAAAAAAATATGTTGATACTTCGAGGTGGATAGGCAAGGATGAATGTAAAAACAGCAGACATTCCCGTATCAAACAATGTCAATAAAAATCTTTTACATGCGCAAAAAAAAAAAAAAAAATTCAAAAAAGGAAAACAAAATATAAAAAAATTGGTATAAAAAAGCATTGGTTATTCCCACCGACACCCCCTCAAAGAGACCATAATATCACACGGACCCCCTCGATATTGAGTATTCTCACACGGACCCCTCTGATAGACGGCCGTTAATTTTATTAACGTTTTATTGCGAAATAACTAATTTGCCCTTCGATATATAATTAAAAAAAGGGTAAATTGCAGTAGCACCCCCTAATATTTCACTTATTACATTAGGATAATATATAAAGTATGAAATTACCCATATGCCCAAAATATATATATATATTACGAAAATATATATATATATTTTACGAAAATATATATATATTAGAAAAAATATATATAAAATTTGAAAAAATATATAAATTATAAAATTCAAAAATAATATATAAAATTTGAAAGAAATATTTAAAATTCAAAAAAATTATATAAAATCTGAAAATGCAAAAAAAATATAAAATTCAAAAAAAATATAAAATTTTGAAAAATTATATTAAAATCTGAAAATATATAAAAATTTAGAAAAATATATAGATTCAAAAAAATATTTAAATTTCAATAAACATACCTAAATTATAAAGTTCAAAAATAATATATAAAATTTGAAAGAAATATTTAAAATTCAAAAAAAATTGTATTAAATTTTCAAAATGTATATAAAATTCGAAAAAATATATTTTAAAATTTGAAAAATATTATAAATTCGAAAATAAATATAATATTAAAAATATATATAAATTTCGAAATTATTTTTTTTCAAAAAAACATATTAAATTTCGAAAATAAATATAAAAATCGCAAAAAACATAAAAATTTAAAAATATATATTAAATTTCAAAAATAATTATAAAATTAAAAAAAAAACATAAAAAATTATAAAATTTGAAAATAAATATAAATTTCAAAATATATATATATTAAATTTCAAAAAAAAATACTAAATTCAAAAAAAAATATAAAATTAAAAAAACATTTAAATTTTTTTTTTTCTCTCTCTCTCTCTCTCTCTCTCTTTCTCTCTCTCTCACACACACACACACACACGCACACACCTCTACACACACTGCCGCACACACACATATATATATAGATCTATACATATATATATATATACACACACACATATATATAGATCTATACATATATATAGCAGGATATATATATATATATACGGGTATATGGATATATATATATACGGGTATATGGGTATATATAACAACATATATATATATATATGTATATATGGGTATGCAATATATACAATCCTCATCTTCAATCTCTCTCCCAATTTCTCACTTCCAATCTCTCTCTATGTATAAATTAGGATTAGGGTTTTAGGATGCCCAAATTAAAGAAGAAGAAGGATATGCAGGTCATTTTATATCATTTTGAGGGCAAAATAGACAATTCACATTGTGGTTAACGGCACAATTTAACGGCGTAGAGACGGAGGGGGTCTTTGTGGGACAAAATTCAATTTTGAGGAGGTCTGAGTGGGAATAGTGAATATTGAAGGGATTTATGTGGGATTAGGGTATCTTTGAGGGGTTGTCAGTGGTATTTACCCAAAAAAGCATTAATCTTTTGATCAGGGAAAGTCATTTTTATAGGAACGGAAAGTTATTGCAAAACCCTACTTTTTACATATTTGTGACTATATTTTTCATAATTTTTTACTTATTTTCTATTTTGATTTTTGTTCATTGTAAATTTTATTGACAATTTATGTTATTTCTAATAATTTGCGATTTATTTCTAGTTTTGATTTCAGTTCATTGCAATTTAATTTGAAAATTCAAATGTATAGCATATGCTTGTTTGAATCTTAAGTGAATTAATATATATCACATTCAGAGAATAAATTATAATTGTAGTTTAAATTTAACCAATTAAAATTGAGTAGCATACCTCTTTTTGTTAAAAATTTGCCGGGAAAGCAACATATACCGTTAAAGTCAAGACAATCTACTAATTTGTTTTTACTAAATAATTCGTAAGCTTGAAACAACTACTAAAATTTATGAACTCACCAAATTCCCCAATAACTAATAAAAATTTTAAAAACAATTGAAGTTATGGGAAACCGTATAATCCCAAAGCATTACTTCTAATTAGTCCAAGATATAAATTAAAAATTGACTGCTTTCTAAAAGTAACATGTTAGGACCAGCGGGTCTTATTTAAATTTGCAAGCACTTATCTTTAACCTAGGACTTGAGCAATGGAAGTAGCTCACCCGCGATTGTAATATTTAGTAAAACAAAAATTAACTTCGACAATACACAGCTTAAACAATCGCATTATGCTCAATTACACAAACAACTAAGGAAATTAACCTTTTACTAACAGGACTATATCTAATCAGTAAATTATTAAATAAATAAAAATTTCGGACAGGCAAAATAAATGTAGTTCGAGTATCTAAACATACATTGCTCCGTCTCCGTCCCTATCCCCGTCCCCTAGGAGGGGATCGAGAGGAGGACTCGAGACAGACCTAACATTTATATCTATACATCACTATTTCATTTGACAAAAAAAAAAAAAAAAAAACTTTTCTCACGGAACTATACCAACTCGAAAATCTCAGCAAGCCTTGATCCGCTAACATCAAATAATAAATTATCGATCCAACTTATATCGGAAAATGTTAAACTGATTAACTTACCCAGTAAAAGCTGTTTATGAGAACTGGAGCTAATAAGACAAGAACGCGAGTCGACATTCTGCCTCTGTTATGGTGTAAAACCATTTTATCTAACTAAAGACTGCAAGGCAATCTCGACATCAGTCAATGGCTGTCCGGCATAAAGCTGAAGTTGCCCCTTCTTGATGACAATTACATTCACACCGTGTGATTTCACGTCATCAAGTAATTCCTGGAAGTTTCAGAAAGTGTTAGCACTACACAGGTTTACAACAACGGCAAGCACATTATATTATGATCAACTATGGAAGTGAGGACTAACAAGGACTATTAATATAGGTGTTAGCATTCCCTATAAAATATGTCTCGTGCATGGTGAACTACACTGCACAAATGAGTCGGATACAAATATCTTATGTCGAGCCCATTGAAAAGTGAGTGGCAAATATTGCATTAATATGTAAAACACGGGTAAGTATATATCAAGTAAGATTCTTACATTTGTTAATATAGGAACAATGTCAACGCTAAAGTCTCCCAGATCTTCGAAAAAGGATTGTAGAATATAACAGAAGTTAGTGGCATCACCGCAGTCTTCAAAAGCAACAATATGAGATGAGTCATCCTTGTCCTTGGTGTGAGAGGTGCTCTTTAAGGTAAAGAGTCCCTGTGGTCCTTCACCATCATCACCTCTCCGCATCATAATAGCCTAAAATAAAAGATGTTTCATTAAGAAAGAAAATGTATATTTCAAAAAAAAAAAAAAAAAAACACTAAAAAATATTCTACACAAAATTGAAGATTGAGTTACATTTACAATTCTCTTCATCCATTGACCCTTTCCTTATCCAGATTCAATTGGAAGTATTTCAATGGGAACTTGATGAGTCGGTCCACCTAAATGTCTTGTTTTGACTGCTATATCAGAAATTACTCCATGAATTGCTTGACATAAAAAAGATAGCGGATTGTTGCCTGAAACTTTTGACCAATTTGATTATGTCGGAAATCAAAAAATGTGTGACCAACTTAAGGAGAAGAAAAGAAGAGTATAGCCGCATAATCTCTTGGTAATAAGGGAGCACATTTTGAATTCAACTTTATGAATCACATAGATTCCAAGGCCTATTCAACTTAATATTTATGCTATGTTAGGTTGGAGGAAAGGACTGAGGAGGGATGGATAAGAGGAGGAATTTTGTATTTGGCTGGCGGGAAAAGAATGGAGGGAGGAAGCATCCCTCCTTCCTTCACATTTTTCTACCCATCCAACAGAATACGAGAAAGAAAAGAAGAAAAGAGAAAGAAAAAAAACCATCTATCCCAAAACATATAATTTTACGTTTGTTAGCCTTCCTAAAAATTTGCTTAGAAACCATTTTGCTAATAATGAGGGAAAAATAGTAAAAGTAATATAACAACCAAATTCTCATTCCTTCCAACGAAAAAATAAAATACCATAAAATGTTATCCCTTCTATCATTCCTATTACTCATTCCATTCAGTTAAACAAAAACTGATCCTGCCCTTCTCCTTTCCATATATTTGTGCATCCCTCCAAGGCTCCAACCAAATGGGGCATAAGGGAAATACATGACCTTTAATGAAATTACATGTCTTATAAACTTTTGAAAAAACGTTGCTACTTGCCCCTTTTAGCGGTTCACTACTTAAATGTAAAAAACAATAGGTTGAATTTACTGTGTGCATTTTTTATTGAGAAAAGGTAAAATATCTTGTACCGTAAAATGATGACTTTGCCCTCCACTATAAATATGCTCCTTTATCCTCTCTTCTTCCCTCTCCTCGTTTCTCTCTGTCTCCTTTCAGGTCTCTCACCGCCACCAACTCCGCGAACATTCCCACCACCATTGCCACCACTACACCTCTCTCCGTTCTTCTCCACCTCATCCCACTGCTACCACCTCCTTCCTCTCTTCTCTCTACAACATTACAACTATATCTTAACCTTTCAAGGCTTCCTCCGGCCATCACTCGAGTTTTATCAACAGAGCACCCACACCGTGCCGAAACACAAGAGTAGTTCTTTAACTGGAGCAATAAAAACCACCTCTTTCACCACATACATGTTTGATCCAACAGTCTTCAAAATTTTGTAGAATATAAGCTTCTGCCACAAACGCCACTCAAATGGGGTGATGATGACTTTGATTTTAATTTTCCTTCAATAAAAACTCAAAAGCCCAAGTAAAAACCTCCAATTTCGGATCCGGGGCTGTTGCTTATTATCTTTTATTAAAAGTATTCATAAATTACAAGCGAGTGTTGTGAGGTGTCATTTCTAGGGATTTCAGTGGCTTCCTTGCCAGCAGCAAATGAGACAAATGAGAGAGCAGATAATTGATCTTGCTGCCTAGGGCTTTGTGCATCATGGTTTGCGACAAAAGCGACAGCTAGAGGTGGAGGGTTTGGCGGAAGATTGAGGACTCTATATTTTCGTGTGAACCCTTCACTCTGTCTCCACCGAGCCTGTTTCTAGTGACCCTTTGTATGGGTTGGGTCTACAAGAATACTCTATGTTATATATGTATATGTGCAACACATATATGTGAAACTGGTATGCCTAAGTTTGCCTAGTATTAACTACTCTCTACTCTAAAAGCTTAAGTGTGGTCGAACCTCGCACTTATGTGTGGCCTTTGTATTGGTCCAACATGTGTTTTACCTTTAATTATCATGGTAACAATGAGGTTTCAAACACGAGACATTTGACTTTGATACAATGTTAAAAGTAGATGAGTAGTTCACGCCTAGTAATGACCAAATCGTTAAACATGGTGGAAGTGAAAGGATGAAGAGGGGAGGGAGGATAAATGGTTGTGGATGAATGGTGAGGCACGGGTGTTGTGACTTACGGAAAAAGAACCGGTTAGGTTCATTCCAGACCATCACCTTTTAACACATTATATATATATATATACATTTATATAGTTGTTCACTCCTTAGATTGACTGGCAAGCCTATTCGACTATGTTGTGATCTGTGGGCGTGCCAAAGCCCGTGACACTGCTCAAACATATCAAAAGGGAACGGTGTCGTCTCTTTTTGAATGAAGATCGGGCGATTTATAAGAGACTCGACTCATATGAAGGTCCTAATTGTCTTACTTAAAAGGACTTTGTAACGGAGAGAAATTGTAAAAGGCATAGAAATCATAGGAGGGAGGTAGAAAGGGGAGAAAAATAGATGGGAGAGAGAGAGAGAGAGAACTACGTAGAGTAGTGTTAATGTTTGGTCCGGACCTGTTTGAAAGAATCGCTTGCACTTTATTTATAGGCTTGGCAAACATAGCAGTGTTTACATAAACAGAATGATATACTTTCCAAACAAACAAACTATTTAAGATTATCCCAAAAGATAAGATTACAAGTTCTGTTAAACTAATCCCAAGCTGATCCTTCTAAACCTTGATAACTGATTGGCTTTTTTTTTTTTTTTTTTTCCCATAAATAGTAATAAAAGGCACTCAAACGGGGAATGCATCCGCATACAAATAGAAACGGCCCAAGGACCGAGAGAACTCCAGAAATCTATTCTCTCCTTTATGGAATTACAATCTCTAACTTCCACCTAACAAAATAGAGAAGAAATGAAAATGTCCTTGATAGAACCAGCTGGGGATTCAACCCCATCAAAACACCGCCGATTACGTTCCCTCCAAAGGCACCACATCAAGCAAAGAGGCGCTGCCCTCCAATAATCACGAACATGGTACCCCACCAAACCTCCTCTCCATGAATCAAAGACCCCACGAACATTAAAGGCCATAACCCACTGAACCCCAAACAAACCAAGTATCAGGCACCAACAATCATGAGCAAACTGGCAGTGAATAAGAAGGTTATTCGTGGACTCTCCATCTAATTTGCACATGAAACACCGGTTAACCACAGTCAAATTACGTTGCCTAAGGTTATCCAAGGCAAGAATTCAACCCCAAACAGCCGTCCATCCGAAGAAAGAAACAAGCTAACTAATTGCTTTAACTACTCCCTTGGCCTCATCTCAGCCCATTCTCCTGTCCACAACTGCTTCATCTATATTGGCACGTTTTCTGACTTCATTTGGTTATGCTGGACTATTCACTGGGCTCAATTGATGCAACCACAAACCAGCCCACTTCTCTCAGCCCATTTCACTTATTTTGCTTGCCACATCAGCTGCAACTTCATCAACAACCTCTCCTCTCCTTATTGATATGTGTCGGCCAATTTAAGGTGCCAACAATAGTTATAGGTTGTACTTTATAAAAATTCTGTAAGCTGTACATCCCTACATAGTCTTTCAGATTGTTAAATTTTTACAAATTAGTTTAAAATTTTGGAGAGTGAGAAGGGGTGGTGGTGGTGGTGGTAGAGGTGGGCAGGTGGAGAGTGAGAAGCAATGTGGTGGGCCGGGTAGGGGTGGTAATAATGTCGTATTAGACCAAATTAAAGGGGATATTCGTCTTTGTAAACAAGATTCTTTTTCCCTTCGGATGATGAGATCATGAATTGGCTGAAGCGCATTTTGGTAAATACACCCAACTTTATTTGCTGAACAAAAGAAATTTTAGCATAAAGAGGGTCAGTTGTCACACTAAAAAATTCAGGGGAGTACCATATAAACTTTTTTCCAAATTTGTACCTCACTGACCTCCATTGAGGTTATGCTAATTACTTCTTTTTTTATAAGTAAAAATTGTATAAAAACACTCAAACGGGGAGTGCATCCCAAGAAACAAAGGTTGTTGTAAGGGTGGAGCGAACCCAAAAATTCAATCTTTTTGTCTATAGATTTACAATATCTACCCTCCACCCAAAAGAAAAGAGAAGAAATAAAAGCGTCCTTGATGGAAGCAAAAGGGGCCTCCACCCCCTCAAAACAACGATTGTTTCGCTCCAATCAAATGCACCACAAAAGACACAGAGGAGCAACCTTCCAAAAAGGCCGAGCATGGGACCCCACACCACCTCCACCCCATGCAACGAAGCCGGCATGGCCCACATCACTCCAAAAGGCCCGAAAAGCAAACACCAACAATCATACGCATCCGGGCAATGAAGAAAAAGATGATCGGTAGATTCACTATCATTCTTACACAAAAAGCATCTATTGACCACAATAATATTACGGTGCAGAAGGTTATCTAATGTGAGCATTTGACCCCACACCGTCGACCAAGTAAAGAAAGCAACTTTGAGGGTAGCCTTGGTTCGTCAAACCACATTCCACGGAAAAGCCACACACAATCGAGTCGATAAACACCTGAAGAACGATGAGACCATGAAACTCCCGTGAGGCAATAACCGCCACACTAGAGAGTCTGAACAGGCCCCAAAGGGCGAAAGGCAGTAGAGAAGCTCCAGCACCTCTGATACCTCCTCCAACTCTCAATCCTGAAAACCCCTCACAAACTGAACATCCCAAACAATCCTACCGTTATCAAGTTGATAACAGTCGATGACAAGGGCCTACCGCTTGCAAGTAATGAGGTAAAGTTGGGGGAAAGAGAGATAAAGAGGCCACCCACACCGAGGATCCAACCATAATCTAATATAGCGGCCCTCACCAACACGAAACCGAAAGTGTGGAGCAAAAGAATCCCAACCTCTGCGAATGACCTTCCACACTCCCATGCCTCGACAATGCCTCACCGGACCCAAGCACCAACCCCCCGGATCCTCACCATACCAACATGAAATGACCATCCTCCAAAGACGATTCCTCTCAGTCCCAAAATGCCACAACCACTTCCCTAACAAAGCATTGTTGATGGGCACAAGTCTCCTCACCCCTAAATTCCCCTCCTTAAAAAGCCGACAAACCGTCTCCCGTTGAATAAGGTGCATGGCAGAGCGATCCCCACCCCCACCCCACAAAAACTGCCCTTGTACTTTCTCAATACATTGGGCGACCCTACATGGAATCGGAAAAAAAAAGAGGACATGCATGGGAAGATTGGACAACGTACTCTCCACCAAAGTGAGTCTACCCCCTTTCGAAAGATACTGATGCTTCCATCCAGCTAACCTTCTCTCCACCCTCGCCACCACACCATCCCAACACTGATGACGTTGTCTCGAGGAGCCCAAAGGCATTCCTAAATGAACATATGGGAAATGACTGACACCACAACCAAGCACCGCAGCCAAAGAAAAACGATCCCCCACCTCCCCTATCGGAATCAAAGAACTTTTACCAGTTTTTACCTTCAAACCCAACACAGCACGAAAACTAATTAGAATACACCGAAGATGTCTCAACCGCGCCTCCTCCGTATCACAAAACACAAGAGTATCACCAACAAAAAGCAAATGGGATACTTCCTCAAAGTGAGATGTCACATCCCCCACCCTAAAGCCCCGTAAGAGGCCTAACTCCGTGCTTCGATCACAATAAGAAAGAGGAAAGGAGATAACGGGTCACCCTGTCTCAACCCACGAGAACATCCAAAGAAGCCAGAAGGCGAGCCATTCACCAATACAGAAAAATGAATTGATGAAATGCAAAACTCAATCCACTTCCTCCATTTCTACCCAAAGCCCAGCCGCTCCAACATATATAAAAGAAAATCCCAGTTAACATTGTCATAAGTTTTCTCCATATCAAGCTTCACCAGGACACCCGGCAACCCATTTTGCAGTCTAGCATCCACAATCCCGCTCGCACCAAGGGTCGAATCAAGAATCTGCCTCCCTCCTACAAAAGCATTATGAGAATCCAAAATAACACCATCCAGAACGTCACTCAACCGTGCGGCGAGCACCTTCGCAATTAGCTTATAAATAAAACCCATCAAGCTAATAGGCCTATAATCTTTAATGTCTTTCGCATCTCCCCTCTTTGGAGTCAGAGAGATGAAAGAAGCATTAAGAGACCTAACAAAACGACCCTCCGAGGGAAAATCACGAAAGGTGCCTAAAACCTCCTCCCGGACCATAAGCTAGCACTCAAGAAGAAATATCATAGTGAACCCATTGGGCTAATTACTTACAGTGAAGACGTTACACTTAACTCATTTTAAGAGTGTACTGCATGCGAATGTCATGAGTGATAAGTCTCTTATACCCCAACCCTTACAGTCATATAAAAGTTGAAAAACCTACACATGTAGAATTACACTTTTACGCATCTTATATATTGTAAATAAATTATCCCTCTCCTCCATCCTCTTCGCTTCATTCTTTCTCATCACCATCTACTGTACCGCCGCAAGCGCCCCACCACTGCCACCCTCTTCCACCCTTTGCTGCCACCCCCTTGTCACTGCAATCCATCACTAACAACTTCCAAAACACAGGGGTTCCATCCCTATCACACCAAATGGATCTTTTCAATTGCACAATATCAAGGTTGCCCTCTCATACCCAAGTTGGCATATGACGAGGGAAGCGGTTTAGGGTTAAGGTTGTGTCATGACCCTACCCTGTAGATTTTGTCCAATATCCATACTCTCCTGGCAGTGCTCGGGTGTTTCTCCATATGTGTTCCTCACACCTATAAACGTGTGACATCACAATCACCCCTCTTGAGGCCAATCATCCTCACTGGCGTGACCAACATGGGATTATGCTCGCTCCCCACATTTTGTTGGCTGGAAAGTGGCTCTAATACAATTTGCCATAGCCCTCTTACACCTTGAAAATATTGTCCGCTTTGCACACTAGTTTCACTGCTCACGAATTTCCTCAAAACACATCTACTAATTTGGGAGGCACCCACACATATAAATTTCAATAACTTCTCCCCCTTCTCCCCCCTCTCCCACCACGATGTGGGGAAGTCTGGTTGACAGAGGAATCGTGAATAAAGGTGGTAATTTGGGTTAGAGGTTGCAGGGATTTCGCAACGGAAAGTGGTCGAGCGGTGGCCAGACAATAGGGTTGAAATGGGGATTTGAAAGCGTCAATTAGAGAAATATAAACTCAAACAATCATCCGGGCCTTTTCCCACCTGGAATACTGGTCTGCCCTCCACACGGTCAAGTGTCAATTAAAATTCTGGATATGAAAACGTAGAAATTGGGGATCAAGTTATACAGTTGATGGAATAAAATATTATGTCACCTGGGAAAGAAATGGTTTGAGGATGAATTGAAGATTCAAAAAGAGTTGAAGATATCACTAATTGTGCAAGTGAAGAAATTGTCATTCAAAAGAGAATGCACGGTGAAACTACGAAATCTGATGCCACTAATCCTGCACCTTTATGAATATTTGAGAAATGTTCTACTTCTAGAAGTGGTGATAGGCTTTTCTTCATTTTCATGGTAGTGGCATCTTTGGTTTTGGGACAAGATGCTCTCTATTTCAGCAACTTTAGGTCTTTAACATGCAACAACTGAAATTTTTACTACAACGAAAGAGAGCATATTATATGTATATACTATTGAGAATAAGTATGCTTCTAGAGGGGGCTGGCGGTGGCGCTGTGGTGGTGGGATGGAGAGTTGAGATTGGTGAGCATGGAGGTCTGAGATGGAGGGAGACATGTGCGATGAGAGAGAGAAAATATAAAATGGAAAAGAGAGTTTTTTTTTTTTTTTGTACTTTGTGTTTTGCATGCTTCACCATCAAAGGAGAGATTGTGATTTCATACCATTGGAGGGGTAACAAAGTCATTTCAAATGGCTGAATGGTATTTTCGTCAATAACTAAATTTTATGACAAGTGAACGAAAATTTGAATGGAAGGGGGTTAGTGTTACTACGTGTCAATACTCAAGCCGAATATAGTGCAAGTTTTTTCAAACTTATTACACGTGTAATTAGGTAATACCTCAGGGGAAGTTATATATATTAACTTATTTATAATCCCTGTGGATTGCTTCATAATAAATGAAGGGTAGGAATAAGTCATTGATTCCATGATGAAATCCCAATATATATATTAAAAAAACTTTTTCATGGACAAATATATATAGTTAGAAGAACCTTTTTACAAAACTCAGATTGAACACGTTCTGGTTAGTGCTTTCACATGCACCAAAATGTAGTGCATGTCTGCTTCTAAATTTTGCACCAGTTCATCTCAAGATTAATTCACATGCACTTAATATCAGAGAGACTGTATACCTGTAACTATATCTTATGCCTAACACTTATACTATTTGACCTCACTGGGCATCATGGGCTCACATTAAAAAAATATCCTCACCCTTCTAATCATAGTTCTTTGTTTCTCAGTTTTTGAAGCGTATCATTTATTGATCTGTTTTAGGAGCTGAATTTTCACCTCATAATAAAATTTATATACCAGTAACATAAATCAAAGCAAAATGTAGATATTAACCAATGAAAAATGTACAATATCTACTGCTTACCAGAACATAAGGAAGACTACACCACCACAAGTCAGACTGAGAGTATAATTTATCATCTCTGGCTCGGCCTGCTGCTTGTCTTCCAATTTCTCCACTTGTTAAATCATCATTTTTACTCAACACGTCACGTTTGTTGGATATTGTGTCAGTGTGCTGGATTTCTTGAGAATTACGTGCCTCCAACTTGGTTAGTTCTTTGAATTCCATGTTGTCCACCAAAGGTTTTCCGAGACTACTCTCCTGTACAACACCTATAAAAATGTAAGAATAAACACAAAATGTAAAGGACGTACACATAAATGTACTTAAGATTCATCAAGTAATTTATGTAAGGATGACTTGTGATCTCACAGAAGAAGATAAGGGTCCACCATTCCAAATATGAGGCCGCATGAAGAGAGAAGGAGGATACAAAAGATATAGTTACTAGAAATAAAAATACAGAATAAATCTGGGATGACTACGGAAACCAAGTTGAATCAAACTCGTGAAAAGAAGTTCTAGACAGCATATTGCCTTCAAAATGAAACTCTTCCCCTTATCCTACAAGGACAATACTTGCCTCCTATCCCATAAGGAGGAACTTCCTCCTACTCCATGACATGGCCCAATAAAATGTGGACATGTGTATTTTAAAAAATAAAAAAAATAAAAAAAAAATCTTAAAATAACATACTCTCTTTACCATCCAATTTTTCATTGTCTTTCTTTTCAATTCTCAACTCCAAACCCCCAAACCCTTTCCACTCCCTCTCTCTCTCAATATATATATATATAAATATTTATATATATAGGATTATTTGCGAAAAAATCCCTGTAGTTTCATACTAGTGCGCAAAACCCCCATTTGTTACAAAATGTGTGTATAAATCTATTTTGTTTCCAAAATGTTGCAACTTACCCCTATTCTGCTTTAAAATAATATGAAATTCCTAAAATACTCCTTCTAACCTAATAAAAATAACAAATATTGAATTAATAATAAATAATGTATAATAAAATGATAAAGTAATTAAATAATTAAATAAAATAAAATCGGCTTAATTTTTTTAATCATAAATAAATAAATAATAATAAAAAGTTTTTAAAAAATATGCTTATTTGTTTTTTCAAATGTTTTTTTAATATTTTGGACAATAAAATTGTAATTGTTTTGTTAATCATTTTCTTAAATATATTTTTTATAAACATATTTTCAATTTTTTGTTTTTGTAATTTTATATAATTTTTTTTAAAAAAAACTAAAATGGATTATTTTTTTTAATCAAACGCTAAATAAATAAAAATAAGGCTTTTTTTTCGAAATAATTTTAAATATTTCTGGAAAAAAATGTAATTTTTTTGTTGATGATTTTCTTTAAAATATTTTTTATAAACATATTTTTTGTTTTTGTTTTTGTAAATTTTTTTTTTTTCAAAAAAACTTATTCTAAGGGTAATTCAGACAATTCATGTCACAATAGGGGCAATACGCACACATTTTCAAATAATAGGGTCTCAAAGAATCACAGGGGGTTATACGCACTATATGCATACTATAGGGGGATAAAAGCTCGCGACCCTGTATATATATACGCAGACATATAATCACATACATACAACTTGTATTGAAGGAATGAACGGTTGATTAGAATTGGAGTTTCAAAACCCTATTCTTGCAATAGTTGGTACTCTGATGTAGTGGATCGTTGTTTTGATTTTGTGTTTGAAGCTTCGAAACCCTAGTCTTTCATGATGTTGCGATCGAAACCATATTCTTTTATTTGATAGTTTGATGTTGCGGATTATAATCGTGTGTATGTATAGATATATATAAATATAGTATATATAGAGATAGAAAGAAGCGAAAGGGTTTGGAGGTTTAGAGTTGAGGCAAGAATGGTGATGGAGAATCATATGAGAAAGCAAGTAAATAATTCTAAGTTTTTTTAAAAAAAAATAAATCAATAAATAAAATACACATGTCTATATTTTATTGGACCAAGTCATGGCGTAGGAGGAAGTTCCTCCTTATGGGGTAGGAGGCAAGTATTGTCCATCCTACAAAGATAGCAGTCTATGCAACAGTGGGTAAGAGAAAGTCCACTTTCAAGAGTCGTAGATTGCTTTTTTTCGCTGTGTTATTATAAGTGAGCATTGAACAATTCACTACAACCTAACACTAGTATTACATTAAAAATGAATACCCAAAACAATAAGAAAGTCTTGTATTTAGACAAGAAGACAAGAGACAGAGTTCTTGAAGGGAAACTGATATTGATTAAGCAGATTCATTGTGGAGGAGAGAGGGTTTGCTGCTACCATAGCTGAAACTCGCACAGCAAACTAAGCTCCACAAGGAGCCTAACAGCTGTAATGCTCGAAGCTATGGTTTGGAAAAATACATCGGGAACTAGAGACCCACCGGTCAAACAAGGAAGATTAGGTGTAATAAAAGGTCAAAAGGTGATTCACATGTTACTAAAAAGTTCGGAGAAAGAGAATTGACATGACCGGTCCCATTCATATAGGATTAGGCAAAGGATGATGATGATTGCAGGGAAAGGAAAAATCAGGCTTCAAGATAATGTACATTTGAGAATTCATAAGTTCTTATGGGCTTAAATATACACTTTTCCAAGAAAGTTGGTGCATAATTCAAATGCCTTTTTGAAAGGTTATCCACATTTTAGAAACTATCGTCTCAACCACTGATATACATTCTTTCACAAAAGTGTATCACTTTAAAAATTAATTTACATATTTTTTATTTTATTTCTCCAACATTTGCAGTTGCATAAGACAAAATAATGCTTCAATCCCCAAAACGTCTATTAGAACCTCAGATGAAGCATTTCCACTATCGTATAACCCAAGGTCATGACATATACCCTTCGTATTTTGAAAGCCTCAACTAGTTACGAGCAGCAAATACTTAAAATAGTACCCTTCAACCCTGGCATGTGCTTCCCCAAAAAAATAAAAAAATAAAAAAAATTGGAAGAAAGAAAGAAAGATAAAAGAAAAAAAAAAAACCTTGCAAAGCAATGGTTGGATCCTGACTTGTCTTAAGTAGATGAAAGTGAGGAGTACTTTTGGATAAAAAGCGTCAAGTTTATGCCGCGGAATGCCAAAACAATGTGCTTATCCAAAAGTAATCTACTCGTCACAACTCAGGGTGCCATGCTGTTGTGGGCACAGTGCAATGACGGAGATGATCCTGTCATAACCACTATAGAAGTCGACATGAATCTAAATGGGAATTTAGATATGTCAAGCCATAGACTAGGGAATAAACCAAACTGAGATAGGAGAAACTTGAGTAATTCTAACTAAAGAGGAGACGTAGTGCACCCTAAGCCTTAACCTAAAAAGCACATATACTTTAACAAGACATGCATATGCGTTTATGCCTAATACCAATACTCCACAGATACACACACATATGGGTTCGATACTTCCTACAACATACATAAATTAAATATATATTTTTATATCTAACACATATCCAATACTTCAACCAACGTTTCTTGGATACTTCATGATCAATATTAACAAGTTCTGAACATCGAAGTGTATTTTTCCTAACAATTATATACATATTTCGCTTATAAGTAAAATCATAGTAAAAAAGAGGTCAAAAGGGGATCGCCTCCCAAAGAACTACACAAAGGACTCTTAAGGGATTCACGAACCAATTGTATCCTCAAAAGTGTAGTTGTTAAGAAAAGTTCAAAATTTATTAAAAACGAAGTATTCAGATATAAATCATGACTTAGTCTAATCTTTTCCAGATATAGTTTGTTACTCAAAATATATTTATGACGCAATTAATTTAAAACTAGTTTTATTTAAGTGAAAAACATTAATAACATTATCCATTACAGATCAATTATGTCCAAAATTTTATTCATGATGTACGTATAGACTGATTTTATATCCATTTCTATAGAAAGAAATCTAGTGTCATGTCCTGACAAATTTGTATCCTGCTATTTAAGAATTTGTCATATCCGTATTGTATTCTGTGCATGTTCTGTGTCCACCCCTGCTTTATAGGCTCTTAACACTTTGCCGATGAAAACATCAAAAGGCGGAAATTGTGGAGTGATGAGCATGCATGTTGGACATTCTAGCTTTTAGCACATGTAAAACGGCCTCTATTTGTGGAGGTAAGGCTGACTACATCTTTTTTCTTCTTTCTTTTTTTTGTTCCCTCAGTGCAAGTGTAGCGTTATGTACATTTTACCCTGCCCGGAAACTGGAATGGTGACAGCCTCATGAATTGCGATAGGCATCAACACAAAGGACAAGTTGATTGGAAGCACAGAAAGAGTGCAACTGTCCAGACCCTCCATTTTATTTCCATTTTCACTGTATCTTCTCCCAACCTTCATCGATTTAGATGTTCCAATAATTTAGAACACAAAAAATGTAATCCTCCTTTTCCAAGTTGTATAATACCTGGACTGGCATATTGGTTGCAGACTATTCAAATAGTAGTACGTATACAGCAGTTATCTCAATCTCCAACAAGGCAAAGAATGATATGAAAAGTTGTTCCTCTTTCTTATTCCCATTTTAGATAAAGAGGCTTCTAAGATTTTAAACTATTGGCTCCAATCACTTATATACAACCTTTCAAGAATGTTAACCTCCATAATTTAAAATTCTTTACTTTTATTTCTCCAACATTTGTTGTTGCATCACAGCAAAATAATGATTCAATCACCATGAAATAGATTAGAAACTGGACTGAAGTGTTTTCACCACATTGTAACTATGATCAAGAATATCCCTTTCGTCCAGTGAATGCCACAAATAGAGCGCCGCGGGAATCAACAGCGCTCTGCTACCAACTTCTTTCAGGTGACAAGATTAAGGAAAGATTGCAGTACCTTCAGCAATGGCCCAACCAGGGTATGATCACAATTGGCTTAACTAGACAAAAATACTGTACTTTTGGATAAAAGTACCAAGCTTATGGCTCAGAATGTCACAGTAATGCACTTATCCTAAAGCAACCTACTTGTCGCAACTCAAGGTGTCATGCTATTGTATGAGCAAGACCGATAATGGCTGTTGAAAAGTAATTCCTTTCACTATTCATTTCTTTAATTTTCTAATTTTTGAATATTTCTACCAAATTCTAACTGCACATCAAATAGCCTCCCTAAGGTACTTCTAGGAACAAAACTGCACTCAGAACAGATATAATAGTAATAATGCGTGAACACAATCGGCACTTAATTTATTTTGTGAATATTCAAGACAAATTTAAGATAATGAGAAAGGATTAAGAATCTTACCACTTCTTGACTCACTGATATCAAATCCCACTTTTGCTCCCATACTCCCACTTTTCTTCACCACTTTCGTCCTCTGAGTTTGCGGAGACTTCAACTCTGCCATTGATGCTTTCTTTCCACCGTCTTCCTCCAAACCTGTTGACTTACTTCTCAGCAATTCGCCATTCGCCAAGTCCAACTGTTGCTCCTTCATTTGATCTTCGCTAGCTGAACTAGTACTATTTTTCATCTTAGCAGCACCATTTTTCGAACCCTGAAAACCCTTGGGTTTGTTGCCTGGTTGAGGCGACGGACCCCTAAATTTGTACTTCTTCTTAAACATCAGTGACCTATAAGCCTCATTTGCATCCAAACTCTCTTTATCAACCCCATCTTCAACCTTCACATTCTTATTCAAATCACTAGTTGAGGACACCACCAATTTTCCCCTATCATTTCCCAACCTCCTTCGCAACTTCACTAACCGGTTATCGACCTCCTCTTCAATGCCGGTTTTCACAGCATCCCCTTCATCAATTGCATTCACCTTTGCCTCTAATCTTTCTCTCTGTCTTGCTTCCTTCGCCATCGCTCGAATTTCAACAATTTTCCTTTCCATTTCAGACTCATCCATTGATAAAATCCCAACTTTCCCAGAACCCAATTTTCCTTTACCATTTTGATTCATTCCCAATTCTAAAACCCTAGTTTTCTTATCCTCATTATCCAAATTCCCATCTTTATGGTCAGAATCAGCTGACCCAAATAACAAAACAGCACAAATTGTCTGAAACACAAAAACTCCAACCAAATACAACCCAAATTTGAGAATTGACCTTGTAGAAAACTTACCAACAATACCCTCCAAAACTCCGGCGGAGTCCGAGGTTTCGGAGAACTGAATTTCGCTCCACACCGCTTCTGACTCTCCGGGAGTCTGAGTTTGTTGTTCAGGCGGGGACTCGATGGGAATAATGGGATTTGTGAGGGGTTGTTGGGGAATTAGAGGTTTTATTAGGGTTTTGAGAAGCTTTGGGCGGAGAGAATTTTTTCTCTTGGTGGGGTTTTGGAAGAGAAATGGAGTGGAAGTGTAAAAAAATAGCAATGGTTTTCTAGGGTTGGGCGTGGCGTTAGAATAAGGTAGGAGGAAGGAGATGGTGGTGCAATGCGCACTCTCCATTGCTGAGCGAGGTTGAGCTTCTGGTTGAAGCTAGCTTGCGCCTGTAATAAGCATCAGAGTGGCTTGGATGGTCTTATGCCCTGCAGGTTAGGATTCCAGTAATCCAATTTCAACCCCTGATGTTTGGCCTAATTTCAATTTAGTCCCCTCGAATTTAAATAATCTCAATTACACCCCCACATTAGACGTTGGTGTATTTCAGGAATGGCAATGGAGCGGGTACACCTATATCCTTCCTCGCCCCGTTTAATTTTTTAGAAATATCATATCCTTCACATGTTACTTTTTCATATAATCCATATCCGCCCCACTAATAAGTAACTATACACGTGTCTGCCCCACCCCACTAATATTTAATTATCAGTATCATCATCATCATCTATAGAAGAGTTTACGGCACATAAATTTTTAAAAAATAATAAAATCCTAAATAAACATAAAAAAACAAAATAATCTATGAATTTTTTTTTTAATCATCTAACAATGGAACTCACTCTTTATTTTCTTTTTTCTTTATATATTCGACTACTCATCTCTCCTTGGTTTGCAATATCGAGACCCATGGAAAAAGAATGTGTAATAACTCATAAAATATTTAAATTTTTATTTTTGTATATATGTATAAGTAAATATTATATAATAAAGTTAATGTAAACAGGGTGGGGCAAGACGAGACGGATTTTTAACAAAACCCGTCCTCGCCTCATAACCATTGATGGGTTTAATTTCTTTTATCAAACCGACCCCTATGAAATTAAAAAAGGCTCCCAAACCCTAAAATATGGTAGAGCTCCGGTGGGATGCTACAAATTGTCATAGTGCATTTGACTAACACTATTTTGTGTCAAGTCACCATTGCCCTTAATTTTTATATTAAAAAAATAAAATAAGCGAATTGAATATGTTAAAAGACTAAGAAACCTCTCAAGTCGATTAGAACCTTAACCTGTTTGGTAAGTGGTTATGGTTCCACCTGGTCTGGTCTGGTCTTGATTTTCAAGAACCAGATCATATTTGTTTGGACTGGTCTCAAAATTTAGAACCAGACCAAATTGAACCAAATGTAGGGCCCGTTTGGTAGGCGGTCCGGTCTGGTCTTATCTGGGTGGTGTTCTGAAAGTTTGTTTGGTAAAGTTGTCTGGTCTTATGGTCTTATTCAAGCAGTTTGGTCTTATGTTTGAAAAATAATACAAAAAATAAAAAAATAATATATAAAATTCAAAAACTATATTAAGTATGAAAAATATAAAAAATTTGAAAATAATATAAAAATTCAAAAATAATATATTTTTCAAATTTTATAAATTATTTCAAAATTTTATCTTATTTTTTGAATTTTATATATTATTTTTGATTTTTTATATTTTCTCAAAAAAAAAAATATATATATATATATCTAATTTTGTATATTATTTTTGAATTTATATTTTTTTCAAATTTTATACATTATTTCAAAAAATTTATATTATTTTTCAAAACTTATATATTATTTTTTAAATTATATATATATATATTTAAAATTTTATATATTAATTTTGATTTTTATATATTTGTTTCGAATTTAATACATTATTTTTAAAAAATTATATTATTTTTCAAATTTTATATATTATTTTCGAATTTTATACATTATTTTTTATTTTTTCTATTATTTTGGAATTTTTTTATTTTCCCAAATTTTAAATATATGTTTTTCATTTTATATATTAATTTTGAATTATATATATATATTTCAAATTTTATACATTATTTCAAATTTTTTATATTATTTTTTAATTTAATATATTATTTTCAAATTATATATATTTTTTAATTTTATATATTTTTCAAAATTTATGGTCCGATGTGTTAAGACAATTATATATAAGACCACTTGAGACCATCATTTTTTGTTGTCTCAGATTACCCATTTTGGTCCCAAGTGGTCCTTGTTTTTTTGGAACCGTTTTTTTAAACCGTGTTGCCAAATAGTGTCCGGTCCCAAAAAAGCCATTATGAGACCGGACCGCGAACCAAACAGGGCCGTAGTGTTTTTGGAACCAGTTTCTTTTGTGGTTCCACATGGTCTGGTTTGGTCTTGGTAACTAAAATAAGATTTTTGAGACCAATGATTAAGACCACCAAAAACAAAAATTGAATAAAAATAATATTATACAAAATAAATTAAATAATACATAAAAATAAAAATAAATGAATTAAATAATATATAATAATAAATAACATAATAATATAAATAATAAATAATTAAACTTAAAAAATAATAAATAATAAATTAAATAAAAATATTTAAATAAAAAATAAAACTAATGAATAATAAACAAAATGATTTAAATAATACATAATAATAATAATAAATTAATAAAATATATTTCAAAATAATTAAAAATGAATAAATAATAATAATAAATTAATAATATAAATAATAAATTAAATAAAACATATTTAAAAATAAAATAAAAATAATGAATAATAAACAAAATGAATTAAATAATACATAATACTAATAAAAATGAATATAATCATAAATAAATATAATAAATAATTAAATGAATAATTAATAAATTAATTAAATATAATTAAAAATGCATAAATAATAATAATAAATGAATAATTTAATAATATAAATAAGAAATAAAATAAAACTAATTTAAAAATAAAATAAAAATAATGAATAATAAACAAAATGAATTAAATAATACATAATAATAATAAAAATAAATGAATGAATTAATTAATATATGAATAAATAATAAATTAATAAAATATATTTATAAATAATTTAAAATGAATAAATAATAATAATAAATTAATAATATAATAATATAAATAAATAATGAAATAATAACAAATAAAATGAATTAAATAATGAAATAATATTAAATAAAATGAATTAAATAATTAAATAATAAATAAATGAATAGAATATATTTATAAATTAATATATAAATGAATAAATAATAATATATATTTATGAATGAAAAAATAATAAATAATAAATAAAATAAAGTAAATAATAATTAAAATAATAAATGAATATTATAATAAGTAATAAATAATAAATTATTTTATTTTTTTAAAGCGAAAAGATCAGATTAGATCGCTGACGGGTCGTGATTTGATGATATTGTGTCGTTGTTTCACCACACCCCAATCAACAAGAATTTATACCTACTAATACTTTACTTAAAATAGTATAGCAATAAGTAAGGTCGAACCACTCTCAACTTGGAACTCGTTTTGAGACAAGGATCCAAAACTTTACTTTTCGAGATAAAAAGAAATCACTTAAAACAATTCTTGAATTTTTTAATAATAAACTAAAATAACTAGATAAAATTATCAAATGGTGGAAAAAATCTCAAGGGAAAAGAATCCACCACCCGGGTCTATACAAATAATATTATATATTTCTATTGCAAATTCTCCTCCAACCTATTAAACATAAATATAGATATTGGTAGACATTCCTCGTATTTCCATTAATTGGTAATCACGAAGAATCCTCCCTCTAATGTTTTGGTTTAAATAAAAATGTAAATAGTAGTAGGCATTCCTCGTATTTCCATTAACTGGTAATTACGGAAAATCCTCCTTCTATTTCTTTAGCTTCCAACCGCTATTGTAAGGTTTTTGTTCATTGAGATTCATAAAATGAATACTCTCGGGAAGAGAATTAAACAATACGAAATAAAATAAAAATGATTTATATCTTACCCATGGTCTTCATCACCCCCTTGAGAAGAGTTTTAAGCTAGCATGTTGATAAAAAAAGAAAACAAGGTAATAGAATAAAATTTCATTGATAGAGAAAAAGTTACAAAAAATATGAAAATGATACAAAATTACTTTAAGCTTTCACTCATCAACTCTCCACACACCCCCTCGCATCTGAATTGTGAAGATATATATAGACCATTGGACTTTGCCACTTGTGCCATTAATACAGATCTGAATTGTGAAGATATATATAGACCATTGGACTTTGCCACTTGTGCCATTAATACAGATCCACCAACTTCAATATCATCAATTCTATTAATGTTTTTCCAACCACCTTGTCACCATCACACTACATCATATAACTACACACATATACACACACACACATATATATATATACATGTATATATATATATGTATTTATTACATTCTCCCCCTCCAACTTTTTCTTTTTCTTCATTTTCATCCTTCTTGCTTTCTTTTTCTTTTCTTTTGCAAATCAATCCCTGCATGAAATAAAAATATATACATATGAGGACATTATGCTAGGTAAATTACTCTATTTTTTGCACTTATCAAATTACCCCCAAACAAGCTTTTGTTAGTCCTCTAGCAAATAAGGAAAAAATATATAAGTTCACAAAAAGTATACATTATTGAAGTTTAACTAATGATGTGCCTATTTCGTAGGCTACATTCGATTGCATTTACCATATGCAATAAGGCCTTAAACCCCTAGGTTACCCTAGTGGACGAGCAATAGCCTCGTGAGGGTTTACAGTGAAGATACCCACAAACTTCTTCAGTCTTCATTTTCACACATTCATGAATTCATACACTCATTAATTAAGTCATGATACAATATATAAGATAATATGAATGCAAATACTCTCACTCACTACCGAACAATGACTATCTCAAGTTAATGATATGAACAGTCCCCACTACAGTAAATAACTTCGTTACTCTCTACTTCCAATCTAGACAACCTTCCGTGTTTTTGTGAAGATTCTACTATAGTATGTCAATCTCTCTTATTCTACTTCATTGATCAAACTTTGCAATTTTTCATAAAAAAATAATTATTTCCATCATTCCACTTCTATCCATTTTTTATCTTTCCAAGCTCTAGACTTTCCAGCGAGGATTTTTAGTCCTGACCAACTGGGCCCGAGCTTCTTCCATAGGATTTATGCTCATTAGTTTTATCCCCTTTTTACGTGAGCAATGATATTGGTGATACTAAGGTCCGGTTACTCAGATCGAAGACTACTTTTTGCATTTCTTTCAAAATAATTTTTTAAAATTTTCTCCATTCTATCTCCCCTTTTATAGCGGCAAAAGCTAATTTTTCAACTACATAGTCAAAGATCAACTGTTTTTCCCATAGTGAATGTGTGCATGTGCTTATAGGTCAAAGCTGTTCTTTTTGGTTTCAATTTCACTAATTCATTTACCTATGTAAAACCACATCACTTCACTAACTCAATCTAATCATTACTCTTATGAGCGGGAGTATCGCATCACATACTATTGATACATTATAAACACAAACTTAATCAATTTATAATGCAAAACACTCATGCATAAAAACAAAAACTTCTCCAAAAAATTTCAATTTTTCAATTTTTTTTGAAACTCTCTTTTGATTAAATAGATATCCACCCCCAAACAAAAATAACACTGTCCCTAGTGTTTAAAAATACATCTAAGAGACAAATTGGAACAAATTACCGCAATTGAGGTGGAGTTTTTGGAGTATAATCCCTGCAAAGATTCTTGGCAAAAGAAAAGTCGAATGATTAGAAATATTATGACAGACTTTACCCC
Source organism: Cornus suecica (assembly GCA_963922005.1). Taxonomy (NCBI): domain Eukaryota; kingdom Viridiplantae; phylum Streptophyta; class Magnoliopsida; order Cornales; family Cornaceae; genus Cornus; species Cornus suecica. The sequence continues at coordinate 29,649,650 of OY998241.1, forward strand.
CAAACAAAATCTAAACATACCCAAATAGAGTGAGAAATAAATTTTGTAGAAAATATTTACACAACAGACTAGATTGCCTCCCAGGAGCGCTAAGTTTAACATCTTCAACCAGACTCAATAGAGGTACGACCCCTAAATGGATCAGTCCGAATAAATCGGATCAATGAGGAAAATTTCCTTCGTTTCAGAAGCTTCAAGTTCTAGGAAAGGCTTGAGGCGATGAGCATTGACTTTAAACAACTGTCCATTCTTAGGGTCTTGTAACTCAATGACACCATGACTAGAAATGTGATGAACATAGTATAGGCCTGACCAACGTGACCTTAACTTCCCAGGAAACAATTGAAGTTGGGAGTTCTACAAAAAAACCTTCTGTCCTATGAAAAACTCCTTTTTGAGAATGTGTTTGTCATGTTCCATTTTAGTCTTATCTTTATAAATTCTTGAACTCTCATAGGCATCATTTCTAATTTCTTCTAACTCATCAAGTTGAAGGGTCCTACGTTGACCGGCTTTATCATAATCAAAGTTCATGGCCTTGATGGCCCAATAAACACGGTGTTCGAGTTCAACAGGCAAGTGACAGGCTTTGTCATAGACCAATCAATATGGGGACATTCCAATAGGGGTCGTGTAAGCAGTTCGGTATGCCCATAACGCATTCTGGAGTCGAAGACTCTAGTCCTTCCTTGTTGGGTTAACAGTTTTCTCTAAAATCTGCTTAATCTCCCTATTGGATACCTCAGCTTGACCATTGGTGTGAGGATGATATGATAGGGCCACTTTGTGGTTGATTCCATATTTGGACAACAGGTTTCCAAAGATTTTGTTGCAAAAATGTGAACCATTGTCACTGATTATGGCTCGAGGTGTTCCAAACCGAGGCAAAACCTGGTTTTTTAAAAAATGCACCACAACTCTATAGTCAGCTGTTTTGGTGGCTAAAGCTTTTACCCATTTTGACACATAATCAACTGTAGAAGGATGTAAAGATTGCCAAATGAGGATGGAAATGGTCCCATGAAATCAATACCCCAAACGTCAAAGATTTCAACGACGAGAATTGATTGTTGAGGTCATTCGTTTCTTTTGGTAATCTTATCTAGAAATTAACATCTATGACAAGCTAGACAGTATGTGTGGGTGTCTTTGAAAATGGTTGGATAATAGAATCCGGATTGCAAGATTTTTGTAGTAGTTCGTTTGGAACTGAAATGGCCACCAGAGGCCTGGTCATGACAGAAGGAAATGATATACTCTAGGTCTACCTCAGGAACACACCTACGAATGATCTGATCTTGACAATATTTAAACAAGTAGGGGTCATCCCAAAAATATTCTTTAGCCTTGGCCAAAAATTTATCTTTTTCTTGCTTGGACCAGTTGGAAGGAATTTGACCAGTCACTATATAATTGACAATATCGTCATACCATGGTGCATGAGATATCTCAAATAATTACTCATCAGGAAAATAATCAGAGATTGGAATGGAGTCACTAGTGGATTCAATAACAAGACGGGACAAATGATCAACTACTACATTCTTAGAACCTTTCTTATCTCGAATCTCAAGGTCAAACTCTTGAAGGGGTAAGATCCAGCGTATCAACCTAGGTTTTGCATCAGATTTGGACAAAAGATGTCTTAACGCTGCATGATCTGTATAGATGATTACCTTAGATCCAATCAAATAAGATCTAAACTTCTCAAAGGAGAACACGACTGCTAGCAACTCTTTCTCAGTGGTTGAGTAGTTGATTTGTGCATCATTTAAGGTTTTGCTAGCATAGTATATGACATGTCGTGCTTTATCCACTTTTTGGCCTAAAACAGCACCTACTGCATAATCAGACTTATCACACATAATTTCAAAAGGCAAGGTCTAATTAGGTGAGCGAATGATAGGTACAGTAGTGAGTGTTGACTTTAAGTGCTCAAAGGCGGACTCACAGGCATCAGTAAACTCAAATTGTGCATCTTTAGCTAGAAGATGGGTAAAAGGTCTAGCTATCTTACTGAAATCTTTGATGAAGCGCCTGTAGAAACCGGCATGACCTAGGAATGCTCTAATATCTCGAACAGATTTAGGGATAGGTAGATTGGAGATTAGATCAATTTTTGCTTTGTCGACCTCAATTCCTGCACTAGAGATATTATGACCTAGGACAATTCCCTTTGTAACTATGAAATGACACTTTTCCCAGTTAAGTACCAAGTTAGTGTCACGAAAACGTTGAAAGACGAGAGAAAGATGGTCCAAACATTGCTCAAATGATGATCCAAAGACAGAGAAGTCATCCATGAAGATTTCTATAAACTTTTCAACCATGTCACTAAAGATACTCATCATACACCACTGAAATGTAACTGGTGCATTACACAAGCCGAATGGCATGCGACGATAAACGAATGTACCGAATGGACAGGTGAAAGTTGTCTTGTCTTGGTCATCTGGTGGACAGGGATTTGATTGTAACTAGAATAGCCATCTAAAAAGCAATAGAAGGCCTGACCAGATAATCTCTCTAACATTTGGTCAATGAAGGGAAGTGGAAAATGGTATTTTCTAGTCACACTATTCAATTTCCTGTAGTCTATGCAAACTCGCCATCCAGTTTGAATGGGAGTAGAAACTAGCTCATTGTGGGCATTGGACATAAAAGTGATGCCAGACTTTTTTGGAACGACCTGGATTGGGCTCACCCACTGACTATCAAAAATCGGGTAGATGATATCAGCGTCAAGAAGTTTGATAACTTCTCCGCGGACAACTTCCTTCATATTGGGGTTAAGTCTCCTTTGTTTTCGCATTATCTTCTAAGTGAATGCGATGTTGCACCACTAGAGGATTAATGCCTTTGATATCATCAATGGACCATGCTATGGCTTCCCTATTTATCTTATAAACCTCAAGTAATTGGGATTCTTGTTGCTCAGCTAACTCAGAATATATTACCACTGGAAAAGTCTCGGATTCACCAAGATACGAATATTTTAAAGTCTCAGGTAAAGGCTTTAATTCAATATTATGTGGTTTCTTTGCATTTGCAGAGTCAGTGTTAACTGGTAAGGATAATGATTCAAATTTGGATTTATACTTGGGTACTTCAAAGGGTGGGGCAGAGTTTAGCAAATCATTGATTTGGCTAATATAATTAGCCTCATCAAAACTATCACCAAAATGGGCTAAACACTGCTGAAGTGGATCCTCAGGATAAGAGTGGTTAAAGGTGTGGGTGGTCAATGAATCAATGAGACAAATATCTTCAACAGACTCTGATTCAATGGGTTGTTTCATCAAATTAAACACATTGACTTCCACTTTCATGTTCCCAAAGGTCAAGGTCATGCTACCATTTCTACAATTGATCAATGCATTGGCTGTGGCTAAAAATGGTCGACCTAAAATTATTGGAATTTGTTTCCTTTGAGTTGGCTGAGTGTCTAGCACAATGAAGTCTACGGGGTAATAAAAATCATTCACTTTTACTATCACATCCTTAATGATACCCCTTGGAATTTTTATGGATTGGTCAGCTAACTGAATTCTAACGTCAGTTTTCTTCAAATCAGTCAATCCCAAATCCAAGTAGACTGAATACGAGCACATTGACACTGGCACCAAGATCCAATAAAGCCTGACCTTAAAAGTTTTCTCCTATCTTACAAGTGATAGTGGGACTACCAGGGTTTTTGTGTTTAACCACAACTTGGTTTTGTAGGAAGGAGGAACAATGTTGGGCCATGAAGGCTTCCTTAGGAATATTGGTTTTCCTCTTGACTAAGTCTTTGATGATTTTGCATAAGAAGGAATTTGCTTAATAGTAGTGAGAAATGGAATGTTAATCTGGAGATTTTAAAAAATCTCTAAGATTTCACTGTATTGAGAATCCTTTTTATTGTTGACTAGTCTAGAGGGAAAGGGTGCACGTAGAACAACCGGCTTAGGAATGATCGCATCAAGCTTAGGACCTTGATCCTTTTTGGATTTTGGGGAATTGGGTAGAAGAGATTTAGATTGTTCATTGTCATGACTGATGGGTGGCTCAACCTTATTATCAATTTTCTTTCCTGACCTCAAGGTAGTGATAGAATTTACATGGTCATTTGAGTGGTCAAGTGGTCCCTATGTGATTAACTCCTTTTCCTTTTGGATTGATTTTGGGTTGGCTCGGTAATGTACCCCTTTGTCTTTCAGACAGAGCTGCAGTGAGTTGACTCAACTTATTTTGGAGAGATTGCTGAAATTGCAGTTGATTTTGAGTCAAGAAATCAAAATTATTTTCTAAGTTTTGGAATCTCTGATTGGAATGCTTATTGGATTGATCAAGATTAAGGGCAAGCATTTTTAAAGTGTCCTTATAATTAGAAGTATTATGGACCGGTGGGACAGGACCACCATAGTTGTTCATGGGATCAACTGCTAAATCTTGGCTTGGATTGAACTGGTTATTCTTGGGGAATTGATTTTGAGGAATTATTTGTCCTTGAGGTGGAGGTGGCCTATTGGAGTTACCTTGAAAACCGGACGGATCACCTAAGTTTTGTGGAGGTAAATTTTGGTGGAGGTAAATTTTTCCTCCATGAAAAATTAGGGTGGTTTCTAGTATCAGGATGGTAACTTTGGCTAAATGTGTTAGGCAATGGTCTCCTAAAGGTATTGAAAGCACAAACTTGTGCATCCAAAGGTTCAAATGTACAATAGACTGGACATTCCTCTGTGGGATGAAATAAACCAGAACAAACATTGCATTGTGCAGGGGTAGATATTAGGGCAAATGCATCAAACTTTTTGCTTAAGTCTTTCACTCCATCAGCAAGACTTTGCATCACAGACTTTAACTCATTTTCAGGTTTGATCTCATAAAAACCAAGTTTTCTATTCATTTGATCATTCCTAGAAAAATCATTCTCACTTTGGTTCCATTTCCAATTTTGGGCATTTTCAGCTAGTTCCTCCAAAAATATATAAGCTTGGTCAGGGGTTTGGGCCTTGAACTTTCCTTAGTGCATTGACTCAATCATGGTTCGGTTCATAGGTGAAAGTCCCTTATAGAATAAATGGACTAGCTGTGCTTTATCAAAGCCATGATGTGAGCATTTGAGTAACAAGTCATGAAATCGGTCCCAAGTTTGGTAGAATTGTTCCTCAATTTTCCCTCTAAAAGTACTAATGGCATCTCTCATTGATTCGGTCTTTTGAATGGGATAAAACTTACTCATGAATTTCCTTGCAAGTTCATCCCATGATCGAATGGATTTAGGTGGAATGGAGTTTAGCCATGAAGCAGCTTTATCTTCTAAGGATAGGGGAAAAAGACACAGTTTGATACCCTCTTCATTCAAATTTTGATTTTTGAATGTGTTGCATATTGTCAAAAACTTCCCTAAATGGATATAGGGTTGTTCACTTTCGAGTCCATGGAATTTCGGCAACATATTGATTGTGGCAGGTCTAATCTCAAACTGGGGTGCATCATTCTCAGGTAGAACTATGCAATTGGGTGGGTTGGCTGTGATTGGGGCAAAATAGTCATTAAGAGTTCTTGGTGCAGCCATTGGTGAATTATTGGTGGTTGACAGATTTAACAAGGGAATTGATTTTTCTTCTAAATCAATGAGTGACAGATCACTTGTAATACCCCGTATTTAATGGATATTTATTTCCTTAATTATTTTAGATGGAATAATGGGTGTTTAAATTATTGAATGAGGTTATCTTAGTCTTTTTAAGTCTAGTAGGTTATAATGAAATTTTGTGATCTGAAGGGGGGCAAGGTTGTCATTAGTGTTTGGGCAGTTTGGTGATTTATGCATAATACAAGGATAGTTTGGACATTTCCCTAACCCTAACATCTTCTATATAAGCATCCTTAACTTCAGATCTAGCCCCCATCTCATTTCTTCTACTACTTCTTCTTCTTCATCAATTATACCCGAAATTGTGAGGGTTGAGAGGTTGAGAGCTTAGAATTGGTTTGGATCTGTACTTGTGGTGGATTCAGCTCTACATTACAGACAAGACATATGTTCTACTCTTCCTCTTTGTACTAAAATTTCGTAGCCTTTACTTTGTGTATCTATGATCTGCTAGATAGTATTTTTCATATATGTATATGTATGTGTAAATCATGTTCATATATGACTTTTATATATTCTGTTTATACATATATGTATAGATCCGTAGGTATATATATAGATCTTGTATATAGGCATATATGTATAGATCTGTTAGAGTATATTCATATTCATGTTTATTTATGTGACTTATATATTCTATTTATACATATATGTATAGATCCGTAAGTATATATATAGATCTTGTATACATGTAGAGATTCGTGGATCTATATAGGCATATATGTATAGATCTGTTAGAGTATGTTCATATTCATGTTTATTTATGTGATGATATATATTCTGTTTATATGTATATGTATAGATCCATGATCATATGTACATATCTTGTATATAGGTAGAGATTAGTAGTCTTATATAGACATATATGTACAAATTTGTTAGAGTATATTTATATTCATATATATATATGATGATTTATATTCTGGTTATACATATATGTACAGATCTATGATTATATGTATAGATCTTGTATATATATAGAGATTTGTGGTGATATATTGATATATGTATGAGACTATGTTTGTATCTAGCTATACGTACAAATCTGTTTTTACCATGTGTAGCTATACATGTATGGATTCGTGGTTATGTGTCTTGTTGGTATGATTCTGATGATGTGTATATGGTTGGAACTTAGTATAAATATCTGAGTACATAAATATTTTAGGTTTCAATGTTGACAAAGATTTCAAAACTGTTATTAGAAAAATATTGCATATTTATGTAATTGTTTTTCTCTATTTTCTTTGTTATCAGACTCTGGACATTGATTTATATTGTTATTATGTGTATCACGAATTATACTGGATTACGTATTTTCGACCGTATAAATGAATAGTTTCGACCGTATAAAATACCGTATACCTTGGCGCTTGGGCGCTGCCCCAGACCCCGCCAGAGGGGCGCTCAGGTAATGGTCGCGCCGCCCCCCCTGGACCCCCCAGGCTCGACCTTATAAATTGTTATACGTTCCCGAATAAATATTACAAGCGAATTATTAAATTCGTAAAATCCTAAGATTTAAATTAAATGACTATGTTTTGGAAATTTATAAGAAACCACAAGGAGGCTGACTATTACTGCAGTCTAACTAGTACCACGGGACATGGGTGAGTTGTCACGGCATGGGTGAGTTGTCGGGTACGTGGTTATGGTACGGCATGGATTGGATGTTGTATGGAAAAATCATATTAATGTAAGAAATTTATAAACATAATTATATTAAATGGTGGTATATTAGTGACTATAGTTATAGTTAAATATATTATTTTTTTTAATATAATTTTGGGATTAGGTGTCACTAGGAAAGGGGATGGATTTTGGTACTCTGCTTGGGATCATGTAGAGTTGTTCTTGCTCGTGGGTTTAACCCACATTTTTGTTGTTTCAGGTCCTCGGCAGTTTCACCACCAGGGTTCAGGATTTCATATCTATCTGTCCGGTTCTATCATAGTTTCCTTCCACTCCAGGGTAGGATCCGATAAATGTCATATGTTGTATTTCTTATAAGTGTGTTTCTAGGGGTCCATGTTTATGGGATTTCCAAATTGTACTGTGTGGGACTTATTTTATTTAAGGATGTATTGGGAGTGGTCTTCTTCATGTATAAGTTGTATCCTTATTTTGTTATTGTTGTTATTATTATATTTCTATTTTATGTCTTCTCTTCTGTGTTTATGTTATCAATTACTAACGCTCCTAGTTTTCTATGTATGGGCCTGGCCAACCTATGCATGAAAATTTGGGGGTGTCACATCACTAGGAAACCTAACTAGACGCTTGTTAACTCGTAACCACTGGGGCATAAACAAAAAGAAACCTAAAAGGGCTAGATTAGGGACAAATCACACAAAACATTTGGCTTTTTTTTTATCTTGAGTTTAAATTCAAAGGTAGTGAATTTTTAAATCTAATATTGTAGAGAATTAATAGGATGATGTCCAAATTAATTCTCTCCTAATTAGACAGCTCCTACTCTATTCCAGATTAAGTCGATAGATTACCAGTTAAGGATCATCAAACTAACAACGGAGTAGTTTCCTAGAAAGTGTGGCGAGGCACGTGCCCTGCTTAATGGCGCGTCAACCACACTCCTAGACAGAATTTCCTACCGTTTATCAATTTGATAATGACTCACTGGAGTGACTACCAACTACTTCCTTCCTAGAGGGCCTATGAGCTCGTAACCCTAAAGTGGCTGATTTCTAATGAATTTTAATCAAATCCGGCTCATGGTTTAACAAATTCAAGGAATTTTTGTGATTTGTAGGCCACGGAGACGGGTGATGAAATCCCGACTGTATCTTGTGGTAATTTTGCCCTTAAGTATCTTATGCAAAATGCTAATTAAAATATGCACAAGCAAGACAAGAATAAAACAAAATAAGAAAGAAATATACAAAAAAAAAAAATTAATATATATATTTATATGAAAATAAGCTAAATACAAATAACGGGAGCCTAGGGTAACGTCTAATGTTATTCTACCCTAGAGGTCGCATGCAAAATTTTCACCTAATCTAGGGGAAGAAAATAATAATAATAATAATAATAATAACAAGGGTTTAGAAATATGGAACCTCGATGACGACCCGGTACGGTATCTCCTGCAAAATAAAAAACAAAAATAAACAAGTAAGTAAAAATTGAAAACAAAATTAAGTGAATAATAAAAAATAATAACAATTAAACTAATATGTTTCTTTCTTTATTTTTTATTATTATTATTATTTATTTTTATATATATATTTTTTGATTATTTTAAAAATAAGTAGGGAAGCAAAAGTAATTTTCAAAAGAATGACTTGAGTGCTCTGACTCCTCCCGTTTTTTATTTTTCAATTTAGATGTACATAAAATATATAGACAAAGATGGTGCAAGGTCTAGAAGGTGACCGAAATGTTCCAGGGGGCACAAGAATTTAATGTAGTTGAGTAACAAATCAATAATTGATGTCATTAACAAATCAAAATTTGAGTATCATCAATAGCCTGTAGCAATAGGTACGCAACTAGATTTGTTTTTTTATTATTATTATTTATTGTTTTTTTTTCAAAGCCTGTTACTTACCTATATTAAAAGCTACTCTCTTATCAAAGATGTCTACATCTTATATTATACAAATAAATAAATACCTAGTGCCACACATTTCAAAAGTGCGGCTTTGACTTCTGATGATATATATATATAACTTGCTCTTACACAGTTAACAGAGAGACAAAGCCAAAAGTAAAATGTATCAGAAAAGCTCTTACATAGTTTTTTTTTTTTCAAATTAACAAAAACTATAAAATAAAAAGTGAAAGGGAAGGACAGAAAGTCTGGGTGGGTTCCCAAAAAATTTGAGTTGAGGATCTGTGACTCCGAATTCTTAATGTTGAAGCGGCAAGTATTCCCGCTTGTCACGCGGGTAACCCGGGTTCGATCCCTGGCAACGACGCCATTTGACGGGTCATGATTTGATGATATTGTGTCATTGTTTCATCACACCCCGATCAACAAGAATTTATACATACTAATACTTTACTTAAAATAGTATAGCAATAAGTAGGGTCGAACCATTCTCAACTTGGAACTCGTTTTGAGACAAGGATCCAAAACTTTACTTTTCGAGATAAAAAGAAATAACTTAAAACAATTCTTGAATTTTTTAATAGTAAACTAAAATAACTAGATAAAATTATCAAATGGTGGAAAAAATCTCAAGGGAAAAGAATCCACCACCCAGGTCTATACAAATAATATTATATATTTCTATTGCAAATTCTCCTCCAACCTATTAAACATAAACATAGATATTGGTAGGCATTCCCCGTATTTCCATTAATTGGTAATCATGAAGAATCCTCCCTCTAATGTTTTGGTTTAAATAAAAATGTAAATAGTAGTAGGCATTCCTCGTATTTCCATTAATTGGTAATTACGGAAAATCCTCCTTCTATTTTTTTAGCTTCCAACCGCTATTGTAAGGTTTTTGTTCATTGAGATTCATAAAATGAATACTCTCGGGAAGAGAATTAAACAATACGAAATAAAATAAAAATGATTTATATCTTACCCATGGTCTTCATCACCCCCTTGAGAAAAGTTTTAAGCTAGCATGTTGATAGAAAAAGAAAACAAGGTAATAGAATAAAATTCCATTGATAGAGAAAAAATTACAAAAAATATGAAAATGATACAAAATTACTCTAAGCTTTCACTCCTCAACTCTCCACACACCCCCTCGCATTTGAATTGTGAAGATATATATAGACCATTGGACTTTGCCACTTGTGCCATTAATACAGATCCACCAACTTCAATATCATCAATTTTATTAATGTTTTTCCAACCACCTTGTCACCATCACACTACCTCATATAACTACACACGTATACACACACACACATACACACACACACACACACACACACATATATATGTATTTATTACATTCTCCCCCTCCAACTTTTTTTTTTCTTCATTTTCATCATTCTTGCTTTCTTTTTCTTTTATTTTGCAAATCAATCCCTGCATGAAATAAAAATATATACATATGAGGACATTATGCTAGGTAAATTACTCTATTTTGTGCACTTATCAATTGTTTTACCAAATATGGTTTGATTCAATGTTTGTGAGACCGTGACCATCGTACTAGACCACTTACCAAATAGACTTTTAAGTTCAGGATCTACACAAGCCAGACCAAACCAGACAAGACAAGACCGCCTACCAAACCTGGCCTAAACTCTTATCGCTTTCTCTCGCCTCATTTGGGTGAAACCCACTTATCACTTTCTCTTTCATTTTTCTCTTCCATGTGCGTAGGTTTATTAACAACTATCGAAAACAATATTCAAAGGAATATCCTCTGCTTCGACCCTTAAATACCAAGAAAATACCTAGATTAATTAACAACAAAATAAAAATACACTTAATTCAAGGCAAAAAAATTACTTAAGCAAGTAACAAAGCATAATATGAATATTATTAATTATGACTGCGTTGGTTTAATAAAGAACAACACCTAAGAAATTTTTTCTCACGGCCCCGTTTATCTTGATGGACATATTTATGATAAAGATTTAGATAGTTCCTCACTTAATCTGCTTCAGTTAAAACACACTTCAAACGTACAATCAATTTTCTCATTGTTAGACGTAAAATTTCCTAAAACATGATCCAAGCTAATGCACATGCCTATTGATAAGTACAAAAAATAGGTTATTTTAAATAATAAAGTATGTATTTAACTTAACATTTTATTATATATATTTCTCATATATATGTATTTTTGTTTATATATGTGTGAGGCTAAAAGTATCAAGCCCATTAAGCCCAATTCATATCTAGCCCATTTGGTATAGAGCCTACAAGAGGAGCCTTCTGCGCGTCTAGGCAACCACCCATCCGAAGAGCACCCTCAGATTAAAGGGCAAGTATGAACGTTACCAAACTGAAACAAGACAAGCGTCCAAAGCAGGCCCCACGATAGTGTTTTCCAAGCACAAGATAGCCTTCCGCGCTACATCCATGCGGATAACACAAAGCCAAAGACCTATATAGAGGATTCTAGAAGTGAACCCACGTCCTTCGGGTATACACTGTAGCTTACTCGCTAAGTAAACCACTAGAGCATTCTCGCCATTAGCCAGAGACAACTATAATATGACAAAAAGGGACCACTAAAGGTATCCTCTTAGAATAATGGCCTAAAAAACCCACCTCATCTTGTATAAATATGTAAAGAACCACCCCAAATAGGGTAATTGTTGTATAAGGAAAGTTTCTATAATACAAAGAGAAATTTTTTACACATACAATTGGCGTTGTGGGAAGTTGTAAGAAAAAGCTTCCATATCTATCAACAATGGTGGATACTAGAAACAAAGAGTATGGATAGACCTCAAACGCAGTCAGGTGGCTTTCCAGCAAGCAAACGAGCTGCTGGAGCACCAGGTGGAGGCCTTACAAGAGAAAAAACCAGGAACTCCTTCAGCGCCTAGCGCAAATGTAGTAACCTACCATCAGCTCCGCCACAGGAAGGCCGTCGGAGGTCACTACTAGCAACCACTAGGAGGGTGGGGCCAAAGCAAAATCTAAGCTTGACGTTAGAGGAGCATCCCCAGTCGTGCCGCTAGCTAACCCTGCAACTGCACCACCGGTAAATCCCCCTATCGCACCAATGGTACTTGCTCAGTACGCCGATTGGGGGCACAATTGAAGGGATTGAGAGCCCAGACCCTAAAGGTTTTTAGCGGTAGAAGCGCTGGTTCAATTGGTGAAAACCCCCTTCAACCATGCCATCTCAGAGGCAAATACCCCATTGGAGTTTGTTATGCCAACCTTTACCTAGTTTGATGGGACGAATACCCCTAGGACCATATTTGCTAGTACCAGCAAAAAATTGGCCCTGCATGTCCATGATGAAGCCCTGATGTGCAAAGTATTCTCAAGTACTTTAGAAGATGACACCCTCTTCTGGGTTCAACGCCTTCCAGCTGAAATAGTTAGTAACTATCAGGAGTTGTGCGAGCTATTTATCTCCCAATTATTCGGGAACAAGGCTTAAAAGAAGAAGATATCCAACCTCTTCACTTTCACCTAAGAAAAAACAAAAGGGTTGAAGGCCTTACTCACCCGATTCGCCCAATAAATAGCCTCTATAGATGGATACGAGTAGAGAATAACCGTGGAGGCCTTCAAGGTTGCTATGACCCTAGGTTCCAAGTTCCATACGTCCCTAGTCAAGAGGACGCCTCAGACGATGGCCTAACTCAGCACTAGGGTACAGGGGTACCTTTGGCTCAAAGAGGAGGAAACAACCAAGATGATGTGATCCTCTATTATTGAACTTGAGGCCCAAACCAACGAACGCATCGTCGAAAGAAAAGCTCACCGGCCGAACCCAATCAACACAAGGTAGCCAGAGAAGAAGGCCAGGTTTGATGAGAAAGTCACCCCACTAAAGACCAGTCTAGTTAAATCATTTCATGAGACCAAATCTAGAGGAATCTATCGTGCACCAACAGAGATCCGAACCCCCTTAGCTCAAAGGGACGAGTCAAAACATTGTGCCTTCCCAACGATTTTGGGCACTATTTAATGACTACCAAAGCCTCCGGAGATAGGTTGACATGATAATAGCTTGGGGGAGTTGCAGAATTATTTGGTGGGAGGAAAGAAGGCAGGAGCTGGACAAAGCTTAAAGGCCCCACAGCAGGATGGGGTAGTGAAGGTGAAATTACCTAGACGATCAATGAAAATATCCTAGAGGGGGGGTGAATAGGCTTTTTATCAATTTAAAGACCAATTAAAATTATCTAGCGGAAATTCAATTTTAATTAGTCACGAAACCCTAATTCTCAAAACAGATTAATCAAACAGTTATGAATATAAGTGCAGAAAATAAATCATGAGAAGACACAAATATTTTTACGTGGAAAACCTTGAAAAAATCCTAAATAAAAATCACGGATATGCTCAGGTATCGATGCACCATGAATCATAGAATTTGTACAGACTCTATAAAAACAGAACTTATAACCACTGTAATTTGTTGTTCTTCACTCGATATCTGAAAGTCTAGATCCACTCGCGCTCCACGAAGCTCTAGCTCCGATCTTCGTACTCTGATGGCTCTTCTTCTCAACAGATCAAATAACCACGAAGCCTCATGCTTCGATCTCCACACTCAGACGGCTCTGTTTCTCAATGGATCAAAGCAACCACATTGCAATCAGCAGTGTGTAGATTTTTTAGAATCTATGTCATTTAATCATACATGAGATCGTCGATGTAGAAGCATAATTGAATAAACCCTAAACAAGAAAGAACTAGAAGATATAAAATCACTCAATGTTTTTCTCTCTCTATATCTATCTCTATAGAAGAATATGAATATGTAGAAAACTTGTAGAGATCTCTCAAAGGCTCAAAGGTTACCTCATATGTGTAAAATACTTTAGTATTTATAAACAATGTAGAAAAGAAACCCTAATCTTCCCATTTTCGTAATTTCACCTCAAACCAAGTAAAACCCTATATTCTGATGAATATAATGTGTATGGCACGTATCTCAATGTGTAAAGTCGCAGTCGCCATAAAAGAAACCAACCCTAAGACAATTTTATCATTTTCCAGCACATAACAAGCCACACCCCTACGCAGGCAAATGCATAATTAAATTGCCCATGCATAGTAGATGCGTCAAAACAACACTTTCTAGTCACTTTTAGCTACTGGAAGCGTAGGTCATGCGTAGCAAAACCCTCAGAACCAACTCTTCTCGGGACTAATGTCATTTGAACCCCCTCGACTCACTTGTAATGATTCTTAAAGTTGCGGCTTGAAAAAATGACGTTTCAGTCCTCTAAGAGACACTTTTCTCTTAAAAACACATCTTGAGCTCTCCTCTTAATTTCTCTAAGCTTGATTCTGATTTGACGAAACTTGTTGACACATTTGCTTGACTACTTGACTATTCACTTAACATGGTTATTTTCTAGAACATGTCAAACACAAATAATACTATAAATGTTCTTACAATCTCCCCCTTGGCATTTATGAGACAAAATCATGTTTTATAAAGCCTCACGAATAACAATATAATATCTATACCTATGAACACACACCAACAAACATAGACATAGAATATCAGATTATCTTCATGATGATCTTCCAATCCTGCAACCACAACACTGAACATACCATGAAAAACAAGTATGGAAAACAAATATAAACCAACATAATGATCATCAGTAAATCATAACAACAATGCAAACATACTCCTTCTCCCCCTGAGAATATACTCCCCCTTATTAAAAACATCTCCCCTTTTTATCACTGAAATGACAAGCAAAAATATATCAATCAAAACATAGGGAAAAGATAACATAGGAAACTCTAGAGAATCTAAGTCAATCACTAAATACGAAGATAAATTACTCTATAAGATTATATCCAGATTCTCGAGTAACAAATATCTCTACAATGCATGACCCTAATACTAAATGCATGAATGTAGAATTGCATAAATAAAAATAAGACAAAAATATTTTTGTATTCTGAAAGATGTGAGTAAGGCAGTAAAGACAACAAGCTAATCATTTAACACATCATATTCTCAAATCTAACACAACCATTATACATACGGTAGTGAAAAAAATCAACACACATACCTTGTAAACTCAAGAATGCACAAGTCAAGTTTTGCAAATATATATATATATGAAAATTCTTATGTGCAAGCACTAAGGTAAGATGAAAACACTACATACTAATTTTGATAATCTCCTCACCAACCATGATGATAATTCAGTCCAAAAACCAAATTAGATGTCAAATCATTAACTTGGACCTTATTACTTGTAAAACAATATATTACTTTCTCTTTGTCACACAATTTATTCTTTTCAACCTTTTCACCTTATCTTTTTTTATCTTTCTAAGCTCCGGACTTTCCAACGAAGATTTTTAGTCCTGACCAACTGGGCCCGAGCTTCTTCCTTGGAATTTATGTTCATTAGTCTTCTCCCTTTTTTACGCGAACACTCTGCTACTTTGTGGTAGGAGGCCCAGTTACTCAGATCGAAGAACTACTTTTTGCATTTCTATATTTTAATAATCTCATTCTTTCCTCTTTCAATAATACCGCAATATTCATAAGCATGCAAAAGGTATTCCAAAGCATAAATCAATCTAGAATAGCTCATGAACCTAAATATCACTTCGGGTTAAATTAAAAAGATTAACAGTTTCAGCATATATTATGATCATATCCGAAGTAAAACAAGCACCTAAGATTAAGATTTTGCAACATAAAATAACCATGCCAAGTGTACATTCAAAAAATCTTAGGTCAGGTTGATACCTATACTTCTCATATGCATAATTAAACAAGTGAACATGAGAATAAAGTAAAATATAACAACTTTTGTACTTTAGCTAAGCTCATCATTTAAAAAAAAAAATTCATTTTATGATTTGAGTTTTTTATATTTTTCTTATTAAAATGCATACATTAATAAATATAAAACAGATGCATGAATATCTATCAATTTTAGGAAAATAATGCAATGTGCTCCTAGAATGATGGATAAGAAGATATCAATTCTAAAGAAAGCATACCAATAGATTTCCTAAGAGTAACATGCTTTTGAAAACACAATGGTTTTGTAAAGATATCTGCCAACTGATAATATGTGGATATAAACTCTAGAGACACTATACCATCTTTCATAAGATCTTGAATGAAATGATGTCCAATATCTATATGCTTGGTCCTAGAGTGTTGAACAAGATTTTTAGAAATATTTATCGCATTCGTGTTATCACAAAACACAGTCATCGTGCCTTGGGAAAAACCATAACCCTGCAACATCTGATGCATCCACAATACCTGAGTACAACAACTACCAACTGCTATATACTCAGCCTCAGCAGTAGAAAGGGAAACACAATTTTGCTTTTTTCTATGTCAAGCAACTAAGCAATTACCAAGATAAAAACACCCTCCACCGGTACTTTTCCTATCATCAACATTACCAGCCCAATCAACATAAAAAAAGATGCGATTTCAGTGTTTGTACCTGATGGATACCACAATCCATAATTCACTGTCCCTTTAACATACTTGATAATCCTTTTTACCGCAGTAATACGAGACTCCTTAGGACTTTCCTGGTAACGTGCACACAAACCAACACTAAAAGCTATGTAAGGTCGACTAGCAGTCAAGTACAATAAACTTCCAATCATACTTCTATAAAGTGTAGGATCGACATCTTTGCCTTTAGTATCTATGCTAAAATTGACACTAGTATTCATGGGAGTTCGAGCATCCTTAGCCTTTTCCAAACCAAAATTTTTCACTAATTCCAAGGCATAACGAGTTTGAGAAATAAAAATCCCATTATTCAATTATTTAATCTGAAGCCCTAGAAAGAAGTTTAATTCACCAATCATGCTCATCTTAAATTCATGTGTCATTTGATCTCCAAAATAATGAGCAAGTCTATCAGAAGTGGAACCAAACACAATATCATCCACATAGATTTGAGCAATAACTGTATCACTCTCAATTTTTTGAATAAATAGTGTTTTGTCCACTCCCCCTCGAGTAAAACCTGTTCCCAACAGATAGTCCATCAATCTTTCATGCCAAGTCCTAGGAGCTTGCTTCAGCCCATACAAAGTCTTTTTAAGCTTATACACATTACCAGGATAATGAGGATCTTCAAATCCTTTTGGTTGCTCCACATATAACTCCTCATGAAGAATGTCATTCAAGAATGCACTCTTTACATCCATTTGATACAACTTGAATCCAAGATGAGATGCAATAGCAAATAAAATCCGAATAGATTCAAGTCTAGCTAGTGGAACGAAAGTTTCATCAAAGTCTATACCCTCCAACTGAGTATAACCTTGAGCAACAAGCCTAGCCTTATTCCTAACAACTGTATCATTTTCATCATTTTTATTCTTGAATATCCATTTGGTACCAATCACATTCATCTCATTCGGTCTAGGCACAAGATACCACACATCATTCTTAACAAACTGTCGAAGTTCTTCTTGTATAAGATTTATCCATTCATTATCTTGAAGAGCTTCTTTGACAGTTTTAGATTCCAAGGAAGATGTATAACATGCATACGAGACTTCATTCCTAGCCTTTATACGGGTCACTATCATTTGATCAACAGATCCATGACATTATCCAAAGGATGGTACAATTTAACCCTTGTAGATGGTTATTTAGAAGAAGTAGCTTGAACATCAAAAGTTTGATCATGCAACTCTATAGGATTAGGATTATCATAATGAACCACATTGTCCTTTTTACCAACATCTGAAGAATCATTTTCTAACAGAAGGAACATCTCACTATCTTCCTCCTCAACAAACGTTGTAGGCTCATCAACACATGAGTCTTCAACCACTACATTGATAGATTCCATCATCGTTTGAGTTCTAAGGTTAAAAACCATATATGCTCGACTCGTTAATGAATACCCAAGAAATATTTCTTCATCACTCTTGGACTCGAATTTCCCAATAGACTCGCGATTTCTAAGAATATAACATTTTGCTCCAAAAACCTTAAAATACTTCACATTTGGTTTCTTGCCATTCCACAGCTCATAGGAAGTTTTTAAGGTGTCAAGCATAAGATAGACTCTATTTAAGGTATAACATGTCGTGTTCACTATCTCGGCCCAAAAATACCTAGGAACCTTCCTACCATGCAGGATAACATTATCCATCTCTTGAAGAACTCTATTATTCCTCTCAACCACTCTATTTTGTTGTGGAGTATGTGTTGCTAAATATTCATGCTTTAGTCCTCTTTCATCATAAAAGTATAAATCCCTGAATTTTCTCCTTTAATCACTTCTCACTCTAGTAATGGGATAATTCGTCTCAGTCTGAATTTTCAAATAAATTTTTCTAAAACTTTTAGTAGCTTCAGACGTTTCACTTAGAAATACAACCCATGTAAATCTAGAGTAATCATCTACCATCACAAAAATATACTTCTTACCACATTTGCTCATGGTCTGAGTGGGACCTATTAAATTAACATGTAATAGCACTAATGGTATAGAAGTACGAATGGTGTTTATTTTCCTGTGGTGACATCTAACTTGTTTACCCTTCTAACATGGTCCATACACAATCCATTTTCCATAGCCAAACTTAGGAACACTTTTGAAAATTTTACTCTTAGTGATTTTCGTTAAATCACGAAAATTAATATGTCCCATTTGCTGATGCCATATTTCAACTTCATCAAGTTTAACTCTATTGCACAATAATTTAGAATCAGAAACAATGCAATAGTAGTTATGTAACGAACGCATACCTTCCATGATGCAATTTCCAGAAGAGTCGATGATTGAACACTTTTCAGGAGAGAAATTAACATTATGATTGTTATCATATATTTGACTTATACTTCGCAAGTTAGCTTTTAGACCCTCAACATACAACACATCTTCTAGTTTAGGCATACCAGAAATCACGATAGTACATTTTCCTAGAACTTTAGACTTTTCTCCATCACCAAACGTGACTATCCCATCATGACACTCCTCGAGAAATCCAAACAATGACTTATCTCCAGTTATATGCCTCGAACAACCACTATCCAGATACCAGGAGCTAGAATTACGTGCTCTAAGTGTAGTGTGAACTACAAAACAATGTAGCTCACCTTTCCTAACCCATACCTTCTTTAGCTTCGGAGATCTCTTTGCCAATTTTGACAAATTCTTCATCTCTTCATTCAACACTCTAATTTGATCTTAAATGTAATCTCTCTGTTGAGTTATTTGTTCCTTCATCAATTGAAAAGTCTTCCCTCTTAGCTTTGAACACCTCGGTCGAATGTGACCTTTGACACCACAGTGGTGACACATAGGAACAAGCCTTCATCAGTTGACCTCTTAGAATATCTAGAAGTAAAACATACTTTATTTGAAGATCTCCTCTCACAAAGATTGAGCATTAGAATTCCAATTTGAATTTCCTTGAGAAGAACTAGATGCTACTTGGGCAGCTCTAACAAGTTGTTTTGGAAACGATGTTCAAACTACTCGATGGTCCTTTGAATCCTAACCCCTTTGTATTCCCTGCAGATTTTTCCATACTTAACATATGATTAAACTTAAGAGTTCCACTAGAACATTTATGGATAGTTGAGTTAGCATCCTCTGATTCCTTTTCCAAACTTCCAATCCTCATATATTTCTCAACTAATTACTTCTTGAGACCATCTACTATCTTCAAAACCTGAGTCCTTTCTTGTCCAGACTTATTCAATTCCTCAAATAATTTGGCCTTTTGAGTATGTAGGAGATTTAGAGTTTAAGAACTATTAGCTAATTCATCTTTTAAATAATACAATTCTTTGTCCATGTTAAGACTCTTAGTCAACAATTTCATGTGATTTTTGTGAAGTTGTGTGGTCTTGTCAAGTAATTTGTCATAAGACTCTTGAAGTGTGTCATCATAATTTTCATCACTTTCAGAACCTTCCTCTCCAGACATTGCCCAACTTGTAGCAACTTCTCTAACTTCCTTATTTTGTGTAGCAAACACGGTGAAATTTCCAGAATCATCACCTACCTCTGAGTCTGTCCCATCACTAGCTGATCCATTATCAAATTCATAATCCCAACTGATAGTTAATCCTTTGGATTTTTTCAAAGTGTTTGCACACTGCAGCTATGTGACCATATCCATGACATTCAAAACATTGAGGTTTTTTCTTTTTAAGATCATATTTGTCTTTCCTAGTTTGAGTCTTATTTCTATTTTTAGACTCACCTAACTTATCTCCAAATTTTTGTCTTTGGCCATTCTGTTTAGCCTTAACAAATCTATTCAACCTCTTAATAAACATGGCAATGTCATTCATACTCAACTCACTCTGTCCATCAGATTCAACATGATCCTCCTTAGTGGTTTTGAAAGCTATGCTCTTCTCTTTTGTGCCACTCGCATTCTTAAGGGGATTTTTGAATATCTCCATCTCATAAGATTTTAAATTTCCTGCCAATTCTTCAACCTTAATTTCTTTAAGAGTTATGACCTCTAAAATAACAGTAACCCTTAGATAAAAAACGTTCAGGTAGAGACCTAAGTATTTTCTTCACTATGGTTGTCTCAGGAATGGGTTCACCTAGATTGTGACAACCTGTGACAATATCAGTTAGTCTAGCCTCAAAGTCGGCATAGACTTTATTCTTCTCCATCTTCAGTTGTTCAAATTGAGAATTCAAAATTTGAAGTTCCTTCATGAGTTACTTGGAGAATATCCAAAGCTTCTTTGGAAATTTTGCATGTGACAATTCTCTTAAATTCACTTGCAGTCACAGCATTGTATAGAGCATTCAATGCTTTGGAGTTCTAATTAGCATTGTTTATCTCAGCAGCAGTCCACTCATTGAATGGTTTTGGTTTTGATTGATTAGTAGTCGCATCCATCACAGTATGGGGCGAGTATCCTACCTCTACAGCTAGCCAAGCTCTCTCATCAAACGATTTCAAAAATGCTCCCATCCTCGCTTTCCAATACGTGTAATTTGACTCATCAAACAAAGGGAACCTAGATACGAAACCTCTTTCACGAGGTATCTTCATCGTCTAAGTTCAGAATCTTACCATAGGTCGTTAACCTAAATTGGGGCAACCATGCTCTGATACCAACTAAAATTACCTAGACGATCAATGAAAACAGCCTAGAGGGGGGGGGGGGGGGTGTATAGGCTTTTTGTCAATTTAAAGATCAATTAAAATTCTCTAGCGGAAATTCAATTATAATTAGTCACGAAACTCTAATTCTCAAAACAGATTAATCAAGCAGTTATGAATATAAGTGTAGAAAATAAATCATGAGAAGACATAAAGATTTTTACGTGAAAAAGCTTGGAAAACCCCAAGTAAAAACCACGGATACTTTCGGGTATCGATGCACTATGAATCAAAAAATTTGTACAGACTTTATGAAAACAGAACTTACAACCGCTGTAATTTGTTGTTCTTCACTCGACGTCTGAAAGTCTAGATTCATTAACCATGCGTAGCAGATGCATTAAAATAACACTTTCTAGCCACTTTTAACTACTAGATGCGTAGGCCATGTGTAGCAAAACCCTCGGAACCAAATTTTCTCAGGACTAATGCCATTTGAACCCCCTCATCTCACTTGTAATGATTCTTGAAGCTGCGGCTTGAAAAAATGACTTTTTCAGTCCTCCGGGAGACATTTTTATCTTGAAAACATCTTTTTAGCTCTCTTATTGATTTCACGAAGCTTGATTCAGATTTGACGAATCTTGTTGACACATTTGCTTGACTATTTAACTATTCACTCATGATAGTTATTCACTCAACATTGTTATATTTTAGAGCATGCCAAACATAAATAATACTATAAATGTTATTACATAAAGTTATACAAGTGATCCATGGGAAGCAAAAAAAGGAGTTGTCAAAAGGAGCTTGCTGATAAAGGAAGAGGTAGGCACAGAAGCAGATGAAAATGACAAACATTAATCTAATAGACCAAGGGACCGCACTGGGAGTCAAGAGTTTTTTCAATGAAAAAGACCTAGAGTGGGTGCAAATGCCCTACTGGTCATCACAGTGGAGATTTTATGGTGCATCGTGAAGAGAGTGATGATGGATCCAGGCAGATTAAAGAAGATGGAGAGCAACGCGGTAGTTCGGCCAATGACTAGTCCTCTAGTCGGCTTTAGTGTGTAGAGGGTTGACCTCGTTGGTGTAATGAAGCTTCCAATCCTAGCAGCGGGGATAATCTTGGAAGAAAGCTTCATAGTCATCAGCGAGACCCCGAGCTACAATGCCATAATGGGCCAAGGATGGATTCACAAGATGAATGTTGTACCCTCCACACTTCATCAGGTTATGAGGTGTATGGACCCATCTAGAAGTATTGTAATTGATATCAAGGGCAACCAGGTTATAGCAAATGAGTGTTATGAAGTGGCGATGAGAGGAACGACCCGAAAGCAGGTGGAGAAGGATCCAAGCAAAGTGATGATGTGATGAGCTATTCGGGAAGCTTGGAGAGCCAAACAAAAAGCTCAGGAGAAAGGTAATCCCTAAGGGGCGTCAGAAGTTAATACTCGTTTATAGTTTCATTTTTGGATTGTCTTTCATTCTGTCTGAAGAAACGTAAGCCAGTAACGAATAACGCTTTAGCAGAAGAACTAAGTAACGACACCTATTGCTCCAAACATTCTAAAAACAAGATGAAGAGGCAAGTGGCACAACCCGAGACACCAAGTTCAAAAGAAAATTTATAAAGGATATGGTATCAAATACCCTTGTATTTTCACTCAGTACTCCAAGAACGTATTGAACACCATTATTTTTTATTGGCTTGAAATACAATTTCATAGTTATCCCATTTCATTAAAAGATAAATATGCAGACAAAAATCAAGGAATAAAAATATCGACGTGGTTCTTGTTTATGAAAGTACAATAGTGACATATTATGTGATTTAGCTAATAAGTCTTTTGATCATTTTATTTTTATGGGAGAATAAAATTAATTCGTAAAATATTAAAACAAACAAAAAGGAAGAAAAAAAGAAGGCCACGTGGATGATCAAATTTCTTGGATTAATTATCATATTTACTCCTATTTTTATATGGATATGGTCACCGTCTACATTTGTTTTACTCTAGAATATGCCAATATGTTGTTTCCAAAAATCAAGAAAAATCATACATTTCTATAGGTGGTTGGGGTATTAAATTATGGTGTTAAATATTTTTCATCAATAAATATAATTTGCATTCATTGAATTTATATTTGATTCTATTTACATATATTTTATTCCAAAAAGGCAAATGCAAATTTAAAAGATAAAACTAATTTCTCTGTAGCAATTACTAATAGGTAGTATTTTTATGATACTATAATGGGTAGCATATATATATATATATGTATGTATGCATTCTTATTTGAATACGTTTTCTTCTGAACATTATCTCGTGACTAATTCTTAAAAATTGTTTTCAGCTCCAACATATGATAAACCCGAGCCTAGTACATCTTCACGTTATATTTGTAGAAGTATTTCCCCAAGCCCTTATTTAAACTAATTAAACATAAATGTTTGAAGTCAATGGCTAGTGGGTCACACACTACCATAGGTTTGGGGCACACAACCTTGTGTTTACTTAATTCGAAAGTTTTTCGATCATTTCTCATTAAACAAAATCATTTGAAGTCGAGGGCTGGTAGACTCCACACTACCACAAGTTTGGATCACACAACCTTGTTGATAGCAGCTGAATCTTATACATTTTAGGCCCTTAATAATCCATTGGTAGTCCTTATACATCACTATCTTGGTATTTTTATTCATTTAGCGTGTTTAACCGTGTCTCAGGGACGTTAAAAGGAATCTGTGTTAATTTCGGTGAATTAACCAAAAAGCTAATCCAAACCACTATTCTGGAACATGAAACCACTCTATTTGGACCTTGGTACAAGTCTCCCTAAGAAAAAGTACAAGAAAACGAAGCATAGTTGAATCAGAAATAGAGAAAATCGAAATCAGTGCTTTCCGATTGATTGGAGCTTTCATTTGATCGATCGCACAAATCTCCGATCAATCGAGAGGAAACCCAATCGATCGAATATGATGCCTCTCAGACTTGTGCATGTGCTCAGCAGGATAAATACGAGATATCTTCTTCTGCATAATGGTCCATATAATTATTGAGTGATCCTCACAAAAAGTCAACTTGGAGCCCAAGAAAGTACAAGCCATAATTAGAGCCACTTTTGTCTATAAATATGTGAAGCTGCGTACAGAAGAGACACAATTGAATGACCATTCATTAGAGAATTTAGAATTCTCCAATTTTTAGAGAATATTCTCTCTCAAGAAGACTTTTTCTCTCTACAGTTCAAAGACATAGAAGAAAAGTATAAACCAATCATGGAGGCGATTTCTACATCTATGATGCAATCTTCTCCTACCATGAGCGGCTAAACCAATATCTAGGGTTTCCAACGAAACCTTAGCCAAGTAAGGTAGATCATTAATTAATTCAATTGCAAAGAAATGAAACTAAAGAACACTCATGTGATGATTATGTAGCTAGTGAACAAATTTAATTCATTACATAAGATTTCTCATTAATTCTCCTTATGTCTTAGATTGAATCAGTGATTAATCTTAATCAACCATGTTTTCTTACTAAGAGCTTGAACTCTGAAGTTTAAATAATGATTTCTACATAATAGTTTTTCATGGGCATTGTAAAGTCTCGATTTACACAATCCATGGTAAAAAAAGATGATATAGACATGCTTTTAATTTCATGCACTATAGGAGTAGTTTTAGAGTAGATGCATGCACTAATCACACTTGATTCAAAGATGTGTTGTAGTGAATCTGACCGATTGCATTTCTTTGGGGATTAGACAACTGCTTGTAACGTTATTAATATAATTCACATGTGATGCATCTCCCTCTTGAAATTTAATGATTAAAGTCTATATTACGAGGTTAGTGGTGAAGTTGGTGAACCCTAGACTCTTTTATCTTGATTTTTTCACAAAACAATAATTTTATTTCCTATTTACTTTAATTAATCATTAATTGATAATTCCAACCAAATCAAATAAACTTTGATCATACAATTTAATTTACTATTTTGCTAAAATTTGAAATACAACTGTAGTTTTTGTGGTTCGATATCACTCTCTACCCAACTATATTATGAACTACTCGTGTACCTGAGAAAGAGAGGTAAAACTAGATCGTGATAATTTATTCATATTAAACACTTTTATTTCCCAAAATTTAGATCGATCACCTGTGTTTACTTAATTTGAAAGTCATTCAATTACACCTCATTAAACAAAATCGTTTGAAGTCAATGGCTAGTGGAATTCACAACAACACATGCCCTAAGCCCTAAATTTAATTAAACATAAATGTTTGAAATCAAAGGTTGGTGGGTCCTGCGCTACCACAAGTATGGGGCACACAACCCTCTGTTTACTTAATTCAAAATTATTTCGATTATACCTCATTAAAAAAAATGATTTGAAGTCAATGGCTGGTGGACTCCACACTACAACAGGTTTGGGGCACACAACCAGGGTTTACTTAATTCGAAAGTCCTTTTATTATATCTCAATAAACAAAATTGTCTAAAGGCAAGGGTTGGTGGACTCCACACTACCACAGGTTTGGGGCACAACCCCGTATTTACTTAATTCGAAAGTCTTTTGATTATATCTCATTAAACAAAATCATTTAAAGTCAAGAGCAGTTGGACTCCACACTATCAGAGGTTTGGGACACTGTACATGACGGTTTTTCCGGCCCATACAAAAGTGGATCTCGACCAGACAGACTCCAGATAGCCCGAGATAATTATCATGGATGATGGTCCGGACCCTGTATCGGACCGACACATCCCGAGATCCCATTCTGTAACCCGACCCGAAGAACATGAAGCAACTCGAAGATTCTAGAATAAACTTGTAGCTCAAAGTAGCGTTATAAATGTGGAAAAAGTAGCTGACGTGTAAAGGGTGGAAAAAATCCAAAATAGAAAATGTTGCCCTAATGGGCCAAAAGCCCATAGGGAAAATGTATATAAGTCAATGAAGAATAATGAGAAGGGAGGATCTTTTGTGTTGTGCAAATTTTGTATCTACACAATGGCGCCGTCTGTGGGAAATTAGGTCATTTCCGCCGACCATCTTCCCACCTCAAAAAGCTAAGCTAAACCCAGATATAACCACCAAACCTTCAGTAACATCCTCTCGTTCCAGATATAGCCATGCCAGTGACCAGATCCCATTCAGAGGCATTGATCCCAGGCGACCGACAACCGAGTGCTCCGCCGACGATTGAGCATCTCCTACGACAGCTCGAGGAAGCCGAAAAACGTAGCCAAGCCGCCGAGGCAAGGAGCCTGGCGGCGGAAAGAAGAAGCGATGAGTTATTAGCAAGGATGAATCGAGCAGCTATCCCACCGGCAGTTCCGGATCAATCACAGATCCAGGAGCAAGCTGAGCCATGGGAGGAACACGACGAGACCTCTCACCGGCCAGGCAAGGCCCCGACCACCGGTGACGTTCCCGTCACCGATGAGCCTCTGACGTCACAGAAGCTCCAGGAGATGATGGCGGAGTTTCAGAAGAAAGTCATGAGGGATCTGAGGGCCCGATCCACCGACGACCAGGCCCTCCAGGCCTCTGCCGACTCCATTCAGTCACCGTTCACTCTCGAAATCACCAGGGAACCGTTCCCTAAGAAGTTCGTCATGCCCAGATTCACTCCCAATGATGGAACAAAGGATCCCGAAGTGCATATTTACCAGATCCATCAAAAAATGACCATGTATGCCGACAACAAAGCCCTGCTCTGCAAAGTCTTCACAACCAGTCTCATCGGCGCACCACTCATCTGGTTCAGGAAGCAGCCGCCGAGATCCATTGGCAGTTGGCAGCAATTGTCCGACCTATTTGTTGCCCAGTATTTCGGGAACAAGAGGCAAAAGAAAACCATCTCGAGCCTCTTCACCATGACACAAGAAAAAGGCGAGTCTCTCAAGAGCTTCCTGTCCAGATTCAACGTCGAGTCGTCCTCCATCGACAACTGCGACCAACACTCAGCCGTGGAGGCCTTCAGAATGGCATTAATCCCGGGGACCAAGTTCCATCAATCACTTGTGAAGCGGCCTCCCTCGGGAATTGGAGAACTCAATTCTAGGGCTTAGGGCCATTTGAGGATCGAAGAAGAGGAAGCAACCCGACAGAAAAGAGCGGCGTTGATCAATGTGGAAGTCAGGTCGAGGGATAAGGTTTCGGATACATCCCGACATCCGAATAGTCGCAAGTGCTCAAATCCCACGATCCCATCTTCACCTTAATTTCCTCCACATCCCGAGAGACGCACCAGATTCGAAGAGAAGATCACCCTGTTGAAAGTGACCCTCGCAAAGCTCTTCCAGGAAAACAAAGCCAGAGGGATCTTCCAGACTTCTCCCCCAATCAGACAACCCCTGGACCAGAGAGATAGATCAAAACACTACGCCTTACACAGTGATTTTGGCCAAACAACAAATGAATGCAGGAACCTGAGACGCCAGGTCGAGATGATGATAGCCCGAGGGGAGCAAAAGGACTATATTCAGCGGGATATCCCGATAGTCCATCAACCCGCACAGAACAACCCACGGAATCAGGCTCCAGCTCATCCGGTCAGGATCATCAACATGATCCATGGAGGTCCTGACTCGCGTAGTACCGAAGGGTCAAGACGATCACAAATGAGGAGGGCCCATCACGTCAGCAGGATAGCCGAGGTAAACGAAGTTCATCACCGAACGGGGCAGTCTCATATACTTTTCTCCCAGAATGACCTCCAGGACATCCAGGTCCCACACGACGACCCATTAGTTATCTCTCTAATGGTCTCGGGATGCCTTGTCCGGAGGGTCATGATTGATCCTGGGGGAGCAGTGCAAATATCATGACCAAGTGGGCTTTCGATAAATTGGAGATCGACCCGAGGGAGATCGTGACGGCCAGAAATCTAATTGTCGGGTTCGACGGGAAGCAAGTCGAATCCCTCGGGGAGATCAGCCTGCCCGTGTCAGCAGCACAGAGGACTCTGACAGAGACCTTCGTAGTAGTAAACGTGAAGCCCTCTTACAATCTGCTTATGGGTAGAGGATGGATTCACAGGATGCAAGGCGTTCCCTCGACCCTCCATCAGATGATGAGGTGCATCGGGCCGAATGGTCTCGACATAATTGACATCAGAGGAGATCAAGTAGCCGCCAAGCAATGTTATACCATCACTATCAAAGAAATGAAAGGTAATCCCGATCGGAAGAGGTCCCGGGAAGAGGATCAAGACATCGACCCGCAACCCAAATAGCAATTACAGGACGAGGAGTCGGGTTCCTCAATCATCGTAGAGCCTCTGTAACCGGTTTCTGTGTTGCCGAGCCAACCTGACAAGGTTACCTACGCAGGTACAAAGCTCACCACTTGTGAATTAAATGAACTGACAGCTTTCTTATAGGATAATCATGATGTCTTCGCATGGGAGCATACTGATATGCCCGGCATCGACCCCTCGATAGCCCGACATACATTACATGTCGATCCAAATATCCGACCCGTCCGACAGAAACAGAGGCGAATGGGAAGCCAAAGGAACCAGATCATAGCAGACGAAGTGTCGAAATTGCTTGAAGCCGGCTTCATCAGGGAGGTTCAGTATCCCGAGTGGTTAGCCAATGTGGTGGTGGTGCAGAAAAAGAATAGGAAATGGCGAGTCTGCGTCGACTTCACCGACCTAAACAAAGCTTGTCCGAAAGACAGCTTCCCCCTGCCCAAAATAGACCAAATGGTCGATGCTACCGCAGGCTACGATAGGCTGACCTTCCTGGACGCTTACTCGGGATACAACCAAATCCCAATGGACCCGATAGATGAAGAAAAGACCTCATTCATTACCGAGACAGGTACATATTGTTTTAAGGTTATGCCTTTCGGACTAAAGAATGCAGGAGCTACGTTTCAAAGACTGGTGAACAAGATATTTAAAGGAATGATGGGCACAGTGGTAGAGGCTTACATTGATGATACAGTTGTGAAGAGCAGAACTAAAACTGACCATTTAGAACATCTCCGGAAAGTATTTGATGCCTTGAGGAAACACGGGATGAAGCTCAATCCAGCCAAGTGCTCCTTCGGGGTATCATCAGGGCAATTCTTGGGACACATAGTCGACCGATCAGGAATACAGGCCAGCCCGACACAAGTGAAGGCTCTGCTCGAGACGAGATAACCAACCACACACAAATAAGTCCAAATCCTGACAGGAAGGGTTGTAGCCTTAAGCAGGTTCATCGCAAGGCTGACCGACCGATGCCGACCCATCTTCCAGGCTATCAGAGCCAGAAAGGGAGAAGCGTGGGGGCCCGAGCAGACTAAAGCCCTATCCCGATTAAAAGAATACATGCTCAAGCCTCCCATTCTTGCGACACCCGAACCCGATGATGTACTACTCTTGTATCTGGCGGTATCATCGGTATCAACCAGCGTCGTGCTCATCAAAGAGGACAGGAACCTCCAAATGCCCATCTTCTATACCAGTAAAGCCCTGGCTGATCCCGAGACACAGTATACCAAGCAAGAAAAGTTGGTTTTATCCTTGGTCAATGCCAAACGACGTCTTAGACACTACTTTGAGGCCCACCAGATCATTGTCCCCACTTCTACTCCTATTCGGGTACTTATGGCGAAGCTCGACCTTTTCGGTAGGATCTCCAAGTGGGCCATTGAGCTAGGGATTTATGATATAACTTACGTTCCCATGATCTCGATCAAAGGTCAGTCCGTGGCTGATTTTCTATAAGAAGGGGAGACCGACGAAGCAGATCAACCCGTTGAGTTGGAAACATGGAAACTATTCGTGGACGGCTCGGTAAGCGCCAATGGAGCGGGCGTCGGGCTGGAAATCCATACTCCCGATGGGACTAAGCTGCAAGCCTCGATGCAGTTGCAATTTCCGACCACTAACAACGAGGCGGAGTATGAGGCAATCATATCGGGCCTGAGAATGGCCAAAAGCCTGCAAATATAATCCCTATCCGTATACAGTGACTCCCAGCCAATAATCAGACAAATAACCGGTGAGTACGAAACCAGAGATCCCAAAATGGAGTGTTACAGAGAACTGGTGCTCGAGGAGTCCGAAGGTTTTCAAAAGTTAACATTTAGCCAAATCCCTCGGGAAGAGAATACCTCGGCCGACCATTTGGCTAATCAGGCGTCTGCTGCTGGTGAAGATATGACCAGGGTTGTACTGACCGACTTCATCGTTACCCCAAGTATTAGAGTCCCGACGATCTGGTATGCCTAGTACCCCAAGAGCCTAGCTGGATGGATCCCATAATCGATTACCTCAAGGCCGGGACGCTCCCAATTGACAAGGCGGAGGCCAGAAAAATTAGAATGAAGTCAGCCCGGTACTCGATCATCCAGGGACAGCTCTACAAAAGATCTTTTTCAGGTCCGTATTTGAGATGCGTCATCCCCTCAGAGGCAGAGATTGTGATGCAAGAGATACACGTTGGGGCTTGTGGAAATCACTCGGGTGCCCGATCTCTCGCCCATAAAATCCTATCCCAAGGTTACTTTTAGCCCTATCTGTCCCGGGATACAGAGGAATATGTGCGTAAATGCAAAGCATGTCAGATGCACGGTGACGCTATACTCCAACCACCAGAGTTGTTAAACCCGACAATCGTTCCGTATCCTTTTGCCCGATGGGGAATGGATATAGTCGGACCTCTCCCAAAAGCCATTGGCTCGAAGACCCACGTGCTCCTTGCAACCGACTATTTCACCAAATGGGTTGAGGCCGAAGCCTATCCCTCTATAAAGGGCAGCCACGTGGTGAAGTTCATATGGAGTCATATCATCTACCGGTTCGGGGTACCAAGGACAATCATGATGGACAACGGCACAAATTTAGACTGTGAACCGGTCAGGTCATTTCTGATCGAGCACGGGGTTAACCAGAACACATCCTCGGTGGGGTACCCTCAAGCCAATGGGCAAGCAGAAATGACCAACCGTTCGATCTTTAGCACCCTTGCAAAGAAACTCGAGAAGGCAAAAGGAGCGTGGTTGGACAAATTACCAGAGGTATTATGGTCATATAGAACGACGCCCCGGCAACCGACCGGTGAAACACCCTTTGCCATGGCATATGGGTCAGAAGCCGTAATCCCGACCGAATATGCCGTCCCGACATTGAGCTCGCTGGCCTGGGACGAAAGATCAAACAATTAACGCTTATCTCACGAGCTTGATCTGGTGGAAGAAAGGCGAGATATTGCCGGGATAAGGCTGGCAGCTTATCAACAACGGGTCAGGAGTCATTTCAACAAGAGAGTAAAAAGAAGGGGATTCCAAGTCGGGGACATGGTCCTCAGGAGGAAGATAGGACACGTGGGAAAACTCCAAGAACCATGGGAAGGGCCCTACACTGTCACCGAGGTAATAGGTCGGGGGGCCTACAGACTGCTCAGGAACTCGGATAACAGAAGGGAACCAAACACACAGAATGCATCCCGACTAAAGAGGTATTACCCATAGAAATATTTTGTTTTCGACCGTTGTAAGGTAGGGCCACTAGAGCCAAA
This sequence comes from Cornus suecica, assembly GCA_963922005.1. NCBI lineage: Eukaryota > Viridiplantae > Streptophyta > Magnoliopsida > Cornales > Cornaceae > Cornus > Cornus suecica. Next base: position 29,681,520 of record OY998241.1, read on the forward strand.
AGGATTGTAATGAAAGTTCAATCTTTCCCAAAAGTCAAAATCATCTCCAATTATCAGTTTTAAAACCTAAGTGTTGAATCCTCTCCATGGGCCCAAAGTGCCCTAGAGATCTTCACAGACCCACCAGTGGTCAGGTTTTCCAATTATCAGTTTTAAAAACCCAAGTGTTGAATCTTCTCCATGGGCCCAAAGTGCCCGAGAGATCTTCACAGACCCACCAGTGGTCAGGTTTTCCAATCATCAGTTTTAAAACCTAAGTGTTGAATCCTCTCCATGGGCCCAAAGTGCCCGAGAGATCTTCACAGACCCACCAGTGGTCAGGTTTTCCAATTATCAGTTTTAAAACCTAAGTGTTGAATCCTCTCCATGGGCCCAAAGTGCCCGAGAGATCTTCACAGACCCACCAGTGGTCAGGTTTTCCAATTATCAGTTTTAAAAACCCAAGTGTTGAATCTTCTCCATGGGCCCAAAGTGCCCGAGAGATCTTCACAGACCCACCAGTGGTCAGGTTTTCCAAAATATCAGTTTTAAAACCTAAAGTGTTGGATCTTCTCCATGGGCCCAAAGTTCCCGGGAAAACTTCATAGATCCACCAGAGATCCCAAAGTGCCCGACTGTTATTGTCTGGTGTTATTGTTAGTCTTAACAAGTTACAATTCAATATCCCAATTTTTATTAAATGGAGTGCTGGATCATGCATATCCCCAACAAAGTTTGAATAAATAAACTCATTCGTATTGAAAAAGGCCCCAGTGGCCAAGGCTGATACAATAGAGCTGTGATAAGTTGTTACAAACAAAATAAGAGAAAAACGGAGGGATAGCCCTACTCCACCACAGGAGGATCCCCATTACCACCTAAGGCTTTGGTCCCGAGGGACTGTCCTGTGTTTTTAGGCTCAGGCTCCTCCATGCCATAGCGAGAAGGCGGAGCGAGCAGGTCGTCTTGAAGGAACCCACCGAAGGCCAAATCACCGGGTTCAGCCTCAGGATCATCATACGGAAGCCCAACTCCAATGCTGAGGTCAAGATCTTCAATAGTCGGGATCTGCCTTTCCTCTTCAGGCTTTTGAAGTTCTTCTATGCATTCCCTCCAGCCCTGCTCATAGAAGTACTTGCATGTCAGCATGAAACGGGCGATCATCTGTTTACCACCCTTGTGGCACATCTCTACCCGAGACCTCTCCACGCCTAAGGCATTCTCGACCTCGACCTTCTCCTCAAGCAACTGCAGCCCCGAAGCCTTTAACTTCTTGATTTCTTCGGTCAGGGCCTGCACTTGGAGAGTTAGGGCCTCCCGAGCCAATACTTCCCGATTAGCCATTTGCTCAGCCTCCCGAGCCTTCGCCTCGAGTTCTGAGATCGTCGTCTTGGCGGATGAGAGCCCCTCTTCAGCTGCAACCGCCCTGTATGTCAGGGACTGGATCTTGTCATTGGCCTTATTCACCTGCTCCAAGGCCTTGACACACCCAGCCTTATGAAATTGAACATCGCGATTCAAAGCGTTGATGACCCGAGCATCATCCTCAAGCTTACAATTGTACGCCTGAATATCGTGAAGCATCTGAAAGAAAGAAAATGTTAGCACGGAATAAGGGGCAAAATATAAGCTAAGTGCGAAATATCTCAAAAGTTATTACCCTCATTGCAAGCTCGGGGACATTCAAGGCTAGGCTCATCCTGTCGTATCGACCCATGGCCAATCTATCCGTCGGGGTCCAAACCCCCAGGGCCATCTCCCGCAGAGCTTCTGAATTCCCGATCGTCTGGTCTCCCACAGAAACGTATGGATGGCCCTTCCTGGTATCCAGCCTGAACCGGGGGCCATGGGGAATATATTTTCCACTCTCAGTAGCTTTCTCTATCTCCCTATTATCTTGTTTTCTGACATTTGTAGAGATAGCAGTGCAGAGTTTGGTAGGTCGGGATTGACTTTGGTCCTCGTCGTCGGAGCCTAAGTCCCGGGTATCCGACACTGAGACATGAGCACCCAGTGCTACACTCCGGCTAGAGCTTGGCCTGACTGAATGGTCGCCTCGAGAATTATTCTGATCCAGACCTGTTGAGCTCGGAACCAGGGCATGATCACCCCCGACCTCGATCGCCTCCGATGCACCCGTTTGCGGATCTTGAGATGACGGAGGCAGAGGCGTGACAGGAGGATGCTCTACCAGAGGAAGGGGCGTGGCAGCGAGTCCTCCAGTTGGTCCTGCCGATTGACTGATTGCAGGGTTCTCAAGGACTGGAGGGACATCAACCCCACAAACAAAGGACGTGGAACCGATATCACCCTTTCTGGCCCTCTTGATTGAAAGCTTGGGCATGACAACCGCTTTCCTTTTTTGCTGACCCCCAGACATCTTTCTCTTTAGTTTTTTCGCTCCTGATTTGGTCGATGTGGAACCCGAGGCTATCGTCGGTGAAGGTTCTCCCGATGCAAGCTCCTGCAATACAGACCCAGTCAGGCAATTCTGGCTATCCCTCAAATCCTGACTCCATGTAAGGGCTCGCAACAGTTCAAATCGGGATCTTATATACCCGACCTCCCTTTTTTCCTGAGGAGCCTGCAGGAAACTCATAACTAGCGTACCCAACTTATCGTTGCACAATTCACAGTGGAAAGAGGCTTGGTTGTGAAAACTCTTAAATTCGGGAAGTCGGGTTGGCTGGAAAACATGGTTGACTGGAATGTTCATAGTGTCGGGATGCCTCCACTGACCACTCACTACTATCATCCTTTCTTTCCATCCTTTGTTGGATGTCGGGACATTGTCACACAACTTCCTCTTGACATAGGAGGTTAAGTTGTGCCGACCCCTATTATCCTTCTGCTCTTGAAGTTTGTACGAAAACAGAAGCTCAGCCAAACCTAAGTCCAGGTCCAACTCCTTATTGATCAAAAAAATCATGGCCAGGATCCTATAAAAGTTAGGACCGACTTGAAGGGGGGCCAGACCCAAAGTCGCTAGTGCCAAGAAGAAGAAGGGATGAATGGGAAACTTCAAAATGGCAAGGTGGAATGACGAAAGTAATATCTCTCCGGCCTTTAGCCCCTGACCGACTCTAAAGTCTGCATCCCGAGGGTAATGCCTAACCTTAACCCCTTCAGGAATCCCGAGGCTCTTAAGTTGAGCATCTATCCTGTATTTGGCTGGGAGGGGATCAGTACAGAAATTCTCCTCCTCCTCAGCATCCTGATCCTGATTAATCCCGACGCCACCCTCTACGACTCGATCCCCTGCGTACTGGGTGACCTCCGGTGGGCTAGACCTAACTACTTGGGTAATCTCAACGGACGGGGTGCTAGCTGAGATCTAGGGATCAGTAACGGTCTGGTCGGTATCTGCCAGTTGCAGGTCACTAACCGACCTAGTATCATCACTCCCAAACATATTTGACGAAAGGTAGAAGAATGAGAAGAATGACTTATAAAGGTAAAGAAGGTTCAGGCAGTTTCTCCTTTGAGTTGTTCTCCGGTGAGTAAATTGCAGAATCCGGCAAACTTTACCAACAGGTAGAGAAGGGTGCTTCCAGTCAGAACTCTGCAGCAGGATTCGAATCTCTCCGCATAAAAGAATAATCCACCACGGTCACGGGAGTTTGCCAAGATCGGTGAAACAAACAGTAAATTGTGTAGACTTAAGATTGGATTTGGGATTGCACGCAGGGTTGGAGAATACAACAAAGGGAGGATGCTGAAGAGAAGAACGATTTGAAAATTTTGAAAATATTGCAAGTATGGCGTGTGAGAAGGATTTGCAGGTTATATAGAATTGACGTTTTATCTACCCGGGTCAGGGTACCGGACCGACATGACCCGGCCCATTTCACGCGCATCGGTGCCATCTCAGCCACTGGTTCAAAATTACAATAATTGCGACGGCTGCGGCATTCAATGCACCTCCGCATCATCCGGCACGCGTCCCATAGCCACTCCAAGGGCTTTTGATGGGCCTTAATATTCTTTCACCTAATGGGCCTGATAAAAAGGCCCATGAGCTGAAAGAGGGCCTGTGTACATGACGGTTTTCCTGGCCCATACAAAAGTGGATCTCGACCAGACCGACTCCAGATAGCCCGAGATAATTATCATGGATAATGGTCCGGACCCTGTACCGGACCGACACATCCCGAGATCCCATTCTGTAACCCGACCCGAAGAACATGAAGCAACTCGAAGATTCTAGAATAAACTTGTAGCTCAAAGTAGCGTTATTAATGTGGAAAAAGTAGCTGACGTGTAAAGGGTGGAAAAAATCCAAAATAGAAAATGTTGCCCTAATGGGCCAAAAGCCCATAGGGAAAATGTATATAACTCAATGAAGAATAATGAGAAGGGAGGATCTTTTGTGTTGTGCAAATTTTGTATCTACAGACACACAATCCTGTCTACTTAATTCAACAATTTTTGGATTATATCTCATTAATCTATTGATGTAGTCAAACTAGAGTTTACTAGTGTTTAAAATAATGATTAAGAACAAACCCTTAGGATGACCTAGTTTTACCTCTTGTAAGTGCACGAATTGTATTATAGTATAGTTCGGCTGGAGAAAGGTTATCGAACCCAAGAGATTAAGTCATACTCTGAACTCTAGTAAAATAATACTCTTGAGTTGATATGAAAGTATGGTTTTGGATTTTTATTATTAACTAATTAACTAATAAAGCGAGTAAAAATAGATTGAGACAAGAATAATATAGATAAAGTCTAGGGTTTTCAAATATCCACCACTAACCTCATAAGATAGATATTTTATTCATTCAATTGTGTGAGGGCGATACATCACATGTGAATCATATTAGAACTACAAATAGTCAGTTTTAATCCCCAAAGAAATACAATCAACCGGATTCGCTACAACCCATCTTTAGACTGAGTGTGATTAGTGCATGCAACATAAAATCTCTTATATTAAATAAACATGATTGATTGAGATAAAATATTCATTCAATCTAAGACAAGAGTATAATAAATATAAAATCTCTTATATTAAATAACTATGGTCTCTCATCTGTACAATCACCACATGTGTGTTCTTCAATTTCCCTTCTTATAATTGAAATAAATAAATAAATCTACATTACTTGGCTAGGGTTTTCTACTGAATTAGTTGCCTATGGTGAAAGAGATCTGCATCGTTGATGTAGAATCGCCCTCCATGGTCTTCTTCTCCGGATCTCTAGGTCTTGGTTGACTCCCTCCTTTGAATGATGAGAATCTCCAGAGAAAATCTCTGGAAATTATGTGTTGGGAGTTCCCTTAATTCTGGTCCAAACCTTGGTATTTATAACCAATGATGTGAAGAATCCTAGTTCAACTATACTCATATCCTTCTCCAATTAGGATTCATCTTGCAATTACAGTAAATCTACCTAACTTTGGTAAAAATATACACCCTACGCGTTCTAGGATGTCTTGAAGTGAACACTAAGTCAACCCGGATCAAAATGGATCAAGTTGGGTCAAACCGGAAGAATTTGGTCGAACCTGCAATTTTCTGTTAACCACGTCTCACTCTTTTAGTCATAACTTTTGCTACACAACTCCGATTGAGGCGGTCTTTAGCTCGTTGAAAATTTGACTTCAAGCTCTTCAATTTAGACTCAAGAATCACTTAATTTGGATATGTTTTGACCGAGTTATGGCCATTTGAAGTTTGAAGTTATGCCCATGGGCTGTGTTTAAACGCCCTCCTCTACGCTAAAATGCATTTTCTAGGAACTTTTTAGCTGTTGTAAGCGTCCAATTTCGGCCTGAAATGTCAAAATCTGAATTTTTTGTAATTTTTCATATTTTTGGACGCCATTTGTTCCTATGGCACGTACGTCGATATAAGACATGTTTAATGTTCGTTTTACCCTTCGAAATGCGTCTCTTGGTTCAAAATTCCGTTTTTTTCTCTCTTTTAAATATGTAACAAACACGACTTCGGTTAATTCACCGAAGTTATCTCATTTTCTTCATTAAACTCCTGAAACACACAAACCGGATAAAACATACCAAGTAATATAATGAAAAGACTTAACAATACCGAGTTAGGAGCCAATAATATACAACATTCGGCTCTTATTACACCCCCAAACTTAAATATTGCTAGTCCCTTAGCAATCATCTCAAGAGAGAAATTGAAAACACCTAATGATGATAGTTTAATTTAACTACTCTACACTAATCCCTTGCTTTTGTGTGGGTCAACGATTACACTTACCATGTGTAACAAGTCTTTTAAACCCCTAGGCAACACCTAGTGGACAAGTGAAGTCTCATGAGGGTTAGCTATACTACCCATAACTTATTTCATTCATCATTCACTTACATTCACGCATTCACATACTCATTAGTCGAGCAACGCTACAATACACAAGATAGTATGAACACAAGCATTTCCACTCACAATCAAATAACAACTATTTTAAATCAATGTCGAGAATGGTCCCCACTATCATGAATGAACTTATTAATCTCTAATCGTAATCCGGACAAATTTACGTGCTGAAGTGAACTCTCTCTATGACAAGCTAGTATATTTTTCATATCTCATCTCTATCATTTCGCTATGTTTTTTTCCTTTTTTCTTTTTTTTTCGCTCGAACTTTGTAGTGGTTCTTAACGGACGTTGGGCTAATAACTCCCAAGCTAGATAACTTTAGGGCACTAGGTGATAAAGCACCCCTCGGGCTTAATAATCCAAACCATCTAGGCTCCATTTTCTAATAAACGACTACTTTTCTCCCCTTCTTACGCGAACACTCAATGCTTTATGGCAAGAGACCCGGTTACTCAAGTCGAAACTACTTTCCATTCAACTTTTTTTCTTTTTTCTTTTTCATTTTTTTTCATAGCATTTGAAACTCCTTCAACAAAATACTCAAAGATCAACTAGTCTATACAAAGAGGTCGTGTGCATGTGCTTATAGGTCAAAGTCACCATTTTCAGTTTCAATTTCACAAACTCATCCACCTATATAAAACCACATCTCTTCATTAACTCAATCTAATCATTACTCTCATGAGCGGAAATATCACATCACATACTACTCATAAATCATAAACATGCACTCAACCAACTTGTAATGCAAAACACTCATGTATGTAAATAAAGAATTTTTCAAAAAAAAATTTTATTTATTTTTCATTCATTCCCTTATCCTATAAACTAACTATACCATCCCCCAAACTTAAATTAGATCATGTCCTTATGGTCATCAAGTCATGAAAAGATGATAAATAGTTACCCTTGAAGCGTGAATCCAAAATTGCACCTCTTGTAATGCTCAACTTCTCCCCCAAACTTGTATTGAGCCACCTGTTAAGATTTTTAACAAAGCAAAACTACCCAATATCGTAGTAAGGGAAAATGAACTATTTACAAAATTCCGAAAATCATCACTCAATATAAAACAAGGATTGAGTGATTTTGTTTTTTTTTTCAAGAAGAGACTGTGCAATAATTCTAAATACACTAAAACTCACAAACGGTCCAACAAAATAATCGTCACCGCTCCTTTGGTTTTGCTTTCGCTTATTTCGGTGTACCTTGTAAAAAATACACAATCCAACTTTAAATATAGGGAAAATTACACAAACTACCCTTGAATTATGACATAATTGCACGCGGTACCCCTTACGTTTCAATAATATCATAAACTACCCTTAAAACCACCTCCATTGTAACACTTAGCCCCTTCCATTAAAAGTCAACCCCTTTCGTTAAAAGTCAACGACGGAAAATATGAATTTTGGTCAATAAAGCCTATTTTTGGAGTGAACTTCCAATTTTGCCCTTATATATGCATGTTCCAATTTAACCCTAACTTTTTTTACCAAATTGCCCTCACAATTTCATTTATGAAAAATACATATTATGTTCCAAAATATGATTTTTTTTGTGAAAAATACATATTATGTTCCAAAATATGAATTTTTTTTTGCGAAAAAGTATATATTATGTTCCAAAATATGAATTTTTTCCGAAAAATAATTTTTTTGCAAAAATTATATATTATGTTCCAAAATATGAATTTTTCGGAAATTGTTTTTATATTTTGGAACATGAAAAATATTATTTTGCAAAAAACTATTTTTCAGAAAAAAAAACATATTTTGGAACATAATATATATTTTTCACATTTTGGAAAAAACAATTCATATTTTGGAACATAATATATAATTTTTTGCAAAACAAATTCATATTTTGGAACATAATATATATTTTTCACAAAAAAAAATATTTTTCGTAAAAAAATCATATTTTGGAACATAATATATATTTTTCGCAAAACAATTATAAAGGTCAAAATATATATATATATTTCGGAAAATATGATTTTTTCTGAAAAATAATTTTTTTACGAAAAATATATATTATGTTCCAAAATATGATTTTTTTACAAAAAATATTTTTCTTGTGAAAAATATATATTATGTTCCAAAATATGAATTTGTTTTGCAAAAAAGTATATATTATGTTCCAAAATATGAATTTTTTTCGAAAAATATTTTTTTTGCAAAAATTATATATTATGTTCCAAAATTTGAATTTTTTTTTCGAAAAATATTTTTTTTGCGAAAAATAAATATTATGTTCCAAAATATGATTTTTTTTTTCTGAAAAATAGTTTTTTGCAAAAACATATTTATTATGTTCCAAAATATAAAAAAAAATTCCAAAAAATTCATATTTTGGAACATAATATATACTTTTTCGCAAAAAAAATTCATATTTTGGAACATAATATGTATTTTTCACAAAAAAAATATTTTTAATTGAAATTGTGAGGGCAATTTGGTAAAACAAAGTTAGGGTTAAATTGGAACATGCATATATAAGGGCAAAATTGGAAGTTCACTCCAAAAATAAGCTTTATTGACCAAAATTCATATTTTTTGTCGTTGACTTTTAACGGAAGGGGTTGACTTTTAACGGAAGAGGCTAAGTGTTACAACGGAGGTGGTTTTAAGGGTAATTTATGATATTATTGAAACGTAAGGGGTACCGCGTGCAATTATGTCATAGTTCAGAGGTAGTTTGTGTAATTTTCCCTTAAATATAATACAATACAAATAAACAATTAAAGTATACTAAATTACTAAAATTCAAAATATCCGTTAGTCCCCGGCAACGGTACCAAAAACTTGATGCAGTCAAAATAGGGTTTAAAATAATGATTAAGAATAGACCCTTACAATGACCTAGTTTTACCTCTCGCAAGTGCACAAATCGTATTATAGTATAGTTCGGCTTGAGAAAGGTTATCGAACCCAAAAGAATTTATATGAAAGTATGGTTTTGGATTTTTATTATCAACTAATTAACTAATAAAACAAGTAATCATTTTATTTATTTATTATATTTTTAGTATAGATTATTTATTATTAATTTAATATTTAATATTTTTATTAGGTTAGTAGGGGTATTTTAGGGATTTCATATCATTTTGGGGTAAGTTGCACATTTTTAAAATATAGTGGATTTATACACACATTTTGTAACAATTGAGGATTTTTTGCAACTTAGTATGAAACTACATGGGGATTTTCGTAAATAACCCAATAAAATATGAAATTAAGTTAAATCCTTGTTGTGATTTCTTGAGAAAAATATCTACCCGTCTATATAGATCGTTTGTATTTTCAAAAATCTATATTATATTTATAAATATTTTAGACTTATTTTATCATGGCTCAAATTTTAGTTTGTTAAAAAAATTATAGTTACTAAAAATAAATTTACTTTCTATTTTGTTGAGAAAATGAAATCATTACTTCTAGTCAAAGTGAAAGAATGTACCATTCACAAAAAAAAAAGGTGAAAGAAAGTAGTGAAAATAGTTAGCATATTTCTGACCCTCGTCAAAACCCCCACTAGTGGACCACCACTCTTATGTAGCCACGTGTGCAGGTGGAAAGAAACTTGAACAGCAGAGGAGCCGCGCCCCAAAAGTGACCGTTACTGAAAAGGGCCAACATTCAATTTTTAACTTTAATTACTTTTTTTCAAAATTCAAAATTTAAAGGAACATATTTATTCTCCTCTTTAACAAAGAAGACATTCACTTCTTCCTTTCTCATTCACAAAACCCTACTCCTCTTTTCAATCAAAATCATCAAACACCATCTCTCTCTCTCTCTGTAGGAAATGGCCCTGAGATCACTTGATAATGCTCTACCAATAACACCAGAAAGGCCCAAAAAGCAAGCAAAAATCGCAATTCCAATTCAAAAACAATGCGATTCCACTGCTGTAAATGATGAAAATAAGCCACCACCACCACCACCAACTGCAGATGCATCCATTGATTACATCTCCTCTGACAACCTCAAACCCTTGTCAGATCCTGAAATCAAGATACAAGTAAACCCTCTCTCTATCTCCCTCTCTCCATATATACACATTTATATATGTGTTTTGATTATGTTTTTTATTTTATTTATATATATATTCTGAGTTTACAAAATGTTCAAGAAAAAACCCATTTTTAGTTTTTATTTAATTTCTTAATTTATGTAATAAATGACTGAAAATGCAGAGCCTAGTTGAAGGGTTAGAATCAAAGGATTGGTTGATGGTTTGCGACTCACTCAACACTGCTAGGCGTTTTGCACTCTATCACTCCACTCTCTTGCTCCCTAATCTGTAAGAATTATTATTTTATTTGTTCTTTATTTTTTATGTCAATTGTGGTTCGGTTTTCAATTAAAAAGAAAAAAGAAATACTAGGAATTAAGAAGTTGGGATGTGAAAAAATGTGGTGGTGTGTACAGGGAAAAGATTGTGTTGATTCTGGTGAAGGCAATGAAGAATCCAAGAAGTGCTCTGTGCAAGACCTCAATCATGGCTTCCTCTGATATCTTCAATGCCTTTGGTGACAAATTGCTGGAGTCCACCTCTGATGCATTTGACCACTTGGTATGCACCCACAACATACATCCTTGTATATATATATATGCACTTGTAGTAGCAATGTATATATGATGCCCATTATGCTAGTGTTGGGAGGGAAAATAATTTTCGGACACTCAATCCAATTATTTATTTAACCCAATATGAACTTTGATTATGTATTTGTGTGATTTTGGTTGGTGGGTCCCATACACAGCTGGTGCAGCTGCTGCTGAAAGCTTCTCAGGATAAGAGATTTGTGTGTGAAGAAGCAGAGAGAGCACTGAAGGCTATGGTTGGGTCCATCACTGCTCTCCCTCTGCTCCGAAAGCTCCAGGCGTCCGTTAGCCATGGCAACCCCAGAATCAGGGCCAAAGCTGCAGTCTCCATCTCTCACTGTGTATCTCAAATGGTAAATAAACTCCATCAACTTTACTAATATTATGATAAATGCCTAACTTTATTGCCTTATTATTAACATTTAATTTTGGATTATATTAGCAACCAATCAAACTCTACAATCACATAATAACTAGTTGGTTTTATAACAGTTTAATTAGACTTTTGTGAGAGCGCACTGTTTTATTGAATTAGATATAGTGCACTTCAGCCCAAAAATGGGGGAAATGAAATGGTATTGTGATGCAATATATTGCATTACATTGTATATTTAAATGATATTTGGGGGTAGTACTAGTATCAATTTTCTTTTTAGTATGTTTTGGTGCCGGTGATGAGGACATTTGGGCATGAGCTGCAATAACATTCTGCGCACACATGGTTCTTACCCTGGGGTTGTTGATGCAAGGAATAATCTGTCAAATTGCTAATCTGATGTCTGAAAAAAATAAAAATAAAATAACAATATAATAATACTTGTTTTTCCAATTTATGTCTCTTTTGGGAATTCAACCTTGTAAAACTTAGTCATAGGGATCATAAATTATTTGCTAGTACAAAATAAATGATACGCTTATTTTGAAACAGCAGAAAAGAAAAGAGACGATTAAACTAGAACGGAGGGAGTAACAAAAGAAAGAAAGAAAATGTTCTACTATAATGTTGTCCCATTTGAAGATTGGATATTTTAATGAGTAGAAATGATGGTGACTTTGAATTGTTGTTATAGGAAGTGGAAGGAATGAAAGAATATGGGTTGGCTTCGTTGATACAAATGGCGGCAGATTTGCTAAATGACAGACTGCCGGAAGCAAGAGAAGCAGCGCGAAGCATTGTGATGGGAATGTATGAATGTGTTACCGAAAATGAACAAGAGAAGCAGGAGTCATGGCAAAGCTTTTGCCAGGCCAACTTGTCAGCTATTCATACTCAAGCCATGCTTAAAATCGTCCCTTCTTCCTAGATTTTGTGGGAATGAGTTTTTCGTAGTAAATGTATTATCAATTTACTTGATTGTAATGAATCTCAATATGTTGAGAAAATAATATAATTTCGGCAAAATATGTTCTTTCTGTATTGTATTGACCGCTTGTGTTCAACCTTGTTTGCTTTTGCTTTTATTATATGCAACATCTTTATAAGAACAAGTTTATTTCACGGACCGCTCTGGAATTCCGAAAATACATAGGAGACTTATCAAATGTGTGGCATGTAAGGCTTTTAACTTCAAAAATTATAATTGTAAAAAATTTATTAAAAATATACATTAAATATATTAGTATTCAAAAATTTGAAAACAACTTCCATCTTGGTATTGTCATGGAAAGTTGTTGTTGTGTGACAATTGCGAAACTTTCAAGTGCAGTCATGTGAAAAATTGGTTGTTGTTGTGCGAGTGCGACAAAAATTTTCTATCCCTAATCAGAATAATAGTTTATTTAGATTAGACTTTAACTTCATTGGGTTAAAAAAATGAGTTTGTTCCTTTCTTTTTTTAGTTTATAATAATAATAAGTGAAATATAAATTTTGGGTCCACTGTGAAATTGAATTTGGATTTAGTATGAATCGGGTTGTTAAACAAATTAGTTTTTTGGGGTGACTTATCGTAAAATGAAAAAAAAAATGAGGCTCTAAGTTGTGTAATTTTATTAGACATTGTTTTGAATTGGGCTGAAAAATTAATTAATTTTTTGAAGGGCAATAAAAGCACTACTATTTTTTTTTTAAATGTATACAAAAAGAAAGAAAAAAAAAAATTGGGCCCCCGGGATCGGAGGTCCTAGGCGAGGTCGCTTGTGGCAAGGCCGGCCCACCTTGAGATGATGTGGCCGCACATATGATATACTCCATCCGTTCCAAAATGAGTATCTACTTTTACTCTTTTCTTCGTCCCAAAATATGTGTACCATTTGAAAAGTCAAAATACTTTTTCATATAAATTTACTAATTTACCCTTCATGCATTGAAATTATAAATTATCTACACAATAAACCATTATTACATCATTATGATGGGATCAAGGATAAAGTTGATATTTCATTCATTACCAATACAACATCTTAAAAAGTTGGATTCTCCAAAAGGGCCGTATAAATTGGGACAGAGGGAGTAGTTACTAAGACTTCAAAGTTAAACAGACATGCTGGAGAAGAAAGGCAATTTAATTAAATGGTTCGTTTGCGAGATGATGTAAAATAATAATTTTGCTTCTTTTGTGAGAGTGGTAGTGAAAGATGTAGGCGAACTCCTTGAGCACTGATAGGTGCTTAAAAGTATCCATTTTAAACCCCTATTTTACTGTTGTTACGTCTTTACAATCCATTATTTGGTATTTTTATGTCGTTTATATGTTTAAGCGTGTTTCAGGAGTTTAATGAAGATTACGAGCTAACTTTGGTGAATTAACTAGAGAAGTGTTTGTGTCTATCCAAAAGAGAAAGCAAAAGAGATGTTTTCAAGAGAAAAGTATCTCCCGGAGGGCAAAAACGTCATTTTTCGGAGCCGCAATTTCAAGAATCATACCGAGGGTTTTGCTACGCTTGGCCTACATTTTCAGTTGCAAAAAGTGGCCAAAAAGGGAGTTTCTATGCTTGAAGCGTAGTTGCGGAATGCTACAGCGTTTTCAGTAAAACCTTTCAGTCAACTTCGGGAGCTTATATCTCAGTCAAAAAAGGTTCAAATGGGGTGATTCTTGAGCCTATCATCAAGAGCTTGAAGTAATATTTCCAACCATATACTACATGCCTACATATAATGTGTGTAGCTCCAGATATGATCAAGAGAGTGAGAGGTGTCCTGCAGAAAAAACTGGAAATTTCAGATTCGGGCCAAAATCCTATTTTGACCCTGATGACTTTAAGTTCGACCCCTACACCTCTATACATGTAATATATACATATTATACATCAGATATTCGGGTTTTGTTTGGTTGGGTGTGAAATTACAAAAACAGGTAATCTTATTCTCCATGTTGGGGTTTGCCTTACATTTGCCTATAAATACCAAGGTCTGTTACAGATCTAAGGGACTTCTCTCCCCATAATTTTGGGACTTCTCTTCACATGCTTTTATAGCTTTTATTCACATATCATTCAATGGGATGAGCCATTCAAGACCTAGAGATCTGGATAAGAAGATCATGGAGGGCGTTTCTATATTAATGATGCAGTCTCCTTCTACCATGAGGAACTAATTCGGTATCTAGAATTTTCTAGCAAAACCCTAGCCAAGTAATGTAGCTATTTTATTTTTTTCAATTATAACGAGGGAAAACTGTGACTATATTGTGATGATTGTTGTAGATGAGTGTTCGTTTTGATTTTTTTACAGAATTTTATATTTGTTCTAAATTCTTGTCTTAGATGGAATAAATATATTTTCTAATTCAATCATGATTATTCACTATGGGCTGGAATTCGGATACTTAATTCATGATTTTCTGCACAATGGTTCTTAACACTTGAAACCCTAGGTTTACACAGGTCATGCCTCGACGAGATGATTTAGACATTCTTTAGTTTAATTTCTTGCTGTAGGAGTATATTAGAGTAAAAGTAGTTTGCATGCACTAGTCATACTCTGTCCGGAAATGGGTTGTAGTGAATCCGATTTACGGAATCCTTTTGGGGGTTATATTCAACTATTTGTTGTATGACCTGATTCATAGTTATAGATTGCCCTCTTGCAATTGAGCAATTAGAGAATTATATTATGCGGTTGGTGGTGGAGCACGGAAACCCTAGATTTTGTCTATATTGTTCTTGTCTTAATCTTTCTTTACTTGTTTTATTAGTAAATTAGTTAATCAATCTCGAAATGACAAAATATAGTTTTATAGCAATTTAAGAGTATTATTTTACAAAAATTCAGAATACGACTTAGTCTCTGTGGGATCGATAACCTTTCTCAAGCCGAACTATACTGCAAAATGATTCGTGCGCTTGTAATAGATAAAACCTAGGCCGTCATAAGGGTGCATTCTTAATACATATTTTTATCCACACCCGACGAACATCAAGTTTTTGGCACCGCTGCCTGGGACTAACGGATATTCTGAATTTTAGTAATTTAGTATTCTTGAATTGTTTGTATTGTATCTAAAGTTGGATTTTGTGTTTTTGCGAGGTACACTGAAAAGCGTGAAGGAAATCAGCGGAGCAGTGACGATTACGTCGTTGAACCACTTATGAGTTTTTGTGTGGCTTAATTTAACGCATAATCTTAGCTTTATTTTTTGTCCATAGTTAGTTTTTATTTTTAAAAAAAATCTGCAGTTTTCGTGTAAACTGTCAGAAAGTTCAATTTTTGTAAAAGAGGAGAGTTTTTTTTTTGTAGAAACGGGTCAATAAATAAAACACACTGTTCACAGTGATCCTGGTTGATTTTTGGCCAAAACACATCGTTTAGGATCTCAAAACCTCGATTTTGTGATTATCAGAAAAAAAGATGTATAATGGTTATACCAATTTGGCGAGTGTTCCATATTATAATTCATACAACCCGAATTGGAGAAATCATCTCAATTTCCAAAATCAACAATCAGGTATAGGAAATTCATATTAGAGCTTTAATGAGGATCCACGATATTTTAATCATGGATTAGGGTATCTATCGTATAGTCAAGATTATTATCCTCAACCATCGAATCAATTCCAATTTGGAGAGTCAAGTGCATATTTATGTCCGAAGCCATTGTCTTTTGCGGAACACTTCTTAGCAAAATTGAGTGACATTAAAGCAAGAGCAACCACCTGTCTGGAGTCATTGTCTTCTGAAGAAAAATTCTTTGCATCTTTGAGCAAAATTGACACACCTCGAAATTGTGAGGAGATCACATACAATGGAAACAATTCATACTTTTCTAATATTGAAAATCCTCATCCATTCAGTACTCAAGATTTTCAGTCCAATAATACCCGATCATTGTCTTTTAAAGATTATTTCCTAGCATATTTTAACACTGAGAATCCTCAACCAAGTTTCAATAGAGGTCAACAACCATTCAATACTCAAGATTTTCAGCCCAATTTTGAAGATGAGGAAGATGGGTACAATGAAACAAATGAAAGTTTTGAAATTGATAGTGACATTGCATATGACGAGAGTGCGCAAACTATTCCTTTACGACAAGAGCCAAAAGAGACACCACTTGAACCTAAAGCGATATTCACCCAATGTCTCGATGAGCTGTGTTTTAAAGAAAAATAAGGAGGGGTGAGTACTATATGATTGAAGGGATTGATGAGGTGGTGAAGGACCCATTACCTTATTTGGTGACAGAAGAATCGTTAGACATAGGTACTAAACATGGGATGAGTGTTGAGCATAACAGATGAGAGACGGTATGTGATGATTATTATGTCTTGCTCGTTATTGAGTGTTCACAATGGACACGGTGGACTGATTTACTTCCCACACTTGTTCCACCGTGTGGTGGAAGTGTCAAAGAGAGGAAGGGTGTTAGATAGCCCTTTGCGGAGCTGTCACGCCAAAGACGTTAAACATTGGTCATAAGTTGTAAAATTTAGTTTCTAGCCTAGGTTTGTAGAATAATAGGTCATTTAATTTTTGCAAATTTTAATTTTTAGAGATTGTAGGTCCTTAAGGCCCAATATTTGCTGATTTTATTTTAATTTTGTGGGATTGTAGGCCCTTAAGGCCAAATCATTGTTTATTTTACTTAAAAAAAGAAGTCATTTTTTGTGCAATATTGAGTAATGATTCCCGAAAAGTGATGATTATATTTCTTCTTCCCTTCCTATGGTATTGGGTATTTGTACTTTGTTGAATATTTCTACAGGCTCGATTCAAGTTTAGGGGAGAGAATGTGCATGCAGAGAGGAAATTATGAATCCGCACTTCAAGGGTAACTATATTCTCACTCATATGTATGATTGTGAACCATAAGGACATGGTGTAATTTAAGTTTTGGGGGAAGGTATAGTTGGCTATAGGGAATGATTTTGAAAAAAAATTGAAAAATTGAAAAAAAATAATTGAAATTGTTTGAAGAAATTATTTGTTTTCATGCATGAGTGTTTTTGCATTATGATGTGATGGATTATGTTTATGATGTATGAGTAGTATGTGATGTAATATTCCCATTCATGAGAGTAATGATTAGATCGAGTTAGTGGAGTGATGTGGTTTTACATGGGTAAGTGATTGGTTAAAATTGAAACTGAAAAAGACGATCTTGACCTATAAGCATAAACACATATTCACTATGGGAAATAGATTACTCTTGGACTACATAGTTGAAAAAAAAAATTTGTCATGATTAAAGGGAAGAAAGGGAGATGTTATTGTTGAAATGGAGAAAAAAATTGAAAAACAATTTATGTGAAAAAATGAAAATGCAAAAAGTAGTTCTTTGATCTGAGTAACCAGACCTTTGTATCACCAATATCACTGTTCGCATAAAAATGAGAGAAAACTAATAAACATAAATCTCATGGAAGAAGCTCGGGCCCAGTTGGTCGGGACTAAAAATCCCCGCTGGAAAGTTCGGAGGCTTAGAAAGATAAAAATGGATGAAAAGTGGAAAGATGGAAAGATGTATTTTTGAAAAAAATGGCAAAATTTGATCAATGAAATAGGAAAAGAGAAATTGAAATACTATGGTAGAAGTATCACTAAATACACAGAAGGTTGTCTGAATTAGGGAGTAGAGAGTAACGAAGTCATTTACTTTAGTGGAAACCATTCATGACACGAAGCTTGATATAATTATTGTTCGGTAGTGAGTGGAAGTATTTGCATTCATGTTATATTTTGCATTATAACATGACTTAATTAATTTGTATATGAACTCATGAATGCGTGATTACAGAAAATTGAGATGTTTGTAGGTACCGTCACTGGAAACCTTCACGATACTTCACTCGTCCACTAGGGGTAACCTAGGGGTTTAAAAGGCTTGTTACATGTGTTAAGTGTAATCGGCGACCCTCACGAAAGCAAGGGAGTAATGTAGATTAATATAGGTTAGTTAGGATAAAAGACATCACAAGGTAGTATTCATGAGTTAATTGCTATGGGACTAGCAATATGTAAGTTTGAGACTGTGATAGGTGCTAAAAAGTATCCATTTTAAGCCCCTATCTTACTGTTGTTACGTCTTTACAATCCATTATTTGGTATTTTTATGTCGTTTGTGTGCTTAAGCGTGTTTCAGGAACTTAATCAAGAATATGAGCTAGCTTTGGTGAATTAACTAGAGAAGTGCTTGTCTATCCAAAAGAGAGAGCAAAAGAGGTGTTTTCAAGAGAAAAGTGTCTCCCGGAGGGCGAAAACGTCATTTTTCGGAACCTCAACATCAAGAATCATACCGAGGGAGTCGAGGGGGTTCAGACGGAGCAATTATCTAGAAAAGTGGTTTCCGGAGGTTTTACTACGCTTGACCTACGTTTTCAGTTGCACAAAGTGGCCAGAAAGGGAGTTTCTACGCTTGTCCTTACGCTTGAAGCGTAGGTGCGGAATGTTATAGTGTTTTCAGCACAAAATTTTAGTTAAATTCGAGAGCTCATATCTCGGTCAAGAAAGGTCCAAATGGGGTGATTATTGAGCCTATCATCAAGAGCTTGAAGTCATATTTCCAACAATATACTCCTTGCCTCCATCCAATATGTGTAGCTCCAGATATGATCAAAATAGTGAGAGGTGTCCTGTAGAAAAAGCTAGAAATTTTATATTCGGGCCAAAATCCTATTTCCAACACCTCTATACATGTAATATACACATATTATATATCAGATATTAGGGTTTTGTTTGTTAGGTGTGAAATTATGAAAAAGGGTAATCTTATTCTCCAAGTTAGGGTTTTCCTTACCTTAGCCTATAAATACCAATGTCTGCTACAGATTTAAGGGACTTCTCTCCCCATAATTTTGAGACTTCTCTTCACATAATTTTAGAGCTTTGATTCACATATCATTCAAAGGGAGGAGTCATTCAAGACCTAGAGATTTGGATAAAAAGATCATGGAGGGCGTTTCTACATCAACGATGCAATCTCCTTCTACCATGAGTAACTAATTCAATATTTAGGATTTTCTAGAAAATCCTTAGCCAAGTAATGTAACTCTTTTATTTGTTTCAATTGTAATGAGGGAAAACATACTGTGATGATTGTTGTACATGAGTGTTCGTTTTGATTTTTATACATAATTTTATATTTGTTCTAAATTCTTGTTTTAGATGGAATAAATATATTTTTCTAACTCAATCATGATTATTCACTATGGGCTGGAATTCATATGCTTAATTCATGATTTTCTGCACAATGGTTCTTAACACTTGAAACCCTAGGTTTACACATGCCATACCTTGGCGAGATGATATAAACATGCTTTAGTTTAATTTCATGTTGTAGGAGTATATTAGAGTAAAATTAGTTTGCATGCACTAATCATACTCTATCCGGAGATGGGTTGTAGCGAATCCGGTTGACGGTATCCTTTTAGGAGTCATATTCGACTATTTGCGGTATGACCTGATTCACAGTTATAGATCGCCCTCTTCCAATTGAGCAATTAGAGAATTATATTATGCGGTTGGTGGTGGAGTATGGAAACCCTAGATTTTGTCTATATTGTTCTTGTCTTAATCTATCTTTATTTGTTTTATTAGTTAATTAGTTAATCAATCTCAAAATGACAAACTATATTTTTATAGCAATTTAAGAGTATTATTTTACGAAAATTCAGAATACGACTTAGTCTCTGTGGGATCAATAACCTTTCTCAAGCCGAACTATATTACAAAATGATTTGTGCGCTTATAATAGGTGAAACTTAGGCCGTCATAAGGGTGCATTCTTAACACATATTTTTAAAGCACAATTTCTATAATTAGAATAGGAAGGGCAAAATGGGGTGTCCATGTTAGTATAGACATTCAACCATCACATTTTGGAATGATATCACGAAGAAAAAAGTCCATTTATGAGTAGAAAAATTCTCTTTGTATTATGGAATTTTTCTATATACAACAGTTATTCTATTTGTGGTAATTATTTCCTTATTTATACAAGATAAGGTGGACTTTTTGGCACATTGTTCTAGGAGGATACCCTAATGGTCCCTTTTTTGTCCTATTATAGCCGTCCCCATCTAATGGTGAGAGTGCCCGTGGGATTCTTTTAGCGAGTAAGCTACAAGATAAGGCTGAAGGACATGGGGATCGCTTTTAAGGCTTTTTGGTGAAGTCCTTAGCGTCGTGTTTTGCGTCTGAGCTTTGTGCATGATAACCTCTTTGGTCAGGGCATCTTCGAATGTTTGTTTTGCCTTGGCCGCTGCGCTAGTTAGAAGCACCTCCTAGCTTGCGAGAGCTCTTTGGCTTGACGGTTGTTCGACTACATGGATGGTATTCTTCATAGGCTTTGGGCTAAATGTGCCTTACACGAATTGGGCCCAGCGATCTTAATGGACTTGATACTTTTAGCCTCACACAATAATTCTTGAACATTTGAGGAGATTTTATGATAATAACCCTCTTTTTTATTTAGCTCCTCTACATGTAGGATTCTTCAAGCCCACTAAGCATCACCCCCTACAAAGCCTGACAGCCCAACAAGGACAATTAAAGGCCCGAAAGCAGAGCATCCATTCCAAGCCCAAAAATAAGGGCCCATTTTAGGCCCATCTTTCGAAATATTTTAGAATAAACTTGAAGGTCAAGCAAAAGACATGGGTAAAAAAGGAATTATTTGTAAGGCAAGTAATGTAACCCTAATGGGCCTAAAAGCCTGCAAGATAAATGTATATAAGGAAAACAAAGTTTCAATAAAGCATTCATTCTTATGTTGTGCAATTTTTAACATATACACATTGGCGCCGTCTATTGGAAGGTTTTCAAAGATCACCATTGATTATCTTCCCATCTCTCAAAGTTGAGCTTACTTTTCCTTTTCCCTTTTGAGCTTGCCTCTCTACAGTTCACCTAACCATGACGATAACCCGTTCCCAAGTGGAGCTACCGACCACCGGCGACATCCATGCGGAGGCTTCTCAAACCATTGAGCAAATCCTGCAATGACTGGCGACCACTGAAGAGTGAGGTCAAGCCGCGGAGGAACGGAGTCAGGCCCTAGAGAAGCAAAATGCCAAACTTTTGGCGAGGATGGCTCACCTGCCCACTCCTCTTACAACACCTGCTCAACCTCACCTTCGGGAAGAAGGCAATGGGATAGAAGAACATGCCAAATCTTTGCACCATTTGGACAAGACCCCTACCACTAACGGGGTCTTGACCTCCCAGAAATTGGAAGAAATGATGGTCGTGTTCCAGAAGAAGGTCATGAAGGACCTGATGACCCAATCCACCGATGACTTGGTCATTCAGGCTTCCACCAAGTCAATCAAGTAGCCATTCACCCCAGAAATCACCCGGGAGCCATTCCAGAGGAAGTTCGACATGCCCAGGTTCACACCCTACGATGGTACGAAGGATCCCGAGGAACATATCTACCAGATTCACCAGAAGATGACCATGTATGCAAAAAATGAAGTCCTACTTTGCAAAGTATTCTCCACAAGTCTTGCTGATATCGCCTTGCTGTGGTTCCGGATACAGCCACCCGGATCCATCGAGAGCTGGCAACAGCTGACCAAACTCTTTGTTGGCCAGTACTATGGGAACAAAAGATAAAATAAAACCATATCTTGTCTTTTCACCATGATCTAAGAGAAGGGGGAGTCCCTAAAAAGCTTTCTGTCCAGATTCAATATCGAGTCCTCCTCCATCGACTACTATGATTAACACTGTGCCGTTGAGGCTTTCAGGATGGCTCTGATACCTGGAACGAAGTTTCATCAATCTCTGGTAAAGCGACCACCATCGGGAATCGAGGAGCTGAATTCCAGAGCCCAAGGCAACCTACGAATAAAGGAGGAAGATGCCATTTAACAAAAGAGAGTGACCTTGGTAAATGTGGAGGCCCATACGAAGGATTAGGTATCCGATCGTAAGCGGACCAATTCTTCGAGCACTTTTTCCTCGTCGGGATCTTGCGCCCCTTTCCCTGTGAAACGCCCAAGATTTGAAGAGAGAGTGACCCCCCTGAGGGTCAATCTAGTCAAGCTGTACCAAGAGAACAAGGCTAGTGGAATCTTCAGGTGCCACCACCTATTAGACAACCCCTAGATCAAATGAACAAATCAAAACACTACGCCTTTCACAATGACTTTGGTCACATAACCAATGAATGCTGAAGTCTCAGGCATCAAGTGGAATCCATGCTGATGAGGGGAGAACTCCGAGAATACGTCCAACATGATGGGCTAAGGACCACGCAACAGACATCTAATGCCCAATGAAATCCCGCGGTTGCGCAGCCCGTCAAAATTATCAACATAATTCATAGCGGTCCGACCTTTAAGAATGGGGAAGGAGTCAGTAGGTCTCAGCTGCGTAGAGCCTAGAAAATGAGGAGAGTTGGCGAGGTGAATGAAGTCCACCATCGGATAGGTAATGCACAAAATCGACTTCTCCACTGACGACCTCCGTAACATCTTGACCCCCCATAATGACCCGTTGCTTATCACCCTGATGGTGGTGAACTACCTCATCAAGTGAGTCATGATTTACCCGGGGAGCAGCGCTAACATCTTCACTAAATGGGCCTTTGAGAAACTCAAAATCGACCCAAGAGAAATAGTGACCTCTTGAAGCCCCATAGCGGGATTTGATGGGAGATAGGTCGAGCCAATCAGGGAGGTCCAATTGCTAGTGTCCGCAGCCCAAAGAACCTTTACAGAGACTTTCATTGTAGTGGATGTGAAACCACCATACAACTTGCTCATGGGAAGGGGTTGGATCCACCAAATACATGGGGTACCGTCAACCCTGCATCAAATGATAAGATGTGTGGGCCTTAACGGTTTTGATGTCATTGACATCAAAGGGGATCAGGTGGCTGCTCAGGAATGTTATGCTGTTACCTTGAAGGGAATGAGGAAAAGCCAGAACCAAGGGGAGATCCGCAACGGGGATCGGGACCCTGAATCAAAATAAAAATCAAAGGAAGGGGAGTCGGGTCCCCCGATTGCGGTAGAGCCTTTACAGGAGATATCTGTCGTACCCGATCAGCCCGAAAAAGTTACCTATGCAGGTACAAGTCTTTCCCCTTGTGAGTTAAAAGAATTGACCAATTTCTTACAAGACAACTCTGACGTCTTCGCATGGGGACACATGGATATGCCCGGTATTTATCCTACTTGTTGACCCAAGGTTTTCTACCATGGGTAAACATGAAATTTTGATGATAACAAACCATTGAATGTGGTGAATTTAATGTCTACTTGAGTTGTGCGTAATAGGTTGTTGATTCAAGATTAACTCAAGAGAGCTAGTGGATCCATGAAAAGATCAAGTAAAGGTGCTTAGAGCTCAAAAGACATTGAAGACAAGGATGGAGACATCAACCCAAAGCTTAAAGAAATTGAAGATAAAATAATTGGGTAAAGTAGGCTTGGGTGAGTACTAGACTTAATGTAAAGTTATTTTTGAAATAACTTATTTGAAAGCTCAACTCTTGATCATATAGTATATAGGACCATGCATATCATTCATGAGTCCTTGCATCATTAACATTAGACTATGAACATCACTTAGTCTTTGCTAAAGTTGAGTTAATTCAAGCTTTCATAAGCTATGGAAGAAATCATCAAATAGGTTGTCCTAGAACTATAAAAAAAATTCATATCACTTGAAATGGATTCTAGATGCATATTAAAGCTTTGAACAAAATTGTTAAACCATGAAAAGCTTTTGTCTAATTTTAAGAATTTGTTTAAATTGGAAAATCATTTTATGATCTCAATATTGACTTTAGGCATGTCAAGGACCTTATTAAGTCTCTAAGACATCCTAGGAGTGTGTCTAAGTCATTTCGGAAAAAATCCAAAAGATTTCATGAAAAATCGTCAAGTGGGTTAGAAGTTCGAAATGAAGCATCACATTCAAACGATCATATCGCACTAAATAATAATTTAAATGGAGCTATTGAAAATACTAAAATCAATATCTTGAAGTCTTCTTTCCAAAAAGCTAAAGAACGCCTTAATCCGAGTTACGGAACTCCTGTTATGAGCAAAAGAGTGAACTGCGTCGAAACTGGGTCGAACAACCCCGTCGACTGGATCAACAGCTAGTCGACTGCCAGTTATAAATGGCCAGTTGACTGACTTTTCCAGAGATATGAATATATGTTTCGGAATTATTTTTTCAAGTTCCAGTCGACTGCCCAAAAATCCCAGTCGACTGCCTTATCCTTGATTTGAATTCCAACGGGTAGTTTCGGATCCAAAGTGTTCCAAAACTTCCCAAATCACCCCCAAACGACTATATTGTGTTCCTATGATATATATATGTCATATATGAGCCAAAAATGGGTGAGAAGAGAGGAATATGAGTATAAAAGAAATCTACCATTTGTGCATCATTTTTGGATAGAAAACTCTCCTATAGGAATCACACCAATTGTGCATCATTCATATCATCTTCTTGTGATTCATTCTTCCACATATTGAGTTGAGATTTTCATTTGAGTATTTAATTTATGACTCTAAGTATGTGAGGAAGTGTTCGAAGGTTGACTCTCCACCCGCAAGAGTGAGCATGGTCGGCTCTTCACCCGCAAGAAGGACCATGTAAGGGTTTTCTTTTCACCCGCGAGAAAAGCACGATAGTGGAATCCTTGAGAGGTTTTCTCAAGGCATGGATGTAGACCAAAGATTTGGTTGAACCATATAAAAATCTCGGTGTCTATGGTGTGCATTTTCTCTAACCCTTATCACTTTACTTTAAAAACAATTATCATTTTCAATCTTGAGCTTTATATATCAATGCTATGAAATTTTTTATGTTTGTGTAATTAATGAAGATGTTAGGAAAATGAATAGTTGAAGTGAATTGATAGAACTTATCTTCAACACACCATAGGATAAAATGTTTGGTTGAACCATGTTTAATCTTGGTGTCTTGGTTTGCATTTTCTCTATCCCTTAATATTTTTACCTTATAAGCAATTGTCATTTACAATCTTGAACTTCATATTGATGTCATGCTATGAAATTGCTTGTGGTTTTAAATTTATAAGGAGTATGAGAAAATGTTAGTTGAAGTAGTTGATTGAATTGTGAGATTGATTGGATTATAGCTTAGACTATCATCTCATTTATTTTGCTAAATCTTGTTACACTACATGTGTTTAAATAAAATTCTACTTCAACAAACCAATGCCTTGAAGGTTTATATTAATTCCATGTGCTTGACAAAATCCATATTCCTCTTTATTATACAAGCAATTTTATCTACATTATTGTTCTTTACATATGAATGCTATAATTGCTTGTGATGTCATGAAGAGGATAGTAAAATGCTTAATTGTGGCTGATTAGATTATGAACTTAATAGGACATGACTTAGATTATATTTCCTATACTTCATTTACTTAGCCATGATCAATGTGCACACCAAGTGTGTGATAAAAAGAATCTTTCACAAACTATAAGCATTGAAAGTTCATACACATCCCCAGTGTTTGACAAAAATGCATATTTAACATATCATTCTCTTTAAGAGTTTATTTGCACAAAATGTTTAATTACTTTTCATAAACTCTTCAAAGTATTCTTTATGACAAATAACACTTTGTATCATTTCTATACATATGTGAGAAAAGTGCTTATACATATTTACTTGAAATAAATACTTGAATGCTTGAACTAGTTCTCATTCTTGAATCCATTATGTATATATTTGGTAATGCAATTCATCGTTCATGATTCAAAGTATGAAATGAGGTAGTCACTTAAGGATCATCTATCTAACTAAGTGTTTGACTAGAGCTCTACAAAGATTACTTTTGTTAAAACAAAGTCAAACCGAAAAAGACTTAAAGTTTGTAATTGACCCTATTCACCCGCCTCTAAGTGTCAATATGTGGTCAACACTACTGTTGCCCAATATTCCCTCCATGTGGACCTGAACATGAAGCCCATCAAGCAGAAGCAAAGATGCGTGGGGTCCCACAGAAATCAAGTCATTGCCGAGGAGGTGTCCCGCCTGCTTCAGGCAGGATTCATTAGAGAGGTAAGATATCCTGAATGGCTTGCTAATGTCGTTGTAATCCAGAAGAAGACTGGTAAATGGAGGGTTTGTGTGGACTTTACTGACCTCAACAAAGCATGTCCCAAAGATAGCTTTGCCTTGCCAAAGATTGATTAGATGGTGGATGCAACGGCTAGATACGAGCGTTTAACTTTCCTTGATGCCTATTTGGGCTACAATCAAATAAGGATGAATCCAGCCAACGAGGAAAAACCATCTTTTATCACAGAGACAGGTATTTATTGCTTTAAAATTATGCCTTTCGGACTAAAGAATGTAGGTGCCACCTTCTAAAGACGGGTCAACAAGATCTTAAAGGGAATGATGGAAACCATGATTGAGGCATACATTGATGAAACTGTGGTAAAGATCAAGAGAAAAGAAAGCTATCTGGGGCATCTACAACAAGTGTTTGACACCCTGAAAAGGCATGGTATGAAACTCAACCCAACCAAGTGTTCTTTTGGTGTGTCATCTGGCCAGTTCTTGGGACATATTGTGGATCGGACGGGAATGCAAGCTAGCCCGACCTAGGTTAAATCCTTGCTAGAAATGAAAGAACCCCGAACGCATAAGGAGGTCCAAGTCCTGACCGGGAGAGTGGTCGCTCTTAGTAGGTTCAATGCAAGACTTACCGATCGTTGCAGACCTTTCATCCAAGAAATCAAGGCAAAGAAAGGTGAAGTTTGGGGCCCTGAGCAGACCGAAGCCCTATCTAGGCTGAAAGAGTATATGACCAGACCCCCGATCCTAGCCACTCCAGAATCCGATGAGGTCCTATACCTATACTTAGAAATTTTAGTAGTTTCAACTAGCGCAACCCTCGTTAGGGAGGACAATAATCTCCAGATGCCCGTCTTTTACACCAGCAAGTCCATAGCCGAGGTAGAGACCCATTACATCAAGCAGGAGAAGCTAGTGTTATCTTTGGTAAATGCAAAACAGTGCCTCAAGCACTATTTTGAAGCTCACCCAATCATTGTCCCAACCACTACTCTCATCCAGGTCATTATGTCAAAACCTGACCTTTCAGGTAGAATTTCTAAATGGGATATAGAATTGGGCATCTACGATATCACCTATGTCCCCTAAGTCTCCAACAAAGATCAGGCAGTGGCATACTTTTTATTGGAAGAAGAGACTAAGGACACCGATCTTGCAAACACATCGATCATGTGGAAGCTATTTGTGGATGGTTCAGCCAGTTCAAATGGGTCCGAGGTTGGGATAGAGATTCAAACACCCGATGGAACCCATCTCCAGATGTCAGTAAGGTTGCAGTTCCCAACAACCAATAATGAAGCCTAGTACGAAGCAGTCATATCCGGCCTACAGTTAGCAAAAGCCTTCAGAGCCAAAGCCTTTCGGTGTATAGCGACTCCCAGCTGGTCATCTGGCAAATCACTAGGAAGTACGGGACCAAATATCCGAAAATGGAATCTTATCGGGGATTTGTACTTAAGGAGTCCCGGAGTTTCCAAAGGCTGAACTTTAACCAAATTCCAAGATATGAGAACACAGCAGTCGATCACTTGGCCAATCTGGCATCATTAGCCGACGAGGATTCAACTTGGGTAGTACTGATAGACCTCCTAGCAAGACCTAGCATTCAGAAGCCAAAACAGGTAATGTTGATCTCGTAGGAGCCTATCTAGATAGATCCCTTGGTGGATTACTTAAGGAATGGGACCTTCCCTGAGTCCAAAGAGGAAGCTCGTAAGGTCTGGATGAAGTCAGCCAGATACTCTATCATCAGAGGAAAACTCTATCAAAACTCATTTTCAGAACCATACCTAAAATGTGTTACTCCCTTTGGAGCTCGGGCCGTGATGAAAGAGATCCATAGTGGGGCCTGCGGGAACCATTCCGGAGGCAGGTCTCTTGCTCACAAGATCCTATCTTAAGGGTAGTTCTGGCCGTACCTATCTCGGGATGCTGAAGCCTATACCCGAAGGTGCAAAGCATGCCAGATGCATGGGGATATAATCTATCAAC
Source organism: Cornus suecica (assembly GCA_963922005.1). NCBI lineage: Eukaryota > Viridiplantae > Streptophyta > Magnoliopsida > Cornales > Cornaceae > Cornus > Cornus suecica. The sequence continues at coordinate 29,709,915 of OY998241.1, forward strand.
CACTAGAATTCTTACACCCAACTGTGGTCCCCCATCATTTCACCCGATGGGGAATGGATATTGTTGGACCTCTCCCGAAGGCAACGCGATCAACCACCCACATGTTGCTGGTTACTGATTACTTCACTAAAAGGGTGGAGGCTGAAGCTTACCCCTCAATCCAGAGAAACCACATCATCAAATTCATCTGGAGTCACATAATATGTAGGTTCGGGCTGCCCAGAACAATTAAGATGGATAATGGAAAAAATTTGAATAACTAGAAAGTAAGAGCATTCTTTGTCGAACATGGTATCAATCAAAATACTTCATCTATGGGGTACCCTCAAGGAAATGGTCAGGCTGAGAGAATGAACTAAACCATCTTTGACACTCTCACAAAGAAGCTTAAGGAAGCTAAGGGCACTTGGATGAAAAAGCTACCCGAGGTACTGTGGTCGTATATGATAACTCCCAGTTAGCCTACTAGGGAGGTGCCTTTTGCCATGGCATATGGTGCTGAGGCTGTGATCCCGACAAAGGTCAAAGTACCAACCCTAAGGAGCAAGGCCTGGGAGGAGGGCCCGAACAACCAGCATCTGGCTCATAACCTAGATTTGCTGGATGAAAGGAGGGAAACAACAGGGATCAGATTGGCAGCTTACCAGCAACACGTTAGGAATCACTTAAACCAAAAAGTTAAAATAAGGGAAATCCAGATTGGAGACATGATCCTTAGGCAAAAAATCAGGATGGTTGACAAGCTTAGAGAACCTTGGGAAGGCCCATAAACCGTCACCGAAGTCATTGAGCAAGGGGCATACCGCCTCCGTTAAAATGAGGACGGACGGATGGAGCCAAACTCCCAAAATGCTTCCCGACTGAAAAGGTACTACCCGTAACCCGGCCACTCATTTTCATTTATTTGATTTCTTCATTTCTGTAAAAAATGCATTAGTGCCTGACATACTATATTTCCATCAGTAAAATGTCTCTCTTGACAAAAGAAGTTTGTAGAGGGCTATGGTAACAAAAATAAGCTAAGTGTTGTGAAGTCTCTCGCATGGCCTCAAGAGCCCGAAAGACATAACATAAATCCACAAGTGGTCCAAATTTTACAAAAATAAGCTAAGTGTTGTGAAGTCTCTCGTATGGCCTTAAGAGCCCAAAAGACACAACATCGATCCATAAGTGATCTAAATTTTACAAAAATAAGCTAAGTGTTGTGAAGTCTCTCGTATGACCTTAAGAACCCAAAAGACACGACACCGATCCACAAGAGATCCAAATTTTACAAAAATAAGCTAAGTGTTGTGATGTCTCTCGTATGGCCTCAAGAGCTCGAAAGACATAACACAATATCAAAGAGCTAAGGCTAATATTCGTTGATTCTATTTTTCATATCTTAAACTTTCTATTAGATATAGACCCCAGTGGCCAAGGCTTACAAATATGAAAGCAACAAAAAAAACCCTAAGTTTTTTGCCCCTGATATCTGAACTGAGGCCCAACACTCCTTCTAATCCAGTCACTGACCTTGGTAACAACCCCCTCTTGAACACCTGCTTCCTCCTAGACACCAGCATTCTCTGTCCGAGCAGGATCTGGTAGAGTAGTGGAATCGGGAACCAGAGCCAATTCAGATGGAACCAAGCTAGAAACAGGAACAGACCCTGGAAGAGATTTTGACAGGAACACACTGAAGAGGAGGTCATTTGGGCCCGCCTATGGATCGGCATATGGAGGGGCTATACCAAGGGATTCATCCAACTCCTCCACAGATCTGAAATCCCATTCTTTGACAGAGAGCTGGAAATCCTGAAAGAACGACCTCCAACCAAATCCAACCTGGTACTTAGAGGTATCGAAGAAACACTTATACATTTGATTGCCACCCCGATGGTACATATCCACTGTGGACCTCTCCATTGCTAGAAGGTTTTCAGTTTCGAACTTCTCTTCCAGAAGCTTTTGGCTTAAAGCCTTCAAAGTCTCATTATGGGCCACCAGTTCTTGATTCTGGGCTGTCAGAGCCTGATGAGCCTCCTCCATCTCCTTAAGCTTCTGATCGGCCTCCCGAAGCTGCTGCTTGGCTGTTATGGCCCGCGTGGTTTGTGTTTGCAGCATTTCCTTGCAAGTCACCAGCGTTGCTGCCACCTTTTTCCTGGCCTCCACCTTCAAGTTGAGGGCATCAGCCGAATTCTTGAGAGCCCTGCTGTCACTCTCAAGCTTCGCGTTGTAAGCTTGAGTTAGGTACAACATCTAACAGAAAGCACTTGATTAGTCAATGGATCAAAAAAGATAAGGAAAAGAAACAAGTGGGAAGCAAGATCAGAATATAGTGCGACTTAACTTCATTGCAAGCATAGATTAAAATAAATAATTTCTTATACCACTTTTTAATAAAATACATTTCAAAAACTTATATTAGGGGTAAAATAGTCATCTCATACTTGAGAAAAATCATAGAAGTCATCGGAAGTTGAAAACGAAGTGAAAAGAATGAAATGACACTTTAAACAGACCATTCCAATGCCTCATGTTTGCCCAGGGTAAAATAGTTATTTCAGTGGCAAAACAGAAATTTCAAAATTCAAATGTCTAAACCCGATATAGGAGAAGTCATAGGAACAAACGGAACTCAATTTCAATCAACGAGGCGAGAGATATGAAAATTTGAAGTTGGAAGAAAAATTGACAAATTTTGAAATTATGGGAACAGTAGCTGTAGGCTGATTTCTCAACTAGAAGTTCACTTCCAAAAAAACTCAATTTTACAAACAGCATCCGTTTTTTACCCCTCCAGTCCCTAAAATTCAAAAATATTAAAAAAATGAGTTATATGCCTTCATATTTCAAAACTACTAAACGGGGCCCGGGGGTGAGCAACAAACGCCATTATCTCTAAAACTTTTGCAAGGTTGAGTTTGGAAATGTACAAAAAACCAAGTTTTTGAGTCAAAACTCACATAATACATATATTCATATCTCAATATCATCTTTCACTTGAAAAATCCCAAACGTAAGCTCGAAAACACATAAAACACAAATATTTCCAAAATACACATTCTTTAGCAAAATAAGCGTTAAGTGTTCAAGACTTTCAAAACATACATATTCTCATGATTAAGGCTAACACTCTAGCCCGCCAAAATAATATAATACTTAACACGAGTTTAAATTTTCAAAAGATAACATGAAACACATTTGAATGCTCTATAGACACAAAATACAATATCAAAGGTCAAGATTATGCATAAAATCCTCACGCCTATCAACGACACTTTAGTGCCCAATTTTCTCAGAAGCGCCACCTGAAATAGTTTTTATAAAGAATGGGGTGAGCTATACCAGCCCAGTAGGAGAATCTTCACCACCTCGATCTCACCCGTCCGAGTGGTACAACCCAACCCGTGTGCATGCTACTAACCTTAGGTCGGTCCAGTTGTCCCACATGGCACGTGTGTCAATCTGGGACCCCACTTGTACCCACAAACAACCCCACATGCTCAATATATATAATCAACATAAAAGATATCCGCAAGTAGATAACAATGAACATCAATGCAAATGATAAGATGGAATGTGATGGCAATGCACAACCCTATCATTAAAGGGCACATATATCAAATGTAGCCATTCTTAAAGAGCTCGGGGACTATAATCCCGACCGGAACAACCATGGATTTGGACATAGTCATCCCCCACATCTTTTTTTTGGGAGATACTAGCTCTGTTGGTCACGAGAAACCGACTGGTCAATTGTTGCGACTATCCAAACGGTCTCAAAATCACAAGGTCCATGAATGCAACATGAAAATGATACCAACATTCAAATGCACATACTCTTGCATTTCATTCAAATATGCATCATGTAGATCATTTCTCAAGAGTTTTATCATGCTTCCATAGTCATAAGTATAAATCATGTTTTTCAATTAAAGACCACTAATCATACCCACATGTATATACCAACCAATATATCATAAATCAAACTTTTAAAACGGGGCCTAGAGCATGTTTCTAGATTATGACTCAACTAGTATGTAAAGATACAAAGACACACCCACCCACGTAACCGGGAAAGAAAATGGAGCGTCAACCTCTACCTCAAGTCCAAGCCGAAAGGTCCAAACGAGAGCAAATGTTCCAAATTCAAGTGGAAGAGAGGCTCCAAAAAAGGCTTCAAAGACGAGTTCAATTTCAACACAAGATTTCTCCAACACTAGTAACCATTACAACAAGCAAATAGTCACAAGTGTGTCTCAATAAAATCCAAACACTCCATAATATAATTTTCAAGGTTTGGGAACCAAATTCCAAAAATAGAATGCTTAGAGTTTTCAAATATCTAAATCAATAATGAAGCAACAACTCACCAATTTAAGTCTTCAATAAGGGTCTAGGATAAAGAGGGAAGCTTCTCAAAGATCTTCCAAAATGATCAAAGCTAGCAACCCATAATTTCAAAGCAAATAGGGTTACAATAGGGCTATCAACAAAGCTAAACAAATGAAACAACCTTCCAAGATTCTTGTAGAGGAATTCACTAAAATAAAAAATTGAAGCTTCTACAAGAATAAAAACTTAAGGAAGAGAAAATAACTCACCACAAGAGTCTTCCAATGAAATTTAATGAAATATGTGAGTCTCAACTTTGGTCCCTTTTCAAGAATCACTAGAGAAAGAAGAAATTTTTTAAAGTTCACATATAAATTTACAAAGGATGAAAAGCTAGGGCTTGAAACCCAAAAGAATTCAAGAGACCCAAGTGAAAGAGTTTTACCTTGCAACCTTGGTATCAAATTGAAGAGAAGGATTGAAGAATCAACTTTGTAGTCCATCATTTCCTCAAAATCTCAAAAAATTTGAGTAGGAAAACAAAGTTAGAGTAAAAGAGAGGGAGATAAATCCCTTGGCCGAAAATATAAATAAAGGGAGAGAAAATGACTCTGTAACTTGTTTGTTTATTGGAAAATGAAGTCTTGAAGATAAATATGGCTCAATATAATTCACATATATATTTATGAGATTGTCCACTTTCTAACCTTGCAAATCCAAGGGCTAGAAATAAAGGTGGGCAAAGTGTGATGGTAGGAGGCAATATGGGATTGACACATCACCAAACTCTAGATAATTCCTTAAAAATATCTTGCAATTTACAAGATTTTTCCTTTGACTAATTTGGTTAAGGAAGAGAATGCCTTGACCGAAAATGATGGGGAGAAGAGAAATTGGTGTAGTTTGGTGATGACAAGTAACAATGAAGTCTTGAAATAATTGAGTCAACATAAGTGCTATACATATATGTATATGGAAGACTCCAACAGTATCATCTCAAATCCAATGGACTAGATTTGTGATGGAAGAAAGATGATGGTAGAAATCAATGTGGGTTTGACACATCACCCCTTCTAGATGGTTCATCTAGAATATCTTGCAAAAGACCACCAAAACCCCTTGACCAAAAGACTTGAAGAAGAATAGGTGATGGTAAAATTGACAACTCACCTTTCTATTCACTCCAAGTTACCCATGGATTCACCACATATTTACAATAATGGCATTCGTAGAGATAGTAGTAAGAATGATACTTTGAAGAAATTTCATAAGTTTTCATATAGCACTAAAACTTTAAATAAATTCATAAGATTAACCGTAAGCTCAAAAATCACCAAACCAATTTCTAAATTCCTTATTTGACATAAGGAAGCTAACGCAACTTTCGGATTCGAAACCGGACACTCCGAGGATCTATTTCCACCATACGTTTTTTCTTGGTTTCCAGGTTGTCAGATAATGTCAACGCTAAAATAAAATAGAACCTGAATTCAAAAAAATCCCAAACTTTAAATCTCATACATATAACATATATTAAATCATCTAATGTCATTTTGGAAATTAAATTAAATAATTAAAATAATCATGAAAAATTTACTCGTAATTTTAGAAAAAATAATGGGACGTTACAATCTCCTCACCTTAGGAGATTTCGCCCTCAAAATCATAACTTACCATATTCAGAAAATAAGTTGGTTTACTTTTCTTACACCTCACTCTCGCACTCCCAAGTCGCTTCCTCGACACCATGGTGACGCCATAAGACTTTATGCAAAAGAATAGTCTTGTCTCACAATACTTTCTCTCTCGAGTCAACGATGTTAACCGGACATTCCTCATAAGTAACATCATCAGTGACATCAACATTTACCCAACTCAATTCATGGGTCGGATCTGGCTCATATTTGCGTAACATAGAACATGGAACATATTATGAACATTTGCTAACTTCGAAGGTAAAGCAAGTCGATATGCCACCTCTCCAACACGGTCTAAGATCTAGAAAGGGCCTATGAAACGAGGTGACAATGTCCCCCCTACAATCGAACCGCATCAAGTCTTTTCGAGGAGAAGCTTTCAAGAAGACGTGATCACCGACCTTGAATGTTAATGGATGTCTACGCTTATTAGCGTAACTCTTCTGTCGATTCTGTGTCATCACCAAATGTTGTCAAACAATCCGTATCCGCTCAGTAGTCACGTGAACCATCTCAGGACACAAAAGTGCGAACTCGACTACCTCAGTCCAACTAATAGGAGAACGACATGGCCTGCTGTACAGTGCCTCAAAAGGTGGCATTCCGATAGTCGACTAATAGCTGTTGTTGTAGGTGAACTCTACCAAGTGAAGATGATACTCTCAGCTACCCTTGAAATAAATAACGCACGTTCTAAGCATGTCGTCGAGAATCTGGATAGTACGCTCTGACTGACCGTCCGTCTGAGGATGAAAAGTCATGCTGAATCGTAGCTGAGTGTCAAGTGCCATCTGAAAAGCCTGCCAAAACCTCGATGTGAACCTCAGATCATGATTCGAAACAATACTGACTGGAACCTTGTGAAGCTTGACAATGTCCTCCACGTACCATCTACTAAGAGTCTCGGCCCCATCAGTCTCTCGAATTGGTAAAAAGTGTGTTGTCTTCGTCAGTCGATCGACGATCACCCAAATAAAATCCTTCTAATTCTTGGTCCTTGGTAGCCCTGTCACGAAGTCCATAGTGATATGCTCATATTTCCACTCGGGAATCGGTAAAGGTTGCATCAATCCTGGTGGTGCTCGGCCTTCATCTACCACAAATTTTCTTATCTCGTGCCACCAACACTGTCGTCAAAGATTATGATGTATCTCCGTGCCTCCAGAATGAACTACAAATCTGGAACTGTGAAACTCAATCAATACATCATCACGACATGACTTCAGAACATAAAGATGACCTCTAAAGTGAAGTCCACCATCGGTGCCTGTAATCCAATCGTCCACAACCTCGCCACTAGTGATGCAAACTTGAACTGAAGCGATATCATCGTCATGTGCCTGAGCCTCAATAATCCTGTTGACAAGAGAAGGTTGTGCCACTAAACTGAATAACATAGCATGTCGTCCACTATCACTGAAATAAAGGTGCAAAGCTGGGAAGTCCTCCATCGTCCACCACTCTCTAATAGCGATACATGCTAAAGAAGCTTGTGACTTACGACTTAAGGCATCTGCGACCACATTTGCTTTTTTGGGATAGTACTGAAGCAGAAAGTCGTAATCAAATGAGTCCTCAAACCAAGGAAGGTTTCCCCACATTTAGAGTCCCAACAAACCTAAATCTATATCCCAAAAGCACATATCAAATCAATCACAAGGTTAACTAATACACTGAAGCCAAAAATCAAAGGTTATAATTCCTCAAATATAAATGATCATCCTTGACTCATTAATCAAACTATCCGGTCGATATCGATAGTACATTAAATCCTAACTTAAGACCTAATTTCATAATAATTTGACTTCGCGCAATCCACTCACAATTCAACTATATGGTCAATACACCTTTGTTTCACTAGATTAACTTTTGAGCTCGAAAACCTCTATTGATTTGGTAACACTTTCCATATCTTAACGCTAAGGGTGCAATTTGCAACTCCAAAAGCCAACCAAAATTAACATCGAATACACCACACATCTCTGTGATAAGCCACTTTTAAACTCTAAATCAAACACATCGTCAACTATTGAAATATAATAATATTTCAAAAAGATAATGCCAATCAAGTCCTTCAATGAATAACTTAATAACAATCATACCTAGAATGTAACTCACCAAAAATTATCTCTTTCACAACTAACCTGAGGTTCCAAGTCACCTTAACACTACCACAAGCTATAAAATTCTCAGCCTACGAATCACCATCGAATACCATTAGGTCAGTCACATACTAAAATCACACCATTCAACATCATGTTCATAGTCCTAAAGTCCAATGGTCATTTAAAAACATCTTACCTTAAACCACACCTCAAATGGAACATACGGTATGTCACTAAAAGGTCCCTTACCCTAATGAAGACAACCCCAAGTTTACTAGTACTATAAGTACACATGAATTAACTAACAAAACTATAAGTGCAATTCAGTCATGACCCGCATGCTAGGCACCAAAATCCTAACTAGCTACACTACCGAAATTCTGCAGAAGCACGCAACTACCCAATCATGAAATGGAAACAACAGTACCCTAAGTACGCAATAAAGGGAGAAGGAAATGGTGACCATTCAGTGCATAACGTGAAGACCCACGCCTAACAACATAAAAGACTACAAGACAAACCAACATAGTACATCGGCATTGCCACTATTTATACCCAAAACATTCAGACTCGATTAAACCCTGAAAGTCCAACCCCGTAAATTCAAGGAACCAACCACGGTTAAATCACTATTAAACCTCAAAGTCTTTAATGACATTTCTCTAAATAATACTGCAATCATGCACTAATTACTAAAAACCTTGAACCAATGGTGACTAAAAACGCACCTCAATCCATACTCTCTAAGTCATTGATGGCTTAAAATTATCCCCTAAGTATATCTCAAATTCAAATTCCCTAGGTCGACAAGAGCACAAGATCATACTTTAAACACATTCTAAGTCATATAATCCCAACAATCAGTGATAGATTCATCCTAATTAGTTCTCAAATCACTTTTCAATGAATAACACCATTTGTTCATCGGTCAATAATCATGCCTTAAATAATTAATCAAATTCATATCTAAAATCAAAAGACTATCTGATAGTGATTGGCCACAACCGTCTCCATACCAAAAATCATTCTTTGTACGAAGTCCGAAAGTACTTTAATCCTATGTTTAATCCTCTGTAAAATAATTAGAAATCATTTCCTCAATCAACATTTTTACTCTCTAAATAGTTGAATCAATATTCATTCTCAAGTCCACTACTTATACGTAAACAAGCTTTCAATAATAATAATTTATATCTCTAACTCTCATATAGTGAATCATAACTCTTTATTATAGGTGATTAATCTTAGGTCCATAAGACACATCCTTTACTGCTCTTCGAAAAGGCAATCCACCCATAACGAAACACTATTCTAAATCCTCAAGTTCACATAGTACAATGAAAGAACACGGATGTCTTATATCTAAAAACATGGAAACCTCAAAATCCACGAGTGATGCTAAGAAAACACACATTTAAATGCTAGAATACAAAGGCACCATATGAGCGACAATTCCAACAAGACAAGTCCACATCACTCTATATACACAAGACATCAAATCACCAAATCACTAAACCATACAAAGATGGTACACTCTTAATCAAGTATAAGTTAACTCACTACGGTGTGTCACACACAACACCACGTCAAGTGAATGATCAACTAATCTTAATGTAAATGCAAGGGAAAAAATAATAAAAGATTAAGAAGTGCTAGAGTCCACTAGTACACAAGGCCAACAAAAGAAAACATGAAAGAAAGTATTACAATGCAATTTACTTCAATAGTACACCAAAAAAAACTACAACATCGCACTAACATATGCACAAGTCAAGAATTAGGGAACAATGACCACAAAAACTACAACATCGCACTAACATATGCACAAGTCAAGAATTAGGGAACAATGACCACAAGTACGAGAACAAGTAATAACAAAAAAATCACGAACTGAAAGAATCAAGAAACACATAATTCCAAAATTAGGAAGCGCTCAAAACCCTCACCCGTCATCCCAAGGTAAAATAATCATGCTCTGGTACCAATTTGTCACACCCTGCCATTTGTAAACTCAAATAAAGTCCCCAAATGGCGGCACACATGCCTAGATTAAAATAAGTCCGAAAATAAATAATTTCTTATACCACTTTTTAGTAAAATACGTTTCAAAAACTCATATTAAGGGTAAAATAATCATCTCATACTTGAGAAAAATCATAGAAGTCATGGGAAGTCGAAAACGAAATGAAAAGAATGAAATGACACTTTAAACGGACCATTCCAACGCCTCATGTTTGCCCAGGGGCAAAACAATTATTTCAGTGGCAAAACAGAAATTTCAAAATTCAAATGTCTAAACCCGATATAGGAGAAGTCATAGGCAAACGGAACTCAATTTCAGTCAACGAGGCGAGAGAGATGAAATTTTGAAGTTGGAAGAAAAAGTGACAAATTCTGAAATTCAGGGAACAGTAGTTGCAAGCTACTGACTTCTCAACTAGAAGTTCACTTCCAAAAAACTCAATTTTGCAAACGACATCCGTTTTTGACACCTCTAGTCCCGAAAATTCAAAAATATTAAAAAAATGAGTTTTATGCCTTCGAATTTCAAAAAAATTCAGCGGGGCTCAGGGGTGAGCAACAAACATCATTATCTCTAAAACTTTTGCAAGGATGAGTTTGAAAATGTACAACAAACCAAGTTTTTGAGTCAAAACTCACATAATACATATATTCATATCTCAATATCATCTTTCACTTGAAAAATCCCAAACGTAAGCTCGAAAACACATAAAACACAAATATTTCCAAAATACACATTCATTAGCAAAATAAACGTTAAGTGTTCAAGACTTTCAAAACATACATATTCTCATGATTAAGGTTAACACTCTAGCCCGCCAAAATAATATAATACTTAACACGAGTTCAAATTTTCAAAAGATAACATGAAACACATTTGAATGCTCTATAGACACAAAATACAATATCAAAGGTCAAGATTATGCGCAAAATCCTCACGTCTATCAACGACACTTTAGTGCCCACTTTTCTCAGGAGCGCCACCTGAAATATTTTTTTATAAAGAATGGGGTGAGCTACACCAATCCAGTAGGAGAATCTTCACCACCTTAATCTCGCCCGTCCGAGTGATACAACCCAACCTGTGTGCATACTACTAACCTTAGGTTGGTCCAGTTGTCCCACATGGCACATGTGCCAATCTGGGACCCCAGTCGTACCCACAAACAACCCCACATGCTCAATATATATAATCAACGTAGAAAACATCCGCAAGTAGTTAACAATGAACATCAATGCAAATGATAGGATGGAATGTGACGCCAATGCACAACCCTATCATTAAGGGGCACATATATCAAATGTTGTTATTCTTAAAGAGCTCGGGGACCACAAGCTTGACTAGAACAACCACGGGTTTGGACATAGTCCTCCCCCACCTCTCGTTTTCAGGAGATCCTAGCTCCGTCGGTCATGAGAAACCGACTAACCAGTTGTTGTGACTATCCAACCGGTCTCAAAACTACAAGGTCCATGAATGCAACTTGAAAATGATACCAACATTCAAATGCACATACTCTTACATTTCATTCAAATATGTATCATGTAGATAATTTCTCCATAGTTTTATCATGCTTCCATAGTCATAAGTATAAATCATATTTTTCAATTAAAGACCACTAATCATACCCACATGTATATACCAAGCAATATATCATAAATCAAGCATTGAAAAGGGGGCCTAGAGCATGCTTCTAGATTATGACTCAACTAGTATGTATAGATGTACATACAAAGACACACACACCCACGTAACCGGGAAAGAAAATGGAGCGTCAACCCCTGCCTCAAGTCCAAGCCGAAAGGTCCAAAAGAGAGCAAAGGTTCAAAATTCAAGTGGAAGAGAGGCTTTAAGAAAGGCTTAAAAAACGAGTTCAATTCCAACACAAGATTTGTCCAACACTAGTAACCATTACAACAAGCAAATAGTCACAAGTGTGTCTTAATAAATTCCAAACACTCCATAATATAATTTTCAAGGTTTGGGAACGAAATTTCAAAAATAGAAAACTTAGTTTTCAAATATCTAAATCAATAATGAAGCAACAACTCGCCAATTTAAGTCTTCAATAAGGGTCTAGGATAAAGAGGGAAGCTTCTCAAAGATCTTCCAAAATGATCAAAGCTAGCAACCCATAATTTTAAAGCAAATAGGGTTACAATAGGGCTATCAACAAAGCTAAAAAAATGAAACAACCTTCCAAGATTCTTGTAGAGGAATTCACTAAAATAAAAAAAAAATTGAAGCTTTTACAAGAATAAAAACTCGAGGAGAAAATAACTTACCACAAGAGTCTTCCAATGTGACGCCGGACAGAATAGAGATTATTCTGTAGGCTAGCGCAACGGGTAATTTGCAAGAAAGAAAAAGGATAAATTCGACCCAAAATTCAGAGAACACTCTGGAATTTTATATAATTATGTATAATCAAGAATGAATAAAAACAACCCACAAGCCGGGTATAAATAGCTGAAAATCGACCCCTAATGGGATTTTTGCCAAAAATAGCAAAACCCTAAAAGTCCTACCAAAACAAAACATGGAAAAAAATAAAAAGATTGCCAAAAATCTGGCCCAAATCGGGTTCAGAATCATCTCCTAATTGACAAATAAAAAATTACCATAAGTAGCAAAAAATAACTAAAAATAAAGAATCGAAAAGGAAAACAGCGGATTTGGGGCTCGAAACGATGTGCACCGAGCGTAGCTGGGTGGCTACGATGTCCGCGCCGAGATTAGCTTTCCGAATTGCGGTCACGGGCGCGAATCCGACACTCGTAGCTCCAGTTATGGCCAAAAACCCGACACGTGCACGGAAACTGCCCCAATTAGGCTGGATTACGATTTCTTGCTATTCTTGCGCTGATCCTCCCGCTCCAGGTAATCCAGCGCCATCAATGAGCAATCTGACAGCTCGGCATCGTCTGACTCGGATCCAGCTGCATCACAATGAAATTTAATGAAAGAGGTGAGTCTCAACTTTGGTCCCTTGTCAAGAATTACTTGAGAAAGAAGAAAACTTTTAAAGTTCACATACAAATTTACAAGGAATGAAAAGCTAGGGCTTGAAACCCAAAAGAATTCACGAGACCCAAGTGAAAGAGTTTTACCTTGCAACCTTGGTACCAAATTGAAGAGAAGGATTGAAGAATCAACTTTGTAGTCCATCATTTCCTCAAAATCTCAAAAAAATTGAGTAGGAAAACAAAGTTGGGGCAAAAGAGAGGGAGATAAATCCTTTGGCCGAAAATATAGAGAGAGGGAGAGAAAATGGCTCTCTGACTTCTTTTTTTATTGGAGAATGAAGTCTTAAAGATAAATATGGCTTAATATAATTCACATATATGTTTATGAGATTGTCCACTTTCTAACCTTGCAAATCCAAGGGCTAGAAATAAAGGTGGGCAAAGTGTGATTGTAGGAGGCAATATGGGATTGACACATCACCAAACTCTAGATAATTCCTTAAATATATCTTGCAATTTACAAGATTTGTCCTCTGACTAATTTGGTGAAAGAAGAGAATGCCTTGACCGAAAATGATGGGGAGAAGAGAAATAGGTGTAGTTTAGTGATGACAAGTAGCAATGAAGTCTTGAAATAATTGAGTCAACACAAGTGCTATACGTATATGTATATGGAAGACTCCAACAATATCATCTCAAATACATGGGCCTATATTTGGGATGGAAGAAAGATGATGGTAGAAATCATTGTGGGTTTGACATATCACCCCTTTAGATGGTTCATCAAGAATATCTTTCAAAAAACCACCAAAACCCCTTAACCAAAAGACTTGAAGAAGAAGAGGTGATGGTAAAATTGATAACTCACATTTCTATTCACCCCAAGTTACCCATAGATTCACCACATATTTACAATAATGTAATTCATAGAGATAGTAGTATGAATGATACTTTGAAGAAATTTCATAAGTTTTCATATAGCACTAAAACTTTAAATAAATTCACAAGATTAACTGTAAGCTCAAAAATCACCAAACCAATTTCTAAATTCCTTATTTAACATAAGGAAGCTAACGCAACTTTCGGATTCGAAACCAGACACTCCGGGGATCTACTTCCACCATACGTTTTTCCTTGGTTTCCGGGTTGTCAGATAATGTCAACGCTAAAATAAAATAGAACCTGAAATCAGAAAAATCCCAAATTTTAAATCTCATACATATAACATATATTAAACAATCTAACGTCATTTTGGCAATTAAATTGAATAATTAAAATAATCGTTTAAATTTACTCGTAATTTTAGAAAAAAAACCGGACGTTTCATTTTATGATTGGGCTTGAAGAAAGGAAATAGGTGTCTGTTAAACGCTTTAGGGATCGAAAAACTAGCTACATTGAGATGTCTCCAGTTCCCACTCACCAAGACCATCCTCTTTTTCCAACCCTTGTTGGATTTCTCAGTGCCATCGCACATCTTTCTCCCCCAAGAGGGAAAAAGATTGTAATGACCTTTACAATCTTTCTGGTCTTGTAGCTTATTATAAAAAAGGTGCACAACCAAGTCCAGATCCAGGTTCAAATCCAGATTAAGCAGTAAAATCATGGTTAAGATCCTGAAGAAATTTGGCCCAACTTAAAGTGGGGCTAAACCTAGGGTGGATTAAACTATGAGGAAGAACGGATGGATGGGGAAACGAAGGACCTACAAGTGATAAGTAGATAGAGGGATCTGATCATTTTTCACTCGTTCACCCGTCCTAAAAACCAACTTTCTAGGATAGTGTTCAAAAGTCACCCCATCGGGAACTTTAAACTTCTTCAAAACTACATATGCCCTAAATTTTGAAGGGAGAGGGTCACCAAAGAATTGCATTCCCGAACTCCCTTCATCTTTATTAGCGGTTTGGTGACCTCCGGAAGGCTAGACCTAACAATCCTAATCACCTCGACAGATGGATAACTAAGGGAGGCATCAGGGTCAACTGAGGAAGGAAGACGATCACTACCTGATCGGGTGTCACCACTATCATACATTGTGGTAGAAAGGAAGAAGAGTTAAAAGTAGAAACTTACATTAGGATTAACTCCGGTGAGTATTCTAGCAAAAGTTTTTAGGTTTCCAGGAAGTAAACGCAGATTCTGGCATAAAATTCTACAGAGAAAAGATTTGCAGAGAAATTTATGATAAGGAAGCAAAATGGCGAAGTGAGAAGCACACAAAGTACAATTTAAGAATATTTATAGGGGTTATTGAAGGAGACCAACCACCCTTTTTTCACACTAAACGGAGTACCGAGCCATCTTCCCAGCCACTATTACAAAAATCAAGGTCACGATGGCTGTGTATTTCAAATTCAAATGATAAGGACAACTGCCCTCATTTAATGACCATGCCATGTCACCCGACAGAGGGGATGTATCTACCTACCACATGTTACTCTTGATTATGGGCCTTAAACGATTGAAAGCCCAAAACCAAGAGGGGACTGTGTACATGTGGGATTCTTCAAGCCCACGAAGCATCACCCCCTACAAAGCCTGACAGACTAACAAGGATAATTAAAGGCCCGAAAGCAGAGCATCCATTCCAAGCCCAAAAATAAAGGCCCATTTCAGGCCCATCTTTCAAAATATTCTAGAATAAACTTGAAGGACAAACAAAAGGCATGGGTAAAAAAGGAATTGTTTGTAGGGCAAGTACTGTAACCCTAATGGGCCTAAAATCCCACAAGACAAATGTATATAAGGAAAAAGAGAGGTTTCAATAAATAATTCATTCTTGTGTTGTGCAATTTTTAGCATCTATAGCTCCCATTAATTTTTTATATTCCTTGGCATTTGTATTTATACATTTGTCAGATCTAATTGTATGTATAATTTTATATCTATTGCCTAGTGTATAATCGATATAATGAATTGGACACACAAATATGCTATATTTGTTGAAGCACACGATTATTGTTGGAAGATTCTAGGTGCTCGAATTCTATATGTTAGTAATAGATAGTGTGTCTCACATCGGTTTCTTATTAAACATGCTTGTATACTCGGCCTATATATATAGACCTTTTATATACTGTTACAATACACAAAAAAAATACGATTCATTCAATAATACAGATTTATTATTGATATTCTTCTTCTTTTATTTCTCTTTGATTTTCTACTTCATATCAGAGCTTTTGTTCTCTATTTGTATCTCTTTATGATTTTGTAGTATATTCTCTATATTTTTTATTTAGCTCTCTTAAATACTTATCTACATTGCCTACATGACATAGTATTTTACACCTATTCACTTAAATATTTACCTACAATTGACCTTATCAGTCTCTACTAACTTCTCCCACTTTGTTTAGTTCTCAACTACACACCCTTTTTAGCAAGGGTGATTGCTTGCTTTTGTATTTAGTTTTAATGGTCACTTTGATTGCATGTAGTTTTTAATAAGATTTCTGCTTAGTATTTATTTGCTACTATTAGGTTTTTTTAGAACATCAAATCATACTTCTTGGTTTAGTCCAAACGATAATATGCATATGTATATTTATACTAGTGTATGATATACATGTAAAGTTGCATATTTGTTACTCTTCTTCTGATCTCTGACTACTGCATGAGAAGCAAGTTCAAAACACAGAAAAAAATATGTTCTAAGTTGAGTAAACATGTCCTCTACTTCGTGGCTTACATCTCCCACATGTTCAACCTCTATCATTCAATCCTCAGATACTTCATCTTCAACTCACTGGTTGACATTCATCTTCCTATCTCCATGTTCTCAAAGACTTCTCTTTTCATCTATTGAAATATTTTTCTTGCTCACCCTCTTCATTGTTATGGTCCAAAGGACATGTTCTAAGTTCATCTTTGGAGCTCATTCCACCTTTTCTAGTGATAAACCTCTCCTTGGAACCAACAGGTCTTCAGAGTAACCATCTGGTACAAACTATCTCTAACTTTAATAGCTTTTCTAGCAATATTGTACATTGTGTTGTGTATCTTAGTCTTAAGTCAAGGTGTCCAATCTTAATGGAAGCTAATTGAAACTATTTTTCGAGTAGTCCAGGCCATAACTGTTGTACATGTGCCATCTCAAAACACACACACATAAAGAATATAGACACAAGATGTATACGTGGTTCAGCCAAAATGATGGCCTACGTCCACGGGAGAGATTTTTCACTAGCTTTGGAGAAAAATGGTGGGGAGGAGGAGATTCTAGACTTCACTCTCAACTCAACTCAAAATCTCACACTTTCTCTGCCTATGCAAAGCTCTCTACTTCTCACTCTTTGCTCTATGTGTTTTTATTGATTGATAATACAATGATCAACACACCCATATTTATAGGTGTGGAGGAGAGTAGAAGACAAAACCAACTTGCATAACATGGAGCTGCAAATCTTGACCTTTGGAGAGGTGGTGAGCTGGAAACGTGGGTGGTGCAGCTTTCCTTAACAATGGAATGGAGCATATATGTTATGAGCTCGGTGCATGCATGTGGTATGAAACCTTCAATTCTCCCCCTTCCATACCTATCGGAGGAGAATGTCTTCTGCAGCGCTTCAGTTGATGTCCATCCTGGCTATGTCTCTGCATAGCTCTAACTTCTCTCGAGTAACCACCTTTGTCAACATGTCTGTCGGGTTCTTGTCTGTGTGGATCTTTACAATTTTCAATAATTGTAGCTTCATTACTACGCGTATCCAGTGATAGCGAATGTCGATATGCTTCGTACGAGAATGGTACATTGAATTCTTGCTCAAGTCCATAGCACTCTGACTATCATAATGTACCTTGTATTCTTTCTCTTTGACACCCAGTTCTTGGAGAAACTGCTTCACCCACAACATTTCCTTCCCAGCTTCCGCTGCGGCAATGTACTATGCCTCTGTTGTAGATAAAGTGACACACTTCTGTAATTTGGATTGCCATGAGACTGCTCCCCTTACAAAACTGAATAGGAATCCTAATGTAGGTTTCCTACTATCAATGTCACCGGCCATATCTGAATTTGTATATCCTTCCAAGACTGGTTCTGCTCCCCCATAGCACAAGCATAGTTACGATGTACTCTTTAGGTACCTAAGAATCCACTTGACTACTTCCCAATGGTCTTTGCCTGGATTTGAAAAAAATCTGCTCACAACGCCTACAACGTGAGATATATCCGGTCTGGTACAAACCATTGCATACATCAAGCTACCAACGACTAAAGAGTAAGGGATTGCTTCCATCTCTTCCTTTTCTTTCGTCGAAGAGGGACACGATCGCTTGCTTAGTTTGAATTGATTAGCTAGTGGAGTACTGACTGGCTTGACATTTCTCATGTTGAACTTTTCAAGCACCTATTCAACGTACTTCTCAAGTGACAACCATAATTTCTTGGCTTTCTTGTCACGAATAATCTTCATACCTAATATCTGTTGAGCTGGGCCTAGGTCCTTCATGTCAAAGGACTTGGACAATTCTTGCTTCAGCTTACTGATCATATTAGCATCCTGTCCAACTATCAACATGTCATCAACATACAACAATAGAATAATAAAGTTACCATCCAGGAATTTATGAATGTAGACGCATTGATCTGCAGCAGTTCTCTTATAACCATGACCCACCATGAATGAGTCAAACTTCTTGTACCATTGCCTCGGTGCTTGCTTGAGGTCGTAGAGACTCTTCTTCAGTTTGCAGACCATATGCTCTTTCCCTGTAACTTTAAAACCTTCTGGTTGGTCCATGTAAATTTTCTCCTGTAGATCTCCATGGAGGAATGTTGTCTTGACATCCATATGTTCAAGCTCTAGGTTCAGACTAGCTGTCAATCCGAGTATCACTCGAATTGAGGTCATTTTCACCACTGGTGAGAATATCTCGTTAAAGTCGATGCTTTTTTCTGTTGGAATCCTTTGACAACCAATCGGGCCTTGTGCTTCATCGGCTTTTCGTTGGCGTATTTCTTCAGCTTGAACACCCATTTATTTTTCAATGCTTTCTTGCCTTTGGGAAGTCTCACAAACTCATAAGTCTGGTTCTTCTGCAAGGAACTCATCTCTTCTTGCATAACTTGCACCCATTTAGCTTTGTCTATATGAGTCTTTACTTCCTAAAAGCATTTTGGCTACCCCTTATCAATAAGAAAAATATAGTATGACTCTGGATATCTCCTCGACGGAATCAGCGGTCGGCCTCTTTCAGATCTTCTTGGTTGAGGTTCTTCAACTGGAAGAGCTACTTCTGGTTTTGTAGCTTTTGGTGGAGAGGTTTGTGGCTCCCCCGACTCAACACCGTCAGGTTCTTCTTCTTCCTCTGCTTCTGGAATTTCATCCTGCATTTCTTCATTATCTGGGGTCAACTGTACTGGTGCAAGATCTGGGATGATATCTATAACACTAGGACTAGAACCACTGGGCTCTGTGATTTTTACAGTGTCTTTGTATGTCTGGTTCTTTTGGAACACAACATCCCTGTTTCTAATAACCTTTTTCGATTCTGGATCCCATAGTCTGTATCCGAATTCTTCGTCTCCATAGCCGATGAAGATGCATGGAGTTGACTTCAAGTCGAGTTTCTGTCTTTGCTCATTGGATACGTGTGCAAATGCCTTGCACCCAAATACTCTCAGGTGAGAGTAGGTGGGATCTCTTCCAGTCCATACCTTTTCTGGTACTTCGAACTGCAACGGTATTGATGGTGATCTGTTGATCAGGTAAACGACAGCTCTAACTGCTTCACCCTAGAATGGCTTTGACAACTTAGCCATACTAATCATACTTTTAACTCTGTCCATAATGGTTTGGTTCATCCTTTCGGCTATACCATTATGATGTGTGGTACGTGGGACTGTCTTCTCATATCGGATACTGCGTTCAAAATAGTATGCTCAGAACTCGTTGGAAGTGTACTCATCTCCATTGTCTGATCGAAGGCACTTTAGCTTCTTTCTGGTTTCTCGCTCTACCATGGCGTGGAAAGCCTTGAAGTAATCGAGCACCTGGTCCTTTGTTTTTAAAAAATATATCCACACCTTTCATGAAACATCGTCAATAAATGTGAGAAAATATCTGTTACGACCTAAAGACTTCACTTCTATAAGACCACAAACATCACTGTGTACTAAACTCAACAACTCTAATCTTTTTATGGTAGTTGAGTCGAAAGAGACTCTATGGTGCTTTCCAAATAAACAGTGATCATAAGGGTTTAATGGAATACCTTTCGATACTGCAATTAGTCTCTTCCTTGCTAGTGTAAGCAACCCTTTCTCCCCCATGTGTCTGAGTCTTTTATGCCACAAATTTGGTGAAATCTCATCTTCAACTGCCTTGAAACTATCATAAATTATTTTCACATGGGTTTTTTATAGTGTGTCGTGTATCCATCCTCGGGCGACAACTATGGCTCATTTTATCAGCTTCCAGGTGCCATTGCTAAAGTAATTATCGTAGCCTTCCCGATCTAAGGTTATCCCGGAAATGAGATTGAGATGAAGGTCGGGCACATGTCTGACATCTTTTAACACCATAGTGCAACCAATACTGGTCTTGATCTGGACATCACCGATTCCCACAATCATCGAGAAACATGTATTGCCTATTCTCACTATACCAAAGTCTCCAGCTTTATACGAGGTGAAAAAATCACTGTGGGTAGTGGTGTGGTAAGATGTTGCTGTGTCAACTGCCCACTCAGCTTCGTTGCTTCCTACGTGGAGGCAGACCTCTTCATCGACTGAGCATATAGCCATATCTCTTGTAATAGTGACCATGGAGTCGCCATCTTCCTTCTGTGGCTGGTGGTTGCTTTGACCTTGCTCCCTTTGTAATTTATGGCAATTCTTCTTTAAATGTCTTGCGATGCCATAATGAAAACAAACATATTTACCCTTGACATTGTTGGGTCTGCCGCGGATTCGAGACCTTCCTTTACTTCTGCCTTTACTTCTACTTCTACCAGTTTTGTAAGATTTTCCTTGACCTTCTGTGACAAAAGCATGTGATTGGTTCATGGTGGTCTCCGTCTCCTTCCTTTGGGCTTCCTCGCTGAAAATGGTATCATTTACTGTCGCCATAGTGAGTTTGCCGTTTGGTGCTGAGTTGCCGAGGGAAACCACCACTGTCTCCTAATTAGTTGGTAAGGAACTGAGCAGAAGTAGGGCTTGAGTTTTATCACCAAGATTCAACTCTATATCTGCAAGATGGTTCACTAGGTTTTGAAACTCGCTGGTGTGCTCGGCTACAGAGGTTTGGCTTCTCAGTTTCAAATTTACCAGTCCCATCATTAGATGAGCTTTATTTCGAGCTGTCTTAGCCTGGTACATATCCTCGAGCTTCTTCCAGAGCTCGTAGGCATTGGTCTATTGCGTAACATGGTGGAATACGTTGTGATCTATCCACTGTCTGATTTGACCAATAGTCTTCTTGTGTATCTTGGTCCAATCTTTCTCCGCGATGGTCGTGGGTTTTTTGCCTTCGTTTTCTAACAGGTCCGCCAAATCCTTGCAATTGAGGAGATCCTCCATCCTGGGTCTCCATATGGTATAGCACGATGCCGTCAATTTAATCATAGCTCCGGATCCTGAATCTTCCATTGAATTGGATCGACTTTAAGCTCTCCCTGGCTTGTTTGATATATTCAGAGCAAAATCATACAAAACAGAGTGTATCGTTTCGTCTGGAACGATCAAAAACCTTAAGATTGCCTCTCATTGAGCTCAAATCGGACTTAGAATGAGTCCGGAATAGTGAAAATAGTGACAAGGGGCAAAACTGTTATTTTTGCAAAATATTGATGACGTGGCAGAATGAGTGTGTGACACGTGGCAGACTATCAGACAGACACACGGCAGTTGATGACGTGGCAGAATGAGTGTGTGACACGTGGCAGACTGTTAGACTGACACGTGGCAGACTATTAGACGGACACACGGCAGTTGATGATGTCATCAGTGACATGGCAGCTAATGATTTAATCAACAGTGACATGGCAGCGCGTGATCTCACACGTGACTGAAGCTTGAAGGGGCTTGGGGCGCGTGCTGCGCGTGGGCCTCACGCACGCTAAAGGTAGACGATGTGTGGGGTGCGTGACACTGAGGTTTTTGACGCGCCCGAGCTTTGGGTGGCGCGTGGAGGTGCGTGCGGTGGTCTTCTGGGCTGTTATCAATGGATGAAGCTTCGTCTGGGGATGGGTCGCCTGGAAATGAGTTTGTTGTGGTGTTTGGATGACTAGATTGGTTCGAAATAGGATCGCAAAAATGACTCTGTTTTTTACCCTAGGCTTTGATACCACTTTGTTGTACCTGTGCCATCTCAAAACACCCACACACAAAGAATATAGACACAAGATGTATACATGTTTCAGCCAAAATGATTGCCTACGTCCACAGGAGAGAGTTTTCACTAGCTTTGGAGAAAAATGGTGGGGAGGAGGAGATTATAGACTTAACTCTCAACTCAACATAAAAGCTCACACACTCTCTGCCTATACAAAGCTCTCTACTTCTCACTCTTTGCTCTATGTGTTTTTCTTAATACAATGTGTTGGCTTTGAAATTTACTTTCGGCAAACAATTCCAAAATTGATGATAACAAACCATTGAAGAGTGTTTGATACTAATGAATTTTCGAGCTTAAGTTTTCAGCAAAAGACAGGTGAACGACTCGGAAAACAAACTCGGAAAGAAAACGACTCGGAAAACAAGTTCGGAAAGAAAGCTTGAATTAAAGCGAAAAGCCGTAAAAGAAATTGAAGCGCAAATGGAAAATCAACGGCAAAGGCGAAAGTCGAAGACTCAAGACTTGGGGTAGATAGGTCGGGAAGCGATCATTGTAACAAGGTAATTTTATGCGTCGATTTTATCGTATAAGCTCAAGTATAAAATGAATCAAATTCAAATGAAATGAAAAACGCTTTACCGAACTTAAACGGAAAGAAAAATATTTTTATTAAATGTTTTTCATGTTTGAGTCGACTAAAATGAGCCTGTGTATTTTCTACTAGTCGACTAAAACAATCAGTAGCTATAGGTTTTTCATCCACATCAAAAGAGTCGACTGAAAAGAGCTTGAGTCGACTAGACTACTTCATGTAGTCGACTAGAACTCATTCTAGTCGACTAGATGGTCCAAAGTAGTCGACTAGAACTCAATCTAGTCGACTAGATGGTCCATTGTAGTCGACTACAACAGAGAAGTAGTCGACTAGAAGTTCCTCAAAACCTGCAAATTCTTCAGAAAACATTTCCCATGTTTTGTGGACTGTGTTCAATGGTATTCAAACAGCTCTTATTTTTCAAATACTATAATCATTCTTCAAAACCCTAATGCTATGCTATATATAGAATGAGATGTGTATATTGAAGATCAAGAGATTGAAATACAAGAAGAAACAAAGCTATCAAAAATTCTGCATAAATTTTCTCTACAAAAGTCATTGAAACCAAGCTTTGAAAATCTGATTTTTTCCAAGTTTCTTTGAAAATCAAAACCTCTAGTATCTCTTCTTATTCTCCAAATATCATTCATTGATCATACCCTTTGAGAATACATTTCTAGAGCTATTGTAAAATCACCAAAAACACTTGAGCTTATATTGATTTATCTTCCATAAACACCTTTGGGTTTTGAGTGTTTTTGTTCTTGAGTGATTTTATTGATTACATACGAATTTGTAATCTCGGACAAGTGAAGTCCACCGATTGTTCAAGAGAGGGTTGTTCTCTTGATTGAGGGACAAGCTCGAGAGGCTTGTGTTGTAAAGGTTTGTCATTCCATCTGTGAAGGAAGGGCCATAGTGAAAGGATCGGGAAAAGTCTCAAGAAGGGGTTCTTGAGCCGAGGAGTAGGAGTTACCGAACCTCGAAAAAATCACGGTGTCAAATCTCTCTATCTCTTTCTCTTTACTTAATTATTTTGCATGCCATAATTGCTTGAATATCTTGTATGATATCTTGTCTTGAAATTAATAGTTAGAGAAGTTCAAATTAAATCATTCACTTGCTTATTGTGATATAGTTTTTATTTGAGAGTGTTCTAATCTCGAAAAGAATTAGACCTAATTTTTGAACACCCTATTCACCCCCCTCTAGGGTTAATTAGTGACTAACACAGTGATCAACACACCCATATTTTCAGGAGCCTATACGGGCCTTCCCTCAAGCTCTGATCTCCATTTCACAAGCAATCCCTAGGGAGGTTGGACGGGTATTGAGAAGTCAGGAATTGGAGAACGGGTCACTGGAGAGACGGGTTGTGGTGGTAGGATAGCTGTGGAGGTTCAAGATGGGACTTTTTCATGGGACGATAAAGGCGGTGAAGAGGTTTTAAAAGGTGTTAATTTTAAGATCAAGAAAGAGGAGCGCACAAAATTTTCGGAAAGGTAATCCCATTTTTTTTTCCGTAGTCATACGTTGAAACATGTTGTCTTGGACCCAAATTTTCTTCACTGAAGTGGGTTTTTGGTACTGCATAAGCTCCACACAGAACCACAGTAACTGTCATTCGTTATTCATGTGCCGATTATCCATTAGCCTAATCTTTTCTTACTGATCTTCCTTTTTTTTTCCATGTTCATGAAATTGGAGTGCTTCTATTTAAAAAATTGGCATTGAGTATAAATAGAAAATTCATCAGATCAAGGAACTATAGAAAAAGCAAAATGATAGTGTTCACTGTTGATGTTCATGCTGTCCTCTAGTTCGACTCATTCAATATGCAAGCTACAAGGCTGGTCTCTATCACGAGGAATATCTTTACAAAATATAGGTGTTTTCTTCTTTATATTGAGTCACCAATGGATGTATTACAATAATGACGCAAAATTATATTGTAACAACCAATTAGCATTCTGAGGAAATGCGGATATAAACCACAAAATGTTCTTAACTGATTTCAAGATTTTCGCTACTTAGTGTAATTATCTATCATCTGATATGGATTGTTGCTACATCTTAATATGCATATTTCTGGTGTCATTGGTCAGAGTTTGTGGAAACACGGCTTATGGTTCACAGACATCCTGGATACAGAATGGAACCATCCAAGAGAACATCTTGTTTGGTTCACCAATGAACAGGAAAAAATACAAGGAAGTGATTAGAGTGTGTTGCTTGGAGAAGGATTTGGAGATTATGGAACCTGGTGACAAGACCGAGATAAGAGAGCGTGGCATCAACCTTAGTGGTGGCCAAAAGCAGCCCATACAACTCGCTAGAGCAGTATATCAGGACTGTGATATATATATTCTTGATGATATATTTAATGCTGTTGATGGTCACACTGGCTCGGAAATATTCAAGGTTACACCAAACTCTGTCATTCATGAAAATTTCCGGATCATGTGATACCCTTTGTTTAGGTGACACAGTCTGGAACTGCTATAACTGTTTGACAAGTTGAATAAAAAAAATTCCTTCACACCTTGGATGAAATTTATAGAAAGAGGTCATAAAATCAAAAAGAACGTTCGACTATGAAATGAAATGTAAATGCATTATGTTGTGTAAGCAAATGAAAAGAACACCAAATCAGATTGTTCCTTTAGTATAGCAATGTATAATATTATGATCTTACACCTCACGAAATAGAATATATAACAAGATTAGAAATATTGCAGAATCCAACAAATCTTTCTGACTGTTGCAGGAATGTGTGAGGGGAGCTCTGAAAGATAAGACCATTATACTTGTGACACACCAAGTTGACTTCTTGCACAATGCAGATCTTCTATTACTGGTAATTATATTTTCTATTTTGAGTATTTATTTGTATATAAGTTGGTTATTACTAGAAATTTCACAAGGATCTAGCATATATCACCTGATTGTTTCAAGAGCTCTTAGCTGAACATGCTCAAGATCGCAAACATTTCTCCTATGTGGTACAAAAATGTACCAGCATGTCCTATATAGAAGAATGAAATTGGCCTTTTCTATCAGATTACATGGCTCATATGACTCTTGTTCTATGCAAGTAGCCTCAATATATTGGTATGGATTTTATATTGTGGAGTTGAAGCTCTTAGAATGGAAGCTATCATTGTTTCAATTTTTAGTTCCTCAAAATTAGCAAGACTTTATTTAAAAATTAAGTGCATGTTTCTTAGTTCACACGAAAAACCTTTTTAATTAGAAAATTTTCTTTACACGTAGATTTTCAATGACTAATATATAGGTAATGAGAAATGGGACGGTCGTGCAATCCCGGAGGTATGAAGACATTCTTGAAACTGACATGGATTTTGGTGCACTTTGTAGCAGCCAATGAAACCTCAATGGGGCTCGTCGATATGAGCAATGCTGAATCAAGTGACAATCACCAAAATGCGTCAAAAACAACCCATGCCTCCTCAAGCCAATGGGGCTCGTCGAAATGAGCAATGGTGAGAACAGATATGTGGAACAATCCAAGTCTGAGAAAAATACTTCAAAGATCGTTGAAGATGAGGAAAGGGAAACTGATGTCTATATTTTGGCAGTCCTCCCTTATGTACAGTATTGCGTACAGTATTGCACTGAGGCATATGGATGGTGGGGATTTGCAGCTGTCATACTGATGTCTATATTTTGGCAGTCCTCCCTTATGTCAAGTGACTACTGGCTTGCATACGAGACGTCAGAAGATCGTCTGTTTAGCCCTTCTTTGTTTATCAAAATCTACTCAATCATAGCTGCAGTTTCATGTGTTTTAGTGGTCATTCATTGTTACGTTTTTGGGGCTCAAAACGGCGCAGAGCTTCTTCAATCAACTCCTAAACAGCATCCTCCATGCTCCAATGTCGTTCTTCGATACTACTCCTTCAGGAAAAAATTTAAGCAGAGTGAGTTTCAGTGGTCTTTCTTTTTTTTTTTTTCCTTCTTTATTTAGTTGAGTATTTAGTGGACAAATATATAACAACAATGTGAGGGCAATCGGACCAAATGGCTTGTACTGACAAACATTTTGTGTTTCAGGTATCTACTGATCAAGCCAACATTGATTTTCTGATTCCATTGTTTATTTACTTCACTTTATTTGGTTTTGTAGTCATTACATGCCAGTATATGCTTGGCCGACGATATTCCTCATAATCCCTCTTGCTTGGCTGAATATCTGGTACCGGGTATGTGAATTTTGGGAGCTAATTTGTTGAGATTACCCATTCAATTTATCTTAGACTCTTGCACATGATCAATTTAAATGGTCTAAAATGGTTCTTAAGGACATTCAATTCTTTATTTCATAGCTGAATTCACATGCTTTATGCAAATTGGTTCTTATTTCTGTGCTGATGGATTGTATTGTAGGCCACATAGTATGGGAAAACTCAATAGATGAAAGCCAGCTTAAATGATACTCTCTTTTCTGGTGTGCAGAGATACTACCTAGCATCGTCTCGCGAGTTAACCAAACTTGATTCAATAACTAAAGCCCCAATCATCCATCACTTCTCGGAGACCATTTCTGGCGTCATGGTCATCTGCTGCTTTAGAAAGCAGGCTAAGTTTTTTCAAGGCAATGTTGACCAGGTGAATGCAAATTTGCGTATGGATTTTCACAATAATGCCTCAAACGAGTGGTTGGGATTCCGCTTGGAACTGATAGGGAGCTTCGTCCTCTGCGTTGCCACCATGTTCATGGTCTTGCTTCCAAGTAATATTATCCAACCAGGTAGTAATACAACTCCTCCCTATTGTCATCACCTCTTTACCTGTTTCACCCAATATATGTATATATGCTTCAGCATTTTCTAAAGTTAAGTGATCAACCAACTCTCATTCTTAACAATATCAGTCTATATTCATAATCACCTGAACTTTGAAGAGTTATCGGAATCTAACATGTTGAGTAAGTTAAAGTTTTCGGATTGAATTTGATACTCATAAGTCATACTGCATTTCCACCTCTGTATTTAATATACTTGTGTACTCGTACTTTAAAATAATAGAGTTCTGTAAGACAGAATATGTTGGCTTATCTCTTTCATATGGGCTGCCCCTAAATGGAGTGCTGTTTTGGACTGTATTTATGAGCTGCTTTGTGGAGAACCCGAATGGTTTCTGTCGAAAGAATAAAATGTACAGTTCATAAATATCCAACGGGAAGGCGCATGGAAGATCACAGATACTCTTCCTTCTCCCAATTGGCCTACCTATGGAAACATTGAGATAGGCGGCCTTCAGGTAACTTAACATAGTCCATTTCTTTCTTCTATACTTTGCTCTTTCAGTTCATGTTTTATACTGATTCTATCTGAATTTGGAAAGCCCCTCAATAGTATTAGAACTTTTTCTCTTTCACTCTCGATCCATTTGATGATAATACAAGGATTTGCTTCTTAGCTCTAGCAATAATCATCTAAATGAAACCTATTATTGCCACGAAAAGATAGAGAGAAATGTCATAACACTTTTAGTTCCCCACCTTCACAAAGCATATGATCCTATCTAAAATTGTTAAGGCCATTCAATCATTCAAGGAAAAAAAAGAAAAAAGAAAAAACAATTATCTCAGCCTTGTGGTATATATAATATTTTTCATTCTTTTTTCATGCCCTTGATCTAGCTTTAACCTCTTACCCTTTTCATCCTAATATGTTTTTGTGTCACCACTTTGAGTGATTTAAACATCTTTGCTTGCATTTGAACATTAAGGTTGGTGTACATATTTCATACTTGAACAGTAAGTGAATAAGGGAAAAAAATGTTCAATCCACAAAACTTGGACTACCAAAAACAAGTTGAAAGCATCATTACCAATTTACATATTTGGCTAGGATGAAATTTCAATTGTCTCACTACATTTGATATTTGCGTCACTTGAAACATTGATGAGCAGGTCAGATATCGACCAAACACACCTCCGGTTCCAAAAGGCATTGCTCTTAGCATTCAAGGAGGAGAGAAAATTGGTGTCGTTGGCTGTACTGGAAGTGGGAAATCAACTCTTATCCTAGCTTTCTTTAGGCTGGTAAAGCCTTCCTGTGGAAAAATTGTAATTGATGGAGTTGACATTTTGCAAGCTAGGCCTTCATGATCTTAGGTCTCGTCTCGGGATCATCCCTCAAGAACCTGTACCATTCCAAGGTACAGTAAGAAGAAACATTGACCCTATTGGGCTGTACTCGGATGAAGAAATATGGAAGGTTAGTAAAGTAAAGTATTTTCATGCACCTTTTTGTTGCGTTTGATATGGAGGAATAGAATGGAATGAAGCTAGAATAGACTAAGAATAAGAATAGAATGTTGTGTTCACTCTCATTTTAGTGTTTGGTTAGAGCATCATTAAACATAGAATGAAGTGGTATTTTTTAATTTTTGTTAGGGAATGGAATCCCCGCTCCATAGGTTTAGTGGGATTTTCATTTCACGGGAATAATCATGTCTATCTCAAAGTCTATACCAAACAAAAGAATGGTTGGAATGGGCATTCAAGTCCATTCCTGTGTACCAGACACAACTTCAGAAATGCTGATAATTTCTTGCTTCTCTAGTCCCTTGAGTGCTGCCAACTGAAAGATGTGGTAGCTGCAATGCCTGAGAAGCTCGACGTTTCAGGCCCTTCTCTTATCTTTCACCATCATCATTTTTCTGCTTTTTAATTGACCTACCTTCAGTCATAACTCTTTGTTTACATTGTTGTTATATGCATATAAATATGAGCTAACATTGCAAACCTTTCATACTTTTTAGTGATGGAGAGTGGAGAGAATTGGAGTGCAGGACAGAGGCTTCTATGCTTGGGGAGGGTCATGCTGAAGCACAGCAAAATTCTTTATATGGACGAAGCAACGGCCTCTGTTGATACACAGACTCATGCTGTCATACAAAACATTGTTCGCGAGGACTTTGCAGGCCTGTACAATCCATCAGCATTGCTCATAGAATACCCACAGTCAAAAACTGTGATAAAAGTGCTAGTTATAGATGCTGGTATGCTTTTTGCTCTGTTGCCAACTATATTTTACATGGAACCTCACGAGGCTTAGACTAGTAGAAATTGTTGGTGTATGTATGAACATATATATATATATATATATATATACTCCGTGTATTGGCATCGTTGTTGCTGATTCCTCAGTTGTGGAATTTGTTTCTGCTCTTCACAGGATGGGCAAAAGAATATGACACACCAACACACTTTTTTGAGAAGCCCCACTTTTTGGTGCATTGGTGCAAGAGTGTAGCAACAGATCATCAGGACTATGGTACATCAACCCTAATAAGAGTCATGGCTTTTTCCACCTGAAGATTCAAAATCATAACTTGAGAAGCATGACTCTATCCAACCATGAAGATAAATAGCTCCTCCAGACCAGCCTTTTGAGCTATTTTGTTCGAAGTTTTCGATGTTTTCATATGCTGTCTCCCATAACAAATATGGCATTTAACTTTCAGTGATGGGGATGAGATGATTAATTAGATGATGTATTCTAATAGAAGCAGGGCATATCTGGATTGCTGTTAATTCCTGCCACTACAGTACCTATTTCAACACAACACAGTGAATGATGCTTTATTAACAGCAAAGCCTTGTGGTTGTATTTGCATGCCAACCATTATTCACAAACACATCAGGTAGTAGCAATACATTACTTGTTACTGGCTTTTTTCTTGCCTCCTTCTGTGACTCTGTCTTAATAATTCTAGGATTTATATAATTCCTATATATCAAACAACCTTAAATTAAGCACATCTAAGACCTGAAAATTGAACTGCTAGAACACTCCACATATCAGTAAAATAAAAAAGTGCATGCAATGTATAAGAGGTCTTGGAAATCATCAACTGTCTTTCACTTCTTTTCTGGAGACACACATGTCCTTTAACAAATGGACTAAGTACAGAGTCCCATTAGACTCAACAAAGAACACATCAGAGTTATCTGAAATATTACACTTCATAAAGCAACCACCACCACCACCACCACCACACCAACAGCCATAAATCTCCACCATGATTGTCCATATATCTCCACAGTGATTGTCTAAGCCAGAAGTCTGAATGTCATCCGCTAAGCGCTCAGATAGAGACATATAATCAAGCTCTGCTCTGCAGTGCCTTTTGTCCTTGCGATGACCGAAAAACAGCTTCCTGCTTGGTAAGTTGTAACAGCACCAGGGTAAATAACAAAAAGTGAATACGAAAATTCCATGATTGCCCCAAATTCACAGTTTCCAGTGATGTATCTCGATAAGGTACACAAGAAATAAGTGATTACAAGGCAGGAAAAGATGCCATTCGTTCCATAGAGAGGCAAAGTACTTCCTTAACGGGGCACTCTCTTCCTACTCAGTATCTCCTGTTCTTTTAAGCGATGCTGGAACCTGGCAAGGCGAGCTTGTAGACTGACCAGACTAGCTGCTTTGCGCGAGAGCACAAAATTCAATTGTGTCACATAATTATCAATACGGCTCCCTGGTTGATCTACTTCCGCCAACAGTTTCATCTCCTGCAATTCATACCCGAACAGGTTAAGCACTTCCATTCAATACTAACAGATACTTCTTACACTCAATATTATCCTTCTTATTTGATTCTCATGTTTTCCCCTCTTTAATTGAGAAACAAATCAGATCAAGGAAGAACTATAACTGAAACTTTCATATACTAGTCAAATTTCCACGTTAAAAAAGAGCAATGATAGTTTAAGATCCATATAAAAGTTTTGCTCAAAAAAGGGCAAATTATTGGAAAAATGCAAAAGACTACTTGGTTATTATCATACAGCACCATGAACTCTTATAACACTCGGAAAACTACATCCTACTGGTGAACTTTGCATAACACTGAAAATCTGATCATGTTATTCGACTCATTTGTAATTCAACACACTAATAAACTCCCAAAAAATGAAAAGAGGCTCTTTTCTATGACACTTGAGAAACTAAACTGACCCTGTTCGAACATAGAGGAAAAGGTTATATCATTTACTTCCGTGGAATATGAAAATGTATCTAAAAGACAAAGTTCAGAAGAACTACAATTACAGCAACTTTACTATTAGAAAAGTAGGTAAAACCTAAGAGGGGCAGAAAGATGGAACACTTCACTTACTTCACGAACAATCTCCATCGTGTCTTCGATTTCTTTTCTATGCGCAGAAATTAGGGCTTCTTCTTCCTACAATGCAAACAGGATAGAAGAGTGAACAATAACGTACAACAAAAAAGCTTCTAACATTACATAATAATGGAACGAATACGCGTTGCCACATTTATAACCCACCTCAAGTATTTCATTGATATTCCCATCATGAAGCGGAGGTTCAGATTCATATTGCTTGGATCCCACATTATTTTCATTTGAATTGCTCTTATTCTGTTGCTTATAACTTGTGGTAGGAATTTCCGATCCACTGCCATCTTTTCTCACCCAGTTTCCCAGCTTTTCCAATTTTTCATCCCTATAAGTTCTTTTCCGAGGTGATGACACCTGCACCTTCTCTTCTGTATCAAGTGAATTTTGGGAATGTGATGAATATATTTTTTGAGTTGTGGAAGGCTTGGTGGTGGTGGTGGTAGTTGTAGAACCACCAAAAGTATTTCTCATTTCAACCTTCTGCACTTTCTCTTCTGGGTCAACTGCATTTTGGGAATATGGCGGATATAGTTTTTGAGTTGTAGAAAGCTTGGAGGAGGTTGTAGTTGGAGACCCACCAAAGGTATTTCTTGTTTCAACCTTCTCCTTTTCCACATTTTTAGATATCACACCGCTTTCCTCCCGTCTGTTTAATGGAATACCAGAAGGCTGATTGCTGTAATCATCAGGATTTTCTCTCTCTACAACCGTTTTACCTACATCCACTGCTTTAACTTCTTGATGCTGCTCATAAACATCCTCTACATGAGCAGGAAAAGATGGTGGCGATGAAGATTCCTTATTAGGGTTTGGTAATGAACTTGCAACTTGATCCTTTTTCACATTTCCACTTTTGGAAAGACTTTTAACCCTGTTCATTTGATACTGTATTTCAGCTAAAAACTACATGAAAAATAATACATACAAACACTAAGGGTAAGGGCCTCTTTGGTATTTTTTATGTTTTGCGCTTTTGTGCAGATTTGACAACAAATAAAAACAAGTGGTGACAGTGCTTTTGGTAACATTTATTGCATTAATCACAGTACCATGTATGATTTAGAAAAAGACCCGTATTAAGAAGGAAAAAAAAGTTGTTTCACTTGTTTTAAAAATTACTGCCGGGAACTTTCTGACAAAATGATGAAACATGTAAATATATATATATATGTATATTATATACATGCCATAATCTCATACAATCTTTCATTTTCTTTTTCTTCGTTGTAGTCCTTCGATGCAATAATTTTATGCTATCAGAATCGTTTCACTTTTCGAATGAATCAGGGTAAAACAAAAGCACTACTTCTACTTCATATGCAATTAAAAGTACAAAACAAAAGTGATTGCCAAATTTCGCACAGCCCCAAGGTGAAAAAGTGCGTACCTATCAGCATATCTCAAAGTATTTAGTGTATGTTCACATGAACCAGCATTTGGAGAAATGCAAGATATCATCACAGTCCTTGAATTCCCAACAAAGGAGTCACGAAGCACCTCAGTAAGTTTGCTCCCACGAAATGGAATATGAATCTGATCATTGTCAAGAGCACGAATACACTCCTTTAGAGCTAAAAGGCTCTTGTTGATTTCAGCTCCCTCGATCCTGCAATGAACCAAAACATTAGTATCCAATAAAAGCAATAAAAAATATATTCATGGAATTTACCAGATGGAATGAGATGTTGACCAAACTTAAGATCACACGGTACATAAGGACCATGTTGGTCCAGTCTAATTAGATATCTCATGGGTAGAATCATAATGGTTGGCATGTTCCCTATTTAGGACTCTCCCTTGATCTTTGAAAGGTATGGATTTCATCTTCTATCCTCAATCTTGTTGTATATGAAACCAGCAACTACTAAGCTAGTAGAACCAACTCTCTCTATCTCTCTCTTCAATCTAAACCAAACCTTTGGTTTTTTTTTTCATCCATTGTTCGTTAAAGAACAAATAAGTGCTTTGTTTTTGCTCTTTTAAATTGTTATATGACCTTTTTAGTGGTCTACTCTAACTATTGTTGCAAATTTACTGTAATAAGTCACATACTTCTCGAGCTCAGGGCCTTGCCGCTAGGATTGTCCAAGTCCAACGAGATTGAGGTCTAATTGATAGTTCACTTCAGGTCTTCTAGGGTTCTGAGGTCAGTCTTAAATGTAAAGTCAAGTCTATCTGTAGTTCAAGCATGAGGGCAAACCAGTGCTTTGCCAATTTGGGGATCTCATGAAATCCTGTCAGTTTCCTTCTTAGTCTGATTGGAGGTCTCCACATGACGAGATTGTCATTGAGACGCGGTAGGGTCACTACCCCTACAGAGGTGACCATGCAGCACTTAATAGTCGCCAGTGTGGCGCTAAGGGCAAAGCAGAGACAGCAAAGCCATGGGCCACCCATCGATTAATAAAGAATAGAGATGGTACAATTTTCATAAAATAATTAAATCCTTTAGAAAATTGTAAAAGCGTGTTAATATATGAAGAACCTAAAATCACATGGCTACCAGTTATTGTACTACAAATCTGAAAGTACTGAAACTAAATATTCATGTCTGTTTCTATACTTAGTGTCAAACTTCTCACGAGTTTGTGTATCCAGATAGATCCAGAGCCTTATTATGACCATTTCCATTCACCTTTTTCCAGTCAAAAGCTTCAGTGTCTTTTACTGTTATCAGCAAAACCGCATACCTTGTCTGTCGGTCATTATCAGTTGTGTCGGCACCTCTTTCACTACCAGCGAGATCAATAAAAGAGATCTTTCCCACAACCTTCCCACCTTTAGAATCGTTTCCATCATTGTTCCTCTTGGAGTCCTTCATCTCATTGTGTTTTTTAACAACAAGTTGTAATATCGCATGCGACCTTGAAGATTCCTCGTTGGCACCAGTAGAGCCAGTACTTCTAGCTGCATTTCCCCTCTCAATAAATTCTTTAACAATCTGTACATCTGAAACTTCAAACTCTTGTAGTCCAACAATGCAAACTTGTTGCCGTCCATCTTCTCTCATACAAAGCTTCCTGCATAAGTAAAACTAAAGAGGTAAAAATACCAACCAATATGTACTATTGTGCACTATTCTAGCATCTGCAAAATGCATTAGGTTCACTAATTAAGACAGATAAATATATGTGTTCGGAGGTATGCCAGTAGATGTTATTTATTTATTCATATAATTTCCATAGGACATGTCATACTTTGAGCCGAGCAGCGCTTTCAACGTTCTTCCAATGAAATCTTGCTTACCAAAAGAACAAAAAAAAAAAAACACCCTTCCATTGAGGGCAAAGATGAGGTTTTCCACCAAAACTCCCTTGATTTTGTAGAAAATTAAATCCATAAAAAAGAGGAGTTAACCCACCCCCTAACCCATGCTTCTTTCATCGTACCAGAAAATAGAGTGTTGACAAAGACAGCAGAATGCATGAGAGATTATTGTCCAATTATTAATACACGTGCAAAAACTTCATATAAAGGATCTGTTTAATTATTTACCGGCATCAAGACCTTAAAAGCAGAAAATGATGAATTAAAAGACAATCAATAAGAAACACTAACTTCCTGTCACTGAGAAGATCAAATAGTTTCCCGCCGTATATCTCAAAATAGCTAAGCCACAACTTGAATCTCTGACTGCGGTAAGTTGGCTGATGCAATAATCTGACGAGGTCTTCTGCAGCACGCAGAGGTAATGGTTGCATTGTAAACGTCTTACCACTCCCTGAAGTTAAAGAGTGCAGCATCATCATTAACAACATTATAGTTCAATACTGGCTCAGATTCAAGGATAGGTGGCAGTAATGGGCAACAGTAAGAATCAAATAGCATTAAACAATTTAAACAAAGTGCCTTTAGTTTATTATGATGCAAATCACTGCACATATGAAAAAAATTAAATTTAAAAACACACTAAAAATAAAACTTCCACTTATGAGTAGTATCCGTCAGCTTTTGAAATTTCGCAACCATTATTGTCAACCATCTGCAAAAACATTTACAGATTGATACTTGATTAGCCTTGACCTATAAAGCACAAATACTTCTACAAGAGCAACATACCCGTATCAGTTACATGTCGGATACCGATACTCGGATACTCGCGGATACGTGTTCGATACTTCTTAAACATATCCATAATTTTAAATTATATTTTTTAATTTATAACACGTATCCGATATTTCTAAGATACTTCGATCACGTATCCGATGCTGGTAAGATACTTCGATCACGTATCCAATATTTTTTTAAATACCCAATAATACATTTTTCACAAGTTTTAAACATTAGAAAGAAACTTTCCTAACAATACTATGAAGTACTATAGTCAAGAAAAATTTATTCCTTATTAAGTATCAACGACATGTGCTTGTTTAAAGTGTTAGTAAAGGAACTCGTGTGTTCGTAATGATTCCGTTTTTTTAATATTTTCAAGAATTGACCAAAATTTAGTCTTTTATATATAAAAAGTGTCATTTGTTTATGCCGTATCCCCGTGTCCGTATTGTATCGTATCGTATCCGCACCCCGTATCGGTATCAATGCTATATAGTCCTTGACACAAGGCTTCATTAAATTTGTTGCATTTTCTATTCCAATAAAACACTAGGTCCTAAATTTCAAAAAAATAAAAAAAATCCCATTTAAGGTCTTTGCAGAAGAGAGTTTCCGCATGAAGCATAAAATTATGATCATCTTCCTGTTTTGCTTCAGAATTGAAATGTATGTGTACATCCCCTTAATACCAAGTCCTGAAATTTACGAGGGTAAAGTGCTAATCAAAACCCCTTAAACTAATAACTCATTTGCACATAACCCCCTTGAACTACACAAAGAACCTCTTTGAACTATGATGACTATGCATACAAGTTAATAGTTACAAAAGAAGATTTTTTCCTTGTAACAAATCATTTTATTTGAGGTTCAAAAAGGTTGGGAGTTCTTTGCCGGGCAAATTGGGTTATAAGTTAGGGATGGGAGACATGTTAGTCTTTGGTCGAACCGCTAGTGTGGCGAGGTACTTTCGCTTCTTCCTACCCTCAGTTTTTAAACATTGATCACGACAGACATGCCTTGGTAGCTCACTGTTATCGGCTTGACACCAGCAGTAGGGGTGACAATTCGTGTCCGTGGGTCGTGTTCGTGTCGGGTTGAGACCCGAGTATTCTATTAAATGGCTCGACCATAACACGACACGATTAGTATACATGTCAAATATGTTGAACACTAACCCAACACACTATTTAAACGGGTAACCCGACATAACCCATTTAATAATTGGGTCGAGTTGGGTTCAACACAACACGAATTGTTAAGCTGTTTATCAAAAAAATTAAATTAAATTTAACACAACCCAATAACAACTATTTGGTATATTTCAACCCATGACCAGCCAGAGAGGAGATATGCATATATATACAAAGATAATCGGGTCAAACGGATTGTTCGGGTTACTTGAGTTTGACCCCAACGCGACACGAATATTTTCTTGTTATGTTCTAGTTTTACAACTTGAACCCATTTACGTCGAACCCAAATTGTTTTAATGTATATCGTGTTTGTGTTGTGTTACCATGTCGTCTCGCATTTTGTGCTAGTTTGGGGCGTTCAGTTTCTGAGACACTTTCCGGATTAGGAGTTCAAGAGGTTCTTAGCTTTCCTAAACTTTTGTATCGTCAGAGTATTGTCAAGTTTGGACTGTATTGCAGTGTCTGAAGACCCTCGCCCCATGGGAGGTTTGATTTATTCTTGTCTTTGTTCCGATACCTTTCGACTCGACACAATCTTCCCTTCCCTTGGAAGGTGGTATGTCGATTTAAGCATCCTCTAAAGTGCCTTTCTTGGCGTGGACCATAGCCTTAGGTTAAATCCTTACCTTGGACAACCTTAGGCCAAATAATTTAACTATGGTTAATGGGTGTCATATGCAAGAATGATGGGGAGTCCACTGATCATCTACTTCTTTATTGCTTGTCACTCATGACTATTGGAGTTTGCTTCTTGTTCAATGTGGTATTCAGTGGGGAAGGCATGTCCAAGGTGTTTTAGATGCTTGAAGATGTTGTTATGTGGGGACCAATGCCCGTGTTTCTGAAGGGAAGCACCACTTTGCCTTTGGTGATGTCTTTAGTTGGAGTGCGATCGATGTTGGTTTGATGGGATTGAGTCCTTGGTCGGCTCCCTCAAAGATACTTTTATATCTTCTCATTTTGGTTGGGTAAAGGATAAAAATTGTAAATCAATAGAAGAAAAGATGAAAAAATTTGGGTAGTCCCAACCCTTAAGCAGCGGATTGATTGTATTTCAGGATGCACTCCTCTTTTGTGTGCTCGTTTGTATACATCATTTTTTTTTATAAGTAAGAAGTATATATATAAATGCATCCCTCAACAAAAGAGGTCATCCTAGGGGCCTAATGAACACAAAAGTCAATCTTTTCCGATATACATTTATACCCTCTCACCCAGGAAAAAAAAAAAGAGAAGAAATGAATATATCCATGGTGAAGCTTAACGAAGATTTGATCCTCTTGAAACATCGCCTATTGCGTTCCAACCAAATAGACCACCAAAGATAAAGGGGAGCAACCCTCCAAAAGTGCGACCATGGGACCCCACTAAGCAACCACTCCAAGCATCAAGGACATCACGAACCGAAGCCAACATGACCCACAAAATGCCAAAAAGCCCTAAAGGCATACACCAACAATCATAGGCAACAAGGCAATGCAAAAGGAGATGATCCGTAAATTCACCATCGTGTTTACACATGAAGCACCAATTGACCATGATAAGGTACCGGCGCCGAAGGTTATCCAAAGTGAGGATTCCACCCCATGCCACAGTCCACGCGAAAAAAGCAACCTTGAGAGAAGTTTTGGAGCGCCAGACCACCTTCCAAGGGAAGACCGGACATATCGGGATGGATAAGCACCGAAAGAAAGACGAGACCTCGAACCTCCCGTGAGCCACTGGTCTCCAAATGAAAAGATCCGAGCCAAAGCCAGGAGGAGACTGGCTATAGAGGAGCTCCAACAACCCGGAGACCTCCTCAAGCTCCCAATCCTAAGAATGACACACAAACTGAACATCCCAAATGACGCTCGTTTGTACACATCTTACTAGTTAAATACACACACGCGTATATATATCTATAGTTGAAGAAAAATGGAACATGGAAAACACAGGATTTACGGTCTCCAGGGCCTAATGTCTAAAGGACGAGATATTATATTCTCTCTCCATGACACAACATTGTCTCTTAGTTTTGTTTAAGACGGGCACCTACTTATAGGTGAAGATACAATTAAATATGAAAATTACATTCATGGAAGTAACTAAAATCAATCTCATAAATCATTCCTATCAAATATTCTACCAAGGAGAAAATGTCTCTTATCAATGATATTCTCCAATTAATACAAACCATAAGTTCAGTTGTGCTAGAAAGAAGATATAATGATTGTATCAGCTTAAAAGTGTATTTCGTACTAAAACATGTGACATGAGAAAGAATTGAGAGGTGTGACAGTGAGAGAGCACATGATGGTAAATGGATATAATAAACATTAAGTACCAGGGAAAATGGAAAAAATTATTAGTACACAAGTCACTCACTTTCAGGTACTCAGTATATCGACAAACACAACATAGAGAATTACAGTGATAACAGATGCATTATAGGAGATTGTTACCAAGGCTCTAATAGGTCAGAGGATGCATATTTGCTAATTAGACACGGAGAGGGTAGATACATCTTACAGCGAATTAAATTCTCAATCCATTAATCCTCATTTCAAAATTCAGTTTAATAGGTTCATTTACTTTTCAATAACAAGAAAAAAACACATATAGCAGTAAATAAAATACACGACAAAAGATAAAAGGAATAATGATGGGACATCGACCAGCAATGAACAATCCCTTTCAGGTTACCAATTCTCACCTCTTACCCTAAAAGTTTCTAACAGCCACTCGAGACAGACTGATGCCAAATTCTCCAGTTAAGTATTCAAGCAACTACTTCGTGAACAGATCCGCTCTCACATTATTTCTTCTTCCATGGTTTTCCAATCCTTTCCTATCACAAATGTGGTTGAATGCTCTATTTTAAATTTCCATGGGGAAAATTAAAGAACCTTATGGGTTCTGACATCTTAAGTCAAACATACTAAATGAATCCACTGTAAACCCAAGAATGAACATTAGAGATTTTTTATTATAAGAAATCAATTATATTCCAAAATTTGAAGAGGCTCAATATAACCCCATTTATACAGTGAAATTAAGAGTATATAAAACAAATGGGGGTTAGCCTAGATGGTATGATCTCTTCTCTCCAAAATGAAGGAAGAGTGATTGAGCCCTACTCCGGAACTGCCTTGATAGATCGAGGATAATTTTTTTGGTGAATTTCTAATCTATCAACACATCAATTTACAAATTCCCAATTAAATAAAATCATTTGAGTCCTTGAAAGACCTTAAAATTTGTTAAAAGCAATACTTTAAATTACCTTAAAACATGACAATGAGCTATTGTAGAACAAATCTAGGTCAAACATGTTTCTAAGATCTCATTCACCTTTAATATAAATAGTGTTGAGCTTAAGAGATTTTTAACAAATTCTTTGTTGATCTCCGTCTCCATTTCTTCTCCCTGTAGATAAATGACTCGTGAAATTTTTACATGCACTCTTGTTTCTCGTTACATGTGTCGACAAGACACGACATGGACATGAGTACATGATGTGTCTGACCCGTGAATCAGGACTCAAATATGATAGCAGACATTAGTTTCCTCCCTATAGAAGACGGAAACCCTTTCCTTTACCACATTCTGTTTAATATGAGCAATAAACGAGTATAATCTTGCAAAAGAATATCATAAACATTACAAAATTACAAAAAGTACATCAATAATTACATAATGCATATAAAAGCATTGTAAATCTCTAAATACAAATAACCAACTTTAAGACGTGTATCCACTCATCTTGAGATTTGATATTCCAGTAGATCCAATACTCAAGACACACACTCGAGTTTGGGAAACATGATTAGGAATTTACCAACACATTATTCAATAGTCTAACAACCCTAATATAATTTCCTTTTAAGAAACATGTAACAAGAAGTGGGGACTGTAGTTGATGGTGCATATCGAAAGTGCAATGAGGAAAAGTAAAGTTTCCACACACCTGTTTGACCATACGCAAAACATGTTGCTTTAGTTCGTTGAAAAATGGTAGGGATGATTGGCTGTACAGTAACTCGGTACACCTGTTCAAGTAAGCATAAAAAACTTAACCTAGAACCACTAGAGAGAAGAACCTCATTTACCAAGAAAAAGAAAAAGACCAAAGTTAACTTTTAATTCAAGGAAAATTTAATAAGGAAATTTTCATGACCTCGTTTGTACATCAAAACAGAAGTACATCACTCTCAAAATGAAGAGTTTACCTCATCATTGGTGACATGCTCATCTAGAACAGCATCAAAACAGAATTCATGCTTCTCGACATAAGCAGTCAAGTCCACCTTTTCATGTCAAAACAAAAATTTAGTTCATCCCACTAAACATAACAAAGAAGAAAATATTTCGATGCCAAATAAAAATAATCCAGATTCCATATCACATTCAGCAATACAAATTGATTAGGGCAACATACAGAAGAGCCCACAAAATATCTCAGCTGCATAATATACCCTGAACTGTCGAATTGGGAGTAAAACCCTTCAAACTATCGGCAAAATTTTCAATGCCCCCTTTTCGTTAACTAAGGTTACGATGGAAACATTGAAAGTCATAGAATATGTTGTGTTAATTTCTTGCAATGGCTAACTGTTCTATACTCCTGTCTTTTTTAACAATCACAAGGGAAAAGTCAAAATAAAAAAGCAACAACAACTTAGCAAACTAATTGTTTAGAAAATAAAATTTTCTCTCTCTCTCTCTCTCTCTCTATATATATATATATATAACAAACCCCAATTTCTGAATCTCTTGTTGGATACTGAAATAACCTTGGGTTAAGTGCACTCACACACCCTCAAGTTTGTTCTCTCTACAATCATATGTAAATTTTGGCAAGACTTACTTTCACACCACTTATCCGAATTGTGATGTTAAAAGTGCATGTGTAAATTTTGGCAAAACTTACAATCACATCTCACCAACCATTACCAGCACTCATTCTTCCAGGGCATTTTCCTCTTTTTTATTGCCACATTGATAGTTCAGGATAGTAAAATGCCAAAATTTTTTTTTTTTTTTTTTTTTTGCGCAGTAGTAATGATAGTAACATTATGGCACTTAAGATTTATCCAAACCTTTAGCTTGGGTTCATGAACGGTTAAATTAGCATTGTCGTACACAGACACAATGTCCTCCTCCTTCCGAGCAGTTTCCTTCTTGTTTAAAGGTCTTTTACGCACCTGATACAAACGTCAATGTGAACAATTTAAAAATATCAGCATACATAAAATTTAATCATTTAAGAAATTAGCAGTTCTTGCACATAAAAAATGTAATAAAAACATAACCCTTGCTTGCATAATCAACCTATCTACAAAATACATTTGGGACATGTAAGGCCAGAAACAGATGTTAAAGTAAAAAATATAATACAGAAACCATCAATATACAAAAGAAAACAATCACCCAAATAACAAATGCATATAACTTCCACCTTCTCTATCATAACCATGCACAATGGGGATGGCCGGATCCATGTCACCTTTCCAGAAATACTAGTTCATAAGAGCAATTACCCAATTCAGGTCCTACTTGGGCAGGGTGGTACGAGGAAAATATGTTAAGACAACTTAACCTTTGACATTATTTTGCACAAACCGGTTGATTTTAGATGCTCGGGTAAATCAGTGCCTAAATATTCTATCAATATGCATATAATAACTAAATTAGATGCTATTACAATTTTGCAACAGCAAAAATATGATCTTGTAGATGCTAAACATGTATAATCACAAGTGCTCATCACCAATAATGCTGACACATTTAATTCAACAAGTACACCATGAATTCTAGATTTCAACCGTATACATGATCCATACATGTAGGTCGTGATATGTTTGTGTGTGCCAGCTTGCCTTTCCAGTAGAGGATGAGGCACTAATTGAGCCTTGATGGGCCTGAGACTGTCTTTAACAACGATGCTCCAGAAATCACAATAAATGGTTTACTGACATACAATATGCTGAGATATTCGTGAATGTTGCAGTTGCTCATAGAACTCTGAAAAATTAAAGAGAGCATCTAAAGCATCAGCTAAAGTATTTTAATGCATCTCTAAAAGGTTTTCATGACAACTGTAATAACTTTCAACTTTTTCAACTCGAATATTCCAGGAACTGTTTTACAATATACTTTCTATGAAAAGTATATATAAACATGTCAGAAGTCTCTCCAACACTTTGGCCTTGCATTATTCTGTTATCTACATCTTGGTAGGTAAACCAATAGTAGCAGTTAAATTTAGAAAACCCAGAACAAAAATATTAACATGCTGCAGAGATTTTTCCATGCAACATATATGTGAGAGCCTTGTTATCAATATAAAACTTGATGGCAGAAAAATATACCACAAAAGGAATAAAAACCCATGCATTATTTAGTCAAATTTCTATACAGGAGTCCACGTACTTTTAACCTCTTACACACCCCATATAGGCAAGGTTCGCCGTAACGGTATCGGTCGCTGTAACGGTAACGGTATCGGTGTAACGGACTCGGTTAGTATCGGGGTTACGTAACGGGACTCGGTTATCGCAATCATGAATTTTTTAAAATCTTGCACATCTTACCCAAAATGTTCTAATTGGATACTTTTGGCAACATGAATGAATAAAAATGATTTTTTTGTACATTTAAGTGAATTTTACTTAATTTTTTACAGAAATTGAATATAAAAAAAATGAGTTATTAATAAATCTAATGGTGTCGTCGTTATTTCAATATTTATGATATACTTGTTATAATATTATTAAATTAATTTTAAATTTAAATAAATAAAATTTTGAAATCACAAAAGATATAATTTATTTCCAACAATGCAAAATAATTTAAAAAAAGGTACATGGTTCACCACCAAAATGAAAAACTTCAACTGTGTTAACCGTTACGGCATTTTTGAAACCGGCGGTAATCGGGGTTACGGCCACCGTAACGGCCGTGTGGGAACCGGCCCACACCGCAATAACGGTACGTAACAGTATTGGCCACCCCAAAAACCGTTACGTAATGGCCGTTACGGCGAACCTTGCATATAGGATTAACTGCTCAAAAAGCATGAAATTATTTCCATGAACCACATACCAACATTGGGTAGGATCTACACATATCTACCATTGGATTCAATGTCTCGGAGAGAAAGAGAGAGAGCAGAACCCACATACCACAACTTTGATTTTAGCCACGTTGTTTTCCTTTGAACCGTTCTCTTTCTCATATATTGGTAGTCCAACTGAAGTATCTGTTTGCCCTCTTTGCTGCCTGCTGGTTGTCACATTAAAGTCACTGTCAAATGCTTTTGCAACAGCAGGCATAAAAGGCGATGGCTCAAATGGTTCTGATATAACATGCTGAAAAGGAAACAAACCAGTGATCAATTAAAGAATATAACGGATAGGAAATCCAATATCCACTATGCTTACATTACATTACCAATCTCGAGATATAGGATATTCTTATAACAAATAGTCAAGGTGATCCATGCTAAAACACTAGAGTCAAC
Organism: Cornus suecica; assembly: GCA_963922005.1. Taxonomy (NCBI): domain Eukaryota; kingdom Viridiplantae; phylum Streptophyta; class Magnoliopsida; order Cornales; family Cornaceae; genus Cornus; species Cornus suecica. The sequence continues at coordinate 29,754,838 of OY998241.1, forward strand.
TCGAAATATCCTTTCCCTAGCTCTTTGGGGTTGGTTATATAAGTCTTGCTTTGTCATTCTGCTCTTCAACCAAAAAATTCTATGACTCAATATTTAAGGTACAGAATACAGACTCGTTGCCTATAACTCTAAAAGACGAGTTAATATTAATGCCACTAAAACTAAAATAATTGACAGATACATAAAAGTAGGAATCCATTGCAAAAAGACTCGTCACTCTTTTTCAAAAATGTCAGCCCCATCCAGCATACTATTTTTTGTTCAGCTACTACATAGCAAAATCCTCATAAGCAAAAAAAAAATCAAAATCAAAATCAAAACTCATAAGCCATCGTTTTGCAAAGATATATATATGAGTCCCATTCTTCTCATTTGCATCTTTACAGGCATTTTGAAACTAGATATGTAACGTACAGGAACATTTATATTCCTAAGTGAAAACCAAAAAGGCTCCATAATTAAACTTCAAAGTTGCTTTCACAGCACCCATTTTACTATGTTACTCGTCAAAAAAAAAAATTACTATGTAATAATGCAACACAAGCACTTGTCTGAAAAAATAAGAGAAAAATAGACAAGTTAAACAATATTATCTCCTATACTCTAGGCAACTGATCTACAACTTTTAACAGGATGCAGTTCCCCAAAAATAAGAGATTGAATAAATTAACTGATTGCATTGGAATCAGTGAAATACAACTTTCCGTAGCCATTTTCATGTGTTTGTTTACCTCCGAGAGAAGCTCTGTGTCATCGACAGCATGAAGATCCAAAAGCCCTGCTCCAAAATCACTTCTAAACTCAGGAGAGTAGAAAGCATCTGGTGTGCCCATTCCGCCCAAACTTTGGGCAGTTGGAGTGTATGGCTCAGAACCCAATTCTCCGCTAAAATTGAGATTTCTCATTAATTTGAATAGCCTTTGTTTCTCTTCAGAAGATTGCGCTCCATAACCCTTTATGCAGCATCACAAACTGTCTCAATATCTAATACAGTATAGAGTCCCATTAAACTAAAAATAAACTAAAAAGTGTGCAGCATTTGAACTCAATAATGATTCGAACAAAACTCCACAAACCCATTAAAGTAGCGATAGACAGAAAGGTTTGATTAACCATCAAACTAAGCTTAGGGATTCACATCCAAGTAACAACCAGCTTTACATTCTCATCAAATAGAAAAGATAAAAATAAAAGATTGACATAGTAATGACTTGATCAACGTCCAGGCAACATTACCTGCATGAGGAGGTTGGGTAGGAGGCGATGGTCGATACTGGTGGAAGCCAACGGCGAGGCCAGATGCTGCAACCCAGCAGACTGAAGCCACCGCGCCATGACAGCATCACCAGCGTCGTTGGCGGGACCCACATTGTGCACGGCCCCTCCACTGGGGTGCTCATAGAGAGCAGTGGCCGCAACATTGCTCTGTTGCATCTGGCCACCCATGTGACGCTGCGATCGGCGTTGGGGAGCCAATTTTCAAGATCTATAAACCAATACTTCAAACACCAATTAAAGCAATCAAAACCATAAATAACCCACCCAGAAAATCAGATCATGCATCTAAAAATACGACGAGAAAAACCCAGTAATCCAAGCAAAAATACTCACAAGTAGGTGAAAAATCAAATTCAGAGGAACGCATGAACGTGTTCGCACGCAAAAGATACTCAATTCACCAATTCTGGAATTCAATAGAATTTGATAATAACCGTCAAATGTAAGACTGTAGCCCTAAAAATTTCAACAAAAGAAAATTCAAGGATATCACATATTTCAGAAATAGAACCGAATTGAAGAAGATAACACGCGTGTGTGTATATATATATACACACACGTAAACATATAAATATATATAGAAAGAGAGAGTACCAGAATCAGGCGAAAATGAACAATTGTTGGAGCAATTCGTGGTCGGGATCTGATTGAATCAAATTGTGTGAAATTGAGATTACAAATGGGGCAGAATCAAAAAGAAAAACCCTAACTTTTGATTGTATGTGAAAATTGTCTCTCTCTTTCGCTCTTGAAAATCCTTGTGAGCGATGATAACAAAGGCTGCACGCGAGAGATTACGCCTTCAAATAATATACTTTCCGGACAAATACATGCATATATAGATATATATATATATAGTGTGTGTACGTATGTATGTGGATATCGGAGTAGAGTACAGACTACGTACAGATATATTTCCTCAAATAAACATTTAAACAGTTAATTTGCTGTTACTTTTTGAAGAATGCCCCCTTTTCAACTGTTAATTTTTGAATGCGTGATCTTACTAATTTTGTAATTTCATCTGACCAAAATGCCCAAACTAACTTAATTGTATTTCATGTCTAGAGTTCTCAACTAGTTTTTTTTTCCCCCTTATAAATTTGATATATTAATTGTGTTTTTCCAAGACCTAACATCCGTTTCAAATTAAGTTTGAAAAGCACCATACATATATATAAGCAAATAAAAATGACACAATAATCTTTAATTATGATGAAATAATTTGATAATAATATGTGCACTATAAATATTTAATCAGAAGATTAAAATATAATACCATTTTTCAAAATTTGATGCAATTACATACAATAGTGTATTGGTGTTTATTACCATGGATATCTTTAGTGGCGGACCTATGGTTTGAGTTGAGTGGGAGCGGAATTATAATATTCAAATTTTAAAAATAGGGTAAAGTGAAAAAATAAAATTCAGTGAAGGCTTTGTGGGTTTTTTGCAAAAGCTTTAGGAGAGAAATTCATAAATTAAACCCCCTGCCTTGCACGTAGGTACGTGTCTGGGTATCTTATTACATTAAAATTTATCTTAATTACTTTGACTGAAGAGTATTTTTATCAATATATTATGTCTTGTTATATAATTAACAAATATTTGTGTTTTTACGCATTAACGAATTATACTCTAAGATAACGAAGGATGCCATTGAAGTTATACGAATTATATTCAAGTTTGTATAACTTATGAATGACAAACATAGTCCCCATAAATAATATTATAGTTTACCGATAAAAATAAGTAAAGATAAAATTGCCTATATTTTATATTTAAGGAATTTTATACCTTCTATTCCTTCTTTCTTTATTAATCACTTGTGTACATATAATATATATATATATATATAACTTTTAATGACTTTTTCTATATTAATGACTTTTTGTTTCGGAGTGACTTGGTGATGTTCATTACCAATTCTCAAACATTGTCCAAATGTGGAATCCTCTGTTTCTTGTGTTATTTTAAACAAAAGATTCAATTAAGAAAGCCGACCATATAACTTAAATAATGGACTTTAATGTATGTATATATAGGTACAACATCTTCATTGTATGCAAGTCAGCTTTAGTTAAGATACCATATTGGCTTATTGGCCTTCAAGCAACTTAAAACAGACTTAGTAGAATTCTTGCATTTAGGCGTACAAGTAAGCATTTTCATGTTCTCTCAACAAGTAGGTGGTTTTTTAGAGAGCACGAATCAGATACGGTTAGAAGTATTATGAAAATTTGAACATACTTTTTTGTCAAAATTCAAGAACACATTTTGAGCATTTAGGTATGTTTGATAAAACTGAAGTAATTAAAATTTTAACATCTGAATTTTAAGTATCGAAGGTTTTAAGTGGTGCCTAAATTTATTTATTTATTTTTGTAATTTTTTCAATATTCAAACTTCGTATTAAGTGATGATTAAAAACTTTACTTAATTGTACGTGACAATTAATTTTTTTAGTGATGTTTAAATTTCTTATCAAACGTACTTAAAGTATGTTAAATATGTTCAAATTTAAATAGTAAAATAGTGATATCAAACAACAACAACAACTAAACAGGGCTTAGTACTTGTACATTTTTTTTTCTTTTTGGAGAATGAGTTAACACAAATTAAAATATTTAATGAAATAATTAAATATATATATAACTTATTAAAGTCAAAAATACTAAGCTCCAAATTGGGGCATTGGTTCATGACTATGTAGATAAGATCAATAAAAAATTATTAATTTTATGTATGTGAAAAAAAAAATATTAACACATTATCATTATGTGCATCCAATCCATATGGTGTCTATTGTTTAAAATTTGTTGTATCATTAAGTTTAGGGTTTTTTGTTCCTGTAGTTTCATATTAGGCGCGCAAAATTCTCATTTGTTATAAAATATGTGTATAAATTCGTTCTATTTCCAAAATGTTGCAACTTACCCCATTCTGCTTTAAAATAATATGCAATCCCTAAAATATCCCTTATAACCTAATAAAAATAATAAATATTGAATTAATAATAGATAATGTATAATAAAATGATAAATAAATAAAATAATTTAATAAAAATAAAATATTTGAAAGAAACTGGCTTAATTTTTTTAATAAATAATAAATAATTTTATTAAAAAAAAATATGCTTATTTTTTTAATATTTTTTAAAATAAAATTGTAATTCTTTTGTTGATGATTTTCTTAAATATATTTTTTATAAACATATTTTCTGTTTTTTGTTTTTGTTTTTGTAATTTTATTTTATTTTATTTTTCCAAAAAAAAAAAACTAAATTCTATTAATTTTTTTAATCAATTGTTAAATAAATAAAAATTATTTTTTTAAAAAAATAGGCTTATATTTTTAAAACATAATTTTAATATTTTTGAAAAAAAAAATTTTGTTAATGATTTTCTTAAATATATTTTTCATAATCATATTTTCTATTTTTCTTTTTATTTTTGTACCTTTTTTAATTTGCTTTTTAAAAAAAACTTAATCTGATGGTATTTCAAATAATTCATGTCATAATAGGGGCAAAACCCACATATTTTTTAATAATAGGATCTCAAATAACCATAAGGGTACTATAAGCACTATATTCATACTACATGGTATATCATCATCAGGGCCGTCTCGATAGTAAGACGATTTAGGCGGCCGCTTAAGGCCCCGCCCGAGAGGAAGACCCCAAAATTTTGGAGGCTTTGTATATATATATAATTTTATTTAATATTTTATATATATTTTATTTTTAAAATATGTCTTCATATAATATTGTAAAAATTAAATTTTTAGACTGAGTCTCTTTATAATGTTGTAAAAAATAAACTTTTAGAATGAGTCTCCTTATAATGTTATAAAAAATAAACTTTTAGAATCCGCGTTTTATATTGTTGTAAAAGAAATTTTTTTAGAATGGACTTAAATAGAATGGACCTCCATATAAATTAGATTTTTAGTACACATATATTATACAAAATGATTTTATATTTGAAAATTTTGAGCAAAATGAAAATGCATGGGCGGCTAAGGTTTCTCTTTTAAAAGTAGAAGAGTAGAAAAATAATTTTTTGGAGTTTATAATTCTTTTTGACACATCTGGAAAGTGACTTTTTGATGAACTTATAAAGGCATTAAAAAAATTAGAACTTGATGTTAATAATATAAAAGGTCAAGGATATAATAAATAAATTTTGTATTTAAGAAAAATTATTTTTAAATAAATATTATTAAAAATAATATATAATATACCAAAACTCCCTTTTATATTCAAGACTTTCATTGAGACGCCTTGATCATCATACATGTGTCATGTATACGTGTTTTCATACAATTCTCAAGCAAACATATTAGTCTTCGTGCAGTAACAAAAGGCCAGAGTAAAATAAAACTTTTATATTTCAAGAGTTTCTATCCTATATGAAATGTCAGTGCTTTTTAGGTTACCCTACTAAGAAAATTAAGATGTTGGAATACATACATGTAAAAGAAGGTCCATGTATATGCCTTCCTAAATTAGTATTACCCAAAACAAAATAATACTATCCTAATTTCAAACCTCATATGCATGAAAAAAAATAATAATAATAAATAAAGTACCTCTACTCTTTCTTATACACAGCAATTTAGAAACCTTGCTAAGGCCTCTTTGTATATATATAATTAAAGCAGGATGCCTATGGTTACAATGATGGGCAATGATGATGACAACAACAATTTTAATTAAAAAAGATGAAAGTATGTTTCATGGTGACCTTTCTATGTTAATAATATACTTGAGAAAGAGACTTCTTTCTAGCTTTATATATAGATTTAATTGTTTTCCCCAATCCATTGCTTACTTGCAGGAGGTTGGGGTGTGTTGTTTTGGTCACAGAGTACACATGAAGATGGGTTGGTGAATCTAAAAATGGGCCACAAATCAATTTGTGATGTGGCCTAACCTATCATGCCTTACAGTACACTTCTTTAGATCAATTGGCTTGCTTTAGCTTAAAGCATGTGAGGTTGGGATCCAACAATTAGTGAGCAAATATTAATTGAAGCTTCATCATTTATTGGCTCAGAATAAACACTTTATTCGTTACACCGAGAACAAATATTAAAAGTAAATATCAACAAATATCGGTACTGCTTAATAGTATCATCACTTATAAAAAAAAATATTGCGAATAAGGCAAGTTATAAATCGAAAAATGGGTAAATTTTGGTTTGTTACATCAAGATGGAGACTATTAGGTGCAAGTAGCTTTTAGGATTTGCATGTGATTAATGGTTAGAGGTCCCATGTCACAATTAAAGCTTCTTATGATGGACTCAACAAAACCCCTTTTAAATTAGTGAGAGTTGCATAATTTTGAGTTTAAGTATTGTATTTAAAAGAGATCTACTATTTTACTCACAACAAATGGCCCAGTTGAGACGAAATGTGAGAAAGGTTCAATTTAAGGAAAGCTACAAATACTGGAACTTAGGTACTCCCTGTTTGGTAAATTTTTAAATAGATGAATCTTCAAAAATGCTATTTGGAAATGGGTAAACACTGCTTATTTTAAATTGTCCAAGTTTCCCTTTTATCTTGTAAATTGACTAGAGTTCGAGTTTTGTGCACCTAAATCTGTATCTATATGTCTAGTGCTCATAAAAGTCTAGACATTTTGTATTATTTCTATAAATTTTCACATATTTTGAATGTAAAAATAAGATTTGTCATAAAAGTTTAATATTAAAAAGGGTTAGTTAATTATGTTTGTAGATATTCTTTTGAGGAAGACCGATAAGTCTCAGAGATTTACATAGGTTCTTGTAATATAATTCTATAACATATATGAATTTGTATTTTCTTTATTTACTATCTATAATTTTGTATACATAATTCTTATTTATGTATGTATAGTTATATCATTTAAATTAAAAAAATATCCTTAAATATTTTCCAATTTGTATTAAGAGTCGGACCCTATTTTAAATAACTTTTAAAACGTTGCTTTTCCCTTTTGGAATGAAAAGTTGTTTTGAATATTGTTTGGTAAAATTTTTAAAAGAACTTCCGAGTCTTGGAATAATGTTTTGAAAGGGTTAGTGGTTACTACCATTTCTGAAACCTTTTTCTTTCTATTTTCTCTTCTTTTTTTTCTCCATAAAAGTAGGAGCCAAAGCTCTTCCAAGGCAATATTAAGTTTAAAGTTGTTTCCTTCTAAATCGGCTAGGTCAACTGATTATAGTGCAGTGCGTGTGTGCTAGGAATCTTGACCTAGATTCCAAAGGGTAACGGAAAGCAACGAAAGTCTCCTTTAGACTTTGATTTCTCAAGCGATTACGTGAAAGAGAGAACAATAAATTTCCACTGTAGGTTCTTTTCTATGCCTCAATGAAGAGGACTTTAAACGGTCGGGAAAGCAATCAAAGAGCATGCATCAGAATCAAACAGAGTTTGATTTGGAATGAGTTTTAAGCTCAATTAGAGAAATGATCGACTGAGTATGAGGTGAGAAAAGCAAGAAAGGAAAAGATATAGAGTGAAGTTTGGGATAAGGGTGAAATAGACTGAATATGTGATGAGAAAAGAAAGAAAGGAATAGATATGGAACGAAGTAAGACATGGAAGAGTGATAAAGAAGATTTGCACTATGAGAATAGTATTTTGTTTTATTGGTGTTGGACCTTTTGCTAATTAGCACAAAGGTCATTATTTATAATATTATGCAATAACAAACTCCATAAGAGTTTGTATAACAACCTATCTAGATTTAGATTTGAATACAATTTAAATTTAAATTTAAACTAAGATAAGCTCTTTATGTTGTTGCAACCACTTTATCCTTGTTTTGACTCTATCTCTTGACCAAGCCAATCTCTTTAACAGTTGCCCCTGTACCAAAACTCCTTGCTCAACACAAACTTGCCTTTTACCCCATTCGTCTTATGGGATTCACCTTGCATTGTTAACTCTTGGCCCATTTCCAGCAGTTTTCCTTTCTTTTGTCTCAGCCTAAACATAAGCCTGAAACTTGCTTTTTAATTCATCAACTCAAACCCATTTCATTCTTCCTCTCTACCACATCACTTGTCAAATTGGGGTGTTAACAAAAATAAACAAATTAATAAATAAAAACAGCATAAAATATGACAGTTCAGAAGAAAGGTTTAAACTTTCAGTATAAAGTGCACAGTTCGAAGAGCCACTAGACAGGACCATGCACTCCAAAGAATAATACATACATGCATTTATACAAGGGCTAAAATTGACAAAACTGAGCTCCCACTAGAATCCCCAACTCTTGATTCCAATTCGAATGCATCTCAAGTCCTCTGAATCATTAATCAACTTCCACCAAATCAAACTTATCTTGGTGACATAATTCATTTACCCTCTAGTTCCTTTGGATTAGGGCCAACTTTCACTTAATATCCTCTAGTCGAACATGACCCTCACTATCCTTTGGCTGAATATCGTCTCCCACTTGTTCATGCCCTAACACATCTTCAAAACAATACCAAAGTTCCTGTCAAAGTACAAAATTGGCATTCTCTGTCTCCCGATTGGATTGCCTGGGTTAATCTGATGGCGCCTGTGAAATTGGCAATTTGGAAAGAGCAAGGAATTTATGATGCAATCCTTCTCAGCCTATTTGCCATGACAGCTTCTCAAGATTGATCTCTTTTCTGTATGACCTCTCACTTTTAGTCTCCCACTACTAATTGTTTCCATTTTGAATGCGGGATGATGGGGCCTACGATGAGGGACATCTGTTTCCTCACTGGCTTGAAAACCACCAGAGAGGAAGTCAATTGCCTCATGGATACCCCCAAGATCTCTTTTGAATTCCCAAAGAAGACCGATGGTGCCAAATCGATAGAGGGTTCTCATGGTCATTTCATCACAACAAAGAAAAAAAATGAAGGCAAACCAATTGATGATGATGAGCACGTTGCTTTCCTCCTATGTTGGCTCAACAAGTGTTTGCTTTGTGTCCCAGCCATTCAAGTTACCAAAGAGCTTACACCTCTGGCCAAAGGATTAGCTGTTGGCCGAACCTATACCTTAGCACCCCTAGTTTTGGCCTATCTTTACCGAGGTTTGTATGTCATTCAACACAACAATTTCACTCACACATGAGGCCCATTGTGGCTCCTTTAAATGTGGTTTCAGTTATACTTCCTAGAACTTGCTTCACCAGTTAAGCCTTCTGCCAAAGACCCTCTCATTTCTTTTGCCTATGCACAGATACCCACTCCCTCTTATTCTGTTTCTGAATGTTTCAATTTTTTTCTTTACTAAATGCAAAAGCAGAACATTTCTTCCATTTATGATGTTTCTTAATTGTAAAAACTTCTCCCTCCTGGCTCTTCAAACCATCTGAAACTTCCTCTGATCAAGAGAAAGAAGAATTTTACTCTTCTTGGGCCTCTTGTCTTCTCGACAGAGATTTACATTATGGTCTTTCAAAGCCTGGTCCCCACTACAGCCGATCAGGGGTTGAATATTATATCCTTCCTAGTTTGCTCGACAGTTTGGCTTATCACAGTTAATCCCTTTTCCTCCATACCTTTCCTTCAATCAAAACTTCCATCGTAGGATGAGATTTGATGTTTCAGAACAAATTTTAGAAGTAACCAACAAATTCAATCAGTTGGGAAGTCTTTAAAGAGTTCACCATCACAACTGCTGTTGATCCTTATTTTACTTAATCTTGGTCACAATACTGGGCTTAAGCAATAGCTTCCCCTCGGAAGTATGTCTTATAAAACCCTTCATCTTTGGTCTTTCTGATGTAATCTTGATGTTATTAACTAATTTTATTTCACAGCAACAAGCTTCTGAGTAACAAATTCATCAGCAAATTGGTCCTAGTTCATTAACACAAACCAAAACTTCTCCTACCTCTAAGGTCCCATCAGCACCAACTACTCGAACCAGATCACGGGCCAAAAAAGGAATAAACCAAACTTTCAAACAACTTATTTGATCTGATTAACCAACTTACTATGCTGATTTCCCCTATTTTGTTTAAGCTGCTGATGCCAAAGTTGCTACCAAAAAATCCATCCCTCAAGAAGCTATTCCAAAGCCCAAGGTATGCATCATTCATATTTGACTTAATATTTCCTCATTCCAATCAGCCTAACTTTATTTCACCTCAGCCAAAAAGAATCAAACAGACCTCTTTGGATCCCAAGGGTGTAAAACAATATTATAAGGGCCATGAAGTGGATGTCCTTAGGTCTTCAGAGAATGAAATTGACCACACTCAGCAAACTCCAGTAAAAAACCTTATTTTCCTTTAAAAACAATATTGTTGCCTCTCCTTAAATTGCAAACTTACCATTGATTTCCATGTAAAACAGGGTAGTCCAAAACAAGAGCCAATGGAAACATCCCCAGTGAATAAAAACCAAAGCCCTTTCAAAGGTCCAAGCTCTACTATCCCAGCAACCACTGACATTCCAATGCCTCCTTCTGAAAAAATCGCAGACCCATTGTGAAATTACCTAGATGATCAATGAAAATAGCTTAGAAGGGGGGTGAATAGGTTTTTTGTGAATTTAATGACAAATTAAAATTAATTGCGAAAAATTTAATTTTAATCCAATTATCTATCAAGATAAATCATGCAAAGAATAATCTAAGTGCGGAAAATAAAGCAATAGAGACGCGCGATATTTTTACGTGGAAAACCTTGGAAAGACTCAAAGTAAAAAACACGGATACACTCGGGTATCGATGCACTATGAATCAAAGAATTTGTACAGACTCTATGAAAATAGTACTTACAACCGATGTAATCTGCTGTTCTTCACTCGACGTCTGAAAGTCTAGATTCACTCGCGCTCCACGAAGCTTTCACTCCGCTCCATACTCTAATAGCTCTATTTCTCAACAAATCAAATAACCATGAAGCTTCTCGCTCCAATCTCTGCACTCAGACGACTTCGTTCTTCAATGGATCAAAGCAACCTCCTTATGATAGATGGTGTGATGATTTTTCAGCAACCACTCATCCAATTGTGCATAAAGATCTTCGATGTAGAAACACAATTGTAGAAACTCAAACCAAGAGAAAACTAGAAGATAGATAATCACTTAATGATCTTCTCTCACCATAAATCTTTGTAGAAGAATATGAATGATAGAATACTGCAGAGATCTCTCAAAAACCATTCCCTCCTCTATTGTAGACCTTGGTATTTATAGGTAATGTAGAGGAGAAACCTTAAGTTCACCCTCTTTGGTAATTTCACACTCAACTGAGCTAAACCATTCAATATCATGTATAATATGTGATATCTTATAGGTGTTTAGGTCGAACTCAAGGTCATCCGGGTCAACACGGATCAATTTGAGTCAAATAAAATTTCAGCCCGATTCTAAAATTTCCAGCTTTTTCCTGCAGGACACCTCTCACTCTTTTGATCATATTTGGATCTACACATATTGGATAAAGGCGTATAATATATTGCTGGAAATTTGACTTCAAGCTCTTGATAATATGCTCAAGAATCACCTCATTTGGATATTTTTGACCGAGATATGAGCTTCCGAAGTTGACTAAAAATCTTGCTAAAATCAATGTTTCCTTTCTGAACTAGGATTCCTCCCTTATTTAATCCTCTTATAATTGGGAATGAATCTAGTCAACTTTTGTGTATATATCCTTTATACACGTCCTAGGATATATAAGAGTATAGCCCAAGACATAATAGGATACGTAACAACCAGTCACACATTCATAATGTCACACCTACACTTTACAAAACTTTGTCGCTTGAAGCGTAGGTCCAAGCATAGCTTGGAGCGTACAAATCCACTTTCCAGCCACATTTTGAAACTGAAAGCCTAGGCATTTTTTTTAAAAAATACTTTTCTCTGTAACTATGCCAAAATAACCCTTTTGACTCCCCAATACTTTTTGCTTGAATTGTCTTCTCTGGGAAATGCCATTTTTGCCATTCGGGAGATATTTTTATCAATATACTCATTTTTACACTTCACTTATATTTTTCACTACTTCAATGCTTTATTTCGCCTTTGTAGAAGCTTGTAGATGTCGTTGAAACCAATACAACCTATCTAACACTCAACATGATTATTGTCTAGAATATGTCATACGTAAACAATTACAATAAATGTTCTTACAATCTCCCCTTGGCATTTCTGAGGCAAAATCATGTTTTACAATATAGCCTCACAAATAACAACATAATATCTATACCTATGAACACACACCGACAAACATAGATATAAACTGTCACATTGCTTTCATGACGGTCTACCAATCCTGTAAAACAAACCATTAAACGCAAGTGTGGAAAACAGATAAAAAATTATCAAAATAAAAACACAATATCTTTGTAAGCATAATGACCATAAAACACACACTCTTTCTCCCCCTTACTCAATATTTCTCCCCCTTAAACCATTACTCCCCCTTACTCAATATTTTCCCCTTTTTTGTCACTAAAATGACAAGGAATAATAAAAACAAACAAAACATATGAGAGAAACAAGGGAAAGCCTCAAGATGAAAACATAGGGAAATGATCACAGAGGAGACTGTAGAGAATCTAAGGCAATCACTAAATACTAAGATAAAATATTCTATAAAATTATATCCAGATTCTCGAGTAACAAAAATCTCTACAATGCATGATCTTAATACTAATGCATGAATACAAAAGGCAAAACAAAAAATACTTTTATTTTTAGAAACATGTGAGCAGGGCAGTAGAGACAATGAGGTAATCATTAACACATCATATTCGTATATTTGACTTAGTTACTATACATATTATAGTGAATAAAATCAGCACACGTACCTTATAGTCATAAGCAGTCATAAGACAAGCTTTACATATCATTTGCATATATGAAAAAATATTCAGGTGCAAGCAAACAACTAAGATGAAAGCAATACGTACTAATTCTAAAAATCTCCTCACTAATCGTGATGATACTTCAGTCCAAAACTTAAGCTAGAAGTCAAATCATTAACTTGAACCTTATTGCTTGTTTAAAAAAAACAATACCCCATCATCACACAATTTATTCATTTCACCTTTTCAACTTTTGCACTATATCCCTTCTTATCTTTCTAAGCTCCGGACTTTCCAGCGAGGATTTTTAGTCCCGATCAATTGGGCCTGAGCTTCTTCTATGGAATTTATGCTCATTAGCCTTCTCCCCTTTTTACGCGAACACTCAATGCTTACTGAGGCAAGAGACCCGGTTACTCAGATCGAAGAACTACTTTTTGCATTTCTATATATTAAACATCTCATTCTTTCCTCTTTTCAACATCATCACAATATTCATAAGCATGAAAAATATATTTCAAACCATAGATCAATCTAGCATAACTCATGAACCTATATATCACTTCAGATTAGATGAAAAAAACTAAAAGTTTCAATAAGTATTACAGTCATCTCCGAAGTAAAACAATCACCCAAAGTTTAATGAGTTCTAAAAATAACACTTAAGCATGTCAAGTGAACAACTCATAACCTCAGGTCAGACTAACGTCTTCAATTCTCATAAGCATAATAAGAAAAGTAAATATGAGAATATAGTGAAATATGAAAACCATTTGTACCCTTAGCCAAGCTCAACATGCTACGAATTTTTCTATTTAATTGTTTTTTATTTTTGTCATAATGATGCATGCATGAATAATCCTAACAGTAGCAAAACATGAAAATAATATAAAATGGATGATGATGTATCAATTCTAGGATAAAAGATAATGCAAGATATTCCTAAAATGATATATATGAAGAAATCTATCCAATGATAACATGCCACTAGATTTTCTAAGATGCACATGTTTTTGAAAATTTAATGATTTTGTAGAGATATCTGTCAACTGAGAAGTTGTGGATATAAACTCAAGACCTTTTTCAATACAAAATTTAGGAAATATGCGATACCGATTATCAGATATACGTACACCTTCTATAAGACAATTTCCAAAAGAGTCATTAATAATACATTTATTACGACAAAAATTGACATATTGATAATCATTATATATCTGACTAATGCTAAGCAAATTAGCCTTTCGGCCCTTATCACAATCAACATGTTCTAGTCTAGGTAGACCAGAAACAACAATAGTGTCATTTCCTAAACCTTTAGACTTTTTCTTTTCATTAAAAGAACCATTCTTTCCATCACTATCCTTGAGACTATCAACCACTGACTTATATCCTTTCACATGCCTAGAGTCACATGCTCTAAGTTTAGTATGAGCCTTACAAAAATATAACACATTTTTTCTAACCTATGTATGAGCATCACAATATTGTAGCTCACTTTTCTAACCCATGCTTGTCTGATCTTAGGTGTTTTATTTGCATGGTTACATAAATTCTTTATCTCTTTACTCAAAACCCTAATTTGATCTTCAACATTGAGTCTTTTCTAAGTTCTCGATTTCCTCTTAGATTTCAAAGTCTTTTCTTTTAACTTTGAACACAAAGGTCGAATGTAACCTTTCACTCCACAATAATGGCATATCAGAACAAAATTTTGAAAACCATTATTCAAACCTTTAGAGATAAAAATAACTCTTCTTTCAATAGGTTTTCTGACATAAGATTGAGCATTAAAATTCCTATCAGACTTACCTTTAAAAAAACTCGATTCTACATGAGATCCCTTAACAAAAATAGTTTTGGGAATGACATTATGATTTCTCGGTGTTCCTTCAAACCCCAAACCTTTAGTATTTCTCACAGATTTACCTACACTCAACATATGATCAAGCTTATTAGTTCCACTAGACCATCTATGAATAGTTGAGTTAACATCTTCTAAATTCTTCTCCAAATCTCCAATCTTCACAGATTTCTCAATCAAATCAGATCTTACAACTGTGAGTTCCTTATTGAGATCTTCTACCTTCTTTAAAACCTTCATCCTTTCTTTTTCAGACTTTCTCGAACTTTCAATTCATTCAAACTTATCAGTCATGTATTGATTAAATCATGAGTAATGCTAGTTAATTCTTCTCTTAAGGATTATTTTTCCTTGTCAACACTTTTAAATCTAACAATAGATTTTGAGAAAACTTCGCTAAGATGAGTGTACTTATCATGCAATTTATTGTACTTAGCTTGAATCGAATCATCACAATCATCATCACCCTCATTATTTAACCTATCAACAACATGGGGCTCATCAAGAAAACCTTGTTCATAAAAAAATTCCATTGTCTAAGTTCAAGATCTAACCCTAGGTAGTTAACCTAAAACTGGGCAACCAAGCTCTGATACCAATTGAAATTACCACGATGATCAATGAAAATAGCCTAGAAGGGGGGTGAATAGGTTTTTTGTGGATTTATTGACAAATTAAAATTTATTGCGAAAAAGTCAATTTTAATCCAATTATCTATCAAGATAAATCATGTAAAGAATAATCTAAGTGCAGAAAATAAAGCAATAGAGATGTGCAATATTTTTACGTGGAAAACCTTGGAAAGACTCCAAGTAAAAAGCACGGATACGCTCGGGTATCGATAAACTATGAATCAGATAATTTGTACAGATTCCATGAAAATAGTACTTACAACCGATGTAATCTGCTATTCTTCACTCGACGTTTGAAAGTCTAGATTCAATCGCGCTCCACGAAGCTCTCGCTCTGCTCCGTACTCTGACGACTTTATTTCTCAATAGATCAAATAACCATGAAGCTTCTCACTCCGATCTCCGCACTCAGACGACTCTATTCTTCAACGGATCAAGCAACCTCATTGCGATAGATGGTGTAATGATTTTTCAGTAACCACTCATCCAATTGTGCATAAAGATCTTCGATGTAGAAACACAATTGAAGAAACTCAAACCAAGAGAGAACTAGAAGATAGATAATCACTTAATAATCTTTTCTCACCATAAATATTTGTATTAGAATATGAATGATAGAATACTGCAGAGATCTCTCAAAAACCATTGCCTTCTCTATTGTAGACGTTGGTATTTATAGGCAATATAGAGGAGAAACCTTAAGTTCACCCTCTTTGGTAATTTCACACTCAACTGATATAAACAATTCAATATCATATATAATATATGATATACACGTTCTTATAGGTGTGTAGGTCGAACTCAAGGTCATCCGGGTCAACACGGATCAATTTGAGTCAAAATAAAATTTCAGCCCGATTATGAAATTTTCAGTTTTTGCCTGCAGGACACCTCTTAATCTTTTGATCATATCTAGAGCTACAGATATTGGATGAAGGCATATAATATATCATTGGAAATATGACTTCAAGCACTTGATGATATGCTCAAAAATCACCTCATTTGGACATTTCTTGACCGAGATATGAGCTCCCAAAGTTGACTGAAAATCTTGCTAAAATCACTATTTCCTTTTTGAACTAGGATTCCTCCCTTATTTAATCCTTTTATAATTGGGAATGAATCTAGTCAAATTTTGTGTATATATCCTTTATACGTCCTAAGATATATAGGAGTGTAGCCCAAGACATAATAGGATATGTAAGAACCAGCCACATAGTCATAATGCTGCACCTACACTTTACAAAACTCTGCCGCATCTACACTTGAAGCGTAGGTCCAAGCGTACAAATTCACTTTCCAGCCACATTTTGAAACTGAAAGCGTAGGCATTTTTGTTAAAACCACTTTTCTCTATAACTGCACCAAAATAACCCTCTTGACTCCCCGAGACTTTTTTCTTGAATTTATGACTTTGGGAAATGTTATTTTTGTCTTCCGTGAGACATTTTTATCAATACACTCATTTTTACACTTCACTTGTATTCTTCATTACTTCAATGCTTGATTTTGCTTTTGTCGAAGCTTGTAGATATCGTTAAAACCAACACGACCTATTTTACATTCAACATGGTTATTGTCTAGAACACGTCATACATAAACAATTACAATAAATGTTCTTACACATTAGATAATTCGTCAAAACTTCCACAGCCATCAACAAGCCCATCAACAACTCAGTAGATTCCTCAAGCATCACTTCCCTTTTCTCCTCAGACAACCACCAGTTATCAACATGAAGTTCCTCCAGCATCAGCAACAGTTTCCCTAACAAAGTTTGCGCCTTTCACTCAACAACACTTCAATTCTCAATCTGCACAAGCTTCTGAAGTCTTAGCTAGATTTGAGTTCTCCACTAGTAGTTATGATGACCTATTTAGGTCACTTTTGGCTGAAGTGTCCGAAGAAAAACCTACCACTGAGTCCACTGTTGATTCTGACTCCACAATGAAAGCATCCCTCAAGGATTAGTTGTTTCAACTTCTTAACTCTGATAGCAGGACTTGGCCAAGACTGGCCAATGATGTTAAGTCATCCTCGCAAAAGCTCCTTACTTACAGAAGCATCTCGGCTAATCTCAGAGCCACGACTAGTGAGATTCTTCCCAGGCTCCCTTTATTTACCACTTCTTTAACCTCTGTTTTTCAACTATTGGACTCCATTGCTTCAAAGGAGAAGGCTAAATCAGCTTTGCACAAGAAAATCCTATCCTCTACTCAAATCTATGCCGATAAAAGAAAGGAAGATGAAGCTCTGGCTCAAGAAGAAAAAACCTTGCCAGAAGCCTTAGATATTGTGAATGCGAAACAATATGTGGTTAGTTGTCATCTTAGCTAAGTGGCCAATGAGGCTGAGCAATACGGGGAGAAACATCGATCCCTCAAGAACGAGCTTTAAACTGTTGAAATTGAAAAAGGAATTTCCCTAGCCACAATATCAAGTGCACAAGCTATTTCGAACAACCTGAAGTCTCGTGTTTCGGAAATGTAGGCCTTTTCATAACCCTTATGTCTTTACTGCTTTTCTTTGATTCCTTTGGACACTTTATTTGCTGTTTTTTGCTGTAAACTTTGAATCTATTTTTTGTAAGACCATAGCTGTTTTGGATGCCATTTTCAAATTTGTAACAACAAATAATTTTGTGGAAGTCAAATCATCTTTGAGAAGGCATTGATAAGCTATACTTTGGATCAAGTTTATTTCTGTACTTTATTCATCCCAATTATGCCAAACAAATGGTAAAACAATCTTAAACAAAATTAAAGAAGATAAAGGGTAAAGGGAAAAGTACTACTAAATAGCTACTGATGTCTAAGTTTCTCTTCTTTGTTCAAAAAAGCTTGACCAATAATGCTTTAAATACTTCCCATTAATCGGCCTTGGGTGCTCCTTGCCATTAAGATCTTTCAACTTATATGCACCTCCTTGTAATACTTTGTCAACTTCCAAGGGACCCTCTCAATTGGGAGTCTAGTTTCCTATCGTTCTATTAATCTTTCGCAATGGTAAAGCTACCTTCCGAACTAAATCTTCTTCAACAAAGTCCTTGGGCTTTGCTCTTTTGTTGTAAGCCCTCATGACTTTCTTCTTGTGAGAAACTAAATGATCTAAGGCTTCTAACCTAGAGTCTTCCACATCTTCTAACTCAACCAGCATTACCTCATTGTAATCGGCAGGAATCAACTTATATTGCATAACTACCTTTGCCGATTTTATATTCATCTCCATTGGTTACACAACATCATGACCAAATGTTAATCGATAAGGACTTATGCATGTGCTTGTTCTTTTTGAATTTCGATAAGCCCACAAAGTTTCTTGCAAAGTGTCATGCCATCCCCTTGGCTTTTCATCGATCATTTTTCAATAATCTCAATCAAAACCTTATTGGATGCCTATGCTTGTCCATTTCCTTGGGCATAATATGGAATAAAAGCTAGCATTTTCACTCATGGGCTCTCCACATAATTCAGCACCACATCTCCCCTAAAAGCATATCCATTATCGGTAGTGATCGTTTCTGGCAAACCATACCTAGTAAAGATATATTTTTCCAAAAAATTAACCATTATTACTTGGGAGATAGACTTGTATGGGACATCCTCGACCCATTTTGTGAAGTAATCAGTTGCTATAAGGATCCAATATGCCCTTTTGATGAGGGAGGATTGATTTTGCCAATTATATCCATTGCCCATCTTCTAAAAGGCCAAGACTTAATTATTAGCTGTATTTCAATGGCCGGTGTCCATTGAACCGGCCCATGTTTTTGACAAGCTACACATCCTCTAGCATACTCTATACAATCCCTTTTTATCTTTGGCCAATGGTAACCATACCTCCTAATTAGCCATCTCATCTTAATCCATGCTTGATGAGCCCCATAAATTCCTTCATGTACCTCGGCCATGATCTTGAGAGCCTCAGCCTTGCTGATGCACAATAACAATAGCTCGTCTTCCATACTTCTTTTGTATAACTTTTTGTCAATCAGCACATACTGCACAACAAGCCTTCTGATTTTTCTATCGGTTCTAACATTTAGATTTTTCAAGTATCTTGCAATGGGAGTTCTCCAATCATCATCATCTTCTAATCCTTCTAACTCAATGGCAAACATTTCTGCCATATCATTGTTTCTTTCTTTAAAAGATGGTAAACTCTTCCTGGTGACTTTAACTATCATTTAATTTAAACCATCTGGAACTCTAATGCATGAAGCCAACTAAGCTAAATCATTGACCTCTTTATTCATAGCTCTTGGCCAATATTCTAGCTTTACTGATATAAAATGTTGAATCAACTGAGTAACCATTGAATGAAAAGGCCGCAATTGCCAGCTTAGACATTGAAAGTCTTCTGAAATTTGGTTAAGGACTAGAGTTGAATCTCCCATTATGTGGACATCTCTAACTAATATTTCTAATAATATTTCCAAGCCAATGATCAAAAATTCATATTCGGCTTGATTATTTGAACACTTAAAATCAAGGAAGAAAAAGAAAACTGTTTTTACCCCATTTGGCAAAATTATGACAATTCCAGCTCCAACCCCATTAGCAGTACTAGAACCACCAAACTTTAAAATCCAGGATTCCATGAACAAAGCATCCATTTCCAATTTGTTTGGGACAAATGGATCAACATCGGTAGAAGCATAAACGACCAGAAAATTGGCCAATGCTCTTCCTTTTACCGATTTTTGTGGCAGGTAAACAAGATTGAACTCCATCAAAGCAAGAGCCCACTTGCCTATCCTTCCAGTGATCAGCGGACTAGGCAACATATATTTAATTAAATCAGTTTAACACACAATGTACACATCAACGGGCATCATGTAGACCTTTAATTTCATTGCCGAAAAATACAAAGTCAAACACAACTTTTTAATAGGTGTATATCGGCACTCTACAGAAGTAAGTGTTCTACTAAGATAATAAATTGCTTGTTCTTTGCCAGTCTCATTATCTTGAGCCTGTTACTACCAATTGATCTATCAGCAACTAATAAATATAACTTCATCGACAGCTTCTTCCTTGGAGGCATAATGACTGGTGGATTTGATAGATACTCCTTGATTTGATCAAATGCCCTTTGATGTGCTTCTTCCCACTTGAACTCATCTCTGGTTTCAGCTTCAGTAATGGCGAGAAAGGCTATGTCTTTCCGGTGCAATTGGTGATGAAACGCCTAAGGAAATTAACTTGTCTGAGGGACCTTTGCAATTCCTTTTTTGACTTTGGCTGCAACCTTTATTGCATTGGCTTTATTTCTGTTGATCTTAATACCACGCTGATGTACCAAAAAACCTAAAAAAGTTGTCTGCTGATACTTCGAATGCACACTTTATTTGATTCATTTTCAACTTGTGTGTTTTCATTCTTTCGAAAACGGCTTCAAGATGTTGCAAGTGCTGTTTCTCGGTCGAAGATTTAATGACCACATCATCAATATAAACCTCCATAAATTGGCTTAATATGTTATGAAAAATAGCATTCATAGCCCGCTGATAAGTTGCCCCCGTGTTCTTCAATCCAAACGGCATGACCACCCACTCAAAAGTGCCTATTGATCCGAGGCAACGGAATGCCGTTTTAGCTATATCTTCTTCAGTAATATAAATTTGATTATAGCCTGAGTGTCCATCCATAAAAGTCATGATTTTATGCTTAGCGGCTGCATCAATCAATTGATCGGCCGCTGGCATAGAATACTCATCTTTAGGGGTTGCTGAGTTTAGATTTCCGAAGTCAACACATACCCTTAATTTTCCGTTCTTCTTGATGACCGACACAATATTTGATATCCACTCCACATATCTTGCCGTTCAGATGAATCCAGCCCCAAGTAGCCTTTCAATCTCGTCTTTAACCTTCAACACTACTTCTTTCGACATCCTCCTTGGGGGATGTTTGTAAGGTTAAAAACCTTCTTTGATTGACAGCCGATGTTCAACCAACTCTCTCTAAAAACTCGGCATTTCTTCGTAACTCTAAGCGAAACAATCTTTATATTGCCTGAGTAAATCAAGAAGATGTTGTTGAAGCTCAGATTCAAGTAATGCACTTATATAAGTAGGTCGTGGTTCCTCTTTTGTACCTAAATTTACTTCTAACAACGGATCTTCAACCTCAGCCTTCACATCTTCAAGTTTAGAAGGAGCAGCTTCTAAATCGGCTAACTGAATTGCATCCAGCTGATCTTGATGTTCTTCTTCCACTTTGGCTATCCTAGATGAATAAATCTCGTCCAAATGTTCTGCTCTAGCAAGCCTTTTCTCGTCCAGATATGCCTTGAGGCGAATATAAGTAGCCCTAAATTCCTGCTCATATTCCTTTTTTTTCTCTTCATCCAGCTGTATCATTAGTAGTTGATTTAGCAACAAAGGCCCGAGGCAACAACAACTTTGGCCAACTCCCATCTTCAATCCATTTTGACACTTCTGAATTTGCAAATTTGTGCTTTATGGTGGCCATCTTTGGCCTACCTTCCTTATCTACCCCTTCAAATCTGATTGGTACACATCTATCATCATAGAGCACAACTTCTCAAGAGTAAACCCTTGCTACGAAAGGCTTGTTGTCTGCTTCCACAATCTTTACTTCATTTCCATCCCAAAATATGAACATCTAATGTAGAGAGGATGGGATGCACATATTCGGGTGTGTCCAATCCTAGCCTAACAACATGTTGTACGTAGTAGTATAATAAACAATGAAGAAGGCCAAAATTGAAGCTCGTCTTCCAATCGATATCTCTAAAGGTAACACTCTTTTTATATTGGTGACGTTTCAACTAAAACCACTAATGGCTACATCAGTTAGCACCACATCATTCATAGTTTTTCCAAGAGTTGATAACGTAGAAGAAGGTATTACTTTCAAAATTGAGCCATTGTCGACAAGAACTCAATCTATTGGTTGTCTTTCGATCCATACCTTCATATACAATGGCCTGAGCTGCTGAGTCATGGCCAATGGAGGTTTTTCGAACACAATCTTTTTTGCTGATTCTATCTTGACAAGTTCACCTCCCTGCTGATCTGAATGAACTGCCTCTGCAACTGCTAACTCTTCTTTCTTCTCTGTTTCTTTATTTGAAGCTTGAAAAGTGGTTGGTAGAAGAAAATCCATATTGCAACTTATATCTTGGAATACAATATCAAAGTTGAGTCTTCGTTTTACAGAATGCTTGGGATCCTGATCTGAAAATTCATCATTGTCATCATCTCTTTTTAGAATTCTAATAACTTTAGTCGAGCATTTGGAATTGGCAGAGTTGCCTGTATCCTCAACAACCATCAGTTCCTCCTTTTCTGGTAAAGCCAAATAAGAACGCTCCAACATTTTCCTCTTATGCTCGGTCCTCTATCTTTGCATTCTCCTTTTCTGACTCCGAGAGGGCCGATCTAGGCTATATTCTTTCCTTGACGGGAATTTTTTATGTTGAACTCGGGTCCATCTATTAGGCAGTACCAATGAAGGGCGTACCATCCTTACTCTATGAGAATCAATATATTTTCAAACCTAATCTTCTGACCGCATCATAGGCATTCTCACCGGCAAATGGTATCGATCTTGCCCCCTAGGCTCAATGCTTGCCCCCAGCCGAGGACCAATAATTACTTCTTGACTCCTTGCTGAATTGTAGTTGAGCCGATCATGTACACTTCTTTTCCTGATCTCGGTAGGGCTGCTGATCTAAACTGGGGCCTTACCTTTGCTTCTTCAATTCTTCCATTGTTTTTGATGATCGGATGGGCTCACCCTTTTCGTGCTTCTTCTCTGGCCGATCCGCCAAAGTGATTGTATTTGTTGGAGTAATCTTTAGGAAATGATCTTCATCTATCCCCATTGTCTCTTTTTTTTTTTTTGGAAATTACAATGTGCCATCATCAATGGCCTTTTGTAAAGTATTTCTGAAAATAGTGTAATTATTAGTATTATAAGCCCAAAAGTTATGAAACTTGCAAAATTCTTTCCCTTTCAACTCATTGGACGCAGGGATCCTATGTCCTTTAGGAAAAAGTATTTGTTTATCAGCAAGTAAATAATCAAATATCTATTCAGTTTTAGTAAGATTAAAAGAGAAGGTCTTCCTTGTATCAGCAAACCCTTTCTTTATTGCTGATCATGCTGATTGGCTACCTTTGATGACTGGTTTCGCCTTGCTGAGGGCATCACAAACATATGGCTTCTTGATGCACATCTCAACCAAATTTGCCTCCAAATCTTCTTTAACTTCAGCTTGAAAGGTCTCATAATTAGGGTCTTGATAATAAACCCCCTTTGAATACGTTTTCTATTCTTTCAACAATGCTTCATATCTTGAAGCCTTATCGGCAAGATCAAATAAATCATGAAATTCAATACCTTTAAAGTGCTTTCTAATCTCGAACTCCAAACCATTCAAAGCAAGCCGTACATATTCGGCTTATGGCAGATTCACTCGGCACCTCATATTTGCTCACCTGAATCGAGAGATAAACGTCTCGAAGGTTTCACTCGGCAATTGGCTCAACCGAGAAATATCAGCCAACGTTGCTTCAGTTTCTATTATTTAGAATTGAGCATGAAATTTCTTCTCCATTTGACGCCAAGTAAAAATTGAATTAGCCGACAAATGGATGTACCATGAAAATGTCGGCCCTGTCAACGAATTTGGAAATAGCCTCATTTTTAGGAACTGATTGCTACTAGTTTTGCCACACTGGACCGTGAAATGGCCGATATACTTAATCGTTGATTGATTTCCTTCTCCCCAAAATGTAGCAAAATTGGGCACCTTGTACCCCCTTGGATATTCATTCAGATCCAATTGTTCTGGTTATGGCTTTCTATAAAGTGGTCGGCCATTGCGCCTGAGTCCTTGGCCGAGCTCTTGCCGTATCAAATCTAAAACTTGCCCCCTATCAAGAAAACCATGAGGCATATTTAGCACTGCTAGTGGCATAATTGGTTACTGAATAGGCGGCTGCTGATTGTTTCTCCACCTATTCTGGTTGTTTCCATCATTCCCTAACTCTTGAACTGGCAAAGCTGGGATTCTTTGCTGATTCTACCTCATTTGTTGTTGAGGCTGATTCACTAATGGGATTGGATTATCAGTGCCTGCTGGAACTAGGAGTAAACCAGTGACTCCAGCATTTGTCGATCCGGTAGCCATTTGTTGCTGATTTGATTGGTTTTGTGGAACTAAACCTTCCACAAACTTTAAACGCCTTCTGATATTCGTCATCACATCCTTATTGGCAACAAGCCATCAAAAAATATACCACGTGGCCAGAAACAACGACTCCAATTCGACTCTCAAGGATGCTTTTGTCAACCCTACGCTAGTTAACAAATTCTGACCAGACCCCTCTGTGGGTTGATCAAACTGCGATTCGTCTTGCTACAATTGAGGATTTTCTTCATCATCCTCGCCATTAGTTACCCTCCGACTCCTTCGAGGCGGCATGCCTAATCTTACTCCCAGCGGGTGGTCCGGCCAGGTGTGCCAAAAATTATTTCTTTCTAAATCAGCTAGGTCAACCGATTATAGTGAATTGTGTGGGCGTGCCAGGAATCTTGACCTAGATTCCAAAGGGTAATAGAAAGCAATGAAAGTTTCCTTTCGGCTTTGATTTCTCAAGCGATTACGTGAAAGGGAGAACAATAAACTTCCACTGTAGGTTATTTTCTATGCCTCAATGAAGAGGACTTTAAACGGTCGGGAAATCAATCAAAGAACATGCATCAGAATCAAACAGAGTTTGATTTGGAATGAACTTCAAGCTCAATTAAAGAAAGGATCGACTGAGTATGGGGTGAGAAAATCAAGGAAGGAAAAGATATAGAGTGAAGTTTGGGATGAGGGTGAAATAGACTGAATATGTGATGAGAAAAGAAAGAAAGGAGTAGATATGGAACGAAGTAAGACAGGGGAAAGTGATAAATAAGATTTGCACTATGAGAATAGTGATTTGTTTGATTGGTGCTGGACCTCTTGCTAATCAGCACAAAGGTCATTATTTATAATATTACACAATAACAAACTCCCTAAGAGTTTGTATAACAACCTATCTGGATTTAGATTTGAATACAATTGAAATTTAAATTTAAACTAAGATAAGCTCTTTCTATTATTGCAACCACTTTATCCTTATTTTGACTTTATCTCTTGACCAAGCCAATCTCTTTAACAGTTGCCCCTATACCAAAACTCCTTGCTCGACACAAACTTGCCTTTTACCCCATTCGTCTTATGGGTTTCCCCTTGCATTGTTAACTCTTGGCCTAGTTCCACCAGTTTTCCTTTCTTTTGTCTCGACCCAAACATAAGCTTGAAACTTGCTTTTTAATTCATCAACTCAAAACCATTTCGTTCTTTCTCTATACTACGTCACCTGTCAAATTGGGGTGTCAACAAAAATAAACAAATTAATAAATAAAAATAGCATAAAATATGATAGTTCAGAAGAAAGGTTTAAACTTTCGGCCTAAAGTGCACAGTTCGAAGAGCCACTAGACAGAACCCTGCACTCCAAAGTCTAATATATACATGCATTTATACATGGGCTATTATCAGGAAACCCCCTTTGGTTTAAAAGAAGATCAACTTGCCCTATTCCTATACAGAAAATCCCCCTGACGTTAACTGTAAAAAACATTCTTATATTGGCATGTCTAGTCAATAACCATGTTGGGTAGATTAAGTATTTTGGTTAAACTTTGAGGGCATAAAATCGTAGGATAATTAATTATTAAAATTCAGGAACCACCGATTCCACCGATCGATCGGCAACGCTGACATTGGAATTTGTATGAAACTATACTAGCAGAATTCTGGCTCCTTATACAAGCATATTAAGGGATAGACTGGTCCATTCATAGCTATTACTTGGTCCTCACATCATGTCTTTTTGGAGTGCAAACAAAGAAATATCATTCCATAATTGAATATTTTTATTCCATAATTGAAGACTTCTCTCTCTATAAATATTAGGAGATATTGAGAAGAGAAGACAAGCTTTGAGAGCTCTGCAATTCTTCTACAGAAAATATCTATCTGCAGACAAAGAGAGAGACAGAGAAAAACATTGATTGATCATTCATTTTCTAGTTCTCTCTAGTTTTTGGGGTTATCCAATTGTGCTACAACAATTGTGATTTTTATGCACAATTGGATGACCTAGATATTCAAAAAAACCTACACAACATCCATTGCACTGTGTGTGCTTTGATATGTGAGAAGCAGAACCGTCAGAGTACTGAGATCGGAGCAGGAGACTTTGTGGTAGCGCGAGTGAATCAACAACTTTCAGACATCGAGTGTAGAATGGCAAATCATGAGCTATTGTATGTCCCATCTACATAGAGTTTATATAACTTTTGATTCATAGTACTACATCGATACCAGAGGGTATGCATGGTTTTTACTTGGAGTTTTTTCCAAGGTTTTCCACGTAAAAAATCATTATGTTTTTATACTACTTTAAATTCTATTATTATATTATTATTGGTTGATTAATATTAATTGTGAAGAGGATTAATTTGTGTTAAGAAATAAACAATAATAACCCTATCATCAATCTACATACATATTACTGTCCCTATAATTCATGTTTTAGGGTTTCGCGATCGATCGGTGGCGATTGCAAACACTTACGAACCTAAGTAGCAATTGATCAGACCACTAGTGATCGATCGGAAGAATATGCGTTGAATCAGTGGCACAAGTGATCAATCGGTAGGACTGTGATCGATCGATGATGTAAATGAGAAATAAACACGAACCCTAATTGACACATTAGAGATCGATCGGTGGTAATACACGATCGATTAATGAGTTAACTGTGTGTTTTATAATATCTTGCAATATTAAATTGACTCCACACTTTTGGGTAACTATCATATCCTACGTATCATAATATTGATTCTAGGACATAAATTGTGTGTTTTTTCCTAGAAAAATCTTCATTAATATTTCATTATTTTTATTAAAGATATATTTTTAATTAAAAATTATTTTATCTCTGATAAATATCATTAGTATAATTTTTTTTTAATGACCCATTTATTCTTATTAAAATTAAATATTCCACAAATAATTTCAATTGGTCATTAAATTTATAAAAAGCCTATCCACCCCCCCTAGGCTTAGTTCACCGTCTTCTAGGTAATTTCAATTGGTATCAAAACAAAGGTTGCCCTAATTTAGGTTAACGACCTAGGGATAGATCTTGAACTTAGAAGATTGACTTACCTTATGAAGGAGGTTCAGTTACTAGGTCCCCATTATTTGATGGCTCTAATTATACGTATTGGAAAGCTAGGTTGAGAACATTCTTGAAATCTCTAGATGAAAAAGTCTAGCTTGCTATAGAGATAGGGTACTCACATCCCACTGTGATAGACGAGACTACTAATAAATCTAAATTAAAGCTGCGTAACGAATGGACTCTTATTGAGACAAACAGTGTTGCTTAGAACTTTAAAGCCTTAAATGCTTTAAATAATGCTATTACCTCAAGTGAATTTAAGAGAATTGCCATGTGCGTAAATGCCAAAGAAGCTTGGGATATTCTTCAAGTAACTCATGAAGGGACTTCAAAAGTTAAAGAATCGAAACTCCAAATGTTAAATTCTAAATTTGAACAGCTTACGATGGAAGAGGATGAAGTTTATGCTGACTTTGAGGTTAGACTAACGGGCTATCATAATCTAGGATAACTCATTTTTGAAACTACTATAGTAAAAAAGATTCTTAGGTCTCTCCCTGAATGTTTTAGGTCTAAAGTTACAGTCATCTCAGAAGTTATGAGTCTTAACGAAATTAAAGTTGAAGAATTGACTGGAAACCTAAAATCTTATGAGATGGAGATGTTCAAAAGTCCCCTTAAAAGGTTTAGTGGCACTAAAGAAAAGAGCATAGCTTTTAAAACCACTAGAGAAGATCTGATTGTGTCTGATGGAAAAAGTTATTTAAATATGAATCATATTGTCATGTTTACTAAAAGGCTAAACAAAATTGTTAAGACTAATAATGGTAAAAAGAGTGGAAAAAGATAAAATTTTGGGGATAAATTAAATGATTTTAGAAATAAAAATAAATCCCAATATAGGAATGATCAGTTTGACCTTAAGAAGAAGAAACATCAATGTTTTTAGTGTAAAGGGTATGGTCACTTAGTAGCGGAGTGTGCTAATACGTTAAAAATGACAAAAGGCTTAGTTGTCACATGGGACGATGAATCTGACAATGGATCAACTAGTGATATGACAGACTCGGAAGTAGGTGATGAGTCTGAGAATTATATCGTGTTAGCTGCACAAAGCAAGGAGGTTAAAGAAGTTGTTTCTAGATGGTTGATGCCTGGAGATGAAGATTCTAAGGGTGATGTAGATTGTGATGACATACCTCAATCATCTTATGATGAGTTACTTGATAAACTTATTTAACTTAACTATCATCACAATCAATTATTGACTAAATATTTAAAGATGGACAAAGAATTACACTCTTTAAGAGACGAATTAGTCAATAGTTCCCAAACCCTAAATCTCTTACAGACCCAAAAAAATCAATTATCTAAAAACTTAATTGAGTCTGAACAATAAAGGAATCATGCTTTGAAGAGTGTAGATAATCTTAATAAGGAATTAGCCACTCTAAGATCTGATATAAATGAGAAATCTACGAGAATTAAGGTTTTGGAAAAGGAACTGAAGGATGCTAACTCAACTATTTATAAATGGTCTAGTAGAACCCTTAAGCTTGATCATATGTTGAGTATAGGTAAATCTATGGGAAATACTAAAGGATTGGGATTCGTAGGAACAACGGGTAATTCAAATATTATACCCCAAACTACATTTGTTAGGGTTTCCCAAGTAACATCTAGTTCTTCTCAAGGTAGTTCCGATAAGATTCCTAATGTTCAACCTTATGTTAGAAAGCCGGTTGAGAGTAAACCTCCCTTTACCTCCAAGTATTATAATAATTCTAATAATGGTTTTCAAAGGTTTGTTCCTATATGTCATCACTGTGGAGTGAAAGGTCATATTCGACCCGTGTGCTTCAAATTAAGAGAAAAAATTTAAAATCAATGACGAATCAAAGAACTTAAAGAAGACCCAATATTGAAGATTAAATTAGGGTCTTGAGTGAAGAGGTAAAGAATTTTTCAGAGCTGACTATTAGAGCTCCAAAAATTAAACAAACATGGTTAGGAAAGGTGAAATCCATTGCTTGGTTTTCACATTGCTTTAGAGCACGTGATTCTAGTGCCTGGTGTTTGGATAGTGGATGTTTTAGGCACATAACTGGAGATAAGTCATGTTTGGTTTGTTCGAGGAAAGTAATGGTGGGATAGTTACTTTTGGAGATGGAAAACAGGCTAAAGTTCAAGGAAAAGGAACTATTGTGGTTTCTGGTATGCCTAGGTTGGAAGATGTGCTTTATGCTTAAAAACGAATTTGCTTAGTATTAGC
Source organism: Cornus suecica (assembly GCA_963922005.1). Lineage (NCBI taxonomy): Eukaryota > Viridiplantae > Streptophyta > Magnoliopsida > Cornales > Cornaceae > Cornus > Cornus suecica. Next base: position 29,784,897 of record OY998241.1, read on the forward strand.
CAAATTTGTGATAATAGTCATAATGTCAATTTCTCTCCCGATAAATGGTCAATTGTTGATTATTTTGGAAATTGTGTTATGGAAGGTATGCGGTCATCTGACAACTGTTATTGCATTGTGCCTAATTCTAAACTAGCTTGTAATAAAGTTAAGCTTGATGAAATAGAAATTTGGCACCAAAGAATGGGACACGTTAACTTTCGTGATTTAACTAAGATTACTAAAAGTGAAATTATTAAAGGTGTTCCTAAGCTTGGGTATGGCAAAGGTCTTGTGTGTGGTCCATGTCAAAAAGGAAAGTAGACTAGATGTCAACACATGAAGACTAATAACATACGTACTTCTAAACCCTTAGAATTATTGCATATTGACTTAATAGGACCTACTAGGACATTAAGTAAAGGAGGTAAGAAGTATATTTTGTTATTGTTGATGACTACTCTAGATATACATGGGTAGGATTTCTGAGTGAAAAGTCTGAAGCTGCTGAAAATTTTAAGAATATTTATTTAAAAAATCAAACTGAGAAAAATTATCTTATTACTAGAGTAAGAAGTGATCATGGAAAGGAGTTTGAAAATTCAGGGATTGATAATTTTTTTGTAATGAAAAATGAATAAAGCATGAATTTTCTGCACCACATACTCCCCAACAAAATGGGGTTGTTGAAAGGAAAAAAAAGGTTCTTCAGGAAATGGTCAATGTTATGCTACATGGAAGGATTGTTCCAAGGAACTTTTGGGCCGAGGCAATGAATACAACTTGTTACACTTCAAATATAGTTTATCTTAGGCCTGGTACTTTAAAAACACCATATGAATTGTGGAATGGCAAGAAACCTAATATAAAATATTTCCGGGTTTTTGGTTCAAAATGTTATATTCTCAAAGATAGAGAGTCATTAGGGAAATTTGACTCTAAGAGTGACGAGGGAATATTTTTAGTTTATTCGTTGACCAGTAGTGCATATATGGTTTTCAACCTTAGAACCCAGACAATGTTGGAATCTGCCAATGTGGTTGTTGATGACTCATGTGTTGATAAGTCTCAGTCTCCTATAGTGGAAAAAGATCTTGAGCCAGTTTTTAAGTTAGAACCGGATTCTGCGGATGTTGCTGTAGAGGAAAAATTGGAGCATGGTAATATTCCTAGTCCTATAAGATCTAATGAACCTTCTAATGATTTTCAACCTACTCTTGCTAAAGAACCATCTACTAGAGTAAAGTTGAATCATTCTTTAGATAATGTTATTGGATCAGTTGATCAAATGATGGTGACCTGTAGGAGGGCAAGGAATGAAGTATCTTATGCTTGTTACACTTCTTCATTATAACCTAAAGATGTTAAAGAAGTTTTTCAAAATAGTGAATGGATAAATGTTATGCAATAAGAACTTCAACATTTTATTAAAAATGATATGTGGTATCTTGTGTGTAAACCTAAGGACATGAATGTTATCGATACCAAAGGGATATACAAGAACAAAAAGGATGAGAATGGTACTGTTATAAGAAATAAGGCTAGGATTGTTGCTCAAGGTTATACATAGATGGAAGGTATAGACTTTGATGAGACATTTGCTCATATTGCTAGACTTGAATCTATTCGAATTTTATTTACTATTGCATGCCATCTTGGATTTAAGTTGTACCAAATGGATGTTAAAAGTGCTTTCTTGAATGGTATTCTTCATGAGGAAGTGTATGTGGAGCAACCTAAAGGATTTGAAGATCCTTATTGTCTTGGTCATGTTTATAAGCTTAAGAAGGCTCTGTATGGGTTAAAACAAGCTCCTAGAGCTTGGCATGAGATATTGACCGATTACCTGTTAGGAATAAGTTTTACCTGAGGGGGAGTGGACAAAACATTGTTTATACAGAAAATTGAAAATAATATAGTTATTGCTCAAATCTATGTTGATGAATAGTGTTTGGTTCCACCTCTGACCAACTTACTCATTATTTCGGAGAACAAATGACGCATGAGTTCGAGATGAGCATGATTGGAGAATTGAACTTCTTTCTAGGACTACAAATTAGGAAATTAACTGATGGAATTTTTATTTCTCAAATTAGATATGCCTTGGAATTAGTAAAAAAGTTTGGTTTGGAAAATGATAAGAATGCTCGCACTCCAATGAGTACAAGTTTCAAACTTAGCATAAACACTAATGGAAAAGATGTTGATCCTACACTTTATAGAAGTATGATTGAGAGTTTGTTGTACTTACCTGTCAGTCGACCTGACATAGCTTTTAGTGTTGGTGTTTGTGCACGTTATTAGGCTAGTCCTAAAGAGTCTCACCTTATTACTGTTAAACGTATTATTAAATATGTAAAAGGGACTGTTAATTATGGACTGTGGTACCCATTAGGATCTAATGTTGATATTGCTTCTTATTCTAATGCTGATTGTGCTAGTAATGTAGATGATAGGAAAAGTACTAGTGGATGGTGTTTTTACGTTGGTAATTGTTTAGTTCCTTGGCATAACAAGAAGCAAAATTGTGTATCACTTTCCACTGTTGAGGCTGAGTATATAGTTATTGGTAGTTGTTGTACTTAGATTTTGTGGATGCGCCAAATGTTACAGGATTATGGTTTTTCACAAAGCACAATGACAGTTGTTTTGTGATAATACTAGTGCAATAAATATTTCTAAAAATCCGGTTTAACACTCTACGACAAAGCATATAGATATTCAACATCATTTCATCTGATATATTGTTGAAGTTGGTATAATGTCTCTAGAGTTTATATCCACAGATTCTCAGTTGGCAGATATCTTTACAAAACCATTAGATTTTCAAAAAACATATAAGTCTTAGAAATCTATTGGCATGCTTTATTTAGAATAGATATCTTCATGTGTATCATTCTAGGAATACATTACATTATTTTTCTCCTAGAATTGATACATTATCATGCATTTTTTATTTTGTTTATTATTATGCATGCATCATGTTTTGATACTATTAGGATTATTCATGCATGCATCATTATGACAAAAATAATAAAAATTATAAAATACAAATGTTTAGTCTGTTGAGCATGTCAAAGATTCAAAGGGTTGTCGTTTTTCACTTTATTCTCATGTTTACTTATCTATTTATGCATATGGGAATTGGATATGTTAGCCAGACTTGAGGATTTGAGAAGTTTACTTGACAAGTTTATATAATATTTTATTTTAAGAATAAATACATATATATATATGTATTTCTAATCTTGGGTGCTTGTTTGACTTTGGTTTGAGGTGATTGTATTGCCTACTGAGGCTGTTAAGTGTTTCTCACCTAACCTAAAGTGATCTGTAAGTTCATAAGTAACTAGAGTGATCCATGCTTTTGAATACCTATTGCATGCTCATGAATGTTGGGGTAATGTTGAAAGAAGAAAGATAATGAAATAATGAAGTATATAAATGTCTCTTTAAAACCCCTTAGAGTAATGGTCTGTTTGCTAAGTAACCGGGTCTCAGTACCTCAGCAAGTATTGAGTATTCATGTAAAAAGGCGAACGTGATTATCTCAATTTTTCAATCCGAGTAACCGGGCCTCTTGCCTTAGTAAGCATTGAGTGTTCGCGTAAAAAGGGGTGAAAAATAAATAAAAAATAAACAGGGGTACAAAAGAAAAAATTATGAGACAAAAAGAAAGAAAGAAATGTATTTCCCTGAAAATGCAATAAGGTCCGAGTAGAAGATTTGATTTCTAGCTTGAGTTTTTGGACTGAATTATCATCAGGGTTGGTGAAGAGATTATCATAATTAGTGTGTATTGCTCTCACCTTACCTCTGTGCTTGCACCTAAATATTTTCATATATTCAAATGCTAAATAAAGCATGACTTGTGAAATCTTGTGTCTATAAGGTATTTGTCCTATTTTCCTTCACTACCGTGTGTATAAAGGATAAGTGAATATTGAGAATGTGGTTATGTTGGTGATTAACTCATTGTCTCTACAGCCCGGCTCACAAGTTTCTTAAACAAAAATTTTATTTTCTTCATGATATTATGCATTCTCGCATTAGTATTAGGGTCATATATTGTAGAGATAGTTGTCACTTGAGAATCTGGGTTTGAACTTTCAGAGTTCTATGTCTATCTGGTTTGTTACCTAGATTTCCTAGTCCCCTCTTCTCATTTTTCCCTTTATTTACAGATTGAGTAATTATCCATCTCTCTTTCTCATTGGTTGCAATTTTAGTTTATACTGATCTTACTTTGCTTGACATTTCGGTGTAAAAAAAGGGGAGAGAATATGTATTAAGGGGGAGAGATTATATATTAAGGGGGAACGATTATGTGTCAAGTGGGAGAGATTAATTATTCAGGGGGAATATGTTTTCAAGAAGAAAGGATTAAGTAATATTTTGAATATGCTTGTTTATCATTATGCCTATTGATATTGATATTATTCTTATGATCATTGTATTTTTTTATTCCTGTTAATTGTATTCCTCACTTGCATTTCATGGTATGTTTGCTTAGTGTTGTGGTTATAGGAATCGAGAAATTGTCATGAGATCAAGATACTATTCTGGGTCTATGTTTGTTGGTGTATGTTTAAAGGGCTAGATTTAATTTTGTATCTGGTGGGGATATCTTTGTAAAACATGGTTTTTACTTAGAAATGCCAAGGAGGAAATTATAAGAACATTTTTATATTAACATGTTTAGTCAATAACCATGTTGGGTAGATTAGGTATTTTGGTTAAACTTTGAGGGCATAATATCGTAGGATGATTAATTATTAAAATTCAGGAACCACTGATCGATTGGTGGAATCCTCGATCGATCAGCAGTGTTGACATTGGAATTCATGCAAAACTGTACTGGTTGAATTTCGGCTCCTTGTACATGCATATTGAGGGATAGACTAGTCCATTCACAGCTATTACTTGGTCCTCACATCAAGTCTTTTTGGAGTGCAAACAAAGAAATATCATTCCATAATTGAATATTTCTATTCCATAATTGAAGACTTCTCTCTCTATAAATATGAGGAGATATTGGGAAGAGAAAACAAGCTTTGAGAGCTCTGCAATTCTTCTACAGAAAATATCTATCTGCAGACAAAGTGAGAGACAGAAAAATATTGATTAATCATTCATCCTCTACTTCTCTCTAGTTTTTGGGGTTATCCAATTGTGTTACAACAGTTGTGATTTTTATGCACAATTGGATGACCTAGATATTGAAAAATCTACACACCATCTGTTGCACTGTGTGTGCTTTGATCCATGAGAAGCGGAGCCGTCAGAGTACGGAGATCGAAGCAGGAGGCTTCGTGGTAGTGTGAGTGAATCAACAACTTTCAGACATCGAGTGTAGAATGGTAAATCTTGAGCTATTGTAAGTCCCGTTTACATAGAGTTTGTATAACTTTTGATTCTTAATGTATCAATACCAGAGGGTATATGTGGTTTTTACTTGGAGTTTTTTCCAAGGTTTTCCACGTAAAAAATCTGTGTTATTTTATTGCTTTAAATTCTATTATTTTATTATTATTGGTTGATTAATATTAATTGTGAAGAGGATTAATTTGTGTGAAGAAATAAAGAATAATTACCCTATCATCAATCTCCAGACGTATTACTTTCCCCATAATTCACGTTTTAGGATTTCGTGATCGATTGGTGGGTACACAATCGATCGGTGGTGATTGTGAATACTCACAAACCTAGGTAGCAAGTGATCGGACCACTAGTGATCGATCAGAACAATACACGATCAATGGTGGCACAAGTGATCGATCAGTGGTACTGCGATCGATCGATGGAATAAAGAGAACTAAACATGAACCCTAATTGGCACATTAGAATCGATCGGTGAGTTAACTATGCATTTTATTATATCTTACAATAATAAATTGACTTTCCACTTTTGGGTAACTATCATATCCTACGTATCATAATGTTGATTATAGGAGATAAATGGTGTGTTTTTTCCTAGAAATATCTTTTTAATTTTTATTAAAAGAAAAAAATCTTTAGTAAAAATTAAAATTTTAATTATTAATTAATTATTTTTATTAAAGATATATTTTTAATTAAAAATTATTTTATCTCTAATAAATATTATTAGTATAGGAAAAGTTTTTTAATGACCTATTTATTCTTATTAAAATTAAATATTTCACAAATAATTTTAATTGGTCATTAAATTTATAAAAAGCCTATTCACCCCCCTCTAGGTTTAGTTCACCGTCTTCTAGGTAATTTCATTAACAAATTTTAATTGGTCAATAAAGTTTTTGCAACTACAAATTATGGTAAAATATAAACAAATTATGTCCGAAATATAAAATATATTTTGAACTAGAAATAAGAAATTTTTTTTTTCGTTCTTAACTTTGTTTTTTATTTTTTACTATAAATGAATAAAAAATTGATTTATGCCAAAAACATTTAATGCCAAAATAAAATGTTTTGGAATTACCAATTAGGGTAATATATAAAAAAATTAAGTCCAAAACATAAAAAAAAATTTCAACTATAAATGAGATTTTTTATTTTCGTTTTTAACTTCGTGTTTTATATTTTACTATAAACGAAAAAATTTGATTTATGCCAAATAAAAAATTAATGGATCAATATTTTTAACTGAACTACCAATTAGGGTAAAATAAAAAAAAAATTAGGTCCGAAATATAGACATTTTTTATTATTTCTATAAATTTTCACATATTTTGAATGTAAAGAGAAGAGTTGTCATAAAAGTTTAATATTAAAAAGGGTTAGTTAATTATGTTTGTAGATATTCTTTTAGGAAGACCAATAAGTCCCAAAGATTTACCTAAGTTCTTGTAATATAATTTTATAACATATATGAATTGGTATTTTCTTTATTTACTATCTATAATTTTGTATACAATAATTGTTATGTATGTATGTATATTTAAACATAAGATATATATATATATATATTAAACTTAATAAATAAATTACTTTTATATTATTCTTTATTTAAGCATATTTATGATTAAACTTATGCGTTAATCAGGAATATGAGAATAATCTGTAAATTAGGCGTATGTGATATTTTCTGCTTGTTTGAATATTGATTAAATTAGAGTCGTGAAGAGATGTGGTTCTCCATAGGTGAATGGACTAGTGAAATTTAAACTGGAAAATACGATCTTCACCTATAAGCACATGCACATGATCTCTATAGTTTCATTTATGATCATAGAAGTATTATCTCTATATAAGAAGAAGAAAAAAAAAAAGAAAAAAAAAAAAAAGAAAGAAAGAAAGAAAAAGAATAGAGAATACGTAAACATTCTCCACTTGAGTAACCGGGTATCTCACCACAAAGTAGGAGCATTCACATAAAAAGGGTGGAGGGTGGCGTAGAAAATAAAAGAGAAAGAAAACGGAAAAAATATATGAGTGAAAAAAGCAAAAAGGAGAAGAAAGCCTTCTCCTAAGAAAGGAAAAAAATATATATAGAGAGATATATTGAAACAAATGAGAGTAAATGTGTTATAGAAAAGTTTACTAAAATACAGAAGATTGTTAGCTTTGGAAGTAGAAATTACATGGTCTAAACATTAGTGAAGACCACTTTTAGCACTAATCTGAGATAACATTGTTTATGCATAAGTAGAATTTATTTGCATGCATATATTCTATGGATTTAATCATTACCTGATTGAGAAATGAGAATATTCATGAATATGGTGCAAATAAATAATATAAAGAAGTTGTGGGTAGTCTATTTAACCCTCACAAGACTTCACTCGTCCACTAGGAATTTCCTAGGGGTTTAAAAGGCTTATTACATATGCTAAGTGTAATTGTTTTATCCTCATGAAAGAAAGTACTTAGTTAAAATAAATTTATTTATTTTTTATGTAGTTTTTTTAAAATTTATTTATTGTTAAGGGACTAGCAATATTAAAGTTTGGGGGTTCTATGAGACCAGAATATTATTTATTTTAGGCATTAAGTAACCCGTTGTTAGTCTCTTTATTATATTATTTTGGTAGTTTTACCCAAGTTATGTGTTTAAGCATGTTATATGGGCTTTAACGAAAATATGAGTAAATTCTGGAGTTTTAGCGAAAACCCTTATTCGGGATGAACTTAGAAGAATAAAAGCACTCAATTCAGAGTAACTGTAATGCTCCGCATTTCCTTATTCCTTTCTAGAATTCTTTTCCATGTGTTAACGGTTTATGACGTCACTTATTCACGACGTTTTGTGTAATCTTGGTACGTGTAATGTTTTGCGTTTATGTTTCGTACTTAGCGGGACGACTTCGTGGACTTTCGTTTTCGGCTTCGTGATTTATCGTTCATTGGTGACTGTGTGAGTTCGTTGCACCGTTTTCTTGTTAGAGCTTCGGCAATCGTGTTGCGTTCCCAAACGTGTTACCTTATTTTATTATCGACGTCTGGTGTAGTACTTATGTGATTATATGCTTATTGTGCTTATCATATCTAACGGGTATTTCTTGATAGGTGTAAATATATGAATTTCTTGTTGTATTTTCATTTTGTAAATAATGAAAATAGTTAAAAATGATTTCGAGAACATAATAACCTAGGGGTATATTGGTATTTTCACTAGTGTAGATATAGCGGAAAATCCTAGAAATTTGGCTAAGTGTTGAAATAACACTTGAGTAGCATAGAAGTAAATAGAGAGGAAGACTATGACCAAGTGGGAAAGATAATTTAATGACACTCTTGTAATTGATCATAAGTTGTAGAATTTTTGGTTTTTTCTCACTTTAAGGTGTTGTCACATTCATGGCCATTAGATCTCATTTTCCTCTCATGTTTAATCACAACCCTTGGATGAGTGTTGCTTTTGAGTGGAAAATCTCTACAGCTCTTTTGTCTTACATATGCAAGACTTAACCTCATCCCTTAGATGTCATTCTTATTTTCCCATCTTTAATCTCAATCCTTGAATGTTAAGGCCTTGTTTGGAAAGTGTATAAGTGTTGTGTGTATTGATTTAAGTCTTCCATTTACAACTTAATGTGCACCCTTGGATCCATTTCTGTAACACCCCGTGTTATTTTCCTTTTTCCTGAAATTATTTCCGATTTAATTTCGGTAATGACGTCACTTGTTCATGACGTCTTGGTTATCCTTGGTATTTCGCGTGTAAATTTTTTGCGTTTTACGTTTCGGACTTGGAGGGACTACGTGACGCGAATTCTTGTTACCGACTACGCGGTTTTGTTCCAACTTTTAGCATTAACACTTTGATTGGGTGATGACACGTTTTGTTTGTTCGACGTGTAGGGTTCCGACGATTTGGTTTCGTAACCCGGAGTATTTATTTGGGCATTAAGTATACTAATATGAATTTATTATGTTGTTGGGATTAGGATTACTCGTTTAAGCCCATTTGTTTTATTCTCACATAACTAAGACCTTATATATAATATATATAGTTACGTGGTTGTGGAAAATTGAAGGAAAAGAAAATGCTTACTTAGTGATTGAGGTGGACCCAGTCCAAGGCTTCATGTCTCACGGATGCCTTATCATACACCTATATAAATACTATACAATTGCACTTAAGGAAATGAAATCACCGAAGGCAAGTAACCCATTTTATCATCTTCTCCTTGCACCGAAGAAACCTAGCTTATTCTCCTTCATAAGATTCACCCTCTGCGCATCCACTTTTGCTTCTCCTTCTCCTTCTTCACATCGATGAGAAAGGGAAATGGAGAAAGGGAGAGAAGCTGCAGAAAGGGGAGAGTCGCGTTTGAGTAAGGGAGGACGCGACTTGGAGAAGGGGAGATCGTTGAAGGACCTGCAATGGGTGGGGGAGGTTGGCGCTGGTCGCCGGAGCTTCTGGTGGCGAGCTGGTGGTCGCTCACAGGTGGGAGTGGCTGCAACAACCGCGTGACGACGAGCAGAGCCATTTTCGGCCAATTCTTTGAACGATGATTTGGTCGACTTCCCGTTGTCGGTTTGGGCCAATTTTTGGTGAGTAGCTTCGTATCTACGTAGAATTCGTCATACTTTAATTTTGTATTTTTATGTTGAACGGTTTACCCGAAAATTACGTTTATAGGTTATAGTTTTCGTTTAGGTTATTTTAGATTTACCCAAATTAATTAACCTATTGCTAATGGGCTTCGTATATATCATATAGGTTGTCGAGGCGGACATTTCGATATATTCAAAATATTTTTCGGACGACTTTGGTCGGCGGGCGTCATATTCGGGCGCCGGTACTATTCACGGTGGGCCCGAAACGACTGTTCTGTAAACGTATCTTTAGGTGACAAATTTTATTTCTCACTCCGTATCATTGAAGTAGTTTGGGGTGTGTAAACCCTTATTTATTTTAATATAGATATATTAAATTATTAATTTAAATATCTAGAATTGGCTTAGAAGCGATGTAGGACTTAGAAATTAATTTGCGAAATTATTCAAATTAATTTGCGAAATTATTCAAATTAATTCCTACGAAATTGAGAATTTCCTAATTGAATCGAATAGGAATAGTTGGCTTAGAAATTCCCTTGAGGATTAAATGGGCTAGAGGATTTTGTGAACGTTGGACGTGAAAAACTTAAACGTTATGCTAGGTTCCCCTCATGTTACGTTGATTATTTGCCTTAATTCTTTTAAAAACATGTTAAAAGGGAATAAACTTGTATACTTGGAATTAAAGTATAAGTTGATGAATTGCAAGCATGCTTATGTGATATAATTGCTTGTCGTGATTTACTGTTTTATTGTTTTAAAGGCATGTGAAAGAGAGTATGAGATTCATGTGGTAGCATGTGGATATTGTTCATAAATATGATGCATTACATATTTATATTGAGGCATGATTGTCATTTGGACCTGGATGCATATTGAGAATATCATGTAGTGTCAAATCATGGTATTGGTATATGTAGGTTGTGAAATCATGTGGGGTGTCTTTGTGTCGAATCGTCACAACAACTGGCCAGGGGGTCTTCCCATCCTACGGAATAATGAGCCATGAATGGGGTATAGGGTGAGTCGTCTCATTCTCGAAGTCGCAGGTCGTCTCATGCATTCGTTTTTATGAATCTTTTGTCACGGGTCGTCTCGTGCAACCGCCTTCCTTATTGAAAGTGTAGTGTCAAAAACACTTGGGAAGAATCGGTGCGGTACTCTTTCTCCTTGTAAATGGGTGGAGTGCGTATTCGTTAACCACATGATGTGGGCAAAGGGTGGTGTATGAGTCACATTGTATTTGTATGACATTATGTGATTTCATTTGACATGTATACATGATATTATTATATGTGGATTGTTCGAGCAGGTGTAATATCATGTATTGGTATATGTAGGTTGTGAAATCATGTGGGGTGTCTTTGTGTCGAATCGTCACAACAACTGGCCAGGGGGTCTTCCCATCCTACGGAATAATGAGCCATGAATGGGGTATAAGGTGAGTCGTCTCATTCTCGAAGTCGCAGGTCGTCTCGTGCATTCGTTTTTATGAATCTTTTGTCACGGGTCATCTCGTGCAACCGCCTTCCTTATTGAAAGTGTAGTGTCAAAAACACTTGGGAAGAATCGGTGCGGTACTCTTTCTCCTTGTAAATGGGTGGAGTGCGTATTCGTTAACCACATGATGTGGGCAAAGGGTGGTGTATGAGTCACATTGTATTTGTATGGCATTATGTGATTTTATTTGACATGTATACGTGATATTATTACATGTGGATTGTTCGAGCAGGTGTAATATGTGTTATTATTACCTGTTGGATTTTGGAGCATGTTATGTATGAATATTGCGAATTTAAATTCATATTTTTGTGAAATGCTGAGTTGATAATGATTAACGTGAAAGAGAATGATTACATGCGGTAATTAGTAAAGTATAATGAAATGTATATTTTTATACTTGTGATTATTTACCTTGTGCCCTTGGGGGAGGTTAGGAATATTAACATAGTGACCTATGTGGTTAGTTATGTGTTATCTGTAGAGATTTGAGGTTAGGGATTGATTGAGTATCAATTGTGATTTGAGGCCTTAGAGAAGACGGTGATAGTTTTGTAGTTTGGTTGGTTGCATACTACTGACCGTTGAGGTTTCCTTCCCACTTAGAAGGAGGTATCCTTTATTGTGTTTTTGAGGTTTGAGTGCGGTTAGAAGTGGTTGTGATTGAACCTGTCTAATTGAGTGGAAATGGCCTCTTTATTCTGTTGATTATCAATTGTTAAATTGAGGTCATAATGAATTGGAAGAGATATTGAGTGATACTAGTTATTCCCGTGGTATCGGCCACTAGTTTTCCCTTTTCGTGATATTAGTGGGTTTAAGTGATTTTATTAAGTACTTGGGGTACTGTGGTGTCGTAGCGTTGTTTCTAGTACTTAGTTCATTCCCCTAAGCATTTATTTTACTGTACTCTGTTTACTAGTACATATCTTTGACTTACACGTCATTCCTTGAGTTGTCGGTTACGACGTGGTGCCGAATCTTTTCCAGGTGTTGTCATTTGATTTCATGAGGTTGGGAACGGATAGTTGTGTTCCATGAACCCAATGTAGTACTCTTCCTTCCTTGTCCTCTTGGACATTATAGGAATTCGTGGAGTTGTGTTTACCCTTATTTGGTTGTCCTTCGGAAATGGTGTTTTCTAAACTCTTGGTATTTAAAAGGAAAAACCCGTTTTCGCCTACCCCCGTAGCAACTAAAAGTTTTAGTACTTTGTAAAATGATCTTAGGATCTTCTTTAAAAATATTTTTAACTTCTAAAAGCCGGTGATGGCAACTGGCGGAGACCGGGGGCAAGACGGTCATTTTTACTGTGTGGTTTCTGTTAGTCAGTAATTAGCCCTAGAGGGGGGGTGAATAGGGTATTCAAAAATAATTCTACTCCTTTTCGAAACTGGAATAATATATATATATATATATTCAATACTCAATTTCATCAATAGTCAAGTGAATAAATTTAATTCAATTTATCTAACAATTAATCACAAGACTAATTAGCATACAAGATATTCAATTAAATATAGCATGCAAATTAATGAAATAAAGAGAGAGAGATAGAGAGATTGACACCGTGATTTTTTGAGGTTCAGTAACTCCTACTCCTCGGCTCAAGAACCCCTTCTTGAGACTTTCCCCGATCCTTTCACTAGGGCCATTCCTTCACAGGTGGAATGACAAACCTTTACAATCACAAGCCTCTCGGGCTTGTCTCTAAATCAAGAAAACAATCCTCTCTTGAACAAACGGTGGACTCCACTTGTCCGAGATTACAAATTCCTATGTAATCAATAAAATCACTCAAGAACAAAAACACTCAAAACCCAAAGGTTTTTATGGAAGATAAATCAATATAAGCTCAAGTGTTTTTGGTGATTTTATAATAGCTCTATAAATGTATTCTCAAAGGATATGATCTGTTGGCTTTGAAATTTACTTTCGGCAAACAAATCCAAAATTGATGATAACAAACCATTGAAGAGTGTTTGATACTAATGAATTATCGAGTTTACATTTTCAGCAAAAGACAGGTGAACAACTCAGAAATCAAACTCGAAAAGGAAACTACTCGAAAAACAAGCTCGGAAAGAAAGTTTGATTTAAAGCGAAAAACTGTGAAAGAAATTGAAGCGAAAAAGGAAAATCAATTAAACGGCAAAAGCGAAAGTCGAAGACTCAAGACTCGGGGTAGATAGGTCGGGGAGCGATCATTGTAACAAGGTAATTTTATGTGTCGATTTTATCATATAAGCTCAAGTATAAAAGGAACCGAACTCAAATGAAATGAAAAACGCTTTACCAAACTTAAACGGAAAGAAAAATATTTTTATTAAATGTTTTTTTTTTGTTATAGTCGACTAGAATCACCTGTGTAAGTAGTTGACTATTTCAACCAGTAACAATTGGTTTTTCATCCACATCAAAAGAGTCGACTGAAACAAGCTTGAGTCGACTAGACTACTGATTGTAGTCGACTAGAACTCATTCTAGTCGACTAGAACTCAATCTAGTCGACTAGATGGACCATTGTAGTCGACTACAATGAAGAAGTAGTCGACTAGAAGATTGCTTAAAATCTGCAGATTTTCAGAAAACAATTCCCATGTTTTGTGGATCGTGTTTAATGGTATTCAAACGGCTCTTGTCTTTCAATTACAATATTCATTCTACAAAACCCTAATGTATTGATATATATAGAATGATATGTGTTCATTGTAGACCAAGAGATTGAAAAACAAAAGAGAAAGAAAAGAAAGAAAAGCTCTCAAAATTCTGCAGAAATTTTCTCTACAAAAGCCATTGAAACCAAGCTTTGAAAATATGATTTTCTCCAAGTTTCTTTGAAAATCAAAATCTCTAGAATCTCTTCTTATTCTCCAAATATCATTCATTGATTATATCCTTTGAGAATACATTTCTATAGCTATTGCAAAATCACCAAAAACACTTGAGCTTATATTGATTTATCTTCCATAAAAACCTTTGGGTTTTGAGTGTTTTTGTTCTTGAGTGATTTTATTGATTACATACGAATTTGTAATCTCGGACAAGTGAAGTCCACCGATTGTTCAAGAGAGGGTTGTTCTCTTGATTGAGAGACAAGCTCGAGAGGCTTGTGTTGTAAAGGTTTGCCATTCCACCTGTGAAGGAAGGGCCATAGTGAAAGGATCGGGAAAAGTTTCAAGAAGGGGTTCTTGAGCCGAGGAGTAGGAGTTACCGAACCTCGAAAAAATCACGGTGTCAATCTCTCTATCTCTTTCTCTTTACATAAGTATTTTGCATGCTATATTTGCTTGAATATCTTGTATGCTAATTTGTCTTGAAATTAATTATTATAAAAGTTTAAATTGAATCATCCACTTGCTTATTGAGAAATTGATCTTTGATTATAGTGTGTTCCATATTCGAAAAGAGTTAGACTTATTTTTGAACACCCTATTCACCCCCCCTCTAGGGTTAATTAGTGACTAACAATTGGTATCAGAGCCTAATCTCTATTTATTTTAGACTTAACCGTCTTAGAGAACGATCATGTCATCAAATTTAGTCACTCATATTGAAGGACAATCGAATAATAGGCCCCCATGGTTTGATGGATCAAATTATAGCTATTGGAAAACTAGAATGATAGATTTTCTTCAAGCTATCGATTACCAAATTTGGCAAGTAGTTCTTGAAGGACCATTTGTATTGACCAAAATCGTTGATGGAAAAACCGTCCCCAAATTACCCAATGAATGGGATAATGATGACCGTAAACTCATGTCATACAATGCTAAAGCCAAAGTAAATTTAAATTGCGCTTTAAGTCCAAATGAATTTAATCGTGTATCTACTTGTTCAACGGCAAAAGAAATGTGGGATAAACTTGAAGTAACCTATGAAGGTACATCTCAAGTACGAGAATCTAAAATTGACATACTCATGCATGAATATGAATTATTTGCTATAAAAGATGATGAAAATATGAATTCTATGATGTCTCGCTTTACAAATATCTTGAATGGACTAAAGCATCTTGGTAGAATTGTTCCTAGATCCGATGCGTCACGAAAAGTGCTTAGAAGTCTCCCGACAAAGTGGGATGCAAAAGTAACGGCTATCAAAGAAGCTCATGACCTCAACACCATGAGTCTCGATGAAATTTTCGGCTCTCTACTCACTTGGGAAATAACGTTGAAAGCTCGTGAAGACGACATCAAGCGAAGAAAGGGAATAGCTTTGCAAGCCTTCACTAAAAATGAAATCAATGAGCCGAGTGAAGAAGAAGAGGATGAGGACATTGCATTGTTCACCCAAATATTCAAGAGACATCTTCAAAGAAAGAAAGCAAACGGTGGAAGATTCATGAAGATAATCGAACCTAAAGGCGAGACTAGCAAAAGGGAACCCCCAACGTGTTTCAATTGCGGAAAGCCGGGACACTACAAAAGTGATTGCTTCAAGCTCAAAAAGGAAAACGACAAAAGACCTAGCAAGATGGCAATGAACGTCACATGGGAGGACTATGACTCATGCGACTCGGATGAGGAGAAAAGTAGCGAGGAAACGGCAAACATTTGCCTCATGGCAAATGAAGAAGAGGTACATTTAAATTTAAGTGATTTAGATAAACTATCATATGATGAACTTCTTCTTGATTACAATGAATTGCAAGATGTGTTTGAAGAATTACATGATGAATTTGAAAAATTAGCTAGAAAATATATCTTTCTTAAGAAAGATAAGTCTTCATGTAGTCTCACTAATTCAAACTTAGAAGTTTCTTGCAATAACAAAAGCATTGAGCTAGAGAAGGAAAATATTCGGTTGAAAAATACTATTGATGATCAAATAAATGTTTTAGCTAAATTTACAAAAGGAAAAGAGAACCTTAGTATCATGTTAGGAGGACAAAAAGGATCATTTAATAAATGTGGTCTAGGGTATGATGCTTTTGACAAGGATGCTCTTATATTGAAAAAGAGAAAATCACTTAGCTCTACATTTACTAAAAAATCATCTCATGCATCTTCAAATGATTATAATCATGTTACTTGCTACTATTGCAATAGAAAAGGACACAAAGCAAACGTATGCTTTCATAGAAAGAAGAAAATTATGTCAAAAATGATTTGGGTTCCGAAAGGATCTATTGCATGCTCTCATAGAAAAGAAAATGTTGTAACAAAACCAATTTGGGTTCCAAAAGGAACTATTGCGTATCTATCTAACCAAAATGGACCCAAAACAGATTGGGTACCAATAAAAGTTACTTGAACTTGTTTTGTAGGTATGCTTGAAGTCCGCATCAAAAGAAAAATGGTTTCTCGATAGCGGATGCTCAAGGCATATGACGGGAGATAAATCAAAGTTTATTTCACTAAAAACATATGAAGGAGGAAACGTAACTTTTGGAGACAACTCTAAAGGCAAAATTATAGGAATTGGCTCAATCGGTATTTCCTCTTCTCTCTCTATTGATGATGTGCTTTTAGTTGATGGGTTGAAGCATAATTTGTTTAGTATTAGTCAATTATGTGACAAGGGCTATGATGTTATATTTAGGACAAATGCATGCATAATCAAGAAAGATGGGAAGCAAATGTTCAATGCCAAAATAAATGGAAACTTGTATACTTTGTTGCTATGTGAATTGCATGACCAAGATGTTAAATGTTTTGTCACATCTAGCGAAAATAGTTGGTTATGGCATAGGCGTCTAGGACATGCTAGTATGGACCTCATTCATCGTTTCTCCAAAAATGATTTAGTCAAAGGCCTCCCAAATACTAAATTTTCGAAAGATAAAATATGTAGCGCATGTCAAGTAGGCAAGCAAGTTAAATCCTCTTTCAAGAGAAAGAAAGATATTACCACTTCTAGACCTCTAGAATTACTTCACATGGATCTTTTTGGTCCGGAGAGAACGGCTAGCTTAGCCGGGAAACTCTATGTACTTGTTATTGTTGATGACTACTCTAGATATACTTGGGTTCACTTTCTTGCTCATAAAAATGAAACTCACTCCATTCTTGAAAGATTTTATAGAGTCATTCAAAATGAAAAAGATTTGAAAATCAAGAAAATTAGAAGTGATAGAGGTAGGGAGTTTGAAAATCAAGACTTAGAGAAATTATGTGATGATCTCGGTGTTTCTCATGATCTCTCGGCCCCTAGAACCCCTCAACAAAACGGTGTAGTTGAAAGAAAGAATCGATCTCTACAAGAGATGGCTCGAACCATGTTAAATGAGCACAACCTTCCCCGAAGCCTTTGGGCAGAAGCGGTAAACACCGCTTGCCATATAATCAATCGTGTTATTATTCGGATGAAGTTGGGGAAAACGCCCTATGAGTTGTGGAATGGTCGAAAGCCCAATATTGGGTATTTCAAAGTTTTCGGGTGTAAATGTTTTGTGTTAAATGATAAAGATAATCTTGAAAAATTCGACTCCAAATCAGATGAAGCAATTTTCCTAGGTTATTCTACAAGAAGTAAAGCATTTCGGGTTTATAACAAAAGGACTCTAACCATGGTTGAGTCTATTCATGTTGTCTTTGATGAATCACCCTCACCACCATCACCTAGAATTGACCTAGAAGAAGATGAGGTTGCTGGGATTGAGGATAATCTAAATACTCTCAATATCTCAAACTCATCATGTAGCCAAAAGGAAATGAGGGAAGTTGAGCATCAATCCAATGATGACTTGACCAACTCAATGCCTAAAGCATGGAGGATTGTTCACAATCATCCTCTTGATCAAGTCATAGGTAATCCTTCAAAAGGGGTTAGTACTAGATCTCAACTTAAAGATTTTTGCAACCACATGGCCTTTGTATCGCAATTCGAACCCAAGAACTTTCACGAAGCTCAATGTGATGATTCTTGGATCGTAGCAATGCAAGAGGAACTAAATCAATTTGAACGCAATCAAGTTTGGCGTTTAGTTCCTAGACCCGAAAATCAAACTATAATTGGCACAAAATGGGTTTTTCGAAACAAAAAGGATGAGAATGGAGTAATTATTCGAAATAAAGCAAGATTGGTAGCTCAAGGATATAATCAAGAGGAAGGCATCGACTATGATGAGACCTTTGCACCGGTAGCTAGATTAGAAGCAATTAGAATGCTTCTTGCATTTGCATCATATAGAAATTTCACTCTTTATCAAATGGATGTCAAAAGTGCTCTCTTAAATGGTGTCATAGAAGAAGAAGTTTTTGTGAAGCAACCACCCGGTTTTGAAAATAATCTTTTTCCAAATCATGTTTTCAAATTGGCTAAAGCTCTATATGGTTTAAAGCAAGCTCCTCGAGCTTGGTATGAGAGACTTAACGGGTTTTTAACTCAAAATGGTTTTACAAGAGGGAAGATTGATAACACACTTTTTACAAAAACCATTAAGAATAATTTGTTGATTGTCCAAATTTATGTTGACGACATTATTTTTGGCTCAACAAATAATTCTTTATGTAGGGAATTTGCCACAAGTATGCAAAACGAATTTGAAATGAGCATGATGGGTGAGTTGACTTTCTTCTTAGGGTTGCAAATCAAGCAAAACTCGGATGGCTTATTCATTAGCCAATCCAAGTACACTAAAGATTTGCTAAAGCGATTTGGTATGGAGGCTACCAAACATGCCATAACTCCTATGAGTTCCTCCATTAAGATTGATAAAGATGAAAATGGTAAATGTGTTGATATTACTAATTATAGAGGCATGATCGGTAGTTTGCTTTATTTAACCGCTAGTAGACCGGATATAATGTTTAGTGTATGCTTATGTGCCCGGTTTCAATCATGTCCTAAGGAATCTCACTTGCTTGCGGTCAAACGCATCTTTCGCTACCTAAGTGGTACAATATACTTGGGGCTTTGGTATCCACGTGGAACTTCAATTGATCTTATTAGTTATTCGGATGCCGATTTTGCGGGATGTAGAATTGATCGTAAAAGCACAAGTGGTACTTGTCATTTTCTAGGACACTCACTAGTATCTTGGTCAAGTAAAAAGCAAAATTCCGTTGCATTATCTACGGCCGAAGCTGAATATGTGGCAGCCGGTAGTAGTTGCGCTCAAACTCTTTATATTAAGCAACAACTAGTGATTTCGGTCTTACTTTCTCTCACGTGCCTATTAAATGCGATAATACGAGTGCGATTTGTATTTCAAAGAATCCTATTCATCACTCACGCACCAAGCATATAGAGATTAGGCATCATTTTTTGCGTGATCATATTGCTAAGGGTGACGTTGAATTGATCTTTATCGACACTAAAAATCAATTGGCGGATATTTTTACAAAACCACTTGCGGACGAATCATTTTCTAAAATTCATCGTGAAATCGGAATGGCCATGGATTTTGATGTTTTATCTTAATTTCTGTCATAATCTTTATTTTTAATATTTTTGCTATTTTTATGCATTTATATCCTAATTTTTATCTATTTTTATCAATTTTTTCTCATTCTAGTCGACTCATCCTGTGTAGTTCAAACCAATCTAGTCGACTACTTTGGTCAGAAGCTACACCATTTCATGGTCTTCACCTTCTAGTCGACTCATTGTCATTCTAGTCGACTCATCTTCCATTCTAGTCGACTCAAACATTGTTGTAGTCGACTATTTTGCCTTCCTAGTCGACTCAAACCTAGCCTAGTCGACTCAAACCTAAATCTAACCGACTCACCTAGACCTAGTCGACTCAACCCACTATAAAACCTAACCCTCATCTCATCTTCTTCATCCGCCTCCTTCAAACCCTCACCCACCTTCAAACCCTCTCCTCTCAATCCCTCTCCTACTACCACTTATACCTTCAAATCTTCACCTATCCCTCATTAATTTCACATTTCCATCATCTTCCACCCATTTCCATCATCCAAATTTCATCATTCTCACTCTCTCACACATCTATATATATACACCATCATATATCTATATATACATTTGTGCATCATCTTCTACAATGCCACCGAAGACTCGAGGTCTATTTCGGAAACGTTCCCGCATTGATGGAGGCCAAAGCTCCACCAATCCACGCAGTCCTACGGCCGTTGACGAAGAGGAGTCGAATGAACCTCTTCTTCTTGAGGTACTTCTTCTTGATGATGATAATAGAAATAAATTCATCACTGTTTTTGATCACCGTGCTCCTACACCTTGCCGTATTGTCACACAAGATTTATGCACTGAAATTCGGGCTCAAACTTTCGAGTTATTCCGAGCAATTGGTTGGGATTTTTTCGTTTCTCTTGACATTCCGGTATTTCCGCGAATTGTCAAAGCTTTCTACGATTCTCTTAAAAATCACGAGAAGAAATTACTCTCTCATCTTCATTTTAAGTTATGTGGTGAAGACGAGACCGTTGATGACAGTGAAATCATGCACATTTTCTTGCTTCCAAATGATGGTATCCGCCACTTCTCCAAGGACTGGTATAAGGAAGATGGTTTCGATTGTATTGAGGCTGCTCGGGCAATATGTGTTGACAAGGAAATTTCGCAAAACGCCGGTATTACCTCTTCTATGCTACTACCCGAGGCTAGATTAATTCATAATGTTATTACTTACTCTATTCTGCCTAAAACTGGTAGTCGTAGCAGTGTTTCTCGTATGGAGGCTTTTTTGGTTTATTGCGTTTTGACAGGAACCCGCGTTGATTTAGCTTATATTTTTCGTTCCGTCATCCTCACATGTCAGCGCAAGCCTTCTGGCCCGCTTTTCTTTCCTGCACATATTACATATCTACTGCAGCGGAAAGGTTTTAATTTTCCGAATGAAGTGTCCGAGCATCACCCTATTTTTCTTGACGCCACTCATGTCAAACATATGCATATTTCTTCGGATGCGGAAGGAAATTTCATTTCTGAAATTGCACCTGCTCCTCGTTCGCGTACTGCTCCTAGCGGTTCTGCATCGCGCCAGGAAGCCTCTTCCTCGGTCCCTCCGTTGGACGGTGATTCGGCTTCTCAAGCTGCTCTTCTCAACCAACTTCTTGGGGTTGTTCAAAGCAATACGGAGCTCCTTAGGCAGCAGGAACAAATGCTTCAGCGCCTTGATACAACCGTGAACCAGAATACGGAAGCCATTCGATTGATCAATGAGCGCCTTGTTCTTCATGATGAGGAAATGTCTACCCGTATTATAAATCTGGCAGGGTCACTTGATGACCTTACTCTTGCACACAGGAACCCTCGCTCACGCATCCCTCGACGCTGACAAAAAGGGGGAGAAATTATGCTATTGTACTGTCATGCATTTCATTATCCGACATTAGCAATTTCTGTTTTTGTGTGGCTTGTTATGGTTATTGGCGACTTGTTTTGGTTACTTGCGAACTTGTTTGTTTTCCTTTCCATGTTTTTCATTAGTATAAGCAGCTTGTATTAAACTGAAACATCTATGATAGGCTGTTTATTTTTGTTATCTCAAATGTGCGCCTATTTTTATATATTGTATCAAAGTGCCTATTAAACTGCAAATTTCATTTACTAAGGGGGAGCATTCGATCAAAATATTATGCACATGTTGAGGGGGAGCATCACTTGATGTTTCGCCAAATGCCAAGCAAACACAAAATGTTTTGTCATCATCAAGGGGGAGATTGTTGGCTTTGAAATTTACTTTCGGCAAACAAATCCAAAATTGATGATAACAAACCATTGAAGAGTGTTTGATACTAATGAATTATCGAGTTTACATTTTCAGCAAAAGACAGGTGAACAACTCAGAAATCAAACTCGAAAAGGAAACTACTCGAAAAACAAGCTCAGAAAGAAAGTTTGATTTAAAGCGAAAAGCTGTGAAAGAAATTGAAGCGAAAAAGGAAAATCAATTAAACGGCAAAAGCGAAAGTCGAAGACTCAAGACTTGGGGTAGATAGGTCGGGGAGCGATCATTGTAACAAGGTAATTTTATGTGTCGATTTTATCATATAAGCTCAAGTATAAAATGAACCGAACTCAAATGAAATGAAAAACGCTTTACCAAACTTAAACGGAAAGAAAAATATTTTTATTAAATGTTTTTTTTTTGTTATAGTCGACTAGAATCACCTGTGTATTTTCTAGTAGTCGACTATTTCAACCAGTAGCTATTGGTTTTTCATCCACATCAAAAGAGTCGACTGAAACAAGCTTGAGTCGACTAGACAACTCATTGTAGTCGACTAAAACTCATTCTAGTCGACTAGATGGTCCAAAGTAGTCGACTAGAACTCAATCTAGTCGACTAGATGGACCATTGTAATCGACTACAATGAAGAAGTAGTCGACTAGAAGATTGCTTAAAATCTGCAGATTTTCAGAAAACAATTCCCATGTTTTGTGGATCGTGTTTAATGGTATTCAAATGGCTCTTGTCTTTCAATTACAATATTCATTCTACAAAACCCTAATGTATTGATATATATAGAATGATATGTGTTCATTGTAGACCAAGAGATTGAAAAACAAAAGAGAAAGAAAAGCTCTCAAAATTCTGCAGAAATTTTCTCTACAAAAGCCATTGAAACCAAGCTTTGAAAATATGATTTTCTCCAAGTTTCTTTGAAAATCAAAACCTCTAGAATCTCTTCTTATTCTCCAAATATCATTCATTGATTATATCATTTGAGAATACATTTCTATAGCTATTGCAAAATCACCAAAAACACTTGAGCTTATATTGATTTATCTTCCATAAAAACCTTTGGGTTTTGAGTGTTTTTGTTCTTGAGTGATTTTATTGATTACATACGAATTTGTAATCTCGGACAAGTGAAGTCCACCGATTGTTCAAGAGAGGGTTGTTCTCTTGATTGAGAGACAAGCTCGAGAGGCTTGTGTTGTAAAGGTTTTCCATTCCACCTGTGAAGGAAGGGCCATAGTGAAAGGATCGGGAAAAGTCTCAAGAAGGGGTTCTTGAGCCGAGGAGTAGGAGTTACTGAACCTCGAAAAAATCACGGTGTCAATCTCTCTATCTATTTCTCTTTACATAAATATTTTGCATGCTATATTTGCTTGAATATCTTGTATGCTAATTTGTCTTGAAATTAATTATTATAAAAGTTTAAATTGAATCATCCACTTGCTTATTGAGAAATTGATCTTTGATTATAGTGTGTTCCATATTCGAAAAGAGTTAGACTTATTTTTGAACACCCTATTCACCCACCCTCTAGGGTTAATTAGTGACTAACATGATCAATGAATGATATTTGGAGAATAAGAAGAGATACTAGAGGTTTTGATTTTCAAAGAAACTTGGAGAAAATCAGATTTTCAAAACTTGGTTTCAATGGCTTTTGTACAGAAAATTTATGCAGAATTTTGAGAGCTTTTCTTTCATTTCTTTCTCTTTTGTTTTTCAATCTCTTAGCTTACAATACAAATATCTCATTCTATATATATCAATACATTAGGGTTATGAGAGAGAGTATTGATTTAGAGAAGTCAAGAGCCGTTTGAAATCCATTAAACATGATGCACAAAACATGGAAACTGTTTTCTGAAAAACTGCAGAATTTGAGGTTCAAACTAATCGACTACTTTGAGCTTCTAGTTGACTAGATTAATTCTTCTAGTTGACTAGAATAAGAAGTTCTAGTCGACTAGTTCATGTAGTCTAGTCGACTCAAATGGTTTTAGTCGACCAGATGGGTGGTTCTAGTTGACTACTTGAGGGCTTTAGTCGACTACTTAAAAAATGGATGAAAACTTGATGCTACTGATTGTTTTAGTCGACTACTAGAGAATACAAAGGATTCTTCTAGTCGACTATAACTTGAAAAACATTTAATAAAAATATTTTTCTTTTGGTTTAAGTTCGGTAAAATATTTTTCATTCCATTTGAGTTCGGTTCATTTTATACTTGAGCTTATATGATAAAATCGACACATAAAATTACCTTGTTACAATGATCGCTCCCCGACCTATCTACCCCAACTCTTAAGTCTTCAACTTTCGCCTTTGCCATTGAATTTATTGATTTTCCATTTTTGCGCTTCAATTTCTTTCACGGCTTTTTGCTTTAAATCAAGCTTTCTTTCCGAGCTTGCTTTCCAAGTCGTTCACTTGTCTTTTGCTGAAAACATGAACTAGGTAATTCATTAGTATTAAACACGCTTTAAATGTTTTGTTAATATCAAAATATGATTTATTTTCCGAGAATAAATTTCAAAGCCAACAATCTCCTCCTTTTTTATCTTGACAAAACATTTCGTGTTTACGTGTAAATGGTGAAGTATCAAGTGATACTCCCCCTCAATGTGTGAATTACATGCTCCCCCTTAGTAAATATATATTTTTGCAATTTCATACACTAACATGGAGGCACACATAAACATGACTTACATACACGAAAACAACTTACTTCTCCCCCTTTAGCAACATAAAAAGGTGGGAAGTGCCGGTTGAATAAAGAATTTATCATGCTAATACATCAACGTCCAAAGCCAACCCAATTTCTCTTCGAATTTTGAAAGAGAATCCTCCGGAAAAAGGGTTTATGAAAATATCCGCTAATTGAGTTTTAGTGTCAATAAAAACTAATACAACGTCTCCTTTAGCAACATGATCACGTAAGAAATGATGGCTAATCTCGATATGCTTAGTTCGTGAACGATGAAAATGATTCTTTGACATACAAATAACGCTTGTAAAAACGCATTTAATGGGCACATGATTGAAAATAAGCACATAGTCATATGTATAAAGTTTGGGATTTATTCCCCTATCACCAAGGATCAAAGATCCCCCTAAGAATGTGCATATAACATATACTCATCAACTAATTTTCTCCTTTTTTTTTTGACATCATTAAAAAGAGTAAATACAATGAAGTACAAAAAGAGAATCAAGTTGCATAAATGAATTGTGATCATATAATATATCATTTGAAGTAACACAATGTCATGATATCCACACATTTTATGAATATGCTTAAGATGATTATCAAATTACAAACATAACTTTGCATTCATGAAGGCAACGAGGACATGCTAGCACATGTCATCAATGATGACTAAACCATTTGCTTGATTTTCATAGACAAATAGGATATATGTTCAACATAGATTTTCATAAATCAAATACATATATCAAGTGAATGACTCAAATGAAAAGTGACTTAATGTCACGTCCCAAATTTCCTAGAACCCAGAAAACCGAGCCTAAGAACTAAGGGAGTGAACGAAAGTGAAAGAAATGAGAACCAATGACATTCAGTCATCAACACCCACAAAAGGGTTGCAATGAATGCTCAGATACCATGCTGTCACGCCCCAGAAAGGGTGACGCAAGCCAAGCGACCACTAGAGTCAACAATAACAAGAATATACATGGAGTAACAATGAAAAATATACTCCATGCCAAAAAGAATACTAGAACTCAATAGTATCCTCAGATACCAACAGACGCACTCCTAAATCCCTAAGACTCCCGAACTGGGACATCCAAGGAATCCAGGATGTGATCCTTAATACGAATGACCAACTAAGACATCATTAACCAAGAAAACATATAGGTTAATGATAGAAATGGTATATTTCATACCAAAATGAATAATAAACAAAGCAGCGGAACCTAACGAAAATTCGGCAGAGTTCCATTTGTAAATGGAACATCCGGACAACCAACCACAACACAATAACCTGCCTAAAGCAATTCAATAATCACAATGGCTTCCAAGCCCCACATTCATCAATCCTACTAGGGCCGAGGTAGCGGAAAGAAACCAAAACCCCTCCAAACCCTCTATATTAACAGAGCCACAAATGCTCGAATAAGAATACAGTAAAGCACCTAGCTGTGCAGAATAGATACAACAACATCCTGAAAGAATAAATACAAGAAAAATAAAGAATACGTCAATAGGGATATGCCAACAGACTGGCTCCCAAAAGAAATACATCACAATCCCACCAAACATGGGTAAAGAAACTATCCGTAGAAAACTATCGTCCCAAACCTGTTGCGCTGCAACCGTAACCACATCACCCAACGCAACTCTAAACCTGTAACAAGAAAACCAAGGAAAACTGCCGTTGCACCGCATCCTGCCCATAGCCGTATATTTCTTGCAACCGTGCGTGGGAATACCAGGGAGCAAATGAAATACCCCTGTGAGCAAATAAGCTCAGTGGGAAAGGATACTCTAACTACCACATCCTCTAATAGTTTAGGTAATGTTAAACCACCCAGTGAGATACATAGCCCACAACATAACCCAGCCACGAAAACCCAAGGTACGTGCTCATATACTACTGTTCGTAAGTATATAACGGGGATATATATATATATACATATATATATATATACAAGTATACCTGTGTAAGTATGCAACCTGAGTCTACAAGGTACAACTAAGACTCGTACTCTAAGTACCAACACAGGTAGTCTACACTACTCTCACCAACATACGCTAGGTATACGACATCCAGGTCAAACCTAACAATCATCAATTACTGACAACACAAATTAGAAGATCCAACAGAGGAGATCACACTCACCTTCAATCATATCACTTCCTCAATACAATGAATCACATAACCACATTAACCTCATAACACTATCATCAATAGGTTTAATCAAATCCCTAACACTCTCATTATAGACGAAGAAAACCCCCACAAGTTTTTAGGGAACCAACCGAACACGGAAAACCAAAAATGAATGGCCGAGAGTAAGGGTTATAAAAAGATGAATCTCAATGATTCAATAGTTTTTAAGAAAAAGGTTTTAAAACTCGAACCACTCCATTTGGTATCCATGCCCCTAACGTAAGAAAGCTCAAGTCACCTAGGTAGTGACATCAGATAAATAAGAAAAAGAGAAGGGCAACACTATATGTGTGTACTGAACAACACCAAGCCTCATACACGAGACTTAGAATGAACTGAAGAAAATGTGAAACAAGGAACCACCTTTCAAAACACCACAGGTTGAGATTTTGAGAAATAAGTCTCAAAATCTCAGAATCTCGAGACAAGTAATGAAATAGTTTTCTTTTAGGAAACCACACAGTAAAAATGACCGTCTTGCCCCCGGTCTCCGTCAGTTGCCATTACCGGCTTGTAGAGTTTAAAACCTTTTTAAAGAAGATCCTAAGATCTTTTATACGTATTAAAACTTTTCATTTCTACGGGGGTAGGCGAAAACGGATTTTTCCTTTTAAATACAAAAGTTTATTTTCAAAACTTAGAAAACACTGTTTTCGAAATGACAGCCAAATAAGAGAATGAACAACTCCACTAAATCAAATGTCAACATAAGGAAGAGGTTTGGCACCGCGCCATAACCGAAGACTCTAGGAATGGCATGTAAGTCAAAGACTACGTACTAGCGTTCGAAACACAGTACAAGGAATGCTTAGGGGAATGATCTAAGCATAAGGAACCACCCTACAGTACTCCAAGTACTTAATGAAATCACTTCAATCATAACCTCTACCCATTCCTCAAAAGAATGAAAAACACTTAAGGGTCTATACTACCCCATCCACTAAGACCACAATCACATCAACCGCCTTATCAAAGGCCTCAATCACAATTGATACTAAATCAATTACTGATCTCAAATCTTTAAAGATATCACACAACTAACTACAACCACAAAACAATTAACAGTCCTCTCTAAGGCCTCAACTCAACCTCAATTCTACATTCCATCTCTAACTCCAACTAACCACAGAAGTCTTCAGGCCAATATACTTAACCTCCCCTACGGGCACAAAAGTATACAACACAAGTATAAGAATATACATCTCGTTTATACTTTAATAATTACTGCTTTTAATTCACGTTTTCACATTTATCACTTTCAACTGAGCATTTTATAAAATGAATTCATTTTGCATATTCATAAATAATCATGCTCTAACATATATATACATATCAATAAATCACATGATGATATGCAATGCACCGTACTCACAGACCGCCTGTAGTACACACACAAAAAAACACACCCTTCTCAAGGGTACTGGATCATTCTCTACCATTCCCCTGAGGATACAAGGTCACTAAGGAATGTAGACTTAGCGTCCCGTTCTTCCCAAGTGCTTTTGACACTTCACACTTTTAACCAAGGAAGACGTCTACCACGGCCCAGCCGTGAACATAGGGCCTTGGACTATGTGTCCTCCCCCTATATCATCTGCGTTCTCAGAAGATTAGTTTCGTGGGTGCAGCACCCCCTAGCCAGTTGTCATGATGATCCAAACACAAACGTCTACCCGTGCCTCACGCACAAAAGAAGTAGACCACACCAAATGAATCTCTCTGCAAATGGTGAAATCATGCACTACATACACCAACACCCATGTCTCACAATACATGGTGTACACAAATAAATCATGTCCAACATAAATATGTAATGCACCATATTTATGAAAATACCCACATGGTAATATCAACATAAATCTCAAATCTCTGTACATGCTTTTAAAAATATATTAAAGCATTTAAATCGTGAGAAAATAGATTCATGTTCTAAACAATATATTTTATTTAATTCTTTAGAAAATATTTTAATTTAAATTAACATGTCTTTTTAAAATAATTTAAATAATTATTTCACGTATACCAAAAGGATCCTAGCATATCGTCTAAGCTTTTTGAATCTCTAATAACCCATTTAAATTCGTAAGGGTTTCTAAGCCGTCTATTCTTATTCAATTTAAATAAGAATATTATTTAATCACATAGGAATAATTTAATAAATTTTCTTAAATTAATCCCTAAGTCCATTTCGATTCTAAACAATTTATAGATATTTAAACTAGCAATTTAATATATCTATATTAAATTAAATAAGGGTTTGCACCCCTAAAAAACTTCAATAATGCGGAGTGAGAAATATAATTTCCTACCTAATTATACGTTACCGAACAGTCCGAAATAACACAGTATCGGCGCCCGAATATGAAGCTCGCCGACCAAAATCGTCCAAAAACTATTTCGAATATATCAAAATGTCCGTCTCGACAACCTATATGATATATACGAAGCCCATTAATAATCGGTTAATTGATTTGGTTAAATCTAAATTAACCCAAATGAAAACTATAACCTATAAACGCGATTTTCGGGCAAATCGTTCAATGTAAAATTACAAAATTAATGTATGACGAATACCACGTATATACGGAGCTACTCACCAAAAATTGGCTCAAACCGATCACCGAAAGGTCGCCGAAAAAATGGCCAAAGCTCTGGCCGAACGTAGCCTGCCCGCCACTGCTGCGCGTCGCTGCTTCCAGCTGCGTCACCACCGTACGCGACTGCCAATGTTCCACCACCGGACCACCACGCCGTAGCTGCCCTGCCGTCGTTGTCTGCCTCGCCATCGCAGCTGCTACAGCGGCGGCGAACCAGTCGCCTGTACCAAGTGCGACCCCTTGCTCCAGCCGGTCCCGGTCTCTCTCTCTCTCTCCGGCAACAATGGAGGATGGAGAAACAGGTTCAGTCGTTCGTCGAGGAGAAGGAAGAAGATGGAGCAGATCGTTTTGTGTGGAGAAGGAGAAGTGTCCAGGTCTGTATATACATATACATATATATATGACCTAATTGCACAACTAACCCTCAAGTCATCCATAATTGCAAAATGACCCCACTTCAATATATATATATATATATATATATATATATATATATATATTTAAATATATATATATAATAAATCCCAACAATTACCGGAAGCCTCCAAATAATATTGCGTCAACCCGTAAGTCCACAGGACGCCAATTAATCAAATTAGTCCGAAAGAATTACACCGGGTTAGGAACCCAACAACCGAAACACCGAGAAAGTAAATTAATACGCTTCACACCGGATCCGTAAAAGTATTAATACCATAACCGAAATAATCGAAACGATACCGTGTAGTTGATAACGATAATTCGCGTAGTCGTCCAGGAGAAACCGTAAAGTCATTCAGTCGACTTTAAAAGTAAACGCGAAAAATTTACAGGTATCAAATACCAAGAATAAACAATACGTCATGAACAAGTGACGTCATTACTGAAATTAAATTATAAATAATTTCAGTAAAAAGAATAATAACACGGGGTGTTACACTTAATGTTCAAGTGAGTGTGTTTGAATTAAAGCTCAAACCATAAGTATTCAACATACTATATGTAAACAAAGAACACTCAAACACTAGATCATTTAAACTCACATAGTCATGTATGAAAATTCACTTAAAATCACATATGAGCACTTAAGAATAAGTCAACAACACCTTCATCTTAATCACATGAAAATAAATAAACACATATGCAACATCTAATTATAGAATGTAATGTGAATAGAGTAAAAATCATGATGATGACTAAGAAAATAATATTTTAAAATAAGCAAGTGAAAAATACACAAGACAAATGCTAACACATTAATGTTCAAAGGCATTTCCATTGTTTATGAAATTTTACACAATGAGTTCTTTTGGATAAACTTTGTGAGAATATTGATGAAGAAAATTATAATCATGAAGGTGATCTCAATATTTCTCATAAGTGCATGTCTTTGAAAACTTTAATGTAATGGCAAAGTTATGTAATCTTCACAAGTGCTAAAAACACAAGATATATCTCTTATATATATGGTAAAAATGTTTATCTAAAATACTAAGAGATGAACCAAGATAACATATAATTTATAGTCTTAATTATGTTACTAAACATCTAAGTCCAAGAGTAGTCAACCAAGGAAACCATATAATCCCAAAACCGAAGTGTCAAAAAGTATTTGAAAATATGTCATGACACTTAAATGTATTTTTCCCAAGAAGAAAATAAATTCAACAATCATGCTCATTTTGAAATAGATTGCATGTTTGTGATAAACGTCTTTTCTCAACACATCAAAAATTGGTAAACATAATACTCCAATGAATATTATAACCAAATTTGTGATAAGTTATAAATGATAAACAAAAAAAAAATGTTTATCAATATAGGTTATAAAACATCCTTCATCCATAAGAAAATCACTTAAAGCCATTTAAAACACCCTCTTGGATCATTTTTCAAATTAAGTACATCTTATGATAGTTTTAAACCCATTTTCTAAAACTTATACATTTCAAAGCATTGTGAATCACTTCAGGAAACTTTTTCATATAGGAATGCATTAGATAAAAACATTTCATGCAAAGAAGCATGTGGCATTTTTAGAATTTTAATTCCATTCATATATGCAAAGAAAAATCTATATCCTTCTTGGTTAAGATCTTAGAATAATAATGGTTAAAACCTTGGGTCACCATTATTAGACATAGATTGCAACATTAATATGCATTATAAGATATACAAGAGTATGCATGTATGATAATGATATAAAAGTTTAAGATATAGAAAATATTATATATCATTGAGAAAATCATAATAATGCAAGAACAATAAAAACGTATGTCTTTCATGATATGTGCACATAAAACTCATGAATCATGTTTTTCAATAAACATTCAAGATAGCAACATTTAAGCACAAAATCTCCATCTTTTCAACCTGCTTCCTTCAAAGAGGAACCTATAATACCTTTTCATAATAAAGATCCAAGCATATATTAAATAGCTTCAACCAAGGTTACAATTCGAAACAACAAAGGCTAAGCACATGAAAATCATTTTTATGAGAATCTTTTATGCAAATACCTCTAGAATGATTACCAATAAGATATATAATAGAGGATGATGAATCATTTAATCGCATAGAATTTCATCACATATTCCTTATCCTCATTTGCATTAGATAGATCATTCAAAGAAATTATGCTCTCTTGAGGTTTACTACTGTGGACATATTTGATTAAACATATATTCCAAGTCCGTCCAAATTTCACTTCAAAATTAAACACCTCAACTAAATGTGTAATTTGTCATGTCAAGAGAATTTAGATAAAGCACTAAAAACATGAAAGCCCGTGAACAAATATAAGACATAGCTACTCAAGTAATCAACCAAAATCAAGTGAAATAGCTTTGATGGTATAGAGATGGTCATGACTATATTCTTTAAAAAATCATGCATGATTAAGACTTTCTTTCATATATCCAACTCATTTCAAAACAAGCTATTATCAAGAGTTCATCAAAAGCATAGTCAATTTCATGCATCTTGTAGCCAATCACCCTTAATATGTATGTCATATTTAATCTCAACAATGAAAGCACATTAGTAATGGAGAATAGAAGATGTGTACCATGGTGCTAGCTTCATCCATTTTACTTAGAGTAGCT
This sequence comes from Cornus suecica, assembly GCA_963922005.1. Taxonomy (NCBI): domain Eukaryota; kingdom Viridiplantae; phylum Streptophyta; class Magnoliopsida; order Cornales; family Cornaceae; genus Cornus; species Cornus suecica. The sequence goes on from OY998241.1 coordinate 29,817,577, forward strand.
TGTTGCTGATTTGTATTGTCCACTCATTTTGTGAGAGACCTTGATTTCATCTCCCCTTTTTAGTTATGACATCATAATTGAAGAATTAATCCTTTTTGCTCTAGGGTCCATTTGTGTTAGCACAATTATGGGCAAGATTCATTATAAGCACATTAACACAAAAATGAATGATCTTCTACAACCATTATGCTTCAATTGAATTTATCATTCAAGAACCTTATCATGAAGTGCATTTGTCAATTCAAGTAGTAAGATATGCTCATGGTTATTTATCAAGTCAATGAACCAATATGAAATTAGTGATAAGAATAAGACTCCATATTGAATCATAGTAAACAACCATATGCATCATTCATGTTCAATCATCAAGAATTTGACAAGAAAACCAATATAACTTCCCTTGATTAGCAAAAATAAATTATATGCCCTTTTTCAAGATTTGTAAAGCTATAGCACATAGGAAGATTCATTTCATTTCAAAATTCTTTGAACATTTGAAAACACAATGAAAAAATAATTTCATAAGAATCACCCTTTTGAAATAATTTCACTATAAATCAATGTGACACTTTTCTCATGCAATTTCAAGCAACAAAAGAATTTGATGCATGAATAATGATCATTTATCAATCAATGAAAACATTCATAAAGCAACATAGTACAAATTTCCATTTCTTTTAGCATTTGACAATTGATTCCCATCTTTCTTAACTAAGCATGCATTGGTCCTAAAAATAACATCATAGCCATTGTCACATAATTTGAGTAATGCTAAATAAGTTATGCTTCAAACCATCAACCAAAAACATACTATCTATAGAAAGAGTGGAAGATATACCAATTGAGCCAATCCTTATAATTTTGCCTTTAGAGTTGTCTCCAAAAGTTACGTTTCCTACTTCATAAGTTTTTAGATAAATGTATTTTGATTAGTCTCCCGTCATATGCCTTGAGCATCCGCTACCAATAAGCCATTTCCTTAAAGGCGGACTTCAAGCATACCTACAAAACAAATTTAAGTAACATTTGTTGGTACCCAATTTATCTTGGGTCCACTAGGGTTAGAGAGAGATGCAATGGTTCCTTTTGGAACCCAAATCATTTTTGGTATAACATTCTCCTTTCTATGCAAGCATGCAATGGTTCCTTTTGGAACCCAAATCATTTTTGTTATCACTTTTTTCTTCCTAAGTAAACATGCATTTGCCTTATGTCCATTTTTCTTGCAATAATAACATGTAACATGCTTATGATCATTTGAGGATGCATGAGATGATTGTCTTGTAAATGTATGCCTTAATGATTTCCTCTTTTTCAAGATAATAAAATCTTTGTCAAAAGCATCATACCCTAGACGCTCAATATCTTTCCGCCACTGGTGAGATACTTTTACATCAGTGGACCCTGAAAACTCTAGTGGATGACCTTTCGTGAAAGTGTTCCGAACTTTATCCCATGTAACAGGCTGTACTGCTTACTCAACAACGGGAGCTTGCTGAGGAGGTGGAGGATGAGGCTGTTGATTTTAAAGAGCAGTCGCCACCCTTACAGCAACAACTTGAGCAATGATTGCTGCGAGATTATGAGGAAGTTCAGCATTGCCATCTTGAGCATTGCCCTGACACTGATTCGCATTCCTTCTCCTACGAGGTGGCATACTGAAATAACGGTCATACGAGTCATTAATACCACAAAAACGAACTTAAAAGAGTACGAGGAATCCTAAATTTAGGCTCTAGAAATATCAGAATACGCAACGCGGAAAACCTAGCGAAGACATTCCTAGGACATTTGATCCCGGAGTGCTTTGATACCAACTGTAATACCCCCTAATTTTCATGCATAGGTTGGCCAGACCTATACTAAAAACTAGGGCGCATCCACACTCAATAATAAACAAGCACGGAAGCAAAAGACATAATGAATAAATAATTGAATTCCAAAAGTTTAATTTTTTTATGAATATAAGAAATAAGAAATCCAAATCCCCCAAAGGGTAATACATGGGAATCCAATCTACGGACCCCTAAACCTAAATGAAAACCAAAGTCAAAATATACTTATGAATTTGAGTCCCTACTTTGAAATAAAGTAAAAAGAAACTGAACAACTTGAAAAGGAGTGACCAAATGCGATGAGTCCTCAACCTTGTGGCAGATACTGTCGATGACTTGAAACAAAAAAGGTGGGTCAGACCCATGAGCAAAGTAGACTCTACATGATCCCAAACAGAGTACCGATAATCCTATCATCTACCCCCTACAAAAATATTAGTAATACTATAATTCCTATAACTTTAAGTACCACACCTAAATAAATATCCTCCAGAAATAGGCAAAACAAATAGGGTACAATCATAATTAAATAACAAGTTGATAAATAAACAAATAAAGCTCAACCAAAAAAACAAATCACCAGACAATAAGCAAAGCAAAAAAAAATACAACCACAACTAACTCACATGTCAATAGGCAACTTAACCATGCCTAACCATAACCACGTACCTGACAACTTATCACTATCATGACTAGTTGACTATAGTACAGATAAGACTAACTTAGTAGTCAGCTCATCGTGGTATCTTCCATTCCTCAATAAAACCAAAAATAAAATAAATAATAGATATATTATTTATTTCTTGTGCAAAACGTCAACATAAGAAAATAATTGCCAAACTTTAATTATCCTAAAATAATTAATGGATTATAACTCATTCTGAACCTTTGCATCTATAGTGTTTATTCATAGCTTTTACGCACTGTGCCTACAACCATGCTAATTAAATCCTCCGAATTATATATTGGGGATAGGTGTACAGATTACAAAGTTATAAATCAATTTATAAATGTACATATACGGACAAACAAGAAACAAGCTAATACATGATTCAACCACTAATAAATATAAATCATATACATATATATGGTCAACTATGTGACCAATTGTCAGGAAGCTATATACACATGATGGAATACACAACTAATATAATTGTAATCCATCATTACAATCCCCAAGTCACGTTTTTATAAAGGAAAAATCCATTTTCAAATTCGTTACCCACTTATATTAAGTGTACAAAGCGTCCAGATGGGTACCAAACCCCTTAACCTAATTTCTCATTCCAGTGAATGTGTACAGATCATCACCCACGCCCAATTTCCATTCTATACATATAGATCCACGAAAATCCAACTATATGAGACATTCAAAACTATTTATACGTGTTATAATTTTAAATAATAGACCCATACATGTACAGCTATATATATATATATATATATATATATATAATATCAGTTTACATCCATACAAGAATTACTGCACAAAAAACATTCAAGTGTAATAGATAATTAATTATACATATGTACAAAGTCATATAGAATTGGAGTATATAGATGCTAAGATTATAGGTTCAAAGGGGAAGAGAAGAACATTCTACTTGCCTAATCATTAGGTTAAATTACACACGAACTGTAGGCCGATCGATGCTCTCATCTATATCTTCTACGCGACTCGCGATTCTGCTATCTCCATCTACTCGTCTAACAAAAACGTAAGACTCTTTTAGGGTTTCTTTTATATATATATATATATATATATATATATTTATTTATTTATATATATATTTATTTATTTTACATAATTCCCATGGGCCCAAAAATAATATATATATAATAGCCCAAAAGTAATTAAATAGTGATTCATTGGGCTTATAAGCCCAACTTATATTATTTAATTAAATAAATACAATTTATCCAACTTAATATATATATATATATATATTTTGTTTTTAATTTCTTTGTCCCAAAAATCACGGGGTATTACAGCTTTCCATAATTAAAACACGTTGGAGGTTCCCTTTTCTTAGGCTCGCCTTTTGATTCGATTCTCCTCATGAATTTTCCACCATTGGCTTTCTTTCTTTGAAGGTATTTATTGAATTATTGAGTGAGCAAAGCCATGTCCTCATCCACTTCTTCTTCATTCGGCTCAATGGCTTCATTTTTGGTAGAGGCTTGCAAAGCTATACCTTTTCTTGGATTATGTCGTCTTCACGAGATTTCAATGTGATTTCCCAAGTGAGTAGAGAACCGAAAATCTCATCAAGACTCGTGTTGTTGAGATCATGAGCTTCTTTGATTGCCGTTACCTTTGCGTCCCATTTAGCCGGAAGACTTCTAAGCACTTTGCGTGACGCATCGGATCTAGGAACAATTCTACCAAGATGCTTTAGTCCATTCAAAATGTTACTGAAACGAGACATCATAGAATTGATATTTTCATCTTCCTTCGTGGCAAATAATTCATATTCATGCATAAGTATATCAATTTTAGATTCTCTAACTCGAGTAGTACCTTCATAAGTTACTTCAAGTTTATTCCACATTTCTTTTGCCGTGGAGCAAGTAGAGACACGATTAAATTCGTTTGGACTTAAGGCACAATTTATATTCACCTTAGATTTAGCATTAAAAGACATAAGCCTACGCTCATCATTATCCCATTCGTTGGGCAATTTTGGGATAGTTTTTCCATTTACTATTTTTGTTATAGTGAAAGGTCCATCAACAATAACTTGTCAAATATCAAAATCAATAGCTTGAAGAAAGTCTATCATTCTAGTCTTCCAATAGCTATAATTTGAACCATCAAACCATAGGGGTCTAATAATAGATTGTCCTTCAACGTGAGCGACTAAATATGAGGCCATGATCGTTCTCTAAGACGGTTAAATAAAAAAAATAGAGATTAGGCTCTGATACCAATGGTTAGTCACTAATTAGCCCTAGAGGGGGGGTGAATAGGGTATTCAAAAATAATTCTACTCCTTTTCGAAACTGGAATAATATATATATATATTCAATACTCAATTTCTTCAATAGTCAAGTGAATAAATTTAATTCAATTTATCTAACAATTAATCACAAGACTAATTAGCATACAAGATATTCAATTAAATATAACATGCAAATTAATGAAATAAAGAGAGAGAGATAGAGAGATTGACACCGTGATTTTTTGAGGTTCGGTAACTCCTACTCCTCGGCTCAAGAACCCCTTCTTGAGACTTTCCCCGATCCTTTCACTAGGGCCATTCCTTCACAGGTGGAATGACAAACCTTTACAATCACAAGCCTCTCGAGCTTGTCTCTCAATCAAGAAAACAATCCTCTCTTGAACAAACGGTGGACTCCACTTGTCCGAGATTACAAATTCCTATGTAATCAATAAAATCACTCAAGAACAAAAACACTCAAAACTCAAAGGTTTTTATGGAAGATAAATCAATATAAGGTCAAGTGTTTTTGGTGATTTTATAATAGCTCTATAAATGTATTCTCAAAGGATATGATCAATGAATGATATTTGGAGAATAAGAAGAGATACTAGAGGTTTTGATTTTCAAAGAAACTTGGAGAAAATCAGATTTTCAAAACTTGGTTTCAATGGCTTTTGTACAGAAAATTTATGCAGAATTTTGAGAGCTTTTCTTTCATTTCTTTCTCTTTTGTTTTTCAATCTCTTAGCTTACAATACAAATATCTCATTCTATATATATCAATACATTAGGGTTATGAGAGAGAGTATTGATTTAGAGAAGTCAAGAGCCGTTTGAAATCCATTAAACATGACAAAACATGGAAACTGTTTTCTGAAAAACTGCAGAATTTGAGGTTCAAACTAGTCGACTACTTTGAGCTTCTAGTTGACTAGATTAATTCTTCTAGTCGACTAGAAGAAGAAGTTCTAGTCGACTAGTTCATGTAGTCTAGTCGACTCAAATGGTTTTAGTCGACCAGATGGGTGGTTCTAGTTGACTACTTGAGGGCTTTAGTCGACTACTTAAAAAATGGATGAAAACTTGATGCTACTGATTGTTTTAGTCGACTACTAGATAATACAAAGGATTCTTCTAGTCGACTATAACTTGAAAAACATTTAATAAAAATATTTTTCTTTTGGTTTAAGTTCGGTAAAATATTTTTCATTCCATTTGAGTTCGGTTCATTTTATACTTGAGCTTATATGATAAAATCGACACATAAAATTACCTTGTTACAATGATCGCTCCCCGACCTATCTACCCCAACTCTTGAGTCTTCAACTTTCGCCTTTGCCGTTTAATTTATTGATTTTCCATTTTTGCGCTTCAATTTCTTTCACGACTTTTTGCTTTAAATCAAGCTTTCTTTCCGAGCTTGCTTTCCGAGTCGTTCACCTGTCTTTTGCTAAAAACATGAACTCGGTAATTCATTAGTATGAAACACGCTTTAAATGTTTTGTTAATATCAAAATAGGATTTATTGTCCGAGAATAAATTTCAAGGCCAACAGTTTCTTAAAAGAAAACTATTTCATTACTTCCTCGAGATTATGAGATTCCGAAACTTCTTTCTCAAGATCTCGACCCGTAGAGTTTTGAAAGGTGATCCATTGTTTCACCTTTGCTTCCTATCATTTCTAAGTCTCGGGTATGAGGCTTAGTGTTGTTCAGTGCACACATATAGTGTTGCCCTTGCTTTCTTCTTGGTTTTTGATGTCACCACTTAGGTGATTCGAGTTGTTCCACATGTTCGGGGCATGGATATAGAGTGGATTGGGTTCCTTGTCCAGGTGTTCTCCCTAAGCACTTGTGGTGTTTTAACCTTGACATTGTTGTCTCGGTTATCTGTTGGTTTAGCGTTGGGACTTCTTTCCCCTAGCTTTGGTTTCCTTGTTCGGGTGTTTTCACTAAACACTTGTGGTGTTATTTACCTTCACTTTGCTTTGGTGACCCTGAGGTGGTCGTTGTTGTGAGTTGAGTTCGTGTACTCTTAGTGATTTGATTGGGTGGTTTTCCTCACCTATAGTGAGTGTTAGTGATGTGATTGACCCTATTGATGATAGTATTATGAGGTTGATTTGATTTATGGTATGGTGATATGATTGAGGTGATCTAGCCTTTGAGAGGTAGATTTTCCTTAGGAATGGGATGAGGTTTGTTATATATATATATTGTACATATATATATATATAGACGATGATTGTGTTAGTACGCAAGGACGTGGGTACTTTTCCTCCTGTGTTCTCGGGGAGTGAGTTATGAGTATTCCTTGGTACTAGTGGTGTGTTTCGATTCTTGTGGATATTAAAGGTGAGTGTGATTCCCTCGGTTTGGAGTTTCTTGTTAGCGTCGTGAACGCTTGATGATTGGTTAGGTTTGACTTGGGTGTCGTGTACCTAGTGTACGTTGGTGAGAGTAGTGTAGACTACTGGTGTTGGTACTGGGAGTATGAGTCTTAGTTGTATCTTATAGGCTCATGTTGTGTATTTATATATATATGTATATATATATCCCCTATATACTTACGTACGGTAGTATATGAGCACGTACCTTGGGTTTTCGTGGCAGGGTTATGTTGTCGGCTATGTATCTCACTGGGTGGTTTAGCATTATCTAAACTATTAGGGGATGTGGTAGTTAGGATATCTTTTCCCACTGAGCTTATTTGCTCACAGGGGAATTTCATTTGCCCCCTGGTATTCCACGCCAGGTTGTAGGAAATATACGGCTATGAGCAGGATGCAGTGCAATGACAGTTTTCTTTAGTTTCTTATTACACGTTTTGGAGTTGCGCAGGGTGATGCGGTTACGGATGCAACACGACTGGGTTTGGGGATGCTAGATCTCTACTGTTAGTTTCCTTCCCCATTTGTTATGGAATTGTTATGTATTTCTTTTAGGAGCCAGTCTGTTGGCATATCCCTATTGGTGTATCTTTTATTTTCCTATATTTATTATTTCAGGATGTCGTTGTATTTATTCAGCACTGATATGTGCGTTTCTGTATTCTTATTCAAGCATTTGTGGCTCTGTTGATTTTAGAGGGTTTGGAGAGGTCTTGGTTTCTTTCCACTACCTCGGCCCTAGTAGGATTGATGAATGTTGGGCTTGGAAGCCATTGTTATTATCGAATTGTTATTGGCAGGTTATTGTGTTGTGGTTGGTTGTCCGGATGTTCCATTTACAAATAGAACTCTGCCGGATTTTTGTTAGATTTCACTACTTTGTTTATTATTCATTTGGGTATGAAATATACCGTTCTATCATTATTCCATACATTTTCTGGCTAATGATATCTTAGTTGGTTGCTCATCATAATGATCACATCTTGGATCCTTTGGATGTCCCAGTTCGGGAGTCTTAGGAATTTAGGGACGTGTCAGCATGGTATTAGAGCATTTTTACCCTTTTGTGGGTGTTTGATGACTGAAGGTCATTTGTTCTCGTTTCTTCTTACTTCCGCATTCACTCCCTTAGCTCTTAGGCTCGGGTTTCGGAGTCATAGGAATTCGGGGCGTGACAATTTCTCTTTTTCCCCACATTTGTTTTGGACCCTTGGATTGGTTTAGAGATAGTGGAGGATCTCTACAGAGTCTCTTAAGTTTTCCACTTGAAGACTTCATCTTTTATAAGCTATCTCTATTTCTATCCTCTCCCTATTGTTTTTTTTTCTACTTTTGGTTTGATTTCATCACCTTAAGCTTGGAGTTTGATGTTGCCTTCAACATGAAAGTTGTTCATGGTGTTCTCCTCTTCGATTTAAGTCAAATATTGGTAAGTGTTCTTCCCTCTTTGTGAGTTTCTACTTCAATCCCTAGTTTTGATTTTTAATGATAAACCACCTTTGATTCTTGGTTTCATCTTGTTTTGAGTCTTAACTCATTGTTAGGAGACTATGGTGAAGCTTTCCATCGATTGAGTTCTTTGATTTTGGTGTTAGGTGGAAGTTAGGGTTTCATGAAGGTCACTTTGTGGTTTGTTTTGTTCTTCACTTGAGATAGGGGAAACTTCTATCCTTTCTCATCTTTTGGTTTCCTGAGTGTGCTATTTTGATTCTAGGGTTCCTAACCTTAGATGTAATTGCTAAGTTGTATACTTGAAAAGGGGAAGTTAGGGTCTATATGAGATTATGTGATATAACCCTTGTTTATAGCATACTTGATGATTGTGGATAAGACTATGATGTATGCTAGTGAAATTATAGTTCTTGAGAGTTTGATATAAAAAGTATGCTTGTATACCTATATGTGTAAATATATATGGGTATGGTTGTGTATGTGTATAAGTGTAGGTATATATATGTGTTTATGGGTATTAGTGTTGCCGCCTTGATAGTGTGATTAGGCTAGCTACTTTGGTTAATAAGTCGGAATGTGGATGTAGATGAATTGTGTGATGTGAGATCATGAACTTAAAGCGTATTCTAGCTCCCTCACTCTTGTTGATTTTGAGGTTGTTATCTTGAAATTTATACATGTGTATGAAAATGAGATAATATGAACCATGAATTTAATTGAATTAAAAAGGCATGTTTAAAAGAATGGAAATGTTATCCTTGTGAATTAAAGGACAACTTGATGATTTGGAACATGAAGTACAAGAAAACATCCTTGTTGATTATTGCTTTATGGTGATTTAAGAGCATGATAAAGGATTCATGGCATTCATGTTGGCATTATTGGGAATGTTTTTCATAAATATGATGAGATACATATTTGTGTTGATGTATGATTTTATTGAGGCCCCTTTATGCATATTGAGTACACCGTGTCATGTTGAGGGCATGGGTGTTGGTTTATGCAGGTTGTGTAACCATGTGTGAGTTGACTTGTGTCGGATAATCGCAATAACTGGCCAGGTGGTACTTCTCGCTCTAATGGAATTAGTCTTCTAAGAAATAGAGACGATGGGGAAGACTTATTCCGAACACGTGTTCACGGACTGTGTTTCGTGTTTTCGATATTCCTAGTTGAGTCCGCATATCTCTCAAGGGAATGATCGTGGCAAGCTTTTCTACCTTCCTTCATGAGCCGGTATCCTCAAAGGAATGGTTAGAGGAATGATTTCCGTTGACCCTTAGGGTTAGGGTGTGTGGTCGTGTGTGTACCATGCATAATGTGTGTGAGTCACATTGCATTTGAGTTGCCGTTATGTATGTAAGAACATTTATACTATTATTTATGTTTAGCATGTTCTAGACAATAATCATACTGAGTGAATTGTGGAGTCGGGTAGGTTTAATAGGCATTGACAAGCTTCATCAAATTCAAATCAAGCCTAAAGAAGTGAAGAATACAAGAGAATTGAAGAAGAAACAAGTTTGAGCGAAAATTGTATTCTGGATGATGGAAATGTCATTTGTTCGAGCCGCAACTTCAAGAATCATTACAAGGGAGTTGAGGGGGTTCAAATGACACTAGTCTGGATAAAAATTGGTTCCAAAGGTTTTGCTACGGCTGACCTACGCCTCATGTAACAAAAAGTAACTAGAAAGTGTCATTTTGATGCTTGGGCTAAACATGGGTATTTTGGCCCTACGCCCTAGGCGTAAGTCTGGCTACGCCCCAGGAGTAGGGGTCCGGCGGTTTATATGTTGGAAAAAAACCGGAATCTCCCTAACTTGTGTTCCTTTGTGACGGCTGCGACTTTATACCTCGATATACATGATATATACATATTGAAGACCAGATCAAAGGGTTTTGCTCAGTTTGGTGTGAAATTACAAAAAAGGGTAAACTACATCGATTATCATAAACACAATTAAATGACCTAGATTCTGAAAAATCTACCCACGACCTTGTGCAACATGGTTACTTAGATCCGTTTGAGAAACGAAGCTGTCTGAGTGTGGAGATCGGAGAAAAGGCTTCGTGGTTCATTGAGAAATGGAGCCATCAAAGTATGGAGTGGAGCAAGAGTTTCGTGGAGCGCGAGTGATTCAAGTTTGTTAGACGTCGAGTGGAGAAATGATGATTTGGAGGGATTTGTAAGTCTAAAATTTCATAAGGTCTGTGTGCTTCTTGATTCATAGTGCATCGATAACCGAGCGTATCCGTGGTTTTTACTTGAATTCTTTCCAAGGTTTTCCACGTAAAAATATTATGTGTCTCTATCGCTTTATTTTCCGCACTTGATGATTTGCGTGATTTATCTTGTTAGAGTTTTGGATTATAATTGACTTTTCTGCAATTATTATTAATTTGTCAATAAATCCATGAAAAGTCTATTCACCCCCATCTAGGCTATTTTCATTGATCGTCTAGGTAATTTTAATTGGTATCAGAGCGTGGTTGCCCCGTTTTAGGTTAACTACCTAGGGTTAGATTCTTAACTTAGGCAATGGATTTACCTCATGAAGGTGGGTCCGTATCTAAGTCCCCGTTGTTTGATGGCTCGAACTACACCTATTGGAAAATGAGGATGAGAGCATTTTTCAAATCTCTAGATAAGAGAGTTTGTCTTGCCATAGAGGTAGGATACTCACCTCCCACTGTGAAAGACCGTACTACTAAAGAATCTAGAGTAAAACTGTCAAGTGAGTGGACTACTGCTGAGTCAAACAGTGCTAGTTGGAATTCCAAAGCTTTGAATTATTTATTCATTATGTCTTTTGGAATTCCACGTGCAAAATTGCCAAAGAAGCTTTGGATATTCTCCAAGTAACTCATGAAGGAACTTCAAAAGTTAAGCAATCGAAACTCTAAATTCTAAATTCACAATTTGAACAGCTTAGGATAGAGGAGGATGAAGTTTTTGGTGACTTTGAGGCTAGATTAACTAACATAGTAACTAGTAGTCACAATCTAGGAGAGCCAATTTCCTAGACTACTATAGTGAAGAAAATTCTTAGGTTACCTGAACATTTTCGGTCTAAGGTTACAGTCATATCTGAAATCATGAGTTTTAAAGAAATTAAGCTTGAAGAATTGGCAGGGAATCTAAAATATTATGAGATGGAGATGTGTGCTCAATCCTCTAAGTAGTCAAGTGGCACAAAAGAGAAAAGCTTAGCATTTAAAACCACTAAGGAGGATCCTAGTGAGTTTGATGAAGAGGGTGAGATTAGACCAAGACAGTTTTACATGATCATGAAGCAGTTTCATAAGTTGTTAAAATCTTATTATGGTCAAGAAATGATTATAGAACAAAAATTTTGAGATAAATCACATGATTCTAAAAATAGAAAAACCCAAAATTGGAATGACAAGTTGATCATAAAAATAAAAAACCTCAATGTTTTGAGTGTCAGGGGTTTGGTCACATTGTTGCGGAGTGTGCTAACAAGTCAAAAAGGACAAAAGGTTTAGCTGTCACTTGGGATGATGGATCTGATAATGGATCAGCTAGTGATGCGACATATTTGGAGGTAGGAGATGAGTCTGAGAATTTCACCGTATTTGCTGCACAAAGTAAGGAGGTCGATGAAATTGCTGCAAGTTGGGCAATGTCTGGGGATGAAGAGTCTGAGGATAATAAAGATCGTGGGGACTCGTATGAAGATGTATACAATAAAATTTATAAGAAGTCCACACATCTTAGCAAAGTCTTCTCAAAATATATTGTACAATTCAACAGTGTTGATAGGAGAGACAATCCCTAAGAGATGAGTTACCAATAGTTCTCAGACCTTAAATCTCATGCAGACCCAAAAAGCTCAATTGTCTGAGAAATTGGTTGAGTTTGAACAAGAAATGAAGCAGACTTTGGGGAGTGTAGATGATCTCAATAAGGATTTAAGCACTCTAAGATTGGAATTGAGTGATAAATCTACAAGGATTGAGGGTTTGGAAAAGGAATTGAAGGATGCTAACTCAACTATCCATAAATGGTCTAGTGGAACTCTTAAGCTTAATTATATATTGAGTATGGGAAAATTTGCAGGAAATACAAAGGGGTTGGGTTTCAAAGGAACAACAAGTAATTCAAACATCGTTTCCAAAACAACCTTTGTAAAAGGCCCGCAAGTAGCATCTAGTTCTTCTCAATGTAATTCTGGGTGGAATTTTAATGCTCAATCTTTTGTCAAAAAACCTGTTGAGAGTAAGCCTCCCTTTATCTCGAAAATCCTTAAGGGTTCAAACAATGGTTTTCAAAAGTTTATTCCAGTATGTCATCATTGTGGAGTGAAAGGTCACATTCGATCCTTGTGTTCAAAGTTAAGAGGAAAAAATTTGAAAGCTGAGAAGAATCAGAGAACTTGGAAAGGACCCAATGTTGAAGATCAAATTCGGGTGTTGAGTGAAGAGGTAAAGAGTCTGTCTAGGCTAGAAAATAGAACTCCGAAAATTAGATAGGCATGGGTTAGGAAATGTGAGCTACACTGTTTGATTGCTCATATTGAATGTAGAGCACTTGACTCTAATTCTGAGAAAGGTCATGAGTATATATTCACAAATTCTAATTCAACAGACATCTCTATAAAACCATTAGATTTTCAAAAGCATGTGCATCTTATAAAATCTAGCGGCATGTTATCTATAACACCCCGTATTATTTTCCATTTTTCTTGGAATTTTTACGATTTATTTTCGATTGTGATGTCACTTGTTCATGACATCTTGGTTACTTTTAGTGTTTAGTGCATGTAAAGTTTTTAAGGGTTGTGTAGAGGTAGTGGTGGTTTTATTTCCACTACCTCGACCATAATAGGATTGACGAATGTTGGGATGTGAGCCATTGATATAATAACACTTGTTATTGGCACGTTTTTTTGTTGTGGTTATGTATCCGGATGTTCCATTTACAAACGGAACTCTATAGGATTTTCGTTGGATTCCGCTATTGCATTTCTACCATTCAGTTTGTTATGGAATATGCCACTTTAATAATTATTCCGTACGTTTTCAATGGTTATTGATATTCTTAGTTGGTCTCTCATTGTATGGATCACAACCCGAAATTCTTGGATGTCCTGGTTCGGGAGTCTTAGTAATTTAAGGGCATGATAGTAAGGTATTAGAGCACTAGGTTTCACTGTCTTAGTAATGACGGGTAAGGGTCAGCGGTACATTCGACGTTTGATGTTATCTATGATTATGATCTGCGTTCTCTGTGTGATTTAGTGTTTTGTGGTTTTTCCCTTGTGTTGTGTCGAGGACGTGTCTTGCTAGATGCATCTCGTTTTGATTTAATTCCAGCAGAAAGAGACAATTCCTCAGTCACATTTATTCTTTTGTGCCTGTATCACGGTTATAATTACCGAGGAATGTGAGCATACCATTTGGTCTAATCCACCAGATGTGACTTACGGACTAAGGTACACCTGGTTTCGATGACAAAATCTCCTAAGGTAGGAAGGTTGTAACACCTCGTGCTATTTTTCATTTTTCCTGGAATTCTTTTTAATTTATTTTTGGTTGTGACGTCACTTGTTCATGACACCTTAGTTACTCTTGGTGTTCAGTACGTGTAAATTTTTTGTCTTTATGTTTAAAGTCGTTTAAACGACTTTACGTTTTCTCCTTGACGACTTCGTGGATTTTCTTATTGTCAACTACGCTGTTTCGTTTCGACGTTTAATGTTTGGTACTTCGACTGGGAGGCAACACATTTTGTTTGCCCAACGTTTAAGGGTTCCGATGATTTGGGTTTTATACTCCGGTGTATTTATATTGAACTATATTAGTTATTTGGCGTTCTGTGGATTTTCGGGATCGCGTGATTACGTTTGGGGGTTTCCGATATATTTTTTGAATTTATTATACATATTATTACTTGGGAATATGTATAAGTGTGGGTATTTATTAGGTATATATATTTATTTTTATTTAAATATATATGTATATGTATAGGAAGAGAGAAACGACGTAACCAAACCCCCCATCTCTGTTTCTTCTCATTCGCGCAGACCAATCCTTCTCCATAGCTGATCCTTCTTCTTTCTCCTATTTCGCAGCTTGAGAGAGAGAGAGGTACGACTGTGGAAGGATAGTGCGTAGCTGGGTCGCGTGACTTGGTGTTGGGTTATTCGCTGGATGGGAGGTCGACGACGACGACAGGACGACGAGAATGGGGCGGTGAAGGCTGGTGGCGCAGAGGTGGCATTAGTGGTGGTCGCGCATGGGCTGGGTAGCAGCGCGCGTAGTGGTTAGACTCTTGCTTGGCTAAATTTCGCGTTGCCGATTCGGTGGCATCCCGAGCTCCGTTTGGGTTGATTCTTGGAGGGTAGTTTCGTGTACAACATACTAAAAATTGGTCTTGATTCGTTAGGCGGTTCAACGGGAAATAACGATTATAGGTACGTATTTTTGTTTGGTTTTTGTTAGATTTGTTCCATTTCGTTAATGGATTGCTAATGGCTTCGACTATAGGACGTTGAGGCGGTCATTTCGGTTCAAGCAAAAATTGATTCGGAGAACTGTGGTCGGCGCGCCCCATTTTCAGGCGCCGGTACAATTCACAGTGGGCCCCACTTAAGGCGTGAACATGTTGGGACATATTTGAGCACGTGTCTTGGATGACGTATCGGTATATCCGGCTCGGTCGTGGGTACGACGATTAGTCTATGGACACGCGTGGAGAGGTAGGGGAAATCACTATTGGTACATATGACTCTAGACTAATATGTGATATTTTAATTTGAGCATGCTAATTGTATAAAATGAATTATAAATTATGTTTAGGATTAATTATCATGCTTGTATGTTTATATATATATACAAGTATAAATATATATAGAGAGAAGAGTTGTGTTGCGACATTGAATAGTGGATTAGGCTAGTTTCATCTTAGTGATTGGAATTAGTAGTGCTAGACGTAGATTAGTGTATACGTGTAGGCGCAGTTGAGTACGTTTTCATTTTCAGTGATTAGTGGAATCGAGTATGAATTTATGTGATTTGTGTGACGTGAAAATCCGTGAACTTAGAACATTATTCTAGTTCCCCTCATACTTATGAATTATTGTTTAATAAATTTGAAAGCATGTAAAAAGAGATGATTATATGCTTGTGGATTATTGCTTTAATAAGTTTAAAAGCATGTTAAAGGTTATGAAATTGATACCTTTGTAGATTATTTCTTATATGTGCGTAATTATGAGCATATAATGATTTGGGCATAATATATTGGATAATGACATAAATGATTGTATTATGATAAGACATGGTTTTTATTGAGGCCCTGTATGCATATTGAGTACACGGTGTCATGTTGAGTGCATGGGTGTTGGTCTATGCGGGTCGTGTAACCATGTGTGAGTTTGACTTGTGTCGGATAGTTAAATATTTTTATAAATATGATAAAATACATATTTGTGTTGGTGCATGGGTCATTGAGACATAGTGCATATGGAGTTCACCTTTTGTATTGATAATTCAATTGGTGTTGGTTTAGTCCGTTTGTGTAATTATGCATGAGTAGACTTGTTTCGGATTGTCGTAACAACTGGCCAGGGGGTGCTTCTTGCTCATACGGAACTATCTTCTGAGAAATAAAGAGGGTAGGGGGAGGAGTTTTCCAAATCCTATTTCACGATCGCGTCGTGTTTGGCGATCTTCTTTGTTAAAAGTGAAAGTGTCAAAAATCACTTGGGAAGAATCGGTACGATAAATTTACCTTCCTTCATGAGCTTGTATCCTCAAAAGTTAAAGGTTAGAGAATGATTCTGTTGACCCTTAGAGTAGGCTGTGTGGTTGTGTGTGTACCACGAGGTGGTGTTGAGTCACATTGCATTCAGGTTGCATTTATGTGATTCCATTATACATGTAGATCATGATATTATTATATAATTTTGGAGCATGTTTAATGTGGATTTTGAGATCTAAATCATATGTTATTAAAATGCTCAGCTGAAAGTGGATAATGTGAAGAATATGATTTACATGTCTTGTTTTAGAGTATAATATGAGATGAATGCTTATACTTGTTGATATGTACTTATATGCCCCTTATGTGGTGATATAGGTTAGTTTAAAAGGCTTTCTTTTGAGGAGTTAAAGTTTGTAGAGGACTATAGAGTTTAATGTGAGTTGAGGCCTTTGAGAAGGCGGGTGATAGTCTTGTGGTCTTGGTTGGTTGCGTAGTACTGACCAAGTAAATTTTTCTTTCATACTTAGAGGAATGTATCATTTATCGTAATTTTAAGATTTTGAGTTTGGTTAGACGAGGTTATGATTGAACCTGTTTGGTTGAGTGGAAATGGTCTCTTGATTCTGTTAGTGATCTAGAGAGTTGGTATCAAATATCAATTTAAGGTTTGAATAAATTGAAAGAGGTATTGATTGAAACTAGTTAGTTCCTTATTAGCAGTCACTAGTTTCCTCTTTTCATGATCTTAAGGGATCGAAGCGATTTTACTAAGTACTTGAGGTACTGCAGCTTTACACTTTGTTTTTGTTTTTTTTGCTTAGCTCATTCTCCTAAGCATTTATTTCACTCTCCTTTGTATACGAGTATATGTTTTTGACTTATATGTCACTCCTTGAGCCGTTAGTTACCGTGTGGTGTCAAATATTTTCCTTGTGTTGTCAATTGATTTCAAGGGGTTGGAAATGGATGGTTGTGTTCCGTGGATCTAATGCGTTGCACTTCCTTCATTGTCCTCTTGGACATTATAAGAATCCTTGAGTTGGTGGTTTGGTTGGTTTGAGAGTGCATTCTCTCGGTATGATTGTTTCATACATTCTTTCAGTTCTAAGTCTCGGGTATGACGCTTGTTGTTTAGTGCACACACGTAGTGTTGCCTTTCCTCTTCTTTTGGTTTCTTTGTCCGGGTGTTTTCCCTAAACACTTGTGGTGTTCTTAACCTTGACATTGTTGTCTCGATTATCCGTTGGTTAGCATTGGGATCTCTTTTCCTTGCTTTGTTTCTTGACCTTTTTGTGGTTGTTCATTAGAGTAGCGTTCATGTACTCTCCGTGATTTGATCGGTTAGCTTTCCTTATTCATAGTGAGAGTGTTGGTGATTTATTGATCATATTGGAGATAGTATTATAAGATTCATATGGTGATATGATTGAGGTGATTCAGTCCTTGAGAGGTAGATCTCCTATAGGAATGGGATAATGGTTCTTTTATATATATATATATATATATTGTACATATATATATTGATGACGATTGTGTTAGTATGCAAGGACGTGAGTGTTTTCCCTCATGTGTTCTCGAGGAGTGGTTTATGAGCCTTCCTTGGTATTATTTATGGATTCTTTCTCTTGTGGATATTAGAGGTGAGTGTGATTCTCCTTGTTTGGATCCTCTGCTTAGCGTTGTAAGCGCTTGGTGATTTGTTCGTTTGGACTTAGGAGTCATGTACTTAACATACGTTTGTGAGAGTAGTGTAGACTACCGGTGTTGGTAGAGTACGAGTCTTGGTTATACCTTGTGAGGCTGATTGTGTACTTATGGAATATATATATATATATATATATATATATATATATATATATATATATGTACTCATATGTCGGGATATGATTAGTTACCATTAAGGTATGTATATGCGTATATATATATATACTCGACTATGTTTTGTACATGGGTACGTGATAATGATTTATCGTTAACATTGTATTCTATGCTTCGTGCCTTATCATGCTTCCCTAGTACATGATTGAGTTATTTGTGGGGTTCTTTGTGGGATGTGACGGTTATGATATTATTTTCCTACGGCGCTTTGATGAACTCACCCCAGCGTTGTTTTACTCTGGTGTCCCACACTAGTTTGCTGGAAATGTTTCGGCTATGGGCAGTATACGGTGCAACGACACCTTTTCTTTTCTTTTCCTCGTTACAGGTTTTTAAGTTGCGTAGGGTGACGCGGTTATGATTGCAGCGCTGTTGGATTGGGGAAGATAGTTATCTACAATCTTTTTCATCATTTACTTTATTTACCTATGTTGTATGGGATTGGTATCTATTTCTCTTAGGAGCCAGTCTGTTGGCATATTCCCTATCGGTGTTTCTTTTATTCCATGTATTTATTATTTTGGGGTGCCATTGTATCTCTTCAGCACTTCCATGTGAGCTTCTGTATTCTTATTCGAGCATTGTGGCTCTGTAGATTATTGAGGTTTGTGTAGAGGTAGCAGTAATTTTCTTTCCACTACCTCAACCTTAGTAGGATTGATGAATGTTGGGTTGTGAGCCATTGATATTATATCACTTGTTATTAACAGGTTTTTCTATTGTGGTTGTGTATCCGGGTATTCCTTTTACAAACGAAACTCTGCCGGATTTTTGTTGGATTCCTCTGTTGCATTTCTAACATTAGTTGGTTATGGAATATGCCACTTTAATCATTATTCCCTACGTTTCAATGGTTATTGATATTCTTAGTTGGTCGGTCATTGTATGGATCACAATCCAAAATTCTCAGATGTCTCGGTTCGGGAGTATTACGAATTTAGGGGCGTGACATTTTAATTAGATTAGATGTCTTCATATGTATCATTCTAGGAATATCTTGCATTATTTTTTATCCTAGAATTGATACATTTTCATGCATTTTGTTTTATTTGCATGTTTTTTTTTCTCTTATTATGCATGTATCATGTTTTGCAACTAGTAGGATTATTCATGCATGCATCATTATGACAAAAATGATAAAAATTCTTAGGATGTTGAGCTTGGCTAAGGGTACAAAGGATTGTCATATTTTACTCTATTCTCATATTTAATTTTCTTATTATGCTTATAAGAATTGAAGGTGTATCTGACATGAGGATATGAGTTTTCACTTAACATGTTTAAGTATTATTTTTAGACCTCATTAACTTTGGGTGTTTGTTTTACTTCGGAGATGAGTGTAATACTTGCTGAACCTTTTAGTCTTTCTCATCTAATCTGAAGTGATATATAGGTTCATGAGCTATGCTAGATTGATCGATGCTTTTGAATACCTTTTGCATGCTCATGAATATTAGGGTAATATTAAAAGAAGAAAAGAGAATGAAATAATGAAGTATATAAATGTCTCTTTAATACCTTTTCTATGTTTGCATTTTGAGGCTATTCTTTTATATCTCTCATATGTTTTGATTGTTATATATTTTCTTGTCATTTCAGTGACAAAAAGGAGGAGAAGTATTAAGTAAGAGGGAGGGAGTTTTTAATTGAGGGGGAGTGTATTCTCAGGGGGAAAAGGAGTGTTTTTATATCATGATGATCATTATGCTTGCATTGTTGTTATGATTTTCATATTATCATTATATTGGTTTTTTATATGTTTTCCACACCTGTTTTTCATGGTATGTTGTTTAGTGTTGTGGTTACAAGATTAAAAGATCATCATGAGGGCAATATGATATTCTATGTCTATGTTTGTTGGTGTGTGTTCATAGGTATAGATGTTATGTTGTTATTTGTGAGGATATCTTTATAAAATATGATTTTGTCTCAGAAATGCCAAGGGGGAGATTGTAAAAACATTTATAGTATTATTTGTGTTTGGTATGTTCTAGACAATAACCATATTGAGTGAATTGTGGAGTCGGGTAGGTTTAATAGGCATTGAAAAGCTTTGTCAAATTCAAATCAAGCCTAAAGAAGTGAAGAATAAAAGAGAATTAAAGAAGAAGCAAGTTTAAGCGAAAATTGCATTTTGGAGGGTGGAAACGTCATTTTTTCGAGCCGCAACTTCAAGAATCATTACAAGGGAGCCAAGGGGGTTCAAATGACACTAGTCTCGAGAAAGGTTGGTTCCAAGGGTTTTGCTACGCATGACCTACCCTTAGGTAACAAAAAGTGGCTAAAAAGTGTCATTTTGACGCCTGGGCTAAACATGGGCATTTTGGCCCTACACCCCGGCGTAGTAACCTCTACACCCCAGGAATAGGGGTCTAGTGGTTTATATGCTGGAAAAAACCCGGAATCTCCCTGACTTGTGTTCCTTTGTGACGGCTGCGACTTTACACCTCGATATACGTGATATATACATATTGAAGATCATATCAAAGGGTTTTGCATAGTTTGATGTGAAATTATGAAAAAGGG
Organism: Cornus suecica; assembly: GCA_963922005.1. Taxonomy (NCBI): domain Eukaryota; kingdom Viridiplantae; phylum Streptophyta; class Magnoliopsida; order Cornales; family Cornaceae; genus Cornus; species Cornus suecica. Next base: position 29,838,334 of record OY998241.1, read on the forward strand.
TAAACTTAGGGTTTCCCTTAGTTCTCTCTATAAATAGAAGGAGTCTTTGCAGATTTTGGAAGAGCTTTTGGTGAGATCTCTACTATTATTCTACAGTTCATATTCTTCTGCAGAGAGAGATAAAGAGAGAAACTTCTTGAATGATCATATATTTTCTAGTTCTCTCTTATTGAGGTTTGTTCAATTGTGTTTCTACATCGATGATCTTATGCACTATTGAATGACCTAGATTCTGAAAAATCTACACACCACCTTGTGCAACGTGGTTGCTTAGATCCATTTGAGAAACAGAGCCGTTTGAGTGCGGAGATTGGATCAGGAGGCTTCGTCGTTCATTGATCTGTTGATAAACGGAGCCGTCAAAGTATGAAGCAAAGTGAGAACTTCGTGGAGCGCGAGTGATTAAAGTTTTCAGACACTGAGTTGTGAAAGGAAGATCTAGAGGGATTTTTAAGTCTAAAACTTCATAGAGTATGTGTACTTCTTGATTCATAGTGCATCGATACCCGAGCGTATTCATGGTTTTTACTTGGAGTCTTTTCAAGGTTTTTCACGTAAAAATATCATGTCTCTATCGCTTTATTTTCTGAACTTAGATTAATCTTTGCATGATTTATCTTGTTAGAGTTTTGGATTAAAATTGAATTTTCCGCAATTATTTTTAATTTATCAATAAATCCATAAAAAGCCTATTCACCCCCCTCTAGGCTATTTTCATTGATCGTCTAAATAATTTCAATGTGATTTATCTCTAAATGTGAATCATGATGTTATTCAATTTGGTAGCAGAGTATGTTTAATGTGACTCTTGATGTTTAATTCACATGTTATTAAAATGATCGAATGAAATTGAATAATGTGAGAATATAATTTATATGATTACCTTTAACGTATAATGAAATTTGAGCTCTTCTACTTGTGATTATGTACACATTTGCTTTGGTTATATTGTACAATGTTGATAGATTCTTGTAGTTATGCATTTATCCTTGATATGGATATGTGAGCTTAGTGTAGTGTTTTCCCGTTGAGTTAGTTAGTGTTGGTGTAAGAACGTGGAATCAATCGTGATATTGATGTTTTGGTTATGATAAACGAAGTTACGAGTGAACCTAGTAGATTGTGTATTGATTGCCATTTGATCTTGTTAGAAACCTAAGTGATGTGGTTTCAAATGTGAAATTGAGGTTTTTCTATAATCGGACGAGGTTTTGATTGAAACTAGTTGGTTCCGTGGCAACGACCACTAGGTGTTTAGCGATGTTAAGGATTGGAATGCCATTGGAGTTGTGGTCATTCTTGATTAATTTGTTATGGAGTTTAGGGATTTAGATGTAGAACTAAGTGTGGTTAGATTAGGGTTAGTGTCTTTGTGTATAGTCACTTGCCTTTTTCTTTAGAGGTGTCATTTACTTGTGATTCTTCATTTCCTTGCTCCATGGAGCATCTCTATATTCGCGTTAGTGTTCCCGTTGGTTATTCAGTTGGCTTACCCGAAAACGAAATTTTTCATAAGACTTGTATTTGAATCCATTCAATTTTTAAGTGAAAAACCCATTTTCTCTCACCCTCATGACCCCGACTAAAACTTTGAGTTTTGAAATAGTTTTAAATTCATTTTGTAAAATATTTAGACATTTGGAAGTCGGTGGTGTACAAAACGGAGACCGGGGGCAAGACGGATAATTTTACAAAATTTTAGAGAAACACTTTGATTCAAAGTTTTCATTTTTCACGTTTCCCGAGGTCTTGGTGACTATTTTTGAAATCCGCAAATGAAAAACTCACTTTTCAAATATTTATGATTTGTGGGGACCAGAAGCATCAAAATCTGACGCCGTTTGAAAAATGACCTTTTTTTTTTGGAAGTTGAAAAATCTCAGCATTTGATGTTGGCCATCTGCAGGTTGGTTTTCCAAACTTGGTTTTTCCGAATTTCTAAAATTTGTTTCTCTCTCCTCGTGGCTTCAAATTAGGCTCCGTTTCTTTCTATGGCCTGTCCTATGTCCAAATATTTACGACAAAATTTGAAATAATTTAATTGCACCTGAAATGACTGTTTACCCTTGGTAAAAGAGGGATACTTCAACTTTCTATTTTGGTCGGCGTTATCCGACACCGTTTTCAAAAATTTATATCTCTCACCTCGTGGCTTTGATGTAGATCCCCTTTTATTTTTATGGTCTATCCTATGTCTAAATATTTGAGACAAAATTTGAAATCATTTATTTTCACTTGAAATGATTTTTTTACCCTTGGTAAAATAGGGCTACTTCCACTTTCTGTTTTGGTTGGCGTTGTACGATATCGTTTTGAAAAATTCATATCTCTCGCCTCGTGATTTTGATTTAGGTCCCGTTTGCTTCTATGGTGTTATCTATGTCCAAATATGTTGGATAAAGTTTGAAATTATATTTTTTCTTGAAATAACCATTTTACCCTTAGGCGAATATGCGACCTTGAAATGGTCAGTTTGATGAGTTATTTAATCACTTTCACTTTCATTTCATTTTCCAAAAACCTTTGTGACTTCCCTTAGGTTTAAATGACTATTTTATCCATGTATTGGGTCTACGGATGCGGGAAGTGACATGTGAGGTGATTAATAGTATGACTTGATAGTGATTGGAAGTTTTGGAGCTCGATATGCTCGTTATCTAGGAAGTGTGATTGTTCTCTTTCTTGGGGTGTTATGAATAAGAGTGTTTCTCTCATGATTTGGTGATAAATTTTGTGTTGATTATCAGTGTTGGACTGGCGGGTACGAGTCATAATGATCTCTAAGGTGGTCTATACTATGTGACTTGTAGTGGTTGTTCGTATCTCTCTCTCTATATATATACGTATATACATATATATAGTTAGGTGTGTGTTTACTATATGTTGTGGTGTTATGGTTTCATTACGTGCTAGTTGTCATGTTTGTTGATCCATGGTAGGGGACTAGAGGGACATGTTTTAGGAGTCTCGTATTGGCGTGAGTGCCATGTGGTATGTTTGACCGACCTAAGATAGATGCATACACACGGGTTGGTTAGCACTAGGCTTAGACGGTTGGGGGATGTGGCAGTTTAGGGTTTCTCCTGCTGAGCCAGTGAGCTCACCCCTTTCCCTTTTCCTTAACCCCAGTTGTTGGTACTAGGTTCTTCTTGTAGGATGGCTCGTGGCGCGGATGCTGTTGTGGGACTGGGACATTTTTACGTAGTATTGTTCTTTATAGCTTTTCCCTTTGCTAGCCTCCTTATATGGGGATTGTTATTGTATTTATTGGGAACCAGTCTATTGGCGTATCCTTTTCCTTGTATTTGGTATCCTTACATCGTTATAGAGATGTATTCTTTTGGCACATCGATGTACCTTGTGTATCATTTGGTTTTAGCTTCCACTCAGTTGTGTATGGAATTATGGTTATTAATACTATTCCATTCGTTTTATTATTATTGATGATTTTAGTTGGTCGCTCTATGTATAGATCACTTCCCGGAGTCCTCAGATGTCTCGGTTCGGGAGTCTTAGGATTTTAGGGGTGTGATAGTAAGGTACAAGTCAGCTATGAGCAGAGTACTCAATCCCTAGGTTCGTCACTAGGGCTGCAAACGAATCGAGCGGAGCCAAGCTTTGGAATGTTTAAGCTCGGTTCATTTACTAAACGAGCCTAGAAATTGTGTTCAAGCTTGGCTCATTTTCTTAACGAATAAGCTCAAGCAGAACACCAGATTTAACGAGTCAAGCTCGAGCTTGCTCACGAACGACTCATTTCAGTTGCAACATATATTACTCTTGCCAATAGTTGTGTGGATTGAGTTATTGCATGTCTTTTTTAACATATTTCCACTAGTATAATTTTTTATTAATGGTTTTTATGTTATGGCCGCATAATTCCTATAATATTTTCACAACAATCTTCATAATTTGTTCAATTTGAAAACTTTGTTTTGTCAAATATGATATAATTTTATTATTTAACTTAGATGAACTTGTTCACGAGTTTGGCGAGCTGAACTTAGTAATGTTCAAGCTCGGCTCATTTACTAAATCAGCTTAAAAGTTGTGCTCAGGCTCGGTTCATTTACTAAACGAACGAGCACGAGCCAAGCTCTTAACGAACCGAACCCGAGCCTGCTCACAAATGGCTCGATTCATTTGCAACCCTATTAGTCATTGTTAAAACCTATTTGGTAAAATTCATCTGTTTAATTTTTAATTATTATTATTTTTTTATTATTAATTTGTTTTATGTTATTTATTATTTAGAATTATTTAATCATTTTTATTTATTACTTATTTCTTTAATTTTAAAATATAAAATAATTTATTTAAAGCTTCCAAAGTGGCTTCAAAAAATAGTGGCTTCAAGAAATCTCAAAGTGGAAGCTTTATTTCAAGCTTCCAAAAGTACAAAGGAAATCGCAAATTTTGGCAACTAGATTTTGACTTTTCAAAAATTTACTAAAAACCAAAAAGAATTATCACACAAGATTTTAACTTTGATTTTATTTTTTTGAAAATAAAAACATAAACCTTAAACACAAAAGTGTTACAAAATAGGGGCTTAGGGGATTACCATGCAGTAGTAGATACAAGTCCTCAATAGATTGAGTTAATAACCTTTACATAATCAATCTAACCCATACACAGATTTTAACTAATAAGCAGTAAACATATTAGTTAAATAACAAAAGTGGTCTTCCTTATTCTTGTCTTTTGAATAGGTGCAAGGTATTATTTTGGTTAATTCACCAAAATTAGCTCATTTTCGCACTAACGCACCTGAAATACAGTTAAACACACAAACTGGATAAAAATACTAAAGTAATGGAATAATAAGACTTAAACAACACCAAATTAGGGGCCTAAACTGTACAACATTTGGCTCCGATCACATGTCATGCCATGAATGGAGATACACTCCACATGAAACCAACCCGGCTAAAACCACCCACGCACTCGACCGAACGAAAAAATTATGAGTAAAGACTCGTACACACGGATCAAACAAACTTTCATAGATAAAAATACCAAAGTAATGAAATAATAAGACTTAACAACACCAAATTAGTGACCTAGAATGTACAACATTCGGCTCCGATCACATGTCATGCCATGATTAGAGACACACTCCCCATGCAACATACCCGGCTAAGACCACCCACGCACACGACTGAATGAATAATTATGAGTAAAGACTCGTACAGACGGATCAAACAGACTTTCACATTTTGTGCACACGTTTAAGCAAATCACATGTAGATGACCTGTAGGATCCGGTATTTTTACGTGTTAATTTAAAAAATTATTAATGATTAAATGCATATGTGATTATGTGTTTAATGGGATTTTATGCTTAATATGCTTATGTGCTTAGGATGACTTACATGTTTTATGTGATATTAAAAATTGTAAGTTGCATATTCTATTTTCATTTTGGGAATAATGAAAATTGTTGAGAACGATTTTGGAAAAGAAATGACCGAAGGGTAAAATGGTATTTTCATATTTAGATAACTTAGTGGAAAGTGTAGAGATTTGGCTAAGTGTTGGGGTATGAGTGGTATAGTTATAAATAGAGAGGATGACAAAGGGTAAAAGGGTAATTAAGAGTCACAATGACACTCTTATAATTAACCCTAAGTTGAGAAGAAAGTGGTCATTTTACACTTTTAAGTGGTGTTTAAATTCTAGCCATTGATCTCCTTCTCCCATCTTTGCCCACAACCCTTGGATCATAGGGCCTTGTTTGGTTGACATTTAAATGCAATAATACATTATTCTTAGTCTTTCCCTTGGCAAGACTTCATGTTAACCCTTGGATCATTTATTCATTTTCCTTGCTTTATTCTCAACTGTTAGATGCTAAGGCATTGTTTGGCATTGAGTTAGCTTTATGGGTTTTGAGTTTTAGTCTTCTTGCAATACCACTTTGTGGCCCTTGGATCTCCTCCATTTTATTTCACATTTATTATAGGTCATTGGATGAGTGTGAGAGATAGTGGAAAATCTCTACAAACTCATAAGTCTTTCATTGTAAGACTTTTCTATTTCTTTACAAACTTATTTTCTCTATAAACTTCTCCTTCCCTCTTGCTCTTCATCACTTTGTCATTTGATTTCATCTCCTTTCACTTGGAGTTTGAAGAAGTGTTCAACATGGGAATTGCTAGGGTTGCTCTCGTCTTCCATTTCTCTAAGTATTGGCGTAAGTTTCTAGCTCTCTTGTGGTTTTGAACTTCAAGCCCTGGATTTTCCATTCTTGAATTATTATGTTCAACTATTGATTTTTGGTTTCTTTTTCTCTTGAATCTTGTTAAGGACCATAAGTTGAACCTTTGTATCGAGTGTTTCGGTTATTGAAAGCTTGGAGTTCATCCTGTAATTTTGAGCTTAATTTTGGATTGGGGACTTTGGTAAGTGTCTTAATTATCTCCTTTCTTTTGAGTATTCCCTTTTATGAAACCCTAAAATAGAAATTATTAGGGTTTGAATTGATTCTTGTGGTTGGAGCCACTTGTGTGTAAATTTTCGATTTCTTGTTGACACCATAGTAATCTTGTGGTTTATGAATGGTGTATTGCTAGTTGGAAGTTATCCTATTGAACACTTGGAGTGGTAGCTTGGGTTGGACTTATTTTGGGCATTCTTGAGTAGCTTGCTTGGAATTAAGGTAGGGAAAAAATGAATTATTTTCATCTTTATACGAGGGTGTGTGCGTCTGTGTATATATGCCATATGTATATATATATGCGAGTTGAATCTTGACAACTTAGACAATGAACTAGGCCCTTGAAAGCATGATTGTGTGATATAAATGTTTGTTGTGATTTATTGCTTATAAATGTGAAATTGTCAGCATTATGATAAATGGAATACAATATATTGCCTAATGAGAAAAATATGTATTGTGATTGAGCATGTTGTGATCCATTGCTTGTTAGTGTGAAATTGTAAGCATGATGATTATATTGAACACAATATATTGCAAATGAGAAAAAACATATATTCTGATGGAACATGATTTTTATTGAAAACCTTGATGCATATTGAGTACATCGTGTAGTGTTAAAATCATGGTGTTGGTATATGCGGGTCGTGTAATCACTTGGGAAGAATCGATGTGGTACTCTACATTACTTGATGAGCTTGTATCCTCAATAGTAACTGGACAGAGTATGTATTCGTTAACCTATGTTAGGCAAAGTGGGTATCATGAGGTGTGTTGAGTTGCATTGCATCTAAACTGCTATATATGTGATTGTGGTTTTGATGTTGAAGCATGCTATAATTGTGAATAATTATGATGTGAGCCTGTTGGGGGAATTATTTGTTAGGTTCGATGGAGTTCCGGATTGGCGTGAGAGCTGTGTGTAACAACAGACCGACTTAGGATTAATATCATGAACCTTGGGTGGGTTGTACCACTCGGACTACCGAGATTGAGGCGATGACACTTCCTCTACTGGGCTAGTGAGCTCACCTCATGACATATTATATTTTTTAGGTAATTATCCCGTTACGGGATGTTCGTAGCCACTCGATGGATTATGGTGTCTTGTCCATCCTTTTATACTTATAGAGATGGACTTATCATGTTGTGATGTAAAGGTGATACATGTATTCACATGCTTTCTTTTGTGAACTTGTAATACAAATGATTAAATACTTATCTTTTGCCGACTAGCGTGTTAGCCGGGTAACTCGTATTTTTATGTACGTCCCTCGGAGCGCTATGCACGAGGATTCTTTTCTTTTGGTGCACTTCGGTGCCGACAATGTAAAACTATTATTTTAATCAAACTTTACATGTTTCACCTTTGGGCGCTTGAATGTAGTTTTTGAATTCTTTTCTTTAGACTTGTGTAGTGGATTTCTGCTATAGAATGACGACGTTAGAAAATTGGCCGAAAATGGCATTTTTCTATGTTTTCAAATAAACCCTTCTCGTTTTGAATGAAAAATTCATTTTCGCCTACCCCCATGACCCGAACTAAAACTTTGGGCTTTAGAGAATGATTTTGAGTCGTTTGAAAAGATTTTGGCACTTAAAAAGTCGGTAGGATGCTAAAACGAAAACTGGGGTAAAAAACGGTCATTTTATCGCAATTTTTCACGAAATGAACTTTTTCTAAGCTTATTAATGTAATATAGAATCAGTTTATTAATGTATTCACATGCTTTTTGTTGCTACAGTAATCACTGTAGCACCTGCACCTATGCTGCTGGGCGCAGCCAGCGCGCGCGACATTTTCAAAACCTCATATCTGGAGCTACGGAGCTCAAATCGAGGATATATTTGTTGCATTAGAACTCTGACATCTTGAAGTTATGTTTAGTGTGATGTCCCACTTGGTATAATATTGTCCGCTTTGGGCCCAGCCCACACGGTTTTGTTCTTGGGCTCCTCCCAAAAGGCCTCATACCAATTGGAGACAACACTGCACATATAAGCACATCCCCAGACCTCTACCCGGGCGATGTGGGACATCACAATCACCCCCTCTTGGGACCCAGCGTCCTCGCTGGTGTTACCCACGGGCTTGTGCATGCACCCACACTTAATTCCGGCCGGGCTCTGGCTCTGATACCAATTGTAACACCCCGCTCCAACACTTGGTATAATATTGTCCGCTTTGGGCCCAGCCCGCACGGTTTTGTTCTTGGGCTCCTCCCAAAAGGCCTCATACCAATTGGAGACAACACTGCACATATAAACACATCCCCAGACCTCTACCCAGGCGATGTGGGACATCACATTTAGGATTTTGAATCACTCGATTTAACGTATTTTTAAGTGATTTATGTTCGTTTGAAGATGATTGTATATTTTAAACTTTTACATGTCGCGGTCTTTCTTTAGAAATTTATATTTTCCAGCTTGCTTACTGGAATTCATTTATGTTTCTTTCTATGGGCTTCTTAAAGCCTCCTTTAACATATTTATCTTTTGTCTTTGAGTGATGGTCCAAGAGCCTCGGGTTTGGCACCCAAACTCGTGTTTTACCTATTTTGTTTGGTTTTGGTCGGCGTTGTCCGATACGATTTTCCAAAATTCATATCTCTTGTCTCGTGGCTTTGATTTAGGTTCTGTATTTTCTTTTCTCCTTTCTGGAATTCTTTTCCAAGAGTTAACGTTTTGTGACGTCACTTATTCAAGACATCTTGTGTAATCTTGGTACGTGTAAATTTTTCGCGTTTATGTTTTGGACTTAGCGGGACTACTTCATGGTATTTCGTTTCCCGCTTCGTGGGTTTATGTTTTGTTGGCGATTATGTGGGTTCGTTGTGAAGTTTTCTTGTTGATGATTCGGCGATCGTGTTTCGTGCTTAAACGTGTTACTTAGTTGATTGTAGACGTTTGGTGTAGTGCTTATGTGATTATGTGTTTATGTTTATTTTTAGAAATTTTAAGAGTGAGGGGTATTCACGGTATTTCACTTGTGTGGGAGTTGTTAATGAAGTATGAGAGTCTTCTTATGTGTTCTGAAGTGTTTGGATGTGTCCCGGATTGTTTTGGCATTTTTTGGTGTTATCTTGGGGCCTTGGAGCCTTTCCTTGCAATTGCTGTTTCGGGGTTACCGAGTACTCGGTAGTTTTCCCAGATTGCCTATATAAGGGAGTTTTGACCTAAACATTTCATATTTTTCTCTTTTCTTCTCCAAACTCAGCATACTTTCTCTCACTTGGTTTTTCTCTCTATCTTTGCCTATATCATATATTTGGGCTTGGATTTTGGTTATGATTTCAACACAAAAGTTGGTCATGGTAATTGTTATCCTATGAAGTCTTGAAGTTGGCCGTGGCATGCTAGTGTGACATGGAAGGATGGCACGGTGGTAATTTTGGCAAATAAGTCCAACTTTTGAAGTCGGCCTTAGGAGAGTTGGAAAATTATAGGGATTTAATTGGAGACGCTCTATATCAAAAGAAGATGACCTGTTAAAGAAAATCCGGATTTGGAATTCGGGAACTTCGAAAAAGGCCATTATGACTCCTCAAGGAGGGTTAATATTTGTTCTGGTCAGAGCTGTATTTGTCAATTTTGCATATATAGAGAGGGGTGGGTCTCTAACCCAACTGGGCATTCAACCACTTAGCAAGGCCATGGGCAAGCCTTGGCTAAGGCGTGTATAAGAAAGCTTGTTGGCATGTTTAGACATGGTTCGGTGGCATGGTTGGTGAGATTGCTCGGTGAAAACATGGTGTGTGTGCATGCCCACGAGTGTGTTAACTTGCCTTTGTCAAGGTGATGTCTTAGCTTGACATGCAATGCACTTGGCTCGGCAAGCCATATGCACACCAAGCTTTAGCTAGGCTAACTTGCCCTTGGGGCAAGGCTGTGACACTAAGACAAACAATGGTTAGTATAAGTTGTTCAAGACATAGGCATGACGCGGCATGGCCTATGTGCCAAGGCATTGACAGAACCAAGACATGGGTGTGGCTAGGTGCTGGCTTGATGGTGAAGGCATTGGTTCAAACTTGGTAAAGCTCTCAAGTGCGTGTAGGCTTGAGAAGAGCTGGGACAAGGTATTTGGCTCAGAAAAAACAAGCATTATGCAGTGTTGGCATATGTTTGGCATTAAGTTGGCTAAAGATGGTGCAACATGGTTCAGGCTAAGGTAATACAAAGACTGGTTAAGGCTAATGTGTGACTCAGACATACAGTTTGGGCAGTTTGGTGACATACAACTAACTGTAACCATCAAGAGGCAAGGTGGCATTGCAGGGAGATGCAACAACATCCTGACAGTTGGGAATGTAACTATGTGCTAAGTGTTGGTAGCCTCTGATTGGTGCCAACACAGCCTAGGTGGATGAGGTTGTCATCCACATCAGATATGCAGTTTTCTATATTGGCCTATATCGACACATATGTATGGCATTGTATAAGCAACGAATTTTAGAGAGACATAATGCTTGTGAGTGTTGTAGTGTGCCTGAGTGAGAGGAATCATTTGTACTATTGGTGTTTATAGTAAAAGGTTGGAAATCATTAATTATGGTTTCTGTAAATTGTGGGTGTTGTTTGATTTTTATTGCATTCATATATATATAGTGTGTGTGTGTGGTGCAAAACACTTGGTGCGTTATAAGGCATAAGTGTGTGAGTGGCTGAACCAAAGTTAGGAATTGTATTATAGTGTCTGATTTGGTGTCATCATAGGGCCAAAATTTTGTGGTGGAACTTGACCCCTGTGACAGTAGTCTTGCCTTCAATTTGAGCCATGGATTGGTAAGTGGTTTTTTTCTCTTCGTAAGTTATTTTTACAAATCCTAGTTTTGGGTGTTCTTGTCAAACCATGTATTGATTTCATGTTTTCCTTGTGGTTTGAATCTTGATTCATTGTTAGGAGGCTATGGAAAAGCTTTTCACCGATTGGTTTCATCAATTTCGGTTTCGGGTCAAATTTAGGGTTTCATAGGTCTTGTTTGGAGGTTGGCTTGTTCTTCATTTGAGGTAGGGGAAAACATCTTTAATCTCTCGTTCTTTGATTCGTGAGTGTGCAATTTCATTCTCGGGCTTTATAACCCTGGAGATATTTTTTGCTAAGTGTATACTTGAGAAATATGAATTTAAGATTTGTATATGTTATGTGTTATAATCCATGTTTATGTCATCATTAAAATAGGTATATGATGTATGTTAGATGGATTATGAGTTGTGGACTTTTTAAGTTGAAATATACTTGTATGCATACATATGTGAATATGAGTATTGAGGTGTATATGTATAAGTGTAATTATATATATAGGATTATGGGTTGTAGTTGTGTGGCCTTGATAGCGTAAGTAAGCTAGCTACTTGGTTAGTCAATTGAGATGTGGATGTAGATGATTGGTGGCATGTGGGATTACGAACTTAGAGTGTTATTCTAGTTCCCCTTTCTTGTTAATCTTGAAGTTGCGATCTTAACATTAAACTTGTGTATGAAAATGAGTTAATGTGTATAATTGCTTTGATGGTGTAAGAACACTTTTATTTATAAGAACACTTTTGTGTATTTTTTATTTATGGCATGTTCTAAACAATAACCATGTTAAGTGTTAGATAGGTTGGTTTGGTTTCAATGACATCGATAAGATTTGTCAAAGGAAGAATCAAGCGTTGAAGCAATGAAGAATAGAAGTGAAGCACGAAAGTGAGCATATTGAGGTAAATGTCTCCTGGATGGTGAAAATGATATTTTCCGAAGCCGTCACTTCAAGATAAAAGTATCATGGGTTCAAGAGGGTCATTTTTGTGCAGTTACGGAGAAAAGTGATTTTAACAAAAATGCCTACGCTTTCAGTTTCAAAAAGTGACTATAAAACACATTTTTACTCTTGGAGGTACGCTTGGACCTATGCTTGAAGCATAGGTCCAAGCTAAGCTTGAAGCGTAGTTGCGGCAAGTTTTTGGCTATTTTTTGTTGCGATGTCCAAATTGTTCGGGGGTTGGTTTTATGATTTGTTCACGACTTATATACATCAAAGTGCGTGGTATATATATGATATTCATTATAACATAAGGTTTGAATGTGAAATTAGGAGAAAGGGCAAACTTAGGGTTTGGATCATCATTGTCTATAAATACCCAAGTCTACAACAAGAGGAGACACATCTTGAAGAATTCTCTGCAAGTTTTCTACAACTTGTTCTTCTTCTACAAAGAAATACATATGGTAAGAGAATATTATTGAATTATTAGAGATACACAAGTTCTCTCTTGTTATTGGACGTCTTCATTCGTGCATCTACATCGACGATTTCTATGCACGATTGAATGGTTTAGTTGCTGAAAAATTCATACACCATTTATTACAACGTGGTTGCATTGATCCGTTGAAGAACCGAGCCATTTGAGTGCAGAGATCAAAATAGGAGGCTTCGTTCTAATTTTGATATGTTGAAAAATTTTCAGCAACGATTGAATGGTTTAGTTGCTAAAAAATTCATACATCAGTTATTGCAACGTGGTTGCATTGATCCGTTGAAGAATGGAGCCGTCTGAGTGCGGAGATTGAAATAGGAGGCTTCGTGCTAATTTTGATATGTTGAGAAGCAGAACCGTCAAAGTACGGAGATTGGAGCAAGAGCTTCATGGAGCGCAAGTGAATCTAGACTTTTAAACGTCGAGTGAAGAACAGTAAATTACAGAGGTTGTAAGTTCTGTTTTTATAGAGTCTGTACAAATTTTCTAATTCATAGTGCATCGATACCCGAGCGTATCCGTGATTTTTACTTGGAGTCTTTCCAAGGTTTTTCATGTAAAAATCTCTGTCTTCTCATGATTTAATTTTTTGCACTTATATTCATATTTTCTTGATTGATCTGTTTTTTAAAATTGAATTGAGAATTAGGGTTTGTGACTAATTAAAATTGAATTTACGCTAAATAATTTTAATTGATCATAAAATTGACAAAAAGCCTATTCACCCCCTCTAAGCTATTTTCACTATCATCTAGGTAATTTCAATAGGTATTAGAGCCTGGTTGCCCCGATTTAGGTTAACTACCTAGGGTTAGATCATGGACTTAGACGATGGAGATGCCATTTGTTTGATGGGTCAAATTACCAATATTGGAAAGCGAGGATGAGAGCATTTTTGAAATCTTTGGATGGAAGAGTGTGGAATGCTGTAGAAGTAGGATACTCTCCTCCCACTTTGAAAGACGATGCAACTAATGAAGTGAAAGCAAAACCGTCAAGGGAATTCACTGTTATTGAGATGAATAGCGTGAATTGGAACTCAAAAGCATTGAATGCGTTATACAATGTTGTTACTCCGAATGATTTCAAGAGGATTGCTACGTTCGTAATTGCCAAAGAAACTTGGGACATTCTCCAATTCACTCATGAAGGAATATCGAAGGTGAAACAATCAAAGCTTCAAATTTTGAATTCTCAATTTAAACAACTGAAGAAGGAGGAGGATGAAGTCTACGCCGACTTTGAGGCTAGGTTAACTGATATTGTAACGGGTTATCATAACCTAGGTGAGCCTATTCATGAGACTACCATAGTAAAGAAAATCCTTAGGTCTCTACTTGAACATTTTTTTATCTAAAGTCACTGTCATCTTAGAGGTCATGAGTCTTGAAGAAATTAAGGTTGAAGAATTGGCAGGAAATTTAAAATCTTATGAGATGGAGATGTTCAAAAACCTCCCTATGAAGGCTAGTGGCATAAAAGAGAAGAGCATAGCTTTCAAAAGCACTAGGGAGGATCATGTTGAACCTGATGAAGAAAGTGAGTGGAGACTGAATGATATAGCCATGTTTACTAAGAGGTTAAACAAATTTGTTAGGGCTAAACAGAATGGGCAAGGATAAAAATTTGGGGATAAGTTGGGTGAGTCTAGAAGTAGAAATAAGACTCAAACTAGGAAGGATAAGTCTGATCCTAAAAAGAAGAAACCCCAATGTTTTGAATGTCAAGGATATGGTCACATAGCTATAGAGTATGCAAACACTTTGAAGAAATCCAAAGGATTAGCTATCAGTTGGAATGATGACTCTGACAATGGATCAGCTAGTGATGTGACAGACTCAGATGTAGGTGATAATTCTAAGAATTTCACTATGTTTACTGCACAAAGCAGGGAGGTCAAAGAAGTTGGTACAAGTTGGGTGATGTTTGGAAAAGAAGGTTCTGAGAGTGATGAAGGTTGTGATGATACGCTTCAAGAGTATTATGACAAATTACTTGATAAAACTGCACAACTTCATAAAAATCACATGAAACTGTTAAAAGATGAATTAGTCAATAGTTCTAAAACTCAAAATCTCCTATAGACTCAAAAGGCCAAGTTTGTTGACGATTCGAAGAAATCTAAACTAGAAAGAACTCAGGCATTGAATTTGGTAGATGATGTCAATAAGGAAGTGGTTGAGAAATCTACTAAAATTGAGAATTTGGAAAAAGAGCTGAAATATGCTAAATTAACTCTTTGTAAATGGTCTCAAGGAACCCTTAACCTTGATGAGATGTTGAGTAAGGGTAAATCAGTAGGAAATACAAAGGGTTTGGCTTTTGTTGGAGTAATGCCGAATTTGAATGTTGTTGCAAAAACCACTTTTGTAAAAGCCTCCCATGAAGCGTCTTGTTCTTTACAAGGAAATTCAAATTGGAATACTGGTGTTCAAGCCTATGTCAAAAGACCTATTGAAATCAAGCATTTTCTTACCGCTAGATATCATAGGAGGTTGACTCTTAGAGTTCAGAGGTTTGTTCATGTATGTCACCACTGTGGTGTCAAAGGTCACATTCGACCTATGTGTTCTAAGCTGCGAGGGAAGGTGTAAAACTTAGTGAAAGAACAATGAGTTCAACATGGAGATCATGTTCAAGATCAAATTCGAATACTGAATGAAAAAATAAAGAAGTTGTCAAGATTAGCGAATGGAGCTCCGAAGATGAAGAAGACTTGGATTCGCAAAGGTAAGCTACATTATCTTATAGTTCATACTGCTCTTAGAGCACGCAAGTCTACTTCTTGGTATCTGGATAGTGGATGTTCTAGGCATATAACTGGAGATAAGTCATTTATTGGATTTCTTGAGGAGTGTCATGGTGGGATAGTCATTTTTGGTGATGGAAAGTGGTCGAAGGTAATAGGAAAATGTACGGTTGTGACTCTTGGTCTACCTAAACTAGAAGATGTACTTTATGTAGAGGGTCTTAAAGAAAATTTGTTGAGCATAAGTCAGAATGTGATAACAATCATAAAGTCACTTTTTCTCATGATAAGTGTTCGATCATTGACTCTTCTGGTAATTGCGTGATGAAAGGTATGCGTTCAACTAATAACTGCTATTGAATTGTTCCTCGTTTTGAATTGTTATGCAATAGATGTCATGCAATAGAGTTAAACTTGATGAAGTTGAAATTTGGCATCAGCGGATGAAACATGTTAATTTTCGAGAATTTAAAAAAATTACTAAAAGTGAAATTGTTAAGGGAGTCCCTAAGCTTGGTTATGAAAAAGGGATTATGTGTGGATCATGTCAGAAGGGTAAACAAGTCAGATGTCAGCATAAAAAGACAAATCTCATTAGTACTTCTAGACCTTTAGAGCTCTTTCATATTGATTTAATGGGTCTTACTAGGACAATAAACAAAGGAGGAAAGAATTATATTTTTGTCATGGTGGATGATTATTCAAGGTTTACATGGGTTGGATTTCTGAGTGAAAAGTCTGAAGCTCCTAAAAGTTTTAAGAGGATTTGTTTAAGATTTCAGACTGAGAAGAATTGTTTGATTTCTAGAGTAAGGAGTGATCATGGAAGGGAGTTTGAAAATTCAGAAATTGAAGTGTTTTGTGAGGAGAGAGGAATAAAACATGAATTTTCAGCACCGAAAACTCCACAACAAAATGGAGTAGTTGAGAGGAAGAATAGGGTTATTTAGGAAATGGCCAATGTTATGCTACAGGGTAGGAATGTTCCTATGTATTTTGGGCTGAGGCGGTGAACACAGCGTGTTACACCTCAAACAAAGTTTATCTTAAGCCTAGCACCTTAAAAACTCCTTATGAACTGTGGAATGGCAAGAAACCCAATGTGAAATATTTCAAGGTTTTTGGAGCAAAATGTTATATTCTTAGAGATTATGAATCTATTAGGAAGTTCGAGTCTAAGAGTGATGAAAGAATATTTTTGGTTTATTCATTGACTAGTCGAGCATATAAGGTGTTTAACCTTAGAACTCAAACTATGCTGGAATCTGTGAATGTAGTGGTTGATGACTCATTGTTGATGAGTCTCTGATGTCTGTTGAGGAGGAAGATGGTGAGCCATTCTTTATATTGGATAATGATTCTTTTAAGGTTAAAAAAGGGGACTATGTGGTTAATGATGATACTTCAAGTCCTGTAGAATCACATGATCAAATTGGTGATTTTCAGCCTACACCTTCTAAAGAACCATCTGCAATGGTAAAGTTGTACCATCCTTTGGATAATGTTATAGGATCCGTTGATCAGATGATGGTGACACGGAGAAAGACTGGGAATGAGGTTTCGTATGCATGCTATACATATTCATTGGAACCTAAAAATGTCAAAGAAGTTCTTCAAGATAGTGAGTGGATAAATGCTATGCAAGAAGAACTTTAGCAGTTTGTTAAGAATGATGTGTGATATCTTGTGCCTAGACCGAAAGAGATAAACGTGATTGGTACCAAATGGATTTTCAAGAATAAAAAGGATGAAAATGGTACAGTTGTTAGGAATACAGCTAGGTTTGTTGCTCAAGGATATACTCAAATGAAGGGTATTGATTTTGATGAGACTTTCGCCCCAATTGCTAGGCTTGAATCTATTCGGATTTTGTTTGCTATCGCTTATCATATTGGATTTAAGTTGTATCAGATGGATGTAAAGCGTGCATTCTTGAATGGCATTCTACATGAAGAGGTGTATGTGGAGCATCCAAAAGGATTTGAAGATCCTCATTGTCCGGGTCATGTTTACAGGCTGAAAAAGGCTTTGTATGGGCTAAAGCAAGCTCCTAGAGCTTGGCATAAATGGTTAACTGATTACCTGTTGGAAATAGGTTTTGCTCTAGGGGGAATGGACAAAACACTATTTATTCAGAAAATTGAGAGTGATACAGTTGTTGCTCAAATCTATGTTGATGATATTGTATTTGGTTCCACTTCTGATCAGCTTGCTCATTATTTTGGAGATAAAATGAAACATGAATTTGAGATGAGTATGATTGGTGAATTGATCTTTTTTCTAGGGTTTCAAGTTACGCAATTAAATGATGGGATTTTTGTTTCTCAAACTCGTTATGTAAAATCCCGGATTTTAATTAATTTTATTATTATCAATATCGGTCGTAATTATTTCTTAGTTCTACTTAAATTTATCATTAAGTGAAAGTGGAGATAAATATGTGCAATGTTACTCACTTAATTGATGAGACTATGAGTTTTCATGGGTTATTTGTACTTGTATATTACATGTTACCAGGTGTGGGTGAGTGTTAGTGAAATTTATATCTATAGATTTGCAATGTGTCTTTGTTGTCAGAGTTGGTATTATTAGTCTTTGTAGCCATGTGTTTGAGTTGGTATCATATTTATTTTATATGGCATCCTACAAGTTATTTTTGTAATTAGCTTGTTAATTTATTATAACTAGAACCAATTTAGTGAATTGATAAATTCTGGTATTTTCTTGAATTTAAATACTCAATTAGAGGAATTTGAGGTAACTTCATTTTCGTGGGCTGTGGTTGATTCCTGAAGTGTATATTTTGCACCTATTTCATTTTGTTATAAATTTTGTTTATTTGACATTTACGGCACCGAAGTGCACCAAATGAACCTAATCCCCGTGCATAGCGCTCCAAGGGATGTACATCAATAATAACTCCTCGGCTAGCATGCTACTCGGGTAAAAATAAAGTAGTTTAACACATTTGATTTACATGGACAAAAGGAACATATAGATACATATTTGTCAACTTAGTGCCCAACAAAAATAAGTATGGTCAGCCACCCATGCACAAAAGGGCGGACAAGGTGCCACACATCCACGGAGAGACAATGGAACTCTCCAAATGGAATTGTCACCTGAAAAATATATAAGTCGTGGAGTGAACTCATTAGTCTAGTAGAGGAAGTGTCATCGTCTCAATTTCGGTTGTCCGGGTGGTTCAACTCAACAAAGGTTCATGCCACTAACCCTAGGTCAGTCTCTTATTCCACATGGCTCTCACACCAATCCGGAACCCTATCGAACTCAACAAGCAATTCTCCCAACATGCTCACATCATAATTATTCACAATTATAGCATGGTTCAACATCAAAATTATAATTACATATATGATAATTTAGGTGCAATATTACTCCACACACCTCATAACACACATTTTGCCCAATATAGGTTAACGGTTACACACTCCACCCATTTACAATGAGAAAGAGTACTGCACCGATTCTTCCCAAGTGATTTTGACACTTCTCACTTTCAACAAGGAAGAGCGGTTGCACGAGATGACCCGTGATGAAAGATTCGTATATCGAATGCACGAGATGACCCGCGACTCTAAGAATGAGACGACTCACCCTATACCTGATTCTCGGACACACTAGTTCCGTAAGTTAGGAACACCCCCTAGCCAGTTGTTGCGATGATCCAACACAAGTGTACTCACACATGTTTACACAACCCGTATAAACTAACACCCATGTTTTGACATTACATGGTGTAACCAAAATGCATAAAGGTTCTCAATCACAACCATATGCCATCACAATACATGATTCTCTCAATTTGGATTATATTGGATCCAACTTATCACAAGGCTTACAGTTTCACATTTATAAGCAATAATTATCAACATGTTCCATCACAATACATGCTCATTTCATTAGGCAATATATTGTACTCCATTTTACCACAATGCTTACAATTTCACATTTACACCATTCATGAATCACAAGATTACTATTTTGTCAACAACAACCAAAATTTATACAAAAGTGGCTCCAACCATTAGAATCAACCAAACCCTAATGATAACTAAATTAGGGTTTCATGGAGAAATGAACTATTAAGAGTACAAGATAGGGAACTCACCATTAGCTTCTTCACAAGATGAAAATCAAGAGCTACTACCAATGGAACTCACTTGGTAGATGAAAGCAAACTCAACCTTCCATAAACATGAATAGAATGAGGGAAAAATCAATACTAACTCAAAGAATTCGTAAACATGAAAACTAGGTTTCTTGCAACAAAAACCTAAAGTGGAATAAAAGACTTACCAAAGTTGTTCAAGAACACCACCAAGAGATATCCACTATAAGCAAAGGGAGTAAGAGAGCAGGAGTTTATGCGAGAATGGAAGTCTTGCCAAAGTGAGCTAACCCTAAGAGTTGTAGAGATTCTCCACTCACAACTCTCACCATCCAATGGTTGAGAATAAAGCAAGGAAAATCAATAGCACAAGCATAAAACATGTCCTCGAGAATCTGAATGGTACGCTCTGACTGACCGTCCGTCTGAGGATGGAAAGTGGTACTAAATAGTAATTACGTATCCAAGACTTTCTGAAAAGCCTCCCAAAATCGTGACGTGAATTACGGATATCGATCTAAAACAATAGTCACCGGAACCCCGTGAAGTCTGACAATCTCCTTCATGTACAGCCTACTAAGAACTTCTATATTATCCGTCTCACGGATAGGTAGAAAATGTGCAGTCTTCATCAATTGATCAACAATCACCCACACTGCATCCTTTTGATTCATTGTCTTTGGTAACCCTGTCACAAAGTCCATGCAAATATGCTCCTAATTCCACTCAAGAATAGGTAACAGATTCAGCAACCCGGCAGGTCCTCGGTGTTCAACCTTAACCTGCTGACAAGTAAGACAATGACTCACAAATCCGTAACTGATTTCTTCATTCCTTGCCACCAATAATGACACCGAAGATTATGATACATCTTCGTGCCACACGGGTGAACAACAAGCGTGGAACTATGAAACTCTCGCAAAACCTCATCACGGAAAGTCTGCGGTACATAAAGTAAACCCCTAAAATGATAACCTTTGTCGGAGTACAAAACATAGTCATCCACGACTTCGCCACTAGCAATACAAGTGTGAACCGAAGCGATGTTGTCATCCTATCCCTGAGCCTCAATCACACGACTCATAAGTGAAGGATGTTCCACCATCCTAAACAAAGTCACTAGTGACTTCCCACTATCACAGAATAAAAGACCCAACTCTGCGATGTCCTCCATCATCCGCCATTCACGAATGAAAATGCTAGATAACGATGCATGTGACCTGTGACTCAATGCATTCACCACTACATTAGCTTTCCCTGGGTGATACTAGAGTGCAAAGTCATAGTCCTCCATGTACTGGACCCATCAACGTTGTCCGAAATTCAAGTCCCGCTACGTAAAGATATACTGCAAACTCTTATGATCGGAGAAGACCTCAAATCTTTCACCGTACAAGTAGTGTCGCCATCCCCTAAGTCAAAAAAGAACTGCTGCAAGCTCTAAGTCATGCGTAGGATAATTCCACTCACGAGTCTTCAACTGTCGAGACCCATAAGCCACAACTCACTTGAACTGCATAATTACACAACCTAGTCCCTCACGAGAAGCATCATAATAAACGAGAAAATTCCTTCACAAATCATCAATAGTACCCACTAAGCCAAGAAAGCTACAAACCTCAAAAACATTAGTCAGCCACTTCCAACTCATCACCGCATCTATTTTCGAAGGATCAACTGAAATGCCGCCTTCGGAAACAACATGCCCCAAAAATCTAACTTCTTGAAGCCAAAACTCACATTTATCATACTTGGCATATAATCGATGTTCTCTTAGGATTTGAAGAATGATCCTAAGATGAACCTTGTGCTCGCTTTCCATAGTAGAGTAAACTAAAATTTCATCAATGAACATTACTACAAATCTATCCAAGAATTCGTGGAAGATACGATTCATAAGCTCCATGAATGCTGTCGGTGCATTAGTCACACCAAAAGGCATCACAAGAAACTCGAAGTGCCCATAACGAGTGCAAAATGCGGTCTTCGGAATATCAATATCCCTAACCCGTAACTGATGATAACCAAACCTCAAGTCAATCTTGGAGAAGAACTTAGATCCCTTATGTTGATCGAACAAGTCATCAATCCATGGCAATGGATATTTGTTCTTCATCGTCACCCGATTAAACCTACGATAATCGATGCATAACCGTAGTGAACCATTCTTTTTCTTAGCGAAAAGAACTGGAGCACCCCAATCTGAACCACTAGGTCGAATAAAACCCTTCACCTTGAGATCATCGATTTGTTTCTTTAATTCCTCCAATTTCACTGGTGCCATTCAATATGGTGCCAAAGAAATAGCATCGGTACCCGGTACAAGATCTATAGCAAACTTCACTTCACAAATCGGAGGCAAAGAAGTCAAGTCATCGGGAAAAACATCACAATACTCGCCTACTACATGAGGTACCTTGACATGACCATGAACCTCATCGTTGGACAATAAACTCGCCAAAAGGAAAGTGGATACATCACTATCCCATAAACAATAGGAAGAAGTGAAAGAATCACTTCAATTGCCGAAAATGTGGAAACGCTCGCTCTTAGGCGTGCACACCGACACACTAACTCTAAAGCAGTCAATCTACGCACAGAAGGTTGATAACCAATCCATGCCCAAGATGACTTCAAAGTTTGTCATGTCTAGAAGAATGAAGTCGAATCTTAATGATTGTCCCAAAATCACAATCTCACATCCACGACACACTTTAGACATGTATACACTACCCCCAATCGGCGTGTCAACACAGAAAGGTACACGAAGATATGAAATAGGTATACCCAAAGCAGATGCATAAGTAGAAGCAATAAAAGAATGCCAAGCTCCAGAATCAATAAGAACACGAGCCCAACAACTGCACACAGGAAATGTACCTCTCACAATAGAAGGTCCCGCTACACTGTCTGCTGCTGTGACTGCATAAGCACGGCCTTGAGAACGTGTTGCCTACTGAATAGTAGATGCCGAAGTCATGGCCTGAGAACCTAGAGTTGCTGGTACTGGCTGTTGTGGTGCTCTATACCTAGACTGACTAGCTGGTTGTGTAGCTTTAGACTACTATCCAATCCCGCTCATAGGAGTGCCACTGCTCTATCCCTGATGACTATACTTAGCGATGTGGCCCTGCTGCCCACACAAAAAATAACCCTTGTTAGACACTACACAACTAATTTATCCTTGCTGACAAGACGGACATTATGGCCTCGTGTGCCCTAGTTGATTGCATTGATAACACACCACATCCCAGCGAGTATAACCCGAAAATGTTCTAGAAGAAGGTGCAGACTTTCCTTGACGTTGTTGCTGTGTAACTGAAGCTGAAATGCCATCCCGCTGCCTCTTATTGTTCCCAAAACTCGAAGAAGAATAACCTCCAAAGCTCTTGTCCCTAGCCTCACGAGCTAGTCGACCCTCTCTTGCATCCTCCTCAGGAAGCAATGCCTTTGTTATGGCCTCGCGATACATCGACATGGTAAGTACATAAATCTTCGACTTGAGATTGCCCCTCACAAAACGTCGGCCTTTTACCTCATCATCCACCACCATCTCTAGTACGAGTCAAGACAAGCTAGTATACTAAAGCTCATACTCGGTCACTGACAAATCAACCTGAACCAACTCATTAAACCAATCCCTCATGCTCATCCTAACAAGTGGTGGAAAGTACCGATCCAAGAAAGACATGCGAAAGTCCACCCATATGATAGTCCTAATGTCCCTCATGTTGATGATAGACTTCCACCAACCCTTTGCATCACCCGTAAGTTGAAACAATACAATCATGACCCGTACATCATCCTCAACCACTTTCAATATATCAAAGCCATTGGTGATCTGCTCCAACCAATCGTTGGCCACTAACAGATCCGGACTGCCCACAAAGGTATGTATGTCCAACCTCAAGAAATCTCGGAGAGCTTTTTGAGTACGTGAGCCCTCATCCTCTACATTCTGCCTTTGAGGAACTGTGCCATAGCCACCGCTAAAGCATGCATAAACTGGACACCACTCATAAAAGGTGCAGCCGGTACACGCTCCCTAACATCGGGAGGTTCGGGAACATTCTCGTCCAAAACCGTAGGTACTTGATCTGGAACATCACCCTCTTGAGGTAATTCTGGTTCCCATCTAACAACACGTGGTTGACTTTTACGTGGCTACATGCTCTCTACATTACAAAAACCAAATGTGTAAGGCAACAGTACAATCATAGTACATCAAATAAAACCACAAAGCCATGCCGACACACGCATAAGTCAACGACGTAGAAGAGATGAGAACTAACTCATACGCCAATAAAAAGTAGAAAAAACACAATAAGCGAAAGCTGATAATGACCCTCGCCCGTCACCCTATAAAGAAAGAACACACTCTGAAACTAAACCATAACGCCTCAAATGTCCTTACTCCTAAACGGAGCCTAAGAAACCCAAGGGTGACGTACACTAAACACTAAAGATAAATGCAGAAAATGAAATGTGGATCTAAACTAGTCCTTAAACCTAACAAATATCATCCCTCTAGACCCCTAATCCATGCCACAATCATAGTAGAAGGAGTGGTGAAGCATATGGGAGAGATCGGAAACAAAATAACAAGGTGTGCACAAATCAGGATCCATCGAGTTGTACCTCGAGTACTCAATCACCGAGTACTCGATGACCCTCCACGGATTTATGAGTGTGTAAACATTCTAGAATTTTTAGCAAAATGTAAGTTTCAAAGTGCAAAATCGTGAGATTTTGCGATATGGCTCCATTTTTCGCGTCGTCGGTCCCAAAAAATCATAAATATTGGAAAAGTGAGTTTTTCATTGGTGGAAGTCAAAAATAGTCACCGATACCTAAGGAAACTCGTAAAACGTAAACTTAGCATAAAAGTGATTTTCGTAAGTTTCGTAAAATCTTCCGTCTTGCCTCCGGTCTCCGTTTTAACTATCGCCGGTTTCTAAAAGTCACAATCTTTAAGAAAATGAGTTTATTTAAATCTATTTCTAAAACAAGAAACTTTGTCGGGGTTACGGGGATAGGCAAAAATGGGTTTTTCAATTCAAATCGAAAGGGTTTGTTTGAAAACTAAGAAAAATGTCATTTTCGGCCTGACACCTAATAACCACATTCAATAATACATTCACATCTCAAATCAAAATGAAAGGATTTATAACCTTAATAGTTAAACCGCACTAAGGCAAAATAGGACATAGTTTTCATAACATTAAATAGTCTTTACATTTTCGGCACCGAAGTGCACCAAAAGAACCTAATCTCCGCGCATAGCGCTCCAAGGGATGTACATTTATAATAACTCCTCGGCTAACATGCTAGCCGAGTCAAAATAAAGTAGTTTAACACTTTTGATTTACATGGACAAAAGGAACATATAGATACATGTTTTTCAACTTAATGCCCAAGAAAAATAAGAATGGTCCACCAACCATGCACGAAAGGGCGGACAATGTGCCACACATCCAGGAAAAGACTACGGAACTCTCCTAATGAAATCTTCACCTGAAAATTATATAAGTCATGGGGTAAGCTCATTAGTCTAGTAGAGGAAGCGTCATCACCTCAATCTCGGTAGTCCAAGTGGTTCAACTCAACCAAGGTTCATGTCTTTAACCCTAGGTTGGTCTCTTGTTCCATATGGCTCTCACGCCAATCCGGAACCCCATTGAACCCAACATGCTCACATCATAATTATTCATAATTATAGCATGGTTCAACATCAAAATCATAATCACATATATGATAATTTAGGTGCAATATTACTCCACACACTTCACCCAATATAGGTTAATGGATACACACTCCACCCATTTACAATGAGAAAGAGTACCACACCGATTCTTTCCAAGTGATTTTGAAACTTCTCACTTTTAACAAGAAAGAGCAGTTGTACGAGACGACCCATGATGAAAGATTCGTATATCGAATGCACGAGATAACCTGCTACTTTGAGAATGAGACGACTCACCCTATACCCGATTCTCGGACACACTAGTTCCATAGGTTGGGAACACCCCCTGGTCAGTTGTTGCGACAATCCAACACAAGACTACTTACATATGGTAACACAACCTGTATAAACCAACACCCATGTTTTGACACTACCTGATGTAACCAAAATGCATGAAGTTTCTCAATCACAACCATATGCCATCATAATACATGATTCTCTCATTTTGCATTATATTGGATCCAACTTATCACAAGGCTTACAGTTTCGTATTTATAAGCAATAATTCTCAACATACTCCATCACAATATATGCTCATTTCATTAGGTAATATGTTGTATTCCATATTACCACAATGCTTACAATTTCACATTTATAAGCCATAAAACACAACAAGCATTTATATCATAAGATCATGCTTCCAATGGCTTAAATCATCGTCTAAGTTGTCAAGACGCAACTCGTATATATATATATATATATATGTCATATATACACATGGACGCACACATTCTCATACAAAGACGAAAGTAATTCGTTTTTCCCCTACCTCAATCCAAGCAAGCCTACTCAATAATGCCCCAAAAGAGGTCTCACGCAAGATACTACTCCAAGTGTTCAACAGAATAGCTTCCAACTAGTAATACACCATTCATGAATCACAAGATTACTATGATGTCAACAACAATCAAAATTTATACAAAAGTTGCTCCAACCATAAGAATCAACCAAATCCTAATGATAACTAAATTAGGGTTTCATGGAGAAATGAACTATTAAGAGTACAAGATAGGGAACTCACCAGTAGCTTTTTCACAAGATGAAAATCAAGAGCTACTACAAATGATACTCACTTGGTAGATAAAAGCAAAATCAACCTTCCATATACATGAATATAATGAGGGCAAAATCAATATCAACTCAAAGAATTCATAAACATGAAAACTAGGTTTCTTGCAATAAAAATCTAAAGTGGAGTAGAAGATTTACCAAAGTGGTTCAAGAACACCACCAAGAGATATCCACCACAAGCAAAGGGAGAAAGAGAGCAAGAGTTTATAAGAGAATGGAAGTCTTGCCAAAGTGAGCTAACCCTAAGAGTTATAGAGATTCTCCACTCACAACTATCACCATCCAATGGTTGAGAATAAAACAAGGAAAATGAATAAATGATCAAATGGTTAACATGAAGTTTTGCCAAGTGAAAGACTATGAATAATGCATTATTGCATTAAAGTGCCAATCAATCAAGGCCCTATGATCCAAGGGTTGAGAACAAAGATGGGAGAAGAAGATCAATTGCTAGAATTTAGACAACACATAAAAGTGTAAAATGATCAATTTCTTCTCAACTTAGGGTTAATTGCAAGAGTGTCATCATGCCTCCTAATTACCCTTCCACCCCTTGTCATCCTCTCTATTTACCTCTATGCTACTCATACCCCAACACTTAGACAAATATCTATAATTTCTACTAAGTGCTCCAAATAGGAAATTACTCATTTACCCTTCGATCATTTCTTTCCCGAAATCATTTTCAACAATTTTCATTATTCTCAAAATGAAAATACAACATGCAACTTACAATTTTTAATATCATATAAAATATGTTAGTCATGCTAAGCAAATAAACACATTAGGCACATAATCACATAAGCACTTAAGTGTTAATAAAATTTTAAATTAACACATAAAAATACCGGATGCTACATCTGTCAACTGAGAATCTGTGGATATATACTCATGACCTTTCTCAGAATAAGAGTCAAGTGCACCACATTCAATATAAGCAACCAAACAATGTAGTTCAACTTTCCTAACCCACACTTGTTTAATTTTTGGTGCTCTATTTGCTAGCCTAGACAATCTCTTCACCTCTTCACTCAACATCCGAATTTGATTTTCAACTTTGGGTCCTTTCTGAGTTAGCTTCCACCCTGATTTCAATGTTTCTCCTCTTAACTTTGAACACATGGGTCGAATGTGACCTTTCACTCCACAATGATGACATACTAGGATAAACGTTTGAAAACCATTGATTGAACCCTTATTGAATCTAGAGGTAAAGAAAGACTTACTCTCAACTTGTTTTCTGACATAAGATTGAGCATTAAAATTCCTATCAGAATTACCTTGAGAAGAACAAGATGCTACTTAGGAAGCTCTAACAAAGGTTGTTTTGGAAATGATGTTAGAATCACTTATTGTTCCTTTGAATCCTAACCCATTTGTATTTCCTGCAGATTTTCCCATACTCAACATATGATTAAGCTTAAGAGTTCCACTAGACCATTTATGAATAGTTCAGCTAGCATCCTTCAATTCCTTTTCCAAACCCCCAATCATTGTAGATTTATCACTCAATTCTAGTCTTAGAGTTCTTAGTTCCTCATTGAGATCATCTACCATATTCAAAGCCTGAGTCCTTTCTTGTTCAGACTTAGCCAACTCTTCAAATAGTTTAGCTTTTTGGGTCTGCATGAGATTTAATGTCTGAGAACTATTGGTCAATTCATCTCTTAGGGACGGTTTCTCCTTATCAACACTGTTGAATTGAACTATATATTTTGAGAAGACTTTGTTAAGATGTGGGGACTTTTCATAAAGTTTGTTGTAAGCATCTTCATACAAGTCCCCACGATATTCATTATCCTCAGAATCTTCATCCTCAAACATTGCCCAGCTTGTAACAATTTCCTTAACCTCCTTACTTTATGCAGTAAACATGATGAAATTCTCATCCTCATCTCCTACCTCTTAATCTGTCCCATCACTAGCTAATCCATTATCAGATCCATCATCCCAAGTGACAGCTATACATTTTGTCCTTTTTGACTTATTAGCGCACTCAACAACTATGTGACCAAAACCCTAACATTCAAACCATTTAGGTTTCTTATTTTTAGGGTCAATCTTGTCATTCTGATTTTGATTTTTTTTTATTTTTAAAATTATATGATTTATCTCCAAATTTTTGTCCTTTAATCAACTCTTGACCATAAGAAGATTTTAAAAACTTATGAAACTGCTTCATGATCATATCAAACTGTCTTGGTCTACTCTTACCCTCCTCATCAGACTCACTCGGATCCTATTTAGTGGTTTTGAAAGCTATGCTTTTCTCTTTTGTGCCGCTAGACTTCTTACAAGATTGAGCACACATCTCCATCTCATATGATTTTAGATTTTCTGTCAATTCTTCAAGTTTAATCTCTTTGAAACTCATGATTTCAGATATGATAGTCACCTTAGACTGAAAACGTTCAGGTAGAGACCTAATAATTTTCTTCACTACGGTAGTCTCGAGAATATGCTCTCCTAGATTTTGACAACTAGTTACTATGTCAGTTAATTTAGCCTCAAAGTCACCAAAAACATCATCATCCTCCATCCTAAGCTATTCGAATTGTGAATTTAGAATTTGGAGTTTCAATTGCTTAACTTTTGAAGTTTCTTCATGAGTTACTTGGAGAATATCCCAAGCTTCTTTGGCAATTTTGAACTTGGCAATTCTTTTAAACTCACTTGCAGTCACAGCGTTGTATAAAGCATTTAAAGCTTTAAAATTCCAACTAGCACTGTTTGACTCAGTAGTAGTCCACTCACTTGACAGTTTTACTCTAGATTCATTAGTAGTAGCATCTTCCACAGTGGGAGGCGAGTATCCTACCTCTACGGCCAACCAAGATTTCTCATCTAACAATTTAAAAAAGGCTCCCATCCTCGCTTTCCAATACGTGTAATTTGACCCATCAAACAAAGGGGACCTAGATACGAACCCTCCTTCACGAGGTAAATCCATCGTCTAAGTTCAGAATTTAACCCTAGGTAGTTAACCTAAAATGGGGCAACCACGCTCTGATGCCAATTGAAATTACCTAGACGATCAATGAAAATAGCCTAGAGGGAGGGGTGAATAGGTTTTTTGTGGATTTATTTACAAATTAAAATTCATTGCGGAAAAGTTAATTTTAATCCAATTTGCTAACAAGATAAATCATGCAAAGATTAATCTAAGTGCAGAAAATAAAGCAATAGAGACACAATATTTTTATGTGAAAAACCTTGGAAAGACTCCATGTAAAAACAACGGATACACTCAGGTATCGATGCACTATGAATCAAGTAGTACACAGACTTTGTGAAGCTTTAGACTTATAAATCACTCCTGATCTTTCTTTCTCCAGTTGACGTCTAATGACCTTGAATCACGCGCGCTCCATCAATCTCTCGCTCCGCTTCGTATTGTGACGGCTTCGTTTCTCAATGGATCAATTAACCACGAAGCTTACTGCTCCGATCTCAGCACTCAAACGACTCCATTTCTCAAACATATCTAAGCAAACACATTGCACAATGTGGTGTGTAGATTTTTTAGAATCAAGGTCATTCAATTATGCATAAGATCATCGATGTAGAAGCACAATTTAATGAACCCTAAACAAGAGAAAACTAGAAGATATAGAACCACTCAAAGATTTTTTCTCTCTCTATCTATCTCTGTAGAAGAATATGAATGATAGAAAAACTACAGAGCTCGCTCTAAAAAGCTCTTCTCAAATCTGTAGAGACTCTTCCTATTTATAGAGAAGACTAAGGGAAACCCTAAGTTTACCCTTTCTTGTAATTTCAAATCAAACTGAGCAAAACCCTATACTTTTGATGTATATTATATGTATTGCTCGTATACCAAGGTATAAAGTTGTAGCATCCATCATCCAAATTCTCCAGACCCCTACGCCTGGGGTGTAGCCTAATATGGTGCGCGTCTACTCTGGACGTCAAAACGGCACTTTCTAGCCACTTTTTGTTGCTATGGGCATAGGTTAGGTGTAGCAAAATACTCGAAGCCAACTTTTCTTGATAGTTATGCCATTTGAACCCCCTCGACTTTCTTATCATGATTCTTGAAGTTGCGACTTGAAGAAATTACATTTCTGCCCTTCGGGAGGCACTTTTTACTCAAACTTGCTTCTTCTTCAATTCTGTTGTCTTCTTCACTTCTGTAGGCTTGATTTGACTTTGACAAAGCTTGTCAATGCCTATTAAACCTTCCCGACACTACAATTCACTTAACATGGTTACTGTCTAGAACATGCCAAACACAAATAATACTATAAATGTCCTTACACTAGTGACTACCACTCCTTGATTTAGTAGAAAATCAATTCCCTTGTTAAATTTTGTCAACCTCCTATAATTCATCAATGACTGTACCATGAACTCTTAATGAATACTTTGCCTCAATCACAACCAACCCACCCAATTGCATTGTTCTACCTGAGAATGATCTAATGCGCGTCAATAAGAGTTAAAAATAATGGTTAAGAATGGCCACTTACGACGACAAGGTTTTACCTATCGCAAGTGCATGAGTCGTATTGTAGTACGGTTTGGCTTGAGAAAGGTTTTCGAACCCAATGGACTAAGTCGTATTCTGAACTCTTGTAAAGTAATCCTCTTAAATTGCTATAAAGTATGGTTTTTTTGTTTGTGATTTCTGAACAAGTTAACTAATAAAGCAAGTAAAGATATACTAAGAATAGAACTGTAAAGTAAAAAAGTACAGTTTTCATGCTCCACCGCTAACCGCATAATATAGTTATCTACTTACTCAATTGCAAGAGGGCAGTCCATCACAGTGAATCAGATCATATCGCAAATAGTCACATACGTTCCAAAAAGGATACCATCCACCGGATTCGCTATAACCCATATCCGGACAAAGTGTGACTAGTACATGCCATACACTTTACTCTAATCTACTCCTATAACATAAAATTAAACTAAAGCATGTCTATATCATCTCACCAAGATATGGTCTGTGTAAATCTAAGGTTTCAAGTATTAAACACCATTGTATATAAAATCACGATATGTTTAAGATAACATGATTGGTTGAGATAATGCATTCATTCAATCTAAGACAAGAATTAGAATTAATATAAAATCCCGTGTCACGAATAACTACGATCACAGATCTACACAATTATCACAGTGTGGTCACAGTTTCCCCTCATTATAATTGAAACAAACAAATAAATAAATTACATTAGTTTGGCTAGGGTTTCTCTAAAAAAATCCTAGATACCGAATTAGTCTCTCATAGCGGTCGGTGACTGCATCGTTAATGTAGAAACAGCCTTAATGATCTTCTTCTCCGAATCTTTATGTCTTGAATGGCTCCCTTCTTTGAAAGATATAAATATCCAGAGATGGTGCTCTAGAAATTATGAAATTAGAAGCTCCTTAGGTCTCGTCCAGACCTTGGTATTTATAGACAAAGCTGAAGGAAATCATAATTGCTTTAGACTTCTCCTATTGAGAGTAGGATTACCCTTTTGGTATGAGTTTCCTTCCAAACTGATAAAACCCTTCAACCTGATGTATTATATGTCTAAACCACATGCTTAGAGTTGGTGGGGTCAATCACAAAGTCATCCAAGTCAAAATGGATTAATTCAGGTCAAACTGGAATTTCTGCCGACACGTCTCACTCTTTTGATCATAACTGGAGCTACATGTAATGCCCCGCGTTTCCTTTCTCCTTTCAAAAATTATTTTGAAATTGTTAATGGTTTATGACATCACTTATTTATGACGTTTTCTGTAATCTCAGTACGTGTAAATTTTTCTCGTTTATGTTTTGGACTTAGCGAGACGACTTCATGTACTTTTGTTTCTGACTTCGTGACTTATTGTTCGTTGGTGACTACATGGGTTCGTTGCAACATTTTCTCATTGGAGCTTCGACAATTGTGTTGCATTTTCGAACGTCTTACCTTAGTTTATTGTAGATGTTCCGGTGTAGTACTAATGTGATTTTATGCTTGTTGTGCTTAGCATATTTAACGGGTATTTCTTGATAGGTGTAAATCCGTGAATTTCTTGTTGTATTTTCATTTCATGAATAATGAAAAGTGTTTAAAATTATTTTGAGAACATAATAACCTAGGGGTATAATGGTATTTTCACTAGTATAGAGATAGTGGAAAATCCTAAAAATTAGGCTAAGTGTTGAGATAACACTTGAGTGGCATAGAGGTAAATAGAGTGGATGACCTAAACCCTAAATCGGAAAGATAATTTAATGGAACTCTTGTAATTGATCATAAGTTGTTGGGTTTTTGGTCTTTTCTCACTTTAAGGTGCTGTCACATTCATGGCCATTAGATCTTTCCTCCCATGTTTAATTACAACCCTTGGATGAGTGTTGTTTGTGAGTGGGACGCCTTGTTTGTCAAATTAATGGGTTTTATGTGTGGTGTATTAAGTCTTTCATTTTCAAGACTTAATGTGAACCCTTGGATGTCTTTCCACCTTTGCTAGCTTTAATCTCAACTCTTGGATGTGGGGTGTGGGTGAATAGAGAATCTCTACACTTTAAAGTCTTCCATTTGCAAGACTTCTCCATTTACATCTCATGTATTCCTCTTTGCTCTCTACTTCTTCTCCACTTTTTGGTTTAATTTTATCACCTTAAGCTTGGAGTTTGATGTTTCCTTCAACATGAAAGTTGTTCATGGTGTTCTCCTCTTCGATTTAAGCCAAAGATTGGTAAGTATTCTTCCCTCTTTGTGAGTTTCTACTTCAAATCCTAGTTTTGTTTTTTCATGATGAACCACCTTTGATTCTTGGTTTCATCTTGTTTTGAGTCTTAACTCATGGTTAGGAGACTATGGTGAAGCTTTTCCCCAATTGGCTTCATTGATTTTGGGGTTAGGTGGAAGCTTGGGTTTCCCCACTGTGGTGTTGCTTGGTTCTCCATTTGAGGTAAGGGAACCTTCTATCCTTTCTCATCCTTTGGTACGTGAGTGTGCGAATTTCATTCTAGGATTCCTAACTCTAGATGTGTATGTTAAAGTGTGTACTTGAAAATATGAAGTTAGGGTTTGTAGGAGATTATGTGATAACCCTTATTTATAGCATACTTGATGATTATGTGGATATGACTATGATATATGCTAGCTAAATTATAGTTCTTGAGAGTTGGATATAAAAAGTATGCTTGTATGCCTATATGTGTATATATATATAGGTATGGTTGTGTATATGTATAAGTGTAGCTATACATATGTGTTTATGGGTATTAGTGGTGTAGTCTTGATAGTGTGATTAGGCTAGCAACCTTGGTTAGTAAGTTGGAATGTGGATGTAGATGAATTGTGTGATGTGGGATCATGAACTTAGAGCGTTATTCAAGTTCCCTTACTCTTGTTGATTTTGAAGTTGTTATCTTGAAAATTATTCTTGTGTATGAAAATGAGATAATATGAATCATGACTTTAATTGAATAAAAAGACATGTTTAAAAGAATGGAAATGTTATCCTTGTAAATTAAATGACAACTTGATGATTTGGAACATGAATTGTGCATGAGAATGTATCCTTATGATTTAAATACTTTAATTGTGATTTAAGAGCATGTTAAAGGATTGATGTCATTCATGTTGGCATGAATATACAAAAGAAACAAAGGCCTAAGCCTTATAGGTGCATAGGGGCATACCCCGGATAATATGAAAACCAAATAACCACCAAACAAAGAATAAGACACACCATATCAATCTGTGATATCTAGAACATGAAGGAAAGATAGGATGAAGAAAAAGAAACTCTACATAATCATGAAGCTTCTGACCCCTTCTAGTACAAGAACTAGCCAAACCAACCCTAGCTCCAAAACTAACCAGAATGGACAACTCCAACACTGAAAACCCTTTCAGACCCAAGCTGCAGAATACCAACTATTGTACCTCATGAGATAAACCCTTGAGAATAGACTGAGGCAAGTCCCATTGCTGAATCAAATCAATGTTCATCGGACTACTAACAAATTGTTTTAAAGGAAATAGAGAAAAACGAACTGCAGAAGTAATTCTCTTGCATAGATCCTCCATTGAAGAAAACTCAGCACTGAAAACTCTCCTATTTTGTTTAAGCCAAACTTCATAAATAGTAATTGAAAATGCAAGCTTATTTAGGATTGCTACCGGAGAGTTTGAAGAAAGATAAGAGCACATCCAAAGCATCAGGGAATCCCAGTCCCTATCAGGCCATTCCAAAAAGCATTTCAAAGCAATCATATTCCATAATATTCTTATGTATCCACATTGAAAGAACAAATGATCACGATCTTTAACTCTGAGGCCACAAAACTTACAATATGCATGAGTAACAATGTCAATAAAGAGAAGAAAGTGAAGAGTTGAAATTATGTTAAGATGGACTAGCCATAGCATGAAGGAATGCTTTGGAACATGGAATTTTAACCAGACCACCTTACTCCAATCCACAACAGAAGCTTTATACATGTAGAACTCCCATACATAATCAATAGTAAATTTACCTCTATTAGGAAGCCATATAACATCATCCCTCTTGCTTCTGTCAGGAACAAGATCAGTTGGATAATGATGTTTAAACTGTAACCAAGCTGGAGAGTTCAAGGTTGGGAAATTCCAACCAGTGGAAGTAATTAGCCTACTCACGGTGGCATTATTACCAAGACTTGAACTTCTTATCATACTAGGAAGGAAAAGAGATGATAAAGGGCTTTGTGGATGCCAATTATCATACCATAAAGAAGTAGATCTTCCATCCCTAATAAGATTTTTTATAACAGACCTAATGATCTCTCTCATTTTTAAAATATGTTTCCATGTCCATGAATAAAACTTAGGCATGCCCAACTCCTAGAAGCTTTTGTTCTTTATGAGATGATGTTTCACCCAGTTAACCCATAGAGTAGAAGATCCCCCATACAACAAAGACCAAATGTGCTTAGACATGGCAGCATAATTCCATTCCTCTAAATCTTTAATTCCTAAACCACCCTTTCTATAAGGAGTACAAACATTGGTCCATGCAACTTTGCTACCACCTCTAGTCATGTCAGAGCCTTTCCATAAAAATCTTATAATAAAAGTAGAGCTCCATTAATATCGATAGGAAACATTGGTAATACACAAGTAAATTATGGTGCATAGAGAGATAGGCCTAAAGTCTTTCACATAAGTTGGATTATCTGTTATACCCCTTAATTTTCAAGCATAGGTTGGCCAGGCCTATACCGAAAACTAAGGTGCATCAACATTCAATAATAAACAAACACAAAAGCAAAAGACATAATGAATAAATAATTGAATTCCAAAAGTTTAATTTTTATGAATATAAGAAATCAAAATCCCCAAAGGCTACAACTCGGGAATCCGTATCTATGGACCCCTAACCATAAATGAATAACAAAAGTCTGAAAATATATACTAATATAGAGTCCCTATAATGGTGGCTGAATAACTTAAGAAGAAACGAGAAGAACCCTCAACCCTGTGGCTGGAACTGCCGAGGACCTGAAATGTTAACAATGGTGGGTCAGACCCATGAGCAAAGTAGACTCTACATGATCCCAGATAGAGTACCAATAATCCCATCATCTACCGAACCAAAAATAAGGGTACTACTATAGTTCCTATAACTTTAGATAACACTCCTAAATAAATAACCTCTAGAAAATAGGCAAAATAAATAGGGTGCAATCATAATTAAATAACAAGTCGATAAACAAAGCAAATAAAACGCAATCAAAATCAAATCACAAGTCAATAGGTAAAATAAATAAAGTACAACCATAATTAAATCACATGTCAATAGGTAACTTAACCATGCCTAACCATAACCACGTACCCGATAACTCATCCATGTCGTGACTAGTCAACCATGGTACATATGCGACTACGTTAATAGTTAGCCCATCGTGATTCCTCCCTTCCTGAATTAAATAATAATAAAACTACTTAAACATAAACGCAATACTTGTCCTACACGAGAGAATTCACTAATTCTCTTACCATATACATTGAGTCATTATTCCAAGACCCTATTATTTCGTCTTTCAAAAATTAATAAATTCACCCATCTAAAAATATAAAGCCACACATGTATATACCCATATATATATATAAATATATCAATTACTAATTATGTCATACATTAAAAATTTATTAATTATTTTATAATAATTTATCTGAAACATACCAAGATCTAAAAACCGCTGCTAGAGTATTACCGGTTAACCGATAGTTACAGACATTTATCTATACAATAATTTACACGAGTGTAGGAAACTCTCCGAATAAACTATATTTATATGAGTACATAAGAACTAACAACATTACTATTCAATACAAATTTCATACAGGTAATAATCACAAGACAAAAATTGAAAATATTAATTCATATCTCCACATGTAAACAACGCTACAAAAATCTGAATTTTATTACTGCCCACATATACATGTACATGTGTGTATATATATATATATAAACAAAATTAACCCTAAATAAAATATATTGGGCGGTGATGTCACGGGCTTTATAAAGATCATAGTTTGGCTTTTATTGTAACCATATACCATACATATATACACTATATGAAAAATAACTCCTGGACACCAAGGAATTCAATTTGCCTTCTCGCGGACCCAGTTAGCTAATGTCCGAGAACAATCTGATGGCTAAACTTGTTTTACAAGAACATAGTTATAAAGTGTTCATGACAACTTGGTGACGGACCACTAGTTAGTAACCTAGGATTCACAAGGCAATGGAATTACAGTGGTTATTAATGGGGTTAGATCATCCTAGTACTTGAGACGTCTAAGCTACGGGTTGAACATATATGTATATGCATATAATCTGACTTCTCACCCAAACACATGCTTAGAATATATATATATATATATATATATATATATATATATATATAAGTTACATATAAGTTACTTACCTATATATAAACAAAATCAAAGATAGATGATATGATTACGAGTACAAAGAGGAAGAGAAGAACATTCTACTTGCCTGATTTAAGAACCAAATCACACGCAATTGTAGATCGATCGTTGTTTTCCCTCCTCTTTCACGCAACTCTCTCTATTCTCCCTCTATAGAATCGGCTGATAGAAAATGTAGGACTATCTTAGGGTTTTATTTTGGTTATATAAATATATATAAAAATATATATATATTTAATCCTTTCGATGGGCCCAAAAATATAATATAGCCCATTAGCTAATAAGCCCAACTAATTAACTCAAAAATATATTATAGCCCATTAGCCAATAAGCCCAACTAATTAACTTATAATTAATTAATTAATTTAATTTAATATATCCAATATAAATAAATAAAAATTACGGGGTATTACATTATCCACCTTAGGGACTAAGGTGATAATAGTGGAATTTATCTCCTTTAGCAATCTCCCAGAATGGAAGAAAGCTAAGACTGCTTTGCTAACCTCATCCCCAATTATAGGCCAAGCTTGTTACAAAACAAAGCATTAAATCCATCACAACCAGGATCTTTACCATCCTTTAAAAAAAATATTGAAGCTCTGATCTCATCAGTAGTGACAGGGCTAACAAAATGAAAAAGTTGATCCTCAGAGAAAGGACTAACATCAAGATTAGAAGTCTCCCCAACTCTAGTTGTTAAGAGATGATTCTAAAACCTCACAATTTCAGCATTAATTAGAGCAGGCTCCTCAAGCCTAACTCCATCATGAGAAGTAATGGATAAAATGCAATTATGTTTTTTCCTAATAGTAGCCACTTTGTGAAAGTAAGAAGTGTTCTTATCTTCAAGTTGAAGCCACTGCACTCTGGATTGTTGCCTACACAAGGATTCTTCAGCAGAAGATAACTGAATATAGTTGGAAAGATAATTCTTCTCCTGAGCTTTAATCCCATCATAAATATGATGAAGTACATATTTGTGTTGGTGCATGGGTCAGTTGAGACATAGTTCATTTTGAGTACACCTTTTGCATTGTAATTTAATTGGTGTTGGTCTACGCCTGGTCGTGTAATCATGGGTGAGTAGACTTGTGTCGGATCGTCGCAATAACTGGCCAGGGGGTGTTCCCAACCTATGGAACTAGTGTGTCCAATAATCGGGTATAGAGTCGGATTACGCCACCGGGTGGAGTGTGTCGCTCTGGAAGTTGCAAGCTAGGCTTGTGCATCGATCTTCGGATCATTTATCACAGCTTGGTTATGTGGGTGTTGCCCTTGAAGTCGTAAGCCGAGCTTGTGCATCGATCTTCGGATCATTTATCGTAGTTAGGCTGTGTGCATGACATTTATATCCATTGACCCTTAGAGTTAGGGTGTGTACCAAGAGGTGTGTTGAGTCACGTCGCATTTGTGTTGTCGTTATGTGATTTATCTCTACATGTGAATCATGATGTTATTCAATGTGATAGTGGAGCATGTTTAATGTGAATTGTGATATATTAATTCATATGTTATTAAAATGCTCAAATGAAATTGGATACTGTGATAATATGCTTTACATGCCTTATTTTAAAGTATAATGTAGAATGAGTTCTTATACTTGTTGTTATGTACTTATATGCCCTTAGGTGGTGATATGAGTTAGATTAATGGCTTTATTTTAATGAGTTAAAGTTGGTAGTGGACCATAGAGTCGATGGTGGATTGAGGCCATGGAGAAGGCGGGTGATAGTTTTGTGATCTCGATTGGTGGTGTAGTAATGATCATTAAATGGTTATTGCACACTTTGAAAAATGTTTCATGTATTTTTCCTTAAGATTTTGAGTTGATTAGATGAGGCTATGATTAAACTTGGTCATTTGCATGTCAATGGTCTCTTGATTTCCTTTAATAATCTAAGAGGGGTGATATTACATTTGATTTGAGGTATGAATGGATCGGAAGTGGTATTAATTGAAATTAGTTGGTTCCGTGGTAATGGCCACTAAGTTCCCTTTAGCGATCTTAAGGAGTGGAACGTCTTTAGAGTTGTGGTCACTCTTTGCTAAGTCGTTATAGAGTTATGGAATTGGATGTCGAATTAAGTATGATTGGGTTAGAGTTAGTGCATTTGTGTATAGTCACTTGCCCTTCCCTTCGAGGTGCCATTCACTTTCGATTCTTCATTTCCTTACTCTAGTTGAGCGTTATAAATTTGCTTTGGTATTTCAGTTTGTTTTCCCAAAAACGGATTTTTCATAAGACTTAAATTTAATTCAATTCAATCTTTAAGTGAAAAATCTGTTTTCGCTCACCCCCGTGACCCCGACTAAAACTCTGAGTTTTGAAATGGTTTTAAATTCATTTTGTTAAAGATTTAGACCTTTGGAAGTCGGCGGTGTACAAAACGGAGACCGAGGGCAAGACGGATAGTTTTATGAAATTTTAGAGAATCACTTTTATTCAAAGTTTATGTTTTACGCGTTTCTCAAAGTTTCGGTGATTATTTTTGAAATCCATAAATGAAAGATTCACTTTTCAAATATTTGTGATTTTTCGGGACTGACGGCGCGAAAGACGGAGTCCATATGCAAAATCGGTATATTTTCACTTTTTCCAAAATTTCACATTTTTTTGAGGTTAAGCTGCTGATTTTCGTAGTCGGCTACATCTCCTTACACTGAAAAATGTAATTGACTACATTAGGGGCTGTAGTAGCCAAGCCATGAGCGTAGTTTAAAAAATGCGTAGTTTCCGCATCGCACCTTCGAATTAGGTTCCGTTTGTTTCTATAGCTTGCCCTATGTCCAAATATTTGAGTAAAATTCGAAATCATTTATTTGCAATTGAAATGACCGTTTTATCCTTGGTGAAAATGGGTTACTTTAACTTTCTATTTTGGTCGGCGTTGTCCGACACTATTTTCCAAAATTCATATATCTCGCCTCGTTGCTTCGAATTTGGTCCCGTTTATTTCTATAGCTTGCCCTATGTCCAAATTTTTGAGATAAAATTTGAAATCATTTATTTTCATGTTAAATGACTGTTTTACCCCTGGTGAAAGTAGAGTACTTTAACTTTCTGTTTTGGTTGGCGTTGTGTGACACCGTTTTCAAAACTTCATATCTCTTGCCTCATTGTTTTGAATTTGGTCCCGTTTGTCTCTATGGTTTTACCTATGTCCAGATATGTGAGATACAATTGGAAATTACATTTTTACCCTTGAAATAACTATTTTACCCTTGAGCGAATATGTGACCTTGAAGTAGTCGGTTTGACGAGTTATTTAATCCCTTTCACTACCCTTTCATTTTCCGACAACCTTTTTGACTTTCCTTAGGTTAAAATGACTATTTTAGCCCTGTATTGGATCTACGGATGGTGGGAAGTGACATGTGAGGTGATTATTAGTATGATTTTATAGTGATTGGAAGTTTTGGAGCTCGGTATGCTCGTGATCTAGGAAGTGTGATTGTTATCCTTCCTATAGTGTTATGAATATGAGTGTTTCTCCCATGATTTAGGTATAAGTGTTGTGTTGATTATCACTGTTGGACTGGCGGGTATGAGTCATAATGATCTCTGAGGTAGTTTATGCTACGTGACTTGTATTGGTTGTTCCTCTCTCTATATATGTATATACATATATATATAGGTGTGTGTTTACTATATGTTATGGTTTCACTACGTGCTAATTACCCTATTTGTTGATGCATGGTAGGGAACTACAGGGATATGTTTCAGTGGTCTCGTATTGGCGTGAGTGCCATGTGGGGCGTTTGACCGACATAGGATAGGTGCATGCACACGGGTTGGTTAGCACTAAACTTGGATGGTCGGGGGATGTGGCAGTTTAGGGTTTCTCCTGTTGGGCTAGTGAGCTCACCCCTTTCCCTTTTCCCCAACCCTAGTTGCAGGTACCGGGTTCTTCTTGCAGGATGGCTCATGGCGTGGATGCCGTTGCGGGACTGGGATATTTTCACGTAGTATTGTTCCTTTTAGCGTTTCCCTTTGTTAGCCCCCTTATATG
The DNA here is from genome assembly GCA_963922005.1 of Cornus suecica. Lineage (NCBI taxonomy): Eukaryota > Viridiplantae > Streptophyta > Magnoliopsida > Cornales > Cornaceae > Cornus > Cornus suecica. The sequence goes on from OY998241.1 coordinate 29,879,670, forward strand.
GGGATTGTTATTGAATTTCTTGGGAGTCAGTCTGTTGGCATATCCCTTCCTTCTATTTGGTATCCTTACATCGTTGTAGAGATGTATTCTTCTAGCAACTCAATGCGCCTTGTGTATCATTTGGTTTTAGCTTCCACTCAGTTGTTTATGGAATTATTGTTATTAATAATATTCCATTCGTTTTATTGTAATTAATGATATTAGTTGGTCGCTCTATGTATGGATCACACCCCAGAGTCCTCGGATGTCCCAGTTCGGGAGTCTTAGGATTTTAGGGACGTGACATTACACATACTGGAGGGAGGCGTGTTTTAGCTTGTTGGAAAGATGACTTCAAGCTCTTGTGTTTAGACTCGATAATCACTCAATTTGGATATGTTTTGACAAAGCTATGGCCGTCTGAAGTTGGCTAAAATTTTGGACCTACAATTGGCCCTTACGCTTAAGCGTAGGGGTTGTTATGCTTAAGTAGCGTAGCTTATTTATGGGCCAAAAACGCCAAGCGTAGCTCAAGCGTAGTTTTTGCACTTTCGAGCCACTTTTAGCTACTGTAAGCGTAGGAAAATCCTTGGAAACCACTTTTCTTGGGAAATGTGTCGTTAGAACCCCCTCGACTCCTTTGATATGTTTCCCGAAGTTATGGCTATGAAAAATGATATTTTTGCCCTATGGGAGAGACTTATCGCTTGAAAACACCTCTTTAGCTCTCCTCTTGAATATAAATAAGCATGTCATTAGTTAATTCACCAAAGTTAGCTCATTTTCTTCATTAAGCTCCTGAAACACACTTAGACACATAAATCGCATAAAAATACCAAATAATGGATTGTTAAAATATAACAATAGCGAGTTAGGGGGCTAAAATGGTCAACATTTGGCACCTCTCACACCCCCAAACTTATATATTGCTAGTCCATTACCAATGAACTCAGGAGAACTTTAAAACTAGCTTGTGATTATTATTTTTATTCTAACTACTCTATACTAATCCCTTGCTTTCGTGAGGGTCGATGATTACACTTAGCACGTGTAACAAGCCTTTTAAACCCCTCAGCAACACCGAGTGGACGAGTTAAGTCTCGTGAGGGTTAGCTATACTACCCACAACTTCTTCGTCCTTCATTCTCACACATTCACGCATTCATAGACTCATTAACCAAGCCATACTATAATGTTTAAGATAACATGGATGCAAACATTCCCACTCACTACTGAATAATAACTATCTTAAGCTCATGTTATGAATGGTCCCCACTAAAGTAAATAACTTCGTTAATCTCTACTTCCAATCCGGACAACCTTCCATATTTTTGTGAACACTCTCGTATGGTAGATCAATCTTTCTTCTTTACTTCATTGATCAAACTTTGTCATTTTACATGTGAAAATCCTTTTTTCCATCTTTTCCACTTTTACCCCTTTTTATCTTTCTAAACTCTGGACTTTCCAGCAAGGATTTTTACTCACAACCAACTGGGCCCGAGCTTCCTTATTGGGATTTATGCTCATTAGTTTTCTCCCCTTTTTGTGCAAACACTGTACTACTTTATAGTAAGAGGCCCGGTTACTCAGATCGAAGAACTACTTTATGCATTTTATTTTTATATTTTCAAAAAAAAAATTGATTTCCTCTATTTCAACTCCCCTTCTCCCCTTTTTATAGTGGCAAAGCTAATATTTCAACTACATAGTCAAAGATCAATTAATTGTCCCATAGTGATGCTTATAGTTGTTTACTCTGCATCATTGTCTCTTGAGGTTGGTGCCTATTTTGCGTACGCATGTATTTCCATGACGCTGTTTAGTGATCTACTTTATAAATATTGATGTCTAATGATTTTAGGAGTTTCGATAAGTTAGAGACTTATTCGGTGTTTCAGTGATTGGTTTCGTAACCCGAAGTATTTATTTAGGCTTATATTATTTAATTGGCGTTCCATAGAGTTTACGGGCTCGCGTGATTTTATTTAGGGATTCCTGGTCCATCGTCGGGATTTATTGTACATATATATTATTAATTGGGAATATATATGTGTGTGAGTATTTATTGGGTATATATATATTTAAGTAAAATAAATATATATATGAAATATATATGTATATGTATATGTATTGTAGAGAGAGAGAATCGATCTTATTCCTCCTCTTCTCCCTCTCCACGCTATATCGCTTCTTTATCACCTTCAACCTCCAGCCTTTTCCACAGCTACAAGTCGCTGGCAGATGAGAGACCTCCAGCAAGAGAGAGTCCTGTATTGGTTGGCTGGAGCGAAAGAGGAGCCACGAAGTCAGGGGAGAGGGGGAAGCTTGTCGTCGGCCAAGGTTAAGAGCGATGCAGGTCGTCAGAATTGGGGAGACGACAACCGATGGTCTGCGCGTTGGGTCGCGTAGTGGAGGCGACGTCAGAGCTATTTTATGCTAGATATTACAGATCCAGTTCAGGCACTTTTCGGTGTCAATTTGCTCCAAAATTTTGGGGATTAAATCCTCTAGCCGTGTAGGACGTCTTACAAAAAATTGGGCTTGATTCGTTGAGCGGTTCAACGGGAAATCATGATTATAGGTATGAATTTTTGTTTGGGTTATGTTAGATTTGTCCAAATTCGTTAACCTATCGTTAATGGGCTTCGTATATACTACATAGGTTGTCGAGGTGGACATTTTAGTATATTCATAATTTCATTCAGAGAACTTTGTTCGGAGAGCCCCATTTTCAGGCATCGGTACTGTTCACTGTGGACCCCACTTCGGGCGTTAACAAGTTGGGACAGAAATTAGCGCGCATCTTAGGTGATGTGGCGATGTATCCGCTTCAGTCGCAGGCACAATGGTTAGTCCGTGGACACGCGTTGAGAGGTAGGGGAAATCACTATCGAAACAGATGACTCTATACTAATATGTGATATTTTAATTTGAGCATGGTAATTGTATAAAATGAATTAGAAATCTTGTTTAGGATTAATTATCATGCTGGTATATGTATATATATATATATGAGTATATATATAGAAAAGTTGTGTTGTGACCTTGAATAGTGGATTAGACTAGTTCCATCTTGGGGATTGGAATTAGTAGCGCTAGACGTAGTTTAATGTATACGTGTAGGCGCAGTTGAGTACGTTTCCATTTTCCGTGATTAGTGGAACTGCGTATGAAGTTATGTGGTTGTGTGACGTGAACTTAGAACGTTATTCTAGTTCCCCTTATGATTTGTGGATTATTGCTTTAATTGAATTAAAAAGCATGTTTAAAAGAATGAAATTGCATCATTGTGATTTAAATGCTTTAATTGAGATAAAAGCATGTTAAATGAATCAAAATGTTATGATTGTGAAATTAAAGTACAACTTGTTGATTTGGAACATGAATGGTGAATGAGAAAGCATCCTTGTTGATTATTGCTTTAGTGATTTAAAAGCATGTTGGAGAATATTTTCATAAATATAATGTATTACATATTTATGTTGAGGCATGATTTTTATTGAGGCCCTTTATGCATATTGAGTACACTGTGTCGTGTTGAGTACATGGGTGTTGGTCTATGCAGGTCGTGTAACCATGTGTGGGTTTGACTTATGTCGGATAGCCAAATGTTTTCATAAAAATGATGAGATACATATTCACGTTGGTGCATGTAATGCATATGGAGTTCATCTTTTGTATTGAGAATTCAATTGGTGTTGGTCTACGTCCGTTTGTGTAATTATGCGTGAGTAGACTTGTTTCGGATCGTTGTAACAACTGGACAGGGGGTGGTTTTTACTCTTACAAAACTAGTCTTCCGAGAAATAGAGACAGTAAGGGGAGGACTTGTCCAAATCCTATTTCACGACCGCGTTGTGTTTGACGATCTTCCATGTTAAAAGTGAAAGTGTCAAAAATCACTTGGGAAGAATTGGTACGATAAATCTACCTTCCTTTGTGAGCCGGTATCCTTAAAGGAATGGTTAGAGAATGATCCTATTGATCCTTAGAGTATGGTATATGGTTGTGTGTGTACCACGAGGTGGTATTGAGTCACATTGCATTCATGTTGTATTTATGTGATTTTGTTATACATATAAATCATGATATATATGATTTTGGAGCATGTTTAATATGGATTTTGAGATTTAATTCATATGTTATTAAAATGCTCAGCTGAAAGTGGATAATGTACGGAATATGATTTACATGTCTTATTTTAAAGTATAATGTGAGATGAATGCTTATACTTGTTAATATGTACTTGTATGCCCCTTATGTGGTGATATAGGTTTATTTAAATGGATTCATTATGAGGAGTTAAAGTCAGTAGAGGACTATAGATTTTATTGTAAGATGAGGAATATGAGAAGGCGGGTGATAGTCTTGTGGTCTTGGATGGTTGTGTAGTACTGACCGAATAGATGTTTCTTTTACACTTAGAGGAATGTATCATTTATCGTACTGTTGAAGTTATGAGTTGGTTAGACAAGGGTATGATTGAACCTATCTGGTTGCGTGGCAATGGTCTCTCGATTCCGTTAGTAATCTAGAGAGTTGGTATCAAATGTGAATTTGGGGTTTGAATGAATCGAAAGAGGTATTGATTCAAACTAGTTAGTTCTGTGGTATCGGCCACTAGTTTTCCCTTATTATGATCTTAAGGGGTCTAAATGATTTTATTAAGTACTCAAGGTATTGTAGTTTTGCAGCCTTATTTCTCGTGTTTTGTTAATTCTCCTAAGCATTTCTTTTACTGTCCTTTGTATACTAGTATATGTTTTTGACTTATGTGTCACTCCTTGAGTCGTCGATTACGGCGTAGTGTTGAACCTCTGTCCAATGCATTGCTCTTTCTTCATTTACCTCTTGGACATTATAGGAATCCTTGATGTTATAGTCACTCTTATCAGGCTATCTTTCGAAAATGGAGTTTTTCAAGAATTATAATCAAACTCTTTCTTATTTAAAGGAAAACCCCGTTTTTTCCTACCCCCGTAGCTACGACATGTTTTCATAATTTAAGAAATGATCTTAGGATCTTCTTTAAAAATATTTTTAACTTCTAAAATTCGGTGATGGCGACTGACGGAGACCGGGGGCAAGACGGTCATTTTCACTATGTGGACTCTTAAAAGAAAACCTACTTTTCAATATTTCTCGAGATTCCGAGGCTTATTTTTCAAGATCTCGATCTATAGTATTTTAAAAGGTGTCTTTTTGTTTCTGATCATTTCTTTGTCTCGGATATGAGGCTTGTTGTTTAGTGCACGCACGTAGTGTTGCCTTTCCTCTTCTTTTGGTTTCTTTATCCAGGTGTTTTCCCTAAACAATTGTGGTGTTCTTAACCTTGACATTGTTGTCTCGGTTATCCGCTGGTTAGCGTTGGGATCTCTTTTCCCTTGCTTTGTTTCTTAACCCTTATATGGTCGTTCTTGAGATTATTGTTCATGTATTATCCGTGTTTTGATTTCATTAACATTCCTCACCTATAGTGAGAGTGTTGTTGGTTTGATTGACCTTATTGAGGATAGTATCATAAGATTAACGTGGCAATGCGTTTAGTGGCATTGATGAGGCGATACGATTGAGGTGATTTAGTCCTTGAGAGGTAGATCTCCTCTAGGAATGGGATGATGGTTCTTGTATATATATATTGTGTATATATATTGATGATGATTATGTTGGTATGCAAGGACGTGACTGTTTTCCTTCCTATGTTCTCGGGGAGTGGGTTATGAGTCTTCCTTGGTATTATTTATGGATTCTTTCTCTTGTGGATATTAGAGGTGAGTGTGATTTTCCCTGTTTGGATCCTTTGGTTAGCATTGTGAGCGCTTGGTGAATTGTTAGTTTGGACTTGGATGTCGTGTATTTAACGTATGTTATAAGAGTAGTGTAGACTACCGGTGTTGGTACTTGGTGTATGAGTCTTAGTTATACCTTGTGGCACTCATATCATGTATATATATATTTATATCTCCTATATATTTATGTATGGTAGTATATGTGTGCGTACCTTATGATTTTGGGGCCGGGATTCGTTGTGTACTACGCATTTTACTGAAGGGTTTAGCATTACCTAAACAGTCAAGGGATGTGGTAGTTAGGATTTTGCTTTTCCCACTGAGCTTATTTGCTCACAGGTGTTTTATGCCCCTAGTATTCCATGCTAGTTTGCAGGAAATGTTTCGGCTACGAGCAGTATGTGGTGCAACGACACCTTTTCTTTTATTTTTCTCGGCTACTAGCAGTATGGGGGGAGGATAGTTAGCTACTGTCTTCTTTATCATTTAGTTTTTTACCCATGTTGTATGGGATTGCTATAAATTTCTATTGGGGGCTAGTCTGTTGGCAAATCACCTTCGGTGTATCATTTATTTCCAGTATTTATTATTTCAGGGTGCCATTGTATTTTTTCGGCACTACCTTGTGAGTTTCTGTATTCTATTAGAGTATTGTTGCTTAGTTGATTATGGAGGGTTGTGTAGAGATAGTGGTGGTTTCTTTTAACTACCTCGGCCCTAGTAGATCTATCAAATGTTGGGTTATGTGCCATTGTGGTTATTATACTTGTTATTGGCAGGTTTTCTATTGAGTTGTGTTTCCGAGATGTTCCTTTTACAGACAAAACTCTACCGGATTTTCATTGGATTCCGCTGCGTATTTCTATCATTCAATTGGGTATGGAATATGCGAATTTATTCATTATTCCATACGTTATAATCGTTATTGATATTTTTAGTTGATCGCTTATTGTAAAAATCACACCCCGAATTCCTCGAATGTCCCGGTTCAGGATTCTTAGGATTTTAGGGGCGTGACATACTACTCATACATCATAAACACAAACTTAATGAACTTGTAATGCAAAACACTCATGCGTGAAAACAAAGAATTTCTCCAAATGTTTTCAATTTTTTCAATTATTTTTCAAAATTTTTATTTTTTCATTTTTGTTTTAATCATTCCTTATAGCTAGCCATTCCTTCCCCCCAAAACTTAAATTAAACCATGTCCTCATTGTTAACAATCATACTCATGAGAAAAAATATAATTCCCCTTGACGCGCAGTTCCAGAATTTCCTCTCTTCATGTTTGTTCTCCCCCTCAAACTTGAATCAAGTCACATGTAGAAATATTCAACAAAGCACACATACCCAATATCATAGCAAAGGAGTAATAAATATCATCATCACTTTCCGAAAATCATTAGTCAGTATAGTACAAGGAATGATTTTTTTTATATATTTTTTTATTTTAAAATAAATATGATTTGGCCTTAAGGGCCAACAATCCTATGAATTGAAATTACATAAATTAAATGACATCCTATTCTATAAACCAAAGCTAGAAAATAACTTTCACAGCCTAGGATCAATGTTTAACGTCTTTGGCACGACAGCTCCCCAAAGGGCTATCTAACACATTTTCTCTCTGCCACACTTCCACCACATGACGGAGAAAGTATGGGAAGTAAATCAGTCCATCGTGAACATTCAGTAATGAGAAAGACACCAAACACATAATAATCGTTGTATACTTTTTCTCATTTATCATGCTCGACACTCATCCCATGTTTAGTACTTACGTCCAATGATTCTTCTGTCAACGAATAAGGTAATGAGTCCTTTATCACCTCATCAATCCCATCAATTACATAGTACTCATCCCATCCTTGTTTATCTTCAAAACGCAGCTCATCGAGACATTGAGTAAATATTGCTTTAGGTTCATATGGTGCCTCTTTAAGCTCTTGTGTTAAAGGAATGGTTTCCGCACACTCGTCCTATGAAACGTCATTCTCAACTTCAAAGTTTCCCTCTGTTTCACGGTACCCATCCCCCTCATCTTCAACATTAGCTACCACTTTATTTGGCAGTTCCCTTCTTCTCCCATTAGAAGTATCGGCTAGTTGCCGCATTTGGGTTTCTAAGCTAGATAAGGATTGAGAATTCGATTGGACAATTGTTTTAAACTCTCTCAAGGCACTCATCAATTCATCCTGCACACCAGTTGGTCTAGGTAATGAATTTTGATTTTGAAACTAGGGTGGATTTTGGTTGAAGGGTTGGAATGATTGGGTATTATTGGACTGAAAATCCTGAGTACTGAATGGTTGTTGACTTCTATTGAAAATTGGTTGAGGATTTTTAGTGTTAAGAAAATATGAATTGTCTCCATTGTATGTGATGTCCTCACAATTTCGAGGGGTTGCTTCGATTTTGCTCAAAGATACTAAGATTTTTTCTTCAGAAGATAATGACTCCGGACGGGTGGTTGCTCTGATTTCTCTCATATGCCAAGTATTTATCTTCAAAAGCCAATGGCTTCGGACACGAATATGCATTTGACTCTTCAAATTGGAATTGATTAGATGCTTGAGGATAATAATTTTGACTATACGATCGATGACCTAATCCATGATCGAAATATCGTGGATCCTCATTAAAGCTTTGATACGAATTTCCTATACCTAGCAGTTGGTATTGGAAATTGAGATGATTTCTCTAATTTGGGTTATATGAATTATAATATGGAACATCCGCTGAATTAGTATAGGAATTATACATTTTTTTCTTCCTGATATGTGCTCAAAAATATCCATTTTAAGCCAGTATCTTACTGTTGTTACGTCTTTTCAATCCATTATTTGGTATTCTTATGTTGTTTGTGTGTTTAAGCATGTTTCAGGAGCTTAATGAAGATAACGAGCTAACTTTGGTGAAATAACTAGAGAAGTGCTTCTCTCTATCCAAAAGAGAGATTAAAAGAGGTGTTTTCAAGAGAAAGTGTCTCCCGAAGGGCGAAAATGTTATTTTTCGGAGCCGCAACTTCAAGAATCATACCGAGGGAGTTGAGGTTTAGACGGAACAATTATCAAGAAAAGTGTTTTCCGTTGCAAAAAGTGGCCAGAAAGGGAGTTTCTATGCTTGTCCCTACGCTTGAAGCTAGGTGCGGAATGCTACAGTGTTTTCTGCACAACATTTCAGTCAACTTCGAAAGCTCATATCTCAATCAAGAAAGGTCCAAATGGGGTGATCATTTAGCTTATCATCAAGATCTTGAAGTCAGTGTTCCAACGATATATTACATGACTCCATCCAATGTTTTTATCTCTACATATGATCAAAAGAGTGAGAGGTGTCCTGCAGAAAAAACCTGAAAATTTCAGATTCGGACCAAAATCCTATTTTGACCCGGATTGATCCGTTTTAACCCGGATGACTTTAAGTTCGACCCCAACACCTCTATAAATGTAATATATACATATTATACATTAGATATTAGGATTTTTCTTGCTTGGGTGTGAAATTATGAAAAAGGGTAATCTTATTATCCAAGTTAGGGTTTCCCTCACCTTTGCCTATAAATACCAAGCTTTGCTACAGATCTAGGGGACTGCTCTTCACATAATTTTACAGCTTTTATTCACATATCATTAAAATGGAGGATCCATTCAAGACCTAAAGATCCGGAGAAGAAGATCATGGAGGGCGTTTCTACATCAACGATGCAATCTCCTTTTACCTTGGACAACTAATTCGGTATCTAACCCTAGCCAAGTAATGTAGTCCCTATATTTGTTTTCAACTGTAATAGAGGGAAAATTGTGACTACTCTGTGATGATTGCAGTAGATCAGTGTTCATTTTGATTTTTATATCGAATTTTATATTTGTTCTAAATTATTGTCTTAGATGAAATAAATATAATTTTTCTATTCAATCATGATTATTCACTATAAGCTTGAACTCGGATGCTTAATTCATGATTTTTTACACAATGGTTCTTAACACATGAAACCCTAGGTTTACATAGGCCATGTCTCGGCGAGATGATATAGATATGATTTAGTTTAATTTCATATTGTAAGAGTAGATTAGAGTAAAAGTAGTTTGCATGCACTAGTCATACTATATTCGGAGATGGGTTGGAGAGAATCCGGTTTATGGTATCTTTTTAGGGATTATATTCGATTATTTGCGATATTACCTGATTCACAGTTATAGATCGCCCTCTTGCAATTGAGCAATTAGAGAATTATATTATGCGGTTGGTGGTGGAGCATGGAAACCCTAGATTTTGTTTCTATTACTCTTGTCTTAATCTAACTTTACTTGTTTTATTAGTTAATTAGTTAATCAATCTCAAAACGACAAACTAAATTTTTATAGCAATTTAAGAGTATTATTTTACGAAAATTCAGAATACGACTTAGTATCTGTGGGATCGATAACCTTTCACAAACTGAACTATACTACAATACGATTCGTCCACTTGTGACAGGTAAAACCTAAGTCGTCATAAGGGGCCATTTTTAACACATATTTTTAGCATACCCCGACGGACATCAAGTTTTTTGGCGCCGTTACCGGGGACTAACAGATATTCTGAATTTTAGTAATTTAGTATGCTTGAATTATTTGTATTTTATTATATCCAAAGTTGGATTTTGTGTTTTTGCGAGGTACACTAAAAAGTGCGAAGGGAATCGGTGGAACAGTGACGATTGCATCATTGGAATACTTGTGAGTTTTAGTGTTGCTTAATTTTATGCATAATCTTAGCTTTATTTTCTGTCCATAGTTAGTTTTTATTAAAATAAAAGAAATTTGAAAAAATCTGCAATTTTCGTGTAAATTGTCAGAAAGTCTTATTTTCGCAAAAGATGAGAGATTTTTGAGTGCAAAACTCACTATCTTTAGTGAGCCCAGTTGATTTTTGGCCAAAACATGTTGTTTAGGAACTCAAAACTTCAATTTTGTGATTGTTAGAAAAAAAAAAGGGATGTATAATGGTTATACCAATTCGGCGAGTGTTCTATATTATAATTCATACAACCCAGATTAGATAAATCATTCCAATTTCCAATACCAACAATCAGGTAAAGGAAATTCGTATCAGAGCTTTAATGAGGATCCACGATATTTTAATCATGGATTTGGGTATCGATCATATAGTCAAGATTATTATCCTCAACCATCGAATCAAATCTAATTTGGAGAGTCAAGTGCATATTCATGTCCAAAGCCATTGCCTTTTGCGGAGCACTTCTTAGCAAAATTGAGTGACATCAAAGCAAGAGCAACCATCTGTCCGGAGTCATTGTCTTCTGAAGAAAAATTATTTGCATCTTTGAGCAAAATTGAGACACCTCAAAATTGTGAGGAGATTAGATACAGTGGAGATAATTCATACTTTCCTAATACTAAAAATACTCAACCATTCAGTAATCAAGATTTTCAGTCCAATAATACCTGATCATTGTCATTTAAAGATTATTTCCTAGAATCTTTGAACATTGAAAATCCTCAACCAAGTTTCAATAGAGGTCAACAACCATTCAATACTCAAGATTTTCAACCCAATTTTGAAGATGAGGAAGATGGGTACAGTGAAAAAGAGGAAAATTTTGAAACTAAGAATGACATTTCACAGGACGAGAGTGCGTAACCATTCTTTTACCACAAGAGCCAAAAGAGACACCACTTGAACCTAAAGCAATATTTACCCAATGTCTCGATGAGCTGCGTCTTGAAGATAAATAAGGAAGGGATGAGTACTACATAATTGATGGGATTAATAAGGTGGTGAAAGACCCATTACCTTATTTGCAGATAGAGGAATCGTTGGACATAGGTACTAAACATGGGATGAGTGTCGAGCATAACAAAAGAGATAAGGTATGTGATGATTATTATGTGTTTGATGTCTTGCTTATTACTGAGTGTTTGCAATGGACACCGTGGAATGATTTACTTCCCGCAATTGCTCCACCGTATGGTGGAAATGTCGAAGAGAGGAAGGGTGTTGGATAGCCCTTTACGGAGCCGTTGCGCCAAAGATGTTAAACATTGGTCCTAGGCTGTGAAAGTTAGTTTCTAACCTAGGTTTGTAGAATAGTAGGTCATTTAATTTATGCAATTTTTAAATTCCTAGAGACGGTAGACCCTTAAGGCTACATCTTTGCAATTTCAATTTTTAGAGATTGCAGGCCCTTAAGGCCAAATCATTATTTATTTCATTGACACAAAAAATTCATTCCTCTTGCTAGATTGAGTAATGATTTCTAGAAAATTTATTATTTTTCTTCTTCCATTGCTATGATATTAGGTATTTGTGCTTTGTTGAATATTTCTACAGGTGGCTCGATTCAAGTTTGGGGGGGAGAATGTGCATAAAGAATAGAAATTCTGGAACTGTGCTTCAAGGGTAACTATATTATTTTTCATTAGTATGATTGTGAACCATGAGGACATGGTGTAATTTATGTTTGGGGGGAAGGAATAGTTCGCTATAAGGAAATATTTTGAAAAATAATAAAGGAAAGATGTTGAAAAAGAAAAAATTGAAAATATTTGGAGAAATTCTTTGTTTTCACTCGTGATTGTTTTTGCATTACGATGTGATGGAGTGTGTTTATAATGCATGAGTAATATGTGATGTGATATTCCCACTCATGATAGTAATGATTAAATTGAGTTAGTGGAATGATGTGGTTTTACATGGGTAAGTGATTGGTTGAAATTGAAATTGAAACATACGATCTTAACCTATAAGCACAAGCACACATTCACTATGGGAAATATATTACTCTTGGATTATGTAGTTGAAAAAATAATTTTGTCACAATAAAAGGGGAGAAGGGGAGATGCTATGGTTGAAATGGAGAAAAAGTTGAAAAATTTATGTAAAAAAATGAAAATGCAAAAATAGTTCTTTGATCTGAGTAACTGGGCCTTAGTATCACTAATATCACTATTTGCGTAAAAATGGGAGAAAACTAATGAGCATAAATCCCATGGAAGAAGCTCGGGCCCAGTTGGTCGGGACTAAAAATCCCCTCTGGAAAGTTCGGAGACTTAGAAATACAAAAAGGGATGTAAAGTGGAAAGATGGAAAGATGTATTTTTGAAAAACAAAATGGCGAAATTTGATCAATGAAGTATGAAAGGAGAAATTAAAATACTATGGTAGAATGTTCACTAAATATACGGAAGGTTGCCTGGATTAGGGAGTAAAGAGTAAAGAAGTCATTTACTTTAGTGGAAACCATTCATGACACGAAGCTCGATATAATTATTGTTCGGTAGTGAGTATGAGTATTTGTAATCATGTTCTCTTTTGCATTATAACATGACTTAATTAATTTGTGTGTGAACTCATGAATGCGTAATTACAAAGAATTGAGATATTTATATGTACCGTCACTAGAAACCTTCACGAGACTTCACTCATCCACTAGGGGTAACCTAGGGGTTTAAAATACTTGTTACACATGCTAAGTGTAATCGTCGACCCTCATGAAAGCAAAGGAGTAGTGTAGATTAATATAGGTTAGTTAGGATAAAAATCATCACAAGATAGTTTTTCTGAGTTAATTGATAAGGGACTAGCAATATGTAAGTTTGGGGGTGTGATAGGTGCTCAAAAGTATCCATTTTAAGCCCCTATCTTACTGTTGTTACGTCTTTACAATCATTATTTGGTATTTTTATGTCGTTTGTGTGTTTAAGCGTGTTTCAGGAGCATAATGAAGATTACGAGCTAATTTTGGTGAATTAACTAGAGAAGTGCTTGTCTTTATCCAAAAGAGAGAGCAAAAGAGGTGTTTTCAAGAGAAAAGTGTCTCCCGGAGGGCGAAAACGTCATTTTTCGGAGCCGCAACTTCAAGAATCATACCGAGGGAGTCGAGGGGGTTCAGACGGAGCAATTATCAAGAAAAGTGGTTTCTAGGGGTTTTGCTACACTTGACCTACACTTTCAGTTGAAAATAGTGGCCAGAAAGGGAGTTTCTACGCTTGAAGTATAGGTGCGGAATGCTATAGTGTGTTTCAACACAAAATTTCAGTCAACTTCAGGAGCTCATATCTCGGTCAAGAAAGAACCAAATGGAGTGATTCTTGAGCCTATCATCAAGAGCTTGAAGTACGCTTTTCAATAATACATTACATACCTCCATCCAATGTGTATAGCTCTAGATAAGATCAAACGAGTGAGAGGTGTTCTGCAGAAAAAACTGGAAATTTCAGATTCAGGCCAAAATCCTATTTTGACCCTGATTAATCCGTTTTGACCCGGATGACTTTAAGTTTGACCCCAACACATCTATAAATTTAATATATACATATTATACATTATATATTAGGGTTTTTCTTCTTTGGGTGTGAAATTATGAAAAATGGTAATCTTATTATCCAAGTTAGGGTTTCCCTCACATTTACCTATAAATACCAAGCTTTGCTACAGATCTAGGGGATTTCTCTTCACATAATTTCAGAGCTTTTATTAACATATCATTAAAAGGGAGGAGCCATTCAAGATCTAGAGATCTGGAGAAGAAGATCATATATGGCGTTTCTACATCAACGATGCAGTCTCCTTCTACCATGGACAACTAATTCGGTATCTAGAAAACCCTAGCCAAGTAATATAGTCCCTATATTTGTTTTCAATTGTAATAGAGGAGAAATTGTGACTATTCTGTGATTATTGTAGTAGATCAGTGCTCGTTTATTTTTTTATACAGAATTTTATTTTTGTTCTAAATTCTTTTCTTAGATGGAATAAATATAATTTTTCTATTCAATCATGAATATTCACTATGGGCTTGAACTCGGATGCTTAATTCATGATTTTTTACACAATGGTTCTTAACACTTGAAACCCTAGGTTTACATAGGCCATGCCTCGGTGAGATGATATAGACATGTTTTAGTTTAATTTCATGTTGTAGGAGTAGATTAGAGTAAAAGTAGTTTCCAAGCACTAGTCATAATTTATCCAAAAATGGGTTGTAAAAAATCCGGTTGATGGTATCCTTTTGGGGATCATATTCGACTATTTACGGTATGACCTGATTCACAGTTATAGATCACCCTCTTGCAATTGAGCAATTAGAGAATTATATTATGCGGTTGGTGGTGGAGCATGGAAACCCTAGATTTTGTCTCAATTGTTCTTGTCTTCATTTATCTTTACTTATTTTAGTAGTTAATTAGTTAATCAATCTCAAAACGAAAAGCTAAATTTTTATAGCAATTTAAGAGTATTATTTTACGAAAATTCAAAATACGACTTAGTCTTTGTGGGATCAATAACCTTTCACAAACTGAACTATACAATACGATTCGTGCACTTGCGATAGGTAAAACTTAAGCCGTCATAAGGTGCCATTTTTAACACATATTTTTAACACACCCCGACGAACATCACTTCCGAAGAATCAAAGAATCGTGGTTTTGAGGTCCTAAATGATGTGTTGAATAGCCCTTTTCCACTCAGAAACCTTTCCTCTTTCACTAAATTCGACCTTTCTGTCAGTTTACACGAAAACTGTTGATTTTTTTTCTATTTTTTATTTTTTATTTTATTTTATTTAAACTACTCTAACTACGAACATAAAATAAAGTTAAAATTATGCGTAAAATTAAGCTACACTAGAACTCACAAATGGTCCAACAACGCAATGGTCACTACTCCGCCTATTCCCATCACGCTTTTCAATATACCTCCTAAAAACACACAATCCAACTTTAGATACAATACAAACAATTCAAGTATTCTAAATTACTAAAATTCAGAATATCCATTAGTCCTCGGCAATGGCGCCAAATACTTGATACGCGTCAATAGTGGTTAAAAATAATGGTTAAGAATGGCCCTTTACGACGACAAGGTGTTAACTATCGCAAGTGCATGAGTCGTATTGTAGTACAGTTTGGCTTGAAAAAGTTATCGAACCCAAGGGATTAAATCGTATTCTAAACTCTCGTAAAGTAAAACTCTTAAATTGTTATAGTGTATGGTTTGTTATTAGTGATTTCTGAACTAGTTAACTAATAAAGCAAGTAAAGATATATTAAGACAAGAACATTAGAGATAAAAACTAGGGTTTTCATGTTCCGCCACTAACCACATAATATAGTTATCTACTTGCTCAATTACAAGAGGGCGATCTGTCACCGTGAATCAGATCGTACCGTAAATAGTCGAATACGTTCCAAAACGAATACCATCCACCAAATTCGCTACAACCCATCTTCGGACAGAGTATGACTAGTACATGCCATCTACTTTACTCTAATCTACTCCTACAACATAAAATTAAACTAAAGCATGTATATATCACCTCGTCGAGACATAGCCTGTGTAAATCTAGGGTTTCAAGTATTAAGCACCATTGTGTAAAAAATCACAACATGTTTAAGATAACATGATTGGTTGAGATAATGCATTCATTCAATCTAAGACAATAATTAGAATTAATATAAAATCCCGTGTCTCGAATAACAACGGTCACAGGTCTACACAATCATCACAATGTGGTCACAGTTTTCCCTCGTTACAATTTAAACAAATAAATAAACTACATTACTTGGCTGGGGTTTTGCTATAAAACCCTAGATACCGGATTAGTTGCTCATGGCGATGGGTAACTGCATCGTTGATGTAGAAACGGCCTCCATGATCTTCTTCTCCTGATCTCTAGGTCTTGAATGGCTCCCTTCTTTGAAAGATATAAATCTTCAGAGATAGTGCTCTGGAAATTATGAAATTAGAAGCTCCTTAGATCTGGTCCAGACCTTGGTACTTATAAACAAAGCTGAGGGAAACCCTAATTGCTTTAGACTTCTCCTATTGAAACTATGATTCCCCTATTGGTATGACTTTCCTTTCAAACTGATCAAACCCTTCAATCTGATTTATATGTCTAAAACACATGCTTAGAGTTGGTCGGGTTGAACATAAAGTGATCCGAGTCAAAATGGATCAATTCGGGTCAAACTGGAATTTCTGCCCGAATCTGAAAATTTTAGTTTTTTCCTACAGACACGTCTCACTCTTTTGATCATAACCGGAGCTACACATATTGGATGGAGGCGTGCTTTATTCATGCAGTTTTAAACATTTTAGTAGTTTGATATACATACATAGCTATATATATTTAATGTATTTGAAAATATAGTTTTCTTTAAAGATGGTTTCATTAGCATTCAATAGCTTTTAATTGCTTCTTGTGGGTCAGTGTAAAATAAAAGAAAAGGAAAAAAAGGAAAACGTGACAGTAATTTGGAGTTTGGAGAGTCCATGTGTTTCGTAAGGTTTTGATTATTTTTTCTTCTGTATCCCCCATTGAAAAAAAAAAAAGCAAAAGAAAACTTAAGATTATAAGGATTGTCACCATTTTGTTGTATTAATTTTTTATATATATTTTATTTTTTCTCTTTCTTTAAGCTAATTGCGTTAGTTCACTTAAGTTCATCAGCAAGCCCAGTTTTTCACCTCTGGCCTAAATAACATTCATCTTATTTCTTATTTACTTTTTTATTTTCCCTCTATTTAGTACCAGTTCTTCATCCAGATTCCAAATCTCGAAATTCGAACTACTGTTATTTATTTTATTTTAATTTTCTATATTTTTAGCGATTTATTTTATTTTAGTTTTCTAAATTAGGTGAAAATTTTGCATGTGAATTTTAGGATAGAATAACATTAAACGTTACCCTAAGCTCCTTTTATTATTATTTAATTTATTATATATATATATATATTATTTGATTTTTCTAGATTAGGTGAACATAGTTTTTTATAGGTGAATTTTGCATACGACCTCTGGGGTAGAATAACATTAGACGTAACCCTAGGCTCCCGGTATTTGTATTTAGTTATTTTCATATATATAATTTTATCTAAAAAAAAAAAAAATTTGTATACTTCTTTAGTATTTTGTTTTAAATTTCTCTTACTTGTGCATATTTTAATTAGCATTTTTCATAAAAATACTTAAGGGCAATACCCCCCCACAAGATACGGTCAAGATTTCATCACCCGTCTCCGTGACCCACAAATCACAAAAATTCCTTTCATTTGTTAAACCATGAGCCGGATTTGATTAAAATTTATTAGAAATCAGCTAATTTTAGGGTTACATGTTAATAAGCCCTCTAGGAAGGAAGCGGTTGGTAGCCACTCCAGTGAGTCATTATTAAATTGATAAACAGTATGACAGTTCTGTCTAGGAGTGTGGTTGAACCGGCATTAAGCAAGCCAAGTGCCTCGCTACACTTTTCTGGGAACTACTTTGTTGTTAGTTTGATGATCCTTAACTGGTAATCTATCGGCTTAATCTGGAATAGAGTAGGAGCTATCTAATTAGGAGATAATTAATTTAGACACCATCCTATTAATTCTCTACAATATTAGATTTTAAAATTCATCACCTTTGAATTTAGGCTCAGGATAACAAAGTCAAAAAAATGGTATGATTTGCCTATCATCTAGCCCTTTTAGGTTTCTTTTTGTTTATACCCTAGTGGTTTTGAGTTAACAAAGCATTTTGTTAGGTTTCCTAGTGATCTGTCACTCCCTGATTTAGTAGAAAAATCAATTTAATTGTTAAATTTGTCAACCACGAATAATTCATCAATGACTGCACCAAGAACTCTTAATGACTACTTTGCCCCAATCATAGTCAACCCACCCAATTGCATTGTTCTACCTGAGAATGATGCACCCCAGTTTGAGATTAGACCTGCCACAATCAATATGTTGCTAAAATTTCATGGACTCGAAAACGAACAATCCTATATCCATTTAGGGAAGTTTTTGACAATATGTAACACATTCAAAAATCAAATTTTGAATGAAGAGGTGTCAAACTGTGTCTTTTTCCCATATCCTTAGAACATAAAGTTGCTTCATGGCTAAACTCCATTCCACCCAACTCTATTTGATCATGGGATGAACTTGCATGGAAATTCATAAGTAAGTTTTATCCCATATAAAAGACCGAATCAATAAGAGATGCCAATAGTACTTTTAGAGGGAAAATTGAGGAACAATTCCATCAAACTTGGAACCAATTCCATGATTTGCTACTCAAATGCCGACACCATAGCTTTGATAAAGCATAACTTGTCCATTTCTTCAATAAGGGACTTTCACCTATGAACAGAACCATGATTGAGTCAATGCACCAAGGAAAGTTCAAGGCCCAAACCCTGATCAAGCTTACATATTTTTAGAGGAACTAGCTAAAAATGCCCAAAATTGGAATTGGAACCAAAGTGAGAATGATTTTTCTAGGAATGATCAAATGAATATAAGTCTAACATATTATATTTAAAGTATGTGATGCAAAGTCTTGTTGATGGTGTGAAAGACTTAAGCAAAAAGTTTGATGTTTTTGCCCTAATTCCTGCCACTGCACAATGCAATGTTTGTTCTGGTTTATCTCATCCCACAGAGGAATGTCCGGTCTATTATACTGTTAGATATGGTGACTCATTTCCTTATGGGAAAAGATAACTTAGCCACCAAACAATCCTTATTTGAGTAGGAGATTGACTTGGAAATTCCTGATTCTAATTGATTTGGGATAACAATTGTCTTATTCACCAAATAACCTCTTTTATAAATATAAGTCTAACATATTATATTCATTGCAATGCGAGTGAAGCATAAGGTACTACGCATAAGAGAAGAAGAAATACAAGCTAGTATTTCTTGGTGTGAGTGAAACACTGAGGACATTAATAATACACAAATAGATAGAGAATAAGAGATACAAAGTGGTATTTCTTGGTGTGAGTGAAACACCGGTGAGGGTAAACGATACGCGTGTTAGTGAAACACTATGTGAGTTGTTGATATGTTGATCATCATATTGTAATCCTCTCATTGATCGATAGTGAAACGGTGTTCTCAGTCAACGTAGGCTGATTTGGCCGAACCACATATATATCTTTGTATCAATTGTGTTGGTGTGTGATTTTGATTTGCAGGTGTGCACGACTTCGAACAGAGGGTTTGGATTCCCTAGTAAGTATTCTTGGGCGGGTGTAAAAACCCTAACATATACATTTGAACCTTTGGATGTGCAAGTTTGTGCTTTCAATACCTTTAGGAGACCATTGCCTAATACATTTAGCCATACTTACCATTCAGATACTAGAAACACCCCAATCTTTAATGGAGGGAAAATTTACCTCCACAAAACTTAGGTGGTTAATCCAGTTTTCAAGGTAACTCCAATAGGCAACTTCAACCTCAAGGACCAATAATTCCTCAAAATCAATTCCCTTAGAATAACCAGTTCAATCTAAGCATACATTTAGCAATTGATCCCATGAGCAATTATATTACTCCTGTCCCACAAATCCATAATACTTCCAATTATGAGGAAATTTTGAAAATGCTTGCTCTTAATATTGACCAATCCAATAAGCATTCCAATCAGAGACTTCAAGAGTTAGAAAGTAATTTTGATCTCTTGACTCAAAATCAACTACAATTCCAACAGTCCCTCCAAAATCAGTTAAGTCAACTCACTACAGCTCTGTCTGAAAGATAAAAGGGTACATTGCCTAGCCAAACCCGAAATCAATCCAAAAGGAAAATGAGTTAATCACATAGGGACTCCTTCTTTTTCTGACCAATCAAATGAGCATGTAAATTCCATCATTACCCTCGGGTCAGGAAAACAAATTGATAATAAGGTTGAGTTGCCCATTAGTGATGAAAATGAACCATCAAAATCTCTTCCACCCAATCCCCCAAAATCCAAAAAGGATCAAGGTCCTAAGCTTGATGAGGTCATTCTGAATCCGTATGTTCCACGTGCACCTTTTTCATCTAGACTAGTCAACAATAAAAAGGATTCTCAATACAGTGAAATATTTGAGATTTTTCAAAATCTCTAGATTAACATTCCATTTCTCACTGGTATTAAGCAAATTCCTTCTTATGCAAAATTCATCAAAGACTTGGTCAAAAGGAAAACCAGCATCCCTAAGGAAGCCTTCATAGCCAAACATTATTCCTCCTTCCTACAAAATTAAACTGTGGTTAAACATAAAGACCCTGGTATTCCAACTATCGCTTGTAGGATGGGAGAAAATTTGAAGATCAGGCTTTATTGGATCTTGGTGCCAGTGTAAATTTGTTTCCTTGTTTGGTTTACTTGGAATTAGGATTGACTAATTTGAGGAAATCAGATCTTAGAATCCAATTGTTTGATCGTTCTATAAAAAATCCAAGGGGTGTAGTTGAGGACATGATTGTCAAAGTGACTGATTTTTATTACCCTGTAGAGTTCATTATTCTAGATACCCAACCAACTCATGGTAAGAAAATTCCAATCATTTTAGGTCGACCATTTCTAGCCACAACTAATGCAATAATCAATTGTAAAAATGGTAGCATGACCTTAACATTTGGAAATATGAAAATGGAAGTCAACATGTTTGGTTTGATGAATCAACCCACTAATTTAGAGTCTATTGAAGATGTTTGTCTCATTGATTCATTAACTACCCACACATTTGACCACTCATATCCTGATGATCCACTCCAGCATTGTTTAGCCTATTTTGGTAATGATTTTGATGAGGCTAATTATATTAGTCAAGTTAATGAATTGCTAGATTTTGCTCCACTCTTTGAAGAATCCAAGTATAGAGCCAAATGTGAATCATTGTCCTTGCCAGTTGCCACTGAAATTGAACATCCGAATAAACCACCTAAGTTTGAATCAAAGCCTTTACCCGAGACATTCCAATATTCGCTCCTTGGTGAATCTGAGTCTTATCCTGTGGTAATCTCTTCTGACTTAACCAAGCAACAATAACCTAAATTACTGAAGGTTCTTAGGACATATAGGGAAGCTTTAGCATGGTCCATTGATGATATCATAGGCATTATTCCTTATCCGATTTATGATAGTCAATGGGTAAGTCCAATCCAAGTCATTCCTCACAAGACTAACATCACTGTTGTTTTCGATGAACACAAAAAGTTAGTTCCTACTCGCGTCCAAACTGGATGACAAATTTGTATAGACTATCCAAAACTCAATAGTGTGACAAAGAATGATTATTTTCCTCTTCCATTTGTTGACAAAATGTTAGAGACATTAGCAAGTCAATTCTTCTTTTTAGATGGTCATTCTGGTTATCAATCAATTCCGCTCCATCTCTATTGAATCTGGCTGAAGACGTTAAACTTAGCGCTCTTAGGAGGCAACCCAGTTAGTTGTGTAAATATTTTCTGTAAATTTTATTTTTCACTCTATTTTGGTATGTTCAAATTTTGTTTAGGGTAAAGTTTGTCATAATATTTCCAATCACTTGACTTTTCTTTTGCAAAAAATATTTGCAGGGACTATACTTCAGAAACACCACCTCAATTGCGGTAATTTGTTACAATTTGTCTCTTAGATGTATTTTTAAACACTAGGGACAATGTTATTTTTTATTGGGGGTGGACACATTTATCTGAACAGGTATCTCTTTAATCAAAATAGAGTTTCATTATTTTCAAAAAAAAAAAACTTCCTAAAAATAAATAAATAAATAACCGAATGTTTTTATTTTGTTCCAATTCATAAAAGTCGAGAGTTGTTGAAATTTAGATCAAAGTTAAACTTGTTACTATGGTGATATAATAATACATATTACACTTCGAGCATTTAGAAGTAGAATAATTTTTGCACAAGAGTCTCATTTTGCAATTCAAATTGAAAACGTGAGTAAGGCCCAATGATTTAGAAATATACTAAGACTTAAACCCTATGAGACTTCGTGCCATTCACTACTTCAGAGAGTTTTTATGCTAACTCCGAGTCATAAAATGACTCAAATTTCTTTAGATATCGCACTAAATTTGTTGTTGTCTCATTATTCTTCATTTTGGTTAATCACGGAGAATTAAATCACTTCGAGTTAAGAGAAACATAAGTCTTGTAGTTTACTGTCTACTATCGTACCATATCTACACCTTACTGTTACCTTATTCTATTTCAATTCTGAGAAATTTTAGGGATGATATTTTTATGTAAAACAGAAGGGATCAAAAAATATCCTTATTCTCTTAAAAAAAAAGAAAAACAATGATAGAAAAAAAGAAAAAAAGAAGAGAAATCAAAAGAAATAAAGAAAAATGTGTCCCTTTTATATATTTTGAAGACCCCTTAATCTCAGAAGTATTCCTTTATAAATTACCACTTCAATAAGGTTGTTCAATATTTACAGAATGGTGTGATAGTAGATAGTAAATGAGAAGGCGTTATGGTGGGTAACTCGACATTCTCCCTAAAGTGATCAACATTCCTATCATGGGACTTGTCTATTATATATATCGGTTCTTCATTTTAGTATGTGAGTTTGCTTCCACTTTGGTAACAAAATTCATTCTCACATATAACTGAGATATACAGTTATCCCAAATTTTGAGAGTTATTCTTTTAGAGAGATATTTACTTGTGAGATTTGAAGTCAAACGTATTTTTTTTAAGAACTTGGGAATCTTCTCACTTGGATATGTGAATTGTTTTATATTGACTTTAGATACACACACTCTGTTTCTAGGTTGCTCTTGGATGAACGTTTCTTGATATTTATTCTTTTGACACCATAGTAATTCGTTGTATACTAAGGAATCAATAATTTCATCTCTTTTCTTTTTTAAGACTTATGGATATACATAAAATCATTTTGTAGTCATAAGAAGTTTGTGAGTATATTTACTGTAAACTCTCATGAGACTCATCCACTTGGGGTATCCTAGAGGTTTAAGGCCTTGTTGCATATGGTAAATGCAATTGAATGTAGCCTACGAAAGTGGCACATCCTTAGTTAAACTTCAATAAATATATCATTTTTGTGAACTTCTCTATTTTTTTCCTTATTTGCTAGAGAACTAGTAAAAGCTTGTTTGGGGGTATTTGATAAGTCAACAAAACTCAATAATTTATATGACAAAATAAATAATTAAGTTACCATTTTATTATATCTATTTATTAAATATATATATGTTTGCTTTATACAAGTATTCATTTGGAAAAGAAAAGAAAATAAAGAAAAGAAAATGAAATTGGTATGGATGGGTGCATGCATGCATGCATAGATATATATGCTTGTGGGAGTAAATACATGTATATGTATAAGTGTGTGTGTCTGTACGTGCCCAAGTTGGTGTGATATGAAGACCAACTAAAAAGTTGGGTATACTTGAAGTTAGGTGGTGTGACAAGGTGACTAGTTGCACATCTCAAGACTGTTTAATTGAAAGATCAGATTGCCCATTTCAAGGCTCTCATCTCATAAATTCAAATGGAAGACAATACCCAATAATTGTATCAAGAGAGACTTATTTATATGGGTGTGATAGAGTAGAAAAAGGGGGTTCGAGAGGAGAGAGTCAAAAGGCTGTGAGACCGAGTGTAATACAATTGTGATAGTGTGCTATTATTTTTATTCTTTCTCTCAATCAATGAAAAATTATTTTATCTTCATGCTTTATTTTCGTATTAATATGTTAGCTTAAACATCCCTCTCAAGGGGGTGATGAAGCCACCATGGGTGTAATGTAATTAAATTTATTTTATTTCTTATTGTTTAATTTTTCTTCTCAAGAGTATTCTTTTACGAATTTCAATGAAAAAATTCTTACAATAGGGGTTGAAGGCTAAAAATAGAGAGAGGATTCTCCGTGATTGTCAATTAATGGAAATACAGAAAATACCTACCATTATTATATATTTTTTCTAAACAAAAATATAAATGAAGGATTCCCTGTGATTGCCAATTAATGGAATTACGGGGAATGTCTATCACTATTTATGTTTATATTTAACAATGGGTAGTTATTGTGTCATTGTAAGAGTAACTTATTGTACATAATCTCATGTTTATTTTACGCCATATTTTCCTTTATCTTTCAAGTTGTAATTGAAATTTGTAAAGTGATCGGTTATTTGAAGAAAAATTTGCAATAGAAATATATAATATTTATTTATATGGACCCGGGTGGTGGATTCTCTTCCCTTGAGATTTTTCAAATCATTTGATAATTTTATTTACTTATTTTAGTTAACTATTCAAAAATTCAAAATTTGTTTTAAGCCTTTTATTTTTATTCCCGAAAGTTAAAATTTTGGATCCGAGTCTCATAGCGAGTTCCAAGTTAAGAGTGGTTCGACCATTCTTATTACTATATTATTTTTAAGTTAAGTTTTACAGGTTATAAATTCTTATTGACGGGGGTGTGGTGAAGCAACGACATCAATACCTCAAAACCGGGACCCATCAAGATCAGGATCAAGTGAGGAATCTTGTCATAATCCTCATAAATAATCAACAAATCCCCATTCTCACCCATCAAGTCAAACTCTTTTACTAGATCTGGTGCCGCATTTATCTCCACACAAACCCTAGCATAGCTAATTCTGCATCTTGATGTTGTCTTATTATCTTTATACATCGGTCTTCCCATTGTGCTATCTATATGACCAAGGCCTAATGAGCTAGTTTGCTTAATACAAAAGAGTCCAAACCTTTCTCTCGTCATGAGTTGGACTCGAACTAGCACCTCTGGAATTCAAAAGAAAATCCAACAAACTACCTTTATTCTAATCATGACTTTTGGTACCTGGTTCCTATACTTGCTTGTTCTATATAAGTACATCCTGAGGGCGCTCTATTGCAAGCCCCAGACAGAATAGGGCTGCATGTTTTCACTACCGACATGAAGACTCATTTTGAACAAGTTATACATATACATACATATATATATATACAATCAAGAAGCATCGAAAACAGAATAAAATCCATTCCGATTATTTATCAGAATATATAAAATATGCATGCTCACGTATCGAAAAACAAAATCGAACAACAACTCCCCTACCTAAAAGCTAGGGTGAAAACCCTAAACCCGCCGAACCCGAAACATGCGGACAACAAAACTAAAATCGTAGATGAAAAGCCCACACCGCCGTGAACATACTTTCCTTCAATCACCTGACCAAAATCTGACTTGCCAAAATTCAGTTTTCGGAATAATGCACTCCGATCAGCGAGCCTAACATGCCAACGGAAAGCTCCCTGCCTCCTACACGATATTTCCAAAGGCAAAATATTCAAATAAAAGGTTTAAGATATTAATTCCTAGAGAGAAGTTCTAAATCATGGAAAAATGAAAATCTCAAAATGGAAATCACTCGCCGAAATAGGTACCAAATCGAAGCTCCCGCAACTTTAAAGATTTCTTTTAGTTCAACCCGAGTCTCGGATCTAACCTAAAGTGGGAGAAAAGTGAGAGAGAAAAGCTTGAGTAGAGAATCAATGAGATTTTGTAGAGAAAAATAGAGGAACCGGTTGGGAGAGAGAGTCGTGGTGAAGAAGAAAATTCCAAGTCTCCTATATATATATATATATATATGTCACATTTACAAATGCCCAAAATGCCCCTCGTTGCTCCAAATTGCTAAAATAT
Organism: Cornus suecica; assembly: GCA_963922005.1. Lineage (NCBI taxonomy): Eukaryota > Viridiplantae > Streptophyta > Magnoliopsida > Cornales > Cornaceae > Cornus > Cornus suecica. The sequence goes on from OY998241.1 coordinate 29,905,913, forward strand.
TCTCAAAAAGTGACACCACAAACCCGAAAAATACCGAAACACTCAAAAATAAAAATAAATAATTCCAGTTGAGAAACCCGACCACTAGGCCCATCGGGTATTTCCCGGGGCCACCGAATAACCCTCGGGCGCACGTAAATCCCAAAAATGAAAAATTATCGAAACGCTCAAACTAACCTAAAAATACCACCAGCGGCCCCGCCAATGCACAAAAACCCAAGCAAAATAATAAAATAATAAAAAGAATGACGTCACATGTCAAAATAAAATGAAAAAAAATAAGTCAAAAATCGGACAAAAAATCAGGACGTTACATTCCAAGTGTGAAGAAAAGAGCTCAAGAAAGATAAGAATTGAGAGTTTTGAAATTGATTAAGGGGGAGTATATATATAAAAATATCACTTAGGTAAGAGCAAAGGGTCAAGCCTTTGCTTTTAGGTGCGACATACGAATTTTTGGGAATACGTCCATTCCTCAAAAAGTGTACTTAGCCATCATGCGCATTTAATACAGATCTGCCAAGCGACATCATTAAATCTCCCATCAATACAATCGGCAGTTGTCGCACATCTTAAGAGATTCAAACTTCACCCATTACCAAAATGGGTAAAACTTGAAGAGGTAAGTGTTTGGGCCAAATAAATTCATTACCAGACTAATATTGAAAACCCAACCATCATCAAGGCCCAAGGCACCACCTGTCATCTTTCCTTCTAAGTCTTCAAGGGATATCTTCGGGGCAACGCATGCCACTGAAGGGGAAATATGAAGACCTTTGAGGAGTCACCCAATGACCTACAAAGAATCATCCGAAGATTTTGAGGCATCGACAAAGCCCTAAAGTCTTCGGCAACACCTTGAGGGCATTGGCAAAAGGAAGTGACTTGCTCACAAAGAAATAGTAAGGACATGATGGGAATTAATGCTAGGGTTAGGTCTAGAAACAAATTTGTTGATCTATATACGGATATTATTTTGGAAATAGTCCCAGAGTTTGCAAAACAAGTATAAATATATAAAGATTTACCCAAATAGAGCAAGTTCTTGAAAAATAGAAACACTATTGTTGGAAAGACATTTTCTAGCACATGCAGATGGTTAAATCAGTATTTTGTATGTAGACATCCCATTTTTTTCTCCTATTTTCGATCACCGGAATTACACTCCGGGAGGTAGTCAATGTCCTTTGACCAATAGTTGACAAGGAAACTGCGAAGTTTGACTTTGCTATAAATCCCAATCCGACCGTTTGATTTGAGATTCGTCTTTTCCGATGAGTTTATCATAGGATTTAACCATGGGGAACGTTCTCCAATGACCAATCACACACAAACCCACCATTGAATTGCAAAAAGTACTTTTAGGGTTTTAGACTTTCGGATGTGATATCTCTCTCCTTCGAACTACAATTCTCACAGCGTTTTTGCCTACGGTCATGTTTTTCACTGTTCACTGTCACACATATCCTTCAAACATGTTCGACCATAGTCCAGTCACAAGGGTCCTAACTCCCCACATAGGGGATGTGGGCCCCAAAAATCACTTTTTGATCCCATCATCGGATTGTCGATCAGACTTCACCAGTGGCTTGCTAGCGCATCAAAATCTTAAAAAGCATAGAAGACACGACCATTTCTGAGTTCGGGATAGTTCCCGAGCTCGAAGGCAAAATGGTTATTTTTAAAATATCATTTTTGAAAAGTCAAACCGGAATTCTAACTCCACCATCTTCTCTGGAAGGCCAGAAACACTTCGTCCTGACCTAGTTACAGGTCCGTTCTTGTTCCCTCAACACTTTATCATCAAGAAGTGCGTTTTTGCACTTTCGGGAAAAATCTGCCCATTTAATCGACAATCTGACCCCTCCACTATTTTAATTCAACCAATGAATTTTTTACGGTTAATTGGGTCCGGCCTGCACTTACAATTTCAAAAGTTACTTTTTTAAAATAAAAATTCACTTTTCATATCGAAAAAATATATTTTTTTGTGAATTTTGGTATCTTTTATGCATAAAATAATGCAAAGTCTGGCAAATCACTACACAATATTTACGAACGATCCCCATACTGAGCAAAAATCACACAATTTTACACATATAATGTTGTCCTCAAGGGGGTCATGAGGACAAGACCTCTCTCTCACAAAGAAAACACAAAAAAATAAGAAAAATGGGTGTCCTCAAGGGGGTCATGAGAAGAGATGTTGGAAAGGAGAGAGATAAACACAAGGAGAGGACAAAAATCCTCTCCTCAAGGGGGTTATGTGGCCAAGGGCTAGGAAAGGGTGTGTATATATGCGGGCATGACATTGTATATATATATAGAGATAAATATTCAAAGGTGTATTGTAGTTCGTATTTTTCACATACCTCAGCTTTGTCATCTATCCCTTATTTGTATTGTCAATTGTACCAATCGTCGCAAATGTTACGCTTCCTTCTTGAGATAACGAAACACTTATCTCCCGTAAGTACCTCATTCTTTCAATAACCGCATCGGCTTATTACTTTCAAAAAATTTAAGGCAATTTGCTTAATGTTGAATTTATGTTTCTCCACATTCTAATAGCTAAGCAACTACTCAATATCCTAGTATATGTGCAACACGGTAGTTTCAGTTAATTAGTGGAAGAAGTGCATTACACTCCGAGTGTTAGGATCAAAAAGTCTGGTGCAAGATGTATTAAAGAAGATCATGGTTGATAGGATTTGATTAGTTAGCTTATCGCCTATTTAAAGAATCCTATAGAATATCACTTATTAAGCATGGAAGAATTATAAAATAAAGTTCACTTTCAGGAACTAGTTACAAAGGGAGAAAATGTCATGTATTAGAATTAGACGACCAATATGAAATTAAAATTATAAATAAAATATAAAATGAAAATAGTAATTTTGTAATTTTCCATTAATATATTGCATAAAAAATATGTTTTTATTTGAGTAATTTATTAGTCTTCCATGAATACTACGTGTAAAAACGATGTTTCTTATGATATTTGTTTTAAACCAAGTATATCAAATTTTCTCATTTTTTTTATAAAAACAAAACAGTGGTTACAATTATATATTTTACTTTGTTAAAACAAATTAATAGTCATAAGAAGATTAAGAACCATGCTATAATAAATTTCTAGATAATATAAAGAAATTAATACAAGTATAAATTTTTATAAAATGAATAAAAAAATACTTTTATTAAACTTGTCATTAGTCGTGACAAAACTACAGTTGGTTAACATTTAAGATTATTTGTAAACCATGGAGCTAATTACATAATGACTGGTTCAATTCTTTTTTTCAGTAATCCATATAATGTGTGTATAAATAGTATACACATAGTACTCCACATGCATAAAAAATATTTTTTTGCCTATTTTTATTTGGGAAAAAAAATGAAAATTCAATGTGAAGACAATCTTTCAGTTCACCTTATGTTAATTCTATCTCTCACCATTGTGAAATTGTTTCGGGAAAAAAAAAACACTTGTGTTTAAGCGGGAATGCAAAAATTTGAAGGCCTTTGGGGGGCAGCAGATTCACACGCACAAAAACACACATAAAAAGGGGGATTTGCCTAGACGCAGCGAACCCCCAAAGTTCCGACCAAATCAACCATGGAAGAAGCCATATACGGCATAGTCTCAGAGGTCGAAACTCACCATTCTCAGGCCGACCCGAGCTTGCAAACCCTGATCTCCGAATCAACCCTCTTAGCCCTGCAAACCCTCTTGGACTACACTCTGACCCACAAGGACCCAATCGATATTGACCGCCTCTACGACGAGCTCTCATCCAAAAACCTCTCGCCGTCGTCTCTCGTCCGACCCATCACGGCGGCGATGGACTCCGGCCCCACCCACCTCGCTGTCCTGGCCTCGAAAGTCTACCTATCCCTCCTCCTCTCCCCAAACGCCCCTGTTTTCACTCTCTTCACTCCCATGGCTTTTCTCTCTCTGCTTCGCTCCGTTCGCCGCTCTTTCAAGAACCCAGTTTCGCCCTCACTGCCACCTCCTGCGTCAGAGAATCGGACCCGGAAGAAAAGGGGCGGTGGGTGTGCTGGGCCGTCACGAAATCAGGGCAGAAATGGCGGGAATGATGGGGATGAGAGGCAATTTGATGTTAGAGAGTTGTTCCCTCTTCTCGAAAGGTTAGAACTTGTTCTGAGTTTGATTCATTTGGATCGATTTTTGGATAGTTTGAAGTCTTTGATTCAAACTGTGGCTGAAATTCCTGCAATGGCACTTGGATTTTGTGGGAATTCTGGCTTTTATTCAAAGCTTTGCGAGTTGTGTTTGCGGATTTTAAGCGAATTACTGAAACCTGAGCATGGGGATCAGGCAATTGTTGCAGCTGAGGTGTTGAAGGCGCTGTCTCCGTCGATTCTCTTGCTTAAATCGCAGGCTAAGACGTTTGCGTTGGGGTTTGTAGTGAAGAGAATGATGGGTGTGGCTAAGGATTCCGATGATATCAAGAAGTCAATTGTGAATCTTCCCAAGTATTTAGTCCAGAAGGCGCCAGAGAGGTCGGAGCCTCGGGCTGCAGCTGTGGAATCCATAATGGAGATTGTTCGGGCTATGGATTTTGAGGATCAAGTAGTGTTTGCTGATTATGTAGTGAAGATGGCCCAAGGAAAGGCTAATCTGAGGCTCTTGGCTGTTGATCTTATTCCTATGCTAATGATGGCATTGAAAGATCCATTGGGTTTGGAGGGGAATTCAGATGGTGGGTGTGAGCATTTTTGGGGGTTGAAGTGTTTGGAGGCTTTGTTTCAGCGATGTTCGGATGTGACTGCTGGGATTCGAGCTCGGGCTCTGACAAATCTAGCACTGTTAGTGGGGTTCTTATCTGCTGATGATAGAAGTCGGGCGGTGTTGAAGGAAGTTATGGGGTTTGGTGATGAGGGGTGTAGTAGGCAAGAAGGTGGGATGAAGGATCTTTTGAGGAAAAGCTGTACAGATGAGAAGGCAGCTGTGAGAAAGGCTGCACTTCTTCTAATTTCCAAGTTGACATCCCTTTTAGGTGGCACCTTTGACACAGTCGTGCTGAAGACGATGGGCATGGCATGTTCGGATCCACTTGTTAGCATAAGGAAAGCCGCAATTTCAGCCCTCTCACAGGTCTAGTTACTGTCTTACTTGAGTAAATGATTCCTTACCCTAGTGATGTAGCATTGTAGCTGTAGTTTGTTACTTTATCATGCCAATTGTACAATAATGAAATGGATTGTGATTTCTATAGTGAGAACTTACCAAAACCAATACACATATCCTATGTTACATGGACTCAGGACTCTTATACGGGTCTGTATCTGTGCATCAGGTATGTTAAATCTCTAAACAGAAGGATACACGAGCGCTGCTTAATATTCAATTTAGTTAATTAATTGTTTTATTTCTAGTGTAAAGTAGCCATATTTATCTAATATAATGTCTAATAGAGGCTTTGAACTTATTTTAAAGTACTAATACAATATTATTGGAAGATTGGATACAGTTTTATCAAGTAACTTGTCTCAACAAAAGTGTTGGAGACATCTCCACAACCTTTTCCAAGGGACGTGTCCGAAATGAGATTTCACTACTTCAGAAGAGTCCATGTAACATAACACATACCTACACCTCACTTAGATACTATGGTCGGCATGTGAATTGCTTTTTCATATGCCTTTGATGAACAGGTCTAACTGCACAGTTTTAGAAGTGTGAATACTCTCTGCTTGCAAGTTGTCTCTTTCAACTTCTTCTTGTTCTTGAATATATTTCTGAAGCAATATGATCTTTTGGGATATAATGCAGCTTGTGTAGCATAAGCAGCATGTATCAGCCAACCTGTAATTATGCATTATTCAAAGATGCGGAGTATTTAATTTGTATTACTTCATTTCAGTGAAATACATTGGACACAGGCCATTCCATTTAAAAAGGCGGAAATAAAATGTGTAACCTATTGATCTTATTAATATCTCTTTGATCACATTAATAAGGTATATTCGAAATTCATCCCCTTGCTGTCTTATCTGCCGTTGCTCTCATCCATGGAGCCTTCTTCTTACCATTGTAGTATTTTGACATGGTTCCTATAATCCAATGCTGCCAATCAAGTTATTAGTGATTGTCAAGGCCGTGTAGTTGGTCCAGCCAATATAAGTTGGCCTAGTTTTTAGCTGATGCAGCTCTCCTCTGCGTTCATGGGTTCTTATGGTTTTATTTCACTAAGTAAAATCCAAACCTATGACTTGTCCTTTAACACGTTGTGTTGTCGAGTGTATCAGCAATCTGTACTGAATGTGTGCAGTGGCTTCCTTCCTGCTCTCCGTTTATGATAATTGTTCCTTTTTGGTTTATTTCCACTATAAAATCTTATTTATGCTGACAGATCTGTTTGTGTGCATTACTCAATGTATGTTGGATCCTTTGTTGATTTTGTAGGTCTTTAGGACATTTTCAGATAAAAGTGTGACGAAGGAGTGGCTACATTCTGTTCCACGTTTAGTAACTGATAATGAATCTAGCATTCAAGAAGAATGTCAGAATTTGTTTCTTGAACTGGTGCTTGACAGGGTGTCTAGAGCTGTATCTTCTAAATTTCTGAATAAAGTAACCAGTTGTGATCCAAACAACAGAAAGAGTTTAGAAAGGGATATTGAGTTGTTATATCCCGATGGTATTCTGGGTCTATTGAAAGAGATCTGCAATGGAGAGGTGATCCCTTGGGTCAAGAAGATCTGCACAAACCTAGGAAAGAAGAAACAGCTGAAGCCCAAAATAGCTGTTGCACTTCAGAATATTATAAGGACATCTGAGTCAATGTGGTTGAGCTATTCCATGCCAATTGAGAAGTGGACAGCGCCTCCTGGTGCTTGGTTTCTGCTGTCAGAGGTCTCAGCGTTCCTTCCAAAAGCAGTGGAGTGGGAGTTCCTCCATCATCATTGGCAGCTGCTTGACAAGTTTGGACTGGGGCCTGAGCTTAGGAGCCCTCTTAGACAAGGAAATGTAGAAGCAGAAATATCGGGCTCAGACTCGAATTCAGTTGCTTGGGCTGGAGACCGTGTTTTCCTCTTGCTAACAATCTCTAATGTTTCTGTGGAGCTGCCTCCTGAGCCTGCAGCAGATTTAGCTCATAACTTGCTCAAGCGAATTGAAGAGTTCGACATGCATCCAACAGAGGTATCTGTAATGTTGTACCATCTATCAATTTACAATTTGCAGCAAATTTTCAGGTGTTTCTCCCTTTTACCTCTTCTTTTCTTGTGTGCTACACTGGGTCACCAATGGTTCAGCTTTATAGGTGTAAACTGCATATGAATTTGTTTGACTTCATTACATCTTTATAAGAGCCTAAATGTTGTTGATTGATTTGATCTGATTAGTGCTCAACCAGAGTAATGGATCCAACACGCTATGGATTGACATGTTCTTATTTGTTTCCAGTGAGACAGCAAAATTCTGTAACACTTTTCCTCTTTGCTTTGCCATGTTCTTCTGTATGATAGTGCACTGGATTAAGTCTTACAACTGGACTGTCACTGTTATACTTAATTATGTATTTACATGAAAAAGTTTAGGTTACCTGAATACATAAACTGATGTCACCTTCTCAGGAAAAAGGAAAGAAGAAAAGGTCTTAAAGTGATGTGAGTGGATCTGTTGCTTATCTATCATGTCAATTTTGAATGGAGTAATAATATTAATAGTATTAAACGCAAAAAAATTCTAAACAAAATGACGTTCCTCCCCATTCTTGTTGATCTTTGTCATGCGGCTCTTTTATCCTCCAGAAAAGAGACTCGGTGACTTTCCTCTCCACTTTCAGCAAAAAATCATGTGCTCCAAGAGAGAAGAATTTGAAGTGATGCTAGTGGATCTGCTGCTTATCTAGCATGTCAACCTTGAATTGATTAATATATTACTAGTAAAAAACTTATAAACAACAGATGTTCCAACCCATCCTAGTTCATAGCTGTCACGTGGCTACTTTATCATTTAGAAAAGAGCCAATGACTTCCCTCTCCACTTTTTGCAACAAATCAAGCGCAAATGGTAATTTGCTGGATGATGCTATTCTTAACAATCCATCAACTCTAAAAGCTTAAGCTGTTAGAGATGTTGCAAATTAATGTGGGTGACAGTGGGGTTTGAACACTAGACTTTTGGCTCTGTAACCATGTGGACAACCAAGCTTATCTAAAAGTTTAAGATGTTAAAGAGGTTGTAACTTTACTATTTAAATCCTTCAACAGGTATCCTATATAGAGTAATACACGAAGAAGAATTTGTTTTGTAACTCAAGATGCTGGGGCTTTGACAGTGTGGACTTGTGTTCAACAAAATTCCCTTGCTCTGGGGAAATACTGTTATATATGGGTGACCAATTATGTGTTTGATGGCAGGTTAATGCTCATGTAAAAGCGCTCAGAACATTGTGCAAGCGGAAGGCTTTGAATCCCAAAGAGGCTGATGTCCTCGTTATGAAATGGGTACACCAACTCCTCTCTAAAGCTTCACAAATTCTGGAAACGTACATGTCGAAGGATGCAGAAGCAGATAAAGACAATAGCTTTCTCACCCCGCCTAGAAGTGGGAGAAGGAAGGGCAAGAGAGCAGCAACAGCCATGTCCAAATTATTATCAGAAGCAATTACTGCAGTTTATACTATTGGCTCTCTGGTCATTGTTTGTCCTTCTGCCGATTTAAAAGCCACTATTCCAGTTTTACACACCATCATCACTTCAGAGAGTTCTGACCTGAAAGATAAGAAATTACTTGGCCCTGCAGTTTCTGTAATGCAGACGGCCCCTTCCTTGTACATTCAAGCTTGGCTAACAATGGGAAAGATCTGCCTTGCGGATGGAAAACTTGCAAAGCGTTACATTCCTCTGTTTGTTCGGGTAGGTTTTGACTTGCTTCAATTTTTCGCTAATCAAATGATTCCTCTAATTAACAACTTTTGTCAAAATGTTCTGCTATTTTCGGAGAAGCACAAGTTTTACGCGACTCTTTATCTGTTTGATATACGTTCATTGTATCTTCTGAGCTTTATATTTCACATGATGTTTTTGCATAGCCTTTACAGACCACCTATATTAGATCAGAAAAGATTAATAAAATCCTAATCATCTATGGTTTACAACATAATCATTTGTTATTCTTCACATCATCCCCAGTGAATTTTTCCAGTTTACTCGCAGAATTATTTACATTTTCTGATTCTAAATTACTCTTATGCATTTGTTGCTACAGGAGCTTGAAAAGAGTGACTGTGCCTCCCTTCGCAATAATATCGTCGTGGTGATGGCAGATTTTTGTGTACGGTATACAGCTCTAGTTGATTGGTTAGTTTCCTCCTTTTTCCCTTTCCTCTCCTACCCTCCTAAATTCCATTCCATATATCAACTTGTATAGATTTGGATTGTCTTTCTCACTTCCTATTCTTAAAGACAACAGCTACATATCAAAGATCACCAAGTGCCTACGTGATCCATGTGAACTTGTCAGAAGGCAGACATTTATATTGCTCTCTAGATTATTACAGGTTTATCTTTGTTACTGTAAAATTGTGTTTTCCATTCATGAAGATCAATTATTTGGCAACTGACAACTTTCGTTTTTTCTTTTCGCATTCAGAGGGACTATGTGAAGTGGCGAGGCATGCTTTTCCTTCGGTTTTTATTTTCTCTTGTCGATGAATCAGAAAAAATAAGGGAACTAGCTGATTACCTCTTTGGCAATATATTAAAAGGTTGCTATGCTTTGAGAACTCTCCATTCGAGTTATTCAGGATCTGTTTTTTTTTTTTTTTTAATTTGTTCCTGGGTCTGATGTTTCCATGTAACATCTTTTCAGCGAAGGCACCACTTCTAGCGTATAATAGTTTTGTGGAAGCGATTTTTGTTCTAAATGACTGCAATGCCCATACTGGAAATGGTAATTCTCAGAGCTCACGAGCTGAGAGCCGACTTTTTTCTATTAGGTAAGTCTTCTAAAATTAAGAAAACTTCTTGTTATTCTAAAGAACTAATTAGTTTAGAATTTTTGTCATCCAGAGGTAGTGATGAAAATTCAAGGTCTAAAAGAATGCACATATACCTTTCGTTGCTGAAACAAATGGCTCCAGAGCACCTTTTAGCCACTTTTGCAAAGGTATGTGCGGAGATCCTGGCTTCTGCATCTGATGGTTTGTTGAATATACAAGATGCTACTGGACAGTCAGTTCTGCAGGTATAAAATCTATTCTCCCTCTCTCTCTCTCTCTCTCTCTCTCTCTCTCTCTCTCTCTCTCTATATATATATATATATATATATATATATATATATTTGTGCATGTCTGTATATATGTATTCTGAATATATGTATATATGTATACTGAAATCAAGTGTAGCTTGTCTTCAAGTGCTGCATGCCATATCAACGGAATTGAAAAATAGAATGGTGCTTCCATCATTTTAATGTTACAAACAAAGTAAACTACTAAGGAATGGTGTTTTTTAGTTATTGGTAGCAGCAAATTCCATGTTCTGGACTTTTTTTTTTTTGAAAGGTAAAAAGGTTATATTAATATAAAGGAGGCCAAAAGCCTAGAACAAAGCTATGGGGCATACCCCAGCTACAATGGCTATATGAAAGCCAAAGATCCACCAAATAAAAAAAGAAAAGAATACAATGGTGCAAAGCAACCAGACAATATCTCAACTGAACAAAAAATATAGATAAATAAAGAGCACACAGTTGAGCAGAACCAAGGAAGAGTAGCTGCATCTCAAAAACAAAGAAGAGATTGTAGAACCCTTTTTCCCATGCAGAACCAAGCACGCCAAGCTGATCTGAACTAAAACAATGCAACATGCAAGCAATACACCACCAGTAGCCAGCAACCAAAGAGCAGACATGATAATGCAGCAACCAAGTAGCTGCTATAACGTACCAGCAAACACATAAACCAGCACACCAGTAAGCAGCCATGACCATAACAGTTGTAGAACCATCAAGAAGCCAACACAGAAAGAGGCAGATTCCATTCTTGAACCAGAGCATGATTAACAGAAGAAGCCTTGAAATTTGAGAGAGAAAATAAACCATTCCAAACATTCAGAACAATCATAGAATGCAAGTCATCCAAAGAGCAACACTCACCACTGAAGACCCTTCTGTTTCTTTCCATCCAAACCACATGAATAGTAGCTGAAAAATCCAACTTATTGAGAGTAGCTGAAAGAGACTTACTCTTTAGAGAATCAACAGCCCACTCCATAATGGTGTCCCAATCTCCATCAGGCCAAGCCATCAAACCCTTATGAATCACCATTTTCCACAATCGATTGGTCAAACTACATTGAAAAATTAAGTGATCCCTATCCTCCAATCTCATTTTACAGAAAATACAATCAGCATTAGTAACAAGGCCAATGGAAAGCAGAAAGTACATAGAATTAATTCTATTGAGATGCACTAACCACCATATAAAGGAGTACATAGGTCTGTGATGAGGAAACCAACCCAAGGCATTCTGTCAACTTTATACCTCACCATATCCCAAGCTGAATGAATTATAAAATTCCCATTAGTAGGTAACCAAATAAGCTTGTCTTGCTTAGAAACATCCGGAAAGAAGTTTGAAGGAAATTGAGATTTGAAATCAAGCCAAGCTTGAGAATTTAGAGTTGGAAAGTGCCATCCAAAAGAACTAACCAACCTACTAACAGAAGCATTTGGTCCGTAGTAGGTTGGTGCTTTGCAACAAATGTAATCTGTTACACAGGACTGTAGCTTTCCTTGAGTGGTTTGGCCAATAGATATCACTTTTTGATTCTTTGTTCTTTTGTCTTATAAATGCTTTACTTCCATCACTGCATGTCTTTGTTTTTTCTGTCATTTTCACTGACAAATACTTGGAAATGTCGAGGAAACAGGATGCTTTCCATATTCTTGCCTGCAAAGAGATCCGAATTCCATCCAACCGCGGATCGTCATCTGACACGACAGATATGGATGAAGAAGGTGGAGATAGTGGAGGAGCATCCTCTGCTGCTGCTAGAGGAAGAGTTATAACTCAAGCAATCAAAAAGGGCCTCGTCCAAAACACCATCCCTATATTCATAGAGCTGAAACGGCTCTTGGAAAGCAAGAACAGCCCCTTAATCGGTTCCCTCATGGAGTGCCTCCGAATCATCCTCAAAGACTACAAAAATGAGATTGATGACATATTGGTTGCTGATAAGCAACTTCAGAAAGAGCTCATTTACGATATGCAAAAGTATGAGTCAATGAAGGCCAAATCAACAGTTGCTGAGGCTGTGGCAACAGTGCGAAAATGCGACACATTCCGCTCACCTGGCATTTCTAAGGTTTCGAATGGAGCAAGCATACAGAACAAGATACCAGAGAAATTGAGAAGTAACAAGAAAGTGGCATCAGCTGTGGCAGATGCAGTGGCTGCTGTTACAGCTAGGACTGTGCTGAGGGAAGTGAATCAAGGGGAAGCAACGCCTCCACTTAGTGCCATGAGTGTGCCCAAGCTCAAGTCTTCAGTTGGAGGAATGGGTTGTCAAGGCGATCGCCCTGCAGCTGTATTGGAAGCACTAAGAAGAAGACAATTTTTCGATTCTGATGAAGAAAACTGATTACTTTTCTCATTACTTGTATCCACCTTTGAGTCCTTGAAATTGAGGAGAGGCTTTTGAGGCTGTCGTATACACAATAACTTATCTGTTCATTGTTCAATAGTAATATGAACTTCATTTGTGTTGGAAGTTTATTCTCTTTCTTTTATTTTCTTCATGGTTTTCACAGGATGAAAGAATATGCAAGTGAGATGTATGTTGCAGCTAGGAGCTTTTACATTAATTATGGATTGGTTATAAATTTCACCATATTCAATTAACACCATAAGTTATATACAGAAGGCCATGAATTTTAATCCATGTTATAATGGAGTTTTTTTTTTTTTTTTTATCTTAGATTATAGTTGGAAAATAACTAAAAATCACTAAAACTACAACTTTGTGAAATTATGTTGCAAAAGTTTGAGTATCACTATACTTTGAGCATTATGTGCGTGATTAAAAAACATTCATAACCACGATAACCAATACCATTACATAACGCCAGTACGAAGCCAATTCCATTATACGACGTCCGATACCGTGACTGCGAACCTTGAATGGTGGGTGTAGTACTAAATAAGTTTAGTCGAATAGTCCATTAATTTCTCCCGTAATGCCGAGAAGATAATTTTGAACCTTGATTGCTATTTGAACTTAGGTAAGTGGAGACAACCCAATTTAGAAGCCTTTCAAAATAAACCTCGTCCATTTTAGAAGGCTATCATGTTAAGCAGTTATATTTATAATCGCAAGAGTTTGTTGAACAAAATGAGGCATTATACTAGACATAGAAAGTTGCTTAGATCTGCAAAGACTCGGTTCGCCAGTGCATTGTCAAGCATCCACCATGAAAAGGATTCATTGAGGAAGATGTTTACTTCATAAGAGTGGACCTCTAGTAAATGGGCAAGAGAGCAACAAAAAAAAAATGTAGCACAAGTTGTGTTGATGCCTTCATTTTGGACAACCATTGTTTATGCTCTCAAAGTAACAGGTCCACTTGTTCGTGTACTAAAATTGATTGATGGTGAGAGGAAGCCTTTAATGGGATATATCTATGAGGCTATGGATAGGGTTAAAGAAGTCATAGCCGATGCATTCGGTGGCCCTGCAAATGACGAGAGGTATAAGGAGATCTTTAACATCATTGACAAAAGGTGGAATATCAAACTCTATCATCCTTTGCATGCCGCTGGGCATTTCTTGAACCTAGAATATATCTACAGCGATCCAAGTATTGAGCAAAATAAAGAGGTGATAGGTGGTTTATATGAGTGCCTAGAAAGATTGGTTCCAAGCATTCAAGTGCAAGATGAAATTTTTAAGGAGTTGAGTGTAACGTCCAGGTTATTTTTTTCTTTTCTTTTATTTTATTTTTTTGGTTTATATTCGTTTCACGCATCATATATTTTATTATTTTGCATGGGTTTATATGCTTGGGGAGGGCCACAGGTGGTGTTTTAGGGTTAGTTTGATCATTTTTGTGAATTTTGTTTTGGGCTTTAGATGGGTCCGATTTTCGGGTTTCTTACCTGTATTATTATTTTTATATTTTAACATTCCGGTATTTTTCAGGTTCGCGATATTACGAGATTATGCATTATAGAAGTCTCGATACGTAATTGGGATGACTTGTATTTGTGTTACATGTTCTTCTTGCTAAAATGATCACATGAGTAATTGAAAGCATGCTAGTTTTTCTTTATTGGAAGACATGACATGGATGAGACGTTGTAGACTCATTATCTATGCATTTGTACTTAGCATGGCACCAGTTATTTTGCATGATGATGTTCATGAACATGTGTAGCATAATGCATGGGTATTGTTTCCATTACTTTTGGATGACCGCAATTACTTGGCCAACGGTATTCGTGATCGACGGACTAGAAATCAAAAAATGACGACCTACAGGTGGTGAACTTCGATCCATACCTGGTTTACTTGTGTGTGCATGTGGCAGAGTTAGGGTTGTAAACGAACAGAGCACTCGACAAGTAACTCGAGTTCGGCTCAACAAAAATTTGGCTCGCGTTTGTTTGTTTAATAAGTTAACCAAACTCAAATAATTTTTTCAAGCTCGTTTTATTAATGAACCAAGCTCAAATAACTATGAGCTCGCCTAAAAAATATTCGCTAACAAAGCTCGTGAACATATATATAATAAATGTTATATGATCAAATTAATTTTAAATGACATTTAAAGTCCATTTTATATTAGATTGGAGTTTAATATTACGCATTAAAGTTTACTAATATGCTAAGCCCAATAATTAAAACCCATAACCCAACCTAACATATAATATCAGTTTTGTTCTCTTAAAAGGAAGGTAGGCTCATTCATGCAAAATAAACCCTAACCAAGTGTTGAAGCCTAGTTAGTAGCCATGGTGTTGAAGAATGAACGACGACCACCAAAGCAGCTGAAACTAAGCATCAACGACCACCAAAACTATTAATTTTTTATCGGAAAGGCAGATTGATTCTAAGAGTTATGAAAGCATTGATAGAATAAATCAAGAATCAGTTACAAATCTCTTCCAAATGTATGTACAAGGAGATATATAGTTTGTACAACACATACTTTTAAACACAAATATATATATATATATATATATGGATATATGTACCAGTGTATGTGTTTATTTCTTTATCTTCCTTTAAACACAAAATACCAGAAAAAAAGCTTGTCGAGACGCATGAGCTCGAACAAGCACCAGACTAGCCGGGCTCAAACTGCCCTCTATAAGAGTCGAGCCGAGCCCGAACACTTCAAAGCTTGCCTCATTTACAGCCTTAGGCAGAGTACATGGGGAGCTTCGACTCGAACACGGCTTACAGGCATTAGGCATCAGGCATCGAGCTTCGGTTCATGTCTGGCTTACACGTGGGGGCTTCAACAATCGCATGGTTGAGGTTCGTGAGTAAAGTGCTACATATTTGGCGTGCGTGGTGTTGGTGGTATCATGCATCCATGGCATTGCATTCATCAATGCAGGTTAGTTTTAAATGGTGGTTTACTTGAAATTATTATTTATGCATTTCCTTACTTACGGATGGATTCCGGGTGTTTGGGCATTAGGTCCCGGATTGGCACACATGCCATGGTGGCAAACCGACTTGACCTAAGCTAGAAGCATGTACCATGGGACGGGTTAACACGACTTGTACGGCAGGGAATGAGGTGGATCATGCTTCCTTACTAAGTAAAGTTTCACCCCGTTGTTTTTAAATATATTTAGGAAAGGAACCAACAACTAACGGGACCTAGATGATGGATGTTGGGAGGATTTTTTTTTTTTTTTTTTTTTGAAAAGAAAGATAATATAAAAGAAAAATGGGCTAAGCCATACAAAAGCTAAGGGGCATACCCCAGATTACAAAGAGAATGTGAAAGCCAAAAGTCCACCAAATAAAGAACAAAAGACAACCATATGGCCTAATAAGCAATTGCAAACCTAAAGAAGCAATGATAGTCTTCAAAGTTGTAGTAGGACTCTTCCTTCCTGAGAAACCATCAACCACAACGGGGACAAGGACGTGATCCAAACAGCAGTAAAGTTGAAGCAAAAAAATAACACAAGCAATGGACTGATCAGTACAGCAGCCCTCAATCATGAAATCCGAAATCAGATCAATGAACCAGAATAGTGTCTGGCAAGCTCCATTTAGCAATGATGGCATGATTAATAGGAGTAGGGGGATAATTCTGCACAGAAAAAAGAGTGAATCTAACACTCTGAATAATTTTCTGAAAGATAATCTCAATGGTACTGAATTCAGACTGGAAAATCCTTCTATTCCTCTCTCTCCAAACTTCATAAATTAAGGCTGAAAAAGCTAATTTATTTACAAGAGCAAAAAGAGATTTATCTTGAAGATTGAGAATAGACCACTGCATTAAGGAGTCCCAATCTCCATTTGGCCAATTTCCAAGATCCCATTGAAACACCATCTTCCATAGTCTTTTAGTGAAACTACAACCGAAGTACAAGTGATCTCTATCCTCCATATGCATGGAACAAAATACACAAGTTGCAGACGTTGGAACCCCAATAGATAACAAAACATTCATGGTGTTGAATCTGTTTTGGTGAACCAACCAATGAAAAAATAAAATGCTTTGGGACATGATGAGAAAACCAAATAGAACCATGCCAAGCAACCTTATCAGGCTTGTATCTAACAAAATCCCATGCTGACTTGATTGAAAATTTCCCATTACCAGGCACCCATTGAAGACAATCACCTCTAGTAGGTAAGGGAACAAAAGTAGAAGGAAAGCTTGCTTTAAAATCCACCCATTCTTGGGAGTTGAGAGTAGGAAAATGCCATCCAGAGCTAGTAATCAACCTACTTACAGTAGCATTTGTACCAAGCCCTGAGGAATTAATTACTATTGGGCTAAAGAAAGAGACAAGAGGGCCTTTAGGATGCCAATTATCAAACCAAAGGGAAGTTTGCCTTCCATCACCAATCACAGACTTGATAGCAGTTCTAAAATAAGGCCTAATCTTCAACAATTGTTTCCAAGTCCAAGAACAACTCTTGGAATAGGAATATTCCAGAAACTTTTATGTTTAATAAGATGCAGCTGAACCCAAGAAGACCAAAGAGAATGAGATGTAGGACTAAGAAAAGCCCAAAGATGTTTAGCCATTGCAGCAACATTCCATTCCTCTAAGTCCTTAATTCCAAGACCTCCTTCTTGAAAGGGAGTACATACAGTACTCCAAGCAACCTTACAACCACCCTTACATATTTTAGAGCCAGTCCAAAGAAATTTTCTAAAAAGAGAAGAAAGCTCATTAATAATAGACTTTGGAAGAACAAAGATTGAAGACCAATAAACTTGGGTAGCAAAAAGCATAGCTTTAACCAATTGCAACCTACCAGCAAAGGAGAGGAACTTGCTTGACCAACTATTAATTAAACTTGCAATCTTAGATAAAAGAACATCACAATCCTGCTTAGAGAGCTTGGAAGATAAAAGTGGAACTCCTAAATATTTTACAGGCAAAGAACTAACCTGTAAGCCAAGTTTAGAAACAATTTGTTGCAGAATAGGGGTAGGGACACTAGCATGAAAGAGCAAACTCTTGGCATGATTAGGAAGAAGACCAGAATGCAAACTGAAAAAATTCAAAGCCTCCATGACACAATCCACTGAAGCAACATCACCCGCTGAAAAAAGGATCAAATCATATGCAAATAAAAGACTGGTAATTTTCTGAGCACTACACTTCCAATGAAAATTAAATCCACTAATATCTGTCATCTGAGCAAGTAACCCAGTGAGAATTTCCATGTCTAAAACAAAGAGGTAGGGGGAGAGAGGATCACCTTGCCTAATACCTCTGGAGCTTTTAAAGTAACCTGCCAAACCACCATTAATATTGACAGAAAACATAGGGGAAGAAATGCAAGACATGATCAACTTGATAAAAGGCTCAGGGAATTTAAAAGCTCTAAGAGTAGCCTCTAAAAAGGACCATGAAACTGAATCAAAAGCCTTTGTCAAATCAACCTTCAAAGCAATTCTAGCATCACCCTCATCCTTATGATAATCCCTCAATAACTCTTGGGCTAAGAGAATATTATCTGAGATATTTCTGCCTGAGATAAAAGCTCCTTGGTTTGAACTAATGCATGTTGGGAGACAAGCTTTAAGCCTATTAGCAAGAACCTTTGAAAGACATTTATAAATGGTAGTGCATAAAGAAATATGCCTAAAATCAGAAACATATATAGGGTTGGCAACTTTAGGAACCAAAGTAATAATGGTAGAATTCATCTCCTTAAGCATGTGGCCACTATGATAAAAAACTTGAATGGCCTTAGTAACATCAGTGCCAACAATAGACCAAGAATGCTTGAAAAATAGCGCATTAAATCCATCACTACCTGGAGCTTTCCCATATTTTAAAGAGAACATAGCTTTTCTAATCTCTTCATCAGAAATAGGCATTTGTAAAGCATGAATTTGTTCCTCAGTTAAAGGAGAATGGACATAATCTTGTAAATCAGGAACATAAAA
Source organism: Cornus suecica (assembly GCA_963922005.1). NCBI lineage: Eukaryota > Viridiplantae > Streptophyta > Magnoliopsida > Cornales > Cornaceae > Cornus > Cornus suecica. The sequence goes on from OY998241.1 coordinate 29,924,553, forward strand.
AGAAGTAGGAGCTGAAAGCAAATTTTTATAGAACCCAATCACCTCTTCTTGAATGTGATCATGCTGATCCAAAAGAGCACCATTTGAAGTCTTCAAAGTGAGAATACTATTAGCCTTTTTCCTGAAGTTTGCCATTTTGTGGAAAAAAGCAGTGTTTTTATCACCCAACTTCAACCATTGAATTCTAGACTGTTGTTTGTATAGAGACTCTTTAGCATGGGAAAAGTGATTATACTCAGAAAGACAAGCTTTTTCTTGATCAATCAAAGAAGAGTTGTCTGGATCAGAATCAAGAAGCATTTGAATGGACTGTAATCTCTCTCTAATATCATGAACTTTTGCAGATAAATCATTGTAATGAGAACTATTCAACTTCTTCAACTCTTGCTTCAGGATTTTCAACTTAGAAACCACCTGATACATAAAGGACCCAGAAATAGGCTGATGCCAAACTTGCTGCACTATATCCATAAAAGAGTGGTGATGAATAAGATAATTGTTGAATCGGAATGGGGGTTTCTTCTTTTGAAGATTAGTGCCCAACTTAAGGATAATCAAAGCATGATCGGAAACACAACCAGGTTCAAATAGGACCTCAGATTGAGAATAAGTATTATTCCAAGTTTCATTCACCAAGACTTTATCAAGCTTTCGAAAATAAGTGTGATTATTCCAAGTGAACTGAAGACCATAATATCTTAAATCAAGAAGAGAGGCTTGTTGTAAACAGTCACCACACTCCTGCATAGAAGGATCCCATTGAACAGAACCACCAAACTTTTCATGAGAGTATCTAATAGCGTTAAAATCTCCTGCTAAAAAGAAAGGAAGAGAGGAATAAGCTTGAGTAGCTTGTAAAATGTCCTTCTATAGAGCTCTCCTTTGAACATTATCATTTGAACCATAAACAAAACCCCCAACATATTGCTTTGAGGTCACAATATTAGAAATGGAACAAATAATAATCTGATCAGATTTGAAAAGAGGAGTAACAGAAAGAAAAGTTGGATCCCAACATACCAAGAGTCTTCCATTATAAGCATGATCATAGTTCGTTAGAACACTCCAGTCTTTGGCAAAAGAATTCATAGTTCTCACCAAGTTATTCTCCTTAATCCTAGATTCCACAATACAAAAAAGAGGCAGATTGTATTTTTTAATAACCTTCTTTACCTCATTGTGCCTACTGGAGGTATTAAAACCTCTAACATTCCATATTCCAAAATTCATTAAAACTATTGTACAAAGATGGGAGACACAATAAACAGAACTCAAAGACCCACACCTCCCCCTTTAGGAGAGCTATTGGCCGAACCCCTTCTAGTTTTAGGCTTGGATATCTCCATCCCTTTAACTGTTTTAGCCATTCCTTCTTTGGGAGGATTCTCTTGTCTATTTTTGTATATTTTACCTTGTTAAGTATACCACACTTGTATTTTTTGACGACTAGCATGTTAGCCAAATAGTTGGACGTGTATTATTATTTTGGCACATATGAGTGCGGGATATGTATTCACTTTGTATAAACTTGTTGGTAGTGTTACGAAGCATGTATGCATATATATTTAATGTCCCTTATGCCACAAGATGTGGCTTGTTGCTTGCTGGAGCCGAATTTTCTATTTTTGCATGTTGGGGTGTGACTTAGGTTTTGTTTTGACTAGATGCCAATGGGAATTTATGACTAATGTTTCCCGTTATATTGGTTTTGTGCTCTCCATGTCATTTACGGTGTGTTTTAGGTGTTCGGTTTTGACCCTTAAAGGTTTCGGGGGTTGCCATGGTCATTCAGCGTCGTCCGAAGGATTTTCAGGAACTTTTATCAACAACTGATGTGTGGTCTGTTGAGAAATCACTAATGGTGATTCTATATACCCAGGATCAACACAATAAATGAGAGAAATAAACTTTTATTCTTAAACTCACACTTTCAAAAATACAAAGCTCTTTCTCTCTTTTTCTTTTCTCACACTCTTCTATTCAAAACCTATCTCTAACTTCTAATCTTACAACTACATAATACCTCTCTATTTATAAGCATACAAAACTAATAAACAAGCTTTGAATGTTCAACCCATAAGTGTGAACATTTGACTACTTTTGTAGCCACCATCTTTGAAGTTGCATGGCCACCTTTTGTTTAGTCTTTGAAGGCACGCTTCTAGATGGCTCCATGTTTTTCTTTGTTTCCCACTTGATGAATCAAGTTTAATATTTTCAACATCCCCCTTTAAACTTGATTCGGGAATCTTCTACATTACTTGCAGCTTCTTCAGTCTCTTGGAATTTCTGCATTCCTTGCAACATCTTAGATCTTATGGATCTATCTTGTATTTCCTGGTTCTACCTTTCTCGTCCACTTTTGCACAGAGATGGTTGACTCTCTTCTTCATAGTTAAGTCCACGACTAGCGACAAACACCTCAAACTGAACCGAGTCGACCTGCCTGAACTCTGAAGAGATACCATTTTCTTTCCCTGCACTTTCTTTCCCTAGAACGATTACCGAGGCATTACATTCCTTCCTCAGACCATTGAACTTGTCTGGCTTCACTTTTCTACTTTTATAGTCTTTCACGGACATGCGAGTTTTGTATCTCTGAACTTTGCCTTTTCCATTTCTCGTCTTATGGACGTACTTCAACCCAGTTGACTTATGATCTTCTGGTGGACTACACTACTTCTTTTCTATGGTGAACAACTCTTCATCCATATATGTCTTCCATTTCTTTTGCTACACTTAAATGATAGTTGAGAAATGAACTCAACAAATTTTATTTCTCTTGCTTAGAACCTCGAACATATTTTACACTCTCTCGAATCTTATGAACAAATTCATCAATCACCTTTAAACCAGATTGTACTATCAGATTTAATATGTGAGCACCACAACGCACATGAAAAAACTTGCCATCACATAATAAATTACCCGTTGTAGAAAATTGTCTCCTCAATACATCCACCAATCCATCATTATAAGAAGTATTATCTAATTTTATTGTATATATTTTTTTCTCAATTCCCCTTTCTTTTAACATATGAAAAAGTTGTTCTCCCAAAAGAGGACCATTATGTGAAGGTGGCACATGATGGAAAATCAAAACTTTCATCATTAATACCTAATTTTCATCTGCATAATGAGCAGTGACAGTTAAATATCCATCAGTTGACATAGATGTCCACAAATTTGAGGTCAAACATACCCTTCCGGAAATTGATTCCAACTCAAGTTTAAGTTTTTCTTTTTTTCTCTTGTATATTTTCAGCACACTACTTTTTGCAGTGTTTCTTGAAATCATTTTTACTTCTAGGTTTAGGTACTCATGGACCTCTTGGGTACTTTCATGTTCTACAAACTAAATAGGTAATTGTACTTAATAATAGTTATAGCCACCAACTCACGATATTCATTTTGGTCAAACTTAGAAGTTTGTGGATACTCTCTTACATTGGTCTCTGGACATGTGTCAATATGGCGCTTCATATTACTTGTTCCTTGTCTCGGATCTGAAATATACAAGGTGTCACATCCTTTATAACCCGCATTTTCTCTTCCATCCGCATTTGAGGTCGCTTTATCAAAATATTGTCATACAACTGATTTAGTCCTTCTTTGCCGCTCAGAACTAGAACAATCGGTTTCTTCCATGACATGTTCATCAGTATGCTCATCCATTGTGTCCAAATAAGCTATCAGAAGGAGAAGACTAGATTTTAGCTTTGATTTATCCATTGGAAATAGACAAAACTAGTTCTAAGAGAAAAAAACTAAATAGCAAATTCATGTTTGATTTATTAGTATCACTATATTGAGCCAAGTGAACTCGTAATTTGTGGTAGCACCTAGAATAATATTTCCACTTTTTTTAAGGGACCTAACAAAATGAGGGATTATTAGTAATTAAACTTCCCTATAAAAAACACAATAACTACTTGCACATGCATGCTAGGAAGTTTGGGAACTAAGTTATAGCGCTCTTTGGTAGCACTGATTTATTAGATAGAACCCATCAGGAATAAAATCAAATGTAAAAAATACATAGCCAAAAATTAAAAATTCCAATAAAAAATGTAGCTTTAAAATTGAGATACCACAACACCCTTTGCACTTAAATTTTTAACAAGGTATCTTCAATTACACATTCAATTTGAGAAAAATAACCAAGGTTGTGCTTATGATTAACCGAAAAGAGAGAAAAGAGGAATTTTCAAGTAAGAAGTGCATCCCGGAGGGCAAAACGGACATTTTTTAAATCCGAAACTTCGGGAAACATGCTAATGGAGTGAAGGGGATTCAAATGGAAGAAAGATTGGAAAAATAGTTTTTATGATTTTTGTTATACCTAAGCAAAAAGAGCCTAGAAACATCAATTACCTACGCATATGACCTATGCCAATGAGGTACGCCTAGGCGTAGTACATGTTACAGATAGGTGTAGTGGTAGGCGTAGGCATCAACATAAATTTCTTGAATTTGAGTTTTGATCCAATTCAACTTCCTTTGACTTGTCTTCGCCTTTAACACTTCCAAACACGTGTATAAGGTGTATTTACAAAAGATTAAAGAGTTTTAGCTCATAATTGAATAGATACCAGGACAAGTCTAATACAAGCAGGACTCTTCTCAACTTCTTCTATAAATACCAAGGTCTGATTCAAATCTAAGAAGTTTCTAAATATATAATTTTCATAGCACTATCTCTGGAGATTTACATATTTTTAAGAAGGTAGCAATTCAATACCTAGAGATACGGAGGAGAAGATCATGGAGGGCATTTCTACATCAACGATGCTGATCTCCCCCACCATAAGCAACTAAACCGGAACCTAGGGTTTTCTAGCAAAACCCTAGCCAAGTAATGTAGTTTATTTATTTATTTTAATTGTAACGAGGAAAAACTGAAGACCACACCTGTGATGATTGTGTAAATGAGAGACCATAGTTATTTAATATAAGGAGTTTTATATTTATTCTAATTTTGTCTTAGATTGAATGAATGCATTATCTCAATTAATCATGTTTTTTCTGGTGTTCTCTATTATATCATGATTTTTTACACAAACCTTAGGTTGACGCAGGCCTTGCTTTAGTTTAATTTTATGTTGTAGGAGTAGATTAGAGTCAAGCAATTTGCATGCACTGATCACACTATGTTCGGAGATGGGTTGTATCGAATTCGGTTGACGATATCTCTTTGGGAAATATATTCGACTATTTGTGGTATAATCTAATTCACGGGTGATGGATCACCCTCTTGCAATTGATCAAGTAGATAGCTACGTTATGCAGTAAGTGGTGGAGTATGAAAACCCTAGTTTTTATCTCTACTATTCTTGTCTTAATACATCCTTACTTACTTTATTAGTTAATTAGTTGATAATAAAAATCCAAATTCATATTTTCATAACAATCCAAGAGTATTAATTTATGAGAATTCAGAGTACGACTTAGTTCCTTGGGTTTGATAACCTTTCTTAAGCCGAAATATACTACAATATGATTCATGCACTTGCAAAAGGTAAAACTAGGTCATTGTAAGGGTCCATTTTTAAAATATTTGTAACCCTAGTTTGATCGCATTAGTTCCCTCGTCTACATTTTCCTTTACTTTACTGTAATGTTTGGTAGATTTTTTAATAATTTATTTGAAATTAATTAAATGATATTTGTAAATAGAAATGTATGTATATATATTAAATGGTTGTTTATAAATATAATAGCATTATATATATATATATATATATATATATATATATATATATAAACACTAACACACATACACACACACACTAGACACATACACAACCTCCCTCTATTTGCGTCTTCCTCTTCTTCTTCTTCGTCTCACCTGTAACAAAAAACGAGAGAGAGTTGTTCGCGATAGGGAGGAGGTGACGGTTTCAGCCGGAGAGAGTTGTTGGTCAACGGAGGGTTGCAAGTGGTAACGGCATGGCAGCAGGTGGTGATCGTGGCAGCTGCAGCCTGCATGTTTGGTAGAGGGTGGGGAAGCCAGTTTGGCCAGGGGATTTGGTGCCTTTTCGGTGCCTAGTCGTGCTCCGTTTCGCTTGATTTTTGAAGGATTAAAGGGTAATCACTTGTTGCAAGTCATATCCGAATTTGGGGTTGATCCATTAGGCGGATATGTGTGGATCACGTTTTCAAGAGGTGAGTCAGTTTTTCATTTTATGTCGATTTACATGCCTTAGCGTGTAAGGATTTTAACCATCTTTTAGTATGTTGTTCTATACGCCCTAGTGGTCGTTTTGGCATGTTGTGGGATTTGATCGGGGTAGCATTGCAAAAAATTTACATTTCGGGTTTATGGTTCGAAAATCGGTGTTGTTTCGTTGCCATTTTTGTGCACACTTCTAGAGGTAGGGAAGACATTTCTTTATTTACGAGTTCATGCACTGTGGGGCATGTGAATTATAATTTGTGATATTCAGAAATTATAAAGGCTTAGAAATTCACGCTTAACATGTTAAATCGAAATTGATAAAAATACCATAATTTGGTGATTATTTGAAAAGTAGAAATAGTGAGTTGGTATTATTGAAAATTGATGGTAGGATGAAGTGTTTCGTGCCTATGTGATTCTATCAAGCATACTATGTATGTATTAAATTAAATTAATTTTATTAATTGAAAGAATGATAAATAAAACTTGGAACCATTAAGAATTGATGTGTTCGTGCTTATATGATTTTATTTGATCATGTTGTATATGTAATTAAATTGGTTATAAATTAATGTGTATATACCTACGGTGCTAGGTATAGTTTGATAGTATTATGCCATGTCATTTCACAAGGATATAGTCGGTAGGGTTGTGAGAAATAGTGTTGTATTGAACACCGGACGTCAGGGTACGACAATCCTAGTGTAAGGGCTTTGGAGTTGGGCCACCCCGCTGTTTTGGGACTTTGAAGTTGTACCATCCCACGTTACTTTAAGGACTTCAGAGTTGGGCCATTCCACTTGGTCCTAGGACCTCGGAGTTCGGCCATCCTAGATTTTATATTTGTTGTTTTGACTATGCTATGGCTAGTTTATGTTTACTTCGCCCTTTTTGGATGACTGTATTATTATTTTGGCACCTACGGGTGTGGTGGTCTATATCTATTGCTGGGATGGCGTTTTCTTTCTATATGTTGGGTATTAGCAAGTGTAGTATGTACTGTGATTGGTTGTGGGGCTTGGAGGGATGTCAACGTCACTATACGATCAATTCCAGTCCTTGATGTAGCTTGTGAGTGGAATATTTAATTGTATCATTATCGTATATGCTTATACATGGTGTTTATGGAATGGACCTTATTCAGTGTAGGGTCCCTGTACAAATGGAACTCTGCTCAATTTTTATTAGGTTGACTGGGTGGCGCTCTTGTGATCCCATACTTTAATACGGGAGGTCATGTGAATTTTGGAGTGTTACAACATGGTATCAGACCAATGTTCTTTAACCTTGGGATGACAAGTTAGGGTCGATCTCATGTTTGGTGATTGAACTTTCTATTGTTTCGTATGTTATGTGTTAGGACTCTGGTATGAGTTGGCCTGGCTTTTCGTTTTCCTTAGTGGATTGGAGTGTTGTTGTCCTACGTATTAGGTGTTTTAAGTCATGACTGTCGTCTAAATTTTCCTCTTCTTGTAATTAGGTCGTGTACACCATCATGGTGAGTTTTTCTCGGAGGGTGCAAGGTCTACATGGGTAGCTCCAGTTAAGGGTGGATAGGGTAACTAGAGGTTAAATGTTTTGAAAAAAGTTTTGGTTCGTGCTTAGGGCTTTTGGACTTCCACTGGTCTTTCGTGTTTTCTCCTTTTAGGGATGTTAGTTACTTAGCGCGTCGGTTGACGTCTTTGTTTCTTGAAAGCTGTTGGCAGGGTAGGACCATTTCTTTTAGTCGGGGTTTTGTGCTTAATTTATATTGTTTTGCATGTTGTATGTTAAGTGTTGTAACATGCATCGATGGGACATTGATATCTAGATGCGTGTTGTTTGTCATATGTTGTTGTTATGTCTAGCATGTGCCTTTTTATTTTTTGTTAAGGCATGCAGCCTTGGAGGGATCCTTTGAAGGGCATGGGGTCCACGTTGGTTTCCCTGTTTAAGGGTGGGCAAGATACTTAGAGTTCAAAGATGATTCTCAGGGCCTTAGCGGTTGTGTTGGATCCATTTATTGTGCGGGATTTAGAGGGTTCCCCTTGGTGGGGGTTTGAGTGTCCCTTTTGTGGGGAGTTGGGGCATGATGTGACTAGTTGTCGTCAACATCTGAATGACTAGGGGAGATCCCCGTTTACCTATGTTTGTTGTGGCCTTCAAGGGCATATCTCTAGGGATTATCACTTATCAGATGTGTTTGTTCATGATGTGTGGGTATATATCCAGTGCCGTCATGTTGGTCATGTCAGGACTCAGTGTCCGTGGTTGTCGTTGACTTAGGCTGGTGGGGTAGGGTGTCCTGATAGGTGTTTCTATTGTGGCCAGTTGGTTCACATACGAACTTAGTGTCCTTTAAGATTTGGTATTCCCTAGGGTAGCGTTAGGTGCGTTGCGGTACCTATTTTTCGGTATGTTGTTGCTTACTTGTTTGTCCCAGTGTCATATGAGATGTGGAATGTTTATTTCCTTAGGGGAGATCGCGAAATGATAAGGGGAGTTAGTGATCATCTGTGGGATTGACCCACGACGGTTGTTGTTCATGAAGGGAAGGGTTGTTTATGTTCTTTTTGTTTTTATTTTAGAGACACATGTTAGCTTTTCTAGCTGTCTTGTTGTTGTCTATGCATATCGGGACTGTTCGATAAATGGTACGCTAAAGAGCGATAACGTTGGTTATGGGCAGTCAAAATGATGCTTGGCTCCTTCTTTTTCTTGTGACTCATGTAATTGTGTGTAGCCTAGCCTCTAAATGGCTAAACCCTTAACTGGGTTGAGAGTAGGCAGGTTGGCGGTTATGCCAAGGTTTGTCGGCAAAGGATTTAGTTATAGTGACTTGTTAGTGACAAGGCTTTCATTGACGTGAAGTCAATCTTGGTTTAGTTCAATGGGTCTGTCATGTAAGCATTAGGTGTTCAAATGGTTTCTTGGCCATTTTGAATGGCGAGCGGGGAACAGGTCTGAACTCCATGATTAGAGTGTGTAACCCTAGTTGACAAGTTTGACTTGTTGTTTACCAAGGAGTGCATAATTTAGTGTAGTACGCCTTTCGAACCCCTTTTGTTGTGGTTTTATTTATGCTAACTAGGGTGCCTTATATTGTAAGACGTGACTCGGTGTAATTCGAAGTCTCATCGCACTTTTCAGAACGATTGTAGGATTTTAATAGGTAGGGTTTAAATAATGTTGTAATGACTCGATGTGGGGTGTTTTGGAACCTCGCACTTTTCAGAACGATTGTAGGATTTTAATAGGTAGGGTTTAAATAATGTTGTAATGACTCGATGTGGGGTGTTTTGGAACCTCGAGTCGTGTTTGTTGTTCTCACGGTATATGAACTAAGACCGTGAGATTTAGCATTGGGCGTCATTTTGTTATGAGTGTGGGTGAGACGGACTAGTTATGTGTTTTTATCGATTTAAAAGTGGATCCCGAGGTTGAGATATTATAGTATTAGACCGTGAGGTGAGTGAGTGTTAGTTAATTTTAGGATTGACTATGGAGTAGTAGGTCGAGTACCCTAGTTACCGTAGTATGTTATTGGTTTTGGGATAAGTGTTTAGTGATCCATTGAAGTGTTTGGTCACCATGTGGATGAGGGTCATAACGTCTAGTAAAGTGTGTCCTTTAGGTCAGAGAGCCATAACGATTGGTTCACTGACGTAGGGAATGAGAGCCGAAGGCCCAGTTACTACCATGAGCCGAGGTATAACTATGGATTCAAGTGGAATGATATGAACTCATTCATCTGGGAGGTGAGGATTTAGGTATAAGGATAATGGGTTCCTCCTATGTATGTCTTGTGGACTCTAGTTGTTGTTGAGCACATTTCCATGTTAGAGAAACGGTGGAACCGAAGTGTGATGGTTTCCCTTAAATGTTAAGTGAGTTGTGACCTAGATTGTTGTAGCAATTTTGTTGCCACAACTAGCTTCTGGGCTTGTGGTTCAGTGTAGTTACCTTTGTGATGGTGAATCGTATTCGGTGTACGATGGTGGTTAGATCCCACGAGATGGGAGCTTATGATCTTAAGAATTAGCATAAGGTTATTTCAGTAATTAAAGTTATGGGTTCGATGTATGTTTTTAGCTAACCTTCGAGTGGTAAACTATAGAACAGAAAGAGAGTTGTGTCATTTTCCTTCAGGGGCGCTGGGATATCACGGACTTAGGTTTTGTTCCTTGGTATGTGTCTTGTATTGAGCGCAAACATCGTGTTTTCCTATGTTGCATGCTAACTGCACGATCGTGCTCCTTTCTATGGATGAGAGTTGTGTGTTTTAGGCAGGTTAGTGGTTATTTCATTGGTTGAGACTTTGAGTGCTTAGTGCATGATACAGGTGTGGTAGTTCATTCCTCCTTCTGTGGGTTAACTATGGATGTAGATCGGTGTGGTTCTTTGTCATTGAGATCATGGTCGTATACTTTTGTCTCACCTGTTGGTCGGTGTACGAGGTGTGTACTTAGGGTCTCGTTTAACACACGTGCCAAGGTGTGATAGCGGGCCTGACCTTGGTTAACTGCTTGTTCATAAGGTGTTAACACGTCATGTCAAGTTAGTGGACAAGGCAACAGGGGTTTTCTTGTTGAGGACGTTCTACTTGCCCCTTTTTTTTAGCCTTTTTCTTGGAAGGGAACCAGTTACAAACGGCGAGTGCACGATGGCAATTTTGAGGAGCCAACTTTTCCTCTTGAGTTGTCTTGTTTTTCGGCGTATCCGTGTTTCAAATTTTGTATTTTTGGCGAGCAACGTATCAGTCGAGCGTGAAACGTTGTAGTATTCCTTTGGAGCTTGGGCTATTGCATTACGTATATGTTCCTTAGGTTATTTCTGTTGTGGCTTATTGCCACCTTTTGGTTTTGGTTCACCCTAGAGGATGCGGGGATTCAGTTCTGGGAAGTCCTTAAGGCATCGGGAAATGATAATTGTATCAGCGACTAGTTGTAGGCACAAGACCGATGGGTGTGCTACGTAGATTGTAGGAGTAGTCCTTTAGCCTTTGAGGTCGGCAACCTTGTGTTCTTCAGGGTCTCTCCGAGAGAGGGTGGGTTCGTGCGGTTTAGGGAGGAGCGACAAGCTATTCCCATGTCCAGTTGTCTATTGTATCTCTGAATTGAATTAGAGAAACTGCTTATTAGTTAGTTTTACATTCGGAGTTAGTCGTTGTCCATAGTGTTTTTCTTCCATGTTTCTACGCTACGGATGTTTTCGCTAGATCCTTCGCCTGTTTTGTAGTGGATTGCTATCGGCGTATCCGAGGAAGTGTTGTACGAGGGGTGACCTGTACGGATCCTAGATACACGAGGGCAAGTACTACGGGGTAGGATCTTTCCCTTGTCAAGGTTCTATTATGGGATCGCTATGTCGAGGAGATGACCTGAACAAGAGAAAGTGTTGGCGGTTTAGGCAGAGTGCCCTGTTTTGTTCATTGTTATGGGTGTGTTGTGATTTTGGGGATGAAATCTCCTAAAAAGGGGAGATTGTAATGTTTGCTAAAAAATTTAATTATTTCATTCAATTTTTTTTATTATTTATTTAAAATTAATTAAATGGTTTTTTTAAATAAAAATATATGTATATATATTAAGTGGATGGGTATAAATATAATATAATATTATATATATAACACATTAACACACACGCACACACACACAAGACACACGCCTGACCTCCCCCTCTCTGTGTTTTCTTCTTCATCTTTGTCTCACCTGCAACAGAGAGAGGTTCGCGATAGGGAGGAGGTGAGGCTTTTGGTCGGAGAGAGTGGTTGACCGTCAGATGGCTATATGCGGTGATGGTACGACGGCAGGTGGTGGTTGTGGCAGTTGCAAGTTTGGAAGCGGCCGGTTCGATCGGGGGATTTGGCGTCGTTTAGATGTTGATTCATTCTTCATTTCACTTGCTTTTGGAGAATTTATGGGTAATCACTTCTTGCATGTCATATTTGAATTTGGGGCCGATCAATTGGGCAAATTTGCGTGTATCCCATTTTCAAGAGGTGAGATGATTTTTTATTTTGTGTTGATTTGTCTTAATGTGTAAGGATTTTAACCATGTTTAAGTTTGTTCTTCTATGCACAGTGGTGATCGTTTTGGCCTGTCGCGAGGTTCGATTGGCCTAGCGGTGCGGAAATCTACTTTCCGGGGGTATGGTTCAAAAATCGGTGTTGGTTATTCGCCATTTTTGTGCACGCTTCTAGAGGTTGGGAAGTCGTTTCTTTATTTATGAGTTCACGCACTGTGGGACGTGTGAATTATGATTTGTGATATTTGAAAATTATAATGGCTTAGAAATTCACATTGAATGTGTTAAATCAAAATTGATAAAAATAACGTGATTTTATGACTATTTGAAAAGTAGATAAATTATGAGTTGGTATTATTGAGAATTGATGATAGGATGATGTGTTTCGTGCCTATGTAATTATATCGAGCATACTATGTATGTATTAAATTAAATTAATTTTATTAATTGAAGAAAATGATAAATAAAACATGGAATCATTGAGAATTGATGTGTTCCTGCTTATATGATTTTATTTGAGCATGTTGTGTATAATTTAAATTGATTATAAATTCATGTCTATATGCCTATGGGGCTAAGTATAGTTTGATAGTATTATGCCATGTCATTTCACAAGCATGTAATCGGGAAGGACTGTGAGAGCATGCTATGCATTAAACATGGGATGTCGGGGTACGACTATCTTGGTGTAGGGGCTTCGGAGTTGGGCCACCCCGCTGTTTTGGGACTTTGAAGTTGGACCATCTCACATTACTTCAGGGACTTCAGAGTTGGGCCATCCTTTTTGTTTCTAGGACCTCAGAGTTCAGCGATCCTATATGAGTAACCGTGCGTGTGCTTGCCGCACTGGCTGACTGCAGGGTAGTAGAGAGGGTTATGTCTGGTTGCGACTCGACACTGCAATTGTAGTGAGGGTTGGCATTGTGAGTGTTGGTAGACGTGGACCTGCATTTCATTCACATATCATTGCACGATATCTATTTATTGAGACATGTATATATGTTCTACGATTTTCTTAATTTTGTTATATCTGGACTGATGAGTATTTAGTGTGTCAAGTTGTGGTTCTCATGGGTACTTAAACCGAGATGAGATGTGTATGAATTTTCCAGGATGAGAACCAATTGTGTTTTTAGGGAGAGTCTGTTATTCTCGTTAGTTAGGGAAGAGACATATGACCTTTCCCTGCTGAGCGTTAGACTCATTTCCCTTGTGCTGATTATTTTTAGGATATATGTCAAACTGGATAGGTTGTAGTGGATGTGGTTGTTGTTGGCATCATGGGCCTTCTGTTGTATATTTGTTGTTTATACCATGTTTACGTTTACTTTTCCCTTTTTGGATGAGTGTATTATTCTTTTGGTACCTACGGGTGTGGTGGTCTTTAGCTATTGTCAGGTTGGCATTTTCTTTCTGTATGTTAGGTATTAACATGTGTAATATGGATTATGATTGGTTGTGGGGCTTGGAGGTATGGCGGCGTCCATGTGTCATTGATCCCGGGTCCCTGATTTAGCTTGGATGCAGGATGTTTAATTGTATCATTGTCATATATGCTTATACAGGGTGTTTATGGAGTGGACCTTAGGTCGACCAGGTGGCGCTCTAATGATCCTAGACTCCAGTATGGGAGGTCCTGTGAATTTTGGGGTGTTACATTTACCAACATTTTATCGACAAACAAACAAAATCTAATAAATCTTTCCACCCCAACCAAAATGAGAATATAAAAAAACCCTATTGATAATTAGTACCCACTACCCACATTCATACCATTATATGCAAACACAGAAATACATATGCATATATAAATATGTATTCATATATATATGTATATTAAGTGAAACATGAAAACCCATGAAAGAAATTAAAAGATGAAAAAATATATATTTCTCTACCTATAAATTCGTAATTGTTCTCTCCAAACGAAGCCTCAATTCCCCAATCACTGTTCTTCTCTATTTCTCTTTTCTTGGAACAAACGACCGAGATTGACCCAACAGAGCCCGAGTTCACTAAGTAAGAGAGAGACGACGAGAAGAGAGAAGGGTTGTTTGGAACAGAGAGATGAAGAGAGTGACGAGAGATAGAGAGAGGTGGTTCTAATCACAAACGAAGGCAGAGAGAGATAGAGAGGTGTTGTCGATGAAGAAAGAGATGCATCAGGGTTTTTAAGGGTTTCTGTTTGCGGGTTGACACGGGTACTGTGTTTTAACCCGTGAATTTGATTACCCCTCTTAACCCAACCCAGTAGTGACCCTTTGTTTTAATGAGTCACCCACTAACTCAATTTTCACGGGTGGGTTAGCGGGTTACGTGTCATTATTGCCACCCATACACACTGGGCATGAACAACGGTCCATCTGCCTAGTTAAAAGATCGCCTCGGGGCTACTAACCCAACGGTGACGTTAACTAATCATTGCTCGATATTCGAGGTCTTTAACCCCTGGGGCTCCTTCGTCTCCTCTTGCTCACTTCCCACGAATTTTTTTAAAATCAATAACCAATCCATAAATTATCAAATCCGGAATGCCATATAATCAATTCACATGCGCACGTAAGTAAAAGTAATACACATAATCCATGATCAACCTATCAAAATTTTTATCATGGCATGAATCAATGCTTTTAAAACACCTTAACTATAATTTCATAACTCATGTGTAATATAACGAAAGAAAAAAGAATCTCATAATCATGCTCTAAAAATATTAAAATGCATAAATGAAGATTCGTAAACTCACACAACTCTCCATTAATCTCCTACCTTAACTCTAAGTAAAAATTCAAGAAATAACTAGATCAAGGTGACATAGCTAGGCCGAAAATGATAAGACTACCTCTTTACACCTTCACCGGTACCCTGATTCGACCGAAACAGAACAACAAATATTGAATTATTTTTATAAAAATAACCATATAGAATTTTTTAGTGAATTCTTTTATTAATCAACTAGATAAATAGAAGTGTCGACATGAAACTTTTTGAGAGATTCTGACGAACATTAACAACTCGAATAAAATGAGAAAATTTAGATTTTATAATGTAAGCATAAAGCAAACATGAAATTTTATAAATATATATAGAATATGAAAAATTGTGAAATTATCCAGATTGATGCTAAACACATACCTAAACCTTCATTAAAAATTTCAGTATATTCCGACAAAGGTAAGCTACTTAAATCGACACTGAAAGTCAAATGTTCGTAACATGATTGTGTACTGAGCAAATAGTACTCTCGAATTTTTATAAATCTATTTATAAGTAAAAAATTTATGAAATTTGGTAGAGGTATACTATACATATATAAAACTTTTCAATAAAATGTTCGTAAATTTTGGAGTACAAAAATATAAAGGTAATGGGTCTGAATAGAAACCGAAGAATAAATCTCCTAGCAGTTTTCGTAAACTAGACATTAGGTACTTCGAGATTTTTAAAATATTAAATACTCTTCAAACTTTTCTAAAATTTTTAGGGATGTTACAAGACGTGCAAAAAAATGTGTTGTATAATTTTCATAATGTTTGAAGGAACAGAACTTTTATTTTCTATAGTATTTGGATTATTCTTCCTACAATTGAGTTAAGGACAAGATCTATTCACAAATATAAAATAGATTAATTTGGCAATGTTTATTAAACAAATTTGATTTCAAGTGGGTTAATTATTTACAATTATCAGGGTGGAATAATTTGAAACCTCCACTGATCCAGCCCCCACACCCACACCCACATTCACACATAAAACACACAGACACTTGTCCTACAATCCATCCAAGGTTGGCAAACCCACTCATTAAAAGAGAGAAAATCTTATATAATCTTTGTTGTTTTTCTTTCTAGAATTTCTGTTAAAAAACTGGGGACACATTTGAAGCTCCGTCATAAACCATAATCCCACCAATTCATTTGGATATTAATTTGCAACTTTTCTTCCATTAAGGTCGGTAACTCTATGTGTGTGTGTGCACGCTGTAAATATTAATGTTAGTGTGTTTCTTATTCTTGTTTTCTTGGGTGATCCAAGCGACGCTGTGATTTTTTTTATTTATTATTTATTCAATTCTTTTGGAGTTTATTTCAATTACTATTATTGTTGTTTGTTGTAACTGATTAATTTGGATATAAAAGAGTATTGAATTATTCTAAGTTGGTCTAGGGTTTGAAGTGAAGATGTATTTGTATAAGTGTAAAGGTCGTATATATGATTAACTTTATTTGGATATAGGGTTTGAAATGCTTGGTTTCAGGTTGGGTTATTCCATTAAAAAAATCTGGCAAGGGGCTAAATGAATTTTCACAAACTTCAGGGTCTGATTGAAGATAAAATAAATCTCTAGGGTATAAATAAAGAACCAAGATTATTTTGTCCAGGAAAAAAATGGTTTTAAGGGAAAATAGAAATAAAAAATTACAAAAAAAGAAGTAGAAGAAGAGAGAAAAATAGCTGAGAGGAAACGCTACCCGCTAACTTCAAAGTCTTAGTTGTAGATCTTACTTCATTGGTAACTCTCTCTCTATATATATATTGTATGTATAGTCGATGCAATTGATAAGTCCTTTCAGTGGATGCAAAATGCTTGTACGTTTGGTTTCCGGGAAAAATGATGGAAACATACAAAGAAACTACGGGGAAAATCATTGTATAGTTTGTTATATATAAAGGGTGATTAGTTTGTATTGAAAGTTGTCCCACATAGACCAAAAGACAAAACCACCTCTATACCATTCCTTATAAAAATAGGGCCTCTCCTATTATATTGTGTGCACAAATAGAGAGAGAGATAATAGAAGAGATACATGCTAGTAATTTTCTTGGAGAGAGTTAAGAATAGTATAAGCTTATATTATTCCGGTGATACAGGCGTGAGTATACACTATGTGTATGCGTATGTTTGATCTGCTAATCAACCCCTTGTAATCTTCTCTTTAATCGATAGTGAAATGATGCTCTTAGTGGACGTATGCTTATTTTGGCCGAAATACTATAAATCTTTGTGTCCATTGTTTGGTGTGTGGTTTTTGTGCATTTTCTTATTTGCCGGTATACACGACTTTTAACAGTGTTCTTAGGCGGGTATAAAAACCCTAATAAGTGGTATCAGAGCTCCAGGTTGGAGAGAGTCCCAAAGACATATGTTCTGGTCCAGATTAATAGGATTAAAGTGCCCGAAATCATAAACCAACCATACCAGGAGATTCGCCTCAACGGGACGAAGCGAACCGTGTCGGCTGCGTAGCCACCAGAGCCTCCACGCGCCGTCGTAAGTTTCGGATTGATTTTTTGGGCTCCACGCACAATAGTTTCGTTTCAAGGCTATTTCGCGAAGCATCATTGATCCATACAAGGCATATAATTTATCAACGGAAAGCTCTTTTGAAGATGAACATTTTGGCGAAAAAGTTAGTCCCATCAGAGCTTGCACACCCCCCCCCCCCGGTGCAGTTGGAAGATTCTGCCGGATTTTTCACTTTCTGGCGACTAGAAAATTCAGTCTAGTGACGCGCGTCATCGGAAAAGATGCTGACATCAACGCCATATCAGTAGGTGATGTCATCATTGACTTTGACTGTTGACCGCCATGTCAGCACCAAGTTTATGTATTAGTGCAGAAATTTGTTTTGGCCCGTTTGAAGTCATTTTTTACCCATTTGTTATGCGATCAGAGACGTTCTTAAGGTTTTGGACCGCTCCGGACACATCCGTGCAATTGGTTTTATGTAATTTGACTCCGAGCACCTCAACATGAAAAGGAAACAATGATCGACAAGTTTGACGGTACAAACTTTGCCTATTGGAATATACAAGTTGAGGATGTGTTATTCCAGAAAAATATGTTCTTGCCATTGGAAGAGAAGAAGCCAGAATAAATGAAAGACGAGGATTGGAAAATCCTATATCGAAAGGCTTTCGGTACGATCAGACTGATGTTGTCAAAGTTTGTCACTCTCAACATCAAGAATGAAAAGATAACAAAGTCTCTCATGGATAGTCTTTCGAAAATGTACAAACAGCCGTATGAAGCGAATGCGGTACATCTCATCACTAGATTGGTAAATCTGAAGATGTCTAAGAATGCGAAGGTCAATGAACACATCAGTATTCTTATGAAATTTTTGAGCAGTTGGAATCAGTTGAGATGCCAATCACTAGTAAAATGAAAGCGGCTTTTCTTATAAGGCAATTGCCAAAAAGTTGGAGTGCTACAAAGGCTGTAATCAGTAATTGTTCAGGGGTGGAACCCTTAAAGTATGATTCCGTAGTAAGTATGATACTCACAGAAAAGATCAGAAGACAGAGTGAGTCAGGCTCTTCTAATAGTGGCTCATCATTGAATGTTGACACCAAAGGCAGAGGTTCGAATAAGAAGAAAGGCGGAAACCAAAGGCATGGCTGTTCCAAGTCGAGATAGGGAAGACCACATGGAAGATCACAGTCTCGAGGTCCTAGAAATTCCAAAGAGATTAAGTGTTGGAATTGCGGAAAAACTGGTCACCTCAAGAACCAATGTAGATCCCCGCAGAAGGTAGCGGAAAACAAGACTTGAGGCAAACATTTTCTTAGAAGAAGCTGATGATGCGCTGATATGCTCTTGGAGAGCAAAATAGAGTTTTAGGTCTTGGACTCTGGATGTAACACCCCGTGTTATTTTCCTTTTTCCTGAAATTAATTCTAATTTAATTTCGGTTATAACGTCACTTGTTCATGACGTTCATGTTATTCTTAGTATTTCGCGTGTAAATTTTTTGGGTTTACTTTTAAAGTCGACTGGACGACATTACGGTTTCTCTTTGACGACTATACGAGTTCTTGTTACCGACTCCGTAGTTTTGTTTCAACGTTTTGCGTTTAGTACTTAGACTGGACGACGACACGTTTTAATTAATCGGGTTTGTTTGGTGTTCCGACGTTTGGGTTCCTACCCCGGTATATTTAATTGAGATTGTTTATTTGGCATCCTGTGGATTTAAGGGTTGACGCGATATTATTTGGAGGCTTCCGGTAATTATTGAGATTTATTGTATATATATATATAATTATATACATATTGTTAGGGGGTTAATTTGCAATTATGAATAAATAGATGGTCATTTGTGCAATTAGGTTATATATAGGTATTTGTTTATACACGTCTGCACGAACTACCTATCTCCATCCTTCTTTTTTACGCACGACCGAATCTGCTCCTCACCTTCATCCTCACCATGGTCGCCGGCGAGAGAGAGAGAGAGAGAGAGGAGTCGGGCTGAAGGGAGACGTGGCCTGGTGGTTGCCATAGCAGGCGGCGGCGCAGCGGGAACAGCGGCGACAACGAGATGGGTCGGCAGCGACTGGGCGGTCGACGGCGGCTGGTGGGCGTCGGCGAGGGTAGCTAGTGGTGGCGCTGGTGGTGGCGCAAGGGATCCGCAGCTACAGCAGAGGTGACGCGAGGGCGGGGGCGAGTCTAGCCGAGCTTCAGCCATTTTTTGGTCGACTTGCCGTTATCGGTTTGGGCCAATTTTTGGTGAGTAGCTTCGTCTCTACCATGTATTCGTCATACTTTAATTTCATAATTTTTCGTTGAGCGGTTTGTCGAAAAATCGCATTTATAGGTTATGATTTTCGTTTGGGTTATTTTAGTTTTACCCAAATTAATTAACCTATTGTTAATGGGCTTCGTAGATATCGTATAGGTTGTCGAGACGGACGTTTTAATATATTTAGAATATTTTTCGGATGACTTTGGTCGGCGGGCTCTTTATTCGGGCGTCGATACTGTTCACGGTGGGCCTTTTCGAGTGGTTCTGTAAGCGTAATTTAGGTGGAAAATTTTATTTCTCACTCCATAACGTTGACGTAGTTTGGGGTGTGCAAACCCTTATTTATTTTAATATAGATATATTAAATTGTGAATTTTAAATATCTATACTTGGGTTAGAATCGGAGTATGACTTAGGAATAAATTTAGGAAATTAATTAAATTATATTCCTACAAGATTAAATAAATTCCTAATTGAATTGAATAGGAATAAGTGGCTTAGAAATCCCCTTGAGAATTAAATCGGTTAGTAGAATCTTGTAAAAGTTAGACATGGACTTAGGAATTGATATTAATCTCCGCTTGACTGCATTAGGGGTTATGTGAACGTGAGAGACGTGAAAACTTAGACGTTATGCTAGGTTCCCTTTACGTTACGTGAATTATTTTTTTTAAATTGTTTAAAGGCATGTTAAGAGGAATTGAAAATATTTTCTTAAATAATTAAAGAAAATATATTGTTTAAAACATGAATCTGTTTTCTCACGATTTAAATGTCTTTATTGTATTTTAAAGCATGTAAAGAGATTTCGAGATTTATGTTGGTATTTTCATGTGGATATTTAATAAATATGATACATTACATAATTATGTTGAGGCACGATTTTTATTGTGTACACCATGTATTGTGAGAGATGGGTGTTGGTGCTTGTAGTGCATGGTTTCACCATTTGCAGAGAAAAGTCATTTGGTGTGGTCTACTTCCTTTGTGTGTGGTGCACAAGTAGACATTTGTGTTGGATCGTCGTGACAACTGGCCAGGGGGTGCTTCTCGCTTCCCGCAGAACTAATCTTCTGAGAAACTGAGACGATAGGGGGATGACTCATCGTCTAAGGCCCTGTGTTCACGTCTGGGCCGTGGTGGATGTCTTCCTTGGTTAAAATTGTGAAGTGTCAAAAACACTTGGGAAGAACGGAACGATAAGTCTACATTCCTTAGTGAGCTTGTATCCTCAGGGGAATTGTGGAGAATGATCCAGTCACCTTTGGAAAGGATGTGTTTTTGTGTGTGTATCACAGGCGGTCTGTGAGTACATTGCATTGCATATCATCATGTGATTTCATTGATATGTATATATATGATATTGGAGCATGTTAATTATGAATATTGTAAAATAAATTCATATTTTATAAATGCTTAACTGGAAATGAATAATGTAAAAACATGAACTAATTGCGGTAATTGAAAAGGTATAATGAAACGTATATCTTTATACTCGTGGTTGTATACTTTAGTAGGGGTGTTCAGGAACCGAACTGGAACCGGCGATTCAGTTCGGTTCCATAGAGGTTAGGTTCCGGTTCTGGTTCCAAAATTCCAAGAACCAAAAAATTTAGATTCGGTTTCGGTTCCGTCCCTGCGGAACCAAACCGGAAACGGAACTGGTTTTTTTTTTATATATATATTTTTTATTATTAAGCAAAAATACTAGCAATAAACCTCCACTAATTTCAATAACAATACAAATCCAAGCTACTTTTTTATTCCACTAATTATATATTTGGTTTTGGGTTTGCTTTAATTCAAATACTGTAATTTATAATTATATTATTTTATAAAATTGAGATTTTTTTAAAAAATAAATAAATATAGAAGGAACCGGAACCGAACCGAATTTTCATTTTGGCTCCGGTTCGGTTCCTTCCCCTTCCACTAATTATATATTTTTGGTTCGGTTCCGGTTCCGGTTTTTCCAGACGGAACTGGAACCGGTTTGAACAGCCCTATACTTTAGTGCTCTTGGGGGAGGTTAAGTATATTGACACAGTGACTTTTGTGGTTGGCTGAGGTTAGTGATTGACTGTAGAGTTGATTTTGATTTGAGGCCTTAGAGGAGGCGGTTAATAGTTTTGTGATTGTTGTTAGTTGTGTGATCTCTTTAGATATTTGAGGTTAGGGATTGATTTCAGTATCAATTGAGGTTGATGCCTTAGAGAAGGTGGGTGACGAGATTGTGAACTTAGTGGATGTTGTTGTATAGACCTTTAAGTGCCTTCCACTTTTGAGGAATAGGTTATCAATCGTAACTGAGATTTTGATTGGGAGAAAAGAGGTTATGGTGAGTGACTTTATTAAGTACTCGAGGTACTGTAGCTTGACAGTCTTGGTTCTAGTGCTTAGTTCATTCCGCTAAGCATTTCTTTTACTGTACTTGTATACTAGTACATGTCTTTGACTTATCTATCACTCATTGAGTTCATCGGTTACGGCGCGGTGCCGAATCTCTTCCTCGTGGTGTCATTTGAGGTTGTGGATTTGGAAACGGATTGTTGTGTTCCGTGAGTCCAACGTATTGTTCTTCCTTCATTGTCCTCTTGGACATTATAGGAATCCGTAGAGTTGTGTTCTCTCTTATTTGATTGTCTTTCGAAAACGGTGTTTTTAAGTTTTGAAATAAACTATTTGTACTTAAAAGGAAAAACCCGTTTTCGTCTACCCCAGTAACAACTAAAAGTTTTAGTACTTTATGAAATGATCTTAGGATCTTCTTTAAAAAGATTTTTACTTCTAAAAGTTAATGATAACGACAAACGGAGACCGGGGGCAAGACGGTCATTTTTACTGTGTGGTTTCAAAAAAAGAAAACTATTTTATTGCCTTTTTGGGATTCTGAGATTTTGAGAATTCTTTCTCAAAATCTCGACCTGTAGAGTTTGAAAGGTGTTTTCTTGTCCACCTCTGCTTCTATCATTTTAAGTCTCGGGTTTGAGGCTTGTTGTTGTTTAGTGCACACATATAGTGTTTGCCTTTCACTCCTTCTTGGTTGTTGATGTCACCACCGAGGTGACTTGAGTTTTCGTACGTTAGGGGCATGGATGCCGAATGGATTGGTTTGAGTTTTTAAAACATTTTCTTAAAAACTATTAAATCCTTGGGATTCATCTTTTTATGACTTTCACTCTCGGTCATTCGCTTTTGGTTTCCTTGTTCATTTTTGGTGTTTTTTCCTTGTTCGGGTATTCTTTACCTTGACATTGTTGTCTCGGTTATCTGTTGGCTTAGCATTTGGGAACTCTTTTTCTTTGCTTTGTTTTGGTGACCCTTAGGTGGTCGTTCATGAGAGTAGTGTTGGTGTGTTCTCCGTGAATTGGTTGGGTGGTTTTCCTTGACTATAGTGAGAGTGTTTGTGGTTTATTGACCTTATTGGAGATGGTATCTTGAGATTTTCGTATGGTGATATGATGAGGTGATTCCATTCTTGAGGTATAGATCTTCTCTAGGAATGGGATGAGGTTTGTTATATATATATATATTGTACATATATATATATATATATATAGATGATGACTGTGTTAGTACGCAAGGACGTGAGTGTTTTCCCTCCTGTGTTCTCGGGGAATGGGATTTGAGCCTTCCTTGGTACTAGTGGTGGATTTTGATTCCTGTGGATATTAGAGGTGAGTGTGTTTTCCTTCTATTTGGATTTCTGGTTAGCGTTGTGAGTGTTTGAGGATTTGTTAGATTGGACCTTGGTGTCGTGTACCTAGTGTACGTTGGTGAGATTAGTGTAGACTACCGGTATTGGTATTTGGAGTATGAGTCTTAGTTGTACCCTATAGAATCTTGTTGTGTACTTATTCCTAATATATATATATATATATATATATATATATATATATATACTCGTTTACGGTAGCATATGAGCGCGTGCCTTGGGTTTTGCGTGGATGGGATTTGTTGGGCTATATATATCTTGCTAGATAGTTTAACATTACCTAAACTGCCAGAGGATGTCGTAGTTAGAGTATCTTTTCCCACTGAGCTTATTTGCTCACAGGGGAATTTCCTTTGCCCCCTGGTATTCCACACCAGTTTGCAGGAAATGTTACGGATACGGCAGCATGCGGTGCAACGGAAATTTTCTCTTATTTTCCTTGTTACATGTTTTGGGAGTTGCGCAGGGTAATGCGGTTATGGTTGCAGCACGACTGGTTTGGGGACGATAGTCTTCTGTTGTTAGTTTCTCTACCCATTTGTATGGGATTGTCTTGTATTTTTTTTGGGAGCCAGTCTGTTGGCATATCCCTATTTATGTATCTTTTATTTCCTGTCTTTATTATTTCAGAATGTTATTGTATCTATTCTGCACAGCTAGGTGCATTTTTGTATTTTTATTCCAGCATTTGTGACTCTGTTGATTATAGAGGGTTTGGAGGGGTTTTGGTTTCTTTCCACTACCTCGGCCCTAGTAGGATTGATGAATGTGGGGCTTGGAAGCCATTGTCATTATCGAACTGTTATTGGCAAGTTATTGTGTTGTGGTTTTGTGTTCGGATGTTCCATTTACAAATGGAACTCTGCCGAATTTTCGTTAGATTCCGCTACTTTGTTTAATCATTCATTTGGGTATGAAATATACCTTTTTATCATTATTCCATACGTTTTCATGGTTAATGATATCTTAATTGGTCACTCATATTAAGGATCACATCCTAGATTCCTTGGATTTCCCGATTCGGGAGTTCTAGGAATTTAGGGGCGTGTCTATTGGTATCAGAGGATACTATTGAGTTTCTAGTATTCGGCTTGGCATGGAGTATATTCTTCATTGTTATTCCATGTATTTCCTTGTTATTGTTGATTCTAGTGGTCGCTTGACTAACATCACCTTTTGGAAATTCGCTGATTCTCTATATTAGTGTTTCGGGGATTTTAGGGGTGTGACTGCATGGTATCAGGGCATTTTTACCCTTTTGTAGGTGTTTGATGATTGAAGGTCATTGGTTCTCATTTCTTTTTACTTCTGCACTCATTCCCTTAGCTCTTAGGCTCGGGTTTCTGAGTCCTAGGAATTTGGGGCGTGACACTGGAGCATCATTCCATGCCACCTCAAGTCGAGAGCTCTTCGAGAGCTATACACCTAGAAATCTTGGCAAGGTTTATCTAGGTGATGATCAGTCCTGCAGTGTAGTTGGCAAGGGTGAAGTACATATCAGACTCAACGGATCGATATGGAAGTTGAAGGATGTCAAACACATTCCAGACTTGAGGAAGAACCTGATCTCAGTAGGACAGTTCGCGAGTGAAGGTTATGTGACCACTTTCAATGAAGGAGAGTGAAAAGTTTCCAGAGGGGCTATGACTATAGCACGAGGAAGAAGAGCGGTACGTTGTACACTACCACCAAAGCTAGCACATTGATAGCAGTTGCAGAAAGCAAGGAGGATCACAATTTGTTGCATATCAGGACACCGAGTTCAAAAAATTTTGCTATGAGAATGGTATCAGATTAGAGAAGACTATTCCACTTACACCACAGTAGAATGGCATAGTAGAACGTATGAACCGGATATTGACTGAGAGAGCCAGAAGCATACGTATTCAGGCAGGGTTGCTGAAAATTTTCTGGGCAAAAGCAGTCAGTACAACAGCATATCTTATCAACCGAAGTCTATTAGTACCATTGGAGCACAGAATACCAGAAGAGGTATGGAGCGGTAAAGAGGTAACATTTTCACATTTAAAAGTATTTTGTTGTGTTGCATATGTATATGTTAGTGATAATGTGAAGGATAAGCTTGATCCCAAGTCACAAAAATGTACTTTCATTGGCTACGGCAGTGATGAGTATGGCTACCACATGTGGGATGATCGAAACCGAAAGGTGATCCGAAGTAGAGATGTAGTGTTCAATGAAAAAGTGATGTACAAGGATAGGCACACAACTACCTCAGCCTATAGCATAGAGTGATCATGTGTATGTTGAGTTAGATGATGTTCAAGATAGTGAGAGTACTAAGTCAGAATAACATATTGAAGATAACACTATTCAACAGGATGATACACCGCAGTCTCCGACTCCTATTCCTGTACCTAGGAGGACTTCACGGTAGC
This sequence comes from Cornus suecica, assembly GCA_963922005.1. Classification (NCBI taxonomy): domain Eukaryota; kingdom Viridiplantae; phylum Streptophyta; class Magnoliopsida; order Cornales; family Cornaceae; genus Cornus; species Cornus suecica. The sequence continues at coordinate 29,950,381 of OY998241.1, forward strand.
ATGTGCCGAACATGAGATATATGAATTAATTATTGCTCACAGATGGAGGTGAACCATAATACTACGATAAAACATGCAGTGCAGCAGATGCGAGTCAATGGGAGCTTGCGATGGAAGATGAGATGAGATCTCTTATCTCCAACAAGACATGGAAGCTAACCAAGCTGCCCGTGGGAAAGAAAGCTCTCCATAACAAATGGGTCTACATGGTAAAAAAGGAACATGATGGTTCTAAAAGGTACAAGGTGAGACTTGTAGTAAAAGGATTTCAGCAGAAAGTATGAATTGACTACACCAACATATTTTATCCGGTTATGAAACTGAATACCCTTAGCATTGTTGCAGCAGAGGGTTTGCACCTAGAGCAGTTAGATGTCAAAACTGTTTTCCTCTATGGTGACTTAAATGAGGAGATTTATATGCAGCAACCGGAAGGTTTCTCAGTGAAAGGTAAAGAGAAACTTGTGTGTAAATTGGAAAATAGCTTGTATGGTTTGAAACAAGCTCCTAGACACTTGTACAAGAAGTTCGATGAATTTATGCAAAGACATGGTTACAACAAGTGTAACGCTGACCATTGTTGCTACTTCAAGAGGTTTGACACGAGTTATATCATCCTCCTACTTTATGTTAACAACATGTTAGTAGCTGGGCCTGATTTTGCAAAAATCAGTAAGTTGAAGAAGCAGTTGGCAAATGAGTTCGAGATGAAGAACTTGGGCGCAGCGAAGCAGATTCTTGGTATGAGAATCAACAGAGACAAGCAGAAGGGTACTTTACTGTTGGCTTAGACTGACTATGATGAACGGGTTCTGAAGAGGTTCAACATGAGTTATTCTAAGCCGGTTAGCACACCTTTGGCTAGTCACTTCCGATTATCCAAATAGCAGTCTCCCAAGTTAAAAGCAGAGAAGAACAACATGGCCAGTGTTCCATACGCTTCAGCCACTAGTAGCTTGATGTATGCGATGGTCTGTACTAGACTAGATATTGTATATATAGTGGGAGCAGTCAGCAGGTTCATGTCCAATCTAGGGAAGACTCACTGGGAAGTAGTGAAGTGGATATTGCGATATCTACAAGGTACCACAGACAAACGCCTTTGTTTTCGAAAAGGTGAAGTGAATTTACATGGCTATGTAGATTCAGATTTTGTAGGTGAGATAAACCGTAGAAGAAACACTACTGGTTATGTCTTTACAGTAAGTACTATAGCAGTCAGTTGGATTTCGTAGTTACAAAAAATCATAGCGTTATCTACTATAGAGGCTGAGTATATAGCCATGACAGAGGCTAGCAAAGAAATGATTTGGTTACAAGGATTGTTGGCAGAGTTGGGATTTAAGTAAGAGAAGAATGTTTTGCATAGTGACAGTCAGAGTGCTATACATCTGGCAAAGAATTCAGCATTTCATTCGAAAACGAAGCATACAAACCTTCGTTATCACTTCATCAGATCTCTATTAGAGGATAAAGTTTTGACTCTTGAGAAGATTCAAGGAAACAAGAATCCCACCGACATGTTGACCAAAGTGGTGACAACAGAGAAACTGAAGTTGTGCGCAACTTCATCGGGTCTTCAAGTTTGAAGACAGAAATGAGGGCACCGTATTACACTGATCATTGATGGTGGCAAAGTCGTCAAGTGGGAGATTTTTTATATATAAAGGGTGACTACATTGTTTTATCTCTCGCTTAACTGATTGGTGCCGGCCATTTTTGCATTCTACAAAAGCAGTTAAAGGAGAGGTCTGGGGGCCAGAGCAATCAGAGGCCCTGAAAAAGCTCAAGAGCTACATGACAAAGCCTCCCATACTAGCAACCCCGGAAGCAGACGAGTCGTTACACTTATATCTAGCCATATGTGCAACATCTACCAGCGCCGCTCTGGTCAAGGAGGGTAAGGGGTACCAGATGCCGGTCTTCTACACCAGCAAAGCCTTTGCTGATGCAGAAACCTGTTATTCCAAACATGAAAAGCTGGTACTATCACTGATAAATGCAAAACGACGTCTTCGGCATTACTTTGAAGCACATCCGATCGTGGTACCAACTGTAACCCTAATCAGATCCATAATAATGAAGCCCCAATTGTCAGGGAGAGTATCCAAATGGTCAATGGAACTGGGAATCTATGACATAACCTATGTCCCCCGAACCGCCATCAAAGGGCAAGCGGTAACTAACTTTCTGTTAGAAATAGAAACCATGGACACTCTAGAAGAAAATGGACCAGAATTATGAGTAGTATTCGTGGATGGATCGTCAAATATCAACGGAGCAGGGATCGAGGTAGAGCTCGTAACACCCGATGGAACTAAAATTCAGCAATCTGTTGGATTGGAGTTTCCAGCCTCCAATAATGAAGCCGAGTATGAGGCCCTTCTAGCATAAATTTGGTTGGCCCGAAGCCTTCAAGTGCAGAAAACAGAGATACGAAGTGATTTCTAATTGATCGTACATCAGTTGAATGAGGAGTATGAAACACGAGAGCCTAAAATGGAAGCATACAGGAATTTGGTACTAAAGGAAGCTAAAGAATTCCATCAGTTAACCTTTGAACAGATCCCCAGAAGGGATAATATCGTGGCAGATCGGTTGCCTAACCAGGCATCCGCATCAGCGGAAAGTATGACTCGAGCAACACCAGTTGACTTCATCGCCTGATCAAGCTTGGAGCCCTCCGAAGACGTGATGGTCATTCCTTGGGAGCCAAGCTGGATGGACCCCATAACAGACTATTTAAGGACGGGTGCGTTACCTGAGTCAAAACTAGAGACCCAGAAGATAAGAATGAAAGCTGCCAGGTACGCTCTATACAATGGCCAGCTTTACCGCAAGTCTTTTTCCGGGCCATATTTAAGATGTCTCACACCCTCCGAAGCTTCTGCAGTCATAGAAGATATACATGCTGCATCTTGTGGCAATCATCCCGGAGGAAGGTCTTTAGCCCATAAAGTCCTCACCTAGGGGTACTTCTGGCCTTATCTGTCAAGAGACGCTAAAATATATACCCCACACTGTAAAAAATGCCAATTTCATGGTGATGCCATTCATCCACCTTCGGAACTACTAAATCCAACAATTATCCCTTTGCCCGATAGGGAATGGATATTGTGGGTCCTCTCCCGCAGGCCATACGATCTACTACACATGTTCTTCTGGTTATGGATTACTTTACCAAATGGGTGGAAGCCGAGGCATACCCAACAATCAAAAGTAGCCACATTATAAAATTAATTTTAAGTCACATCATTTGTAGATTCAGTTTACCCTGAACTATAATGATGGATAATGGCACCAACCTAGATAACAAGAAAGTTCAGGCGTTCCTGGAAACACATGGGATAAATTAGAACATTTCTTCCGTTGGTTACCCACAGGGAAATGGACAGGCCGAGAGGACAAACCGAACAATTTTTGATACACTTAGAAAAAAGCTCGAAAAAGTAAAAGGGGCTTGGTTGGAAAAATTACTTGAGGTCTTATGGTCCTATCGAACCACTCCAAGAAAACCAACAAGAGAGACCCCTTTCGTCATGGCCTACGGGGCCGAAGTCGTGATCCCGACTAAACTAAAAGTGCCTACGCTAAGAAGTCAGGCTTGGGAAGAAGGTCCAAACAATCAGCACCTAGCCCATGACTTGGACCTACTGGAAGAAAGAAGAGAAGTCGTCGGGATAAGGCTAGCTGCCTAGCAGCAACAAGTCAGGGCTCGGTTTAATTAGAAGGTCAAAAGAAGAGAGTTTCAGGTAGGCGATATGGTGCTCAAAAGAAAAATTGGAATTATTGGCAAGTTACGGGAGACATGGGAATGACCTTATACAATAATTTAGGTCATCGGTCGCGGTGCATATCGGTTACGGAAGAACGAGACAGGTCGCATCGAGCCCAACTCTCAGAATGCTTAGGGTGCATTTGGTAACGGTCCAGTGCGGTGTTAGTTTTTGGTTTTGAGTTGGGTTAGGTTGGATTTGGTTTGGTGTGGTTTTATTTTAAATTGGAACCATGTTTGGTCCAGATGGTTTTGTTGTAAGAAAAAATGATGCTGAAAAACCAAACCATGTTTGGTAGAATTGGTATGGGTTGAAATTCTAAAACCAAACCATGTTTGGTAACTTGGAATGGTTTCACATTTTATTTATAAATATTAAAATTTATAATATAAAAATATATTTAATATTAATATATTAAAATATATTAAAATATTAAAATATTATAATATATTAATATTACTATATTAATATATTAATTTTTAAGAAAGATAATAAAACTATAATATTAAAATATATTAAATTTCCAAAAATATATTTTAATATTAATATATTAAAATATATTAATATTAATATATTAATTTTTAGGAAAGATAATAAAACTATAATATTAAAATATATTAAATTTCAAAAAATATATTTTAATATTAATATATTAATTTTTAGGAAAGATAATAAAACTATAATATTAAAATATATTAAATTTTCAAAAATATATTTTAATATTAATATATTAATTTTAGGAAACATAATAAAACTATAATATTAAAATATATTAAATTTTCAAAAATATATTTTAATATTAAAATATATTAATATTAATATATTAATATGGTGCAACTATTTGATTTTGGTTTTGGTTTGGGGTGAGATGGTGCAATCATTTGGTTTTGGTTTTGGTTGCTACAGTACCACAGCACGAAAAACCATTAATTCACATGGTTCCAAATTTTGGCCATTTGGTGCCAATGGTGCCAATGTTGTTGACCCAAAGCCATTTTACCAAACATGGGCTGATACCATCTTTTCACACCAAAACCAAAAAAATGGTACCAACCCAAGTTACCAAACATGGCCTTATCGTCTGAAGAGGTATTATCCTTAGATAGTTTTTCCTAAAAATAGTAAAATAAAATTGTGTCTTGCGTATGACACTTCTGCTGATTATAATAAAGCATTTGTGCCCGATGTTCGGCACCTCTACTACATGTTTTCTAAGTGTTTTTTTATAAAGAATCACATTATATATGAATGATCATACCTTGTGAAGATGTCGTATTAATATAGAAAATTTTCCTAAGTATTGAGTTCAAACCTGATTTGAACTAACCAGAGGACATAAACAAGTCTTAGGGTCCAGATGCCCGAAGCTCCGTATAAATAGAAAATTTTCCTAAATGTTGAGTTCAAACCTGATTTGAACTAACCAGAGGACATAAACAAGTCTCAGGGGCCAGATGCCTAAAGACTCCATATGAACAGAAAATTTTCCTAAAGTGTTGAGTTCAAACCTGATTTGAACTAACCAGATGACAAAAACAAGTCTCAGGGGCCAGATGCCCAAAGACTAAATACTAAAATGAAAATTTTCCTAAGTGTTGAGTTCAAAACCTGATTTGAACTAACCAGAGGACAAAAACAAGTCTCAAGGGCCAGATGCCCGAAGACTAAATACTAAAACGAAAATTTTCCTAAGTGTTGAGTTGAAAACCTGATTTGAACTAACCAGATGACAAAAACAAGTTTCAGGGGCCAGATTCCCGAATACTAAAATGATTTTTTCCTAAGTAGTGAGTTCAAGAAATGCTTATCTCGGGTTAGTCAAATAGCTAAACCGAAGTAACAAGAACAAAATACCACTAAATGGGAAAATCCTTTTTCATTAAAATAAATAGAAAATACAAAAACACCCTTCTAAAAGGGTAAGTACATGATAAAGTGCAAGGAACCTAAGTCCTATTTAACTTAGGGGGAAAACTAGTTTTCTCCCTTCAGGAGGGCAGCAAACCGCTTCTCATTCTCAGAGGCCGATGGGTCTTTATAGGGAAGGGGCACTCCCATGAAAGCATCAAAATCTTAGGCAGTCTTAAACTCCCGATCGACAAGGGGAATATGCTCCATCTCGTGCCTATCCCGTCATGCCCTCACCGATTGAACGTCACAAATTGTGACATCCCGCTTTTGCTTATCCAGACCACCCGAGCGACACATCTCCACCTTAGATCACTCAAGAGCCAGAAGATTATCTGACTTCGCCTTTTCGGCAGCTATCTTTTGGTAGGCTGCCTTCACCTCTGCTAGTTCAGCAACTAAGGCCCTCTTTTCAGCCTCTCCGCTCTCTAGAAGGCTCTTGTGCTCAGATACGCTCTGGCGAAGACCATCCGCCTCCCTAGCCAGGGTGATACGATGCTCGTTATTTTGCTAAAGTTGAGCCTGCATCTTGGCCATTTCCCGGACATCGGACTCTAGGGCATGATTGTAGGCCTGGATCCCATAAAGAAGCTACACAGATAGGGAAAAAAGTGCATGTTAGTGCATAATGAAGTAAAAATAATAAACTACGATACAAAATAAAAATTGAATCACCAACCTTCATGGCCATCGTGGAGCCTTTTTGGAAAAGCTCAGTTCTGGAAATCTTCAACTGAGCAGCCCTATCGGCAGGAGTCCAGACCCCCTTCGCCATACCCTGAAGAGCTTCTGGCTAACAGATGGTAAGATGGTCAGCACAGACCGGAGTCCTATTAGGAAGGAGAAACTTTGGCTCCCAGGGAAATGCAGTACGGGGGGTATGTTGAGCCTGAGGAGTTTCGCTTGTTGAAGCATCAGTAGTCTGGGTCTTTTGTTGGCCGTTCCACCACCCGTATCAGATCGAGACCTCGTGGTTGCAACATTTGCAGGAGGAGGCTGAGGTGGATCTGCAGAACTTTGTGCGGGCGGAGGTACCGGAGGTGCCGGGGGTGCTGTCGAGAGTGGTATGGCATCAACCAGATTAAACCCTTCAGGAACCTGAGTACGTCTAGAAGAAAGGGGCTTGAGGGGCAAATCCATCCTGTCAACAGCAGCGCCCAAGTTAGAAATCATCTCCAAATTGGCCTTAGTCAGAAGAGTAGTGGCAGATCAGACATTGCTCCAGATCTTGGCCTTCAGAAGTGCAAACCGTTATTTTATGAGGGATAAGGTAATTTCTCTATCCTCATAGCCTAGAAATCTATACGCGTATTCCCCCGGATGTAAGTCACAGAACTCATGAAAATAAGAATCTTTATGGAAGGGACGGTAGACAGGCAAACGAATAGGACCGAAGGTGCTTGGGATTAGGAATGTCAGAGAGAAATGGTAAAACCAGTTGCCACTAACAATTACCATTCTCTCTTTCCATCCTTTATTAGATTTTTCCGTATCAGAACATATGCCCCAACCCTGGAAGGGAAAGAGGTTATACCTACCCTTGCTTTCTCTGACATTTTGGAAGAAATAACAGAGAAACAGGTCGGCTAAACCTAGATTAAGGTCCAGATCCCTATTCTATAGTAAAAGCATGGCCAGAATCTTAAAGTTGTTCAGGTTAAGTTGAAGAGGGTGTAACTCTAGCATAAAAAAGACATAATGAAAGAAAGGGTGAAGAGGAAATCTTAAGACTTTGAGATGAACCGCCGATAGCAAAATGCTACATGGTTGAAGTCCCTCATTCTTAGAGAAGTCTAAATAGCCTGGGTAAGGGGCCACACGAACATCACCGGGTATATTAGTCTCAGCCCAAAGATGTTTTACATCGACCTCAAGCCTTGTTTTCTTAAAAGGGGTAACCGAGAAAGGTTCAGAAGGATTGGGGTTCACAGACTCATCATTATCATGAGAACCCCCTGCAGCAGGTGTTTCTGGATTCATTGACGAACCTGAAAGGTCAGTATTTGGGGGAACTATTTTTGGAGCAGGGGCCTCTTGGCGGACGGAAGAAGGACTATCATTACTGGTTGAATCAAGGTCGGTTCCAGAAGACAGAACGACCTCCTCTACTGACCTAGTATCGTCACTATCAGACATAGTTTCAGAAAGGTAGAAGAGACAGATGGGGGGCAGAGATGAAAATTGAAAAGAAGAAAATGTTATCTGACTTACACAGTTTATAGATTGGAGGCAGAAAGAACTTCAGAAAGGGGTAAGTGTCTGTTCCGATGGAGGTTCCTAATGCCGGCAGAAGAAATTACAGGAATCAAAGAAAAAGGAGTCCCAAGAACGAGAATTGAGAGAAAGAGGAATGAAGAAATCAAATGGTTAAGGGTGGGTTTTATAGTGAGAAAGGGGCAAGCCAATAGTCCACACGAAGCCCGAAGGTCGCACATTACACGACAAGCCGTCATGGTGTGAAAATTAAGGAAGTTATGGCCTCACGTTTTGAAATGTAAATAAATGCCAAATAAAGACTTGCCACATCACCACCATCATTCCCCATAAAGACATTAATGTATATGTGTGTATATATAAATTCGGTCATGGGCTATGAATTGACCCATGAGCCCATAACCTTAGGGACCTGTGTAATAGTCAAAAATTTATATGGCCCAATAAAGATGGGCCATAGGACTGATGGACAACAAGACTGATGGGCCATAGGACAGATGAGTCTGGCCCATAGAAGTCTCTAGAAAATGAGTGATCCCCAAGTAAGGGATTTGTCCCACTTATGGAAAATAGAGCCCAATAAAAAAAGGAGTTTACCAAATCCCATGATTTAAGGGATTGGTAAACTTGGGTAGATGGACCTTACCCATCTACTAAATTATGTATAAATATATGGCCAAAGGATGAATAAATGGATATATTCAATTTTTGTTTAAACCTAATTCGTTGTGTATTTTTCTGCATCTATAATTGTACTTTGGTTACTTGTGTTTTTTATATTTCTATTTGCACAACTATTTGAATTTTAAATTTTTTTTGAATTTTATATAATTGTTTACGAGTTTTATATATTAGTTTCTAGTTTTATATGTTTTGTTTTGAATTTTATATATATATATATATTCAAATTTTATATATTTGTTTCGAATTTTATATATTTTATTCAAAATTTAATATTTTTTTTTTTGAAATATATATATATTTTATATTTTATATTTTTTTAATTTTATTTGTTTTATTTTAATTTTATATTTTTTTGAATTTTATAATTTAAACAATTTATTTATTTAATTTTTATTATATATTATTATCAATTTTATTTGGTTAGAAGAGGTATTTTAAAAATTTCATATCATTTTGGGGTAAAGCGCACATTTTTAAACCACATGTGATTTTTCGCATCCATTACTAAATCACATACGGATTTTCGGTCGCAACCTTTGTATTAATTATATTAGTTTAAGTTTGAATATTTGTTTTAGTTCTTAATATATATATGAAATTGATTATTTATTTAATCGCTTATAACTACCTCATTACTAGTATTTATATATGTCTCTATATATTGTAGACGGTGACGGTTGGTGAGTTTCGGGACACCCCCCTCTTTCTCTCTCTTCCTCTATAAGGTATGCACTGCTGTTCATTGTATGCAACGATCTTCGTATTTGAAACCCTAATTTTTATGCTTCGTTACATGTAATTTGCATTTTCGTTTGCTAATACACATCCACACGAACAAATCAAGACAAACCCTAATTATCCATTGTTATTTTGTTATTAATTTAGGTGAATACGTGGCCATATGAAATCCTAGATCTTCATATATATGTCCCGAATTGGTACGTGAAAGCTTGGTGCTTTCATCGTTGACATTGAAGTTACTTAGGGTTTGATTTTTGTGTCACAGCTCAGAATTGAGTTCTAGGGATTAATTTTGGTTGACCCATTTTGAGAATTGAATTGGGTTTTTGAGTATGGAGAGTAACAAGGACGAAGCTTTGAGATGCATAGGCATAGCGAAAGAGGCGATCTCATCGGGGAATAAGCAGCGTGCGCTGAAATTCATTGGAATTGCGCGACGGCTTAACCATAGTTTGCGTGTTGATGATCTTTTGGCTGAATGTGAAAATCTAGACACAGAGTCACCTGGTCCTGCAAACCGTGAAAAGCCTGTAAATAATACTAAGAATGATGAGCCTGGTCCAGCCAAGTTTGATGAGGTGTTGAATGGGGAGAGGAATTATTCTGAAGAGCAAGTGCATTTGATTAGGGAAATAAAGAGAAGTAAGGATTACTATACTATTCTTGGCGTGGCGAGGAGCTGTTCGGTTGAGGAGATTCGGAAGGCGTATAGGAAATTGTCATTGAAAGTTCATCCGGATAAGAATAAGGCACCGGGTTCTGAGGAGGCATTTAAGCAAGTTTCCAAGGCGTTCAAGTGCTTGAGTGATGATGATTCGAGAAGACAGTATGATCACACGGGTATGGTTGAGGAATTTGAGTACAACCAGCAGTATAATGTTAGGCGGCGGAGGAGGAGAACTGCGCATGATCTGTTTGATGATGATTTTGATCCTGATGAGATATTCAGGTCCTTCTTTGGACAGCCTGACATGTTTCGAACATCTCATGTTTACCGGAGTAGAGGGACGGCTCCTCCACAGAGAGAAGATTTTGGTGGATCAGGCCCTAATATGATGCTGCTTCTTCAAATAGTGCCATTTTTGCTAATAATCTTGCTCGCTTATCTGCCCTTTTCAGATCCTGATTATTCTTTGCAGAAGAACTATTCTTATCAGTTTCCAAGGACGACTGAGAAACACGGAGTTGACTTTTTTGTTAAATCACCAGAATTTGATCAGAACTTTCCATTGGGAAGTCCTGCTCGAGTTGACATTGAGAGCAACGTGATTAGGGATTACAAGAATATGCTTGGGCGGTACTGTCACATGGAACTCCAGAGGCGTCAATGGAGCAGGAGCATGCCAACTCCTCACTGTGACAAGCTCCATAACCTTGGAGTAGCATGAAGGTCAGCTAATTTTATTATGCTACTTAGTTCTGTGATATTCAGCTATGAATAAAAAGGTCCAAAGTGTATCAAATACGGTGGTGAAATATTTTTCCAACTTCTTATGCTTACCCTATGCATTGTACTAAATGTTTGTTTTTCAAGTAATGTCATGTGTGGTTCAATTTTGTGGAGACTCTGATTTAACAGTGAGATTTTAAGGATTCAGTCCTTGTTTTGATGAAAAGTACTTCTGGTTCTTAACCTTTACAATTAATAAATGTTTGCATAATATACATTAGTGTATAAAATGTATATTCTAAATGGATAGAGGATGAGAAATTCAAGTAAAGGAAACATTCATTGGATGGTAAGAATGATGGGGTTCGTGATCGAGGGAATAGAAACATAAGCCTAGGCTCTGGTTCAGAGTAGTGCAAGGCCCATGATCTGAACCTAGATGAAGGGGGTGAAGGGTCTTGAATTCTGAATTAACTAACTTCAACTTTCTCTGGAGTTTAAACTCAATTTACTATTATCTATTAACTAAACTGACATACTAACAATCCTTTTACTCCACCAGGCAATAAACATATAACAAACAATCATGTATGTAGAAGCGCTAAAGCAGTAAATAGCGGATTGGATACAAATATCGTTTTGCGTAAGAACCCCCTGGGGAAAAACAACCAATTCTAATTAGATTAAAGCCATTATAAGAAAAAGGTATTTACGTATAGGTTAACAGTTATTTCTGACATAGGCTGACACCAAACTTTCCACTAGAGTCTCATAATTATCAGTTTCTGTCAATAGATCCGGTCCTCATGCAATTTGCTTTTCCACAAGCACTTTGATATCTGGTTCAGTGGTACAATCAAAGAGATCCATCTTTCTGATCACCCTTTGCCCAGTGTTGAGTCATTGCGGACTCAGATTATAACTCAGTGTGCTTTTGGTATGCTTGATAGAATATTCTTTAGCATCTCCTTTTTTCTCAACACTAGTGGTTCTTATATACATTTAATAGATTGATTCTGAAGCGGAAACTTTGTTTTACTCGTTTGATCAAGCCTGAGTGGCAATAGATTGACACCATGCCTGTGGCCCTGTATTAATCCTCAATCGATCCAAGTGTCTTGTCCATGTTTATGAGCATTTGGATTTAGAGATGTTTCTGAAAATTTATGTTTATCAAAGTGGATCTTGGTAGATTAAAGATGATTATGTATAAAATTGTGATGAATAGTATTATCTTCCTTCCCTTAGTTGTTGCTTTAATTCCAGTATTGCACTTGAACTAGCGGTAAGAAACTTTTTTTTTGAACAGTTACTAGAGGTAACATAATGATTCTATAAGTAGAGGGGCATACCTCTATCTCTAAACACCTAGATGGATAAAAGGTGTGTGTGATTCGGATCTAGACTATCAATGAATAGGTATATAGGTCGACCCATATCAATTAGTTTGTAGATAATAGGTAGTTATGATAGTTAATCATGTGCCAGGTACTGGATTTGAACTTGTCTCCTTCTTCTATCTACCAGCTAAGCTATCCCATTCAAAGTTTGCTGAAAATAAAAGCAAAGATACAGACTCAATTCTTGACATGAATTAAATTTCCAACTTACGACCTATTTACCTAAGGTTCAAGTTTATTTACGCAAACTTGTATTGTATTCTTTTCTCTTCTGTGAACCTTGTCTGTTTGAGATACCTATATGAACTGTTCTTTCAAGTTTCATGGTAACAATCTGGCAGTCAAATGCCATAGCATGTGGAAGGCTTGACGGCTTGCAATATGAACCAGGATAGGCATATCGTCTTTCATCGATTCTTGACAGTCAGGGTTTTGTTACAAGGATGATTCACAACTCCTTTTTATATACTATTTAAGTTTTTCTATACATATATTTTTTCTTTTATACTTTTGTGCTAAAAACCATATATTGGACTGATATCGTTACTCTACAAGTATGATTACTTGTAGTCCAAATTGATTGATAGTTGCACCTGAACATCAATTTTCAGAATACCATCCTTAATTGAGTACCTAGTGGTTATTTGTTGTTTTCTACGAGTATCCTAACTGATTGATAGTTTTACTTTACTATCACTTTTACAGAATACCAACCTTAATTGAATTAAGGTTACTATTTTTCCTGAGAATGGGAGTCTAGAATTTTCAAGACGTGGTTTTTTCTTAGTTAAAGAAGTTCGCGTTTTTTGTCACGATTTTTTATATGGCGAACTCATGTATTCTTCATTGTATAATAGTATAGGTAATTCTTGTTTGTGTCGAGAGGAAACATCATCTTCCTCCTCGATGTATAGTCCTATTCTGTGTAGAAAGTGGTAAAGTACAATATTCAGAGTAACAGGTTTAGGAAATGTCCCTCTGAATATGAATTAGCTGACTGCTCACCATCACAGAAGCTAGATAAAGAAGACGTAGGAATATTGTTTGATTTTCGAAGCTCAGCCGGATAGAAATTCCAAGATATATGGAAGTAACAGACGTATGGAATTTACACTGGAAAGATGAGTCCAAACTATTTTAAGGGAGGATGGAATTAGGTATGAATGAAATTTAACATGGATAGAAATGCCATGCAATTTTAAATCGGCGAATATAAAGTAACTTTTTTCACGACCTTCTCAACTTCCTTTACATTTGTCTCTATATCCATGTACCAACCATTTCACTATCTGGGAATCATATTAGATTTCATTACCTTACATGGTCGAATTCCACACAAAAATCCCACTCCCCTCCCCTCCTTCGCCCTTGTATATTTTATAAAGCATCCAATGCATCTCGCAAATTCAAGATGGCACAAGCCAAAAGAAGGCGTTCGTGCTCAATGAGCTCAAAGGCCTCGTCAATATTGACTCTGTACTAGAATCTAGGAGCCTGGTAATATTTAGATAGTAATTGAGCTGATATGTTTCGATGACCAATTCTAAGAGGTCATCAACGATGTTAGCAGGGATTTGATGATCATTTGGACGGTGATAATTTAAAAAACATTAATTGTTAATGTGCTTTTTTAGCTGATTTAGCCCTTTTACCTTGTTGCCTTTGTGACTTCCATGCAAACTAGGAAATCAAGGGGTCATAATTTTCAATCTTCTGTATAAAATGAGTTTGCTTGGGACTAGGAAGGAATAGGAAGAGGATTCATCAAAAGAATTTAAAACTTATCAAAAAAGGAATCGGAAAGGAGGGAAATGAATAAGATGTGAAAAGCTTTTGTTGCCATGACTGTGTTTTATTTTATTTTATTATTTTTTATCTTGCATTTGCTTATATGGTCAACAAGTCTATTTATGGAGGATGTGGGCACATCTAATTGGAGGTGCCAAAGAGTATTTCACGACTTCAGAAATCAATAAAAACTATCTTTTGTTTTTCTCCAAGGAAAAAGATTCAAGGTGTATGGAGTTTCATATTTACTTTCAGCAATAGTGACTAAAGTCAACTCTGTGTGATATAAGCTAGACGCAGATCTACATCAACATCACCCTTGGGTATATCCCTATAAGTTCACTCAAAAAGCAGAACTTAAAACTGAAAACAAGAAGGCATTTCAGTTGTTCCCTTGTACTAATTTGAAATCATAGAATTACAGAATTACTAGCTCTGTTCTGCCCAAACTGGGAATGACTAGTTGCTTATTCATGATCTGGCTTTTATAGAATGAAACTTTATCTTGATCGTACAACAAATTTTATATTTGGCCTCGCAAAACTTATTTGCACTATTTGAATGAACTAAGCATTAGTTTAGCATTCAGCTTTTAATTTTTCATTCTTCCTGTTAGAATGCCTCTATAATAAACGTAACTGTAATACCTCCAAATGATGGTGACAATCAAACTCAATGTGTTTGGTGCGCCCATGAAAAACTTCTTGTTTCCGTTGCTAGTGCAAGACCTTAGACATAGCAGTCTATGATTTTCTGCTAGTCCATCTTACGGAGGAGGAATAACATTGGATTTGAGAAGTAGGGATTTCCCTTCCTATAGCTGTGGACTAGGAAAGGACACTAATATGTGTAATTTGTATAAGGATGAAAATAGAAAAATAATCTTGCATCCGATTACTTTTAAGAGACAGCGAGAGAGAGGATAAAAATAAGCTTGCATCTGATTACTTTTGAGAGAGGGAGGGAAGGAGATTTCAACCAATTTTAAAACAGTTTACATCTTTTTTTTTTTGGAGGGCGGCTCAGCTTTCTCTTCCGTGATGCCTGTGAAAGGTACTTAATCATCGATGGTCTCTAATGGAATTGAATCTTCCATGGGTCGTTGAGGATTTTTTTATATCTTCTCTCTTTTGGTGGGTTATGGGTAGATACTGCATATCTAGAGATGAAAAAGTTGATTTGTTGGGTTCTCTTTGCCCACGGGGCTTGTTTGGTTTGTAAGGGACACACTCCCCTCTAGTGCGCTCTTTTTATATTCATCTTATTAAAAATCAAAGAAAAGAAAGAAAAGTTATGCATCCAGGAACACCATGGCTAGAGCTGATCTTCTTGTAGTGGAGTATTATTTGGACCCCTCCACTCCAATCATATTCAAGGGTGCATGATCCATTTTCTGTTAGTAATTGTGCTTATTGGGAGACTTTTGCTTCTGTCAAATATATTACCCTCTTGTCAGGCATGATGAATAAGTGCAGTATGTGCATGAATTTTTGAGGAAAAATACAAGGGAAAGAGATCATTGCTACCAGGTTAAGGTATAGTCTACCAGAATGTTCAGTAGAAAACTTAAAAAACTAGTTCACTGTTGTTGTTAAGTGATACATGAGATCTTGTACAAAGTTGCAGGGATTATCCTTTTCATTTATCAAGAAAAGGAAAAAATAAAAAGGAAACCGAAAGTTAATATAAAAGAACCAGTTAAGTGGGGAAGTTAAAGAAGCAGAACTCTGCTGGAGTTTGGAGCGCTACCTTGTATTTTTTACTCTTGTTTGAGGGTCGTGTATATTACCTTAGGCGGTTGATCAACTATTCATGTATTTTAAGAGATACAAAGTGTCAGGCATATTTGGTTCATTTTATCAAAGTCACTCTGAAGAACTCGTGAAACAGAGAACTGCTGTAAGAGAACTACAAAAGACTGTTCTTCAGAATTTATTATGTACTTCCTCTGTCCCAAAATATAAGTCCTTTTTGGGGAATCCAACTTTTTAATATGATGAGTTTTATTGGTGTGATAGTGAAGGAAAAACCAAATTTACCCTTGATCCCACCAAGTGATGTGATGTTTGTAGTTTAGATATTTTATAATTTGAATGATTAAAGGGTAAATTGGTAAATCGACTAAATAAAGTGGCATTGACTATTTATTTTGGAATGGGTTGAATAGTGAATGTGGACACGTAAATTGGGAATTGTACGTAAGCATTTAAAAGATTTGAGTTTCCATGGAACTGTTTTAAGCAGCCAACAGATTTGTACTAAAATTTCCTTGGGAGGCGGTGGTTGGGGTTGGGCGTACATTTTTGTCTACTTTATCTGAATTTTAATTCCATAAGTATGCACATTTCAAAAATACAGTAAGTTGCATTGAGACTGAAATTTAAATTGTTCCTGTTCAGATAATTTTGGTTGTCGCTATATTTCCCAGTTTAATGAAACGTGTACGTTTTTTCGGACTGATCAGGATTTCTGTCTGGAATTTCAGAGACTTGAATGACGATACCATTATATGACAATGAGCCTGGACGTGAGACCGTGGCTGGTATATATGACATTTAGTCGGGTTCAGTTGTACTGTGAATCAGAACTTTGCCTTATGCTACCCATCTGCCAAGATGTCCCTGTATGGTGGTGGTAAATTGAGTTCCCGTGATCTCAGCATTGGGTTTGTGGTTATCCTTATTGTGCACTTGTCACTCCTAGCATCTATTTTAACCCCTAGCCGGCTAAGGATAGATTGAAGTATCAGTGCAAAATGGAGCAACTCAATTTTCAATAAGATGAAATTATATTTGTCAAAGCTTTATGTTATTTGTCAAGCTTTTATGAGGACATTAGTGTGTGCTTGAAGTTTAGTATCCAGTTGTCATAACTATATATATATATATACACATGATGGTGCCTCATGTAATATTTTTCTTCTCACTTTATCTCATCTGTGACATGGCTGAGGTCTGCAAAGTATTGTTTGAACAAATGTTATCTCGACTGCTACCCATGGTTTTTTGTAGTGATTTTAGTTACCTCACTATCAACACGGTATGGCCGGTGTTTCAACTGTTGAGTATTCGGTACTTGTCGTCTACGTGAAGCTTGCTTTTCAAGAGAATTGATTCATATCTTTGTTAAAATTTCTCAATGATTTGGACTCTAGAGAAGTTTGGAGCTCTCATGTAGCAATTTATGAAACTGATGCTCTCCTAGGAAGGAGGGATCCTTTCTTTTGCTTGGTTGAGTTTCATTGTTTGCTAGGAGTTGATGCGACATGGAGCAATTTAACAAATGAGGTTAATACAGCTAGTCTATGGTGATAAATTATTTATAATGGTGTAGTATATAATCCATAATAGCAGTAAATATATTATTACTACTTCACCTTTGTGCTTGACATGGTGCCTCATAAAGAAGACAATGCAGCGTTTGCGAGCGTAGTTTTGGTGTAGTAGCTCGAGTAGATAGCTACCATCTTCCCGAGATAGATTGGATGGTGGATGTTACAGCCCGATACCAGAGACTAACATCATCGATATTCAGGGTATAACCAAATCCTCATGTCCCGATGGATCAAGAGAACTTTTTTCATCACTATTTTTCTTTCATCACTAAAACAGGTATTTATTGCTATAAAGTAATGCATTTCGATCTTAAACATGCAAATGCTACCTACCAGCGACTAGACAACAAAGTTCTGAAGGAGCATATGGGCAGAATAGTAAAAGCCTATATAGATGATATGGTAGTGAAGAGCGCCCGAGGAGAAGATCATACTTCACAGCTGCCGGAAGTTTTTAGCACCCTCTGGTGACGTAACACGATCCGACCAAATACTTGTTCGGGGTGTCTTCTCGACAATTCCTATGTTATTGGGTTCTACTCGGCTAGCCCAGGGGTTATTTGCACACCATGGTAAGAAAATTTACACCCCTCTCAAACAATAGTCTCAATAGCCAACTACTAATCTATTTCCAAATTATAAGAAAAAAATAAAGAAAAAGAAGATAATATAAATAAAACAATCAATTTATTGCTTGCTCAACTACCTCATATGTGAGACAGGACATATAATTACCAAGGATAAACACGGGGAATTCATCATCTAGCTTCGCTACAAACTGTTAAGATTTTGTCGTTAAAAGTTTATGCAACTCCAAAATTTATATGTAGTACTATAAGAAGCTAGCTTTTCTGAGTTCAAAATATTTATTTTAGTACTATAGTTTGAATATGCATATGCATATAATTAGTTGGTACATCATTTTAATTTATGTAATATTTGTTAATGGTAGATGCAGAAAAATACACAATAATAATTGGGTTAAAAAATTGGATGTTTTATTCAATCTTTGGTCATGTATTTATACACAAATTTAGTAAATGGGTCAAGCCTATTTACCAAAGTTTATCAATCCCTTAAATCAAGGGATTTGATAAACTCTTTTCTTTTTGGACTCTTTATTCCATAAGTAGGACAACTCCCTGATTTATGGATCACTCATCTTCTAGAGAATTTTATGGGCCCATTTATTTCTTCGGCCCATCTGTCTTCGGCCCATCAGTCTTCAGCCCATCAGTCATCGGCCCATCAGTCCTGTGGCCCATCCTAGTTGGGCCATATATTATTTTGACTATTACACAGGCCTCTGAGGTTATGGGCTAATTCATAGCCCATGACCGAAATTGAATATCTTCATATATACATATATATATATATATATATATTTTATGGGAAATGATGGGGATGACTTGTCATGTCATCATTAGGCATTTAATGGCATTTCAAAATACTAGGCCATTACTCCCTCAATCTTTGCACCATGACGACTACTCGTGGGTTGTGTGACCTTCGAGTTTTGTGCAGTCCTTTGGCATGCTTTTCCGTTCTATAAAACCCACTCTAAATCATTTCATTTTTTCGTTCACTTCATTTGCAACTTTTTGCTCTTGCTTCTCTCTCTCTCAACTTTCGTCTCTGGAACCCATCTCTCTCTTATTCCTGCAACCCTCTCTGCCGGTCCTAAGCACTACGATTAGAACAGACATCTGCTTCGACCCGAAGCTCTTCCTGCCTCTTCATTACCTAAGTAAGTCGGATAGCACTTTTCTCTTTTCAATTTTCATCTCTGCCCCCTATCTGTCTCTTCTACCTTTCTTGGAACCATGTTTGACAGTGAAGACACCCGGTCAGTAGAAGAGGTCGTTCTGTCCTCTACTACTGGCACCGATCCTACCAGTAGTGACAACCCTCCGTCTACCCGTCAAGGGGCCCCAAGAACAGTTCCCCAAAACACCGATCTTCTGGGTTCGTCAACGAATCCGGGAACACCCATTTCAAGGGGTCCCAATGAATCTGTGGACCCCAAGTCTTCTGAACCATTCGTAGTGGCCCCACTTAAAAAAGTCCATCCTGAAGTAGATGTCAAACATCTTCGGGCTGAGACCCATGTACCTGGG
This sequence comes from Cornus suecica, assembly GCA_963922005.1. Taxonomy (NCBI): domain Eukaryota; kingdom Viridiplantae; phylum Streptophyta; class Magnoliopsida; order Cornales; family Cornaceae; genus Cornus; species Cornus suecica. Next base: position 29,969,733 of record OY998241.1, read on the forward strand.
GATGTCGATGTGGACCCTTACCCAGGTTACTTAGATTTCACCAAGAGTGAGGGACTCCAACCCGATAGCATTCTGCTATCGGCAGTTCACCTTAAGGTTTTAAAGTTTCCCTTTCACACTTTTTTCAACTATGTGTTCTTCATGTTAGGCTTACACCCGTTCAAATCAACCCGAACAACCTTAGGATTCTGTCCATGCTCCTATTATACAATAGGGATCTGGACCTTAACCTAGGTTTAGCCGACTTACTTCTTTGTTAATTTTTTCAAAATGCTAGAGAAAGTAAGGGTAGATACAACCTCTTTTCCTTCCATGGTCGGAGTATATGCTCTGGTACCGAAAAGTCTGATAAGGGGTGGAAAGAGAGAATGGTGGTTGTGAGCGGTAATTGGTTTTACCCATTTTCTCTTACATACCCGATCCCACACACCTTTGGAGCCATTCGTTTACCTATCTACCATCCCCTTCATAAGGCTTCTTGTCTTTGTGAGTACTGTGGTGATTTACACCGGGGGGAGTACGCATATAGGTTTCTAGGTTATGAGGATAGAGAAATTCCCTGTCTCTCATAAAAGAATGAATAGCCCTTTTGAAGGTCAAGATCTGGAGCAATGTCCGATCTGCCACTACCCTTCTGACTCCGACAAACTTGGAGATGATTTCTAACTTGGGTGTTGCTATTGATAGGATGAACTTGGCCATCAAACCTCTTTCTGCCAGACGCCCTCAAGTTCCTGAAGGGGTCAACCTGGTCGATGTTGTGCCTCTCATGACAGCACCCCCGACGCCTCTGGTACCTCCGCCAACACAAAATCCGATAGTTCCACCCCAGCCTTCCCATGTAAATCCTCTAATCACGAGGACCCGATCTAGTACAGGTGGTGGAACGGCTAATAAGAGGCCCAGGACACAAGCTACTGATGCCTCGACAAACGCAACTCCCCAGGCTCAGGAGGCTCCCCGTACTTCTATTCCCTAGGAGCCAAAGTTCCTTCTACCTGATGGGACTTAGGTTTGCGCCGATCAGCTCACCATCACCCAGCCAGAAGCTCTTCGGGTTATGACGAAAGGGATTTGGACTCCGGCTGATAGGGTTGCTCAGTCTAAAATCTCCAGGGCTGAGCTTCTGAAGAAGAGCTCCACCATGGTCATGGAGGTATGCAACTTGTTTTTCTCTAGTAACTTGATTTATTATTTTTACCACCTATTGTACAAACATGCCCCCCCTTTATGTGCAGCTTCTTTATGGCATCTAGGCCTACAACAATATTGTGGAGTCTGATGTCCGGGAGATGGCCAATATGCAGGCCTAAATCAAGCAAAACAACGAGCATCGGGTCACTCTGGTCAAAGAGGCAAATGGTCTTCGCCAGAGCGTCTCAGAACATAAAAACCTTTTGGAGACCGGTGAGGCGGAGAATAGGGCTTTAGCTGCCGAAAAGCTAGCTTTAGCTGCTGAGCTTGAAGAGGTGAAGGCAGCCTACCAGAAGATAGCTGTCGAAAAGGCGGAGTCAGATAATCTTCTGGCTCTTGAGCAGTCTAAGGTAGAGGTGTACCGCTTGGGGGGTCTGGACATGCACAGCCGGTACACCACTATCTGTGATGTCCGATCGGTCAGAGCATGGCGAGAAAGGCACGAAATTGAGCATATTCCTTTGGAAGTTTGGGAGTTCAAGATTGCTGAGGAATTCGATGCCTTCATGGGAGTGTCTCTTCCTTACAAAGACCCTCCGACCTCTGAAAATGAGAAGCGGTTCGCTGCTATTTTTAAGGGAAAAGACTATCATCCTCCTTAGTAGAATAGATTTTTCAAGTTTATCTGTACTTACCCTTTTCAAAAGGGTGTTTTTGTAATTCCTTTCCTTATTAATGAAAAAGAATTTTTCCCATGTCAGTGTTTATTTTGTTTTTTCCTGTAATGTTCAGTCTTTGGGCATATGGCCCCTGATACTTATTTCTTGTCCAATGGCTAGTTCATATTATGTTTGAACTTTAGCACTTAGGAAAATTTTAATTTAAAAATGGAGCCTTCGGGCATATGGCCCCGTAGGCTTGTTTTTGTCCTCTGGTTAGTTCAAATTAGGTTTGAACTCAATACTTAGGAATATTTTAAAAATTGAGCCTTCGGGCATATGGCCCCTAAGGCTTGCTTTTGTCCTCTGGCTAGTTCAAATCAGGTTTGAACTCAATACTTAGAAGTATTTTAATTTAAAAATGGAGCCTTCGGGCATATGGCCCTTGAGGCTTGCTTTTTTCCTCTGACTAGTTCAAATCAGGTTTGAACTCAACACTTAGGAGTATTTTAATTTGAAAATGGATCCTTCGGGCATATGGTCCTATAGGCTTGTTTTTGTCTTCTTGCTAGTTAATGGAGCCTTCAGGCATATGGCCCCTGAGGCTTGCTTTTGTCCTCTGGCTAGTTCAAATCAGGTTTGAACTCAACACTTAGGAGTATTTTAATTTGAAAATGGATCCTTCGAAAAAATAAAACTTATCTTTATTGAAATGAACTTGAGGATCATGAAGTAGAGGTGTCGAACATCGGGCACAAATGCTTTATTATAATCAGCAAAAGGTGCCATATGCGAGACACAGTCTTATTGCTTTAACAAGAAAAAGAAACTACCTAAGGATAATACCTTTTCAGTCAATAAGTGTTCTGAGAGTTGGGCTCGATGCGACCTGTCTCGTTCTTCCGCACTCGATAAGCTCCGCGTCCGATAACCTCAATTATTGTGTAAGGTCCTTCCCATGTCTCTCATAATTTCCCACAATCCCAATCTTTCTTCTGAGTACCATATCGCCTATATGGAATTCTTTTCTCTTGACTTTCTGATTGAACCGTGCCCTGACTTGTTGCTGATAGGCAGCCAGCCTTATCCCGACGACTTCCCTTCTTTCCTCGAGTAGGTCCACATCATGGGCCAGGTGCTGATTGTTTGGACCTTCCTCCCAGGCTTGACTTCTTAAAGTAGGTACTCTCAACTCGGTCGAGATAATGGCTTCGGCCCCATAAGCCATGGCGAAAGGGGTCTCTCCCGTTGGTTGCCTTGGAGTAGTCCGATAGGACCATAACACCTCGGGCAATTTCTCCAACCATGCCCCTTTTTCCTCTCCAAGCTTTTTCCTGAGTGTATTAAAGATGGTTCTGTTTGTCCTTTTAGCCTGCCCATTTCCTTGTGGATAGCCAACGGAAGAAGTGTTCTGATTGATCCCATGCTTTGCCAGGAATGCTTGTACTTTCCTTTTATCCAAATTCGTGCCATTATCCATCATTATAGTCCGGGGTATACCGAATCTACAAATGATGTGGCTCTAGATGAATTTTATAACATGGCTACTTTTGATGGTAGAGTATGCCTCGAATTCCACCCATTTGGTAAAGTAATCTGTAGCCAGAAGAACATGAGTGGCAGATCGTATAGCTTGCGGGAGAGGACCCACAATATCCATCCCCCATCGGGCAAAGGGGTGAGGGATAATTATTAGGTTCAGTAACTCCAGAGGTGGATGAATGGCATCTCCATGAAATTGGCACTTTTTATAGTGTCAGGTGTATACCTCAACGTCCCTTGACAGATAGGGCCAGAAGTATCCCTACGTGAGAACTTTATGGGCTAATGACCTCCCTTCGGAATGATTGCCACATGATCATGCATGAATTTCTTCCATGACCGCAGAAGCTTCGGAGGGCGTGAGACATTTCAAATATGGCCCGGAGAAAGACTTGCGGTATAGTTGGCCATTGTATAGAGCATATCTGGCTGCTTTCATTCTTATCTTTCGGGCATCTGGTTTTGACTTAAGTAATGCACCGGTCCTCAAATAATCTGCTATAGGGTCCATCCAGCTTGGCTCCCATGGAATGATCATCACGTCCTCGGGGGGCTCCAAGCTTGATCGGGCGATGAAGTCTATTGGTACTATTTGAGTCATACTTTCCCCTGCTGCGGAGGCCTGGTTGGCCAGATGATCTGCTATGAAATTATCCCCTCTGGGGATCTATTCAAAGGTTAACTGCTGGAACTCTTCGGCCTCTTATAGCACCAAATTCCTGTACGCTTCCATTTCCGGCTCTCAGGTTTCATACTCCCCATTTAACTGCCGTACGACCAACTGGGAATCACTCTGTATCTCTGCTTTCTGTACTTGAAAGCTTTGGGCCAACCGAATCCCTGCAAGAAGGGCCTCATACTCGGCTTCGTTGTTGGAGGCAGGAAACTCCAATCGAACGGACTGCTGAATTTTAGTGCCATCCAGTGTTACGAACTCTATGTCGATCCCTGCTCCATTGACATTTGATGATCCGTCCACGAACACAACCTATAAGCCAAGTTCACTTTCTTCTAAAGAGTCTGTAGTCTTTGTTTCCAATAGAAAGTCAGTTATTGCTTGTCCTTTGATGGCAGTTCGTGGAACATAGGTTATGTATAAAATCCCGAGTTCTATTGCCCATTTGGACACTCTCCCCGATAACTCTGGTTTCGCCATTATGGATCTGATCGGGGTTGCAGTTGTCACTACGATCGGATGTGCTTCAAAATAATGCCGAAGACATCGCTTTGCATTGATCAGTGATAGTACCAACTTTTTGTGCTTCGAATATCGGGTATTTGCGTCAGCAAGGGCTTTGTTGGTGTAGAAGACTGGTATCTGGTACCCCTTGCCCTCCTTGACTAGAGCGGCGCTGATAGATCTTGCAGATATGGATAGATACAAGTGTAATGGCTCGTCCGCTTCTGGGGTTGCCAGTATAAGAGGCTTTGCCATGTAGCTTTTGAGGTTTTTCAGTGCTTCTGATTGCCCCGGCCCCCAGACTTCTCCTTTTTCCGCCTTTATAGCTTGAAAGAACAACTTACACCGATCGGTTAAGCGAAAGATGAAACGGATGAGGGCTGTTACTCTTCCAGTTAGCACTTGGATCTCCTTCCGGGACCTTGGCTCTGCTGACTCCATGAAATCTTTGACTTGTGCTGGGTTAGCTTGTATTCCTGTCCGATCAATTATGTGTCCCAAGAATTGGCCCGATGACACTCCAAAAGAACATTTGGATGGGTTGAGTTTCATCTTGTACTTTATGAGGATATCGAACACCTGCTGTAGATCGGTCAGGTGACCACTTTTCGCCTTGCTTTTGACCACCGTGTCATCAATGTAGGCCTCTATGGTAGATCCCATCATGCCCTGGAAAACCTTGCTGACCAATCTCTGAAAGGTTGCTCTTGCATTTTTTAGTCTGAAAGGCATAACTGTGTAACAATATGTACCTGATTCAGTGATGAATGCAGTCTTTTCCTCGTTATCTGGGTTCATCCGTATCTAGTTATACCCAGAGTATGCATCCAGAAAACTCAAGAGCTCGAATCCTGCGGTGGCATCTACCATTTGATCAATCTTTGGTAAGGGGAAATAATCATTTGGGCATGCTCTGTTCAGGTCGGTGAAGTGCACACACACCCTCCATTTCCCGTTCTTCTTCTGAACCACAACAACGTTTGCTAGCCAGGAAGGATATTGTACCTCCTTAATGAACCCTGCTTGGAGAAGTTGATCAACCTCTTTAGCTATGATCTGGTTCCGGTGAGCCCCCATTCGCCTTTATTTCTGTCTGACAGGTTTCGCGTCCGGATTCACGTTGAGGGAATGTTGGGCTATTGACGGATCGATGCCAGTCATATCCATATGGCCCCGGGCAAATACGTTAGCATTGGAGCGTAGGAGGGCCTCCATTTCCTCCTTTTCTTGTGCATCGAGGCCAAAACCAATATAAGTCAACCTTTCAGGGTGATTGGGGTAGATCTGAACTTCAAGCAAAGGCTCAGCTGCTATTGATAACCCCACACCCTCCTCCTGTAATTGCTATTGATCATCGGGTACCACTTTTGATCGTGATTCCCGTTCCGGTTCAGTCTTTTTCCTCTGACCTTTCATGGTGATAACGTAACATTCCTTGGCTGCCACCTGATCGCCCCATATGTCAATCACATGAATTCCATTTGGATCGATGCACCGCATGACTTGATGCATGGTTGAAGGAACTCCGTGCATCCGATGGATCCAACTCCTATCCATAAGGAGATTATAGGAGGGTTTGACATCCACTACTACAAAAGTTTCTCTGAGTGTGCGCCTTGCTGCTGTTACTAGTAGTTGGATCTCTCCCACTGGTTCCACTCTTCTGCCATCAAACCTGGCTATCGGTCTTCTGGAAGGGACTATCTCCTAAGGGTTGATCTCTAACTTCTCAAAAGGCCCACTTAGTTATAATGTTGGCGCTGCTTCCTAGGTCAACCATCACTCTCTTCATCAAGCAGTTCGAGACCATGAGGGAGATAACCAAGGGATCGTCATGTGGTGATTGAATGCTCCGCATATCTGCAGAAGAGAAAGTTATCCCGGCGTCCTCTTTCGGGCTCTGAAACTCGCTGACTTCCCCAACCCTTCACAATTTCTGGGCTTGATGCATCTGAGATCTACGGGCCTCTTCTACTTTCGATCGACTTGGTCCTCCGTGGACCATGTGAATGACTCTTACGGTCTGTCCCATTGCCCCCTTGGCGGGTGTATGTGACGTTTGGTTTGATAAGGTGCCCTTTTTGGCAGTGTACTCAATTAGCTCTCCTTTTGCTATCATGGCCTCCACTTGCCTCCTAAGGCTTATGCACTCGTTGGCGTGGTGCCCGTACTTGCCATGGAAGGCACAATGTCTTGACATGTCCCTCTGGTCCTTTTGTTGCCTAATGGGTGGTGGTGATCGGAAGATTCCTTTACCCTTGGTCTCTTGATACAGCTTGGACAGGGTAACCATCAACGGGGTGACTTTGTCTTCAAACCTCTGGCGTTTCTCTTGGACTGGGGAGGGTGCAAGAGGAGGGCTCAGTCGCTTCCGATCTGGTGCCCGATCCTTTACCCTGGAAGGTTCGGTTACCCTTGCCTCTACGCTTGCAAAGGCTGTCCTTGTTTGGCGTATGACCAACTCCTCTTCTATTCGGAGATGCCCTTATGCCCTGGAATTGAGTTCTCTGATGTCTATTGGTGGCCTCTTCACCAAGGATTGATGGAACTTGGTTCCGGGGATGAGGGCCATTCTGAAGGCCTCGACAGCTGAATGCTAGTCACAATTATCAATTGAGGACATCTCGACATTGAATTGCGAGACAAAGTTTTTCAGGGATTCGCCTTTTTCCTGGATCATGGTGAATAGACTGGAGATGGTCTTCTTTTGCTTTTATTACCGAAGTACTGGGCAATAAATAATTCACAGAGTCTAAGCCAGCTTCCAATGGATCGGGGTGGTTGCTTTCTGAAACAGAGCAGGGTTGTTTCGGTTAGGCTGGTGGGGAAGACTTTGCAGAATAAGGCTTTGTTTTCGTTGTAGACATTCATCTTTGTGTGAACATGGTAGATGTGCTCAGTTGGATCCCTTGTTCCGTCAAACAAGGTAAACTTCGGCAGCCTGAACCTCTCCGGGTAAGGTACACTGGTGATCGTCAGTGTGAATGGTGTCTGCACGGCGTCGATGGATGCCTCCAAGGCCAGATCGATAGGGGTCTGCGTCTTCAGATCCTTAAGCACCTCCCTTTGGAATCTGGTCATAATTTCCTCCAATTTCTTCATGGTTAGAATCTCCTCGGGATTGCGTCCCCCGAGCACCTGTAGGGATGACTCTACATGTTCCTCCTGATCGTTGTTGGACTTTACGTGGTGGTTGTCCCTTTCTGACCGGTGGCCTATAAACCGCTCCTATTGGCTGGACTGTTCATCATTCTGGACCTCTTGAGGGTTTTGATGTAGGGCCAATTTTGCAACTAGTTCAGCGTTCTGCCTCTCCAATTCTGCGGTCCTTTCCTCCAGGGCTCGCTTAATCGGATCCTCAGCTTGTTGGCCTTCATTCAGAGGTAACTCAGTTTGTTGTGAACGGGTGATCACCGCCATTGATGGTATGAATCTCAGCTTTTTCGTAGAGAATGAGAAGCTTATTGAAAAAGATCTCAATAATAGTGTTTCCCACAGACGACGCCAATTGTGTAGAAGCAGAAAAATACACAATAATAATTGGGTTAAAAAATTGGATGCTTTATTCAATCTTTGGTCATTTTTTATACACAATTATGGTAAATGGGTCAAGCCCATTTACCCAAGTTTATCAATCCCTTAAATTAGGGGATTTGATAAACTCTTTTTTTTTGGACTCTTTATTCCATAAGTAGGACAACTCTCTGACTTATGGATCACTCACCTTCTAGAGAATTTTATGGGCTCATTTATTTCTTCGGCCCATCCGTCTTCGGCCCATCAGTCCTGTGGCCCATCTTAGTTGGGCCATGTATTATTTTTACTATTACATTAATAAAAGATGATATTTTCAGAATTTTCAATTAACTTTTACCCTCCTCATTCGATGGCTTAATTAACTATAGATATTGTCCAATATTGTGGAAGTCTTTCTAAATTCTAATTCACCTTAGGCTATAATGTGTTGGAAGTCCAGTGAAGTGACGAAAACTTTATAACTTGCAGTTTGCGGTGCCAATACCATCAAATTAGCATTAAATGGTCATTGTCTGATGTAATGATATATATATATATATATATATATATATGGGCAAATGATGCTAAACAATCATATGGTTTTAAAAGTGTGCGGAAAACCCCCTCATGCTTTCTAAACACCCTTATACTTTGCAAAGAGTGCAAATAACCCTCTCCAAGCCCTTTTTTGGTGACTGAGAGGGGGGTTTTTCGCACAGTTCTAAAATCATAGGGGTGTTTTGCGCTCATCACGTGACTGGATTCCGGTCAAAAAAGTGAACGGAACAGTGTTAAAGTGGGTCAAGTGCACACTTTTAGATTAGTAGTGGGGGTTATTTGCACAAAATGAACTATGTTATTTGCACACTTTCAAAACCATAGGGGTGTTTAGCTCCATTTGCCCATATATATATATATATAAAAAATACAATATTGAAGTTGATGCCCTTTATTGACCAATATTAGAGTAAAGAATGACGTATATTTTTTTGCCAAAATTTTTAAAAATGACGACTTTTGGAGTCTACATTCAAAAAAATGACGATATTCAAAAAATAATTTAAGAAAAATGACATTTTTCAAAAACAATTACAAAAAGGATAACTTTTATTAAATAATTAAAATTTTGACAAGTTTGGATAATTGCATGACTAAAATACCCTCAACTAATTTATAATTATTTTACTTATTTACCCTTCACTTATTCAATTTTTATATGGGTAAATTACTCTGACCTCCCCTGAGATTTTGTATAATTACTCTCATATTAAAGTTTGTCCAAATTTACTCTGACCTCCACTGTAAGATTAATATTACACTAATATTTTTGTGCATTTACTAAAGAACACATAAATTTAGTGTTTTAAACTGAGTAATTTATGTTAAAATAACACAACCAACTTGCATGGAAAGAGATAATGATGTTTTGAGTGGTGTCAAATGAGGGGTATTTTAGTAGTTTAAAGGATAAGAGGTCATTAGACATGCAAATCATAAATTACTTTAGTTTGAAACAGTTAAGTTAGGGGTACTTTACAATATGCACAAAAATATTAATGTAATATTAATCTTACAGGGGAGGTCAGAGTAAATTTACACAAACTTTAATCTAAGTGTAATTATGTGAAACCTCAGGGGAGGTCAGAGTAATTTATCCTTTTTATAATGATAGTTATATCTCTAATAAGTAAATCTCCTTAGTACACTTAATCATATATTTCTTTTTCCCTTAGGGTTTTCATTCTTTAACTGTTCTAATCAGTTCACACCTTCATGCCTAAGAATTGCTCTTTAACCGCTGAAATCAGGGCAGACGCCGGTATTCTGTATTGATCCATGGGAGTGAGAGAGATTGAAATGTTTTTTAGAGTTGGCGACGAAAATTATTCAGGTGAGTCAATGATATACAATAATATATATATATATATATATATATATATATATATATATATATATTATTGTATATCATTGACTCACCTTAATGATGATTTGATGACAATTTGATATGTAATTTATATTATATTGTTGATATATGTGTGTAGTTAAATGTTATTCAAGACACTTTTTATGATGTCTATGGATTCTTTGAAATTTGACGAGTGCTCACTATCAATAGATTTTTGGTGAAAGAGATTATATAACACTAAAAGCAACAAAGTTACATATATTAAGTTAAAAGTTTTACACAGTGAAATATAAATTTTACTCAATGAAACAAAATTTTTACATGACTTTCTAAAACAAATGTAAATTTTATGGAATTCGAGAAGTGCTTATTCTCGATAAATTTTAGGTGAAACAAAATATTTTACATCTTGCGTCAAAAGTTTTACCTAATGAAATATAAGTTTTACAATAAGAATTAGAAGTTGTATTCAATGTAACAAAAAGTTTAAATGAAATTTTGGGAGTGTGTATTTTCCGTAAATTGAGGAGTGTTAATACTTTGAACCTTTTAGCTAGAACAAAATACTTTACCTATTGTGTCAAAAAATTTTAAAGACTACATTAACAGTTTTACCTTATGAAATAAAAGTTTTACAGTAACATTCTTGAATATTTTTTTTACCTAATGATATACTTGATGGAGATGACGATTGTGAGATGGAGGGTTGTTTGAGATGAAAGGTTAATTACATTGGTTCATAAAATTTGATTTATTAGAGTTTTTTTTAGTGAAATATAAGATAAGCATATTAAGGGAAATGACTGCAAGTAGGTTAAGGGCATTATAGACCAAAATTGTTTTTTTTTTTTTTTTTGAAAATTAACTTTTTCCTTAAATTACTTTTTGAATGTTGTCGTTTTTTTTTTAAATATAGGCTCTAAATGTTATCGTTTTTTAAATTTTCCATATTTTTTGTCATTCAGCTCTTGGTAATCTTAAATCTTTCATTTCTAGAATCAAGAAATCAAAATTGAGATTTCTTTGTCACATAGGCCATATTTAGTATGCGTTTGTGTTTGCGTTTGTGTTTGGTATTTTTTGTTTTTTGTTTGGTACTGTAGTATTTTTTTCAACAAAAATATATTTGGTTGACTTTGTTTTGTTTTAAACAATAACAAACATTAGCAAAAAAAGACCCATTATTCATAACAAAAAAAGAATGTCTTTTCTTTTTTTCAACTATTCACTCAAATATATATATATATATATATATATATATATATCTTAACTGCTATTAAAAGTATGAACAATTTCAATATTTCAGTATTTGTACTTCAAATTTTAGATGTGAATTTAATTGAATTATTATCCTAACTCCAAATTCAAGTAGAATTCTATTTGGACTAATTAAACTTAAATAAAGTAGAATTTTATTTGGACCAATTAAGAATTTCAGTATTTCAATATTTATACTTAAGATTTTATATGTGAATTTAATTGAATTATTATCCTAACTCCAAATTCAAGTATAATATTATTATCCTAACTCCAAATATAATTTTATATGTGAATTTAATTGGCTAACATTTTGTCATTCCATGGGTCTGGAAGTTTAACAAAATATAATCTTAGAAGCTCTTTGTCACGCCCCAAATTTTCAAAGACTTCCGAACCAGGACATCCGATGAATCCGAGGTCGTGATCTATTAAATGAGTGACAAACCAAGAATCATCAATAACAATAAACCGAATGGAATATTATTAACAATAATAATTCCATACACAACAAAGCGGAAGCTAAACCAAATGATACATAAGGCACGTCTAGGTGCCGAAAGAATACATCTCTACAAAGATGCAACGATACCAAATACAAGAAAGGGATATGCCAATAGACTGGCTCCCATGAAATACAACAACAACATTTCCAATACAGGGGACAAACAAATGAAACTAAACCGGAACAATACTACAACAAACGTCCCAAAACCCGCAACAACATTTGTGTCACGAGCCATCGTGCAAGAAAACCTGATACCTAGCCGAAGCATCACCTGCAAACTAGTGTAAACCACCAGGGCAAACCACGCCGGGATGAGCTCATTGAGCCTCGTAGAAGAAAGGAAATCGAAATCATCACATCATTCGACCGTCCATACCTAGTGTGAACCAACCAGTGTACATGCATCTACCTTAGGCTAGTCAATTGTCCCACATGGCAATCACACCAATACGAGACCCCTGAAACAAATCCCTTTAGTCCCCTACTATGCATCATCAAGGCAATTAACACATAGGAAATCCATAATATCACATCATATGATGAACGCACACCTATATATATAGCTATACATATATATAGATACAGAGATACAACAAATAAGTATAAGTCATGTAGTTCTAACCTCACAGGAGAACACTAAAACTCATACCCACAATCCAACACTAGTAGTCTACACTACTCACATAACCGTACTCCAAGTACACAATACCCTGTCGTAACATAGCCAATCACTCTAGTGGCCACAACAATAGCCATAGGCTCAAATGGAACTAAAATCACCACGATGCCCATAACTAGGAACATCCATAACCAGTACTAAGGAAACTCTCAAGTCTTTACGTACCCACAAAATCATCGTCACTACATGTATACGCAATACACATACAATACCTTAATCTCTTCACAAAGGCGAACCGCACTTACCTCAATAGAATTACACATGCCACTATATCAATCTCATGATACTATCCTCAAGGAGATTGATTCAATCACTAATGTCCTCACTGTGAACAAGGAAGGATAACTACTCAACCACGAAGGGTACGTGAACACTACCCTCAAGAATGGCCACACAAGACCATGGCATCAAGCAAGGGATGAAACTCCAATGCTAACCAAAAGAATAACCGGAACATCTCGTCAACATGGAAGGACATCCACCCGTGATGAGGAAACATTACTATGTATGTGTAATACGCCACACACATCATAACAGAGACTCAGAATGAAAGAAAGTATGAGATACACATACCGAGAGTAAAACACTCTCAAGTTAACTGAACAATCCCAACTCTAGGATTACTATGATGTCCCATGAGGATGAAGAAGGAACAAGTAATGCACTGGAACCACGGAACCCAACGTCCATTTCTAACCCCACAGATCAAATGATGACATGAGAAGGAGTGGCTCGGCATCTCGCCACAACAAACACTTAAGAAAGGTGGATCTTTGCCAATCCTTCAACCTAACAAAACTCATCCCTAAAGACCACTAATAAATGCCTCAAGCATAGTAGGAGAAGTGGTGAAGCATAAGGAAGAGAATAGAAAGAAGCTAAAAAAAGTACACAAAATCAGCTTTCACCGAGTACTCGGTATCATACCCACCGAGTACTCAGTAGACATTTTATGACCAAAACTCTCGGGTGAAAAATGAGGCTCGCGCGCAAGTGCGCGCACTTACGCACTTACCGAGTATTCGATGGCCCCCAGAATGCAAAGTCAAGGAATGAACCTGAAAATCCCTGAAATGAAACCGAATGACTCCGGGCCAAACCTGAACCCACCGAAGCACCTATAACAACATGCGGAGTGACTCAACATCCGATATGAACCATGGAGAACTCATAATGAAGAAGGAAGTCCAAAAATGATCACACTTCAACAAAACCGGGAAAAATAATCCCATGACCCTATTCTTAACCGGGAACTCAATCCAACTCTCAAATCAACAACCCATCTCAATAGCACTCAAGACGGTTAAGTTGACCACCTCAAGGACACTCAATGCTTAGGATATGAAAAAGGAAAACCTAGTAGCCAACATTAGGAAACTAACTAGGTTCAACCAAAACCACCTGCAATCCATTCAAACCTCGATTCCCATCTAATATCTTCTCTCTTAGAATTCTAATGGAATCAAGAACCGTTACACACAAGTGACTAGGATCAATCATCACTTCGCTTAATCAACTCAAACCTCGAAGTATAATCAATGATACCTCCCTCAAATGAAAAAGAAGTATCAATGGCCATCACTATCTAACCAAAAAAGATCCCCAAACTCTCAAGGATCATACACCCCTCAAAGGTGCAAAAACATTAAGTGGTCAATACCCCACTACCAACAAAGGGTCACAAAGCTACCACCCGCTTTGTCTAAGGTCTCATTGCAGAATCGACCCTACAATCCACTATCAACTTTATTTATCACAAGAAAACCATATAAAACCAACTCATAACCCCACCTAAGGGAACATTGCATTGAGTTGCCGTTATGTGATTTATGTTGTCATAACACGCCTCGTGATACACACGCGACCACTCACACACCCTAACTCCAAGGGTCAACAAATCATTCTCTAACACTTCATTTTTATTTCTCATGAATGAAGGTAGATTTATCGTACCGTTCTTCCCAAGTGCTTTTGACACTTACTCTTTTAACAAGGAAGACGTCAAACACGACGTGGTCGTGACAAAGGATTTCCCCTATCGTCTGCGTTTCTCAGAAGATTAGTTCCGTAGGAGCAAGAAGCACCCCCTGGCCAGTTGTTACGATGATCTCGAACAAGTCTACTCATGCAAAATCTCACAACGGACGTAGACCAACACCAATTGAATTCTCAATACAAAAGGTGAACCCATGCATTATATCCTCAATGACCCATGCATCAACATAAATATGTATCACATCATATTTATAACCAACATTCCCAAAATGTTAACATGAATGCTTTTCATCATTCAACATGCTTTTACATTTCATTTAAAGCAAAATTTAACAATGATGCCTTTTTATGCACCATCCATGATCCCAAACCATCAAGTCATCTGTTAATATATAAAGATAACTTTACCTTTCATTTAACATGTTTTTATCTCAATTAAATCATTTAATCAACACATTAACTCATTTTTCATGCATAAGCTTAATGTTCAATATAAAACCCTCAAAGTTCGCAAGAATGGGAAACTCGAACAACACTCTAAGTTCCACATCTCAATTCACTAATCAAGGTAGCTAGCATACTACGCTATCACGACTACACTACTAAAACCCAAAATCCTATATGTATACTTGCACTTATACATATACACCTCAATACTCATATTCACACATATATGTATACAAGTATATTTCCATCTCAAAAATTAACAACTCATAATCCATCTAGCATACATCATATACCTATTTCAAGGATGATATAAACATGGATTATAGCACATAAACACCAATAAACCCTAAATTCATATTTCTCTAGTTTACACTTAGCAAAAATACCTCTAAGGTTATAAAGTCCGAAAATGAAATTGCACACTCATGAATCAAAGAACGAGAGATTAAAGATGCTTTCCCCTACCTCAAATGAAGAACAAGCCACCCTTCAAACAAGGCCTATGAAAACCCTAACTTTCACCCTAAACTAAAATAGATGAAACCAATTGGTGCAAAGCTTTGCCATAGCCTCCTAAGAATGAATCGAGACTCAAACCACAAAGAAAACATGAATCAACATATGGTTTGACAAGAAAATAAAAAACTAGGGTTTGGGAAAAATAACTCACGAAGAGAGAAAACCACTTACCAATCTACGGCTCAAACCGAAGGCAAGACTACCACGACCAACTTCCGTGTTGAAACCGTAGCCAAACTCCAAGCCCAAATATATTATGTAGGGAAAATACTGAAAGAAAAGTCAAGTGAGAGAGAGTAGGCTGAGTTTGGAGAAGAAGAGAGAAACTTGAAATGTTTTTAGGTCAAGACCCCCTTATATAGGAAATCTGTGAAATCTGCCGAGTTGTATCTTGAGTACTCGGTATGAACAGTTACTGAGTACTCGATAACCCTAAAACTGCAATTGCAAGAAAAGGCTCCAAGGCCCCAAGATGACACCGGAAAACTTCGAAACAATCCGGGACACATCCAAACACTCAAAAACACATTGGAAGACTCTCATACTTCCTCAACAACCCACACACAAGTGAAATATTGGGAACACCCCTTACTCCCAAAATTTCCAAAAATAATGAAAAACACATAATCACATAAGTGATACACCGAAACATCTACCATAAACTAAAGTAACACGTTCGAGCACGGAACACGATTGCCGAAGCATCAACAAGAAAACATATGATGAACCAATGTAGTCATCAACGAAACGCAAACCCATAAAGCCGGAAATAAATTACCACAGTCGTCCCGCTAAATCCAAAACGTAAACGCGAAAAATTTACACGCACCAAGAATATACAAGACATCATGAATAAGTGACGTCACAAAACGTTAATACTTGGAAAAGAATTCTAGAAAAGAGAAAGGAAAACGCGGGGCATTACACCTTGTTTTCTATATCTGAATAGATATAGAATAATCTTGAAAAAACATTGTTATACTCATCAAGTTAAGACATTTTGCACATCTCAATCTTTTAAAGCATCTTCCATGCTTTCTCTTTTTTCTTATTCTCAACATCTAGGGTATTTGTAATACCACATATTTCTTTTTTGAGAACTACTTAACTAAAGGTCCTTTTCCTCCTTGTTCAAAAAACTTGGCTTGAAATTGTTGGTATAAGGGAGTTTTCTTAAATCCTTCCGAAACCTTTCTTGCTAACCCCATTAAGCTATTATCTTGATAGTTTAGCTTTTGCTCAATGCTCCATTCATTAAAATGGATTCCTATAGCAGTATCCATAGCTATTTCCCAACTAGAATTCCTATTTGCACTAATTAAACTTAAACTCAAGTAGAATTCTATTTGGACTAATAAAACTTAAACTCATGAGTATCTATCCGATTAGGTAGTTATATATGTTAATAAAATACAAACTATTAAATATTAATACAAGTTACGACACCATGAGTATCTGTTAAAAATCTGTATCCCTAAAATATAATTTAAAAGTTGTATTAAATTATATTTAATATATAAATTAAATATTTAATTATAATAGGATACTAGAATTTTGAATTATTTTTAATCTTATAGTCCAATTAGGATTATCAGTTATAATTAAATAAGTCATCTATTTATCACAACTATATTGTTATTGTGTGCATAACATGTGCTTTTTACTAGTATACATTGATAGGAGCCGAATATTAAGCATTCTAGGCCCCTAACTTGGTATTGTTAAGTCTTATTAGTCCATTACTTGGTATTTTTATCTGGTTTGCATGTCAAAGTATGTTTCAGGAGCTTAATAAAGGAAATTAGCTAACTTCGGTGATTTAGTCAAGGTTATGCAAGTGACTTATGCAAAAGAGAAGAAGAAAGGAGCACAGTGAGGCTTTTCGAGCCGGAAATGCATTCTGGAGGGCATAACGGATATTTTAAGAGCCGTAAACTAAGGGAAATATAAAGTAGAATGAAAGGGGGCCAAAAGGAGGAAAAAATGGTTTTATTCTTTTTTGCTACGCAGATAGTAGCTAAAAGTGACTAGAAAGTGTAATTACGCACATACCTACACAGACGGTTATGCATATGCATAGGAACCTCTACGCATATGTGTAGAGATCTGCGCTAAAATACTGCAGATTTCTCATAATTTGAGTTTTGGTCCGATTTAACTTCCTTTAACTTGTTTGTGACTCCAACACTTCCAAGAACGTGTATTTCCATTAGATTGAAGAATTTGTTTATTAGATTTGAAAAGAAACACATAAAAGAGGAGTCTTAATCAAAGTTGGGCGCATAAAATAGGTAAAAATAATAGCCAACTTCAAATGACCATAACTCATTCTAAACAACTTCAAATTGAGTGATTTTTGAGTCAAAACTAAAACGATTGAGGTCAACTTTCTAACGAACTAAAGAACACGTCAATTGGAGTTGTGTAGCAAGAGTTATGATCAAAAGAGTGAGACGTGCCTGCAGGAAAAATCAGAAAACTGCAGATTCGACCAAAAATCCCAGTTTGACCTGAATTGATCCGTTTTAACCCGGATTGACTTTTTGTGCACTCCAAGACATCCTAGGACATGTATAATGTCTATTTTCACCAAAGTTGGGTAGATTCACTCCTAAATGCAAGAGGAATACATAAAGAGGAATCCTAGTTGGAAAGGGATGCGATTACAATTGAACTAGGACTCTTCATATCTCTTCCTATAAATACCAAGGTCTGGACCAGAATTTAGGGGACTCCAAAGACATAATTTTGAGAGCTCTCACAACATAAAATACTGGAGATCTTTTCACTCAAAGGCGAGAGCAATTCAAAACCTAGAGATCCGAAGAAGAAGACCATGGAGGGCGATTCTATGTCAACGATTTAGATCTCTTCCACTATAAGCAACTAATTCGGTATCTAGGGTTTTTCTAACAAAACCCTAGCCAAGTAATGTAGTTCATTTATTTGTTTCAATTGTAACGAGGGGAAACTGAAGGCCACACATGTGATGATTGTGTAGATGAGAGACCGTTGTTATTTAATATAATAGATTCTATGTTTATTCCACTCTTGTCTTAGAACAAATGAATATTTTATCTCAATCAATCATGTTTATTCAATATGGGCTGCAACTCGAATGGTTAAATTAATATTTTCTACATAATGATTCTTAAGAATCGAAACCTTAGGTTTACACAGACCATGCCTTGGCGAGGTGATATAGACATGCTTTAGTTTAATTTCACGCTATAGGAGTAGATTAGAGTAAAGTAATTTGCATGCACTAATCACACTCTATCCGGAGATGGGTTGTAGTGAATCCGGTTGATGGTATCTCTTTGGGGATTAAGGGTTGACTATTTGTAACGCTAATCTGATTCATATGTACTAGATCGCCCTCTTACAAGCGATTAAGTAGATGGCTACAATATGCAATTAGTGGTGGAGTTATGAAAAATCCTAGATTTTATCTCTACTGCTCTTGTCTTAATCTATCTTTACTTGCTTTATTAGTTAATTAATTGATAATAAAAACCTAAAACCATATTCTAATAGCAATTCGAGAGTATGAATTTGCTGAAGTTGAGAGTACGACTTAGTCCCTTGGGTTCAATAACCTTTCACAAGCCGAACTATTCTACAGTACCATTCACGCACTTGCAAGAGGTAAAACTAGGTCACTGTAAGTGCCCGTTCACTACTTTAAACCCTAGTTTGACCGCATCAAGTTTTTGGCGCCGTTGCCTGGGACTAACGAATATTCTAAATTTTAGTAATTTAGTATACTTGAATTGTTTATTTGTTTTGTATTATATTTAAAGTTGGATTGTGTGTTTTTGCAAGGTATACCAAAACAAGCGAAAGGAGAACCAGAGGAGTGGTGACGATTGTTTTGCTGGACCGTTTGTAAGTTTTAGTGTATTTAGAATTTTATTGCACGGTCTTTACTTTTTAAAAATAAAATAAAAAAGCTTCTGTATATAAATAGGGTAGATCATATATCATAATTTAGTTTTGAAGTGTATTTTTATTTTTAAGTACTTAGTTATTTGTATATTTTGTCGTCATTCATCGTCGAAAGAGGCTATTCCTTTGGATTCAAAAATTGAACAAATTGTTGATAAATCCTTGAAACACAAGGAAGAGAATAATAATAATTCCAGTGGAGATAATCTAGTGATAGGAGACACGACTCATCATAAATTACAACCACTAACACTTAGAGATTACTATGCTCCCTCAAGTTACACTTCCCCATCTGAGATCGAATTGTCGGGTGTTACGGCAGATCATTTTGAGATCCACATGGACAAAATTTGTTGGCTACCAAAATTTCATGGATACAATAATGATAAACCATAACAATATCTCAAATTATTTATTATATTTTGTTCAACCACTAAAATAATAGGATTGACAGAGGAAGGACTTCGTCTACGCCTTTTCTCTATATCTTTGAAAGGAAAGGCAAAGATGTGGTTTTGGACTTTTAAGCCAGAGGTTAGAACAAGTTGGGAGGTAATTCAACGAGAGTTTGTGCATATATTCTTTCCATTATGGAAAACTTATGAGATTCGGGATGCCATATCCACTTTTTCACAAACTATGGGAGAGCAATTCCATGAAGCATAGGAATGATACAATGATATTTTGAGAAAGTGTCCGCACCATAAAATCTCAAAACCCGAATTGGTGTATAGTTTTTATAAAGGGCTTGATGAGTCTTGTAGGCAATTGGTCGATGTTGTATGTGGAGGAACATTTTATCTTAAACTAGTAGATGAACTTTAGAAGTTGTTTGAAGATTTGAGTGAGAATTCCCAATATAATATTTCTCTCTCTTCACCTAAAGAAGTTTATCCCATATATTCTGATTCCTCTCATTTTGCCGACAACTGTCCAATGGTGTACCGAAGCAAAGAGGTAATACCGGAGGAATTCAATACAACCTTCACAAATCCGGCCAATAATTCATATTCTAATATCTATAGTATGGATTGGAGAGATCATCCCCATTTCTCATGCCATGAATCGGATATGGGAAATTCAAACCAAAAGCCAAACTTCCCTACAAATCCACAAACTTTCAACAGTCAATCAGATCTTAAATTTTGCCCTTATCCATCAAGTAAACCTCAATTCATGCATCCTAGCCTAAACCCACTTCCAAAGCCAATGGACTTTGAAGAATTTGATAATCAAATGGAGGAAATGATTAAAGATAAGGATAAGGAACACAAAGCTTCAGGAGAAACTTCACCAAAGGGGTATGAGCAATCTATTCTCCTATCACAAGCCATCTCACTATGAGAGACAAGAAAATGATGAAAGCTTCGTTATAGTAGAGAGCGATGAATTGGTGGAGGGAACATTACCTAAATTGTTGAATGAGGATTCGTTGGAAACATTGACCATACATGGGATGGAATTAGAACATGACAGAGGAGGTACTTTATATGATGATTCTTATTCTGTATTCGATGTCATGGATACTGATAAGTGCCAAATTTTTTCCATTTTAGGCACCTAACTCACTATTGTTACGTTTTATCATTACATTATTTGGTATTTTTTTACGGTTTGTGTTAAAGCGTGTTTCAGGAGCTTAGCGAAGAAACGAGCTAACTTTGGTGGATTAACCAAAGAAGTGCTTGTGTCTATCAACTCACTATTGTTTCGTTTTATCATTACATTATTTGGTATTTTTTTGCGGTTTGTGTGTTAAATCGTGTTTCAGGAGCTTAGCGAAGAAACGAGCTAACATTGGTGAATTAACCAAAGAAGTGCTTGTGTCTATCAACAATGAGAGGAAAAAAGAAGTTTTCAAGCAAAAAGTGTCTCCCAGAGGGTAAAAATGACATTTTTCGGAGCCGTAACTTCGGGAAACAGACCAAATGAGTCGCGGGGGTTCTAATGGAGCAATTTCCAAGTATTTTTCTATGCTTAAAGTAGCTAAAAGTGGGTAGAAAGTGCTAAAACTACGCTTAAGCTACGCTTGACAGTTTTGGCCTAGAAGGAGCTACGCTTAAGTGTAGCTTAGCAACCCCTACGCAAGCATAGGTAGAGCTGCAGAAGATAAGTTTCAATCCGATTTGAACTCTTTTGAAATATCTTCGACTCCAACACCTCTAAGCACATGTAAATGTCATATGCAACTTCACAACCTCCTTCATCACCACTTCTTTCATGTTTGGGTTCAATCTCCATTGCATTTCCCTTGATGGTTTTGCAGTCTTCTTTAAATGTATGCGATGCATGCAAATTGAATGATATATTCCTCTAAGATCAACAACACTCCATCCTATCACCTTTTATTCTCACTTAAGACATTGACTAGAATCAATTCCTGTTCTTTTGTTAGCTTTGAAGAAATAATTACAGGAAGAGTCTTATCCGGTCTTAAAAAAACTTATTTCAGTTTCTGAGGAAATTCCTTGAGTTCCAAGGTAGAAGGAGTTATTAGATGGTATTGGTGGTGTACTTGAGAGTGTGAGAAGTGGCTCAATCGGCACTTTCCATAAATGACCGTATAATACAGTCTCAATTTCAACAATATCTTCCCTATTTTGCTTTATTTGCTCACCCTAGTCATCTGGTTTAGTCTCCAACCTTACTCCAGTCATCAATGACTCCAATTCATTTGACCGTTTCTTCAGCCAAGTTAAATTCTATATCTGGGATAATCCGCGATTGTACAAGTATTGCTCATGTCATATTATCAGAAAGTGTGTTCAAAAGACAGGCTATAAGGTGCTGCAAAATGGAGAGTATCTTAAGATTTTGCCATACGCTAGAATGTGGGGGGCATTTTGGAGCTCAAAAGATAGGCCATAAGGTGTTGCAAAGTGGGTTCTATTGGCTGACCATATTCAAAGATGCATTTGAATATTGTAAATCGTGTGTGCGATGTCAGAAGTTGGGATCTATATCTCGATGTGATATGATACCTCTGACCCCAATTTTGATTGTTGAATTATTTAATGTATGGGGTATAGACTTCATGGGACCATTTCCAAAAGTGGGCGAGAAAGAGTATATACTCGTAGGGGTTGACTATGTGTCAAAATGGGTAGAAGTTGTAGCTACTTCACACGTTGACCATAAGGCAGTCATGGAGTTTGTGTAGTCTAATATTTTGTCGAGATTTGGTATACCACATGTGATAATCAGTGCTGGCGAAAAGCATTTTGATAACCATTTTTTTGGTGGTCTATGTCGGAAGTATGGTGTCACTCATAAAATTGGTACGCCATATTACCCCTAAATGAGTGGAGAAGTGGAGATTTCTAATAGGGAAGTGAAGAATATTTTGGAAAAAATAGTGCATGTGGATTTAAAGGGCTGGCCTCAGAGGTTGAATGACGCACTGTAGGCCTATAGAACCGCTTATAAGACTCCGATAGGTATCATTGTATAGGCTTGTTTACGGTAAAGCGTGTCATCTCCCTGTTGAGCTAGAGCACCGACCATATTGGGTAGTTCGAAGGTTGAACTTCGATTTGAAAAGATCTGGCGCTCAACAAAAACTTCAACTTACAGAGCTTGAGGAACTACGTAATAATGCGTATGAGAATTCTCGGATTTATAAAGCTCGGATGAAGGCGTTTCACGATAGACATATTCGAAAGAAATCCTTTGAGCCTGGCCAGAGAGTGTGGCTATTTAATTTGAGACTTAAGTTGTTTCCCAGCAAGCTTCAATCAAAATGGGATGGACCGTATGAAATTACGAAGGTTTAGCCCCACTAAGCAGTAAAACTCGATGATTCGGAAAAAGGAAAGAGATTTACGGTGAATGGTCACAGGTTGAAGCATTATTTTGATGTTCAACCAATGGAGTGTGTTGTAGAGTCGATTGATTTGACCGATGCAACACACAAGCATGATCCCAGATGTTGAGAAACGGCAACGTCGCGCCAACGACGCTAAACATTGGTACTAGGGGATGAAAATTAGTTTTTGGACCTAGTTTTATAGTTTATATTTTAGTTCGGTAGTCATAAGATAGAGTCGTATTATCGTCATCGTCACAGTAGGTGTGGTGAATTATTGAATGAAGGGTATGGAGTGTGTAGAGAGTAGTTGCGCTTAACGATGCATAAGAAAATGCGGGGAATAAGAAGCTAAAATTTTTGCCTGAGGTATGGAGAGTGTAGCTCTACCTACGCTTAAGCATAGGCTGGAGACTTCAGCCGACATGACCCTATATTTAAATGAAAGGGCTTAAAACATTTGATGGAATCGTCGAGCTAACTTAGAAGAGTTTCGAAGAAACTTGGATTATGAAGAGATGGCGAATCGTAATGCAGCAGCGCGATGAGCACCGGTTACGTCCTTGAAAGGGTACTATGCACTTTCCGCTCATGAATCATATGCTAAATTTCTAGAAGATGAAGAGGTTAAGCACTATGAGATCAAATCTAGTGTTATCAACATGTTGTCCAAATTTTATAAACTCAGAAATGAAGATCCATATCAGCATGTTGACGAGTTCATAAAGAT
Source organism: Cornus suecica (assembly GCA_963922005.1). Lineage (NCBI taxonomy): Eukaryota > Viridiplantae > Streptophyta > Magnoliopsida > Cornales > Cornaceae > Cornus > Cornus suecica. The sequence goes on from OY998241.1 coordinate 29,993,558, forward strand.
GGCCTCGATTGCGAAAATCGAGAATCTTAGCACTCATGCGTTGCATGTGCGATTATTTCCCTTTTGCTTAAAATAAAAAGTTAAAAGATGGTATATCACTTTGGATAGGGATATAAAAATCACTTGGAAATCATAAAAGCTGAATTTTTAGAAAAATATTTTCCTGTAGGTAGAACCCATGAGGCGCAACACGTAATTACCCATTTTAGAGAATTGTCTGGTAGCAATTCCACGACGTATGGGATAGATTCAATGAAATTTTGCAAAATTACCCCCATTATAAATTGTTTGAGCAAGATATTGTGCGTAAATTCTATCTGGGGCTGGGTGCCAGTCATAAAATTTGATAAATGCAATAGTGGGAGGTCAGTTTATACTGAAGCCAATAGATGAGGTCTTGAAGTTGTTTGATAATGTGAGCGACAACTCGCTCCAACATGAGTCAGAGATGTGTGCCAAAGATGGAGTCGAAAGTAAATCTGATAAGCTTTTTTGAGTCAGAGACCAAGTAGCTGCATTAGGACAAAAATTCGATAAGTTTATTAATCTAAGTCAATTAGCTCCGAGAAAAGTCTTACCAATAGGACCTAACCATTCCCAAAGTGATTATTAAGGTAATAAAATAGTTGTCACTGATGGGAATGCAGCATGGACCAACTCGAACAATAATCCTTATTCAAATTCATATAATTTGAGTTGCCGTAATCATCCAAATTTATCATATCAATCTCAGAATGTGGAAAATCCTCAACCAAGGTTCAATCAGAACCAACAACCATTCAATTCCCAACAATCATACAATAATCGTAATTTTCAGCCTAATCCTCAAGTAAACTGTGCTACCAATTACTGACCACAAAGAAGTCAAACCCAACCACCTGGCTTTTATGACAGTAAGCTGCCAGAGACCTTGCGAGGCTTGCAGAACATGATGGGCTCTCACTCCCAAGCCATTTAGAAGTTAGAAACAAAAATGTGGCAACTAGCTAACACGTTGAATAGACGAGAGGAGGGGATGTTTCCTAGTCAGCCGGTAGCAAATCCAAAAAGTAGACAAGCGATGGAACTTGGATAATTTACTGAAAATACTGATGCGACAGTCCAAGCCATTATGACTTTAAGAAGTGGAAAGAAAGTGGAGAATAGGGTTGAGCAACAATATGAAAAAAGGATGGGTAAGCGTAAGGCGGCTGAAAAGGTATAGAAAAACCAACCTCAAGAGGAGGAATATATAGATCAAACATTATCAGAATAGCTAGAGAGGGCAAGTTATGAGGAGGTATCGCCTTTTCCTCAATGTATTCGAGTGTCAACCAGATATGGTAAGCATAAAGAGACATACATATTGGACACATTTTGAGAAGTCAAGATCAATTTGCCTTTCTTAGACATCATAGCCCAAATACCAGCCTATGCTAAGTTTTTGAAGGACCTCTGCATTGAAATGAGAAAAAGTAGATCAAAGGTCCCGAAGAAAATTATGTTGACTGAACAAGTGAGTTCATTGCTAGTATGTAACACACCATCTAAGAGGAAAGATCCCGGTGCTCCCACTATTTCACGTGTCATTGGTGAACAGGAAATTGGTAGAGCTCTTCTTGATTTGGTTGCAAGTGTTAACTTACTTCCATATGCAGTTTATCAGCAGCTAGGGTTCGGAGAACTCAGTCCTACCAAGGTTCTGCTTTAATTAGCAAATAGATCGATTAAGCAAGCGAGAGGGATCTGGAAGATGTCATCGTTCAGGTGGACAAGTTATACTTTCTGGTAGATTTTATAATTCTCCATACAGAACCTGGCCAGGAGTCGAAGAAACATATCCCTGTGATATTAGGAATACCATTTTTGGCTACGGCTAATGCGTGAATCAATTATAGAACATAGGCTATGGATCTATCTTTTGGAAACCTGAAGGTGCGGATGAATGTGTTCGATGCCAATCATCAACTCCCGGAGTTAGTTGAATGTTTTTATATTGATGATATGGATGATATAGTAGAGGAGTTCGCACCAAGGATTCTAGAGAAATATGAGTTGGAGTCATTGATGACTGACCTAACTAGTACATACCACTTATGCTAATCTAATCTACTCCTAATGCATGAAAATAAACTAAAACATGTCTATATTAAATTGCCAAGGCACGACCTGTGTCAACCTAGGGTTTCAAGTTTCATTACCGCCATTGTGTAGAAAATCATAATTAAGCATCCGAGTTCCTGCTCATATTGAATAATCATAGTTGTGCAAAATAATATATTCATTCCATCTAAGATAAGAATTTAGAACAAATATAGAATTTTATATTGTAAATCAGTACGGTCTCTTAACTACTACAATCATTATAGTATGGTCAACAATTTCCCCTCTTTACAATTAAAAACAATGAAAGAACTACATTACTTGGCTAGGGTTTTTCTATAAACCCTAGATACCGAGTTAATTAGCTATGGAAGACAATGAATACATCATTGATGTAGAAGAGCTCTCCATAGTCTTCTTCTCCGGATCTCTAGGTTTGAATATGGCTCTCAACATCAGCAAGTTTGAATGAATGAACCTCTTTGAATAAACGTCTCACTAAAACCCGCCTTACTAATCTCAGAATCAGAACTCCTTTCTCTTTGATATATGATCGTGTATATATAGGCAATGGTATAAAAAGGCCCTTTTTAGTCTTTTCACTTTGAAAACTCATGCAAACCCTCACTTTTCATACATATAAGTGTATATACATGTATATAGAGGTCTGGAGTCGCAGGAACGTCTTCCAATTGAGCCGGGGGTGATACAGAAAAAATCCACGAAAAACCACCAAAAGTCGCCGCACTGCGTAGAAATGTGATTTCCAACCACTTATTGAAACTGAAAGCGTATGCAAAAGTGTCGGTATTTTATGGAAAATCACTTTTCTCCGTGAATGAACCAAAACGACTTTCTTGAACCCACGATACTTTTTGCTGAAGATGACGGCTTCTGGAAATTCCATTTTTGCCCTCTGGGAGTCATTTTTGTCTCGGACTGCCTTTTTGACTCTCCTCTTGGATAGAAAGAACATACACTTCAGTTAATTCACCGAAGTTAGCTCCATTTTTCATTAAGCTCCTGAAACATGCCTTAACACGCAAACGGAATAAAAATACCAAATAATGGAATGAAAGAACGTAACAATAGTGAGTTAAGGGGTCAAAATGTCTAATATTTGACACCTATCAAACCCCCAAACTTACATATTGCTAGTCCCTTAGCAATAAACTCAAGGAAATTTTCTTGTGATGATCTTTTTAATTTAACTACTCTAACTATTCTAAACTAATCCCTTGCTTTCGTGAGGGTCGATGATTACACTTAGCACGTGTAACAAGCCTTTTAAACCCCTAGGTTACCCCTAGTGGGTGAGTGAAGTCTCGTGAAGGTTTCCAGTGATGGTACCTACAAACATCTCAGTTCTCTATTAATCACGCAGTCATGAGTTCACACACAAGTTCAATTAAATCATGATATAATACAAAAGACAACATGGATGCAAATACTCCCACTCACTACAAACAACAATTATATCAAGCTTCGTGCTATGAATGGTTCTCACTAATAGCGAATGATTTCGCTACTTTCTACTATAAATCCAGACAACCTTCCATGATTTTGTGAACACTCGACTATGATATTTGCGTTTCCCTTCTCCTACTTCATTGATCAAACTTTGCCATTTTTAATAAAAATATATTTTTCCACTTTTCATCCCTTTTTGTCTTTCTAAGTCTTCAGACTTTCTAGCGGGGATTTTTAGTCCAGACCAACTGGGCCCGAGCTTCTTCCATGGAATTTATGCTCATTAGTTTTCTCCCTTTTAAACGAAAACAGTGATATTGGTGATACCAAAGCCTAGTTACTTAGATCAAAGAACTACTTTTTGCACTTTATTTTTTTCAAAATATTTTTTTTTCAATTTACTCCATTTCAACCATAACATTCCCCATTCTCCCCTTTTATTGTGGCAAAATTATTTTTCAACTACATAGTAAAAAATCCACCTATTTCTCATAATGAATGTGTGTTTATGGTTATAGGTCAAAGTTGTCATTCTTGATTTCAATTTCACTTATTCACTCACTCATGTAAAACCATATCACTTCACTAACTCGATCTAATCATTACTCTCATGAATGGGAATATCACATTACATACTACTCATGCATCATATACAAAAGCTTAATCAAATTGTAATGCAAAACATTCATGCGTGAAAACAAAGAATTGCTCCCAAAATTTTAAAATTTCATTTTTTTTCGAAAATTTTCATTCCTTGTAATACTATTCCCTCACCCCCAAATTGAAATTAGACCATGTCCTCATGGTCAAAAATAATATACGAGAACAGATACAGTTACCCTTGAAGCTTAATTCTGGATTCCAAAGCAAAACACGAATCCCCTCCCCCAAACTTGATTCGGATCACCTATAGATAGCATCAACAAAGCACAAATAACAATTCATAGCAAGGGAAAATAAATTTCATCATAAATATCCAGAAATCAACACATGTTTTCAAGGAATCAAAGATTCTCTTCTTTTTTTTAGAATAAAAATAATGATAATAAAAAAAAATGATTTGGCTTTAAGGGCCTACAATCCTAAAATAATAAATAAACAAAGACGTGGCCTTAAGGGTCTACCATCCATAAAAACAAAATAAAACATAAACAAAAATCCTAAACCTAAATCTAAACCCTAATCTTCATCCTTTTATTCATCACTTGACACGACGCTTTTCAACCATATCCGGCAGTCTGTAGTGTTTTTCAATTTTTCCAAATCTTCCTCCGGATAAACTTTCATAATTGTCCACCACATCACATCCAACTCCTTCATCCTATTGCCCAATTTTTCTACAATGAATTTCGATAACAAAAATGGGTACGGAAGATAATGTTTAAATTTATCAGCACTTGCCCATTCTTTACTCACAATTGCTAGGGCAATCGACATCTCAGCCATAATCAATGTTGGAACACACACTTCATACCCATGAGTTAGGGCATACAAAGTTCTAAGCATAGTGTGATCCCTTGCACTAGTCCGATTATTGGGCCGAAGTTACTTAATCCAAATAAAGCAGATCCGACTTCAACCACCAATTATCACATGCCCTATTTCCTGGATCTAATATTGCACACAATTTCCGAACCATGTCTTCATCCGTATGTGGCCATACTTGAGGATGTTCCTTCAATATTCCTTTTAAGTTTGCCGGAGTACCGATTGGTATATTTCACGCATCGACAATAGTTCTTCTTCCAATCATAATATGAGCACTCCACTCAGTCACTTTAGGCTTCATAACCTCAAATCATGTCGATCTCGAAATTGTCATATTTTCATAGAATTTTTGGACTAAGCCCGGATACACCTTTTCACCCGTCGGTTTTTCTAAATTTCTCAATCCTCGTTCTTTAAGGATTTTCCTTCCAAGTGAAATTAATACTCGGTTCATCCTCTCTAGACAAAATATCTCTTCAAATTGCAACCTACACTGCAAAAACGATTTTGGTGTTGTTCGGCTTCCATTCCGACTCGTAGTTCCTTCATTTGAGCTCTTCATATCCACATATGGTTCTGTACTTTCTATGAATTCCTCCGGGTCAGAGTAATCTTCATTAACATTATCCATACTAACCCCCTCGAGATAGAAAGAATAAAAGAAGAATAGAAGAAGAATAACGAATTTTGATGATCAACTCTTGAGAATTGTGAATTATGTCTACTCTTTGGATGTATTTATAGATGTATGTAGTAGAATTAGAAAAGAAAAAGGATTTAAAACCCTTAGTTGACTAGGAAAGTGGAAGCAATGACTAATCCTACTCCAACTTGTATTTGCATTCCTTTTCCTTGTCAGATTAGGATTACTCTAAAAAGTCTACAAAGGAACCTAAAAATAACTTAAACAAATCCTAATACAAGTATAGATACAAACCAGGCCAAAATACCTCGCAAACGGGTCAAATTTATAATTTTTCAAAAACTCCCTTGTTGTACCCTACGCTTCAAGCATAGGGTAGCTTACGCTTCAAGCCTAGGCTTGGCCTAGATAATTTTTTTTTCAAAGAATAGTCTTCCGATTAATCCACCACCAATACACCCCCAAACTTAAATGCATAAATGTCCGCATAGTGCGATATAAAATTTTGAAAGAATTCAAACTATCCGCACATGTAAAATGAGTGTAAAATTCTGGGGATACATCAAACAATTTGATTGAATCATTAAAACTGCAATTTTATAAACTATAAAAATATCAAAAACATTTAAAAGAGAATCGTTCAAACGGCCACATCAAGCTCTATACGAAACTATCCGTTTGACAATTTATCTCTAATGTAAATAAATAAATAAATAAAATAAAACAAAAACTTAACTAAAACTAAACTAAGCTTCTTCATCAAAGGTCGGTGGTATAGGTGGAATCTGTACACCCATATGCTGATTCATACAGTCAAACCAATGAAATAACTGCCTCTGATCTCTCCGACAATGCACTATCTCACACTGCCGAGCCTGTCTCTCCTCAGCCAATGTCTGTTCTAGCCTTTGCATCCATGTAATCAAAGCATCAAATTGTGCTTGAGACAGAGTAATAGTACCACTCGCAGGTGCCTCTGCCAACATAACCTCATGTTTAGCAGCGGCACCTGTGGCATCTCAACCTCATCAGCAGCCTCATTAACCATACTTGCATCAGCCTGACTAGCATCATTAGCCTGCTCCTGGGCCTATGCATCTTGGGCTGGTAATAAGCCGACCCTCGGTCTCTGCCTCATAATAGCAACTCCATGCAACCGTGTTCAGACACCAATCCAAATCCCTCTGGCATATGGGGTACCCTCTCTGAATCTGTTCTTCTCACGCGCATCCATCTCAATTCTGTCATCCAGTATAATCTTCATCACAAAACACGGGAATCCAACAGACGCTGACCAACCTTGGTCTTCTTGCACAGATGAATATAATGTGTATATAGGCCTTCCCACAAAATCCGTGGGATAGAAATCCACCGCCCGAACTCGAAAGCATAGTGAAGGGCCGGAAATGGCGCATAACACATGGTGGTATGGCTGTCTGACAGAATCTAGGATTAGACTATCACATCCCAAAACCAAAACATTGGGTGATAGTTTGCCTTCTTCTGCAGTTTTGATGTGTATCAACCCACTGCCCAATAGTTTGAAGTGCAACAATCTCATAAATAGATGGGAGTATCTCGGGCATAGGTGGGAACACAACTGCTAGCTCGGGTTGACACTCATCCGGAATACCCCATGCCTCAGCAATAGTTTGGGGAGTAATCTCAATCTCAATACCTCGGACCACTGTCCGTAGTCTCAGCCCCCTGCTGAAATAACGCATGTGTAGCAAGAACTCCCGGATCATATCCTCGTAAATATGTAGAGTAGTCAGGGCAAGAATTTGTAATAACCGTCGGGCCCTCAATCGGCCTATCATTAGGTAGGGACAGGTTATAATCCCTTAAATATTTGCAATAAGTATGTACACTCTTGCTGATACCCCTTCCGGATTGCCTGGTCTAGTAAATCCTCTACCGATGCTTTCCGGGGTACAGGTAAAAATATAGTCAAAACTCTGGGGTCACCCTCCACAGGTGGCTTCGGTACCCTTTCATCAGCTCGATCATCGCCCTAAGCGGCGTCTTTCTCCTGCTCAGCGTCATCACCCTCTGTATCCTCCTCCATTTCATTCATCTACTACTCCGACATAGGTGGCGGTGATGGTGCCCATGGAGCAACTGACTCAACTACTAGGAGACCATGTGGCAATAGGATGTCGCGTCCTTATGTGGAACTGTCTGGCACCTCTACCTCAACAGACGAGGAAGACAAACACTGAGTCGACATACTGTGGTCTCTTGGCGCGTGTATTTTGACGTCGAATTGGGGACGGTGCAAGAGATGACGATCTCGACCTTTGTCACACCGGTGGATTACCCACAACTACAGCTTGAGCCACTCGTCTCCCTGACAACTTGGTCCGTGCCATGGCTACAATAGGGAATTTTTGAAAAGTACGCGATAATGAACCGAATACCGAATCAAACTCAAACTATATCTAAATATATCCAATATAATGATTAAACAAGCCATCGTCCCAAAAAAAATGATATTTAATCCGCTTGCGAAGTTGAAAAACTCAACTTTTAGAAAACGGATCAAAACACGATTTTGATCGGACTCGTTCATCAATACTACTTTAGAATAGTTAAATAAGTCATATGAAATCAAGATAATGGAATAAAACTCACCGAATTGAAAGAAACGATGATTTTCCAAATATTGAGTTTCGGAGACTTTTCGAGTTCTTCACGTGAATCCGGACAAATCACCAACTAATATTATAATCCGCTAGCAAAGAATGATGAGGAATTGGAAGAATAAATGGTACAATCAAATCTCATAAATATTGGTGGATAATTGAGAGAGAAAGAAAAGTTTGAATGGAATGGGAGGGGAGGGGAACTGACGATGGATCCTATTTATAACAGGCCCGCAACTACGAAGCGTAGCTGGACCTACGCTTGAAGTGTAGGCCCCTATGGCCCAAAAAAAATTTATTTTATTTTCCCGTATTCTCATCCTGTCTTCAACTCCATGCATTCTTAATGCATCCTAGGCTTAATTTACACTCCCTACTCAAATGATGATTGCCTCGTGACTCAGTTTTACAGACTCGATCTTAAGTATTGAACTAACTAAATTATCGTCTACAAGTACAAACTAGGCGTAAAAGATACTCTTCTTCACCTAGTACCATTATTTAATGTCATTGGTACGACGTTGCTTTTTCGCAATACTCTGGATCAAGCTTCTCTAACTCAGGTGGTGGTTCAGTTAGATCGATCGTTTCTACCACACACTCAGCTGGTTGCACCTCTATATAATGCTTCAATCTTTGTCCATTCACAACAAACTTCTTTCCAATGTCAGGATCATCGAGCTCCATGACTCCACGGGGGGAAACCTTCGTAATCTTGTATGGCCCATCCTATCTCGATTGGAGCTTTCCAGGAAACTGCTTTAGTCTCGAATTAAACAGCCAAACTTTTTGGCAGGGCTCAAAAACTTTCTTTCTAATATGTTTATCATGAAAAGCTTTTTTTCGGGCCTTGTAAATTTGAGAGTTTTCATACGTATTAATTCTCAACTCCTCAAGCTCTTGAAGTTGGAATTTCCATTGCGTACCGGCCTTCTTAATATCGAAATTCAGTCTTCGAATAGCCCATATGCTCGGTGTTCTAGCTCTATAGGGAGATGACATGCTTTACCATACACAAGACGATATAGCGACATACCAATTGGTGTTTTAAGCGTAGTCATGTATGCCCAAAGTGCATCATTTAGCCTTCGAGGCCAATCCTTCAAATCCAAACGCATAGTCTTTTCCAAAATATTTTTAATCTCCATATTAGAAACCTCCACTTGTCATTATGATTGGGGGTGATATGGCGTACCAATTTTATGAGTGACATCGTACTTCTTACACAGAGCAGGAAGAAACTGGTTATCAAAATGGCTTCCACCATCACTGATAAAAACTTTTGGCATACCAAATCGTAAGAAAATGTTCGACTTTACAAATTCTTCCACAATGTCATGGTCAACACGCTTTGTGGCTATTTCTTCTACCCATTTTGAAACATAATCAACCCCCACAAGTATATACTCCTTCTTATTTTTTTTCGGAAATGGTCCCATAAAATCAATAGCCCACACATCAAATAATTCTATAATCAGAATCGGGGTTAACGACATCATGTCTCATTGAGATATGGATCCAAGCTTTTGACATCGCAGACATACCTTGCAAAACTCGGAAGCATCTTTGAATATGGAAGGCCAGTAAAATCCACTCTGCAGCACCTTATGGGTTGTCTTCTGACCTCCAAAATGCTCTCCATACTCCAACGTGTGACAGAATGTCAGTATGCTATGCACCTCACTCTCGGGATGCATTTTCTGATAATCTGATCAGAGCAATACTTGTATAAACGCGGATTATCCCAGATATAAAATTTGACTTGGGTGAAGAATCAGTCATTCTCATTCTTAGACCATCCTTTTGGGATTCGACCTGTGGCTTTTAATTGACAATGTCAGCAAACCACGGTATTTGTTCCACCACAGCCACATTGAACAGATGTTCATCCGGGAAAGAATCCTTAAGAGGAGTAATTTCCTTTGTGGATTCGATTTCTATCTTTGATTTCTAGGTCGAATTCTTGTAGCAGCAGAATCCAATGAATCAGTCAGGGCTCAAAGTCTTTCTTCATCAACAAATGCCTCAGAGTGGCATGATCCGAGTAAAAAATGACCTTGGTGCCCAATAGATATGATCGGAATTTATCCAAGACGAAGACAACTACCCGCAACTTCTTCTCGGTAGTTGTGTAGTTCATTTGAGCTTCATTCAGAATCCTACTAGCATAATAAATAGCATACGACAACTTATATTTTCTCTGACCCAACACAACTCCGATGGCATAGTCAGAAACATCACACATGAGCTCAAATGGGAGAGACCAATCTGGCGGACGGATAATCGGGGCTGATGAACGTTGAGTATGCAATTCCTCAAAAGCATGAAGGCACTCTTTGTCAAATAAAAAAGTAGTGTCCTTAGCCAATAAGTTGCATAACGGCGGGGTAATTTTGCTGAAATCTTTAATAAACCTTCGGTAAAACTCGGCATGGCCCAGAAAAGAGAGTATCTGCTTAACATATGTGGGAGGAGGTAGTTTTGAAATTAATTCTTCTTTTGATTTATCTACCTCTATCCCACGCTTAGATACAATATGGCCTAGTACTATCCCTTCTTGAACCATAAAATGACTCTTTTCCGAACTTAGGATCAGATTCGTCTCCTTGCATCTCTCAAGTACCAATTCTAGATGTTTTAAACAATCTTCAAAGGTTTCCCCAAAGATTGAGAAGTCATCCATGAATACTTCAAGAAATTTCTCTACCATGTCATAGAAGATAGACATCATACATCGTTGGAATGTTGCTGGTGCATTACATAAACCAAACAACATTCGTCTATAAATAAACGTGTCATACGGACAAGTAAATGTCGTTTTCTCTTGATCAACAGGATTAATTGCCACCTAATTGTAGCCAAAATATCCATCCAGAAAAGCAGTAGTAGCTTTGCCCGACTAACCTCTCCAGGATTTGATCAATAAATTGTAACAGAAAATAATCCTTCCTAGTGTTCAGGTTGAGCTTTCTATAATCAATACACACATGCCACCCTATAGTCATGCGTTGTGGAATTAGCTCACCTTTTGAGTTTGGCACCACTGTAATACCCGACTTCTTCCGCACCACCTGAGTTGGACTTACCCATGTGTTATAAAAAATGGGGTAAATGATACTCGCATCCAGCAATTTCATTACTTCTTTCATCACCACCTCTTTCATATTTGGATTCAGCCTTCGTTGCATTTCCCTTGATGGCTTTGTATCCTCCTCAAGATGTATGCGATGCATGCAAATCGAGGGGTTTATGCCTTTCAAATCTGCAGCACTCCATCCTATTGCCTCTTTGTTCTCACTCAGAATCGCGACTAGACTCAATTCCTATTTTTCTATCAATTTCGAAGATATAATCACAGGAATAGTCTCACTGGGTCCTAAGAAAACATATTTCAATTTTTCAGGCAGTTCTTTGAGTTCCAAGGTAGGAGGAGTAGTTAAGGAGGGAATTGATGGAATGTTTGAAACTATCAGGAGTGGTTCAACCGGCTCTGACTATGGTTGAGTATATAAACCAGTCTCCATCGCATCCGACTCTTCATTTTGCAGCCTCCAGTATGTCTCCCAATCAACAACTTCCTCATCTGACCATTCTCTAGTCATAAATGACTCTAGGTCATCCTTCTTCAGGATTTGAGTTGAAATTTTTTCTATAATATCATCTAGTTCATCACACTTATTAATTTGAAAACATTCCCTAGATTCAGGAAATTGGTGGCTTCGTTCAAACACATTCATCCTGACCTTCATATTTCCAAATGTGAGATCCATGGCTCCGGTTCTGCAATTAATTCATGCATTTGCCGTAGCTAAGAATAGTCTTCCTAGTATTACTGGATTGTGCTTCTTCGAGTTAGGGACAGGTTCTATATGCAGGAATATAAAATCAATTGGAAAATAAAACTTGCCCACTTAAACAATGACATCTTCAAGCACTCCTTTTGCCTGTTTGATTGATCGATCAGCAAATTGAAGTACGACCTCAGTGGGGTTGAGCTCACCTAACCCTAGCTATTGGTAGACTAAATAAGGAAGCAAGTTAATACTCTTACCTATTTAAAGAAGAGCTCTACCAATTTCCTGGTCACCGATGACACATGGAATAGTGGGAGCACCGGGATCTTTCCTTTTAGGTGAAGTATCACTAAAAAGCAATGAACTCACTTGCTCAGTCAAAAGTACTTTCATTGGATTCTTTGCCTTGCTCTTTCGCTTTTGGTTGCAAAGATCCTTAAAAAAACTTAGCGTAAGGCGGTATTTGGGAAATTACATCTAAGAGAGGTAAATTGATCTTGATTTGTCGGAATGTTTCCAACATATCCGATTCTTTCAACTTTCTGTACTTTGACGGCTCTCTAAGACGTTGAAGAAATGGCACTGCCTCCTCGTAACTTGCCCTGTCTGGCTCTTCATGTAATGTCTGATCGATATTGTCTCCTACTGATGGTTGGTCTTTTTGTAGTCTTTCAGCCTCTTTCCTTCCAGCTTCTTTCTTCAGCTTCCTTCCTCTACTTTTGTTCTGCCTCCTTTCTTCTTTGCAACCTCTCTTCATGCTCAACCTCAACTCGAATCTCCACATCCCTTCCACTTCTCAGAGTTGTGATTGCTTGAACCGTTTCATTAGGTTCATTGACAAATATCTGAAGTAGGGAGAAAATTGGAAAAGTCTGAAACAACTCCGAAACAACTTCAGCACGTCGAGGGATCACGTGACCAAAAGGTGGGACCTACGCTCTTGAACTATGCTTGGGCATAGGTCTAGGGTGTAGGGTCCAAAACCACAACGTAGCTTAGGAGCGTAAGTTGAGTCCAATTTGCCCATTTTTCTCTCTGATGACGTAGGGTATAATGCATTTTTACTATAAAATCCCGTCTTTTGATATATGAGCTAGACTGGCCGCCTTTGGCTCACGATGCTTTTCGGTGAAACAATAATGTCTGAAAATGACATTTTTACCCTTCTGGTGAGATAATGATGTCGTGAAATGACCATTTCGCCCTCCGGTAGCTGTTCTTTACTCTGACATACCTCTTAATTCCTTTCTCGAGATAGAAATGAACATGAACTCGGTTAATTCACCAATATTAGCTCTGTTTCTTCATTAAGCTCATAAAACATGCTTACATACACAAACGAGATAAAAATACCAAGTAATGGAATGTAAAGACATAACAAATGCAAGATAGGGGCAAAAAATAACCAATATTGAGCACCTATTACACCCCTAAACTTACATATTGCTAGTCCCTTAGCAATAAACTTACAGAAAACTATATGTGATGACTTTTATTCTATCTAACCTAATCCCTTGCTTTCGTGAGGGTCAACGATTACAGTTAGCACGTGTAACAAGCCTTTTAAACCCCTAGTGGACGAGTGAAGTCTCGTGAAGGTTTCCAGCGATGGTACCTACAAACATCTCAATTCTTTTGTAATTACGCATTCATGAGTTGACACACACAATTCAAATAAGCCATGATACAACACATAAGATAATATGAATGCAAATATTCTCACTCACTTCCAAACAATAATTATATCCAGCATCGTGCTATGAATGGTCCCCACTTTAGTGAATAATTTTGCTACTCTCTACTTAAAATCCAGATAACCTTCCGTGATTTTGTGAACATTCAACTACAATATTTCAGTTTCTTTTCTCCTACTTTATTGATCAAATTTTGCCATTTTTCATTAGAACGTAACTTTTTAACTTTACACTTTTCATCCCTTTTTGTCTCCAGACTTTCCAACGAGGATTTTCAGTCCCAACCAACTGGGCCCGAGCTTCTTCCATGGGATTTATGCTCATCAGTCTTCTCTCCTTTAAACACAAACAGTGATATTGGTGATACCAAAGCCCGGTTACTCAGATCAAAGAACTGCTTTTTGCATTTTAGTTTTTTCAAATTGTTTTCAATTTTCTCCATTTCAACCAAAACAACTCCCATTCTCCCCTTTAATTGCAGCAAAATTATTTTTCAACTACATAGTCAAAAATTAACTTATTTCTCATAGTGAATGTGTGCTTGTGTTTATAGGTCAAAGTCGTCTTTCTTAATTTCAATTTTACTCATTCACTCACCCATGAAAAACCATATTACTTTACTAACTTGATCTAATCATTATTCTCATGAGCGAGAACATCACATCACATACTACTCATGCATCATATACACAAACTTAATCAACTATAAATGCCAAACATTCATGTATAAAAAACAAAGAATTGTTCCAATTTTTTTTTTAATTTTTTCTCGAAAATCTTTATTCCTTGTAATACTATTCCCTTACCCCCAAACATAAATCAGACCAAGTCCCCATGGTCAAAAATAAAATAGGAGAACAAATACAGTTACCCTTGAAGCTCAATTCTGGATTCCAAAGCAAAGCACAAATCCTCTCCCCTAAACTTGAATTGAATTACCTGGAGATATCATTAACAAAGCACACATACCTAATCATAGCAATGGAAAAGAAATTTCAGCATAAATATCCAAAAATCGACACATGTTTTCAAGGAATCAAAGAAAAAATTTTTTTTATTGATTTTTTTTATGACAAAAATATTAATACAAAAAAAATGATTTGGCCTTAAGGGCCTACAATCCTAAAATAATAAAAATAAAAATAAAAGAAACAAAGACATGGCCTTAAGGGTCTACCATCTCTATAAATAATATAACCTAAAAAACCTAAACCTAAATTCTAGTCCGCCTCTTCTTCTTCATCACTCGACATGGCACTCTTCAACCATATCCGGTAATCTGTAGTTTCTTTCAACTTCTCTAAATCTTCCTCTGGATATATTTTCATGAATGTCCACCGCATCTCATCCAATTCCTTCATTCTATCACCCAACTGGTCAGCAATGATTTTTGATGGTAAAAACGGGTATGGAAGATAATAGTCACATTTATCGGCCCCCGTCCATTTTCGACTCATAATTGCTCGAGCATACGACATCTCAGCTATAAGCAAAGTTGGAACACACACTTCATACCCATGAGTTAAGGCATATAAAGTTTGAAGCATAGTGTGATCTCTTGCACTTATTCGATTATTAGGCCGAAGTTGAGTCGCAAAAACGCAATCCAAATAAAGTAGATTGACTTCAACCACCAATTTTCACACATTTTATCCCCTGGATCTGAAACCACACACAATTCCCTCACCATATCTTCATCATTATCTGGCCATACTACCGGATACTCCTTCAAAATTCCATGTAAGTTTGCCGGCGTACCGATTGGTATATTCCATGCATCGGCAATACTTCTTCTTCCAATCACAACATGAGCACTCCACTGAGTCACTTTAGCCCTTATCACCTCAAATCCTGGCGGTCCCAAAACTATCATATTTTCATAGAATTTTCAGACCAAGCCCGGATACACCTTTTCGCTCGCCAGTTTTTCTACACTCTTCAACCCTCGTTCTCTAAGGATTTTCCTTCCGGATGCAAATAAAACTCGATTCATCCTCTCCGGACGAAATATTTCCTCAGATTGCAATCGACACTACAAAAACGATTTTATTGTGGTTCGGCTTCCCTTCTGACTTGTAGCTTCGTTATTCGTGCTCTTCATGACGACGTATGGTTCCGTCTCTTCTATAAATTCCTCTAGGTCAGAATAATCTTCACTAGCATTAGCCATACTAACCCTCCTTGAAATATAAAGAATAAAAGAAGAATAAAAGAAGAATACCCAATCTAATGCTCACTCTTTGAGAATTGTGAATTATGAATTGTATCTACCCTATGGATGTATTTATAGATGAATGGAGTAGAATTAGAAGATAAAAAGGATTAAAAACCCTTAATTGACTAGGAAATGAGAAGCAATAACTAATCCATCTTCTATTTGCAGTCTCCTTGTCAGATTAGGATTACTCTAAAAATTTTAAAAAATTCTACACAAATTCCTAAAAATAGCTTAAATAAATTTAAATACAAGTATAAATACAAATCAGGACAAAACATCCCAAAAATGGTATAATGTTTCAAAATTTCTAGCCCAGCCATGAACTACCCCTGGGCGTAGGGTAGGGTAGGGCAAAATTTTTGTTTTTTTTAGACAAGAATCATGACACACTTTCTAATAACCAACGCACCCCTAAAATTTAAACACACACATGTCCTTATAGTGTGAAAATAAAATCACACATACTCAAGACAATAAACATAATGAGGCACGCATATTAGTAAAAGTGGTAAAAAACTATAATTTTATATAAAAACAAAAATATCACAAACAGTTAGAGATGATTGTTAAAGCGATCACAAAAGATCAAACACTGACTCTCCGCTCTACGATTAATCTCTATTGTGAACAGTTAAACAAAAAAATCCTTAAAACAAAATAAAATAAATAAAACTAAACTGCAACTAGAAAGCATCATCCGGAGGTGGCTGTGGTGGTGGAACGGTCACTCCCATATGTCCTATCATAATATCCCACCGATCCATCATCTCACGGAGCTCACGCCTTCGGGCCTACCTTTCCTCTATCAATGAGCGCTCTAATCCCTCAATATGGCCAATCAACTAGTCGTACTGAGTCTAAGTCATCATAACAGCATCCCCAGCCGGGGCCTGTGGCGCATCATCTCCTATAGCAACCTCCTCAATTTGTGGCACCTTTACCTCAGGTATCTCATCCTCAGCCTGTGGCATCTCCACATCATCCTCTTGTGCACCCCGACAGTAAAACTCCTCTCAACCTTCGCCAGCGAGCATATGTTGCTGGATCCTTCTTGATCCACCCCTTGTTCCAAGCTCCCTTTCCATATGCAACTAGCGGTGCAAACATATCCTCGACATCCATCTGTAATCTCTGATCAAATAACAACTTCATCACAAGGTAGAGAATAACCATCTGAAACTTGACAGTCCTGACCTTGTTCTCCCGATGCAAGTGAATATAATGCCGGAATAAAGTCTGCCAAAGGGCGTGTGGAATAGAGTACTAGTGACCAAACTCGAAAGCATAGTATAACACTGGAAATGGCGGGTAACACATAGTCTAATGGATATGTAGTAATAGATTGGACCGGACTATCATATCCCAGAGCCACAACATAGGATGATAGTTGAACTTCTTGGTCCCATTACGCCTATTGTCTGTCCACTACCCCTCAGTCTATAGTCTAACCATATCATAAAGTGGCGAAAGTGGGTCTAGCATAGATGGGAACCTTTCCTTTAGCTCCGCAGGGCACTAATTTGATGATCCGTCGCTTGGGTATGATAAGAAA
Organism: Cornus suecica; assembly: GCA_963922005.1. Lineage (NCBI taxonomy): Eukaryota > Viridiplantae > Streptophyta > Magnoliopsida > Cornales > Cornaceae > Cornus > Cornus suecica. The sequence continues at coordinate 30,011,144 of OY998241.1, forward strand.
TATCGATATTTGTCTTTAGGAACAAATGAGAGTTGATTTGGTGGAGAGGAAAGGGAGAAAAGTGACATTTGAAAATGAAAAGGCATGGGACTATTTTTATACAGTCCCGTGAGCTACGCTTGGGTGTAGGTGCCAAAGTTGAATTTCTGGCTTCAGCTATTTTCTTGCTCGTTCTCATTTCTCGAACACTCGAACCACCCCTGTACACACCTATTGACTTGATTGACTTCAATTCGTCGATATTTGGCACTTTGTGGACAAAAATACCCTTTCGAATAATGAGGACTATTTCGGACTCGATCTTAAAATTTTACAAAAACCGAATTGAACTACTATTGTACAACTACAAACTAAGATAAAAAACTACTCTTTATCACTTAGTGCTAATGTTTAGTGTCGTTGGCTCGACGTTTCCACCTCTAAGTATTCAGGATTAAAACCATTTGACTCTGGTGCCGGTTCTGTTAAATCAACTGTTTCAATGACACTCTTTGTCGGCACAACTTCAATATAATGCTTAAAACGCTGACCATTCACAACAAATCGCTTTCTATTGTCAGGGTCATCAAGTTCCACTACTCCATGGGGGTAAACCTTAGTAATTCTGTACGGGCCGTCCCATCTTGACTGGAGCTTACTGGGACACAATTTGAGTCCTGAATTGAACAACCATACTTTCTAGTCGACCTCAAAGCTTTTCTTTTTGATATGTCTGTCATGGAATGCTTTGGTTCGGGCTTTATATATTCTAGAATTCTCATATGTATTGTTCCTCAACTCTTCAAGCTCTACAAGTTGGAGTTTCCTCTAAGCACCTGATCTTTTGATATCAAAATTCAATCTTCTAATCGCCTAATATGCTCTGTGCTTGAGTTCCATAGGGAGATGACACGCTTTACCATAGACCAATCTGTATGTTGACATACCAATCGGTGTCTTGTAAGCAATCCTGTATGCCCACAGTGCATCATTTAACCTTCTTGGCTAATTCTTCAAATCAGGATCCACCATTTTTTCAATAATGTTCTTGATCTCTCTGTTCGAAACCTCCACTTGAACACTCGTCTGTGGGTGATATGGCATTCCAATTCTATGAGTGACACCATACTTCGTGCACAAGGCCGAAAGAAACTGGTTGTCGAAGTGGCTGCCGCCGTCACTGATCAACACTCGTGGCATACTAAATCTAGAAAGGATATTGGATTTAACAAACTCCTCAACCACAATGTGATTTTCATGCGACATGGTAACAACCTCTATCCATTTAGAAACATAATCAACTCCCACTAATATGTACTGCTTATTGTCGACTTTTGGAAATGATCTCATGAAGTCAATGCCCCAGACGTCAAATAACTCAACCACCAAAATAGGATTTAGTGGCATCATGTCTCGTCGAAATATGGTACCCAACTTTTGACATCTTAGACAAGATTTTCAAAACTCGAATGCATCCTTGAATATGGTGGGCCAATAAAAACCACTCTGTAGGACTTTGTGAGCTATCTTCTGAGCACAAAATGCCCTCATCCACATTTAGCGTATGACAGAATGTCAGTATGCCTTAAACTTCACTTTCTGGAATATATTTACGAATTATCAGACCCGGGCTATATTTTTACAGTCGCGGATTGTCCCATATATAAAATTTTATTTGGCTGAAGAAACGATCCTTCTCATGCTTAGACCATCCATTAGGAATTCTACCTGTGGCTTTATAGTTGACAATATCTATATACCACGGTATCTGTTCCATAACAGCCATACTGAACAGATGTTCATTCAGGAACTCATCCCTAAGAGGAGTGTCATCATTTATGGACTCAACGATAATTCTCGATAAATGATCAGCTATAACATTCTCCATACCCTTTTTATCTTTGATCTCCAAATCAAATTCTCGTAGCACTTGAATCCATCGAATTAGTCTGGGCTTGGAGTCTTTCTTAGTTAGCAAATGCCCTAGTGTGGCATGATCTGAGTACACGACCACCCTGGTTCCAACCAAATATGACCTGAATTTGTCCATGGCGAACACCACTGCCAGCAATTCCTTCTCGGTAGTTGTGTAATCCATCTGAGATTCGTTCAGAGTTCTACTGGTATAGTAAATCACATATGGCAACTTGTCTTTTCTCTACCCTAGCACAACTCCGATTGCATAATATGAAGCATCACACATCAGCTCGAACGGTAGAGACTAGTCCGATGGACAGATAATTGAGGTAGATGAGAGTTTAGTATTCAATTCCTCAAAGGCATGAAGATATTTTTCGTCAAAGATAAAGACTACATCTTTAGCCATTAAATTGCATAATAGCGGGGCGATTTTGCTCAAATCTTTGATAAACCTTCTATAAAACCCGGCATGGCCCCTAAAAGAGCGTATCTGCTTCACATATGTGGGATGAGGTAATTTTGAAATCAGCTAGACTTTTTCTTTATTGACCTCAGTCTCTTGCTTTGATATAATGTGGCGTAGTACTATTCTCTCTTGAACCATAAAATGGCTCTTTTCCCAACTAAGAATTAAATTGGTCTCGTTAAACCTTTCAAGTACTAGTGTTAAATGCCTCAAACAATCTTCAAAGGTTGCCTCAAAGACTGAGAAGTCATCCATGAACACTTCCAGAAACATTTCTACCATATCAGAGAAGATAGACATCATACACCTCTGGAATGTTGCTGGTGCATTACATAAACCGAAAAAAAGGCATTCATCTGTACGGAAATGTGCCATATGGACAAGTGAAAGTGGTTTTCTCCTGATCTGCAAGATCAATTGCCACTTGATTATAACTAAAATATCCATCCAAAAAGCAATAGTAGCTCTGTCCGACTAGTCTTAAAAGGATTTGATCAATGAATGGGAATGGAAAATGATCATTCCTGGTGTTAGAGTTGAGCTTTCTGTAGTCGATACACACACGCTACCCCGTGGTCGTGCGTTGAGGAATTAGCTCACCCTTTTCATTGGGCACCGCTGTGATTCCCGACCTCTTCAGGACCACTTGAGTTGGGCTTACCCACTTACTATTAGAGATCGGGTAGATGATTCCCGCATCCAGCAACTTCACTACTTCCTTTCTTACTACCTCCATCATGTTCGGATTCAATCTTCGTTGCATCTCCCTTGATGATTTCGTCTTATCTTCCAAATAAATCTGATGCATGCAAATTGATGGATCAATCATTTTCAAATAAGCCACACTCCACCCAATTACTTCTTTATTCTTGGTCAAGACCTCAATCAGACTCAATTCCTATTCTGCTGTCAATTTTGATGAAATAATTACAGGAAGAGTTTCGTCGGGTCCCAAGAAAACATAGTTCAACTTTTATGGCAACTCCTTAAGTTCTAAAATAGGCGGAATTGTAAGTGATGGAACTGGTTGAGTACTTGAGACTATTGGGAGTGGTTCCACTGGCTCTTGCGTCCAAGGTTACGCATATAACATAGTCTCAATTTTATCCAACTCCTTGTCTACCATTCCACATATGCATCCCAATATTTAATTTCTTCATTCGGTATTTCATTTGCCAGAAATTCGTCAAGCTCGTCTTTCTCCAGAATTTGAGTCGTAAAATCACATATAATATCACCTAACTCGTCGTACTCATCTATCTGGAAACAGTCCATAGACTCAGGTAATTGATGGTTTCCTTAAAAAACATTCATCCTGACTTTCATGTTCCCAAAAGGTCAGATCCATGGCTCCGGTTCGATAATTTATGCAAGCATTTTCCGTGGCCAGAAATGGTCTGCATAAGATCACTGGGATGTGTTTTTTTGAGTCCGGGAGAGGTTCCATATCCAGGATTACAAAATCTACTAGAAAGTAAAACTTGCCCACTTGAACTATGACGTCTTCCAAAATACCTTTCGTCTGCTTGACAGATCGATCGGCAAACTGTAGTACAACCTCTGTGGGACCGAGCTCTCCCAACCTTAGCTGTTTATAGACTAAATAAGGAAGCAAGTTAATACTCGCACCTAGATCAAGAAAGGCTCTACAATTTCCTGGTCACCGATAACATAAGAAATAGTGGGAGCACCGAGACCTTTCCTCTTTAGTGGAGTATTGCTTAATAGCAGTGAACTCACTTACTCAGTCAAGAATATTTTCTTCGGATTCTTTGTTCTGATTTTCCTCTTATGTGTACAGCGATCATTGAAAAATTTAGCATAAGGTGGGATTTGGGCAATCACGTCTAAGAGTGGCAGATTAATCTTGACTTGTCGGAACATATCCAACATATCAGATTCTTTCATCTTCCCATACTTAGCCGGTTCTCTAAGACGTTGAGGAAATGGTGGTACCTCATCGTAGTTTCCCTATCTGGGTCATCAAGAAATGTCTCGTCGACACTCATATCTACTGGCAGTTTATCTGTCTGAACTTCAGTCTCTCCACTCTCAACCTCTTTCTGTTGTACTTCTTCCACTTCATTCCTTTGAGCTTGCTCAGTTTCTTTTCTTCTACGCAGCTTCTCCTCATGTTTTTCCTCCACTCTGCTCTCCACTACCCTTCCACATCTCAGAATCATAATTACTTAAACAAACTCATGATTTAGATTTAGTAAATGATCCAAGCTCTTGAACTTGCTGGATCTTAGGGTTAGTGATAGGCTGACTAGGCAATTGACCTAGCTCTCTACTATTTCTCTAATTTGCCATTTGTCCTAACTTCATGGTGATTTGGGCCGGTGCTTGAGTATGAACCCACATCTGATTTTAGAGGTCCACCAAGGTCTGCTCTATCATATTATTTTGATAGCCAGATGGTGGAGCTTGGTTTCTTTAAGACTCAAGCTGATATTAGAATGGTTGGATAGCCTTGTTGTTATTGAATGGCTGAAGGGCCATAGAATTATTAGGTGGCTGTCTGGGTTGGAAATTTGATTAAGAATTGCGAGCCAGTATAGTTGGTTGAGATTGGAATGATTGTTGGCTCTGTTGGAACCTTGGCTGCGAGGTAAATTGTTGTCTTGGTTGAAAATGGGATTGAGAATTGGACCACTATCCTTGTTGAACTTTTTCTGGAGCATTCTCCACATTTGTGGACTTATAGGATTGGAATGGATGATTTCTATTATTTAGAGAGTATGAGTTGAAAAATGGGGTATTATTGGAGTAATTCCATGCTGCATTGTCATCAACGGCTATTATGTCCTCACACTCATTTTGAGAACAATCTGGTTCAACCTTAAAAAACTTCTCTTTTAGGAGATGACTTCTTTGGTTAAGAAGTTTTTCAAATCGCTCTAACTTCTCCTCTATCAATGCCACTAGATTTTTCATATCATGATTAGCCTCAAATGCGTTTTCTGATCTTCTATCTAGTTCACCTTTAGACCTCAGATCCGATTCATACTGAAGGGAATTTTCACTGATGTTTTCAAACTTCTCTAAAAGCTCTCTTGCGGGTTTCAAGGTAAATTGACCCTGTGTAGAAGCATCTATCAGATTTTTGTGCTTTTCAACTAGACCCATGTAAAAATTTCTTGCAACATCCTGATAAAAAAACCTATGGTAGGGACATTTATATAAAATCTCATTGTACCTCTCCCACGCATCATGAAATTGTTCTCCTGGTAATTGCGTGAATCGCTTAATCGCGTCTTGGGCTTCTGAAGTCTTTCCTATGGGAAAATATTTATCTAAAAATTCTTGCTTAAGTGTTTCCAAGTCAAGTTTAGTTGCTTGAGTTAATTTAATGTACGAAATTTTTGCTTTCTATTTTAAAGACCATGGGAATAGATACACTTTTAGATCATTTTTAGTTAAACCATCATACCTAACGGTTGATGCAACATCTAAGAATTCATTGACATGTTGGTACGGATATTTTATCCTGAGACCAGAGAACTTTGGGAGCATGTTGATCAGACTCGTCTTGATCTGGTCATCTTCTGGAAATTCAATATACGATTCATACGCGTACAATGCTTAGAATCCCTTCAATGAGGTGTCTGGTCCTCTCCATGGATTAACTCTTTTGTCACCCATCTCGACTTCTTCGGTTTGACGATGCTCTTTAATAGATTTTCGTAAACACCTTAGAGTTCTTTCGATCTCCGAGTCGTATACCACTAATGCAGAAGGTGAATTTGAACGCGTCGTTCTATCGGACATAAACTAAAATTTTTTGTTTTCGAAATTTTTCTTTTTAATAAATAAATCAAATTAACTAAACTACTTCTAAACTAATCTAAACTATGAACAAAAAGCAAAGCTAAAAATTAAATGCAAAAACCAAGCAAAATTGAAACTCACAAAGGGTTTAGACGCAACTTCAGCAATTTTGTCTTTTCCTTTCACGCTCTTAAATTGTACCTAAAAATCACACAAAAATTTCAATTTTAGCTTTAATCTATAATAACACAATGCAAATAAACTACTAAAGCTATTGAACAATGCCAAGTCCCCGGCAACGGCGCCAAAAACTTAGTGGGAATCAGGTGTGTGCAAAAGATGTGGTTAAAAATGACACTTTAATGACACTTTAGGTTTTACCCTTCTGTAAGCGCTCAGATCAATTGTATATAGTTTTTCTTCAGTAGGGGAATATCGATCCCACAGAGACGAGGATTATTCACTTTAATAATCTAAAAACACTGAATTATAGTTTTTCGGAAAGAGTTGATTTTGTGAATTATCTAATATTACTTAAATTAATCTAAACAACAAAGTAAATTAGTTGTGATTCAGAGGGAGATAAAACTAGGATTTCCTCACTCCACCACTAACCGCATAACATAGTCTAAATCCTAATTCAATTGTATAAGGGTGATCTATTGACTGTGAATCAGGTCGCACTGCACCAGCAGTTTGACCCCGGAAAGGATTACTCTCAACCGGATCGCGACAACCCATCTCAAGACTAAACTGATTAGTGCATGCCAACTACTAATAGAAAGTAAATTAAAGCATGAAAATAAACTAAGGCATGTCTATATTAGTTTGTGAGGGCATGGCCTGTGTCAACCTAGGATTTTGAGTTTTATGACTACTATTGTGTAGAAAATCACAGATTAAGCATCCGAGTTTCAGTCCACAGTGAATAATTGTGATTATGCAAGATAAATATATTCGAAAAGTCTAAGACAAGAATCAATTCAAATATATAAACTTGTATCACGAATAAAAACGGTCTCTCATTTAACCCAATCATCACAGTATAGTCACAGCTTCCCCTTTCTACAATTGAATATAAAATCAAAACTACATTACCTGGCTAGGGTTTTGTGAGAAAACCTTAGATACCGAATTAGTTGATCATGGTTGAGAGAATCTGTATTGTCGGTGTAGAAACACTCTCTATGGCCTTCTTCTCTGGATCTCTAGGTCTTCAATGGTGATTCTCTTCAATGGAAGAGAACTCTATGAATGAACGTGTATCTCAAAAATAGAACTAAAAATAACCCTAAAAGCATAATCCATTTCTAAACGCTAATCCTCTCATATTTATAGGCAAGTGAGGGAAACCCTAATGGTTACCCTTTTCTATAATTTCATAATACATCAATAATCTCATAAAATCATATGTAAATATCTGTATAAGCTTATATGTATAGGTCTGGAATCACCGATAACTTGAAATATCGAAGTAGGGAGAAAAATGAAAATTTTTGAAACAACTCCGAAACAACTTCAGCATGTCGAGGGATCACGTGACCAAAAGGTGGGACCTATGCTCCTGACCTACACTTGGGCGTAGGGTCCAAAACTACCACGTAGCTTAGGAGCATAGATTGAGTCCAATTTGCCCATTTTTCTCTTTCGTGATGTTGGGTATAATGCATTTTTGCTGTAAAAACCCGTCTTTTCATATTTGAGCTAGACTGGCTGCCTTTGACTCCCTATGCTTTTCGTTGATTTAATAATGTCTGAAAATAATATTTTTACCCTTCCGGAGAGATAATGATGCTTTGTTTCTTCATTAAGCTCTTGAAACATGCTTACACACACATACGAGATAAAAATACCAAGTAACGGAATGTAAAGACATAATAAACGCAAGATAGGGGCAAAAAATTACCAATATTGAGCACCTATTAGGCTGCAGAGCTTGATGGTTATTGAATGGCTGAAGATCTTGGGCATTATTGAATGGCTTAAGAGCTTGGGAATTATTGGATGTTCTGGGTTGGTAATTGGACTGAGAATTTCTAGCCATGATTGTTGGCTGTGAGTTGAATGATTGTTGACTCTGTTGGAACCTTGGCTGTTGGTTATATGATTATTATCTCTTAGTGAACCTTGGTTGTGGGTTATATGACTGCTATCTGTCTATGAATTTTGGTTGTTGATTGTATGATTGCCCTTGTTTGAATTTTTGTGGTGGATTCTTTACATTGGTAGATTTATAAGACAGAAGTGGGTGATTTCTGGCATTGGAGGTGTATGAATTGGTGAAAGGAGCATTATTGGAATAGTTTCGTGATGCGTTGGCATCTGCAGCCATTATCTCCTGACACTCATGTTGGGAATACAAAGCTTTGACTTCAAACGTCTCTCTAGGAGGGGAATGACTTCACTGTATAAATTTTGTAATTCTTTTTAATTTCTCTCCAAACAATGCCATGGTATCTCTCACATCATCATGCTCTATAACATATGATTTCTCATATCTCCTATCCTGTTGTCTACCTCTAGACCTCAACTCAGATTGATATTGAATTGTGTTTTCACTGATATTATCAAATATCTCCAAAATTTTTTAGCTGGCTTTAAAATAAACTGACCTTGTGTGGCCGTATTTATCAAAGTCTTATGCGCCTCTCCAAGTCCCATGTAGAAATTTTTAGCAACATCTTGTTCAGAAAACCTATGGTGGGGACACTTATACAAAATTTCATTATATCTTTCGCTTGCATCAAGAAAATGCTCACAAGGTAACTGTCTAAAGGTTTTAATTGCATCTTGCGCTTCAGAGGTCTTTCCTATGGGGTAATGCTTTTCTATGAATTCTCTCTTAAGGGTTTCCCAATCAATTTTCATTTCTTTTGCTAATTTGATGTACTATCTTTTAGCCATCTCTTTCAATGACCAGGGGAATAATTTTACTCGCAAGTCATTTTTGGGCAAATTGTCAAACCTAATAGTAGAGGTTACCTCCTGGAAATCATTGATGTGCTGGTATGGGTCCTCTATTCTAAGGCCTGAAAATTTTGGAAGCATATTAATCATGCTTGTCTTGATCTCAAGGTGTTTTGCTCCTTCTTCCTTCGGAAAATCAGCATAGGACTCGTACGCATCGGGCTCGTAATATCGTTTCAGTGATGTCTCCGTTGCCCTTTGTTGGTATGCTTTTTGGTCAGCCATTGCTTTTTCTTGGTGACGATGACGCTCTTCAATAGATCAATGTAAACGACCGAGAGTCTTTTCGATCTCAAGATCGTACTCAACTAGCGCAGTGCTTAAATTAGAATGGGTCGGTCTATCGGTCATACGCTACTCAAACAACTATATTTTTTCAAATTTTTTTTTGTGAAATTCAAATTAATTAAATTAACTACCTCTAAATTACAGAAAATAAAGCAAGAATTAATATATAAAAATCTAGGTAACTAAACTCATAAAAGTTCTAGACGCAACTTTAGAAGCTCATCTTTTCCCTTTTATGCTCTTCTGAGTACCTGTCAATCACACAAAATTTTAACTTTAGCTATAGCTACAATAATACAATGCAAATAAACTACTAAATCTATTGAACAATG